>OX438913.1:11472943-12918057 GCA_949316265.1 Diarsia mendica | reverse complement strand
AATTGCCGGACGTTTAATTATTTATTAGTCAATCGTGTCAAGATATGTGTGCTGCGGTAATCAACACAAAAATTTCGCGTTCAAAAGAAATTTGATGAGCAGTTCCTGGGGTATCAGTGGTATTCACTGTAAGTATTCTTTTTTTGAATAATTGGCTTCTTTTTTTTTAGTGATGCGGTAATATTATATCGCAAGGTTTTTTTTTAATTCAATTATGTAGGCACTGGTATTAGGTCAACACTTCATAGATTTTCAAGAACAAGATTCTAATTGGACTTCTGTTTACTATATTAAAAATGGTTTCGTGTTAATATTAAGCGTTATTATATATTTCACCAAAAAAATGCTGTGTATAAAAACCTACATCAAGAAAAAATAAAGTTGTAAAAAAATGATCTTAGCAAAAAATGTAAGTAGTCAATGGAAGTTTTTAGTAGATTATCTTCATGATAACAATACAATCTTTAATTTTTTAAGTTAAAAATCATGTTGATATTTTTTTTAAGTGTTTCTGGTTTTATTTTAACTCAATTGTAGGCTTTTATTATAAATATAGAGGATCTAGCTAGTGGCTAAATAATAACAGCTGCACACCTTGACCTTCAAGGTTAAGCTGTGCTTGCCGTGGTTAGTCCATGGATGGGTGATCAACGCAACATACTTAGTTTCCTCTGTACCTCGGAAAGCATGTTCACCTGTTTGTCTCAACTGTCATTTGTAGATATTTGACAATAATTCAGAGTTCTCAGAAACCGAAATCTGACATCCAGTCTTACCGAAGAGCATCTTATTGTACAAATCAGGTAGAACTCCAATATAGTTTGAGAAAAGGCGATACAGATTTACGTACACACGGCTACACATCAAGCTATACAAAACCAGTATAATCTGATCGTTCATTGTGCGAAAAGATCTAGTAAAGTGAGGCCAAGATTAACTGGTTTTGTATAGCTTGATGTGTAGCCGTGTGTACATAGACTAAGCATTCTAATTATGAGTTATTATAAGACTCTTAAATATCTGGTGAAACTCTTTCCCAAGTATATTTTGGTTGGATCCCACTCTAACTGGATAGTATAGTATACTGAGCTAGTGTCCGCAACTCCACGTACGGGCGGAATATTATTCCGTCCACCCCAGCTCCCTGAGAAAGCCTAGCAACCCTGTGTTACCGGCAATCTCACGTAGAAGATGAGGCTCTAACTGGATACAGCTACATCAGTAGAGTAACTGCGTGTCAGACTCCCCAACACAATTACGGTGAACAAAATACACCTTGGTGAGACTGGCTTTTTGACTTTAATTTACTAAAAGAACCTTCTTATTTTTTTTATTAGCCATTAGCTGTTCTCTGAGACCTTCGTCCGTGTGAAAATATAATTATAAAATTATTGCTACTTTATTTAAATTAGTTTTTTTTTGTAAGCTCGGAATCCTAGTTATTTTTCTATAGTAAAAGTAGCCTAAATTTTAAAATGGCTTGTTTGTTATCCATCAGCTCATTACAACAACCATTAAAATAGGGTAGTTGACAAAAAAAACTATGGACTCATATTTTTTCTTGCTTTTTTCGTGCTTTGCCATTTCGTATGACGTCACATTCCAATACATTTTATAGGGGAAAGTGACGTCACAAGACACATGATTTTTGATGCGTTTTATCTTCGTAAATTTTTATTAATTTGATAAAACAAAAAACACGTAAGTATCCAATACTTTTCGATAATTTAACAGACGGACATACAGACTCATGTTTTTTTTGGGAGTAAACATCTCTACTATATGACATGACCAAAACATGAAGATTTCTTAATTGTTTAATTATATTCATGTATTATAAATTTACAAAAATCCTTGCATTGTTTAGAAGATCTTCAATGTCAAACTGACATGTTTTTAGTAACATCAGTTTACAATTTCATTTATAGATTCTGGTCTAAAAACCAGTAATTTGCATTGGCCATCTATTCTGCGAGCAATGTGCTCCGCCCATTGCCACTTCTATTCTATTTATCTTCGGGGACGCCGGCAGACACCAGGCGGGCGATCAGTCCTTTCGTTGTGGATTATTTCGCCCAGTTCCCCACTTTGTCACTTCAGTCTGGCAAATTTTTTAGGTGGACTGATGACCTGGTGAAGGTTATCAGTCCACCGCTGGATGCGAGGCGCACGGGACCGGTCAATGTGGTGACACTTCGGGCAGGCCTATGTCCAGCTGTGAACGTCTTTCGGCTGAAATGATGATGATGATCAATTTGAACATTGAGCTATCAGCTACTGCCTAAAGAATTCTATTTGGGAGGGTTTAGAAAGGTGCACCTGATAACTGCTTTAGCGTTTTTATCAATTTCATTTCACCCTGGTTGAAAGAGCTGGAAAAGGCGACCTCCGCGAAATTCGAATTTTCTTACGTTTTTTGCAATTTCCTGGTCAGTGTCAGTGTCAAGTCGTATATTAAAAATCAGGTAACATACATAAAAAAAAACATACACACGAACATATTATTATAACCTCCTCCTTTTTCGAAGTCGGTTAAAAAATGGGATTCGCGGAAATAACAAATGTCTATTTAATCCTTACATAGTATAAAACAAAGTCGCTATTTTTGTCTGTTTGTTTGTCTGTATGCTTAAATCTTTAAAACTACGCAACGGATTTTGATGCGGTTTTTTTTAATAGATAGAGTGATTCAAGAGGAAGGTTTTAGTATATAATTTGAACGACATCCACGCGGGTGAAGCCGCGAGCATCAGCTAGTGAGTAATAATTATTAAAATTACCAATACAACTGTGTCAGTTCTTAAAGGACTGCCGTTTTCATCAAATAGTCAATCAAGAGACCTTCCCTTTCCTTTTTACCCGACTGCGGCGAAACCCAAAAGGAGGGTTATTCCTTTTGGAAGTCGGCGGCAAAAAAATCAATGAAACAAACAAAGTTATCAACTTCCCAAAGTATAGTGCTTTTTTCGAAGTCGGTTCTTTTATACAAAAAGATTTTTCTTACATCCATCTTCCGTAAAAAAACTATTCGTAAACACAAAGAGAGTGACTACTTTCAATTAGACTCAATTAGAATTACTGGGTAGTCCAATTACGTTAATTGGTGACGTCACTCATACACAATGCTTTTAAATAGGGTGCCCCTAACTCTATTGTTGACATACAGGAGCTTGTGACTAAATAAAAACGGTCGATCTTGAGGTTAAGCTGCGCTTGCCTAGGTATGGTCTGTGGATGGGTGACCACCTATTGAATACCGGGTTTCCTCCGTGCCTCGGAAAGCATGTTAAGCTGTTGGTCCCGGCTGCCATTGGAGATGGTTGGCAGTCGTTACAGGTAGTCAGTGATCTGAAAGTCTGACAACCAGTCATGCCAAGGGGTATCGTATTAGCCGGTACTGACTAGGTTGTGGAGGTCAGATAGGCAGGCACTCCTTGTAAAATACTAGTATTCAGCTGCATCCGGTTAGACTGGAAGCCGACCCCAACATACTTAGGAAAATGCTAGGTAGACGATGTAGAGGTACTAGTGTTGACATTCATCTATGAGTGGACTAGCTTTTGTCCGCGGTTTTGCGTATTTATTTTGGGAATGATCCCTAGGTAATGTTCAGATGCCAGAACATGATGATGAAGCTACCCCAAACTGTCAAATTATCCCAATCAACCTTTAAGGCGAGGTTGCAGTACTTTGTTTTTATGTACGCACGACCTCGCCCCCCGCCCTGCCGCGCGAGCGATATAATGCCTAAATTTTGACTGTTTTTTGCTTCTTGGAGAAAAACTATAAAGAAATTATACAATATGTTTTCAACATTTACTTCAAAATAAAAAGTTCTATCTATTGATATAACTTTTATATAAATTCATGATGAAATGTCTTAGCAGTACACGTTTGAAATTGTGATTTAGAGTCATGTTTGATAAAAAAAGTATCGTGCCGATCATTCTAAATCGCGTTTCTATCTTTACGATTTACTAGAGAGTATGTTTAATTTTTATGTAATGATTTTTATTTATTAAAAAACTCGTATTTAGTTCGATTTTTATAGGTTCAAAAATCTTAAAATTACTGCAACCCGGCCTTAACGTAATGTTATGCCCTGTAATCCCCAAGAGGGCAACCTATTGCCATAAACCGCGCACAAATCCAAACTCCGTGGCTGCTACTGATAAATTCCTGACGAAAAAATCCAATAACATTTTACTTGACCTGGGAAGAAGCCAGGACCTCTGGCTCAGCAGACGTGCTTGCGATTACGACCCCTAGACCAACGAAGCAGTCTTTACTAGTTTCCAGTACTTTCCAGTTACTTGCAATGTGACTGTTAAAGTACCTACCACGGCACGGATGGCGTAGTGGCTGAGAGATTCGACTGCTGCGCTGCGTTCCGCGGGTTTGATCCCCGCACGGAACAAATATTTGTGTAGCCTACAGATAGTTATTGCGGGTCTGGGTGTTTGTGTAGGTATATGAGTTTAAATGTTTGTAAACGCACCCACGATACAAGAGAAATTCCCAGTGTGGAAAACTTTTTTTTAAATAAAAAAATGTCTGCAGTTGACTGTTTCGACAGATAGAGCATTTTATCTTCAATTGTTTATCAAAATAGTGTGTACCCTTGACCCGGGTTAGATGAGTTGCCCAATCTTATCGAATACGACACGAATTGACACAACACAGACAAGTTGATTTCATCATTATCTGCCTAGCCTTTTCCGAACTATGTTGGGGTCGGCTTCCAGTCTAACCGGATGCAGCTGAATACCAGTATTTTACATGGACGGACTGCTTATCTGACCCTCATAACCCATACCGCGGCCTCGACATAAAGGGCTATTTAAGAAGGAACATGGGTGGTTTTTAGTCAGTAGAAGTCTGACACTCGCTTTCGCTCTGCCCAGAGCGGGAGGGGGTTATCTGAAGATTTCCCACCCAACCCAAAAAAAATTATGTCTGTTGAGCGTGAAGCTACGCTAAAAAAAGTTAGCAACTATACTTAGAAATACAGTTATCGATCGAGCTAACACAATCAACCTTATTAGTTCAATTATCATTAACTGTTTGGTAGGTAGGTACTCATTCTTGACCTGTATAGTACACGGTTCTATAAGTTACTAAGTAAACAATACCAAGAAGTATGTAGTACTAGCTGTTGCCAGCAGCGGCTTCGCCCGCTACAACTCGAAAATTATCCCACGGGAAGATAAAATCAGGATAAAAACTATCATATGTGTTAATGCAGGTTATAAATTATCTGTAGTGTGTACTAAATTTTATCTAAATCCGTTCAGTAGTTTTTGCGTGAAAGAGTAACAAACATACATGCATACATAACATACTTACAAACTTTTTTTAGTCAGATTATGAAGACTTGATGCAAATCCCGGACACTTAATTTAACGACATAGCAAGTTACTAAATATCTTTAAACATCTTCTAAAATTTACAACAAATGATAATATTTATAATCGTGAACGATTATTTGTAAACTATAGGAAACATGAAAGAACAGTAAACAGCTAATCTAGTACATGATTTGCTTCTTTTATGTCGGATAGTAATATGCAGTATATTCACAACGCAGATTCGTGCAGAAGGTTCATCATCATCATAATTCACAGCGCAACTTCACCCCACTGCTGGGCCTATACCCAAAGCAAAGAGAGGCCTATGCCTTTCCCGTCAGGGCTGCGGATTATTCGAAAGACATACCGCGGCCTCAACACAAAGGGCTAAGAAGGAACATGGGTGGTTTTAAGTCAGTAGAAGTTTGATACTCCCTACCGCTCTACCCAGGGGCCGTATTTTTGAATCAATAGAATTCCAAATCGTGTACGAAATCGCAGAATTCATCACGTCATTTCCGTTATTTCTACTGGTAGAATATCGGAAACGAGTGGGTCGGACCACTCGTTGCAAAATTCACGGGTATGAATATTCAAAAATAGCGATTTCGTACGGATTCGCATACGAATTCTGCGATTTCGTACACGATTTGGAATTCTATTGATTCAAAAATACGGCCCCAGAACGGGAGGAGTCATTTGATGATTTTTCACTCACCAAAAAAAAAAAAAAAAAAGGCCTATGCTGATATGTAAAGCCAAGTCAAGGCCTGTGGGTGGCATAAACACTCTGACACCAGGTTATGCGCTAGTCACACGACAAAGAACATGGAGATTGCGTTGAATCAAAGAAGTGAACCTTTTCCATAACATTCTATCGCTTGGTTTTTATCGATTTTATTGACTATCATAAACTTGTACTATAAAACTAGGTACATACTATTGCACACAAAAGGAATACGTGTTCTAAATATTTATTATCCATTTTCTTTTGCGCTTTTTAATAACTAAATCATCATCTGCTTAGCCTATTCCCAACTATATTGGGGTCGGCTTCCAGTCTAACTGGATGCAGCTGAATACCAGTATTTTACATGGAGCGATTACCTATTTGATCTCCACAACCCAGTTACTACGGGATGATATGATATCCCTTGGGCTGGTTGTCACTTTCGGGCCACTGAAGTACCTGTTACGACTGTCAACGGCGAGGAAACGCGAGTGTGCTTTTCTCCATACAAACGCTCTCGCCTGTTTTCTTTTTGGTTAATGACCCTAGAGCAATGGTTTTTTACAGAATAATAAATATTAACTATTTCTATGCCCCTATGTTTTCCTTTTTGGTGATAAATTATTTTTATAAGCACTAGAACCCTCAAAAAATGCTCAAAATTGCTTGTTTAGATCGCTGTTAACAGAGTCCTAGTGTACAAATTTGACAACTATTATCGAAAAAAGAAAAACATAGCGGCGTAGTATATAACCTCCTTATTCATTGTCTAAAATATCTTTTAAATTGGTTCAATATTGGAGGAGGAAATAGGCGAGAGCCAAACCTCGAATTCTAACTTTTTTCTATAGTTGTCCTTATCGCACGAATTTGAGGGCAGGAGGACGGAGAGAGACAGCGATAGTAGAAAGAGACAGCACTCGCGTTTCCTCTTAACGTGATTTCCGAGGCACGGATGATGCAGCTGAATAACATTATTTTACATGGAGCGAATGCCTACCTGGCCTCCACAGCTCAGTTAATACTGGGTAATGCGATAACCCTTGGCAAGACTGCGAGAACAAAATGAATGCCTGAAAATTGTACCGTGAGAATTTCAACTTTCAGGTTCTGCCATGCGGAAAAAATCTTGTTTTTGTTATTTTATCACCGAATAAAGCATTGTGTCTGTATAACCTTTGTTGTGGAGGCCAGATAGGCAGTCGCTACATATAAAATACTGGTATTCAGTTGAAGTAGCTCATGCCTAGATAATAATTGCCGTTGGGATCAATCTTTTAGCTAAGCCATTCTTCCCTAGGTTGGTTTACACACTGACTTTCCTCCGGGCCTCGGAAAGCACGTTACGCTGTTGGCCCCGGATATCATTTGTAGATATTTGGCAGTCGTTGCAGGTAGTTAGTGGCCTGAAAGTCTGACAACCAATCTTGCCAAGGGGTTTCATCTTTGATGTTACCCAATACCTATTGTGTGTCAGCAGCAATGGCCCAGTGGTGTCGGCCCCGACTTACGAACAGTAGGTCGTGGGTTCGAACCCAGGCAGGCGCATTACTTACTTTGTGTAATTTATTTCATTACCGCTGCTCTCAAAACGGTGAAGGAAAACATCGTGAGGAAACCGGCATGTCTAAAATTCGAAGATGTGACATCTGCCAATCCGCACTGGGCCCGCGTGGTGGATTATAATAGCCCATCGCTCTCCTAGAGAGGAGGCCTGTGTCCCAGCAGTGGGAACATTAAAGGCTGATAATGATGGGTTGATTCTCCACACAAGAGGTTTTGCGTTAATTCTGGCACACAGGTATCAGCTCACAGTTTCAGTATTTGAGTACAAATACCGCTGAACAAAAAGCCAGCTCAACAAATATTACTTTAATCCAAGGTTGTGAACTAGCAATCGGGTAGTATGGACCAGTGTTAACCAAACTTGTTTTAACCACGGACCCCACCCAAATCGTGGTTAACATTAACTGTGCGATTCAGGATTTTGATATTAGTTCTTTTAATAGTGCCGTTACAGATGTTTTTAATATAATCATGTTACGCCTACTGTTCCGAAGGGTTAGGCATACATAGGTGACCAATAAGTATGCACGGCGACACAATATCAAGAATGACATTTCCAATGGAACATCATAATCGGGCAACCGTTTAGGAGATTAGCCGTAACAAAAATGCATAAGATAGCACAATATTTTCAGAAACAATATAAAGCATTTGAAAAGACTTACTTATTGGTCATTTCAAATTACCTACTTAGATGTACTTACAAACTTTCTCGGATCATATAGTAGATCTTATAAACCACTGGTTGAGAGCCACTGGGCTAGACCAATTGACTCACTACAACCTTCGAACACGCAGGCTGGCCCGTATAGCCTGTCTGGAGTCATCAAGGTCGGAAATTAGACTGTAGAATTATTTATGAGCCTTTTTCCGATAATAATCATATTTCTTACGCGAACCACTTGGAGAAAATGGCTTTAGTATCGAGAAGCTCTTGGCTAGAAATAATAGTTGCTTAGACCAAAGAAACAATGGATGGACTGTGTAAAGAATGATATGGCAAGAAAGTCGAGGCGTCTCATGAAATGATGAGATATAGAGAAGTATGGAAGAATAAGACATGCTCCTCAAATGAATAGGGAGCGTGATCTAGTGTCCGTGTTCCACGCGCGCCTCAATAAGATTGAAAGAATTTTGAAAATCTGTCAACAATAAATGTCGGGAGATATCGGTGAAAATACATAAAAAAAGAATCATCAAAATTAGTTCATAAACCACGAAGTTATTCGCGAACACACAAACTAAAAATGTTCATAAAAAAAAAAAAAAATGAAAAGTACTGGGCCAAACCATGCCAAATTTTTATGGGACCAAATGGCAACTATTCCGCTATTAGCTTTTAGGTCATCGCGCTTTTGATCCAATTGCGACCTCCTTTTTTCTTCGAATGTGTTAACTTGCTGATGCACACGACGTCTCCACTCGGGCCGATTTTGTGCCTGCTTTTCCCACACTAAAGGGTCAATTTCGCATCTTTTAAAGTGTCTATTCTGAACATCCTTGAAACGCAAAAACTGACCACCACGTTTCCGTTTTCCTTCCTGGAGTTCAGAATTGAAGATGCGCTTCGCCAGTCTCTCGTCGCGCATTCTGGAGATATGCCCACACCACCTTAGCTGACGCCTCATCAAGTAGGCCTCCACGCCAAGAACCTTAGCCTGCCTTAAGACCTTTGTATTTCTAATACAGTCCGACCATCTGATGTTCATGATGTTTCGGAGGCATTTAATATGGAATTTGTCCAAGGTCCGTATATGTCGGCGATAGAGACACCACGTTTCCGACGAGTAAAGAAGATTTGGGAGAACGATTGCCATGTACACAGATATCTTGGTATAACTTATTTCACTATTACTTACTTTATTACATACCGAATTTTCTCTTCGGTAATGCCCGATGATAATGCAGAATAAGAGATAACAATTTCTTCACCCGTTCACCGGTACATTTCTTTTGTATATATATAATCTTTATAATATTTTTATACGTGATCCATCACATGGAGTCCGACGTGTGATATCTATCGTTATCAGATGTACCTTATCTTTCTTGTGAATAACCTACTTTGTATACTGATGCGTTTAGTTGAAAGAATTTTTACGTTTCTTATAATAACATCTATACTTACAATATAAATGTGAGAAGGAGCTCGTAGTTTAAGGCGACATTAGCTGCCCGCGAGCTTGAGCGCGCGTTTAACTCATCGCCTAAACAAATAAGGTTGAAAATGGCGATTCGTTTGATGCTCGTGACTGCCAAAATGAACGATAGTTCGCAGATTTAATTTATTAAAAAAAAAAACGCTGTAATGTTAAAATATTTTTACATATGTCTTTAGTTGGTTAAATTTCCTTTCTGATAGTAAAAAAAAAATAACAGTTGTCACTCAAAATATTGAGCATTTCGAGACGAAAAAGTTTTTTCGTGTGATTTTTTTGTAATTTTGTGATTTTTTTTTTCGAGGTTCTTGATTACTTTTACAAAATATTTTTGCATAAGTCTTTTACCTATACATTTGACTATACACTGTATTTTTTTTGGAATTGTAATAAGTAGCAATACGGCTAACTCTGTGACGAAAAACAGGTCGTTTTTACGGTGCCCCTTTAACTGCGCCTTAATAATAACTGCCACTTGATTCGATCTTCAGGTAAAGCCGCGCTTGCCTAGGTTGGTCTGTGAATGGGTGACCGCCTATTCATACCGAGTTTCCCCCGTGCCTCGGAAAGCACGTTAAGCTTTTGATCCCGGCTGCCATAATAATATAGATTTTTGGCAGTCGTTACAGGTTGTCAGTGACGTGAAAGTCTGACAACCAGTCTTACCAAAGTGTATCGTATTACCCAGTATTAACTGGGTTGTGGATGTGGAACTCGGTTATGCAGTCGCTCCATGTAAAATACTGGTACTCAGCTGCATCCTTTAAGACCGGAAGCTGACCACAATATGGTCGGTAAAAAATTAGCCAGATGATGAGTGTGTAACCAGTGAACTAGTAATGTCATTTTTCATCATCAGCCTATAATGTTCCCTCTGCACGGACTCAGGCCTCCTCTAGGAGAGGTATGGGCTATAATTCACCACGCGGGCCCAGTGCGAGTTGGTTGATGTCACATGTGTTAGATTTTTTTGATTCTAAGACATGTCGGTTTCCTCACGATGTTTTCCTTCACCGTTTTGAGAGCAGCTGAGATGAAATAAATTACACAAAGTGTGAAACGAGTGCACTACTGTTGTAATTTTTATGTTGTTTTATTTAATAACCATAGAATTATCTAGTTGTTTATCATATCGCCATAAGTGCTGGACATGGGGTCCTCGATAGATAACCCATTATCGGCCCTGTCCGACAGATTAGTAATTTAATTGTCTCGTTGATCAAAGTGGTCGCAAACTCTTTTGCTGAGCTTTCGGTCGTGGGTTTGGTACAGGAGTCAGGAATCGTTGCTTTTTTTCAATTCAATTAATTTTTTTGTTTCAGACATACAATATTCATAAAATTGTTTGTTTGAATTGTGTTGTTGTTGTTTTGTTGTTGTTGTTTATTGTTGTTGTTGTTGCTCGTTGAGTTACAAGTCGAGCTACATGCTGACTGACAATGCTTGCACTGACGGGACAGGTCCACTCTAATCTGTGTGGTTCTTTTTTCAACTAACCGTCTCATAGACTTATCTGCATAGTCAACATGTGAGTTGACCAAGATAAAGTATTATGATTTTTATGGAAGTCGGTTCTTCTAAGGTTTTTTTTTAAATTTTATTCTTTTTAGTTGTAGACCAAACAGTCTTGTCATCGTGAGGAAAAAAAACCAAGGTACTGAACCGATGAAGATGAATTTTCTATAGGACCAATCGTAAAGCATATCCTTTCATATACTTAATAATAGTAGATTATTGCATCGAGCACAAAGTAATTTATTATTGCACCGAGTGCCTGATTTAGAGCCTGAGCGTTAGCGAGGGCTCTAATCTAACAGACACGAGGGCAATATAAATTACTTAAGGCGAGGTGCATAATCTACTTTTCTTTCAACTATTACATAAAGGAATAGTAGATAAAAGAAACTCATATCAAACAGTTAAAAGATTTTCTATACTTAACACTGTCGTCTTCATTTAGAATGTTTTCCGGAGTTAATGTGTCGCTAAATGATTCCATTTTAATTCGAAGCCGAAGCACTCAAAATCAGATAGTATCACACTTTATCGTTTCCAAAAATATTGTCAAGCAAAATTAACAAAGTTCCCCAAAATGTGCCCGCCAAATTACTTTTTTAAATTTCTTTCATTTTATAGTAACTAGTTAGCAACAATCATTTTTTAAATTTGGAACAAGTAGTAGGATAGAAACGAATAATACTTATGTAAAAAAAAAGTATTGATATCGGCTGGCTGAATAGAGCTAATCCATTGAGATTGGCATCGGTGCGATTAAAAAAAATAAACTGTGCAATAATGAAATTTCATACATTTTTATTGCTCTAGAGCACTAAAGACTCGCTTTGTGCTGAGTTTTTAGTGTGATTATGATGAAATTAAAGCATAGTTGGAAGAAAAATATTTTTTTCAAATCTGATCATAAATGACGGAGTTATGAGGTAACATGCTGTATATTACAAAAAAAAACCCGACTGCTTAAAAACAAAACTAAAAAAATTGGTTGTCTGTAAAGTCGGTTTACTGACGATAGTTGAACGTGACAACGTCTTAAGAAAATACTGATTTACATAAAATTCTTCATTCAGAAAATCATTTTAAATTTAAAAAATAAAAATACAACAAAATACTTGAATAAAATTTATTGTTTAAATTTCTACTCAATTGTTTAAATTAAAATTATGATTTTATTATTTTAATAATATATTTTTTCAATTAGTTACTTAATTATTTTAGCAAATTTAATTGTAATTAATTTGTTATAAAAAGTAATAATTTTAAATAATTCATTATAAGAATATACAATGATTAAATTATTGTTTATAAATCTAACATTTAAAATTTGGAAACATTAAAATTATCGTAAATCTAGTTTTTAGAAAGCCCGCCTCAATGTGTTTGATATAGGAGAAAATGTTCCCTTTGACGGATGGCTGGTCCAACCTGTCATTTCAGACACGTTGTTGTGATATGTGGAAGATTTAATATTTATGTTTTAATTTTTTTAAATCACAGCTACGCTCGATAATTATTTCGATTGAATAGTAAAGCCATCGATTTTTTACTCATCGTGAAATAGTTCTGTTAACTTATTGTTTTAATTTTGTCAATTATAGCATAACCTACAATCGCTGCACTAGCGGACAGATGCCATTCATTTTAATGATGAAAGCACGAATATTCGACAATTTATCACTGAATATATAATTAATATCGAAAGAATCATCGTTCATTCCCATTAGTTCGATCGTCGAACTAGTGAATCGAACTAATGGGAATGAGCCAGAATCATTACCTTTATCGCTGTAATTATCGTTGCTATAAACAATTGACACCACATTCACTTTTCACTGCACTTGATACTCGATCAAAACATGTAAATGTACTATAGTATAGCAGCTGTCCACGCAGACGCATCGCTCACTCAAGTAGGAGAGAGACGGATGTCGAACGCTGCCGAACGCAAAGGCCGATTGTGCTTCTTTGTCGCTCGTTCCGCGCTCTCGTTTGCACTTCAAGCCTTACATGGAACGCCTCAGAGCGAGGTAACGCAGAGGTAACGCCTCAGAGGTAACGCCTCAGAGGTAATGCCTCAGAGGTAACGCCTAAGAGGTAACGCCTCAGAGGTAACGCCTCATGAGTCATGTTTTTTCGTGCGTGCAGCCGGCTCTATCGAATTATAAGACGTTGTCACGTCAAAAGAATAAAATAAGCCTCAGAATTTAAAAGCAGAATAGAAGGATCAACAGTCGGGACCCATTCATTTTTGTGACTTATCAAGGAGCTTCGTAAAATTTAAATGGGTCCCGACTGTTGATCCTTCTATTCTGCTTTTAAATTCTGAGGCTTATTTTATTCTTTTTAGTTTTGTTTTTAAGCAGTCGGGTTTTTGACGTGACAACGTCTTATAATTCGATAGAGCCGGCTGCACGCACGAAAAAACATGACTCATGAGGCGTTACCTCTGAGGCGTTACCTCTGAGGCGTTACCTCTGAGGCGTTACCTCTTAGGCGTTACCTCTGAGGCATTACCTCTGAGGCGTTACCTCTGCGTTACCTCGCTCTGAGGCGTTCCATGTAAGGCTTGAAGTGCAAACGAGAGCGCGGAACGAGCGACAAAGAAGCACAATCGGCCTTTGCGTTCGGCAGCGTTCGACATCCGTCTCTCTCCTACTTGAGTGAGCGATGCGTCTGCGTGGACAGCTGCTATACTATAGTACATTTACATGTTTTGATCGAGTATCAAGTGCAGTGAAAAGTGAATGTGGTGTCAATTGTTTATAGCAACGATAATTACAGCGATAAAGGTAATGATTCTGGCTCATTCCCATTAGTTCGATTCACTAGTTCGACGATCGAACTAATGGGAATGAACGATGATTCTTTCGATATTAATTATATATTCAGTGATAAATTGTCGAATATTCGTGCTTTCATCATTAAAATGAATGGCATCTGTCCGCTAGTGCAGCGATTGTAGGTTATGCTATAATTGACAAAATTAAAACAATAAGTTAACAGAACTATTTCACGATGAGTAAAAAATCGATGGCTTTACTATTCAATCGAAATAATTATCGAGCGTAGCTGTGATTTAAAAAAATTAAAACATAAATATTAAATCTTCCACATATCACAACAACGTGTCTGAAATGACAGGTTGGACCAGCCATCCGTCAAAGGGAACATTTTCTCCTATATCAAACACATTGAGGCGGGCTTTCTAAAAACTAGATTTACGATAATTTTAATGTTTCCAAATTTTAAATGTTAGATTTATAAACAATAATTTAATCATTGTATATTCTTATAATGAATTATTTAAAATTATTACTTTTTATAACAAATTAATTACAATTAAATTTGCTAAAATAATTAAGTCACTAATTGAAAAAATATATTATTAAAATAATAAAATCATAATTTTAATTTAAACAATTGAGTAGAAATTTAAACAATAAATTTTATTCAAGTATTTTGTTGTATTTTTATTTTTTAAATTTAAAATGATTTTCTGAATGAAGAATTTTATGTAAATCAGTATTTTCTTAAGACGTTGTCACGTTCAACTATCGTCAGTAAACCGACTTTACAGACAACCAATTTTTTGTTTTTATAATATATTTTTCTTCCAACTATGCTTTAATTTCATCATAATCACACTAAAAACTCAGCACAAAGCGAGTCTTTAGTGCTCTAGAGCAATAAAAATGTATGAAATTTCATTATTGCACAGTTTATTTTTTTTAATCGCACCGATGCCAATCTCAATGGATTAGCTCTATTCAGCCAGCCGATATCAATACTTTTTTGACGTGACAACGTCTTATAATTCGATAGAGCCGGCTGCACGCACGAAAAAGTCGGTTTACTGACGATAGTTGAACGTGACAACGTCTTAAGAAAATACTGATTTACATAAAATTCTTCATTCAGAAAATCATTTTAAATTTAAAAAATAAAAATACAACAAAATACTTGAATAAAATTTATTGTTTAAATTTCTACTCAATTGTTTAAATTAAAATTATGATTTTATTATTTTAATAATATACTTTTTCAATTAGTTACTTAATTATTTTAGCAAATTTAATTGTAATTAATTTGTTATAAAAAGTAATAATTTTAAATAATTCATTATAAGAATATACAATGATTAAATTATTGTTTATAAATCTAACATTTAAAATTTGGAAACATTAAAATTATCGTAAATCTAGTTTTTAGAAAGCCCGCCTCAATGTGTTTGATATAGGAGAAAATGTTCCCTTTGACGGATGGCTGGTCCAACCTGTCATTTCAGACACGTTGTTGTGATATGTGGAAGATTTAATATTTATGTTTTAATTTTTTTAAATCACAGCTACGCTCGATAATTATTTCGATTGAATAGTAAAGCCATCGATTTTTTACTCATCGTGAAATAGTTCTGTTAACTTATTGTTTTAATTTTGTCAATTATAGCATAACCTACAATCGCTGCACTAGCGGACAGATGCCATTCATTTTAATGATGAAAGCACGAATATTCGACAATTTATCACTGAATATATAATTAATATCGAAAGAATCATCGTTCATTCCCATTAGTTCGATCGTCGAACTAGTGAATCGAACTAATGGGAATGAGCCAGAATCATTACCTTTATCGCTGTAATTATCGTTGCTATAAACAATTGACACCACATTCACTTTTCACTGCACTTGATACTCGATCAAAACATGTAAATGTACTATAGTATAGCAGCTGTCCACGCAGACGCATCGCTCACTCAAGTAGGAGAGAGACGGATGTCGAACGCTGCCGAACGCAAAGGCCGATTGTGCTTCTTTGTCGCTCGTTCCGCGCTCTCGTTTGCACTTCAAGCCTTACATGGAACGCCTCAGAGCGAGGTAACGCAGAGGTAACGCCTCAGAGGTAACGCCTCAGAGGTAATGCCTCAGAGGTAACGCCTAAGAGGTAACGCCTCAGAGGTAACGCCTCAGAGGTAACGCCTCATGAGTCATGTTTTTTCGTGCGTGCAGCCGGCTCTATCGAATTATAAGACGTTGTCACGTCAAAAAATTCTCACTAGTTCGACGTTCGAACTAATGAATCGAACTAATGGGAATGAGCCAGAATCATTACCTTTATCGCTGTAATTATCGTTGCTATAAACAATTGACACCACATTCACTTTTCACTGCACTTGATACTCGATCAAAACATGTAAATGTACTATAGTATAGCAGCTGTCCACGCAGACGCATCGCTCACTCAAGTAGGAGAGAGACGGATGTCGAACGCTGCCGAACGCAAAGGCCGATTGTGCTTCTTTGTCGCTCGTTCCGCGCTCTCGTTTGCACTTCAAGCCTTACATGGAACGCCTCAGAGCGAGGTAACGCCTCAGAGGTAACGCAGAGGTAACGCCTCAGAGGTAACGCCTCAGAGGTAACGCCTCAGAGGTAACGCCTCAGAGGTAACGCCTCAAAGGTAACGCCTCAGAGGTAACGCCTCAGAGGTAACGCCTCAGAGGTAACACCTCAAAGGTAACGCCTCAGAGGTAACGCCTCAGAGGTAACGCCTCATGAGTCATGTTTTTTCGTGCGTGCAGCCGGCTCTATCGAATTATAAGACGTTGTCACGTCAAAAACATGACTCATGAGGCGTTACCTCTGAGGCGTTACCTCTGAGGCGTTACCTTTGAGGCGTTACCTCTGAGGCGTTACCTCTGAGGCGTTACCTCTGAGGCGTTACCTTTGAGGCGTTACCTCTGAGGCGTTACCTCTGAGGCGTTACCTCTGAGGCGTTACCTCTGAGGCGTTACCTCTGCGTTACCTCGCTCTGAGGCGTTCCATGTAAGGCTTGAAGTGCAAACGAGAGCGCGGAACGAGCGACAAAGAAGCACAATCGGCCTTTGCGTTCGGCAGCGTTCGACATCCGTCTCTCTCCTACTTGAGTGAGCGATGCGTCTGCGTGGACAGCTGCTATACTATAGTACATTTACATGTTTTGATCGAGTATCAAGTGCAGTGAAAAGTGAATGTGGTGTCAATTGTTTATAGCAACGATAATTACAGCGATAAAGGTAATGATTCTGGCTCATTCCCATTAGTTCGATTCATTAGTTCGAACGTCGAACTAGTGAGAATTTTTTGACGTGACAACGTCTTATAATTCGATAGAGCCGGCTGCACGCACGAAAAAACATGACTCATGAGGCGTTACCTCTGAGGCGTTACCTCTGAGGCGTTACCTCTGAGGCGTTACCTCTGAGGCGTTACCTCTTAGGCGTTACCTCTGAGGCATTACCTCTGAGGCGTTACCTCTGAGGCGTTACCTCTGCGTTACCTCGCTCTGAGGCGTTCCATGTAAGGCTTGAAGTGCAAACGAGAGCGCGGAACGAGCGACAAAGAAGCACAATCGGCCTTTGCGTTCGGCAGCGTTCGACATCCGTCTCTCTCCTACTTGAGTGAGCGATGCGTCTGCGTGGACAGCTGCTATACTATAGTACATTTACATGTTTTGATCGAGTATCAAGTGCAGTGAAAAGTGAATGTGGTGTCAATTGTTTATAGCAACGATAATTACAGCGATAAAGGTAATGATTCTGGCTCATTCCCATTAGTTCGATTCACTAGTTCGACGATCGAACTAATGGGAATGAACGATGATTCTTTCGATATTAATTATATATTCAGTGATAAATTGTCGAATATTCGTGCTTTCATCATTAAAATGAATGGCATCTGTCCGCTAGTGCAGCGATTGTAGGTTATGCTATAATTGACAAAATTAAAACAATAAGTTAACAGAACTAATTCACGATGAGTAAAAAATCGATGGCTTTACTATTCAATCGAAATAATTATCGAGCGTAGCTGTGATTTAAAAAAATTAAAACATAAATATTAAATCTTCCACATATCACAACAACGTGTCTGAAATGACAGGTTGGACCAGCCATCCGTCAAAGGGAACATTTTCTCCTATATCAAACACATTGAGGCGGGCTTTCTAAAAACTAGATTTACGATAATTTTAATGTTTCCAAATTTTAAATGTTAGATTTATAAACAATAATTTAATCATTGTATATTCTTATAATGAATTATTTAAAATTATTACTTTTTATAACAAATTAATTACAATTAAATTTGCTAAAATAATTAAGTAACTAATTGAAAAAGTATATTATTAAAATAATAAAATCATAATTTTAATTTAAACAATTGAGTAGAAATTTAAACAATAAATTTTATTCAAGTATTTTGTTGTATTTTTATTTTTTAAATTTAAAATGATTTTCTGAATGAAGAATTTTATGTAAATCAGTATTTTCTTAAGACGTTGTCACGTTCAACTATCGTCAGTAAACCGACTTTACAGACAACCAATTTTTTTACATAAGTATTATTCGTTTCTATCCTACTACTTGTTCCAAATTTAAAAAATGATTGTTGCTAACTAGTTACTATAAAATGAAAGAAATTTAAAAAAGTAATTTGGCGGGAACTTTTGGGGAACAATATTTTTGGAAACGATAAAGTGTGATACTATCTGATTTTGAGTGCTTCGGCTTCGAATTAAAATGGAATCATTTAGCGACACATTAACTCCGGAAAACATTCTAAATGAAGACGACAGTGTTAAGTATAGAAAATCTTTTAACTGTTTGATATGAGTTTCTTTTATCTACTATTCCTTTATGTAATAGTTGAAAGAATAGCTATTTATTCACCAAGGGGAGTAAGGCACAGATTACTAATCGAGGGTGCATTTGAGGCCCGACGCGAAGCGGAGGGCCGTGAACCACACGAGTTTAGTAATCTGTACTTACCCTCGAGTGAAATATACTGCTTTATACTACACTTAGCTTGTTTTTCACTTTTCCACTGCATAAATATTTCATATTCCTTCATACATTTCATCTTGGATTTTCCAGGCAAGAGATTACTAACAATGTGTTTAGCATCTGCTATTATGTCAGGTGGAGTTGTTGTTAATAAATTGCTATCATTGTCACTTGAATCACTCATTTTAACTTGTGATTTACACCGCCAAACTTTAAAATTTACCAAGAAAATTGTTTCTACAAAATACGTCAACCAACAATAAGTTCTTTTTTTTTCTTTAAATTTTAGCACGTCAAACAATTTTCACGCCAAAAGACGTTAAGCCGCGTCCCCACTAGAGCCGCGCGGCACGCGAAGCCGAGCCGTGCGGCTCTGTGTGGGGACGCGGCTTTAGAGAAGGTAAAAAACGCCTCGTTTCGCAGGTTCCAACTTATTCGCGTGTTAAAGCGAGAGAGTGTTATAAATCTCTCGCTCTATCGCATAGAGGTTTGAAGTTTTCCGGCCTTATCAGAATGTAGAATGTATGCTACCTCAGTGGCGTGCAGTGGTCCCGTACAGTGGGTAGGCTACGAAATATTGACAGCAAAAAAAAAACACATTTATAAAATTTTATAATAAGCCTGTAAAATATAAATACAATTCAAAAACTCACCACAACTCAAGGTTCAACTCATGATTTTCTAACGATGCAAACAGAAGTAAGATTCGGCCACCTCAAATATCTCATCAATAATTTATTTGTGTGTATTCAGCCACACAGCCAGGTAAATGTTGTTTAATTATGAGGATTAAAATGACGAGTACGCGATGAATTACTATATTTTTGGATTAATTCTCGTAATTCAGGTACACATCTACCTTTAGATACATCTTATCACTATACGATAATTGAGAAAACTTATTACCTTTAACATCTCTCAAACACACATTACCAGCACAAACTTCACAAGTAAAAACCATTGTTATTATTTGTTAGGGGAATTATTGAATACACAAATAATACACTAATATTTACAATACACTACTGTTAATAATGTTAACTAATATCTGACAATATCTGTACGTTTTCGGTTTCAAAACAAATCGCGCTATAAATTGCTTGTCAAGTTGTCACAACACAACAATGAAACAATAATGGCTGCCTCACGTAAACTATAATTTCTAATTTGGCGATAGAAAAATACTACCAAATAAAATTGCATCATTTTTATATCGAGTTTGTTCACAACAGCGGTCAACAAAATTTTGCAGGATTATACGAAATGCGGAAATCACTCAATGAAATGTGTTGTCAGTGCTGCTATTATCTGTGCACGGAAGAACGAAACACGCCTAGCACGAAATTCAAATTTCTTAATTTCTTTACATTTATGCTATTTGCAGGCCAGTGCTAGGTTGTATGTTGATTATTACGCGGTTGTAAGACGTATGTAGTCAGTATTCAAGCTAGCACTGGCCTGAAAATTGCAAAAAACGTAAAAAAAAAACAAATTTGAACTTCGCGCCGAGTTTGTGGGTTCAAGATGGCCGCCCAATCGTGGCCTTGTATTGTTGCAGCCAATCACAGGCCGCCTCCTCTCGGTGGAGCTGACATGCATGTGTGCGGTTCATGGACACGGAAATATGCACCGATCATTCAACGATGTGACGGTGTGTGCGTGAAATTATGAATGGGTTTTAGGCTACTTTAATGCTAGCCTAAGCAAGTCTGTAAATATAAGATTCGTTCGCGAAAAATTGCTCAAAGTATTTTACCAGGAGTTTGAACTTTTTTATTATTGTTTTGTACGTATTGTTATTTTATTACATGGATAATTAGATAAAAGAAATGCTCAGTTCAACTCAGTTGGTAAGGTAGGCTAAGCCTAAGAGCCTATATAGGGCGCACGCCACTGTGCTACCTGCTTTAAAAGTTCTAGTGGCCAGTACTTTTTATGGTAAAATTAAATCGTTTGATTACCAACGTCATCAAGTCTTTAAAAAAAAAAACAAAACGCGTTAGTAATGAACCCATTACTACCCTGATTTTCAGGGCAGTAATGAAATTCCATACAATATAACTGCCTTGATTTTTGAGAAGGTTTAATGAACAGCTTTCAACCCGTATAGTGGGGTAGTATTGGTACACTTACCAAGCAAGTGTAGTATAAAAGTAGATTATGCACCTCGCCTTAAGTAATTTATATTGCCCTCGTGCCTGTTAGATTAGAGCCCTCGCTAACGCTCAGGCTCTAAATCAGGCACTCGGTGCAATAATAAATTACTTTGTGCTCGATGCAATAATCTACTATTTTTATTTAACACTTTTTAGTCAGTTTTCATTAACTTCGTTATTACTATTATAAGACGGTAGATTTCGATTCGATTTTATATTCATTCCGTACACGTAAAAAAATCCGGTTATAAGTAAGAAATGCGAAATTGTTTGTTCTAATAACTTTAAATCGTTATATATCCTAAACGGTTTTATAAAATGAAAAATGATAAAGGAAACCTAATATTCATTTTCAAATACCTATTCGACGATACCCCACTTGACGTGGTGCGTCGTTTTTTTTTTTTTCATTTTGACAATATGGCGACTAGTTGTTACTATAGTGAGTATTGTTTACTGTAATGTTTTTAGTGACACTCGCGAGGTCAAGACGAATCGATTGACATACGGATCATCAAAATCGGCCAAGGCGTTTGGCCTCTACAGTGCCACATAGGAACAAACATACATACATACATACATAGACTGATAAACACATAACCCTTCTTTGCTTTGCGCAGTCGGGTAAAAAACAGTCAAATTGAAAACTCCTCCTTTTTGAAGCCGGTTATAAGATTAGATTTTACTTCAGGACATCAAAAGATGCATCATCATCATCATCATCAGCCTATAATGTTCCCACTGCAGGGACTCAGGCCTCCTCTCTAGGAGAAGGATGGGCTATAATCTACCACGCGGGCCCAGTGCGGATTGGCAGATGTCACATGTCAAAAAAGATGCCTGATCTTTTAAAATTCCCTAACTATAGTTTATCAGAATAAACAGATGTGTCCATTTATCAACATTATCCGATGACTCACTAGCTGATAAGTGAAGTTAAACCAATCATCCGTTCTTATCAGTTATGAATATCAATTGACAAGGCTTATACTATCTGCGTACTTGTTCACGCTTTTCTCGCATGGGGGTAAGCAGGCAATACATGAACAACTAGCTTGTGCCAGCGGCTTCGCCCGCGTGGAGTCTGATAATTGTCCCACGGGATCATTCTACCGTGAAAAGAAGTATTCTATGTGTTAATCCAGGTTATAATCTATATGTGTTCTAAATTTCATCCACATCGGTGCAGTAGTTTTTGCGTGAAAGAGTAACAAATCCATATCCATCCATACATACTTATAATGTATGGATGGAATACATACTTACAAACTTTCGCGTTTATAATATTAGTAGGATATAGTAGGATACGTGCCCCCAGGAGGAGCTCGTGGCTTAATAATAACTGCCACTCGGGTAAATCTTTAGGTTAAGCCGCGCTTGCCTAGGTTGATCTGTGGATGGGTGACCGCCCGACATACCGAGTTTCCTCCGTGTCTCGGAAAGCACGTTAAGCTGTTGGTCCCGGCTGTCATATAAAGATCTTTGGCAGTCGTTACAGGTAGTCAGTGACCTAAAATTCTGAAATCCAGTCTTACCAAAGAGTATCGTATTGCCTAGTATTAACTGGGTTATGGAGGTCAGATAGGCAGTCGCTCCATGTAAAATACTGGTATTCAGCTGCATCCGGTTAGACTGGAAGCCGGCCCCAACCTAGTTGGGAAAAGGCTAGGAGGATGATGAACATATAAAATTTTTGCCTGTCTGTTTGTCTTAAACGGCTGGACCGATTCCGATTTGACTGACCTTTCTAAAGTACCTCGCCAATGAGGTCAGGATATGTCCTTCCAGGGCGAGTCTGGCCACTGGCTTCCGGCTACGACTGAATAAAGATCTATTCATGAATGTCAGCCGGGACCAACGGCTTAAGAGCATAGATGGGCTGCGTATAATATACGTATATATAACTATTGCCGTCGCGCTGCGCTCTAGCAACCGGGCGGTATCAATATGTGAGTGCGATAGAGACAACTGCAGCTCAGAACGATTTTACCTATAAAAAACCTTGACCGATCGACGTTTCGTATTCTCCTGTTTTCTCCTCGAAACCTAAGCCAATTAAATTATATTAAAGGAAGAATAGATCTATGCCCCTATTACTTGTTTTTATTTTAAAAACTTTTCAATTTTCTTTGGTAGTCATCTGATTACGTAGGTAAAAACAGGGTATTTTTTTAGGTTTTTGGTAAGTCATATTTATTTTTGTAATAAATTTTTTGAAAAAAAAAAAAAATTACAGAGGCATGCCTTCAATAGACCTGGATTTTTATAAATAAAAACGATTACTCTAGAGGCATTATCCAGGAAGAGAATAGGGGAATACATTTGTATGGAAAAATGCAGCCCGTTTATGCTCTTAAGGCCTCAGCCTCGAATTTTGCGGGCAGCGGGGTGGCGGCGGCGGCGGCGCGGGAGCGGCAGGATCTTATGCGTACAATCAAATGGACCAGTTCTCGGAAAACAGCGGCGCGGGGGCGGGCAACGAGCGGTGCACTCCATACAATTCGCGCCGCCGCCGCCGCCGCGCCGCTCCGCTGCCCGCAAAATTCGAGGCTGAGGCCTAACGTGCTTTCTGAGACGCGGATGAAGCTCGGTATGTAATGGGTGATCACACTGATCACCCATCCACTAACCGACCTCGGCAAGTGCAGCTTAACCTTGAAGATCGAATTGTGCAGCCGTTTTTATTTTACCATGAATTCCGCAGACCGCGAACTCTTCAAATGCACAGTTCAAATGGAACAACAGTGTTAACTTGTTAAGTAACCATTTAAATAATTATGAGTTTCGGTATCAAAATAGAAATAGGTACTTACCTACCGTTTTTTTTCCTTTTGAGGAAATTGTCATCGATTCTGATAAAATACAGGAAAAACATAATTATCCTCAAATTATTCCTGGTTTTGTGGTAAATACGAAAATTATTCTTTATATAGATCTGTAAATGGGCATTTATCCACTAACTGGAAAATCACTGTCCCAAGCAAATTTTACGTTGTAAAACGTAATATTTCTCAGTTAATTATTGTATCAATAACGACATAGTATTACGTATTCTTGGAATGCAACTGCGTATTCAGCAATTTAATAATGTAATATTTGAGAAAATGAACCTCAAACACCTCAAAAAACAGTCCCCTGGTGCGTCCCTATTCCAGAATTACAAATCTTGTAACAAATATTTCTTTTTTTGCTGTTGATAACTGAATAAAAAATATCCAAATACATTACACATAACAGTAAGCATCTAATACATAGCAATTATATTTTTACGATTGAAATTAAATCAAAATATCTATGTGCGAATGCTGTCCTCAAATTATTGAAACAGTCCGAACACCACGCTGAAGTCAAATTTTGTTTTAGCGTGATGCATTTAGATCGTGATACAGAAAGTAATCGATGTGAATTTTGTGCGGTTGTGGAGCTAAGCGAGAAACTGCCATTTTTTTAGTGCTACGACAGCGTCTGTAGGTGAACTACACATCTTGACCGTTACGTAAACAGTCCCCTGGCTAGCTTATTTTATACTATTTTAAGAGTTAAAATTATGAAAATTTGTTAAAAAGAATTGATTATCTAGGATGTAGCCACATCTGTTTGGTTAATCTGATATGTTTAAATGATTTTGTTTTATTAAGTATTCATGTAAAAAAAACAGTCCTCTGGTGAACAGTCCCCTGTTATTTTTTAAAATGAAAAAAAAAATATATATTACGAATTACAAAGAAAAATAAAGACTAATTACTATAACAAACAAAATCCTTGTTAAAAACAAGTATTTTTGATTATAAGGGGCCTGTTTTTCTGTACAAAAGTAGAGAAAAACAGTCCCCTGTCACGGTTTGCTTAGGACAGTCTTGTATGGACGATTTTCCAGTTAGTGGAGAAATGCCCAAATATCTCGTTGGCCTCGTACAGGACCAATTCTAGTTTAATGATGTGTTACTCGTATTTTTAACTTTTCTAATGTTTTTTCGTATATTATGTTAATATTTTATTATTTTGTTTTGGGGTTGACGCAGCATGTCTTCTTCTTCCATACTTCTCTGATAGGTACTCTTTATGTCAGCAGTGACCTCATTTCTAACCATATCATCATTGTTTTGTCCTGTGCTAGACCAATAATAGTACATTGTTCACCGAGAGGAGAAAGTGACCGATTACCGTCGAGGGTGTCGTTTAAAGCCCGGAGCCGTAGACGAGGGCTTTAAAGGACTTTCCAAGCAGGTGTAGTATAAATACTTTTATACTACACCTGCTTGGAAAGTACCTTGATACCTTATCAAATTTACGGTAGAAAGTACGTCATTGCTTATCGAACAAATATGCGGGGAGAAAACGCATCTGAGCGGGAGAGAATGGATTTTCATACACTTTTCTCTCCCGCTCAGATTACAATTTGAAAAAAGAACATGTGACAATTGCAGACGCCATTGGCGCCATTTTGAATTAGAATTAGAATTTTAATTTAGTTTTTTATTTTCTTCGTAGGTGTAGTATAAAGCACTATGTATCACTCGAGAGAAAGTGCGATTCTTTCTTTCTGTAACCCTTCGGGGATTACATGCGTGATGTTATAGGGTTTTTCTATCTAGAATTTCTAAGTAGCAGCCAGGGATTCTGGATTTGTGCCCGGTTCATGGCAATAAGCTTTCCAAATTGTCGCCACATGATCGGTCCCGTGCGTCTTGCATCCAGCGGATCCTCACAACCTTCACCAGTTCTACGGTCCATCTAGTCACTAGATGGACCGTAGAACTTACGTAGAACGTAGCAAAAATACCAGCACTATATCCACTAACTAGATTCTAGTGGATATAGTGCTGGTGTTTTTGCTATTAATGCCAAATAAACTCAATTTTCTTTTTTCTTTCTCTGCCTAATCTTCGGGGGATCACAGGCGTGATGTTATGTTTTCTGTTCGATAGTTCATTTCCTGCATCAGAAGACAGTCTATTTTTATGGCCAGTGGAATTATCTGACTACTTGAGATAAATGTCACGCACGCGGCTGTGATGGTAAGTGCGGATATAGTATAGGAGCTAGTAACTGGTCAAAATCTTTTATCTATCTACTAGCTGATGCCCGCGGCTTCGTCCGCGTGGATGTCGGTTATCGCGACCGATGTCCAAACGTAATTCCTTCATCCCCCCTTTTTAACCCCTTGCAGCCCTTTTTCGCGTTAAAAAGTAGCCTATGTCCTTTCTCACATATAGTATAGTCTAGACTCTCGAGCCTGAGAAAGGACATAGGCTACTTTTCAATGCGAAAACTTTTTTACAAAAAATAAAACCGACTTCAACAAAAATAAAACACAAAAAAGTGAAAAAAAATTGATGAAATTTGATTTCGTGTTTTTGCCACCGACTTCAGAAGCTGATTTTTCTTCTAAGTTTATTTTTCACTTTTTTGTGTTTTGTTTTTGTCGAAGTCGGTTTTATTTTTTGTAAAAAAGTTTTTATTTTTCACTTTTTAGTGGTTCACATGTGCTTACCCCTTCACAACGTACCGGCGTGAAAAAAAAATACAGTCGAGTTGATAACCTCCTCCTTTTTTTGAAGTCGGTCGGTTATCGCGAAAAAATATCCAGTAGCCTATAACTATAGCCTGGCCCACCGTCGCAAAGTCGCATGTCTGTCGGTCTTCTACAGACTGTACTTCGGAGAGTGTGCGCAAGAGCTCCACGAGCTGATCCCACCATCTCCCTTCTTCCATCGGGAGACTAGACGTACTGCAGGGTATCACCGATACCTAGTCGACATTCTACACATTCGAACGAAGCGCTTTGCTGGGTCCTTTATTATGCGCACAGCCAAGGAGTGGAATTCCCTGCCTGCGTCGGTTTTTCCGAGTTCATATAACCCTAATCTGTTTAAGTCGCGAGTAAACAGGCTTCTTCTGGGTAAGCTCGTTCCATCGTCGACATCATCTCTGCCCTTAGGGCAAGATTGAAGTCAAGAGCAAGCCCATTCATAATTAAAAAAAAAAAAAAAAACCTTACTCGACTACATTGAAAAATAACACGGGCGAAAGCAAGGTAAAATATATTTTCCTTGGAATTATCACAAGGACACGCATTAGAAGGACATGACTAATAAGTGATGTCCTTCATAAAGGTCAGGTGCGAGTGCTCGCAACTTTCGTGCGTGTATGACCAGATGTCCATGCGACTCATTAAGCACATTTCCAGTATTACTTGACCTCGCTTTGTATTGATGTCCCGTACAAAGGGAGATCCGCACTAATTGGTTGAGTGTAGCTTGACTAACTGAACCGCGCAACTTTGTCTGCAACACATAATATAGCTTATAACCTTCCTCGATAAATGGACTATCCGACATAAAAATATTTTTTCAATTTCAACCAGTAGTTTCTGAGATTAGCGCGTTCAACCAGACTCTTCGGCTTTATAATATTAGTATGTATATAAAATACATACATAGAATAGATTAGTATAGATTGGTCGTGTGTACGAACGCGGACGAAGCTACACTGTTTTATGAATCATTTTAATTGATATGATTAATTTTGTAATCAATATTCCGTAAACATTGTATTATCAAATTATCATGTCCGCTCCGTTATCAGATACTATTATCCTCAATTTGTCAATAAATATTAATAATAGTTGAGGCAAACAACGCGATTTTCGAGTATTTGATCGAACCTCATATTTTCCACTAGCTTCTTCTTAGCTATGGCAATTTTGTCATTAAATATATTGTTAGGAATCAGAAGTGAAATACGTGAACAAAATAAACAATGCTATTTGCTATAGGATTGGGATTTCGGGTTGGCCGTTTTTGCGGTCCGTTTAGCCGATTGTGAACTCTATTACGTTGACGGTAAGACAAAATGCAGCTGCAGTAAACAGTCAGTATTGTAACATTCTTTTTGCTTTTAATGCCATCCTTATGCTTACGGTATGGAGGTCAAGATCGGTTGAACGGACTGTAGAGGCGGTTAGCTTGGAGTTCTGGTCTTGTGGTAGATGGAGTATAGGTAACAATATGTTATTAGTATTAAGTTATAGTCATAGTCAACCTCTGTGTTAAATAAGTGTGTAATAGTTATAAGTAAAAGTATCGTGTGATTGATGTTAAACTACCAACAAGATGTTACATATTGTATTAAAAAGAATTGTTAAGGGAGCTACATCTGCCAACAAACTGTTTTACAGTTTGGCAGAAGTATTAAGCTATGTAACACATTTTATGTAACCATGAATAAACGATTTTTCATTTTTTTTTTTTTCATTTTTTCATGTTTAATATCTTTTAAATTACACTTTTACAAAAATATCACGACAAACATTTTAAACAATAATCAAATAGAAATAGCACTAGCAAAATGGAATAATCAGTACACGAGCAAAAACATAAACCAAAATTAGCGAAGCACACGATAATAGTCGGGTAGCAAGTCCTTTCCGAGCGCCGTCCAAGCAAAAAGTGACCGTTGCAACGCCGCTCGCCTCGTTTTATGAACTTCTGTCGGTTGCCGCACGTCGACCGGACGCTAACCGCACGGCTACTGGCTGATGGCGTGACTTTGAGCCAACTATATCTAGAGGAGCTAGTGGCTAATTATAACAACGACTCAGGTTAAGCTGCTCTTACCTAGGTTGGTTTGTGGATGGGTTTCCTCCGTGTCTCGGAAAGAACGTTGAAAAAATGTAGTATTTCTGACAGATATAATGTATGTTAGTTTTATACCAAGACCTGGGATACAACAGAAAAAAACATTAAGTACCTATTTTTTCCTGAAGAGACACCCACATTGCGCCAATACATTATGTTAAAAGTCACATGTAGATAATTGGGGCTCATGTTACGAAAAAAGAGACCGCTATTTGATTAAAGAAAAGAATTACGTTTTTACCCTATGTTATCTTAAGACATTTACTTATTTATCTTACATTCGTTCGTCATTATAAATCACTAGCCGTTGCCAGCGGCTTCACCTGCTACAACTCGAAAATTATCCCACGGGAAGATAAAATCGGGTTATAAACTATCTGTGTACCAAATTGTATCCAATTCCGTTCAGTAGTTTTTGCGCGAAGAAGTAACAAACATACACACACTCACAAACTTTCGCCTTTATAATATTAGTGTGATTACATTCAAAAGTTCTCCCATTGCGAGAATTTTACTGTAACCTCTTTCTTGTTCGTTTTTAGCGTTCGATTATAAATGTTTCATAGACTCTCTTAAAAGCTTGACTTTTTCCCAAACTATGTTTTGGTTGGCTTCCAGTCTAAGCTGAAGCTACTGGTATAATTCACTTGAAGCGACTTCCTATCTGATCTCGATAACCAGAGATAGATAGATAACTTTCAGAGGTACCTATCGTGTGGTTTTTAATTTGAGAGAGTAAATTGACACTTGGAAATGTCAAACTTCCATAATTATAATGTTGTTGTAATTATATGGAAGTTTGACATTTCCAAGTGTCAATTTACTCTCTCAAATTAAAAACCACACTCTATGCAGAATTTAAAACTTCACCTATCAACAGATCACAGCGCTTTAAGCTGAAATCGACTTAGCGGGTCCTTCAAAATCTCTACTTAAATTATGAATGCAAAAGTAAGTCTGTGGTACGCTATCTCTTACGATAATATACGCCGTCCACATGGACAAAACTGATGCAAAACTATACATGAGAAATCTTAAAATAATATAGACGCTATTTTTCACCAAGACCAAGATAAAAAAAAAAATTTAACCATCCATCTCCTAGCCTACCTAACCATACTTTACTAGCAACTATGTCATAAATAACTGACAAGTGATGTATCACCATTATTACCAACCTGTTAATTTAGTTACCTTGAAAGCCTTCAGTTTTGTTTAGACACGGTCGCGGTAAACAGTCGTGGAATATTTTCTATAGTCGCGAAGAAAATTAAGTGTAATTATCTTAGAAAAGTGTGGTGTGATACAGGGAGTGATTTTGTCACCTGTAGTCTTTCAGAGGGTGATTCTACAGGTTATACGAAACGACTTTTGCTGTGAATTTCATATTTGAAAAAAAATGTGGCCGGGAAGTCTGACAACAGTCTTACCAAAGGGTATCGTAGTACCCAGTAGTAACTGGGTTGTTGCGGTCAAATAGGCAGACGCTCCATGTAAAATACTGGTATTCAGCTGTATGCGGTTGTACTGGAAACCAACATAGTTGGTAAAAGGCTAAGCAGACCAGACTAGTGACAAAAATAATGAGGAAAATGTAGTGTCGACAATGTTGAGTATGAATGTAGATGGGTATAATAGTAGAGGAAGACCAAAGAAATGATGGACGGACTGTGTGAAAGGTAATGAGCAACAGAGAAGTATGGTAGAAGAAATGCTGCACCGGGCCCAAATGAATTGGGATATGTGCCCAAGAATGATGGTAGTGACAAATAAAATCAATGCCTGTTACGGTTCGAAAGATTCTACCTTATGACAGACCCTTAAACGGACAGCAGGCAACGGTGATTTAGTGATAAAGAGTCCCATTGGTACCCTTTCTCTACGTAACCGTAAAAATAAATTCGTATATAGTAGACACTTTATTTTGACGCACGTATGAAAAGTGCTCTTGATACGAATCGGATATGAGTTTCATAGCGAAAGTAGTTTTAGAATCACCCCCTTGACGGATATTCGTGACAAAATCTCCCATCCTGTAGATCTAGTGTGAGGAAGTGTGAAAAATGATAGTGTACTAATAATTTGTTTAGTAAGTTTCAGGCAGTGTGGAAAGTGTTAATTGTCATTGTTTTCTTGGAATATTTTCTACAGTGTACTAATTAAGGTCAGTGTTACCTTGGAATTTATGAAGCAGTGAACAGGGAATCAGGTCAATTTAGTAAAATATTAACTAATTGACGAACCATTAAAAGAAATAGTGATTAAACCTCATTTTGTGGTCTCGAAGATTCAGGTAATAAAATAATCAGGGAAATAATATCAAGAAGAACTAAACTACCGACCAAGAAAGCACGTATCAACCAGAAAGGTTAACTTAGAAGAACCTAAGGAAATAAAACCAAGAAGGACCTACCCATCAACCAAGGAAACCTCGACTAGTAGAATTCACATCAGCAGGAAAGACAACCAAAAGAAATGTCGACCAAGATCTTCAATCGCCTAGCTCAAATCGGCATAGGACTAACCCTAGTCGGCGGAGTATCTAACAACGCTCTTTACAACGTTGACGGAGGACAGAGAGCTGTTATATTTGATAGGTTCACCGGTATAAAGAAGCAAGTAGTCGGAGAAGGCACACATTTCATCATACCTTGGGTCCAGAAGCCGATAATCTTTGATATTAAGTCAAATCCTCGTAATGTTTCTACTGTTACTGGCAGTAAAGATCTCCAAAGAGTCGAGGTTACATTAAGAATCTTATTCAGACCTATAGCTGATGAACTACCAAAGATTTACACTACGCTCGGAGAAGATTACGACCAGAGAGTCTTGCCTTCTATAACAGGAGAGGTTCTAAAAGCCGTTGTAGCGCAATTTGATGCTAGCGAATTGATCACGCAGCGAGAGATGGTCTCTTTCAAAGTCAATGAGAGTCTCACAGAACGAGCACGTCAATTCGGAGTTATACTAGATGATATAGCCATCGTCCATATCACATTTGGCAGAGAATTTCTCCAAGCAGTAGAGTTAAAGCAGATAGCTCAAATAGAAGCCGAGAAAGGAAGGTTCATGGTCGAAAAAGCGGAACAGAAGAAGAAGGCAGCAGTAATTTCAGCAGAAGGAGATACGCAGCAAGCTATCCTATTAGCCAAGGCTTTCGGTAATGCTGGTGAAGGTCTAGTGGAATTGAGGAGAATAGAAGCAGCCGAGGATATAGCTTACCAGCTTTCGAAGTCGAGGAATGTGACGTATCTGCCTAATGAAGGCGGATTGGTGAATATTAAAAATTAGAAGAGGTAATTGAAAATATTTGTCTCTTTTGTCAGAATTTATTGGTCGATAGGACAGTTGTTCATGTCGAAATTAATAGATAAGCCGGTCAGCTCGTAGTAAGTCTTTAATGTTCCCACTGTTGCCTGGGCCGTTACTCATCGCGTGGACCCAGTGCAGGTTGGTAGATAGGCATGCCGATGATTCATCACAATGTTTTCCATCATGATTAGGGTTTTATATAGCACCTCGCAGGTCATCCTATGAAGTTGACTTTTGCTTAACCAGACGATCCTGTGGGTGGGTGCTTTGAGTGTAACGCCTCCAGACAGGGTATAAGGAATTAACCCTGGTTCGAGTAATTATTTTGTGTCATTTCTTTCATAGTTATGTTGTTATAATCGGCCCACTTTTTCCCAACTACATATGTTGGGCTTGGGATCCTTGGGATCGGCTTCCAGACTAACCGAAACCTGAATTTTACCTTGAAAATAAATCTTTTGTTTCAAATTCATAGCTTTCTCAATGAATAGTGTATTTTCTCGCCTTTACATTCAGTTAGCAACGAGGCATTCGTAATTGTCTGATGGTTTGGACTATTACTTTATATGGCCTACGCCTTCCAGCCGTTTTATTTTGTAGTTTCGTTCATTGTTACATTGTGGATCTAGTGGCTAATTAATAAGAGCCACTCTGGTGTCTAATATTATAAACTAGCACTTCGCTCGCGACTTCGTCCGCAAAAAAATTGATAGTTTTGTTAAGGCGCAGTTAAAGGGGCACCGTAAAAACGACCTGTTTTTCGTCGCAGAGTTAGCCGTATTGCTACTTATTACAATTCCAAAAAAAATACAGTGTATAGTCAAATGTATAGGTAAAAGACTTATGCAAAAATATTTTCTAAAAGTAATCAAGAACCTCGAAAAAAAAATCACAAAATCACAAAAAAATCACACGAAAAAACTTTTTCGTCTCGAAATGCTCAATATTTTGAGTGACAACTGTTATTTTTTTTTACTATCAGAAAGAAAATTTAACCAACTAAAGACATATGTAAAAATATTTTAACATTACAGCGTATTTTTTTTTTAATAAGTTAAATCTGCGAACTATCGTTCATTTTGGCAGTCACCAGCATCAAACGCATCGCCATTTTCAACCTTATTTGTTTAGGCGATGAGTTAAACGCGCGCTCAAGGTCGCGGGCAGCTAATGTCGCCTTAATATGCAAGATATAAATATATTTTAAAGCCTATAGCACTCACGAATAATATAGATTTTTGCAGTGAAATATTGTTTAGAATTGAATCATTCGTTCCGGAGATTATCCCCTTCATATAAACGTATCTTTTTAATATTAGTTACTAGCTGATGCTCGCGGCTTCGCTCGCGTGTTGTCGGTTACCCCGACAAATTATATACTAAAACCTTCCTCGAGAACCACTCTATCCATTGGTGAAAACAGCATGAAAATCGATGCAGGAGTTTTTAAGCTTATCGCGAACAGACAGACAGACGCGGCGGAGGACTTTGTTTTATAATAATGTAGTGAAATTAATAATATCATTTGATAAGCGTGAACGCTTGAACAAAAGCTTCAATTAAAGTATTAATTAATACGCCAAATTGACGGTCAAGGTGAAATAATTACAGCATTTGATGTCCTATTTATCACAATAATGTTTGTTGTTAAATATTACTAATTATTATCATAGGATATGAAGATAATAATTGATATCATAATGTACAGCCCTGCAGAAAAATTATACTCTTTTAATTGACTTCAAAATTATCAACGAAAACTTAGCCAAAACCAATCTATACTAATATTATAAAGCTGAAGAGTTTGTTTGTTTGTTTGATTGTTTGTTTGTTTGTTTGTTTGAACGCGGTAAACTCAGGAACTACTGGTTGGAATTGAAAAATTATTTTTGTGTTAGATAGTCCATTTATCGAGGAAGGCTTTAGGCTATATAACATCACGCTATGGCTAATAGGAGTGGAGCACAAATGAAAAATGTTACAAGAACGGGAAAAGGTATTTCCTTTTTGAAAGCTTCCGCTGCGTGCGCTGCGAAAACGGTTAAAGTTACGTAAATATCATGTATGAAGGAATTGTTTCCCCTTAAAAGTTCTAAAAAAAAGTTCGCGACAGCATATGTCTATCTTTTAAGATTGTCTCACTGTAACCCTTTTTTATTTACTATTAAAATGTTAGGTTAAAATGAATTGTTTTTTGCGAAGCTTATTTAACCCATACGGTATTAATCTATATCTAAATAAATGTGTTTGTTAGAACGGAAATTTAATATAGAATATTTGTGCCCTTTACTTTAAACAGTTTAAATAAATATCTTAGAAGATATCGCAATGTAAAAATATTCGCGCGGCAAAATAATTTGCGCGTCGCAATGTAGGTACGGGGGATCTGGCTGGCCTACGGGAAATTCAAATTCAAAATATTTACTCATCATCATTTATTTTTTTATCATAATGTTTACAAGTACAGGGTGTTATCGTCTATTCAACAGTAAGAGATACCTATTAGTAATTCTCATTTTAATATAATCTAAGCTAATCTAAACCATCTAAACTAATATTATAAAGAGGAAAGATAAGATTTTTTGTTTGTTACGATTTAGCTTAATTTCTGTTGGATAGTCGATTTATCGAGAAAGGTTATAAGCTGTATTTATGTGACGCAGACGAAGTTGCGTGGGTCAGCTAGTTATGGGAATAAACTCGGTATGTAATGGGTGGTTGGTTACCCATCCATATACTAACATAGACAAGCGCGGCTTTACTTGTAGAATGATCCGTGTAGCTGTTATGATGTAGCCGCCTATTCAATAGGGGATCGGACAAAAACAAATAATTAGTCCGTCACAAAGATTTCCAAAAAATATTGACCACATATTTTTTCTTTTTTTACGTAAACAAAAAATGAAGACGATACAGTGCTTCGAAAACTCGTGTGACGTCTTATATAAGATAGTAAATTTTGTATGTTCAAGTGACGTTTCAAGCCTGTGATCCTTGATCTTTGACGCGCTATAGCTTCGTCAATTTTTATTGATTTGATCAAACAAAAAACACGTACTTACCTAATATTTTTCGATAATCTAACTGGCGGACTATACAGAGTCATATTTTTTTGAGTCAGTCCGATCCCATATTGTATAACAAAAATACACATTATTAACGAATTAAGTAATAATTTTGTTATCCTTATTCCGGTTAGTGATAAACATATTATTAATTAATCATTACTAATATAACTATTTTTGTTTCAGGATAAATCCTAATTTATTCCCATTTCCTTTATGCCATTTAATTTTTATTTCCTATACCATTCCAAATATTAAAATAAAATAATAATATTAATAATTGAACATTCAACCCCTTTTCTTGTTCATTCCAATTTAATGATAAATTATTAAATAAACGAATGAATATTACATAATAGCAATAATAATATATTTTAATATCATAATAGAATGTCAACAAATTCGCCTTAGAAGAAATCTTCAAATCATTAAAAAAAGCAACAACGAAATATTTATCAATCACATTGACAAAAACAACGATTGACTTACACACCATTTTGCAAAAACAGCTTAAAGATTAACTTAGACATATTAAATCTACAACCAAAGCAAAAAAAAAGCAATCATTGAACCCCTTTACGTAAACACAATCCCCCCAAATAATGCCGATCCTCTAGCCCCCATACACGTATGACCCCACTCCTGTCCTCCGTCATGTTCTGACCCCCATTCCACAATGTCGACCTCCCCAGCTGTCGAGCCGTCTTCGCCTACCACGACTCCATCTTCCCCTGGTCTTCGAGGTGATTGTCAGCAGTTCCAGACTTCTACCCCTTACTATACTGGACGGGTGAGTTCTTTATTTTCTTATTTTGCTCTAGCGACCCGCCCCGGCTTCGCTTGCGTTTTGGTCAGAAATTATGCCACGGGAACGTTTTAAATAGGCATGTATTTAAACCAATATCTGTATATTCCCTTTTTTGGAACTGAATATTACGAAGTTAAACCAAAACTACTGATTTGCAGAGAAATTATGCACATTAAATAATATGCTGTTTAATGGTATTTTTTGCACAGCATTAATTTTCCTGGTATGCATTCAGTTAATTAGTGGAGTTACTTATTGTGCTGAAAAATTATACAGATGTGCATTTAAAAATATCCCTTTTAGATTTAGCATAATATGACAGTCTGGGATAATAAATAAAACTTCCCATTAATGCAAGAATTTTCATAATCGGTTCTGTAGATCCAGAGATTATCCCTACTACGTCACAAACTTTACCTCTTTATAATATAAAGAGGTAAAGTTTGTACTATAATATTATTATAGTATAGAAGAATTTATTAGAGCAAGCGGGGTGTGCTTGTGGCACTTGGGAAAATATTACAGGGACATCCCTGGCGTGTTACTGACACTTTAAGAAGAACTAGCACTTCACTCGCGTCTTCGTTCGCAAAAACTGTGAAAGCTCGAATAATATTACAAACAAAAACCTGAATTAAATTCTGGTGGAATATGATTCGGGGACACGCTGGATGCGAGACGCACGGGACCGGTCAATGTGGTGACACCTGGGAGAGGCCCTATGTCCAGCTGTCGACGTCTTTTGGCTGAAATGACGATGATGATTCGAAATAAGGAGCTAAATGCACTCTGTCAGTTTGCGAAGGACTGCCTCTTACCCGCTTTGTGTTTAGTTTAGCTACCAAATGAAATGGTTACTTTTTTGCAAGAGTACGGTGTCAAAACTACAGGTGTTCTTCCTTTCAGAAGCAGCCACATCCACCCCTGAACGTGATACTGCCAGTTACTGCGCCATCCACACCCCCTACTTACGGTAAGGGTTTTTTTTAGTACAGTCACGGTCATAAACTAACATAGAAGGGGTCCAAGAGGAACAAGGGCCGAGGTCTACCGGGGCTGCGGAACTGTTCAAAAGAGGTACCGTGACCTTGGTGCAAAAAGGGCTTTTTGCACAAAAGATTTTGGGAAAAGAGTGTCCATGGAGTTTCTTGCCCATTCTCCTCCTTAGAGATCTACGCTTTGGAATCGGCAACTACAATATCTGAAGTTATTAGGCCATATGATTGTGAGTGAGGCTTCGCTATCATTATTTTTCTGATTTTCAAAAGTGCCTGTAATGGTTAATATAAATGCTTTGAGGAGTCGAATGTAGTTTAAGACCCTTTTTGTGTGTACGAGAAATCATAAAATGACTCCCACCCGCTCTGGACAGAGCAAAAGTAAGTATCCGAGTCATACTGAATGAAACCCATTTATGTAGCTTCTAAAGCTGCGTTGCAGGGACCTGGTGACTCTTTCGAGCAGCTACGGCAGAAAGTGATTAACTATCTGAATGCCAAACATAAGAATCCGCTTAGCAGTTTTTAATTTAATAATTTATTCATCAGACTACAAAAGAGGTCCACTGTGTTAGTAACAATATAACTTAGCCTATGTTAGTACTTAATAACTAGGACAGATCGAATGTGATTGGTTAGTAAGACAATAACTTAGCCTATGTTAGTACTTAATAACTAAAACAGAACGGGTGCGATTGGTTAGCGCCCACACTAGCGGGCTATCTGCCCGGTTGGCTATAGATTGCAGTATAGTGTTATGACTGCCACGCAGCCTGCGGAGTAGCGAGGCAGATTTTGCCTGAAAGAGTAACAAACATACATCCATCCTTGCTAACTTTCTCTCACATTTATTTTTTGCCCACCATCGTGTGCATGAGAGACGATGCCTAACCTCTGGCCGTTCAGGACTTTGGCAGACCTTACTATGAAGTCTTAAAACAGTCCTAACTTATTCTTAATCCAGTGTGGAAAAGAGATGGCGCTACACACCCTGTATAGTTCTGTCACGTTTCCACACAGGAATAAGATCATATTAGGTTAGCCCTTCTGATCTCATACTGACCTCTCTAATGATGTTTCTTTCGTATCATTCCAGGTGAAGCAACGCTTACCCCACCACCGCGCTCGCCAGGTGTACCCGCAGCAACTAGTCCTATTTCCGCATCCGGAGACACCAGATCGCACCCACCTGACGGCACTTCTTCTGATAAGGTAAGCAGCAGGATCTAGATGATGAATAGGAAAAATTACGGTTCAACCAGAATGTATGCGCTTCGACTATTCTTGTTTCTACGAAGTGGTACGAACATCGCGGGACTTACTAAGGAGGCAAATAATCTAATGGCGCAGTAACTAATTGGTCGTTAGCCTCAGAGGTGTGCCAAGTACAAAAAGACGGCACAGTTGGCGCAGTGGCTGAGCGATTGGACTTCTGCGCTGCGTGTCGCGGGTTCGATCCCCGCATGGGACAAATATTTATATGGCCTACACATAGTTGTTCCGGGTCCCCACAATACAGGAGAAATTCCTAGTGTGGGGCAACATTAAAAAAAAAGAAAAAAACAAATTGACTGTCCAGAAGGGAGGTAGAGAGTTTTAGGGGCAAGCTAAGCTTTTAGGCACGTGTATAAAAGTCCCGCCCGCGCCACTAGTTAGCCCCGTTTTCGGGTGCGCGACAGATAAGCACCGTTTACGATTACCGAATTGTAACGTAATTAAATAATTCGAGGTGGCGCAAGAAAAGAGCACTTGGAAGGAATTTGGGGAGGCCTTTGCCCAACAGTGGGACACTACAGGATAACAAAAAAAAAAAAAACGTAATTACATAACAGTTCATAAAATGGTCACAAAGTCACCATTTTCATGTTGCGTGTTGACGTCGGTGTACCTATGGAGTTTTTTAGGGCGCAGGCGGTCTCAATGGGTCGCTCTAAATGAGTTAAAAATATCTCGACTCCTCAGTAAAATTTCGTTTCTGGGTCCGAATGGCGCTAAAACGGAAGGGCCCGTCGGATGCCGATAAGTTTTTGATAAGGGACGCTGGGTGAAAGGCCAGTTGTGTTCCGTAGATAAATGGAACTAGGCAGAATGAATGCTAACTTTTGTATAAGGTGGCACCGAGAATAGGACAAAAATGGAAACACTGGGTATATTAATTCATTGGAATAGTTTATGTTCGTGACTACCAACGCCAATCGCTTCCATATTTCGTAACTAATTCGTGCTAAATTGGTACTAAATAGTGCTTTCAACAAAATCGTTTTTGAAAGGGTTTGAGCTGAACCACCATGAGCGCCGAAGATGTGGGCATGCTGAAGCTATTCTGAGTATACCTATAATACCCTCATATGTGATTGAAACATTTGTATTTACCGAGAAATTATCGATGGTAACTTTCGCGTAACTTTTTAAAGAGGGAAAGGAGACCTTTGCCCTGCTGCGGGACATATGTTGTCCCACTGCAGGGCAAAGGTCTCAATAATAATAACTTTCGCGCGGTCGTGCAGCAGGACGACTTCTTCGAATGTTGATTTCAAGTTTGAGGATCTTCAAATTCGCATCAAATTCCATTGTGCAGTTTAAAAGAACTAAACGGTCTAACAGATCGACTACTTAATACAAAATTCCTAACATCATCTCTTCTCTTCTCCCGCAGTCATCAGAAACAGCAGTCGGCGGCATATCTCGGACGGCAAGCACGGCTCTCTCTCGAAAAGAGAGTTATAAAGCGCAGAGACAGCACTACAGAAGAGAGAAGAAACGAGCAGCATCTGCTCTTCTGCACTCCATTGAAGATCCTTCGGTGGTCGTGCTTGCTGATTGGCTTAAGGTAAGAGGTTTCAGAAGGTACTTCAGAAGGTAAAGAAGAGAGAGGAGTAGAGTTGCTTCTGTACTTTATTGTGGACTATTTTGTGAGTGGTTGCTGATTGATTTATGGTAAGAAGGTTTAGCTCTTCAGAAGGTAAAGAAGATAGAGGAGAAGAGTTGCTTCTGCACTCTTTTGGATATCCTTCGGTGGTCGTGCTTGCTGATTGGCTTAAGGTAAGAAGTTTCAGAAGGTACTACAGAAGGTAAAGAAGAGAGAGGAGAAGAGTTGCTTCTGTACTCCATTGAGGACCCTTCGGTGGTCGTGCTTGCTGATTGGCTTAAGGTAAGAAGTTTCAGAAGGTACTACAGAAGGTAAAGAAGAGAGAGGAGAAGAGTTGCTTCTGTACTCCATTGAGGACCCTTCGGTGGTCGTGCTTGCTGATTGGCTTAAGGTAAGAAGTTTCAGAAGGTAAAGAAGAGAGAGAAGAAGAGTTACTTCTTTAGTTTTTTACATGGACTTCCACAACCCAGTTAATACTGGGTAATACCCCCTTAGTAAGTCTGGTTGTCAGACTTTCAGGTCACTACAGCAGCAGCCGGGACCAACGGCTTAACGTGCTTTCCGAGGCACGGAGGAACCTCGGTTTGTAATGGGCGATCACCCATCCACAAACCAACCTTGGCAAGCGTGGCTTTACCTAAAGGTCGACCCGAAAGCCTCCTGCATGGTAGTGCTTTTATTGATTCAAATCTTTTCTGTTCCACAGGTTCGAGGCTCACTCAAGTCATGGACGAAGCTATGGTGTGTGTTGAAGCCTGGACTATTGCTGCTCTATAAAAGTCCTAAAGCCAAGGTAAGAATACATAATGACTTAGAGGGAAAAAGGGGCGTCATTCTCCATACAATTTGTCCCTCTTTTTTCTTCCCGAATAATACCTCTAGACCAGCAGGGCTATTGCATATCTTTTAATGACAGTGGATAACTTATATTGTCTATCAAATAACTGTCAAATGGCGAGTTTTTAAGAAAAAAATGTACCAAACCATAACCAATTTACAGTTAATCTATGGACATTTCTGATAGTCACTGACGTTAAAAAGATACGCAATAGGGGGGCAGGGATGCACAGACTTATTGAGACCAAGGGCCACTTGGGCAAATGATGAACTAATGGCGGGCCACCAGCACAAACTAAAAATATAAAAAGCTCCAAGTATTACTCTGATTCAAAAGCTTAACATAACATGTCATATTATGTGCCTACCCACGAATAAGCACCCGCTTTCGAAGAATAGCTCAATTATTCTAACCTACCACAATTTCTATCTAATTTACAGAGCAGCCACTGGGTAGGAACAGTCCTGCTGACATCGTGCCAAGTAATAGAGCGTCCCAGCAAGAAGGACGGCTTCTGCTTCAAGTTGTACCATCCGCTGGAGCAGAGCATCTGGGCGCCGCGGGGGCCGCACAACGAGACCATCGGTGAGTGGGCAATGTTGCAAGCAATGTTGCTAAGTAATAGAGCGTCCCAGCAAGAAGGACGGCTTCTGCTTCAAGTTGTACCATCCGCTGGAGCAGAGCATCTGGGCGCCGCGGGGGCCGCACAACGAGACCATCGGTGAGTGGGCAATGTTGCAAGCAATGTTGCTAAGTAATAGAGCGTCCCAGCAAGAAGGACGGCTTCTGCTTCAAGTTGTACCATCCGCTGGAGCAGAGCATCTGGGCGCCGCGGGGGCCGCACAACGAGACCATCGGTGAGTGGGCAATGTTGCAAGCAATGTTGCTAAGTAATAGAGCGTCCCAGCAAGAAGGACGGCTTCTGCTTCAAGTTGTACCATCCGCTGGAGCAGAGCATCTGGGCGCCGCGGGGGCCGCACAACGAGACCATCGGTGAGTGAGCAATGTTGTAGGGGGTGGGCCTATTGCCATCAGAAGATGGGCAGAAATCCGGTCTGCGTAGTTGTCTATTGTGAAGTTTCTGATGGAAAAATTCAATAGCATACCTAGTTGCCTCATACTCAGCTGTTGCGATTGCAACCAGGCTTTGACTGGCTTCTGCTTAACTGGACAGATTCTGTGGAAGCCTCGAAAGTAAGGGCTCCAGCCAGGGGCCCAGTTATTTTCAATTAGTTTTTTCCCGCGGCTTCGCATGCGTTTTGGTCGGAAATTATCCCACGGGAACGTTTTAAATGTAGTCTATGACTCTCGGGGCTTATAAAACTTCCTATTAGTGAAAGAATTTTCAAAATCGGTTCAGTAGATTCAGAGATTACCTCCTACTACCTCACAAAGTCTTCAGCTTTATAATATTAGTAGGATATACCTAACAATTGTTAATTTATCCCCACAGGAGCCGTAGTCCAGCCGCTGCCGACCGCTCACCTGATATTCCGCGCGCCGTCCCAGGCCGCCGGACATTGCTGGCTGGATGGGCTCGAGTTGGCCTTGCGATGCAGCAATGCTATGCTCAGGTAACACTATTAATATTAATAAAGATTTATTTTCCCACACGAGCAGCGGTGGCCTAGTGGTGGCGGCCCCGACTTACTAACAGTAAGTCGTGTTTTGAAACTCAGGTAGGCGCATTTCTTTGTGTAATTTATGTTATCACCATTGCCCTCAAAACGGTGAAGGAAAACATCGTGAGAAAACTTCTTGTGTCTTATAACCAAAAAATTCAAAGACATTTGTGACGTTTACCAACCCGGACTGGGCCCGCTTGGTGGGTTATAGCCCATCCCTATCCTAGAGAGGAGGCCTGAGTCCCGCACGTGGGCACATTATAGGTTGATGATTATGATGAGAATGATTTTCTCCCACAAAGTACAATTAGCAAAGGAAGAGGGGAGGGCCTAAGATACTACCTTGTGGGACTCCAATATTTATCCGTCTTTCTTCACTCAAAGTATTGCCAATCCAAAGCTACTTATGTCGATCTTGTAGATAGTTCTGGAATAGTTTTAATTGTATGTTCCTTATTCCCATACGTTCTAGTTTGGACTTTAATATACGTAGGCACGCAGTATCGAAAGCCTTCTGTGGGTCTAGGAAGATGATTATTATTATTTTTTTAATGAATTTATTTACAATAAGTTCAGTGAATGAATGTATACTACACACACATTGCTGGCTGGGTGGACTCGAGCTAGCCTTGTGATGCAGCAATGCAATGCTCCGGCAATACATACAAGAAGAAAAATATTTATTCGTTTCACACAGTTAAAATCGAGGATATACAATTATATACTTGATACTATCAAGTATATAATCTGACCTTTCTTTCTTTAAAAAAATATCGAATTCCAAATAAATAAGAAGAAGAAAACCAAACTACTGAACCGATTTTGATGACTTGTTTATTAATCTCCATATTTCTTACAGATGTTCCCGCTCTCGCCCCGAACAGACCGTAGCAGCGGACTCTCCGGCGACGCAAACCAACCTATCGCACGAAGACTTGGAGAAGCACTTCAATGAACACGGTAAGTCTAGATAATAAGGTCTTTGATCTTGTACCCTCTTAGATTCGGTGCATCGATGGTTTTGTGGCGGGAAGCCTGGTTTATACTGGTCAAGTGTTCTTCTTAGCGTTTCGATGACTATTAAAATTGAGTCGGCTCAAAATTTAGCGAGTTTAGCACTGTTAGTAGTGTCCATCAGATGTGCAAGCAACAGGACAGGCTGGACACGATATCTACTGGCCCATCGTTTGCGAGTTAACACTGTAACACCACAGCACATTCACACTCCAGGGCAGAGGCATCTCCCGTCGGGACTGCGGGTTGTTCGAAAGAGATACCGCGGCCTCGGCACAAAGGGCTTAGAAGGAACATGGGTGTTTTTTAGAGAGTTAGGGGCTGACTCCACGAGCGATAGAATCGCGGCGATAATATCGTCGTAGCACGTATTTCGATACATTCTCGCTCTCAGCGATTCTATCGTTCGTGGAGACAGCCCCTAAGAGAGCATATAGAATTACGTGGCACAACGATATTATCGCCGCGATTCTATCGCTCGTGGAGTCAGCCCCAAGTCTGACACTCCGTACCGCCTCTAGCAAACGGGAGGAGTCATTTGATGACTTCCGATCAAAAAAAAAAATATGGCGGACTCATCTATGAATCTCCACTTAAACAGGGTTGTCCTTGCTTCGGCCAATCTGTGTCCGGATTTTATTCAAAGCCTTTCAGGTTAGCCATGGGAGCTCGTGCTCAGGTGGGATATTTTAAGAAAGCCACTTGACCAATATAAAACAGGACTTGGACACTTTTGCAGAAACGATGTAAACGCGGTACTGAAAGACGACAGCATCACATATTTCGACTTATTTTACTTTCAGATAAATTATAGGTTCTAGGAGTTTGACAATACTTTAATCTGTTTATAATCCAGTTTTACTGTGTACTAAAGTCCTAATAGAAACACGGAGTAGATTATGAATGGAATGTCAATGCGTATGTTTTGGAAACTATTGAGGTAAAGACAAAATCAGTAATTTTCTCAATTTGTTGCAAAGTAATTTGTTTCTTATGAATTGAGTTTTTGAACATAAAACCTGTCATATCCATTCGTGTTCTACTCCGTGACACAACTGTTTTTTTTTCCAATTATAGTATTGGTTTATAAAACATTATGCGAAATATGATTTAATCATTGATTGGTTTAAAAATAATACTCACAAAATTATCTTTTAAGCGTTTATTTAGATTTCTAACCAACAACAAAAGGTAACAATTTTTTGACATATATTTTTCAACTACCCTCCTTTTGCACTTACGCTAATTTAGTGCTAAAAATATCGGAACCATCTTCCTGTAGTTCACCCCTAATGTCGATATCAGATTACTCCCCCAAAAGGCTAAATGTGGACAGAACACTCGTCTACCAAGTCCCGAAAAAAACTAAAACGCGAAAAACAAAATGGGCACAGTTTATGGAGTCAATCGAAATTTTGGCCAAAGACCATGATTCTAGCGATGAGACGCCGGAAAGAGACAACAGATTCTTAGATTTCTTACGCAAAAAAGAGACACATTTAGGTCGCAATACTGCCTCTACATCCTCGTTTAAAATCGAAAAAGAACCGAAAATCAAAAAACAAATGAGCAAGAGTCTAGCTTCGAGTCCATACAAGATTGAAATGAAAAAATCTCCTATCCTACTCAAATGCCTTGAACTACCAAAAATACCTTTAGGAGATCGTACGAAGGAAAAAATGTCTCCAACAGCTATGATTGAGGAGAATTTCATGAAATTCGTGTCCTCGACTTTTCCGAAAAGACGAAGCTCCACACCGTTGACTTTTAGTCAAAAAAGAATTGGTGAATTAAGAGAATCCGGTGTCAAGACTGATTCGGAAAACGATGATGCATTTATAAAGTCTAAAAGGAGGTTGTATAAAGGGTCTGAGGTGATTTGTGATACTCCTGAGAATATTATCATTAAGACTGCTCCTTCTGTTGAGAGGGTCAGGGAGTATACGTCGTCTTCTAGTGATGAGGCTAGAGAGGAATATAGGTGAGTATTTTATTAGTAACTTAAACTATTATTCTGTTCCATCGCACTCCTGGGTAAAGCGAGCCTAGACTTTCAAGTCTTCCGATCCAGGACCAATATGAACCACTGGTCGGTTTTGCCCAGCAAAACTTTACTATTTAACCTTTTGAGCGCCACAGTCACGTATAGCAAAAAAGTACCTTAAGTTTGTAGACTTCAGGTACTTTTTGGCTGGTCGTCTGTGGCGTCTGTGGCGGTCAAAAGGTTCAAAATACCAGTTTCTGCCAGAACAATGAAAACGGTTTAGCAAAACTGGGTTCAACTTTTTAGTACCTAGCAATTTTTTTTAAAACCACAACTTTCAAGTGCAAGAAATGTCAGCCCTTTAAACAAATGACATTGTAAAAAAGAGACGACGATATAAACATCATAAAGTACTGTCCCTTTCTAACCCTAACACCTTAAATAACTGTTATAGGAAATCTCTGTACCCCCAACTGATAATCACCCCAGACAAGTACTCAGTGATCGACTACGACAAACTACCCTCAGCGAGTTTTAAAGCAAGTAACTTGGAACGAAGGGACGAGAGGTTTACCTCACAGAACGTTTATGTCGCTGGCAAGATCGTGCGGACCGGTGAGGATGGTGTAGAGCTAGATAGGTAACGCTAGTAAAGCCTTCCAAAATGATTGGTTAGTGATAGCCATCATTGGCCAGTGATAGCCAACTCTGGCCAATGACAGCCACCATTTGGCAGTGATAGCCAAAACTGGCCAATACTAGCCACCTGTGGTCAGTGTTAGCTACCAGTGACAGCCATCATTGGTCAGTGATAGCCAAAACTGTCAAATGATAGCCAACTGTGGTCAGTAGTAGCCACCTGTGGTCAGTAATAGCCACCTGATGTCAGTGTCGACAAGTACTCAGTGATAGACTACGACAAACTACCCTCAGCGAGTTATAAAGCAAGTAATTTAGAGCGAAGGGACGAGAGATTTACCTCACAGAACGTTTATGTCGCTGGCAAGATCGTCCGGACCGGTGAGGAGTGCTTTCCCCTCTTGGGGTTAAGGTGTGATGGTGTAGTGCTAGAGAAGACGCTAGTAAACAATTGAAGCCTTCCAATAAGTATTATAACTCGAGGCCGTCGTTAGTGATCAGTGACACTTTAGTGACAGCCATCATTGGTCAGTGATAGCCAAAACTGGCCAATGATAGCCACCTGTGATCAGTTATAGTAACAAATGGTCAGTGTCAGTCGCCACTGGTTTGTGATGGCCACCACTGGTCAGTCATAGCCACCACTGTTCACTGATAGCCACCGTTGATACTGACAGGTGGTTAGTGTTAGCCACCAGTGTTTATTGATAGCCATCACTGGTCAGTGTTAGCTACCAGTGGTTATCTATAGCCCTCAGTGACTCAGTGTCAGCCACTATTGTGTACAGACAGCAACAACCACCAATGATAAATAACAGCCACGAAATAGGAGCAATAAAGTCTTTGTAGAAATACGGAACAGTTCAAAAAGAGAGTTTTTTGCTTGGGGAGTAATCTACGTACGTGTATAATAAAACTGAGGTATCTAGCCAGAGTATTATGTGTACTTTTTGTGAAGCTAAAATGTGTTGTGGTATCGCTAGTATAAATTGATGGGCATATATTTAAATTGTACGATCATAGTATCTTTATATAATGTTTTATTAGTTAGGCATGCCGTGTACGTCGTAAGATTGCTCATCGGAAAAATTACGAACTTCTATAGAAACTTTCGTATTTAAGGCATATGATAGGTATTGTAAAAATTTTCCTTAGAGCTTACCTTAAAATAGTTTTTACCTGGTTTAAATTGCGCGACCACGTAAAAACCCGAGCAAGGAACTTATTCCAAAACTATATGTTCAAAAATAAACAAATACACGTGATTTTGTTTCGAGCTATCCTGAATTCTCACTACGTGTCACTATGGAGAAAAATCAAGGTTATAAAATTGACCTAAAGACCATGAAAGTTTTACTATTTTCAGGCAAACGCTTATCAATTTAAATAACGTTATCCATTATTAAAATCGACACTACTTTGTACCTACAGTTTCCGTAGAAAAAACTGTTAAATATGAATTTATCTGTACCATAGAAAGCAAGCATGCTATTGTTTTTATCTGTTTTGTAACATATGCGTTACATAATAATTTATCAGTTTGCATTTGTTTCACATACCATTGTTAGAGCACAAAACTATTGTGATAACGGTTTCCTACCTACATTTATTGCAATTTTTATTTATTACTGTGAATATTATTATGAGGACTTTGTGAGACATAAGTTTTTTAACTGGCATGGTCACTAACTATCATAAACATTTAAAACGGGGTATTATATCATTTATATCGGGAGATCGAAGCAAAAAGTAATGTGGGACATCGGAAGCGATTTAACTGTCTTGGATCCCGCAACGAAATTAATCAGAAAAGAATAGCGGAGGAGTAGGAAAAAGCATAATTTCCACTTCCCTCCATATCAGCAGGAGACAGAACAGAAAAAGGTCAATAGGCACACAGGGACGTATACAACTGGGATAAGCCCAGTTGCTTAGCACCACGGATATTATTGTCATTAATATTACTGGGTCCTAAGTTGTGAGCTGTTATATTTGATTCCAATAAGTATGACAAAAATGCTTGAACGCACGGAAAGTTGTTCTAGTTTCTACAAGGTCCGTCCGTATAGTAAATAACTCCGAATGTAACCTGTACACTATTTAACATAATATTACGTTCATTCTGCCAAAGACTACACTCCCATAAAATGTAATGTGCAGTTTGTTCAAATTCGCAGTCAGATGTAGAACATTGACAAAATCTAACCTTTTCACAACTATGTTGGGGAAGGCTTCTAATCTGATGTAGCTAAATACTGGTGTTTTACATGGATCGACTGCCTATACCTGACCTCCACAACCCAGTTGGGACTAGTTATCAGAATTTCAGGCCACTGGCTACTAAACGACTGTCGAAGATCTACAAATAAGAGCCTAGGCTGTTTGAAGATGTTGATCGTGCTTTTCGAGGCACGGAGGAAACTTGGTTTGTAATGGGTGGTAACTCATCCAGGGACCAACCTAGACGTAACCTAATCGACTCGAGCGGCAGTTATTATTAAGCCACGAGTTTCTTATAATATATATCGGGCACAAAAACCCATCTAATTTTATTACCACACCACTCCACCAATAAACTTACATAACCTAACACGAATTATTATTCAACAAATAGAGATATAATCGACCTTCAGAACCTTGCGTTTGACAGGTGCTGTCATTTAAATTGGTATGACAGCTACCGTGCTGGTGCTACGTAAGGCTTTATGGTATGGGTAGATTGCAAGGTTATATACGAGTAGCTGTTGGTTCGAATTATCGTGGTTAGCTTGAAATGTCTGAAAACACTTGAAGATTAAACGGACTTGGACTTGGATCCCAAATCGGCCGTAAAAAATGTCTATAACATAACATCACGCCTGTGTGATGGCAATAGGCCGCCGCCCCGCCTCGACCTCTATTACATGGAAACTAAAAATAACTGGCCAATAGGGATCGAACAAAAAAAAAACTAATTAGTCCGTCAGATAGATTTCCAAAAAATATTAACCACGTTTTTTCTTTTTTCAGTCCGATCCCCTATTGTGAGAATACTGTTAGGTACACCTCTGCATGTCCGTTCGGTGATTACAGGGGTGTAATACCACCCCATATTATTCCATTTATTTGTACTTCCAATGTTATTCCAAAGCTTTATGCCATCTATGCAAAACAAAAAACCGTTTTCAGTGTTAATAGTTTTGCAAAATAAGTCTAGCTAGACTCCGTGGCTTCCATTGAAAAAAAATCTGATAGAAAAACCCAAACCTGGGAATCAAATCACCACATCAATCAATGAGGCAGTTTTTATTGTTTACGTAGCTAATAATTTTGTTGTGATCTAACAAATGATCTTCTGGTGCATGACCGGAAGTTGTTATTTCAATTTCAATGGAAATAGCCACATGACTGATGTCAAATTAGGTATACTTTATATACGTCAAAGGGCTTGGTAATCAGCGAATTTTACAATTAGGTTCTGATTAGGGCTCCTATAGACAACTGAATAACTAACACAAATAGTAAACGTTTTAAAACTTTAGAGTAAAGGTGTAGGTAAACGAAGCCATCAACCAAGACCAAAACGACTTTTTTTTGGGTCAAAAATCCCATTTTGGGATAAAGCCCAATGTAGCAATCTTTAAACATTCTGCTTATAGTAAACGGGTCATAGGGGTAATTTAATTAAAGTTATAATCTGAAAAACTACCATTTACAAAAACAACGTAAAAAATTTGGAACTTCGACCCGCCCAAAATCTCCATAACTCCGTCCTGAACAATAATGCCGATTTTTGCAATTTTATAGATTCAAACGCGCGTAAAACGCGATAGAAAACGCGTATGAACCACTTTTTTTTTTTTAACCGACTTCCCAAAAAGGAGGAGGTTCTCAATTCGATCGGTTTTTTTTTTTTTTTTTAATGTATGTACACCGATTACGCTGCGATTTATGATCCGATTTACGTGATTCTTTTTTAGTTTGATGCGGAATAGTTGCCATTTGGTCCCATAAAAATTTTGGATGGTTTGGCCCAGTACTTTTCGTTTTATGATCATTTTTTTATAATTTGTGAACATTTTTCGTTCGTTTTTTATGTGTGTTCGCGAATAACTTAGTCGTTTATGAACCAATTTTGATGATTCTTTTTTATTGGAACGGAGATATTTCAAGGGTACCATGATATAGAAACCAGATCCTGGTGATGGAATCCCAGAGAAATCGAGGGCAACCCTCAAACATAGGCACGTATCAAGGTGTTTCGTGCTTTTTTTGACGCTGTACAAGTATAGGTTTCATAGTAAATATTTATAATAAGATACACAACTAAAAATGAAAAAATAAAAAACTTTTTTGCAACAAAAAAAACAACCGACTTCAAAAACACCAAAAAGTGAAAAATAAACTTCAGAAGAAAAATCAGCTTCTGAAGTCGGTGGCAAAAAAAGCCAAATCAAACAAACAAATGTGTGTGTTTTTTTGCAAAAAAGTTTTTTATTTTTTTATATATTTGCGGATGAATGGAAGGTGATACTGTCAGAATGTTTGAAGTTTTGTGAGAAGATTGCATGACTGTGTTTAATAAATTATATCTGTTTAAATAGTGTAATTGGCTTCGGCCGTTCTATTTAAAATAAATAAATAAATTTGAAACTCGTTTGAAGCGAGTACCAAGAGTCGGGCTTTTCAGACGCGCATTTCACGATTGCCCCGTGCGCACGGTTGCGTTCAAATCTCATTTGAAGCGCGAATACGCGCTTCATCTGTGCCTCGTCTGCGCGTTTAAAATACGTCGTGTGCTTTAGCTTAGAATTCAGTACCAACGTAAAACAATAGCGTAGGTGGAACAAGACAAGTAGAATATTTGATGTAGAAATATCGTTTTTACGCCCACTACTTACAAGAAGAAATCGTAATTAAATAAGTAATTTTTTTTGAAGAAACTTCTTCTATTTGATGAAACAATTATTTTTGTGATTAAGAAGTATTGACTGAAGATCTTTTTGAGTGAGTGAGCTTTAACGTACTTAGACATTTTTCGTCGAAAATTAAGAAGAAGAGGATAAAACTGCTGTTCCATATATTTTTTTACAGAGTTATTATTGCAGTGTTTTCAAAAACTGATAAAATATTTCTATGTGGAGAGGTCCAGAATAATATCCTGTATCATCATCATCATCATCAGCCTATAATGTTTTTTTGCGTAGGATTACTTAGTTTGATGTGGTACATAAAGCTTGGTTGACGGTTTCGGGAAGGGTTCGTTTGTAAACGTAGTATCGTATATCTTCGCACACACACACACACACACACACACACACGCTCACTCACACTATATGTTTTCACACACACGAACGATAGTATAAACAAAGTAATGATATTTAATACTATAGCTACATATACATATTTGCACCGCACCACACTTGTAATGGCAGCTCGATCATGGTGGTGACGGAAGTAACTGGTGCTTATAGCACAGGAGTCCTCCTAGTTTAAGCCCAGTTGCACTTGTCTTGTATCTTGCCACTAAATTAAGTCTAATTAAGGTTCAATAATTGTAATAGGTTTAAGTCTTGAACAAATAAATATTGTTTATTGTTTGTTTATTGTTCGGAATTTCGCATCTAGGACAGGCTGGGTTCAGTTCGTTTCCTTACTGGCAAAATTACTGGTTAAACAACGGATTTCTACCACTTGGCAATCTAAAGTTTAAATAAACATTTACAGACCAAATCAAACGTCCCTGAAATAGGTTTGCAGTTATTTATGATCTGTCATATCAATCAGCGAACTAGAAATTGGTTTAGTGACAGATTTATGATAACCACATACCACGGTGGCGGCCGGTGCTAGAGGCATAACATAACATCACGCGAAGCTTTAGGCAGAAGTGTACCCATTAGTACACTTACATTTCGCCACTTATAGTTCCATGCTTCCATGTAATAGGGTACGAACCTATTGCCATCAACCGAGCACAATGTTAGACTCCGTGGCTGCTACCGTGGATGGAAGGACCCAATAACACGTTCTGGGGATTGGACCTCGGACTTTATGTACACACGGCTACACATCCAGCTATACATTTCCAGTATAAGCTGGTCTCGCATTGTATAGGATTTCCGTACAGTGCGAGATCAGCGTAAACTGAATATGTATAGCTTGATCTGTAGCCGTCTGTACAGCAGTTGTGCTTGCGACCATTAGACAAACGAGGCTGTTAGATTTTTCTTTGTATTTTAATTTTCAAAGTCAAAGTCAAAAGTCAAAGTCAAAATTCATTTATTCAAACTAGGCTGATAATCAGCACTTTTCGAAGGTCAAAATTTACTTTACTTTCCTTTACTTTACTACAGTGAAATTTTGCTAACTGGGACTTGGATAAGTGAGAAGTTTTAATACCGTAACGACGTATTTTGTACCCAAATCCGTTCATCCGTTTACAAGATATGAGGTAACAAATAAACGGACAATCAAACATACATACAGGTCAAACACATAACACTCCTTTTTGGCTTCGCCGCAGTTGGGTAAAAGAGCATTGCAATCTCTAGAATCTAGATACCGCGATGCTGCTCTATATACGTATACTAGTGACCCGCCCCGGCTTCGCACGGGTACAAAAAAGGTATTAAAACCTTCCTCTTGAATCACTCTATCTATTAAAAAAAACCGCATCAAAATCCGTTGCGTAGTTTTAAAGATTTAAGCATACAGACAAACAAACAAACAAACAGACGCGACTTTGTTTTATACTATGTAAGGATTCCTAACCCTGAACAGAACAAATAGAATGTTTACAATTTATAAACAACTTGGACTTTGTCTAATTCAGCTCATTACTTCTCAATTGATGTTTACGTCGCTGGGTTTCTGATGTCGCTAGTTGTGTAATTTATTAAATAGTTTGATCGAGCAAAATTTTTTTTTAACGAGTAAAAGCCATACTAAAATACATGTCATCGTTCTGATTTTTTTGGCAAATAATTCTACATAAAATCATAGTGTTTTACTTTTTAGTCCAATGAATAGTTTTTTCGTAAATCGCAAAATACCACTAATTTCGCACTATTCGGCCGCAGCGAATGACGTAACAACCGCTTTGTAGTGCAAGTTGATTAGAACTTTATTCTAACAGTATTTCAGACGAAGTTTGAACCACCACAAATAGAGTTGCTAATTTGAGGTAGTATCTCGCTCTTAACCTACGAAAAACAAGGAACTTTACAATGACGTACCCAGATGTCAAAGAATCTTGTTAAAAAATCGTTTTTAATGCAAACTGCAAATGCAACTGTTTTTAAGGCGGCACGGTTGGCGCAGTGGCTAAGCGATTATACTGCTGCGCTGCGTGTCGCGGGTTCGATCCCCGCACGGAACAAATATTTGTATGGCTTGCAGATAGTTGTTTCGGGTCTGGGGATTTGTGTATGTGACTTTCTATGTTTGTGAGCGCACCCACGATACAGGAGAAATTCCTAGTGTGGGGCAACGTTTTAAAAAAAAACTATTTTTTTAAGTTATGGACACACACCAAAACAAATAACTGACTGTTCTTTGTTATGATAAACGCAAAGTCAAAGCATTTTTTTCAATAAGGCCATTACAGGCACTTTTGAATGTCAGAAAAACGAAGAAAACGAAGCTACAGTCAGTCACATTCACAAGGTAGAATAACTTGTGAAAGTACTGTAGTTGTCCATTCCAAACCGTAGATCTTTAGGGAGAAGAATGAGTAAGGTTTCAAATTGAAATTATGTGTGACACATAGGTAAAAGAGAACACGGTGTTAATAAAAAGTAGTTATGTATTATGTATCACTAAGTGCTGCCTTGCAAGGCATACAAATACTGTTTCCGTGGGCTAACACTCGTATTTATAGTCAAGTTAACCCAGTTGTTACTGAAACTTTTTTAGCTCGAATTCCAGTGAATTTTTAGTATTGTTACCTTGATACATGTGGTAAAAAATTGAGGGATTCCTCACTTTTTTATTTGATCTTTATAACGATCGGTCGTTATAAATGGGTTAAAGTAATTACTTGATCTTAAGTAATTTTTTTTTTTTTTTTTTTTTTATTTAGCCTATTTTAGTTATTGTCCCACTCCTGAGCAAAGGCCTCCCCCCATTCTTTCCACTTCTTCCGATGGTGTGCTTCTTCTCGCCAGTTGGTCAGAAAGACATCCAAGGCGTCCCGCCATCTTCTCCTCGGTCTACCGCGACCCCGTCTAGCTGTGTCAGGGCTCCAGTCCTGCGATATTCGGGCCCACAGCTGCGGCGGCATCCGGCTGACATGGCCTGGTTTCAAGGGCGATTTACCCATCCCCTTAAAACGCAAGCTAATGGACATGTGTATTCTCCCCATTCTGACATATGGTGCACAGACTTGGTCTTTGACTAACGTCCAGAAGTCCAAACTCAAGGTTTGCCAACGAGCGATGGAGCGCAGCATTCTGAATGTAAAATTAACTGACCGCATAAAAAACACCACACTGCGCTCCAGAACTCAAATTGCCGACGTAGCTTATAAAGCTGCAAGGCTGAAATGGGACTTAAGTAATTACTTATGAATTTTTTTTTATGCAATGGGCAAGAATTTAAACGAAGTTAGAACCGTCAATGAAAGCAAACCTAAGAATTCTAACCTTTGATAGTTCTAACATCAAGGAATTATTAAACTTCAGAGAAAAAATCGTATCTTAAACAATGACTTTTACTCAAGTAATCACTATGACTTGTTTAAAGATACGGGTGTAACTGTACGTAACGCCATGGTGACAACTTGTGCTGGTCCCAAAAAAAACATAAGCTTGATAAATCCATTCATAAAATAAAAATCAAACAACAAAATTAAATTATTCACAACGTAAACCTTGGACTGACGATTCAATTTTCTGCTAATCTTGCAAATTAAGTACTTACTTGTATGAACAAAAAAAAGTAAAAACAAAAACATTGTTGTATTCGTCACACTGTATACATGATGTCATTATGCTACCTAGCTTAACTTTATATTATGTGGTTTGATACTTGTCATGCTAAGTATTTGGACAGAAGATTCACATAAAATCGCAACCGATATTATAAATACGTATGAAAATTTAAAAGAAGATTAGATTACAGGATCGTAGCAGGTGGTTTTCTGTGGTTTCTGCCTATAGTCCAAGATCCCAGGGCCGCCAGACGTCACGTATTTTCTGACGAAGGAAATGTGGGCGATTGAGTAGTGTTAGTATGAACTAAGAACACACTACAGCCACAATACGTTTAAGTCTAAACTTTTTGGGAACTTTAAAGCGTATGTTAAGCAATACGGCCGACGGAAAGTGTCTGGGAGTATTTGCGACGTATTTTTAAGGATATTGCCTAAAATATACGTAAAAATCAGCTTGTAGAAAATACGTGAAGTAAGTGATTTTTTTGTGTACCTTGATGACCTGATACCTGAAAATTGGCCGTCCAAGCAAGCTAGCTGGTAGTAGTGTGTTCTTAGTTCATACTAACACTACTCAATCGTCCACATTTCCTTCGTCAGAAAATACGTGACGTCTGGCGGCCCTGGGATCTTACTCTACTACCCCATAAAAGGGCGTAACTTTATATTTTTTGTAGATTAGCGAAAGTTTAAAAAAGCGCCAGTTACAAAAATGTTGAAAGTGAATCCACTGCCGTGTCCATGCCCTTATGTAATGAGGAGGGACGAATCGTGTGACTAAAAGAGTGATAAATATAAAAATGTTGATTGATGAAGAGGGAGAGAAATGATTTATGAAGTAAAAACGAGTACCTGAATGATAGCGTGACTATTGACAGGGGAGCATAGAAGATAAAAATATGTTGCGACAACCCCAACCCCAAGGGATACATGGGACCATTTATTATCAGCCATTTGTGTCCCACTGCAGGGCAAAGGCCTCCCTTCCCTCTTTCCACTTATCCCTATCCAGTGCTCCGGTTTTCCAATCTCTGCAAAAAGAATCCAGTTCGTCCTGCCATCGCCTTCTGGGCCTGCCGCGTTGTCGTTTGCTGCTGTTTGGGACCCATTGCATGGTTGCTTTGGCCCACAGCTCCTCCAGCATGCGGCAGATGTGGCCAGCCCAGTTCCATTTGAGCTTGGCAGCCGTGTGACCTACATCGGCAATTTGAGTTTTGGAACGCAGTATCGAGTTTTTTACGTGATCAGTGAGCTTAACTCCAAGGATACTACGCTCCATTGCTCGCTGATAGACCCCGAGTGCGGACTTTTGATGCTTGGTTAGTGACCATGTCTGCGCTCCATAGGTGAGGGTAGGAAGAATGCACATGTCCATGAGTTTTCTCTTCAGGGAAAGAGGAAGAGGTCCCTTCATTATTTGTTTCATCGACCAATAGCTCTTCCAGGCGTTCTCGGTGCGTCGAGCAACTTCTTTGTCTTGTCTTGCCTGGAAGGAGACCATTTGGCCGAGGTAAATGTACTCATGGACATTCTCAATCCTCACACCCCCAACTCCTATGGCGCGCTTGGTGCTGTTGGTCATCACCTTGGTCTTCTCCATATTCATCGCGAGTCCGACCTCGAGGCTGGCACTGCTCAGTTGGTCGAGCATTAGGCCTAGCTCGGCTGCCGTGGAGGAGAAAAGGACAATATCGTCGGCGAAGCGGAGATTTGTTAACTTTCTGCCGCCCACGATGATGCCCTTGTCCCTCCAATTGCTACTTAGTTTTTTGAAAACTTCTTCAAGCGTGGCTGTGAAGAGCTTTGAAGAAAGTGGGTCGCCCTGTTTCCAAGAACAGGAAAATTTATATTATTGATTTAGGAAAATATTTTTTTTTTTCCTTACTGATTGGCCAGAGAAGGCAAAACATCGGGAGAGTTTGAAAAAAATGGGGAAGGCTTTGCCCCCAAAAAAAAAATCATTGTAAGTAGACCTTCTGTCCATTTACCTCCGACTTGCTTGACGCTGAATGTAAACACATATAACATAATATATGCAAATCACTTGGCTTTGCAAAATCGTTGTTATAAAACTAAAGGTGCGCTCATATTGGCTTTATATTTGTACGGGTTTTTTTTTCAGAGCCTTTTAAAGTATAGTCTTGGTTTTTCTGATTTGGCTTCTTTAATTTAAAAAAAAAAGTTAAGGGTCCGTGCGAATAAATTAAAACCTATGAAATTTATGACAAAATCAGAGTAAAATAGGGAAGTAATATTTACCTAAGGTCCACTGCTGGACATAGGTCCCCCAAGTGTCACCACATTGACCGGATTCATACGTCTTGCGTCGAGCGGAACCCCGCAACCTTCACCAGGTCATCGGTCGCTAGTTAAGTACTAAGAAATTAATTTGATTGGCAAATTAACGATGTATATTTAAGTGTTTACTGATTTACTCAGGTTTTAGCACACACACACAATTTAGCATAGACATATGAAATTCTAATGCGTCAAACAGTCAATCACCTTTTATACGAACACGATTTTATAGATAACACCGAATCGTGTATTGTTATACTAAATAATAACTCACGACGTGCGACCCACAAGGCGTCGATAAAACTCAGCGGGCTGATAAAATAACATACTTACCTAATTTTATTTGTTTTGTTATGGCGTTTACACGATTGAGCTGCTGTTTAGTATATTATAATAATAACTAGCTGGTGCCCGCGGCTTCGCCCGTGTGGATGTCGGTTATCGCGATCAAAAGCAATTCTTTCTTCGCCCCTTTTCAACCCCTTAGAAATTTTTTTACGCATTAAAAAGCCTATGTCCTTTCTCAGGCTCTAAAATATCTGTGTATCAAATTTCAATTAAATCGGTTCAGTGGTTTGGCGTAGCACGACAGACAGAGTTACTTTCGCATTTATAATATTTATAGTGTGGATTAATTACTTATTCCCCATATTATATTATTAATTTATCAAGTTGTATGTTATGAGCATATAATGCGAAGGAATGTGGAAAATGCACCGTACAGTCACCTGCAAAAATGCATGGACAGCATGGACAATTCAGAGATAAAAATCGTGTGAAGTTAGAAATGACGCCACCTAACGTAAACTTGTTCATCATCATCATCATCTTCCTGCCCTTATCCCATTCTATTTGGGGTCGGCGCAACACGTTTTCTTCTTCCATTCTTCCCTGTTAGACGTAAACTATACTCCATTTACTATATGATTAGAATTTTAAGTTAGCCGTTTTTACAGTCCGTTCAACCGATTTTGACTTTTATACCGTAGGCATAAGGATGGCATTAAAAGCAAAAATAATGTTACAATACCGACTGTTTACTGCAGCTGCATTTTGTCTTGCTGTCAACGTAATAGAGTTCACAATCGGTTGAACGGACTGTAAAAACGGTTAACTTAAAATTCTAATCTTATAGCAAATGGAGTATAGTTATCGACTAATAAACGTTCACAGGAATATAGACACTAAAGTATCCATGCAATTTTGCAGGTGACTATCATATCGCAGCTAAATTGTTCAAACAATTAGTTCTTTGATAATTACTCACGTAGTTTAAGTAGTAGATAACACAAATGATTAAGGCTACCTCATTACTCAATAGATATGCACGAAATTAATCGTCGGTCAATTAGTGCCCGATTGATGGCAATAGGCTCCCAATGAAACGAGACTTAAGGTAAATGTATATAAGTTACTAGCGTTAAATTTAAAAAAAAAACTTATGTTTTGCATGAAGTCACGGGTTTCATTTCCAGGGGGGGTTTTTTTCAAATGTTATTCGGTTTTTCATCAGAAATATCTCATTAGAAGCCACGGAGTCTGAATTTGGGCCCGTGGTAGAAAATGTACTGCGTTGTGACGTCACACGAGTTTTCGAAGCACTGGTTCTTCGGCGAATTTCCTCATTCCGGATTCTGTCGCACAAAGAAACTCCGAGCACAGCTCTCTCCATGGCTCGTTGCGTGACTCTGAGCTTCTCTAAGAGGCCAGCAGTTAAGGACCATGTCTCTGTGCCATAAGTCATCACTGGCAACACACACTGGTTATACACCCTCGTCTTGAGACACTGCGGAATTTTGGACGAAAAGATGTCGCGTAGTTTCCCGAACGCTGCCCATCCGAGTTGGATTCTTCGGGCGACCTCTTTGTCGAAGTTCGATCTACCCACATGTGTTAGATACATTACTGGCTGCATAACCCTTCGGAGATTAAAGGCGTGATGGTATGTACCACGACATCCATTCCTGTCGCCTCTGTACTAAAATCCGCTGAAGACGAAAAAATAAGAAAATATTCAAATGCTTGTGCCACATTCACCCCTCTTGTTACATCCGTTGACGGAGTCTTCGCTCCAAAAATGTCTACTTTCATAAAACATCTTGCTATTTGGCTTCAGCGATGGATCAGCCTTAACCAGACAAGACAAGAAGACGTCGATTGTAATGTAATTCGATAAATTTAAATAGTTTAGTGATAAAATATTTTGTAAATGTTATTTCTATGAATGAATAAATTTATAAGTGTGTGTGTACCACGACACTCAATTACCATACCCGAAACCGAAGTCGCGTCCATGTTTACAAAATACGCGATTACGTTATCACCATTATACACAAGGCTTTACCGTCCGCGTCCAATATTTTTTTGTACACAGCCAGTCCGATATCACACCGCGTTCGAGGAAGTCGTGTTCGTTACAATATTATTTATTTACGTGATTATTATGTACAAAGCATATTGTTGTATATAAACTAATTATAAAGATTAGCTTTTGTTCTCGACGCAAATGTGTTGTGGAGTGAAAAAGTGGAATATTATAGTGTTTTGTTTTTAAATAAGTGTTGTGTTTTTGGAAATTATGCTGAGGTTGAAAATGTGTTTGTTTGGTTTATTTTTATATGGCGTACGGTAAGATAGGTCCTTCTCTGATGTAGAGAAGGTAAATATATTTAGACAGGGACATACATAAATAAAAGTAAGAATAAAAGTAGTCAGCCTATAATGTTCCCACTGCGGGGACTGAGACCTCCCCTCTATGAGTGGGAATGGGCTATAATCCACCACACGATCCCAGATCGGGTTGTATAGTCTTCGAATTTTAAGTTCTTAGACATGCGAAGACAAGTTTTCCACATGATGTTTTCCTTAAACCGTCCATAATGTGTTTAGAGAGTATTTTTATTAAGTTTTTAAACTGGTGGCGTAGTCATTAACATAATTATTAACATTGAAAACGAGATATGTTTCATGTTTACTATTTGTTTTGAGTTCCCGATATCTTGGCGCTATTTTCGGCGACTCAAAACCAACAATAAATATGGTAAAAATTATACTTACCGTTTTAAGTGTTAATTATCTATACTAATATTATAAAGAGCTAAAGTTTGTGTGTTTGTATATTTGTTAAATTGTAAGGGGTAATCTCGGGATCTACTGAACCGATTTTCTTTCACCAATAGTCATAGAAAGCCATATTATTGCTGAGTGTCATAGGCTACTTTTTATCCCTGTATTCCCACGGGAACGGGATCTACGCGGGTGAAACCGCGGGACGTCAGCTAGTATCTTATAAACTTTTTAAGTCAATGGTGGTTGTATAAAAAGTAGCTACTTAAATAGGTAGGTACTTCATGTCATTGACAAAATTCAAGTTCGCTAAGTTAAGGCGGTGTTTATATGCTGTTGTTACCTAGGAAACTTAATTACTTAAAAACTGGTCATCCTTCAATACTCGGTAGGTAATAAAATAACATTTATTTACTGTCTGGCAACTTTGGCCCATAGATATCATCATCATCATTTTTGACTGGCCTGTTGGTCTAGTGGTTAGTGACCCTAACTGCTATGCCGGAGGTCGTGGGTTCGATTCCCACCCAGGACAAATGTTTGTGTGATGAGCACGATCATTTGTTCTGTGTCTGGGTGTAATTTATCTATAATATGTATGTATTTAGAAATATATAAGTATGTTTATCAGTTGTCTAGTACCCATAACACAAGCTCTGCTTAGCTTGGGACTAGATGGCGTTGTGTGATAGTTGTGGAATATTATTATTATTATTATATTATTATCATCATTCTCTTGCCATTAACGCAATAGGAATGTTAACAAAAAAAATCTAATTAGTCCGTCAGATAGATTTCCAAAAAATATTGGACACATATTTTTTCTTTTTTCACGTAAACAAACAATGAAGACGATACAGTGCTTTGAAAACTCGTGTGACGTCATATTCTAAGACATTTCTTAGCGAGCAGTGACGTCACAACCTCCCACCCAAATCTTTGACGCGTTTTATCTTCGTCAATTTTTATTGATTTGATAAAACAAAAAATACGTATCCAATATTTTTCGATAATCTAACAGACGGACTAATTAGAATCATATTTTTTTAAGTCAGTAAACATCCCTGGGGTCGGCGCAACATGTGTTCTTCTTCCATACTTCTCTGTTTCTCGTCATCTCAGATATAAAGAGTGTAAAAATACCCATAACGAAACCGTTCGGCACTTGTTTTCCCTGTCATTGCAATCATGTTTTTTTTCTGGACGTTATAATAATAAAAAAACGTTTATTTCGGACGTAGGTAGTCCATATACTGTTAACGTAACACAAAAACCTTACAAAACTATTTATTGTAAAAATATTGTACAACATACAAAAAAAAACCACATAAATAAAATAAAAGTAGCATCGCACAGGAATGTCAGTCTATGGCAAGCCCTGGACACGACCACCCGCAGGAGGATCTAGGAGCCTTCTACCTTACCCACCTGCGCACACCACTTCCGGCTTCCCCTCTTATTCTTTATATGGGGTCAGTTAATACTTGGCTTCAACTCCGCGTAACTAACATTGTCGAATACCGCGAATTCACAGTCTGTGCCCAGTATTATTCGACCTCTGTTCTCGTATTCTTTATATTAGGGGTCAGGTTATACTGGGCACAGACTGTACATACGCGGTATTTGACAATGTTAGTTACGCGGAATTGGACTATCAACGACGTTATGCTAAACAATTTACAATTTGTGTTAGTACTTAGTACCTACCTAGAACCCTAAAACTAAATTAGTAACACTTCACTTGTGCACTATTTCACTGTATAGAGTCACCCATCCAGAGACCAACCTAGGCGACCGCAGCTTAACCTAAAGATTGATCCGAATGTTTGTTATTATTTAGCCTCAAGCTTCAAATGATACATTACAATACAATATTGATTATAATAACCGTGCAATACATTAGATTAGGTTATCTACTTTATTCCGATAAGGGGCCATCGATAAATTACATCACGCTTTAAGGGGGTCGACGAATAGGTAAGGAGTGGGAGGAGTCCTGAATTTCGTGACGTCACATCACATAACAAAATAATAATAAATAAATCTAAGACAAAGTTAGGGCTCGTAAAATTTATATAAAAAAAAACTAAAAAACCCGACTGAAAAAACGGAAAAGCAAAAAACAAGCACATTTTAAATTAAACAAAACTTGTAAGCAGGCGGGGTCCATTCTATTTTCATTTCATAATTTAATATTCAAATGAACCCCGCCTGCTTCCAAGTTTTGTTTAATTTAAAATGTGCTTGTTTTTTGCTTTTCCGTTTTTTCAGTCGGGTTTTTTAGTTTTTTAACTACATTTTTTTATTTAACACTTTTTAGTCAGTTTTCATTAACTTCGTTATTACTATTATAAGACGGTAGATTTCGATTCGATTTTATATTCATTCCGTACACGTAAAAAAATCCGGTTATAAGTAAGAAATGCGATATTGTTTGTTCTAATAACTTTAAATCGTTATATATCCTAAACGGTTTTATAAAATGAAAAATGATAAAGGAAACCTAATATTCATTTTCAAATACCTATTCAACGATACCCCACTTGATGTGGTGCGTCAAATTTTTTTTTTTCATTTTGACAATGGTGCCGATTCTCTTGTCACAAATTTCTCTAAACTAGACTAAAAATCATTAAAATTTAGTTTAATCCTGTCAAACGACGTTATCCATTCTGAAATTGACTAAAGTGACATAGCTTAACTAAATTATAGTCTGACAGCACTAAGTTATTCAATTTAGTGAAAATGGCAATTTTGCTATTCGGAAATTGACGTTATTCACCTAAAATTATGATTGTCAAACTAAATCAGACCATTTTTAATCGCGAATAAAAAGGTGTGGAATAAAATTAGTTGACATAAACTAAAATTTACAAAGCATATTTCTCTATTATTTTTCGAAAGTTTGGATGACTTTGAGTTAATTATGGAAGCTTAGGTGATTGCAGCTGTTGGCGATGCGGCAGAAAGGTAAGTTTAGTGTTATTTTATTATGATACAATACAAAATGCATTCGTGAAAACTTACAAAGGATTTGTACTGAACATCTAATGTACTTGCTACATTATTAGTTGGAAGAGAAGTGGATAAATGCACTTCTCATAATCATAGCCACTTCCAGGCTCTGAGTATTATCTAATAGACACTTTCAAGAAAGAATTCATTTGGAAAGATTGCGAGACCAATCCAACCAATTCCAAATGGCAGAGGAGAAATTTAAAAAACTCTTTAGACTCCCTAGAGCGGGAGCACTTTATTTGGTGGATATGCTAAGGAATCCTCGGTTAGATGAAGGATTTATCCCCAAACACCGAAAGGTTAGAACAGTTTTGTGCAGTAATTCACTTGCATAAACAAGTTTTTAAGAATTTATAGTTTAGTCGAGTGGTATCTCACTTTTATTATATTTATGGGTGATCTAAACCTAGTCATTACATAATTGAGATCTTTCAGTCAAAAACCGCACGCCCCTCCACTAAAATTTCTTTACAAACATTTGAACGACCCACTGACCGAAAAGTGTATGCAACAAGCAGTGGCGCAACATGCATTTTTAGAATGAAAAATTTCTACCTACCTACCTGTATGATAATAGAACTCATTTGCAGATTCTAGCTGCACTAAATCTGTTTGCTCAAGACAGTTATCAAACAGCTGTTGGGCAAGACAACTTACTTGACAACAACTTACAAGACAACTTAATTCTTCTGAAATCTAAATAAGTGTATCTTTGCAGACGAAGAAGATATCGATGGCAACGAGGATAACGAGCAGAATGGTATTGTGGAGGAGCAGGATGCTATTGTAGAGGATCCTGGCGCAGACTTCCTTGCTGAAGCAAGGGAAATTCGGCAATTACTTGTCAATAATTTTAATTAAATTAAACATTTTATTTCTTTATTATTAAAATTTTAATTTTCTTATCACCTTATTTATTAATTAACCTATCTAAGAGTGGCAATTAGGTTTCTATCACAAATTGAAACCGCATATTCAGTTCATGTTTTGTATAAAAAAATAATTAACAAAATACAATAATCAACAAAATATGCCAAATATTTGCCTCTTCTCTACAGAGAAGGCACGAGCACTGATCACCATGCATGCTCAAGACGGGTTGGCGATTTCAGACTTATTAGGTATATTATAATAATTATAGTCCAGATTTCCTCACGATGTTTTCCTTCTGACCTTCATTGAAATAAAAATGAGTAAATAAAAGAAAAATGTTCGTACATATTTTTTATTAATGTTATGTTTTAACTTTTGTACCACTGTATGCCCATTTTCTCTTGCCCGTTTTATAAAAGAATTAAATTTTTTGTCGAATTGCACTTATTTATGTTGAAGTCATCCATTTCTTTCTTAGGACGGCCTGATCTGTGTTTGCCTTCATCTACAATACGCCTCACTGTACTCTCAGATTTTCCTGAAAGAAAGATTTAAAAAAAGATGTATTAGCTAATGGAAAATAGATAGCACTATTTTTATTTCAAACATGTTAAAACTTATTCATATTTAAAATCATCGGTAAATTTGATTACCCTAAAGTATCAAAAGTTAGCTACTTACATTTGCAATCTAACCTATAAATGCGCAATGTAAACAATGCTTATTTTAGTCACAAAATCGTATATTTAGTAAATTTGTGACTTCTGGTAGATAAAAAACAAACAATAACACGATTACATACCTGTCATAGCTGCTGTTCGAGTATAAATATCCAAATTTGATAAAATTTGTCCAGCTTGGTGTTCTAACAAACATCGCAAGTCACATCGCTGATATACTTTGAAATAATTTCCCGAGCTCCACTCCTATTTGTTTTCCTCATATTTAACACGTTTCTTCGAAGTTTTGTCGACGTAGATTTGAAAAACATTTAAAAATGCAAAAGATATCAAGATAAAATAATAACAAGTTGATGACAGACAGCAGATGACATTTGATTACTATGATTTAGTGTTACCCTACTTTTGAATAATCCATGGTATAATAATATAAATAATCTTAGTTCCTCAAACATTAATTTCTTGACTATACAGACAGACTGTACTTCATTAATGATTACTGATAAACAAATTTAAATAAATATTTGATTTACCTCAGGTTTTTTTTTGCAATTCAGATCATTTCGTTCACTTTCATTCAGCTTTTGTCTATGGTCTACTGCAATCTTGGTCTATGCTCTACTCAACTTAACGAATGTCAAACTCGATTTTAGGTGTGTCAAAACTATATTTAAATTTAGAGAATCTTGTTTTCAGAATAACTTACCAAAACCAACTAACTAAAAATAAGAAATTTTAGTTTTAGTTTAGGTTAGTTCGGTGTACAAGAGAATCGGCACCAATATGGCGACTAGTTGTTACTTTAGTGAGTACTAGCTGTGCCCGCGACTTCGTTCGCGTGGTTGTCGAAAACTAAAATGCGTCGCTTAGACAAAAGTACATTAAATCATTGCCCTGCGTTATCTTACTGACGCTTTAGAAAATAAGAATAGGGTAATGCAAAGCACTGACTATGTCTAAAATTAAAGTTAGATGTATGGATGTTTGTTAATCAACCCCGTCAGAACGGCCGAACGGATCTTGATGAAATTTGAAACAGAGTAGAAGACTGAAACCACGAATGTTCCTTCAAAGCCCTTTTTTTTTGTGGGTGGAAAATCATCGAATAAACCCCCCCCCCCCCCCCCCCCTCTTGGGCAGAGCGAAGGGCAGTGTCAGACTTCTATTGACTAAAAACCAAACCCATGTTCCTTCATCGCCGCCCCGACGGGTTCCTTCAAAGCCCTTGTGCCGAGGGCGCGGTATCTCTTTCGAACAACCCGCAGCCGCGTGGTTTAGGTAGCCTGACTTGAGTCTTACAAAATTTGCACTTTATATTTCACAATCGAATCCCTTGATCCGAAGTGTTTGAGCAAACTCACAATCTTGTTCAAAGACCTATCTAACGACACCCCACACTATGGACTTCGCAAGAAAAACATCCCCTCTTTTAATTGTACCCTAAAAAACTATTTTTTGCGGGATTTTATTTTACGGCGTAACTCATCTGTTTAATCAAGCTAACTTACAGCTTCCTAGTACTACGCTAGTATTTTAATATCTGTGACCGCGGTAAATGAACAACGCCATCTATCGAAGACGAAGATAAACTGCTAAAATTGAATGCATGGAAAGCGATCAATCACACTATAGGGTTTAGGCTATGTAGACTTTGAAAGCAGCATCATTTAGACGAATCATTCCCTCTGCGTCGATTCCCAATACGTCGACTCGTGAAACAAATGACATCTGTTTTAAAAAGTTTACGCTTGACCTCGAGGTTGGAAAAGTACACTTAAAACAAAAAGTGAAACTCTTTTATTTATTTTTATATTTTATTTTTATAGTATATAAAGCTCGAATACCACTCACTCGCTCCCTGACTGACTCACGGACATAATTGTTCTCTCAGATGGTGGAGGGGGAGGGGTTATATTGGGGAAATGTGCCAAACCCCTCTTTTTTGCCCCCCTTCCCCCCCTCCATATCGTATCTCGGAAACTAAGAGACCCGTGTTCTGTTTTTTACGGATTCGTATAAAGGAGGCTTGGGGAAGTAAAAACCATTTTTCAAAGTTGCTACCCTTGCCCCCCTTCTCCCCCCGTTTAGGCGGATCTCGGAAGTTAAGAGACTTGGAACATTTTTTTTTCAGATTCCTAAGAAGGAACCCTGAGTTAGTCAAAATTATTTTTTTAAACTCCCCCCTTTCCCCCCCTTCACCCCCCCCTACAAGTAGCGGCTTTTTGATTTTTACTACTGAAAATATTTCTGATTTGTATCCAAAACTATTGAGGGGCGTTGAAATTTGTATACTGGAGGGTATACAAATTTCAACGCCCCTCCCCTCCCCAACCTCCCCTAAAATTAAAAGGGCTGTAACTTTATAACGGGAAAAGGTCTGAGTTGTTAAATAAGGTTTTAGATTGTTTTAGGGGATCTTAAGGGTTTTTAGACTGCTTATAGGGCTTTTTAGTGTTATCATTTAGGAGTTCTTGGGGTTTCAAAATCTTTAAAGTGCTCTAATTGATTTTAAAATTCTTTTAACGATTCTAATGAATTTTCATTTTTTTTTTACTTTAATTTCGTTTTTTTTTATTGGTTTTTAGAATGTTTTAGGGGTTCTTTAGTTATTATTTTTTAACTGAATTTTAATATTTTATTCATATTTGTATTGACTGACAAAATAAATGGCAACGGGTGTAAAATTACCTGAATAAATGTTTATTTTTTTATTAAGGGTTTTCATACTGATTTAGGGGTTTCTAAGAGTTTTTGTACTGCTGTTAGGGCGCTCATAAGGGTTTTGAAAATGTTTAAAAAGTTCAATAAAATTTTAAAAAACTTCTAACGGATTTTCCAATTCATTTAATGGATCCTATGGATTTTCAAATTTTATAAGGGTAAGGAATACTTCTCAAAAACACGAAACCGAAACCGGGAGCTGCACGCAGCTCGCGCACAACGCAAATACTAGTCTATGTATCGGTCACGGCATCACGCGTGAAAGGCTGGACCGATTTCGCTAATTCTTTTTTTGTTGTGTTCGTAATTGTCAGAAGGTTCTTATGCAAGAAAAATTTGATATTAAAAAAAATACCTCAGTATGTCCATATTCTTCATTTGTTTACCGCATGCATGACAATGGTTTTAACCACAGAACAGATAAAAGAGGTTAGAATGGAAATAGTTCCTAAATACTCGCATAAACCCGATACACGGAATCTCGACAAACCTTATCGCGACTCATCAAATCCCGATGTACGAAATCGCGATATTGACAGCTGTAATCCGAAATGTAGATCTCATCGAGACCTATCACTTGTCCCTACACACGACTAGTCTAAGATTGATAGTTTCCGAGATAAAGCCGTTTTAATTTTGACAGCTGTCATCCGAAATGTAGATCTCATCGAGACCTATCACTTGTCCCTACACAAAACTAGTCTAACATCCATAGTTTCCGAGATAAAGCCGTTTTAATTTTGACAGCTGTCATCCGAAATGTAGATCTCATCGAGACCTATCACTTGTCCCTACACACAACTAGTCTAAGATCGATAGTTTCCAAAATAAAGCCATTTTAATTTTGACAGCTGTCATCCGAAATATAGATCTCGTGAGTAAATACTCGCTTGTCGGAAACTGCTGACCCTAGACGACTAGTGTGCACTGTGCAGGGATAAATGACAGGCTGACAATATCTACATTTCGGATGACAGCTGTCAAACTAAATAAATAATCCTTACAACTCAACATAACACCCCTCCCCTCCCTTTCCCTCCCCTCCCCTTCCACTGACTAAGAAGTCATTGAAAAAGTGATCATTTTGGTAAAGTGGTCTTTCTGGTAAAGTAGAATTTATGTGCATTAATGTGGGGCGGTGGTCAGTATGAAAAAGTGGCCGGATGGTGGCAAATAAACCGAAAATTTTCCTCGGCGCAATCTTGGATTTTCATTTTGACCTCATTTTCGTAATCAGCGACCCCAAAAACCATTAAAACGACACCCATGACGGAAAGTCGCGCTAAAGTCCAGTCGCGCAAATGTCCAATCGCGCAAAAGTCTATTCGCGCAAGTGTCCTTCGCGCAAATGTCTTTCGCGCTTCGATCCAGCCAACCAAAGTACTAGGCTAGCAGGAATTGAAGATGGTATTTCAATCACAGGTTTAATCTGTGATAATATTAAACAGTAAGTACCTACCTACTCAGATACCTGGAATATCCTCAGAATAACTCCTTGAACTTATGCTATCCTAGTACTTTTAGGTGGGTTATCAATGTATTATTTAAAATACGGATCACCGGATATGCAAAATAACTTTATTGATTAAAAAGCCGTATTTCGTTTTCAATGTGACTGTACTCTGTGACAGCCATGTCAAGGCGAAACAAAAGACAGTGGATCAAAACCAAGAAAAATCACGAGTCGACGTAATGGGAATCGACGCAGAGGGAATGATTCATTTAGACTACCTATCTACAGAGTACCTTTAGCTATCATAACTTTTTTAAAGTTATCTTTTGAAGGCATTTATTAATAAGTACCATATGCGTTTAATAGATGTCGTTACATGTCTCATTCTTGATCATAATGATAAAGTTCTTCTTGAAAACTATAAATTGAAATATCTTTTGATAGAGAGCACCGATTAAGATGAAACAAAGACTAAGTAATACCCCAAGTTACGCACAATATTTATGTATAAAAGTTACCTACATTAGTTACGTAAATTTCATGTGATGCTTAGTCATCGAAACAGACAAACAGACAAACAGATAAACAGACAAACAGATAAACAGACAAACAGACAAAAATTCCAAAAATGCTGGAAATGAGTTCTGTTGGTTATACTTTAGCACCCTGACAATTTTTTTTTTAAATATTTTCAATGTACAAAAATATTTTGTCTACAGATTTATTATATGTATAGATATAGATTGTTTATTGTAATGTTTTTAGTGACACTCGCGAGGTCAAGACGAATCGATTGACGTACGGATCATCAAAATCGGCCAAGGCGTTTGGCCTCTACAGTGCCACATAGGAACAAACATACATACATACATACATACATACATACATAGACTGATAAACACATAACCCTTCTTTGCTTTGCGCAGTCGGGTAAAAAAAGGAGAATGTGGCACTCGGAGACTGCCGCGGTAAAGCTATTGCATAGCATTTAATCAATTATTTAATTTGACAACCTCAGTTGACAACCTTGTTATTTTCCGTAACCATAGCCACCTGGTTGAAAATATTTTCGTTACGGAATTTCTGGATTCGCTCTCCACGCTCAAGGCCCGCGATAGAAGCTATGCAATAGCTTAAAAATTGTTTAATTTGCAAAGTTGACGAAAAGTATTAGTCTTTTTTTTTTCTAAAATAGAAGCCTAAGTTAGTCCTTATACCATCAGGTATGTCAAAGTCAAAAGTCCCGTCAGAATAGGTCGAGCCGTTTCGTAGATTAGCCGGAACGAACAGACATACTTACAAACATAAAACAAAAAGTTTTTAAATACCTAATAGGTTTTTACTGAACGCATAATTATGAAAGTAAATATTTTTCTCTTTTGAAAATACAAATAGAACTTTAATTTTATTAAAGTTTTATCTAAATATCGTAATTTATCATACCTAAGTCAACAATTAGGAACCAAACCTACAACTCTTTATCCAGTATTTACTTTGTTAATCAGCCGCGGTTCGGTCAGTTTACCAAACGATTCCTAATTAGAAGGGGTAATGACCTTCAGTTTCCATAGTAACCGTGAAAAATAAGATTGTAACGAACCCTTCATAAATATTATTTGCTTAGCTTTTTATGATACTAGCTGATGCCCGCGACTTCACCCGCGTGGATGTCGGTTTTTGCGACCAAAAGTAATATTTTCTCATCCCTCCTTCATTGTTCGCATTGAAAAGTAGCCTAGTATGTACTTTCTCAGGCTCTACTAGACTATCTGTGTACTACTGAACCGATTTAAATTTTATTTAAATCGGAAAATTTCATTTAAATCGGTACAGTAGTTTTGGCGTGAAAGCGCGGCAGCCAGACAGACAGTTACTTTCGCATTTATAATATTACTAGTGACCCGCCCGGCTTCGCAAGGGTGCAAAAATAGTAGTTTATGCGACTGTGCATAATGAAGGGCATTACAACACAAGTGTGGGTTTAAGAAACGAGCCGAAGGCGAGTTTCTTAATAGCATCACACGAGTGTTGTAATGCCTAATTATGTATAGTTGCATACACTAATTTATCTACCCGAATATCATAAGGGCTCTATGATGGGCTCAGGAACCATAGGGAAATGACCAGCATTGGCAGCATTGTCACCAGTGTAATGCAATAAAAAATAAACAGGTTATTAGTTGCATTCGTCGCTGCATTTACGATATCTGGCGGAGTGTTCATGTTAATTTCTGAGTCACTTATCACTCATTTTCGACAGAAATAAAGAACTTATCAGAAAATTTGTCTACTCAATGAAAGGGAATACCTAAAAAGCTAACGAACAAATGACAGCTCGAAATGGCGGCGTTTCGGATATCTGTCATTTTTTTTTAAATCAAGCAAACGAACAAAGTCACTATTCTTGTGTCACTGGAGATCAAAATGTCGTGCGATTTATAATTAAAATCATACTGAATTGGGGTTTCGTATCGATAGGTATCTGTTTTAATGTAGATACCTACTAGAATAGCACACTCACTTGAATTTGACACCTGTTCCAAATTTAAACTCATAACCTTTAACCTACTGTTTTCAGTAGGTTATGAGCTCATTACAGTTCTGTTAATTTCTGCTGGTTGGTAATGCTGGTCATTGCCTATGGTTTTTGAACGCATTAGAGAGGGTTTATGATATTTGGGTAGATAAAGATACTAAAACCTTCCTCTTGAATCACTCTATCTATTAAAAACAACCCGCATCAAAATCCGTTGCGTAGTTTTTAAGATCTAAGCATACATAGGGACAGACAGCGGGAAGCGACTTTGTTTTATACTATGTAGATTGTAGTGATAGTAAAGTAAGGATAGCCTGATGATAAGGCAAGAAAGGAGGTGTCAGATGTGATGATGAGTAATAGAAAAAAGTATGGAAGAAGAAGACATATTTATATTATTTTTTTTCTTTATTTATTTAGGGACATTTATAATCGCAATGCGTATGTCAGTCCCATCGTATCCTAAATATACATTTGTCAAATGTGGGCCATGAACCTAAACAGACTCTTCGCATCATCACCATTTGGTTGAGCCAGGATTTTGTGGAATGTGCCTACTTCAAGTCTGTTTAACCTCAATACCCTAAACAGCTCATTTCTCCCAGACTCATATCGGACACAGTCCATCAATAAGTGGTGTAAGTCTTCAACAACTCCACACTCCACAAGTAAGACATCTTGCGCCGACCGCAAATTAATTGAGATAAAGGCAAGAGCGTAATGATCTGCTTAATCTTTTCCCAACTATGTCAGAGTCGGCTGCAAGTCTAAACAGATGCAGCTGAATACCAGTATTTTACATGGAGCGACTGCCTATCTGACCTCTACAACCCAATTAGTACAGGGTAATACGACAGCCCTTGCTAAGACCAGTTGTCAGACTTTTGGGTCACTATGACTACATGTATCAAGTGTCTAAGATATACAAATCTAGAAAAACGACTGTCTAAGATATACAAATCTAGAAAAACGATTGTCTAAGATACACAAATCTAGAAAAAACGACTGTCAAAGATATACAAATCTAGAAAAACGACTGTCTAACATATACAAATCTAGAAAAACGATTGTCTAAGATATACAAATCTAGAAAAAACTATTGTCAAAGATATACAAATCTAGAAAAACGACTTCTAAGATATACAAATCTAGAAAAACGATTGTCTAAGATACACAAATCTAGAAAAAACGACTGTCAAAGATATACAAATCTAGAAAAACGACTGTCTAACATATACAAATCTAGAAAAACGATTGTCTAAGATATACAAATCTAGAAAAAACTATTGTCAAAGATATACAAATCTAGAAAAACGACTTCTAAGATATACAAATCTAGAAAAACGACTGTCTAAGATATACAAATCCACAGAATGCAACCTATATAGAGGGTATAAAAGACAGTGACGTAAAATCGGTTATCACGTATTCAATACACGATTCTAAGCCTCTCCCTAATCCCACATGGAAAAGTTTTGTTGGTTATTAAAAAACCCAGCTGTCTCCTACCAAAATGCAATATTATACCTACACGGTCAAATGTATGGGACACCAGAATTTTTTAATAACCTATGTTCAGAATAATGTAACTAAAATGTGGTAACTGTTTTCGGGTCAGTGTCGCTTCCAACCAGAACAGGTCGCATTCTGCAGGTTTGTAGATCTTAGTTAGATAGTCGGTCGTTACAGGTCTTCAGTGACCCGAAACTCTGAAAGAAGATGGATCAAAATTGCCCCACGTCCTATAACAACGTGACATATCTCAAAAAAAAGATAAAAATGTATAAAAAAATATGGCATACTTCATATGTTCATTTTTTTACACCTTCATATGAAAAAGTTGCAATGAAAATAGTTCAGGCGCTGTTGTGAAAAAATCGTTCGTATGAATATTAATGGACCGATTTTAAAAATTCTTTTTTTGTTGGAAAGGGTATACTTCCCAAATGGTCTCATATTTTTTATCGAAATCAGACCAGCGGTTTTGGAAAAATAAACAAAAAAAAAAATACATTGTCCACATTATGACTCATGAACATGTGAACTTACGTGTGAACCACTAAAAAGTGAAAAATAAAAACTTTTTAACAAAAAATAAAACCGACTTCAAAAACAAAACACAAAAAAGCAAAAAAGTGAAAAAAATAAACTTTAGAAGAAAAATCAGTTTCTGAAGTCGGTGGCAAAAACATGAAATCAAACAAACAGAAGTCACCGACTTCAGAAACTGATTTTTCTTCTAAAGTTAATTTTTCACTTTTTTGTGTTTTTTTTTTTTAAGTCGGTTATATTTCTTGTTAAAAAGTTTTTTGTTTGAAAAGGTAGTCCCACGGCCATAAAGTCAGGTCTCCGGTCTCCAGGATTCTGAAGAAATGAAAGTAACATCTCAAAAATAAGCTCATTTTTGTACTTCACATTATTAGTTTTTCACTGTCTTGTCTGTCTTTTGACTTATTGCATTATGATGAGACAGAAACGTCAGTGGTAACGCGAGGGAGTGATCGACAGAGGTTGTTTCACTAACATTAACACAAATGAGAGAGACGAATTACGATAGCGACGCGACGGGGCAAGCGAAGCTAAGGAAATGCAAGTGAATAATGTAATAATTTTTACAGGTACCGTTTGACGGAACGAGATCAATAATGTACCTAATTCTGGTTGGCGTTTGATTAACCATCGTATAGCCCGACAAGCGGGTGAAGCAGCTCCTGCTCATAACATAGAAGCGCACAATCATTGTGTTTCACATGCCAGCATCCAATACTACGAGGACGTCAAAGACATGTTCCTAACGCGAATATTTTGGAAGAAGCCCATTCCCTCTCTAAAAGAGAAGGCCTGTGTCCCAGCAGTGGGAACATTAATAGGCTGTTGATGATGATGACGACGAAATATATAAATAATAAATACGACGATATACAAAATAACGTTCTGTTGTTCTCAAGTTCTAATCACGGCAGGATTCAATCACGGCATATCCGAAGAAAGGAGTACCACACCTATGTGCTTTATAATAGACGAATTAATGAAAGAAGGAATGCCGTGGTTGAATAGGTACTGTTGTTCTTGTATACCTACATGGACGCAGGACATTGGAGGTATGCGCCCATGTTATGAGTGTAATATTTTATTTGGGCTGGATGCGTCAGTCAGGAGACTGACAGCGCCATTTAATTGTTCCTTAGAACTCGCTTATGAACGAGTGAAACAACATTATTCACTTGCATTTCCTTATATAGCTTCGCTTGCCCCGTCGCGTCGCTATCGTTATTCGTCTCTCTCATTTGTGTTAATGTTAGTGAAACAACCTCTGTCGATCACTCCCTCGCGTTACCACTGACGTTTCTGTCTCATCATAATGCAATAAGTCAAAAGAAACAACAAGACAGTGAAAAACTAATAACGTGAAGTACAAAAATGTGAAAAATAAAATAAGAAGAAAAATCAGGTTCTGAAGTCGGTGACTTTTGATGATGATGATGATGAATGATGAGTTTTTATTTTTCACTTTTTAGTGGTTCACATGTGTTTACCCCTTCACAACGTACCGGCGTGATGTTATGTTATGAACTGGTGTAAACAATAGACAGACATGAGATTTCAGCAATCCCAGTCCATTTGCTATCATTTATTGAGGAATTCCGTTGCCTATCTCCGAAGTTCTTCATCAGATCTTCACTAAATAGTTTGTATAACCTTTTTTGTAGTGAGTATAGGCGTGATATTATGTTGGGTGATGGCGTAAACAATGCTTAGATATGCTATAGCAACAATCGCGGTTAATCTGCTGTTATTTATTGAAGAGTTCCCCCGATTTCTACAAGATCCCATCATCAGATATTAAAATGGTGACAATGGGACCACACCAGCACCAGCTTTCAAATAAAAAAAGAATCATGAAAATCGGTTCACCCAGTCGCAAGTTATGAATTGATAACCTCCTCCTTTTTTTGGAAATCGGTTAAAAATGAGCTTATTTTTGAGATTTGACTTTCATTTCTTCAGGATCCTGGAGACCGGAGACCTGACTTTATGACCGTGGGACTACCTTTTCAAACGAAAAAAGAATTTTTAAAATCGGTATATTAATACTCATTACGAACGAATTTTTCACAACAGCGCCTGAACTATTTTCATTGCAACTTTTTCATACGAAGGTGTAAAAAAATGAACTTAGGAAGTATGCCATATTTTTTTATACATTTTTATCTTTTTTTTGAGATATGTCACGTTGTTATAGGACGTGGGGTAATTTTCTATGGATTGTGATCCGTCTTCTTTCTTGAATCTTTACATACTTACACATTTTGCTTTGTCCACGTTCATACTTCTGGTCTAACAGACTTGTTGCGAGTGTAGGGGGCGCGACTAAGTGGTACCTGATGGGCTGGTGCCGAAGAACTTTAAGGTTTTATTGAGATAACGTAAACTATCGCTAAAATGTTGGGAATGAATGCACTCGGTATGCTGTCCGTTATGCACTGAGCTCGAGGCGCACTCGGTGCGGCCGCATCGTGTTGCTACGTACAGTGCGATCAAATTATCTTGGCAGGTCTGAACATAGGCTCTGCGAATTTTTACGCATGTAAACTTGTGAAGAAAACTGTTATTGCCACATAAACCAATACTTAAACGATCAGAAAATATCTAATTTAAACAGTGAGAAATACAAATATCATAACACTTTTATACATTAGTTGTAACAAAATGACCTGCACGAAGTTCGGACCTGCCAAGATAATTTGATCGCATTGTAAGCAAAACGTGGTCGATTGCAATTATTGCATCGAACAACGCACTTGACCTTTTTGAAGGACCTCACTATATAATAAGGTCAGTGTTTGTCCTTCTAGGCCGTCCTTCAGCGGAGTCTCCACTTACATCTGTCTTGTAAAAAGTTTGAATACAATAATCTTTACTAGCACTTCACCCGCGACATCGTCCGCTCGTTAATTACATCCTCGAGAACCACTCTATCCATTGGTGAAAACAGCATGACGATCGGTGCAGTAGTTTTGTAATAGTAGTGATTATGTTGACCCTCCCCCTATTACATGAGACTTGATAGGATCACCTATGTCTAACCCTTCAACATTACAGGCGTGATGCTATGTTATGTAAGTAACATTCAGTTATTTACTATTTATTCATAGTTCTAATAAATATAAAAATGTTGACTACTAAACTCAATCAATCAATCAAATTAGTTTTGTTGTCAACTAAAAAACTTATATCTCCGTAGTACACTAGACTGCCTCATCGGCCGTGTTGTCGCCGTAGGTTCCTATTCCTGGGTTAAGTTTTATTGGGTTTTGCATCAGAAATTTCTCAGTAGAATATTCAATACGCACATGAGTGAAAAATCAGAAGTGCGTGTCATAAAATCAAACTCGAGAATTCGAGATCTATACGTAGACATTCGACGCTTGAAAGGCATTTTTTTTTAAACGTAAGTAATATATTTTTATTTAGCCAAGAGCCCAGTATTATACTTTAATATAACTTACAACCAATAAAATTAACTTTTATTTAAGTTACCTTCACAATAATTCCGCTCAATGTTTACATTTGATAATTATAATAACAATACAATTTTTCCCTGTCGTATCGAGGAAAACTTTATAAATAAACAAATAGTACATAACTTGTAATTTATTTACTAAACATTTACTTATGTAACTTTATAAATTAATTTTAACAGGTAGAGAACAGATATTAACAGGTAGAGTCAATATACTGTAATATGTATAAACAATAGGGATATTAACAAAGAAAATCTAATTAGTCCGTCAGATAGATTTCCAGAAAGTATTGGACACATATTTTTTCTCGTAAACAAACAATGAAGACGATACAGTGCTTTGAAAACTCGTGTGACGTCATATTCTAAGACATTAGTATGACATTTCTTAGCGAGCAGTGACGTCACAACCTCCCACTCAAATCTTTGACGCGTTTTATCTTCGCCAATTTTTATTGATTTAATAAAACAAAAATACGTATCCAATGTTTTTCGATAATCTGACTGACGGACTAATTAGAATCATATTTTTTATAGTCAGTAAACATCCCTATATAAGGTCCCATTTAAATAGGTGGACAAATTTTAACACAGCGTTCAGTACGTCTAACCAAACATATCCCATTAAAAAAAACACTGATTAAAGTGAGTTTTTTGTACGTAAAATATTGGGTAACTAACACTTTTAGTGTATTTTCGCGACCTGTTTTATTTTCTTCTAGGTATCTGATGCGTTTCTCTAATTTTCTTTTTTCACCATTGTCCTTATTTTGATGGTCTGAATGATTCCTAAAATTTTGTCCACCTATTTTAATGGGACCTTATATATAACATCAAGTCTGTAATATCAGAAGGATTAGGTTAAGGTGCTGTACATGTTGACTGTTATGTTTGTGCTCTATGTAATAAGGATGAGCCTATTGCCATCATGCGGGCACAAATTCAGAGTCTGTGGCTGCTATTGAGAAATTTTTGATGGAAAAATCCAATAACACTTTGCCCGACCCGGGAATCGAAACCAGGACCTCATGCCTAGCCGTCACGTTTGTAACCACTAAACCAATGATGCAGCTAAAGTATAATACTGGGCATAAGCATAATGTTGTCGGACAAAATTTAGAAATGGACTCGAAAAGAAGAAGAAGAAAATAATTAGCCTATGATGTTCCCACTGCAGGGACTCAGGCCTCCTCTCTAGGGCGCAGGCCACACATAGGTACTGAAATGGCGTCGGGCTCGGAGTCTCGGACATGGCGCGCGGTCTTCCTATTCCATTCAAAGGACATCAACCAAAATGGGCTAAGCCGGTGAACAGCCGTATTGGGAAAAAAGAAATTCATGAATAATTTAGTAATAATATTTATCTACCCAAATATCATAAACCCTCTATAATGCGTTCAAAAACCATAGGCAATGACCAGCATTACCAACCAGCAGAAATTAACAGAACTGTAATGAGCTCATAACCTACTGAAAACAGTAGGTTATGAGTTTTAAATTTGGAACAGGTGTCAAATTCAAGTGAGTGTGCTATTCTAGTATCTACATTAAAACAGATACCTATCGATACGAAACCCCAATTCAGTATGATTTTAATTATAAATCGCACGACATTTTGATCTCGAGTGACACAAGAATAGTGACTTTGTTCGTTTGCCTATGATTTAAAAAAAATGACAGATATCCGAAACGCCGCCATTTCGAGCTGTCATTTGTTCGTTAGCTTTTTATTCCCTTTCATTGAGTAGACAAATTTTCTGATAAGTTCTTTATTTCTGTCGAAAATGAGTGATAGTGACTCAGAAATTAACATGAACACTCCGCCAGATATCGTAAATGCAGCGACGAATGCAACTAATAACCTGTTTATTTTTTATTGCATTACACTGGTAACAATGCTGGTCATTTCCCTATGGTTCCTGAGCCCATCATAGAGTCCTTATGATATTCGGGTAGATAAATTAGTGTATGCAACTATACATAATTAGGCATTACAACACTCGTGTGATGCTATTAAGAAACTCGCCTTCGGCTCGTTTCTTAAACCCACACTTGTGTTGTAATGCCCTTCATTATGCACAGTCGCATAAACTACTATTAGTAAACATTGGTCTCTATTCGGGAGTGTCAAAATAAATAATAAATGGCCTCCAAGCTATTAAACATTATTGCTGCAACTGCATAGTCGGCCGAAGGACTGTAAATTGCTGCGCTCATATCATGTCTGTGGTATGGTATTTAAGCTGGGCAAGGTATGAAAATGTCACTCCAACTGCTCAGTTTTTAGACCATGTGTTATTAACATATGAAAATGAATAGTTTAACAAATAAATAATTTATTTCAAAATATTGTTTAATTTTTATTTTGTATTATACTAATCAATTTGATACATAACTTCTTACCTATGTTTTCTTTATACTGTAAGCCACTCAATAAAATTAAAAATATTGCGATATTTTTGTGTTCATGTTCAAGCCCAAACGCCATACAAAGTGGTTGATGTCCTTTTATACCAAGTGCATAGAAATAGAAATAAAGCGCAATACGCGGCCGCCGAAATGTGACTTAATTTTTTTTGTTCTAGGATGATATATGCGGGTTTTCTTAAGATGGCTTCTTTTACACCTCTGCCTAACCTTTCGAGGGTTACAGGCGTGAACTGATCTTATATTATTTCCTACCTTTATAACCGTTTAGGGTGATAGCGGTTTTTGATAAGCATCAGATAAAGTACTACAAACAATTTGATCAAAGGCAAAGATTTAATTTGAAATCAAAGTGTCCTACTTCCTAATCTACTTAATCTCATGTTAATAATGTAGATTAACTGATAGTTGTATTATAATCTTTAAATCTTTAACTTGAAGGTTAAATATTGTATGTCTTGAAGGAGATGATTAAATCTTCTCTTTTTGATGGTCGACGTCGCGGTTAGTTCTGCTCTACGTGATTGGAAGGAACATGGATTGCGATTTCTCCATACAAATGTATTCCGTGTGTTTCTTCCTGAATCATGTATGTTTTTTCCTAAAATCATGGTCTCCTGTAGTCAGTTTTAGCAACCTATAGGTAAAGAAAATATGAACGTCCAAAAATGAGAAAAAAAAAACATTTTTACTGCTGTGAAGAACTTGATAGACATCCTACTCTTTCTTATACTTAACTAGCTGATGCCCGCGGCTTCACCCGCGTGGATGTCGTTCAAATTACATACTAAAACCTTCCTCTTGAATCACTCTATCTATTAAAAAAAACCGCATCAAAATCCGTTGCGGAGTTTTAAAGATTTAAGCATACAGACAAACAGACAAAAATAGCGACTTTGTTTTATACTATGTAAGGATGTTAATCTAATCAAACTCTTCTCAAGAATAATTAAATGGAAAGGGGAATAAGAAACGTCGTTGTCTTCAAATTTTTATGATAATTTAGGTCTGAGGTGCAATTTTCCCTATCGCACTTTACGGGGGCGGGCTTGACAAGTTCTATGAAATAACTTAAACTTTATTTAAAATGTCACTTACGGGATATCTTCCGTGATTATTATTGGTTTTGAGTTCCCGATATTTCGACGCTGTTGCAAGCGCCATGATCGCGGGTTGACTGGAGAAATGCGGGTGAATGGAAAAAATTGTTAGGAGCAGACGAATCTGTCTACCCTCTTTCTTTGTCTTTTATTACGCGCACTACTGGAACTAAGTCACGGCAAAACACACTCACAGTATCACCAGGTTTTTTGAATTCCTTAATATGTTGCTTGCTGCTTTTAAGCATTCTCAAAACTGGATTCCACGTACTTGACAATTTAAAGCCATCTTCTCGTTTGTTTGTTTTTTTTTTTTTTTTTACTAACTTAAACTTACTTACTAACTTGTTTTTCATACGAAATTTTGCATACTTACACACTTTTAGTTTGTATGACACTGCATGGCTAACTAAATGACGTCGTTCTAAATCTAATATGGCAGACTAGTTATTTTTTATGCATTCCCATGCTATGAGTATCAAAAGAAATGGTTTGCAGAGAAATATAATGACGTCGATGTTAACCTCGAAGATCGAGACGTGCGCCTGTTATTCTATAGTCATATAAGTACTAACTTACCTATCAAGATAAAAGAGTCTAGATACTTTTTTATTGCCCATACGTTTGAAGGCTAGTACTAAACTAAAGCTAGTAATCATAACATAACAGACCTTGCTACTTTGTGAATGTTTTGTCTGAGAAGTTTTGACCGGATCACCTCCGCGCCCCTGGTCTTAACACTCGGTAAGAGTCTGACCACCAGTCTTACCGTAAGACGGTGGTCAGACTTTAGGGCAGTTCTTATAGAGAGCAGGCCTGTGTCCCAGCAGTGGGGACATTACTGATGCTAATAATGATGATCGCTAATATTATTCAGGCACGACCTCCTACTACTTCCCCATCAATCTATACTATCTATAGTCTATACTATATATACTATATTACTATATAATATTATAAAGAGGTAAAGTTTGTGTATTTGTTAAATTGTAAGGGGTAATCTCGGGATCTACTGAACCGATTTTGAAAATTCTTTCACCAATAGAAAGCCACATTATTGCTGAGTTTCATAGGCTACTTTTTATCCCTGTATTCCCACGGGAACGGGATCTACGCAGGTGAAACCGCGGGACGTCCGCTAGTATAAAATATTACAGCTACTTTTATAGCTTATACGTTTGGAGGTCAATATAATCATAACACAACACACCTTGATAGTTTGCTACTGTTATGTCTAACAGCTGCTTTGATTACAACAGGTGTTCCGTGTTACCTTACGTTTTTACTTATAGCAAGGTTTATTATACCGATCTAGTTTGTCAAAAACACAGGTTCTTAGCCACTCTCTGACTAAGTGCATGTTTACGTACAGGCGGGGCGCGTGCTGCGTTTTTAATTCAAACACTGGGCGATGTATGAAAAAGTTAACGATTTCAATCGTCGATTTTACGAGAAGCTATTTTCGCACGTTAGTTTAAAATGCAGCGTTTGTTGCGGTGGAATCGTCTCTCAGTAAATTAATAAAAAAACACGAGACGAGCCTTCTGCACGCGCCGCGCGAAAACGAGCCCTAAGAGACGCATTTGTCGACACGGAATCGGCTGTAGCCGAATAATACCACCTGTTATCCATTCCGGTTCGCGGTCGCCACTCTAGAACTTTTCGGCCCCATCGGCCATCCATTCTGCGAGCCCTGCCCAGTGCCCATTGCCATTTAAGTCTGGCAATTCTACGGGCTACGTCGGTAACCTTGATTCTCATGTGGATGTCTTCATTTCTGATTCGATCACGCAAGGAAACTGCAGCTCAGAACAAATGAATAAATACGTGACAGAATCTTGTAATTTATAACGTACACACGGGGACATTGCCGATAGCGTGCATATTAACCGATAAACAGTTAGAAATATTGTTGCGTTTTTATAATATTTATAAGGATAAGTTATTCAAATATATTCGCTCTCAGAAACTAGTGAGGTAGGTCAGTGTTTATTATAATAATATTATTATCACTTAGTGACCCAAGCGACCTCTAACAGGTTTACAAGAAACACCAGCTTGACCAGTTTATATCGTTTAGTCTTTAGAGGGGACAGGGCAATGATATTCAAATAAAATATCATTGGGACAGGGCCAAAAATTGGTATTCGAAGAAACTATTTAGGTACCGTCGCCCTGCGTCTAGCTAGCCTACCCCTGTAGGATCACAAAAATTTGATGTGATCGACGTTTCGTATTCCTTTTAGGTGCTCAAACGGGAATACTCTGTTTTCTCCGCGAAAACTAAACGGATTCAAGTAGGTATTTTTGTTTTTTTTTAGCGTCATATTTTTTTAAAATTAGACACAAAAAGTTGCTAAAAGAAATAACAAGTACAGAAACCTGTCTCTATAAGGGAAGACATGTGTATGGTGCTCCCTATTTCATGGGACTTAAATGACTGATGAAATTAGGGTGTACTCTTACCCGTTGGGACTGGGGTTGTTCGAAAGAGATACCGCGGCCTCAACACAAAGGGCTAAGAAGGAACATGGGTGGTTTTTAGTCAGTAGAAGTCTGACACTCCCTACGGGTCTGCCCAGAGTGGTAGCAGTCATTAATTGATGATTTTCCACTCCCAAAAAAACGGATGTACTCTTAGGTCCACCTCTGCTTAACACTACAGGGACGAGGCGTGATGTTACCTTTTAATAGAGCGTCGTGAACGATAGACCTTAGTTTACTCGTAAACCTTGCTACAGTGGACATTCAAGGGCTATAAGATAAGGTATACAATCTTATCATTTCCTCACGAGCCAAGCCTTTTTCCCATGAACGTATGTACGTTGAATCAGCCGTATTCTTGTGTCTTTTCTATGACAGAACAGCAACAAAAAAAACAAATAGCAGCTAAAGAATTAGCAGTGATACTCTAACCCCCGTATTTATAGTCAAGTCAAAGTAATTACTTGAACTTAAGTAATTACTTATGCAAATATTTTTATGCAATGGGCAAGAATTTAAACGAAGTTAGAGCCGTCAATGAAAGCAAAACTAAGAATTCTAACGTTTGATAGTTATAACATTAAGGAATTACTAAACTACAGAGAAAAAATCGTATCATTAACTCAAGTAATAGTAATTACTTGTTTGTAAATACGGGTGTAAAATGTCACTATCATCTTGCTCAGCGTTTTTCAATCTATGTTTAGGTCGTATTTTTGGGACAAGTCAGCTATTCCTAACTAAACCATTGCAACTCCAGCCAGAATCAACAGTGGCAACCATCAGAAAACCGCCAATGAAGCTCTACTAAGTCCCAAAGGAACAATTTAACTGTCTTGGATCCCGCATAAAGAAAAGATTTTAAGCTATTGCATAGCTTCTATCGCGGGCCTTGAGCGTGGAGAGCGAATCCAGAAATTCCGTAACGAAAATTTTCAACCAGGTTGCTATGGTTACGGAAAATAACAAGGTTGTCAACTGAGGTTGTCAAATTAAATAATTGATAAAAAATGCTATGCAATAGCTTTACCGCGGCAGTCTCCGAGTGCCACATTCTCGTTTTTTTTTTTTAAATAGCGGAGTGGCATAAATTAGTACCAAGCTCCATTTTAAGTATGTACACACGGCTACACATCAAGCTATACAAAACCAGTTAATCTTGGCCTCACTTTACTAGATCTTTTCGCACAATGAACGATCAGATTATACTGGTTTTGTATAGCTTGATGTGTAGTCGTGTGTACTGGTATTCAGCTGCATCCAGTTAGACTGGAAGTCGATCCTAACATAGTTGGGAAAAGGCTAGACAAATGTTTTTATTTGAAAGACGTGACAAAATTAAAGGTCGTTTCTGAGACAAGCAAGTCATATCTTTAAATGTCTCATTAATCTATGTCTACAAGACAGGTTTTAAGCCGTATGTACAGTCGAACAAGCTAATAAGTATACAGGGTAGAGATCTATATAATTCTGTAACACTGAAAATATTGATTGTAATTTTGTTTTATCAAGTGTTTCGCATTAAGCGACTGATGTCAAACGCTGTATCGATTGACATCAGTCTCTAAATGTATCTGTATAATCTTAAAAGTAAATACAAGTTAGCTGGCTGTATACTTATTAGCTTGTTCGACTGTACTTTGTCAATACTAGATTTCATTACTTATGTATGAAGTCACTATATGTAAGTACATGCTAAGAGTAAGAACATATTCAAACTACAGGGTAAACCTCTCCTGACGGGCTGTGGGTAGTTCGAAAGAGATACCGGGACCCCGGACACAAAGGGCTAAGAAGGAACATGGGTGGTTTTTAGTCAGTAAAAGTCTTATACTCACTTCCACTCCGCCCCGAGGAGGAGTCATTTGATGATTTGCCATCCTCAAAAAAAAGGTACACTTTTTTTTTATTTGCTTGCTCTAGCAGCACCTAGATAGAAGGCTAACTTGGCGAAAGCATATCTGGATGAAACGAAAAAAGCCCTAGACACAAAGCTGAGAAATATGTACTGGCTGATTGGTAAAAGATCTCAGTTAAGAGGCCTTGTACAGACAAGACTTGCGGAACTTTAGGCAATTTCGGTGCGATGCTATGTTTGTGTGCAGCGATAACACCGACGAACGCACACACGGGCATTTCGAGCGTTGAACTACGGTTGAAAAATTTGATCATTTAGACGATTATTATTTTAAGTGACATAATTTTATAGTAAGTAAGTACACTTTGAAAAATAGTCTGGAATGTGTGTTGTGTATAGGTACAGTATATCAATCAACATAAAAATGGTTCAATTTGGTGTTAGATGAAATAATATTCATTTAATAAATCAAAAATTATGATATCTATTTTAATCACAGATTTAAATTTTGTTGTAAATTGGTTGCAAAAGCACTACAACACGTCAAAAATAAATAATGTTTCCGTCTCTTTTTAACCGACTCCTAAAAAGGAAGTAGGTTCTCTATTCGTATGTTTTTTTATGTGGTCCGCGCATATCTCCGACAATTGTGGACCGATTTTCAAAATTATTTTTTTGTTTGAAAAGGTATACTCCCAAGGTGGTCCCATTGTCACCAAGTCAGTTACTGATGATGGGAACTCTGAGAAATTGAGGGCAACCCTCGAATATCATAGGTGCACATAACGTTTTCCATACATTTTCAGAAGCTGTTCAAGTATTTGCGTCTGATAATCATAATTTCATGTGGCGGCGCTGCGCTGATGACGGAAGGTGCAACTCCTCAACGGTCAGGACTTGAAAGAAAATTCCTTCAAAATTATACGTACTTATGGATCGATAGTTGTATTCTTTCAGGCTATTAGGTTGAACTGATTATAGACGGTAAATCTCATTAACCGACTTAATAAAAAGGAGGTTCTCAATTCGTCGGCTAGGAAAATTTTAGGTTTTTCCGTCGTGGGTGTCGTTTTCATGGTTTTTGGGGTCGCTGATTACGAAAATGAAGTCAAAATGAAAATCAAGATGGCGCCAACGAAAATTTTTGGGTTTTCCGTCATGGGTGTCGTTTTCATGGCTATAGGGGTCGCTGATTACGAAAATGAGGTCAAAATGAAAATCCAAGGTGGCGGTCAGAAAATTTTTAATTTTTTGTCGTTTTCATGGTTTTTGGGGTCGCTGATTACGAAAATGAGGTCAAAATGAAAATCCAAGGCAGCCTGGATTTTTCGTGGTTTTTCCGTCATGGGTGTCGTTTTGATGGTTTTTGGGGTCGCTGATTACGAATATGAGGTCAAAATGAAAATCAAGATGGCGCCAACGAAAATTTTTGGTTTTTCCGTCATGGGTGTCGTTTTCATGGTTTTTATGGTCGCTGATTACGAAAATGAGACCAAAATTAAAATCCAAGATGGCGGCTAGCAAAATTTTAGGTTTTTCCGTCATGGGTGTCGTTTTCATGGTTTTTATGGTCGCTGATTACGAAAATGAGACCAAAATTAAAATCCAAGATGGCGGCTAGCAAAATTTTAGGTTTTTCCGTCATGGGTGTCGTTTTCATGGTTTTCGGGGGTCAAAATTTAGAAATACATAAAATGGGTTTGTTAAACATGAAATCGAAATAAATATTAATGAGTTATACTAGACAAAATGTAAAATAACATGAACAGGAAAAAAATGGAATTATAGGCATTGTCATTCAAATAGTCCGTTAGCCGTTATCACGTTTCCAACGGGCACCACGTGGAGGTGGACCGACACCTAGCGTTTTTTTTTTGGTTGTTTATTTTCATTGATTTTATACACAATGTTCAAATCAGATTTGAAGTATTATACGTGATGAAGGAAAAAAAAAACATTTGATTTTTTGTTAGGTTTTGTGCTTTCGAGGTCAAGAATGTCGATAACGCCTGAAGGAATGCTGGCTTATTTTGTAAAAAAAAAAGGTCATTGGCCGTATGCAGTATGTAGACTTTGACCCTAGATAGATATAATTATTTATTTTAAATTTGTATGCTTTTTAGGTTTAATCATTTTGTGTTTCGTTTTTTTTATGTATTGTTTTAATCATATTTGTTGAAATTCAAAATTATGAGCATTGGCCCGTAAGTTATCTGGGAGTGGTCTCTGCCCAAATGATTCAACTAAATCTTTCAATCTTGCCGATGTTTGCCTATATCTTGGCCGACTAGTTGTGTGTGATCCACGAGACAAAATTTGCTCCAGTTTCAGTTCTGTCAGGCTTTGCTGCCGACGAAGTTCATCCAAAAACTTCCATATAGATGGGTGATGAGATGAGCCGATAGAAGTGACTAGAATCCCCTGTGAAAGCCTTCAACGGAGTTGTTCGTTCGGGGAATTTCCTGAAGAACTGCATCAAAAGTATTCCACAGATCAATAGGAAATCTAGGAGCTCGCCTGCCCCGTCTTTCCAACCTACCGATCCAGTTATCTTCAAGATAATCAATGCCTTGTCGGAGGAGGCCAGAATACACAATATAAAACAGATTCGAGCAGTTCGTCAAAAGCGTTGTTATCTGGTTCTGATGGAACATACGCTAAAGCACATAATTTATTTATTTATTAATAACCAACTTATATTTACAGTGACACCACACATACAAGTTATAGGTTGAACAAAAAACTTAGAAATAAAAAATAATAATAACAAAACTAAGAAAAAAAAAACATTATTACAATAAAAATTAACAAAACATTCTAGTGGCAAAAGTTGAAATCAAATAAAAATTACCAAAAAAATTGTTAAACCCGAGGAGATAGTACTGGGAGTGGCAATGGACTCCAGGTATCGAGAAGCAGTGTTAAGGAGACTTAGTTCCGTACTTGCAAAAATATCTAATGACTCGTCATACATTAAAATGTTTATGTGGGTAAGGGCTAGAAATAGTGGGCTAGTCTTAAGAGTTACGGTGCTTGTTTGAGGAATCGAAAAAAGAGGACGTTGGCGTGGGCGAAGAGAGTGCCGGATAGGTAGTGGGATGTTAAAAGAGATGTACTGTAACAGCAGGGAATTAAAATGGGAACCACGAACTAAGCAGATGACATATTTAACTAGAGCAAGATTTCTCCTGACTTCTAAGCTCTGGTATGTCACCATACCTAGCACGAATGGCGTAGGGTGAATTATATGGGTAAAAGCCAAATAATTTGAGTTAGTAGAGGTAGCGAATAAAAGACTTCTGGACCTTTTCAATGACTAGTTTATAGATTTTTTCATGAGGGTTCCAGATTACACTATTGGTTTCGAGTAAACTGCGTACGAAGGAGTTGTAGATGAGGGTTATGGCTGGTCAATTATTAAAAAAAAAAACTAAATGTGGCACTCGGAGACTGCCGCGGTAAAGCTATTGCATGGCATATTTTTTTACAACAGCAAATAATTAATTATTTAATTTGACAACCTCAGTTGATAACCTTGTTTTTTTCCGTAACCATAGCAACCTGGTTGAATACTGAATCTTGAATATTTTCGTTAGGGAATTTCTGAATTCGCTCTCCACGCTCAAGGCCCGCGATAGAAGCTATGCAATAGCTTAAAAATTAACTTGTCGTAAAACAAAACCTAAGTTTTTGCGGGACTTGTTGCATATTTGTATTATATTACTATGTTGGTTAAATGTGAGGTGTGGGTCAAAATTAGTACCAATATCGCGTACGGCATTAACTCGTTTCAGGGGCTCATTGTTTAATGTGTAAATATTGAGGATAGGTTGTGTGACTTTAGAAAAGGTCATGATCGCACATTTGCTAATATTCAAGTTGAGGTTGTTTATAGTGCTCCAATGGTGGATGCTGTCTATGTCTTGTTGAAGTGTGACTGTATCGCTAAGATTAGATATGGGAAGCGCAACTTTGACATCATCGGCATACATTAAAACTGTGGAGTGCTTTACACACTTGGGCAGGTCATTTACAACAATAAGAAAATACAGGGGACTTAGGTTAGTACTAGGCCAAGGTACTAACCTCCAAGCATTCCGAATTGGCATTTTCATAAATAACATATTGTTTGCGATTGTATAGGTAATTTGCGAAGAATTTAAGTGTTGCCGCAGAGAAACCAGCCAAAGCCAATTTACTCAAAAGTATATCATTGTCAACCCGGTCAAAAGCCTTCTGAAAATCAAAATAAGTGACATCCACCTGCTTTCTGTCGTCAATATTTTTGGCTAAGAATGTCGTAACGTTGAGTAAACTAGACGTGGTTGAACGATTTGGAAGAAATTCGTGCTGTTCCTCCGCAAACCACCGTTGCAGTTTGGAAAATACTTTTTTTAAAAGTACCGCTTGAAACACTTTTCCAAATATGGATAAAACAGCTATGGGTCTGTAATTTTTTATATCACTTTTTGGGCCACTCTTATGAACCGGGATAACTTTAGATGTTTTCCATTCTGTTGGGAATGTATTTGACTCAACTGATAATTCAATTCAATTTATTCACAAACAATTCACATAATAATAAAACACATTCATAAGTCATAATTAAACATTAACAACAAAAATTACAATACCTACACATAAAATACAAATTTAAATCATAATTGAAACAAAAAATAATCAAAAATACAAAATAATTAAATTATTAGATTGTTGTAAAATTCATGTCAGCTTTATACAAATAGTCATTTTAAAATTAAAAACTGACAAACACAAAGCACAAATTATATCAGTTGGCGCATTATCATAATTGTATTATATACCTTAATATTACATATCGTCAACGGAGTAGAGACATTTATCCAGTAGGAATGCTTGAAGCTTTGATTTAAATGAAGACGTATAGATTAAGCTTTTTAATTCTAATGGTACCCTATTGAATAATTGCACTGCTTGATATTGTGAACTATGTTTCACAATGTTAAAATGAGGACTTATCTTATTTTTCAAATCTTTCCTACGTGTACTCTCCCTGACTAGTCTTTCCTCATGCGTCTCATATTCATGTATGTACTTTTTTAAATTAATCAGAAGTACAAGAATGTAGAGACTGGGAACTGTAAGAATTTTTAAGTCTAAGAAATGCGGACGACAACTCTCTCTTTGTGAGATACGGACAATGGTACGTATAGCTCTTTTCTGAAGGACAAAAGCTCGTTTACAGTTATAATTATAGCTGTTTCCCCAGAATTGTATACTGTATCTTAATTTGGATTCAATTAGTGCGTGGTTTACGATTTTTAAGTGTTCAATGTCAATTTCGTCTCTATATAAGGGTTCTTAAAGCATAACATGTGGATGATATATATATATGCATCAATGGCGGCTAATTATTTTTCCAGTTTAATAGGTCATCTATGTGTACTCCCAGGAATTTAGTTTCTTTCACGAGTTCAATATTACCATCATTTATTGTCATAGTGTCATTATTTCGGGCAGTTGTTTTAAATAAAATTACCTTAGTCTTTGCACTTTGCAATTGGCGAATATACAATGCGAAATCAGGGGGAATAACCAAAATTTTTGTCGGCGCCATCTTGATTTTCATTTTGACCTCATTTTCGTAATCAGCGACACCAAAAACCATGAAAACGACACCCATGACGGCAAACCCAAAAATTTTCCTGGCCGCCATCTTGGATTTTCCTTTTGGCTTCATTTTCGTAATCAGCGACACCAAAAACCATGAAAACGACACCCATGACGGAAAAACCAAAAATTTTCCTGGCCGCCATCTTGGATTTTCATTTTGGCTTCATTTTCGTAATCATCGACCCCGAAAACCATGAAAACGACACCCATGACGGAAGAACTAAAAAATTTTCCTGGCCGCCATCTTGAATTTTCATTTTGACCTCATTTTCGTAATCAGCGACCCCAAAAACCATCAAAACGACACCCATGACGGAAAACCAAAAAAATTTCCTGGCCGCCATCTTGGATTTTCATTTTGGCTTCATTTTCGTAATCAGCAACCCCAAAAACCATGTAAACGACACCCATGACGGAAATACCAAAATTTTTTGTCGGCGCCATCTTGATTTTCATTTTGACCTCATTTTCGTAATCAGCGACCCCAAAAACCATCAAAACGACACCCATGACGGAAAACCCAAAAAACCTGCCTGCCATCTTGGATTTTCATTTTGACCTCATTTTCGTAATCAGCGACCCCAATAACCATGAAAACGACACCCATGACGAAAAAACCAAAAATTTTCCTGGCCGCCATCATGGATTTTCATTTTGGCTTCATTTTCGTAATCAGCGACCCCGAAAACCTTGAAAACGACACCCATGACGGAAGAACTAAAAATTTTCTAGCAGACGAATTGAGAACCTCCTTTTTTTAAGTCGGTTAATGAGATTTACCGTCTATCATCAGTTCAACCTAATAGCCTGAAAGAATACAACTATCGATCCATAAGTACGTATAATTTTGAAGGAATTTTCTTTCAAGTCCTGACCGTTGAGGAGTTGCACCTTCCGTCATCAGCGCAGCGCCGCCACATGAAATTATGATTATCAGACGCAAATACTTGAACAGCTTCTGAAAATGTATGGAAAACGTTATGTGCGCCTATGATATTCGAGGGTTGCCCTCAATTTCTCAGAGTTCCCATCATCAGAAACTGACTTGGTGCAATGGGACCGCCTCGGGAGTATACCCTTTCCAAAACAAAAAGAATTTTGAAAATCAGTCCACAATTGACGGAGATATTCGCGGACATACAAACACGAATAGAGAACCTCCTCTTTTTTGGAGGTCGGTTAAAAATATATATCGAAGTACAATCGACAACAACAAACGATCGTGAAATTCGATCTGAAGATGAAAAAAATTTTAGCAATCTTTACAAACTAACAAAATAAACATGTTTGATCAAAATTAATAAGTGTATCAAATTGTGGTAATCGGTGTACAATCTCGAAAATATATGCACGAAAAACACGGGAGCGTTTGTGACACAAAGCGATACGTCCGTCCTCTGGCAGTGGCCGATTCGTACTGGCGAGATAGAGTTTGCGCGGTCGATAATATAGTTAACTTTAGATTCAATTTACGAAATGAAATTATAGTTTATTGATAAAATAAAAATACGATTCTATTAGAAGGTTACCTTAAAATTAATACGTAGTTTTTAAATTTTCTTTAACGTGATTCTAAGGTATAGAAAAAAAATCTTATTTGTCGAGACATTTTGTAAAAATTGCGATGTTTTAACATTTTTTTTCTGCTATATTTTGTATTGAAGTCGAAAATGTGGCAAACTGGTCCCCTAGTAGACCATACGGTGATGTTATTTATATTTTTTTTAATGTTTAAAATCGTTTGTAGTGTTATGTTCGGCTAAGCCAAACGTAACTCGATCGGTATTTGTGCGGAAAAGGGCTTTTGAATACGGGTGATTGTCATTAATATAAACATTATTTTGAAAATTCTTCAAACCCATCCACCTGAAAAAGAACTTGTCTCTTATAATAGCCAAAAGGAAGCTTCGAATTCTTCATAGATTTCCCACACCAAGCGATCAAAATTGATCAAAATGAGATGATTTTGTGGAAGGAGCCTTAACCAACGAAGGCAAAATGGCAATATACAAAACCATATTGAAACCGGTTTGGACATACGGTATTGAACTCTGGGGAACTGCAAGTAACAGTAATATTGACATCTTGGAAAGGTTTCAGACCAAAGCCATTAGATCCATGCTTAACATTCCTAAATGCATTCACAATAAATACATCCTACGAGATCTGAAGCTCAAAACGGTGAAACAAGAAATCGCTACCCATAGTCAAACCTACCAGAAAAAACTGACCAAACACGTCAACTCCCTGGCTGCTGATTTAGCGGGATCTGGAAGTATTGTATAAGTACACAAGACTGAGGAGGAACAGTGTTCCAACTCTTCTAAACCGATTCCCAATAGAATAAGCGAGAGTGGTCAATGGACAATTCCTCACTGCTACAAATATAAATTACAGAACAGATTCGAACAGAAGAGCATCTAAATGTCTAAGGACAGATTGTTGCGTTGAGCAGGATACATAAAAAAAAATAAAAAATTAGCTTGCTCTGTCCCACTGCTGGACAAAGGCTTCCCCCCATAATTCCTTCCAAGAGCTCTTTTCCTGTGCCGCCTCGAACCGCGTCTAGATTATCACGCCATCTCTTTGTGGGGACTATAACCGACTAAAAACCTACTGTTCCTGATCCTACCATGTCGGGGGCCTTCGCGCGAACCCCATACACCTCTGTCTCACTCTTCGGGAATTATAAGCTTGATGTTACGTTATGTGTGTTAAAAACTACGTCTACAAGAGTACAGGTTTTAATCTTTATGTACTCCAACCATGAGTTCATTATGACGTCACTTATTTACTAAGAACGGATGCCGATGATTCGGTTATTATCGCCTTTTTAGGGTTCCGCACCTCAATAGGAAGGAACCTTTTTCTGAATAACGAGTAAGTAGTGGTATCAAGTTGAGATATCTACATAAATCTTATACTCGGGTCTACGAGTTTATGTCGCATATTAGACGATTTCACATGGGAATCAAAACTGTAGGTAGGGTACTTTCCATTGAACTAGAATCATGAAATTTTGCAAGACGCAATGTCTTACAGCACATGTATAGGAAAAATCTGCAAACTACATAATTATATAGTTTCATCATAATCATTGCAGCCTGGAATCACCCACTGCTGGCTATAAGCCACCCCTTCTTTCACCACCCTACACTGTTCTGTGCGTCTCTCATCCATACGTTTCCCGCGATACTGACAATAATAAAACACCTAAATCTAGACCTTTTAGTTCTGGTTTAAACCTTGTAGGTACCTAATTATGGAAGTTTTTATAATAAGATGGCTAAAGTTTTGAACTGAACCCTCGGTGCGCGAATCCAGCTTGCACTAGGCCGGTTTTTTTTTTTGCGATTCGGTTAATCAGTGTAGATTTTTTTTGGGTGAGAATTTTTTGGTTGATTTTTAGTACCTATGTTATGATGAGGCCCATGAGGGGCATAAAACTCTGACACCAGATTTGGCATTATCCCCATGATAAAGAAAGAAAGCAAATGTAAGTACTTCGCAAAAATGAAAAGACAAATCACTTCACATATTATTATCTTTGCTGCTGTTTTATGATCAAAAAGATGACTGATTAGATGACGAGTATTAGTAAATAAATGACACTAGCTGTTGCCAGCGGCTTCGCCCGCTACAACTCGAAAATTACCCCACGGGAAGATAAAATCGGGATAAAAATTAATCCAGGTTATAAACTATCTGTGAACCAAATATACAAATCCGTTCAGTAGTTTTTGCGTGATCGAGTGACAAACATCCTCACAAACTTTCGCATTTATAATATTAGTAGGAAGTCGGATGTTTCACCGACCCGTTAGTAATGAATTGGGAAAAAGGGAGGAGAATGAATTCATTTATTCATACCGCAATTCACAATCACAGTAAAACAAACATTCCATATTAAATAAACCAGTACCTGTTACAATAAAACATGAGCTTATCTCTCCGATAAGAGACAATTTGTATAAACAAATAACAAAAAAGTCTGCTGGGCCATTTATCTTTTGCCATATTATCATTGTGTATACCTACTGATGCTTTTAAGAAAATCTATGATAGAATAAAAAGTGTTACCGAGCATACTCGTAGTATATACTCAGGTTCAATTTTCGGGTTTATTTTTGGATCGTTCCCACTAGTTCTGGACTAGTGGGAAAAAATCCACTAGTTCTATCGTAGGACTGTGGACTAATGGGAAAAATTTCACTAGTTCTATCGTAGGACTGTGGACTAGTGGGAAAAATTCCACTAGTTCTATCGTAGGACTGTGGACTAGTGGGAAAAATTCCACTAGTTCTATCGTAGGACTGTGGACTAGTGGGAAAAATTCCACTAGTTCTATCGTAGGACTGTGGACTAGGGGGAAAAATCCCACTAGTTCTATCGTAGGACTGTGGACTAGTGGGAAAAATGATTATCCTTATTTTTGCCTTTTTCTAAAATAAATGGAGCCAACTTTATTTCTTATAACATCAGCTCTCTGTATGTAAAAGTGTCGTCAAAATTGGTCCATTCGTTTCGCAGATTAGCCGGAACCAACAATACAAAGTTTATCATACAATGTTTTGCTATGAGCTCCGTGTATACTTTCATATTATTATACATATAGTTAGTTATTCTGAAATTATAAACAGACTCTTCATTTTCAATTTATTTGTATAGATGCATTGATGAGAAGTCAGATAGTCAGTCGCCTGAAAGCCAGAAACCAGTCGTATTACCCAATACTTATTGGATTCTGGAGGTCAGATAGGCTATCGTTCAAAGTAAAATACTGGTGTTAATGTGCATCCAGTTAGACTGGTAGCCGACCCCGCCATAGTTGAAAAAAGGCAGGTAGGTGATGATTATATAGATGAGAAGTCAGAGATGTAAATAATACGCATTTTTCAGTTTTGGACGTAGTGTTGGCAATTTGGCATGTAAACTGTTGACAATGCAATTGCTTTTAAGAGCATGCATCATCACCTGCCTAGGATTTTCCCAACTTTGTTAGGATTGACTAAGTCTTATCGGGTTCAGCTGAATACCAGCATTTTACATGGAGCTCCACAACCCAGTTAGACTGGGTAATACGACAGCCTTTAGTAAGACTGATCGTCAGACTTTTGAGTCACTGACTATCTGTAACGACTGTCAAATATCTATACAAATGACAGTCAGGACAGGACCAACGACTTTTACGTGCTTTCCGAGGCACGGAGGAAACAGCATCCACCAAGCACAAATGATTCTCATAATCATTATTGAACAATATAATATAATAATGTCTACTTTAAATTATATCTTATAGATAATATTAATATAGATAAGATAATATAATTAGAAATTGTCGTGTTCTATCTTGTTTGAGACGTAATTATATTATTTGAGTAACAACAAGATCTTTGTAGATATAAGGTGAGTGGAAATATAATAAAAAAATGCCAGCATCTTCCACATTAGGGGTAAACAAGCCAACGGCACGAACTAGTTGGTGGGCGGGGCTAAAATGCATGCTATTTCATCCGACATTACGAGCGAAATGCATAGAGCGAAAGAGACACAACTAAAACGGGCGCGCGATTGTTTCTATGCAGACCTTTGGTAGTATGGATACCATGAAAAATCCATTGAATGTATCTGTTCAAAATAAAATAATTTGAATTCTTTAATATCTAATCTATGCCTGTATGGTTTCACTTTTTTCATTTTCGTACTATATACGTAACTTATTTACGCCCAAAGATGGTTAAAATTAGTGCTAAAATATGAAAGTTTCGACGCTCATAACTTCCAAACCAATATTTTTTTTCTAATTCTGCTTCCATAGAGACCTAGATAATGACAAGACCAGTTGATACAATTTTTAATTTTGAACCTACACCGTCAACCAGAGGCCATACTACGTTATTGTATGGAAGAATGACTGGCTTGTGTACTTAAGGCCCGGTTTCCATCAAAGCGGAGAGATGTGCGAAATTCGACCAATCACAGGGTGATTGGCCGATTCCTGAACATCTCTCGTCTCCGCTTTGGTGGAAAATAGACCTTAGTATGCGAACCTAAAAAAAAAACCTTAGTCTGTAAAATTTTGAATGTCTCGTTGGTCGCAGTCGCGACTGCTGGGGAGGAGGTCCTGGATTCGATTCGGTCAGGAAAATTGTTACTGGATTTTTCTATCAGGAGTTTCTCAGTAGCAGATGGAGATCCGTCACGCTATCATTCACTCCTTTTACTTTCATGAAACTTTCCTCACACACTCTATCAATCGGTCTTCCTCTACTCTTAAGGGCCTACCACACGCTCACACTTCACCACAGTCTTGCCTGCGCGATTATACGGTGCACACAGTACATCGCGCGTGTGGTTGGTAATGGTAATACAGTTTTACCAACCATACGCGCGATGTACTGTGAAGTGTGAACCAAACGTGTGGTGAAGCTTGAGCGTGTGGTAGGCCCATTATAGACATAAAGATTCTATACGTTTTGCAATGTCTTCTAAAATAATCATCACATTCAGCATACGGAAGAATAAATGCATTCCTTTATCGAAACAGACTGATTGTAGAATGATAAGCGGTCATTGAGTGGTTATCAAAGAGTGCGTATCGTTGATAAGAGATAAGTTATTCTATCGGCAGTCAATGGCACTCTTAGATTTGTGCGTGGAGAGGTCAACAATACAAATAATAAATAATTTATTTATCTTTACTGCTCTTAAAACGGTGAAGAAAACATCGTGTGTAAACCGGCAAGTCTGAGGCTGAGGCTACATTAGGCCGCGACGCGACCTGCGACACATGAGCGATTAAATCAAGTAAATGAATGCTCACGTATATGGCTACACCGTACATCGCTCTTTTTTCTCTATTTTCTCTTCGCTCTTCCAGTCGCATCGCAAATCGCTGCCTACTGTAGCCTCAGCCTTAGGGCGGGACTCCACCAAAGCGGAGATGTGCCAAATTCGACCAATCACAGAAAGGGCGAAAGACCAGATGTAACTGTGATTGGTCGAATTTGGCGCATCTCTCCGCTTGGCACATCTCCGCTTTGGTGGAGTGAGAAATGTGACATCTATCAACCTAAAACTATTCTCTTTCCTACTTTATAAAATTATCGCCAAGACATCATAATTTAGTATTGTCAGCAGAACTTTACGCTTTTGATTTTGATTATTAATTAATTAGTCATGCGTGGATTGATTAAGTCCTTTACTCTTGAGTTCTTGAAATTTCATTGCTTTTGATGCTGAAATATAAAAACGTACCTAGCGAATTTCTGCATAATAATGAGTCTTAAAGACTATTAACGAAACCGACGGGCACTTTTTCTTACCGTCATTATATTTTTGGGATTCTGTACCTCGAAAAGAAAAAACCTGAACCCTTTTACGATCACTCGTGTGTCTGTCTGTCTGTCCGACCATTTTTAATATTTAAAAACGTACAGATAATTAAAAAAAAATACAGAAATGTAACAGGAAAACCTATAAGAAGTCTATGGTGTTAAAATAACGTGGAAATTCTCTCAATATCTACTACAATGGTACGAAAGCCTTCATGTGCAAGTTCGACTTGCACTTGGCCAGTGTTTTTGTTTGATCGAATCATTTTCCTGTGATTGTATAGGTACCTAGGTGACGTTATGAATAGGTTGAAAGTCAATTGTACTTCATAAAAGTACAAGGTCTGCTTGTACGCACGTGTAACGTGTAACAAGATAAGTTTCGACCTTCGTGGAGGTTCTTTATTGGGGAATTCGACTGTATGTGTGTTTGTTCATTGATTGCGTCGTTGGTTAGTGCAAGTAGTTGTCACTGCTGATAGCGGGCGTTCCTGGTTTCACTCCTTACTAACGCACTCAGAAAGCTTTAATGATTACTTAGGCCATTACTAAGTAAAGGTTTTGACAGTTTTGTCTTACAAAAGTAGGATGTCAAATCTTTACTTAGTGACGGTTTAAGTAATCATTAAATATGAAATCATTGAGTACCGCAGCTATAGTCTCTTTAAAAAAGTTTGAAAAGTGAAACATCGTCATCTTTCTTTCGTAGAGGTTCTTTTTATTGGGAATTTCGACTGTATGTGTGTTTGTACATTGATTGCGTCGTTGGTATGTGTAAGGATCACTACTGCACTAGACCGAATCTATTTTTCTTCAAAACATAAGCTTCTAAGTTCGCAATAGAATGTTTAACCTTACATGTGATAACTTTGAGCCTTCTAGGTCATGGTCTACCACATAAGGCCAGCCTGACTTAATAACTAGACTAGTCTATTACTTATTATATCGCGTAATAAAAACATCAAAATGGATATTTGCCGTTGCGTAAGCATAATATTATAGGTATAGCATCACCTAATAGTACACCCACACAGATTTCGCCAGATATGTTTTGAGTCCTTTACGATCCCGCGCGTTGGGGCTGCGGGTTGTCCGAAAGAGATACCGCTCCTCGTCACATAGGGCTTAGAAGGAACATGGGTGGTTTTTAGTCAGTACACGTCTGACACTTACCGCAATACCCAGAGCGCGAGAAGTCATTTGACTACCCACACTCCAAAAAAAAAAGTCCTTTACGCTAAGTCGCGAGCTTATTGCCATCAAACAGACTCAAATCACGACTCGGTGGCTACTACAGAGAAGCCAATAACACTTACCTACAAATTGTTATCACATTAATAGGCATTGGTTGACATCCTGTTGTGAAAATAAGCGGAAATGTTAATTAAAGTATCTGTTACCAACTTCGCTATTAGTAAAATAAATATTGTTCGCGAGATTTTCAATGTTGGTTGGTTGTAGGTTATTTAAATTGCGTGTATGACCGGATGTATGAGTGTGAATTAAGCAAAACTTGTATAAAAAAAACCCGACTGAAAAAACGGAAAAGCAAAAAACAAGCACATTTTAAATTAAACAAAACTTGTAAGCAGGCGGGGTCCATTCTATTTTCATTTCATAATTTAATATTCAAATGAACCCCGCCTGCTTCCAAGTTTTGTTTAATTTAAAATGTGCTTGTTTTTTGCTTTTCCGTTTTTTCAGTCGGGTTTTTTAGTTTTTTAACTACATTTTTTTATTTAACACTTTTTAGTCAGTTTTCATTAACTTCGTTATTACTATTATAAGACGGTAGATTTCGATTCGATTTTATATTCATTCCGTACACGTAAAAGAATCCGGTTATAAGTAAGAAATGCGATATTGTTTGTTCTAATAACTTTAAATCGTTATATATCCTAAACGGTTTTATAAAATGAAAAATGATAAAGGAAACCTAATATTCATTTTCAAATACCTATTCAACGATACCCCACTTGACATGGTGAGTCAATTTTTTTTTTTTTTTTTGACAATATGGCGACTAGTTGTTACTATAGTGAGTATTGTTTATTGTAATGTTTTTAGTGACACTCGCGAGGTCAAGACGAATCGATTGACGTACGGATCATCAAAATCGGCCAAGGCGTTTGGCCTCTACAATGCCACATAGGAACAAACATACATACATACATACATACATACATACATACATACATACATAGACTGATAAACACATAACCCTTCTTTGCTTTGCGCAGTCGGGTAATTATAAGGAACTAGCTGATGCCCGCGGCTTCGCCCGCGTGGAAGTCGGTTAAATTATATACTAAAACCTTCCTCGAGAACTACTTTATCCATTGGTGAAAACAGCATGAAAATCGATGAAGTAGTTTTTGAGTTTTTGAAGCGTACACAAACCAACATAACTTTTATATATATACTAGCTGATGCCCGCGGCTTCGCCCGCGTGGATACTGTTAAAACAATCCTTGATGCGGATTATATATCATTTTAAAATTTCAGCTCGATCGGTGCAGAACTTTATGAGTTTTTGAAGCGTACACAAACCAACATAACATTTTTATATAAATAGAAGATAGATAGATGTAGCAGGTTGTAAGTATATACATATATACTCGTATTGTAATTTAAAACATCGCTGAATTATGACTGGAGGCCTTTACTCACCCGTCGGGGCTGCGGGTTGTTCGAAAGAGATACCGCGGCCTCGGCACAAAGGGCTAAGAAGGAACATGGGTGGTTTTTAGTAAGTAGAAGTCTGACACTCCCTACCGCTCTACCCAGAGCGGGAGAGTTATTTGATGATTTCTCCCAAAAAAAGAAGGATTGTAACTGGTCGTAGGTATTGTAATTAAAAAACATCACTGACTTATGAAACCATCATCACCATCATCATCATTCTCCTGCCCTTATCTCAATTCATTTGGGGTCGGCGCAACATGTCTTCTTCTTCCATACTTCCCTATTTCTCTTCATCTCAGCAGTCACCTCCTTTCTAGCCATATCATCCTTCACACAGTCCATCCATCGTTTCGTTGGTCTTCCTCTACTATGAAACTTTATGAAACCATCATAAAGATATCTTAGGACTTCATAATTTGAAATAGCCAACACAGTGAACAAGCGTAAACATCTTATTAATATTTTACAAGTTTTTTTTTTTTTTTTTTCATCAAAAGTTACATTAGTAGGTATCATACAAATTTTCTGCCAAACTGCAGGACAGTTTGTCGGCAGTCCAGTTTTAGATATGTCTATTCACATTTTTTTAAGGAATGCCTGTCTTTTTATTTATTTATTTCTCTAACACCATGCTTTAAAGTCTAAACCTTAATTAAAGCAAACACGTCTCTACCTCAGCATAATTTAATAAAAACAAAACTTGCAGTAGGTAATCAAATAAACAAAAAACTTAAACCAAACTGCTAAATCAACAAAGTGTAACAAAAAGTACAAAACTATCATAAAAAAGGACCCAACCTAATGTAAAAGTGTAGATAAAAATCGAGCAAAAATCACCACTATGAATACGACCATAGGAGCTGTCTAAAAGCATCGAAAAATATACAAAAAAGTGACGTAAAAATCAAGGACAATCAAGCAAAAATGACCACGATAAAGAAGCCGTAATCATCATCAAAGAATATAAAGAAACAAATGCAAAGAAAGATCACCTTTATACACAGAACGAAAAGGTGCATACAGCTGAACTGGAAGCTGTTTAGACAGATGATGATGAACAATAGAAAGACCTAACAAAAATGCAGTTATGGAAATAGAATCAGACATAATATTAACAGCAAAAATGAAGGATAAAACAGAAAGAAGAAGGTCAAGCATATTCTCCTTGCTTAGTAGAAAAAAGAAACTGACCAGGCAATTCTCCGAACCGGGTATCTTTACGTTCAATCGGAAATACTCGGCTGATTCCGCCATTTTAGATGACTTTACGAAGACAGAAGACGGGAGTTATAAGATGTGTTTAGTGCAGCAGGCTGATCGTGATCACAGACATTCTTCTGTTTCAAATGGAGGTTAGTTTAAATGTATTATCATCGGCACGATTCTTGAGCGCTGACGCAAAAGTGAGTTATTGGGTCCCTTTGGTGGTATGAAGTGAGACGCGGGGCGGGGAAAGTGCAGTGATTCATAGCCGTCACTCGGGATTTGTTCTTTACTCCTGCCAGTCTCCTGCTGCACTTACCTCACGACCAATAATAAATTAATAAACGGGTGTGCGTTTTATTTGTCATAAAGTGTACGATGCGCACAGCGATCCCCACTCTTCCGCCGAGCGCTCAAGAACCGTGCCGGTATCTGTAATAGTTTTTTTTTTTAATAATTATGTTTTTAGAAAACGGAACTGCAACGGTTTACCAACTGTCGGTTGGTCTATGAACCGTTGGTCAACGTTATCTTTAATCTATTAACATTTCAGCCATGAAGCTTTTAAGAAAAATAATAGTTATAACAAGTTTAAAAATCTAAAACCCGACTACGAATAAAATATTGGTTTTTGCTCTCCAAGACCTTTCATTTGATACCAAACATGTTATGATTATCTCAATTTAATATTTTTGAGGTAAATTTTTGACATTTAAATTCCGTCATAAAAAGAATTTATAAAATTTATATAGCCTATGTCACCCGGGCTATTCCTACGAATCCATTGACACCTCATTTATTAAAATCCGTTCAGTATTTTAGGCGCTACGGTGGAACATACATACATACCTACATACATACATACATAGACTGCCAAAATCATTACCCTTCCTTTTGGCTTCGCCGTAGTCGGGTAAAAAATATATTGGTCGATACTTAAAACATTTTTTCTAAACATAATACGAAATAAAAAAAATACTTCAAATATTTTTTTTATAGATGGTGTTTTAAGGTATAAATTATTTAAATGAACTTTTTAAATCATGACGAGTTGTTCTTTATTGAAATAATTATAAATAGAATTCACACACACACACAGTAAAATTAAAATTAAAACATTCAAAAAGTTTACAAAAAACCTTACGTCAATAAAAGTCCCTAGACGTTCCCGGCGCAAAGGAGCCCATGACACTTGCAGCGTTTCCGCGCTGAATTGCCAGGGCTAGCCTCTGCACCAGGAAAGAACCAGAGCGTGGGTCACCGCCCCTCTCTCTTAGTCGACGGCCGATCTCCGCCACAAATTTGATAGCGTCGGACCCCCAGCAACCAGTGGTTTCCACTGCCAGTGGGACAAAATAGTATTTTGGCTCCAAGGCCGCATATTTGGCTCGCTTTTTGAGAGCGGCTGATTCAGCCGCGGCACCGGGTGACCCGACAGTGCGAGGGAGATGGCTGGCGGCGAACGTGCTAACACACGTTGCGTCCCAAAGAAGGCACTTACCCTTTTGCCAGGGTACTAACGTCAGGCCATCCGGTCTTTTGCCATCCAAGCGACATAGACCCGGCGGCTCCAGGACGCAAGGGATATTGGCGCCAACCAGCGCCCTCCGGACAATATCGTTGAGAGCATGGTGCCGCGGAAACCTCCCTGAGCAACGACAGCAACTTAACGCGTGGTGGCCGTTGGCCTCCACTCTGGACCCGCAGATGCATATATGTGGTTCACAGACATCGCAGCCCAGGCGGAGAGCCACCGCCACCCGCAAAGACTCGCCGTCAAGTAAAGTGCCCAGGTGAGGTGAAGGAAGCGCTTGCAACCACGCTCCTGATTCTGACCGCGACACTGCCTTTAAGCGCGCCAATTCAACCCCCTCCGCCCGATCTATAAGGCCGGCCAGAACTGCCTTCGCCCCTACATCATCCCAAGAGCGCTGCACTTGAGGTTCTTTCGGGGTGATACTGCCAGGGCAATGGCCTGACCAGGCCGCCAGAGCGTCCGCTGCGAAAGGGATACTGACTTGTTCGCCATCAAGAGAAAGAATGCGAGCGACCAAGTCGGCAACCCCATGCGCAGACGCTAAGAAAGCCGGCAAGCCGACATCCTGTGCGCGACGAACCCCCAGACCTCCAAGCCGGATCGGCAAAGCCGCTTGTGCCCATTGAGCTTCGTTCAGCGAAACATTCAAAATACTCTCTATCGCCTCCTTAAGAGCTTCATCGAAAGATGAGAGAGACTGTGGGAACCACCACGTCGGGGCAGTCCGCAAAAAGTATGTCAATTTCGGTACCGCGAAACACATGCGCAAAAGTATCAAAGCGACGTGGGCAGAAAGATCCTTGAGCCTTTTGTGGGCGACGAGAAGGCTACGCTTGCGATCCTCTAGAGCCTCAGGGACCGCAACAGGGAAGATCGGGGCACCCAAGAGACTGAAAGAAATAGGTGAAAGCATAGTGAGACCCGGAAGAAAGGAAGAAAAGTGCGAGAACCCTGGCTCAGCCTCAGGGCTACAGGGGAAAAACTCACATTTAGATGAGTTTACCTCGAGGCCCAGCTCCCTAAGACGAGGAATTAATGTGCGGATGTCTTGTTCCACATCCTCAGGTTTGCCACCCAAGATACCGTCATCCAGGTACCACACGTTCAAGGGTGATTTTAAATCGTGGATTGACGCTTGGATGGCCAGGCTAAAAGTGAGCGGCCCAAGAGGGTCTCCCTGCTGAGCTCCAACCTGAGACTTGATCAAGGAATCGCCATAGTAAAGATTGGAAGGTGCCTCGTACACTTGATGGAGAAACGGGTATAAGGATGGGGTCCTTCCCCTCACCTCCCTCAAGAGAACATCCCTTTCCAGGGTATTAAACGCATTCTTGAGATCCAGCTTCACAATGAAGCAGTTTGCGTTTTCGGTCCCCGTCGCAAAAGCACGAGTGGCATGTATGGCAGCCTCGCACCCGAGGCGCGTACCGAAGCCTAGTTGATGAGGCTGTAAATATGCTGCCATCTCTTCCTTAACGGCTCGACATGCCAGCTTAGCTGTCAGGCGCCGAAAGGTGCTACCAATGGCAATTGGCCTCACACCCCCATCCCTCTTAGTGATAGCACATAGAGAAGCCCCGTACAAGTATGGGCATACCTCTCGATTTAATTGACCGCTAAGCAAGAAATTGCACAACCTGCACAATGACTCCAGAAGGCGTTGGCCATTGTCGCCCGCCGAACTGGACGTCAGTTCTTTTAGGTGCCCCGGTCTGATTCCATCTAGCCCTGCAGCCGAACCACTGTAGAAGGAGCCAAGAGCCAGGGACACATCCTCGACGGTGACAGTCAGCGGTGAACATGACCGATCTGGGGGTTCTGGGAAGACAAGAGGACGAGACGGCGAGGGGTGCTTCGATCTTAAAGCATCAAGAGTCTCAGGAGCAGATTGAGCTATGGTATCGTCAGACATTAACAGACGAACTGCTCCCCTTAGGTCCCCTTCATGTACCTTGGTTTCAATTGCCCTCGAAACAGATTGGGATCCAAAAGACTTCCCTTCATCAATTTCCGGCGAGTCCAAGCAGCAATGGTCAAAGGAACCGATATTATTTTTAACTTTCTGCACCATGCCACCCTTGTCCGATCTGCTCGGAGTCTTTAATGCCCTAAAAGAGAAGGTAAGGAGAGAGCACCAATCCTCAACGCCATTGTTAACCACACAGCTGTTTATAATTTGGGAAAGTTTTTCCGCAGCCAAACTACGCGCGCCCCGAGGGATGTGTCGCAAAACGGGCGTATCTCTTTTGAGTTTAGCCAGATTTTGAAATGACACCCCCTGCTGCAACGAACCCCCAGGCGACAGCGTTGAACCCGCTGCAAAAGCCACCCGGCTACCTGATTTTATAGCAGACGTCTCATTTTTATGCATGCGCCCTATGTGAATTTTGAGGCCCCGAGAACTAAAAAGACGCGATGAATCGGGACAGTGAGGGCACGGCGACAAAGAGGAGGAACTCATTCTACCACAATCTGTATAAATTCCAAAAATAATTGATACAAAAACAAATAACTACTTTGTAGCAAAATCTCAGAAACAAACAGCTATTTCCTACATCAATTATATTAAAATCTCAGAAACAAATAGTTCATACATCGAATAAATTAAAATCTCAGAAACAAACAGTTATTTCATACATCAATTAAATTTAAAATTAAATTAATAAATAATTAGTTCCGACAGACAAAATGAATAATAGCTATTCACACCGTTACGATTCTTGTATACAATATTAATAAATACCAAAATGTCGAAAATGTCGAAATTCTAAAATGCAAAAAAAAAAAAAAAACAATGTCATGTACTAAGAATTAAATAATGTCAAAAGTAATAAAAGTCAACCCCTAATACACTAAGTTTTTACACTCTTCGTAACGTACCCGACGACAGCAGGCAGGTCTTCAATTCGTCTTCCAGTGTTGCAAAATGCGTTGACTGGAACGTCGAGTAGATGACAGGTGACGTTTGAATCCAAACAAACAACGAAGTGACAGACCGTTCGTTCGGCGCCATGAAGTTATAGATAAATATGGAGCCCACACTTCGAATACCTACTTGAAGCAAAACTTATGCATCGCTATCTCGCTCTCTGTGGGCTGACCCTCTCTTTCTAAGTAGGGTAACCTTTATTTTATTTTACCTAGGACATTACGTAGTTCCTTTTCATAACTTGTGTTTGATTAAATTAATATATCCACATCTCTGTTCACTTCTAGATTGATGAAAGATGCCAATGATAAATTACGAAAGAAGCTGTTTGCTTACAGTGTGAAAGTTCCTGATTTTTTTTGGCAGTTTGTCATTTTCAATCACGCAAAAAAGTCTTACGTAATTTCGCACAGAAATAGAATAAAGACCATGGCCAGTATAAAACTTTAGTTCCTGTAGCAATACGAAATTAATGATCTTCTATCTATCTATATAAATAAAAAGAGAAGTACTGACAGACTGACTCATCAACGCCCAGCCCAAACCCTTGGACCTAGAAAGCTGAAATTTTGCACGACGCAGACGCAGACGTTCCCTTTATAATCTAGACAAGGAATAAGGAAGGATTTTTTGAAATTCAACCCCTAAGGGAGTTAAATAGGGGATGAAAGTTTGTATGGAAAATCGCCATTTTCACGTGGGCGAAGCCGCTGGCAAAAGCTAGTAAATCATAATGACAGAAGAGTGGTGACACGACCACGGTGGTTGCCTACCGCAAGGGCTGGTGGGGTGGCTCAAGATAATGAATCTGGAAGGATTTGGGAGAGATTTTTGCCCAGTACAACTCTTACTAAAAAATCATGAAATCACAAAAAAGAAATTAGATGTTTCTTTTATTTTGTAGACTAATGAAAATGATACATATAAGATGATTTTTTTTAAAGATTTCTGGGTAAGTCAGTGTTAAGGTTTTTTACCACTGTGGAATTTTTAATATTATGTATTTTCATCTAAATACGGGGCTATAATAGGAACGGTAATACATATGTATAAAACCTCAAAAAGAAACAAAAACACTTTCTAAATTAAAATCATTTTATTATATTACGAAGACATGTCCTGATTTTTTTAGTCTGTCGTAAAACTCTTTGCTTAATTAAGAATCTTAGATTTCTTCTGCAGTATTTTTTCTTCAGTTGATTTTATTTACACCTGTACGCCCCTATCAATCTTCGTAGAGACCTGGGCTTCGCTGTTGACCTAAAACCAGAAGAGTGTGAAATCAGAACATAATTTTTTATTATTCATTACATTTACTGTATTATTGAAATAGTAATTGGCTATTTGACTACTGTTAAAAATTCACGAAAATGTTATGTTATTTCAAAGAACTGCCTAACAGAAATAACACGGTGTGTGAAAAAAGTAATAAAATGTAATAAAGCGAGTATGATAATGACTATATAATTAATGAAGGTCCCACGGAAAGTCCCAGATATATCCCCAATATGGTCACACTACTTCAGTATGACTCCTTAAAAACAAAAACAAATAAAATTGCAGAAAGTCCATGAAATTCAATGTAAAACTGTTTGGTCTTTACATAGTTATCTAAGTTATCATTGACTAAATCATAGGTCAAGCTTTTATGAAGTAATTAATTGAAAATACAAAGAAATATGCAGAAATATGTTTACAATTATTCAGTGTCAAAAATCCCGATTTAAACACTTACGCGTGAAATCTTATATCACCTCCTGGACACCACGTACTACCACAACCACGCACTATACAAGTTTGCACCATTTTATCAATTATAACTTTGATTACAGGCAAATATCTCAAACGAAACTGTGAACCGCAAAGTAAACAACCGCCATATTGGTACGATTTATGTTGACATGTGGGGCCAATGTTGCCACATTACCACATCCTTAGGAAATGGGAAAATAATTCACTGATTCGCCAACCTTGTCAAGCATTCGTGACATACTATTTTGGAATTTTAATTTCAGTAATCTTAGTTTAGCTTTTTATTTAATAGCACATTATTTGACAGTATTTAACTTCTGATTACATTTGTGTGGTGACTCTTTTTAAAAATGAGTAAGGAGATTTTAATAACGAGATAGCAATACTATCGTCCACCTTAGAAAGAGAGGTAAGCCCACAGAGAGTGAGATAGAGAATCGTAGGTATTTGACTCAAACTTTTGTTCTAAGTGTGGCCTCCATATTTATCTATTTCTTCATGTTCGGCGCCGGCGCAATATTGTGATTTTCTCGAAAAATGTCGGTGGAATAAAATTGTTCAGCTCCAAATAAGTGCTCAATGTGCGTGTGTGCGTGGTTTTTGAAAAATTCAACCACCAATTATGCCGAAGTCTAATGGGACCAAGTTGAAAAATCGCCTTCCAAAAGTAAGTAAATACTTGCGTCACAGAGGTTATGTTGTTGGTCGCCGTCGACACTCGCTCCTATGCAATTCCAAGCACTTTTATATGCAATTTCCAATAAAATTTTGACGAGCACTTTGTTTTGGGTCTTCCATGGGCGGGGTTGCCAGCCCAAAACTTTTATCAATCAAAGAAAGACACGCAAGAAGTATATATATAAAAGACATTCTGTTGGTTAAGCATTCACTTAAGAATCAAAAATAAAACAGTTATGAGCGAAAAATTGTATTCGTTTCGCAGCGCTGTAAAACTTAAAACTAATGAATTATCATTAGTTTTAAGTTTTACAGCGCTGCGAAACGAATACAATTTTTCGCTCATAACTGTTTTATTTTTGATTCTTAAGTGAATGCTTAACCAACAGAATGTCTTTTATATATATACTTCTTGCGTGTCTTTCTTTGATTGATAAGTGGTCCGCTGGATTCGGCATTGCATACGTAAATATATCAGTCAAATCATGATTTAACCCAGACGGTATTCGAAGAAATACCAATGGTATATTCGGCTATCTTGGTCAATGCACTTGAAATCATTCACATTCAGTTTATTTTAAAATCCTAAGCCCCTAAGCCAATGTCGGTGAATAGTCCAGAAGTTCAGCTGATCAGCTCCATATCTGCCGAACCTTTTCCCAACCACGTAGGAGTTTGCTGAATACCAGTTTTTTACATGGAGCAACTGCTATCTGTTCTCCACAACCGAGTTTGTACTTGGTGATACGATACCCTTTTTAACCGACTTCTAAAAAAGGAGGAGGTTCTCAATTCGGATGTTTATATATTTTTTTTTATGTTTGTTCGGGCATACACTTGCTAACCGATTTGAAAAATTCTTTTATCAATTTTTTATCGAAATCGGACAACTAATTTTTGAAAAATCAACAAAACTCAAAAATAAAAACTACATTGTCCACATTATGCCCCATGAACATGTGAACCACTAAAAAGTGAAAAATAAAAAGTGGTAAGTCGGTGGCAAAAAAAAAACAAAAGTCACCGACTTCAGAAACTGATTTTTCTTACAAAGTTTATTTTCACTTTTTTGTGTTTGTTTTTTGAAGTCGGTTTTATTTTTTGTTAAAAAGGTTTTTGTAGGACTGTTTGTTAGATTTGACTCTGTCGGCCATCTTTGTTCCCTCCCATATTTTACCCGTCTTCCTTCAAAGCAAGAGTGAACAGGTATCTTCGGCCATCCATCGCTTTCCATCAAGCGTGATCTAGGTTAAATGCAGGCCCATTTTGCACCCGTCGGGGCTGCGGGTTGTTCGAAAGAGATACCGAGGTTTCGACACAAAGGGCTAAGAAGGAACATGGGTGGTTTTTAGTCAATAGAAGTCTGACACTCGCTTCCGCTCTGCCTAGAGCGTGAGGGGTTATTTGATGATTTCCTACCCCCAAAAAAAAGGCCCATTTTGCAATAAAAATGACACTTACCGAAGCGCATATATTTTCAGGTATAAATATGCGCGAGCCCCGATATTCGCTCGCTGTATAAAGCTGACCTTCTGTTTATATTATTCTGAAAAGTTCAATAAAAATATACACATATAGAAACTGTTATTATAAATAGAAATTGATAGCACATTCGTCTGGGAATGATGAACTACTTTCAAACGTTCTAGCTGACTTTGAGATCATTGGCATTTCAGGAGGTGAAAGAATCTATGATTATAAATAACTTCTAAAATTATGTCTGGAGGCCTATTCTTATTCTTAAAAACTTTATATTGGTAATTTATTATCAGATGTTAGAATAGGTGAAGTTTCTTTGCCTGAATTTCAATGAAAAATATGGGGATATAAAGCCTCCCTATATGTACAATTTCGGAATGAAGTTTACCTACGTTTCGGAATAAAGCTGTTAAATAAAGTAGAGGGAGGAATTATCGATAATGTTACTTAGTTACTTGAAGATTAGGCAATGGCTGGTATCAATTTAAATAAACAAACTACAGGACATGCGCCTCATCATTTGTAATAGTAGTTTATGCGACTGTGCATAATGAAGGGCATTACAACACAAGTGTGGGTTTAAGAAACGAGCCGTAGGCGAGTTTCTTAATAGCATCACACGAGTGTTGTAATGCTTAATTATGTATAGTTGCATACACTAATTTATCTACCCGAATATCATAAGGGCTCTATGATGGGCTCAGGAACCATAGGGAAATGACCAGCATTGTTACCAGTGTAATGCAATAAAAAATAAACAGGTTATTAGTTGCATTCGTCGCTGCATTTACGATATCTGATGGCGGAGTGTTCATGTTAGTTTCTGAGTCACTATCACTCATTTTCGACAGAAATAAAGAACTTATCAGATTTGTCTACTCAATGAAAGGGAATAAAAATAGAGTAAGATCCCAGAGCAAACAGACATAACTTATTTTCACACGGATGAAACCTGAAGTTTTCAGTAGCGTCTCGTGTGCCTTGAATACCTACGCGCTTTGTAGAACTTGCCGAGTGACACCTGGGCAGGTACCAGGTGAGAAAGGTGACTAAAAATAAGAATTATTTAACTTAAATTCACATGGCTGATTTTTATATAAATGTCATGTAGAATATTATTTTAAAGTAATATCATAAGTGTCAGACACTTTTGATGGACCAGAGCTTTTGTCAGACGCTTTTAAGCTTGGTTTTTGGAGCGCCTGACCAATATAGCATGGCAATATCCCGATCAATTAGCTTTAAGTATTAAATCATTAGGAGTTTAGTATTATTGTAAGCGTCTGTTAAGCAATACGGCCGACGGAAAGTGAGTGGGAGTGTATTTGCGACTTATTTTTAAGGATAATTCCTAAAATATACGTAAAAAACAGCTTGGAGAAAATACTTCACGTATTTTGTCCAAGCTGTTTTTTACGTATATTTTCTACTCCCAGACACTTTCCGTCGGCCGTATTGCTTAACAGACGCTTTAAATGATACTAAACTCCTAATGATTTAATACTTAAAGCTAATTGATCGGGATATTGCCATGCTATATTGGTCAGGCGCTCCAAAAACCAAGCTTAAAAGCGTCTGACAAAAGCTCTGGTCCATCAAAAGTGTCTGTCACTTATGATATTACTTTAAAATAATATTCTACATGACATTTATATAAAAATCAGCCATGTGAATTTAAGTTAAATAATTCTTATTTTTAGTCACCTTTCTCACCTGGTACCTGCCCAGGTGTCACTCGGCAAGTTCCACAAAGCGCGTAGGTATTCAAGGCACACGAGACGCTACTGAAAACTTCAGGTTTCATCCGTGTGAAAATAAGTTATGTCTGATTGCTCGAGGATCTTGGACTAAAAGCTAACGAACAAATGACAGCTCCAAATGGCGGCGTTTCGGATATCTGTCATTTTTTTTTAATCCTAAGCAAACGAACAAAGTCACTATTCTTGTGTCACTCGAGATCAAAATGTCGTGCGATTTATAATTAAAATCATACTGAATTGGGGTTTCGTATCGATAGGTATCTGTTTTAATGTAAGTAGATACTAGAATAGCACACTCACTTGAATTTGACACCTGTTCCAAATTTAAACTCCATAACCTACTGTTTTCAGTAGGTTATGAGCTCATTACAGTTCTGTTAATTTCTGCTGGTTGGTAATGCTGGTCATTGCCTATGGTTTTTGAACGCATTAGAGGGGGTTTATGATATTTGGGTAGATAAACCAACTTATCGAAATAAATGAATCCGATGGTTTTATTGCTAGTATAGAGTCCAATGGTTAAAATGTTCATTTTCACCTTCTGAAAGGTGAAGATCAAAGTCAACTGCAAATCGTTCTGTTTCATACCTTTTGTCGAATTCTATGGCACTATTTGTATACAAATGTCTTGTATATTTGCCAGATTTGGTACAAAACAAGCGAAAACTGAATGTTGAGTGAGCGTTTGTTAGTCGAGTTGAAATAATAAGATGGGCAGGTGTTTGGGCAGTAGTTGTAACAATTGACGTTGTATTTGCGCATCTCTGTGCGCTTTCTAATGTGTCAGTGTTTGTATGGTAAAAGTAAAGTATTTAGAGATTTTTTCTTTTATAAAAAAAAGAAGAGATTATTTTTTTTATAAAAAAAAGAAATTTAGCGATTTTTTTTTTATTAAAAAAGGAATTTAGAGATTAAATTTAAAAAAAAATGGATAAATACCTAAGCCGAAAGGCATTTGTTCACTCTGTCATTGCGATATTTGGTTAAGATCATACCTGGACCATTAATTTGTAAAAAAGTTGAAAATAAGACCCCCAGTATGTCCGAAATTAGAAAATCTATAGTTACGGAGATACTGGGGGTCAAAGTTCTAACTTTTTCAGAAGTTTTAATCTTATACCCCGATGACCCCCGTATTATTCAATGCATCCATCAGCACTGTGCTGTTTTAAGTGTTTTACCGTAAAACTTGATTTTTTCACCTAAAAAAAAATTGAAGGCTTCGTGAAATATCCGTTTATGTTTATACCTTGTAGACTTCAAAAGTATTATTCATTACCCTTTTCAAAATGATGCAGTGGGTTATTTACTCCCTAATTTCGTACTCTTATTTATTCTAGTAATACCTGTCATAATAAATCTTCTGCTAACAGCTTTATTTGTTATTGAAACGAATTTAAAAGTAATTTTGTTTACACTACAAAAGTAGTGTAGTCTCTTTTATCCGACTTCAAAGAAAGGTGTTAGATCGAGTGCTGCGTTAAGTTTACTACTTACACCTGTTATATTAAAAGCAACGTTTTTAATTTTTATATTTTAAAACCATGTTTTTTTTCTTCTAAAGAAGACCTTGTCTGTCTATATTTAATTAATCGAACAATGATGGTATGATTCCCCCAGTTTTTGAAACCTTATATGTAAAGGGCTTTGAATTAGTTGGCCTACTTAACTTCCGCCAAAAACAAAAGCCGTGGTGATAAAAAATCATTACCCTTCCTTTTGGCTTTGCCGTAGTCGGGTAAAAATCTGGTCTCCTCTCCGAGCCGGTCTGTGTGAACGGACCCTTAGAAGACTTTGTCTCATTTAAAACTTGTTTCGATCGAAACCTGGGCGGTGTTACAGTCTCTTCAGCGGTGCCGTATCGACTATAGGTATATCGAAGTGCTGAAGTGTATGTGTAGAAACACCACTATGTCGATCCGATTACAGGACGAGAGCACGAAACCAATCCAATTGCAAAGAGGCGTTAGACAGGGAGACGTTATTTCTCCGAAACTGTTCACGAACGCATTGGAGGATGTTTTCAAACTCTTGGAATGGGATGGATTCGGCATCAACATCAACGGCGAATATATCACTCACCTTCGTTTTGCCGATGATATAGTCATCATGGCTGAATCGCTGGAGGATATGAACACAATGCTCAGAGACCTCAGTAACGTTTCTCAACAGGTGGGTCTTAAGATGAACATGGACAAGACGAAAGTCATGTTTAATGACCGTGTTTCACCCGTACCGGTAATTGTTGGGAGCGATACTCTCGATGTTGTTGATAGTTATGTTTACCTGGGACAAACTGTTAAACTGGGTAGATCGAACTTCGACAAAGAGGTCGCCCGAAGAATCCAACTCGGATGGGCAGCGTTCGGGAAACTACGCGACATCTTTTCGTCCAAAATTCCGCAGTGTCTCAAAACGAGGGTGTATAACCAGTGTGTGTTGCCAGTGATGACTTATGGCACAGAAACATGGTCCTTAACTGCTGGCCTCTTAGAAAAGCTCAGAGTCACGCAACGAGCCATGGAGAGGGCTATGCTCGGAGTTTCTTTGTGCGACAGAATCCGGAATGAGGAAATTCGCCGAAGAACCAGGGTCACCGACATAGCTCGCAGATTATGCAAGTTGAAAGAAAGAAAGAAAATTGTGTTGAAGTGGCAATGGGCAGGCCACACCGCTCGAAGAACGGACAACCGATGGGGAAGAAAGGTTCTCGAGTGGCGACCACGAACCGGAAGACGCAGCGTTGGCAGGCCTCCCACCAGGTGGACCGACGACATCGTGAGAGTCGCGGGCAACCGGTGGATGCAAACGGCAGGCTGCCGATCTTTATGGCGTTCTATGGGGGAGGCCTTTGTCCAGCAGTGGACGTCTAATGGCTGATGATGAAAACTTGTTTGTGTTGATATCTACTATCGATTAATACGGGTTTTATGTATGGCCGGATTAACAGCTTATTTTAAAATAAAATCAAATGGCAAAGCTGACCAGGTTTTCATACACAAATATGCAAACTATTCTCAAATCGCATTTTGAGATATTTTACGGTTGGTTCATTTACAACAAAGTGAAAAAACTGATCATGGGATTTGACAGAATATTTTTTTTATAAAATCTATCAAGATTTGATACATTTTGACTGTTTTTGTATTGCATTTTTGTATGAAACAGCTCGTTGTTTTAATTAACTTAATACTGAATACTTTATAGAGGATATTGATAAGAGGTATTGACGTACAGACTGTCACCATAAATTCAGTACTTACGTGATTAGTTGGTTCTAACGGCTAACCAGCGTTGTAAATGTCATTTCAAAAGTGCAGTAATTGTACGTCATGTTGTTTTTTTTTGTAACCGACGATGTATAAACGTTTATTTATTTCTAATTCAGGTAGATAAGCTATTGAAGTATTTGGGCGGTCTAACTTCCAGCATTTTATTTTATTTTCAAAATTACCGCCATGCATCAAACCTCGTAAAAGTTAAAAATATTTTTTTTTAATATTTTTAAAACCTATTTGTTTTAAAAATCATGTTAATTTATGACATTCTATTTATAAATCAAAAAATATTTACGTTGTAAATACGCATAATATCTCTTTAACGAAATTAAAAAAAAACAACACCGCCGACTATAAGAATTGAACTAATTGGTACTTAGTATAAATAAGTTATCTCTGGAAATTTTGTAAATGCAAGAAAAAAACACGAGTTTATTACGTACTTATTACGATAAAAACCAGTATTCAAGGAAGTGTATTGTAAAAAAAAATTTTTTTTTGGCCATCAACGATATCCGTTAAAGTAACAACACTTCCGATACATGCTTTGGCTATTTGACTCTGTTAAAAATTCACGATTTATTTTTCACATACCGTGTTATTTCTGTTATCATCATTTGCCTAGACTTTTCCCAACTATATTGGGGTCGGCTTCCAGTCTAACCGGATGCAGCTGAATACCAGTATTTTACATGGAGCGACTGCCTATCTGACCTCCACAACCCAGTTAGTACTTGGTAATACCTTTGGTAAGACTGGATGTTAGAATTTCAGATCACTGACTACCTGTAACGACTGCCAAAGATCTATATATATGGCAGCCGGGAACGACAGCTTAACGTGCTTTCCGAGGCACGGAGGAAACTCGGTATGTCGGGCGGTCACCCATCCACAGACCGACCTAGGCAAGCACAGCTTTACCTGACCGACCTGATCGACCTGAGTGGCAGTTCTTATTAAGCCACGAGCTCCTATCGTGTTATTTCTGTTACTTCTTAGAAATAACATAACATTTTCTTGAATTTTGAACAGTAGTCAAATAGCTAATTCAAATTGACTCAGCCCGAAATTGGGCGACGAGTTTGACATTTTCAGTAGCGTACTTTCTGTCCGCACCATATTAAGTGGTTCATTGTTTGTGGAGCAACAAAGCATAGCAGTATACTTATAAGCTAACGATTACTCAACGCTAGAAAGTAGCACTATGTCCAGCTAACAGTCTTCTAAGCTAAGTACACTTGTAGCCACAGCTAAGTCTCACACACACCTCCCTTTCTCTCCACCCCACAGAGTTAGCAGGCGCCGCGTCCGATTCGGACAGCGAAGGCTCGCGGAACGGAATGCCGAACGCCCGGCCAGCTGAGATTAAGAAGCGGGAGATTTTGCAGGAGATTGAGACGACCTATGTGTTGGATACCAATTTGGATATTGGTGTGGTGAGTACAGCTCTTATTCTGTTTTACTCTTTCTCTCTCTCACTGCCTCTACATCCTTTTTTTTTTGGTGGTGGAAATTCATCAAATGACCCCCCCCCCCCCCCCCCCCCCCCCCTCTTGGGCGCAGCGCAGCTCCGACGGGCGTCGGCCCTTGACCCTCCCATGTTGCTGGCATCTCTTTGAGGCTGCCTCTACCCTCTAACTTGCGCCTCTAGCCGTCTCCGCCCTTCCCAATCTCCTCCGTCTCCCCATCTCTACCCCGCCCCTTCCTTCACTCTGCTTTTCCCCCACTCCCTGCCCTCCATCTTCGTCAAAAAGTGGTAAAAGAAGTGAAGGTCGGCTGCGGGCTGAGGAGACGACATAGTTGCCTTCAGGGGAGAAATGTAGACGAGACTGGCACAGGATCGTGGAGATTGGCACAAGAAAAGAGAGGCCTGCCAGCATTGGGTGCATTCTGGTTGTGGATGACGAATGCGCAGCCTCGTTTCGGCGCAATGCAAATACAAGTAACGCCCTTTCCTCATGGGGATAGGCAGAAACCACAGAATGCCACCTGCTACGATCCTTAAGCCACTTCCACTGGGCAACAATTATTTTGTAGCAAACTCACCAACGTAGTTTGTCTTTTTGATGCATTTTTTGATAAAATTATAACTACCGCCGCTGAAATCAACACTAGTTCCTCTGGCGACATTTTGTCGACGACTGATGCGACGCGGGCGACTTATCTACATTCATACATCTGGTCATACACGCATGCCGGTTGCTAGTACGCACCTGTTATTTCTGAAGAACCTCACAAATAAAGTCAGTCCTTCTAGGGCGTCTCTTCTTTCACATCTAGCTTGTAAATACCTTTTGTTAGGTCACCTTTCACCCATCATCAAACAAAGCCAACCAAACCACACCACCAAACCATCTAAGCATAATCTTTTCAATTTTAAGCTCTCCATTGACAAGCTTCTAACCTAATCTTCTCAATTCCAGGCTGGGGAGTTAGTAGAAGAGGTAGCGGAAGAGAACAAGTCTCTCCTCTGGTTCCTCATGAAGCAGGTGCGACCTGGCATGGACCTCAGCAAGGTGGTGCTGCCGACCTTCATTCTGGAGCCAAGGTCTTTCCTGGACAAGCTCTCCGATAACTATTACCATGCGGATTTATTGGGGCAGTGAGTATCGCCATATCATATTAGCGGTTCGTCCCAATTTCGCAATATATTCTTTTTTGTTATTATTATTTTTTGTAGTTCCTGTGCTTGTCCCAAATAAATATTTTTTCTTCTTTTTTTCAATTTCGCCCGAGTGGACAAGTGGACATGGAAAGGAGCATTTTAATAATGGAGATCATTTTTGAACCCAGTCCAGTACTCCTTAAAACATCTGCTATCATCTGCCAGTAACAGTCCCGTTAAAATCGGTTCAGCTATTTTGGAGATAAGCCGGAACAAGCAGAAAACGTACCTTTAATTTTTTTTAAGCATTCAATAATAAAACTATTATTTTGACTTATCAAACATACATACACTATAACTGTTTCAATACTCTTCCACAAAGCTGGCTCATAACAACCTCGCTCTCGGCTCGGTTGTGAATTCTGCCTCGAATGCAATGAAAAACTTTCCCCACTTATATCATACATAATAATATACTCATACAATAAACACGGGAATCCGCTGGAAGCGAGACGCACGGGACCGGTCAATGTGGCGACACATGGTCCCCCAAGTCCAATAGTGGACTTCTTTCGGTTGAAAATAATGATGATGAAACACGTGTTCTCCCTCATTTCAGGGTACGTCTAGTAGCAGACCCCTACCAAAGGTTCGTGGCCGTCGTCCGCTGGTACCTGTCGGGGCTCTACAGAAAGCCCAAGGGTCTGAAGAAGCCGTACAACCCGGTGCTGGGGGAGACCTTCAGATGCTGCTGGAAACATGGGCCGGAGTCCTATACTTATTATGTGGCTGAACAGGTCAGTAGTTAATGTATATATATGCTCTTACCGCAAACTAACTGTTGCCCGCGCAAAAAATATTACTTCCCTTATTGAATCGGATTTTGGTAATAAATTGAAGAGTTTTAGTTTTTTGCACGTAACCCTACTACATGGCTAAATGCTATAGACATAACACAAGGTGTAATCAGAGCCTTCATGAAGGCGTCTAGGCCTAGAAGCCTAAATTACGACTTTATAACTTTAGCTCTTTGCCAGTAATGGTCTCGTGAAAATCGGTTCTGCCATTTCGAAGATTAGCCGGAACAAACAGACAGACACAAAAAAAAAATTCGATTAAAGCATAAGTAACTTGTGACATATTATGCGTACAGCCAATAGGAGATCGGACATAAAAAAACTAATTAGTCCGTCAGATAGATTTCCAAAAATTATTGGACACGTATTTTTCTTTTTTCACGTAAACAAAAAATGAAGACGATACAGTGCTTCGAAAACTCGTGTGACGTCATATGATAGTACATTTTGTACCTTCAAGTGACGTTTCAAGCCCCTCTCCATGATCTTTGACGCGTTTTATCTTCGTAATTTTTTATTGATTTGATAAAACAAAAAAACACGTAGGTATTCAATATTTTTCGATAATCTAACTTACGGACTAAACAGAATCATATTATTTTGACCCAGTCCGATCCGCTATTGTAAAAGTCTTTGTTCTTTGTATCCTATATTTAACCCGTCTGCCTTCAAAGGAAAAATTAACAGGCATTTTCTGGGCACGCTCGTTCCATCATAGACCTCATCCATCGCTTTCCACCAGGCGTGATCAAGGTCAAGGTCATCATCATTTCAGCCGAAAGACGTCCACTGCTCTACATAGGCCTCCCCTAAGTGTCGCCACATTGACCGGTCCCGTGCGTCTCGCATCCAGTGGATCCCCGCAACCTTCACCAGGTCATCGGTGGACCGAGGTCAAGGTCATGTTCAAAAAAACTTCCATTAATAAAATGGGTTTATTTTACTTACAGGTATCTCACCACCCTCCAGTTTCCGCCTTCTACGTGTCCAACAGAAAGGAGGGGTTCGTCATAGAGGGTAGTCTGCTAGCTAGGTCCAAATTTTATGGTGAGTGTTATTGTTATTGTAGTTTTTTTTTCTCGGCAACTACTCTTTTTTGGCATGAAGGCACCTTTTTTTTTTGGTGGGTGGAAAATCATCGAATAACTGCTCTTGGGCAGAGCGAAGGGGAGTGTCAGACTTCTACTGACTAAAAACCAAACCCATGTTCTTTCTTCGCCCTGGTGTCGGAGCCGCGTTATTCTTTCGGTAATCCACAGCCCCGACGGGAATCCACAGCCCCGACGGGGCATGAAGGCAACTTATGTCCGTTTCTGTACAGCTGACAATAAAAATTGCAAATTTTTAGAATAATCATTTAACAGTACATAAGGTGTGAAAACGTAACAAACAAACTCACTTTCGCATTTTGGTTATTATTTTGGGTACTAGCTTCCAGAACATTTACACCAGCGTGTATGAACGAAATGAATCCTATGGGAACGTACGGGTATCTTATTCTTTTCTAATAATTCATACTAATATTATAAATGCGAAAGTAACTCTGTCTGTCTGTTACTCAATCACGCCTAAACTACTGAAACAATTTGCATGAAATTTGGTATGGAGATATTTTGATACCCGAGAAAGGACATAGGCTACTTTTTAATAAAAAATTCAAAAAAACTTTATTTAAGGGGTTGAAAGGGGTTACGAAAATATTACTTTTGGTCGCGATAACCGACATCCGCGCGGTTGAAACCGCGGGCATCAGCTAGTAATCAATAAAAAAAATAACAATCAGTAAGTACCACAGAATCAGTGACTTAAAAGCTTATATAAGCAAAAGACACAGTCCGCCTTATTACAAAAAGTAGTTAAACCTGGTTTAACTTAGACTTGGTTTATCTCGCATGACGTCTCACTTCAAAAACTGTCAAAAGAAAGTGACGGCATGCGAGATAAACCAAGTCTAAGTTAAACCAGGTTTAACTATCTTTTGTAATAAGGCGGAGTGAGGTCAAGTCGCGATAGACCACAAAAGAGATGGCGTGACGAACTGGAAAGGTTCCGTCAGAACAGGAGGGAGGGAGGAAGCACGGGTTCACAAGAAATGGAAGAAGTGGTGGGACGCATTTCCCTAGGACTGACGCAGAGCCGGCTATAGAAAAAAAAACACAGAATAATCTTTCAAAAACTAAAGAATAGGGGATCGGACAAAAAAAAACTAATTAGTCCGTCAGATAGATTTCCAAAAAATATTGGACACGTATTTTTTATTTTTTCACGTAAACTTAAAATGAAGACGATACATCATACAGTGCTTCGAAAACTCGTGTGACGTCATATGATAGTACATTTTGACGACACAAGAGACGTTTCAAGCCCCACTCCGAGATTTTTATTGATTTGATAAAACAAAAAACACGTATTCAATATTTTTCGATAATCTAACTTACGGACTAAACAGAATCATATTATTTTAACCCAGTCCGATCCCCTATTGGCTGGCTCCTGAATTTTTTTCCATTCATATTTTTCACTAACCACCCTCATTTCTTTTTCCAGGTAATTCAACGTCAGCAATCCTCGAAGGTTGCGGTCGGATCCACCTCCTCAACTGGGGCGAGACGTACATCACAACAGCACCTTACGCTCACTGTAAGGGCATCGTTATTGGCACGCTCAGCATGGAGCTAGGAGGAAAGGTACGCTTACTGAGGTCGGTCTGTGGATGGGTGACCATGTAAAGCCGTTGCTCCTGGGTGTCATAAGTATTTGAAAGTCGCTGCAGGTGGTACCTTTTTTCCTACTATTGTTTTCTGGTTAGTTCGCTGAAGGTTTCAAGACAGTTAAATCGCTTCTCTGGGACTTCGTCGAGCTTCATTGTCTCGGCGCTTTTCTTGTGGTCGCCACTGTTGATTCTGGCTAACAGGAGTTACAGTGGACAGGGAATAGTGTGGCGGGCTTGTCCCATAACAAGTTTAAAAATCTAAAACCCGACTACGAATAAAATATTGGTTTTTGCTCGCCAAGACCTTTCATTTGATACCATACATGTTATGATTATCTCAATTTAATATTTTTGAGGTAAGTTTTTGACATTTAAATTCCGTCTTAGAAAGAATTTATAAAATTTATATATCCTATGTCACCCGGGCTATTCTTGCGAATCTATTGACACCTTTTTTTTTTTGACTGGCCTGTTGGTCTAGTGGTTAGTGACCCTAACTGCTATGCCGGAGGTCGTGGGTTCGATTCCCACCCAGGACAAATGTTTGTGTGATGAGCACGATCATTTGTTCTGTGTTTGGGTGTAATTTATCTATAATATGTATGTATTTAGAAATATATAAGTATGTCTATCAGTTGTCTAGTACCCATAACACAAGCTCTGCTTAGCTTGGGACTAGATGGCGTTGTGTGATAGTTGTGGAATATTGTGGAATATTTTTTTGGTGGGTGGAAAATCATCGAATAACCCCCCCCGCTCTTGGGCAGAGCGAAGGGGAGTGTCAGACTTCTACTGACTAAAAACCAACCCATGTTCCCTCTTCTTCGCCCTTGTGTCGGAGCCGCGGTAACCTTTCGATATCCACAGCCCCGACGGGATCTATTGACACCTCATTTATTACAATCCGTTCAGTAGTTTAGGCGCTACGGTGGAACATACGATACATAGACTGTCAAAATCATTACTCTTCCTTTTGGCTTCGCCGTAGTCGGGTAAAAAGAGGTGTTCAGTGGCTCGAATGTGTGACAACTAGTCTTACCAAGGTATAGTCAGACTTAGTTACTGGTTTGTGGTAGTCAGATAGGCGCTAGGTTAGACTGGAAGCCGTCCCCAACATAGTTACGAATAGGCTAGGTAGATGAGTGTGGCGACTAGCGACATCTATCGCAACACCTGCGTACTAACAAACGATCGACAGAAGTTCCTACATCGCGCTATCAACATTATCCGCGACAAAAGCCTATATAGACCACGGTCGATAATTTTTGAAACCAAAAAAAATTACAGTAGGATGAAACCCATTAGAAAAGGAGGGGAATATGATCAAAATTAAAGGAAAAATAAATTACGGTCGATCCGAGTTCGGGAAGTGGGGGTGGGGGGGGTTTTAAGGGGGGAAAGCGGTTTATCTCGATTTTCGGCAAAACTACAAGTCCTATGGAAAAAAGTTGAATTGCAAAGTTGTAGGTATTAAAAAGAACTACAACTTTTGTATTTGCAATTTTTTCACATAACCTCAAAATTTAGGTGAAAAATTCAAAAAACCAAGTTTTTGGTTTTTAATTTTTATCTTTTACAAAAAACATTTTTTTTTCACGAAATTTAGTGAAAACTTACATTTTTATGCCCTAAATACACTGTAGTTTTTTTTATTAAAAATATTTATTTTTCACCTTATTATTGACTTAATATCGAAAAATCAGCCATATTTTCAATCGAAATTTCTGACGTCAAAATATCTGGTTTTTACCCGACTGCGGCGAAGCCCAAAAGGAGGGTTATGTGTTTGACGTGTATGTATGTATGTATGTAAGTATGTATGTATGTCCGTTTCTTTGTTCCCTCATAACTCATAAACGGATGAACCGATTTGAATGAAATATACGTCATTAGATTTGTCTTGATGGCGCGAGTGTTATAGGCTACATTAAAATTGAAAAACAAAGAAAAATTGCGGATTTTGGGGGCCAAATCGCGAAGTACAAAAATTTTTTTTTTCCAATACCATCGAGTAGGGTATCAAAATAAAGGGTTTTAAAAGGAGATTACAAAAATATATAACACTTGTATGTTTAAAAGAAATTCAAAGTGGAAAATCCTATAAACAAGCACAAAAGTTAAATCATCTGCGAAGAATTTTACGCGACCAACGAAAGAACAAACAAAAGAACTAAAAAGTTGGAAATAAAAAAAGTAGTTAAAAAACTAAAAAACCCGACTGAAAAAACTGAAAAGCAAAAAACAAGCACATTTTAAATTAAACAAAACTTGGAAGCAGGCGGGGTTCATTTGAATATTAAATTATGAAAAGAAAAAATAGAATGGACCCCGCCTGCTTTCAAGTTTTGTTTAATTTAAAATGTGCTTGTTTTTTGCTTTTCAGTTTTTTCAGTCGGGTTTTTTAGTTTTTTAACTACTTTTTTTTAAAAAGTCGGTGGGCGTTGTGTTCCTTATAATCTCTACTTTCTGATGATGTATAAAAAATATACATTGCAATGGTAAATTTTCTCAGAAAATGCAAAATCAGCTGCTGCGGAAGTGGAAGGGGCTAGGAGGGTTTGGCCCTTACTACCTGTTATTTTGTAGCTGCTGATTTTGCTTTTTCTGAGAAAATTTACCATTGCAATGTATATTTTTTATACATCATCAGAAAGTAGAGATTATAACGAACACAACGCCCACCGACTTTTAAAAAAAAGCAGATATTTTGACGTCAGAATTTTCGATTGAAAATATGGCTGATTTTTCGATATTAAGTCAATAATAAGGTGAAAAATAAATAAGGGCCGAACCCTGGTCTAATATAGGAGTTCCCGACTTACAACTGTTGGGCAGTTAGCCCACCGGACACAACACCCGTCCGGTCGGAGGATCCTCCCTTTTCTATGGGGGATGAGGAGCTTTACACCCTGTTCCTCTACCCCCCAAATGATAATGTTTTGTAATTTCTTCATATTTTTTGCTAATTGTTTCATAACTATATTTTCAGGTGCATATAATGTGCCCAGAAACCGGCTACCAAGCAGACGTCGAATTTAAACTAAGAGTAAGTAAAAACATATAATAAGCATTTTTTTAATTAGCTTTATCTACGGGACTAACCCTGAAATCGGTAGAAAAATTTAGTAGTCCCATATATTTGAACACAGCTAATTTAAATGAGAATAGTAAAGAAGTGATCCAAAAAAAAAAAAAAAAATATTAAGAAAGATTAAACTATCTTATTAATAAGTACCGTACTTCTTATTTATGTCATTTTAATTCATTATCAATCAAAATCTCAAATACCCTTATTTATTATTTAATTTCAAATAATATTTATTTAATTTGAAAAATGATTGTTGGACAATAGTGTAGTTTGACACGAAAAATTATTGTTTTTTTTTTGTTTATAAATAATGGTATTGGCCTCCGATCTTTAATTACTGACCTACTAACAAAATTATGGATCGTTGTTATCTTATGTAAATAAATGAATTAAATTACCCTCAAATTATTTGTCACAGTCATTCCTGGGCGGTGCCGACCAAACGAACATTGTCTCAGGGAGAATCAAACGTGGCAAGGAGACCTTAGCCTCTCTCGAAGGGTACTGGGATGGCAAGATTGAAATTAAAGATAAGAGAACTGGGGTAAGCAGACTTTGTAGCTCTTTTACTTATGTGAGCGAAATAAAACTGCCTGTCGGGGCTGTGGGCTATTCGTAAGAGATACCACTACACAAAGGGCTAAGAAGGAACATGAGTGGTTTTTAGTCAGTAGAAGTCTGACACTTTGTTCCGTTTTGAGTGGGAGTCATTCGATGACTTCTCCTAGTGGAGAAACCTGTTTACCCCTAATAAACGCAGTTTTCTTTTGCAATTTAACACTGTTTCTTGCGGGAAAAAAATATCTAGCATGTGCTGAAAACCCTCGTGAGATTGTGTGAGATTCGACTTAACCCCTGCCCACACCTTTAAAAAACTCACGTTATTAATGACCCCCCCCCCCCTCCCCACACACACCTTACACATTGCATGTGTATCCACATAAGACCTGGTGAAGGTTGCGGGGACTCGTTGGATGCGAGACGCACGGGACCGATCAATGTGGCGACACTTAGGGAAGGCCTATGTCCAGCAGTGGACGTCTTTTGGCTGAAATTATGATTTTTTGGGGATATGGGAAACAGGGTGTAAAGTTCCTCATCCCCCGTAGAAAATGGAGGATCCTCCTCGCGGACGGATGTTGTGTCCGGCGGGCTAACTGCCCGACAGTTGTAAGTCGGGAACTCCTGTAAAGGCTTATTTCGCGGATAATGTTGATAGCGCGATGTAGGATTTCTGTCGATCGTTGTTAGTACGCAGGTGTTGCGATAGATGTCGCTAGTCGCCACAAATTTATAACTCATATTGAACTCCATTAATATTTTTCCAGATGGAATCGAACCTATTCGACGTCTCCCTGCTGAAGGAACAGCGGCTACCGCGCTATCTCGTGCACATGGACAGACAGGAAGAGTTCGAGTCGGCTAGACTGTGGAGTAAGGTGTCTGAAGCCATCGCCGCAGAGGATCAGGTAATGCTGTGACATTAAGCTTATAAGCTCTAAAGGTCTGTGTGACACTCACATTCAACGAGTGTCATCATTATCTTCCCGCCCTTCATCATCATCATCATCATCCTATAATGTTCCCACGTGCGGGACTCAGGCCTCCTCTCTAGGAGAGGGATGGGCTATAATCTACCACGCGGGCCCAGTGCGGGTTGGTAGATGTCACATGTCTTCGAATTTTTAGTTCTAAGACATGCCGGTTTCCTCACGATGTTTTCCTTCACCGTTTTGAGAGCAGTGGTGATGAAATAAATTACACAAAGTAATGCGCCTGCCTGGGTTCGAACCCACGACCAATTGTTCGTAAGTCGGGGCCGACACCACTGGGCCACCACTACTTCCCGCCCTTGTCCCATTCTATTAATTTGTGGTCGGCGCAACATGTCTTCTTGTTCCCTATTTCTCTTCATCTCAGCAGTCACCTCCTTTCTAGCCATATCATCCTTCACACAGTCCATCCATCGTTTTTTTTTGTCTCCCTCGACTCCTATAGCCATCTACATTCATACTCCAAATTGGCTCAATTCCTATAGTCGACAGTGATTTTGTTTTTTTAAATCTCTGCAAAGTGATTTCTGTCTGTTTTTACGACCCGTTAACTTTTGTTACTGCACTTCTCGGCTCCATAACAACCTCGTCTGCGGCTCGGTTGTGAATCCCATCTATGAATGCAATAACAAACCTCCCTAACTTATAATAAATCTAGCTTACGTCCTTTCTCAGGCTCTAAACTCCATTTACTATAAGATTAGAATTCTAAGTTAACCGTTTTTACAGTCGGTTCAACCGATTTTGATTTCTATACCGTAGGCGTAAGGATGGCATTAAAAGCAAAAAGAATGTCACAATACCGACTGTTTACTGCAGCTACATTTTGTCTTGCTGTCAACTTAATAGAGTTCACAATCGGTTGAACGGTCTGTAAAAACGGTTAACTTATATTCTAATCTTATAGTAAATGGAGTATAGACTATGTGTATACAAAATTTCATTTAAATCGGTTCTGTAGTTTTGGCGTGAATACGGACAGAGTTTCTTTCGCATTTATAATGTTAATAAAGTTAGGATGTACTATTTCTAAACCAACATTGTCTTTGTTTACAGATAGTAGCCACAGAACAGAAGACCGTTATAGAAGAGGCTCAGCGAGTTCGTGCCCGCAATGTGGTGTCTCCCTGGGTGCCCAGGCTGTTCCATAGGGATCCTAACCCCATGCTGCCTGAAGGTCAGTACCATCATCCTCCTAGCCTTTTCCCAACTATATTGGGGTCGGCTTCCAGTCTAACCGTATTACAGCTGACTGAGTACCTGTATTTTACATGGAGCGACTGCCTATCTGACCTCCACAGCCCAGTTTACACTCGGAAATACGATACCCTTTGGTAAGACTGGATGTCAGAATTTCAGATCACTGACTACCTGTAACGACTGCCAAAGATCTACCTTAGATGCAAATACACCTTTTTTTTTTTGGTGGGTAGGAAATCATCAAATGACTCCGATAAGGGTAGGGAGTGTCAGACGTGTACTGACTAAAAACCACCCATGTTCCTTCTTAGCCCTTGTGCCGAGGCCGAGGTATCTCCTTCGAAAAATCCGCAGCCCCGACGGGACTAAATAGAACCTTAAGACTATTTTAGTATCACTATACTGGTGCATTATGTCATGCGATATAAGTACGTTGATAAGACAAGAGCACGTACTTCGCGTACCCGACTTAAATATTTAATACTTAACGAGGTTACAGACTGTCGTAGCAAGTCATTTAAAAGAACTGGTTCTATGTATTTAAAGATCAAAAACGTAGTCAATTTGTATAGTAACTAAATAGTGCTTATGACCTAGTGCTCATAGTTAGGTAGTCCCAAATGCTACACTTGGTTTACATACGGATCGTAATACTTATGTTATGAAGGTATATCAATATCTGTAGTCACTACTTATTTACTTTACATTCTTCAAGCACAAAGTGGAGCTGGGTGGTAAATAATAACAACCACACCATCAAGACTTCCTTACATAGTATAAAACAAAGTCGCTATTTTTGTCTGTTTGTTTGTTTGTATGCTTAAATCTTTAAAACTACGCAACGGATTTTGATGCGGTTTTTTTTAATAATATAATAATATTCCACAACTATCACACAACGCCATCTAGTCCCAAGCTAAGCAGAGCTTGTGTTATGGGTACTAGACAACTGATAAACATACTTATATATTTCTAAATACATACATATTATAGATAAATTACACCCAGACACAGAACAAATGATCGTGCTCATCACACAAACATTTGTCCTGGGTGGGAATCGAACCCACGACCTCCGGCATAGCAGTTAGGGTCACTAACCACTAGACCAACAGGCCAGTCAGATAGAAATAGATAGAGTGATTCAAGAGGAAGGTTTAAGTATATAATTTGAACGACATCCACGCGGGTGAAGCCGCGGGCATCAGCTAGTATTAAATAAAAATCTGTCTTTTAAAGCTAAATTTTATTTACTTTTACGTGCAGGTATAACTGACCAAGGATGGGTGTACAACAATCTAAATACGACGTAAGTGAAACAAAGTTTATTTAAATTAGTTTTTCAGTAATTGCCCCACGGGAGCGTACGACCGGGATAAAAATGTAATAGTAGATTATTGCATCGAGCACAAAGTAATTTATTATCGCACCGAGTTAATCTAACAGGCACGAGGGCAATATAAGTAAATTACTTAAGGCGAGGTGCATAATCTGCTTTTCTTTCAACTATTACATAAAGGAATAGTAAATAAAAGAAACAATATCAAACAGTTAAAAGATTTTCTATAACACTGTCGGCTTCATTTAGAATGTTTTCAGGAGTTAATGTGTCGCTAGATGATTCCATTTTAATTCGAAGCCGAAGCACTCAAAATAACACTTTACCGTTTCCAAAAATATTGTCAAGCAAAATTAACAAAGTTCCCGCCAAATCACTTTTTTTCTTTCATTTTTAAATCAGAGTTAGCAGCAATCATTTTTTAAATTTGGAACAATTAGGATAGAAACGAATAATACGTACGTAAAAATAGTACATTGTAATACAAGGGCCTAAAATGACCCATTATATACGAGGTAGTTTTACTACCGAGCTTTAGCGAGGTAGTAAATAGGAACCGAGTTATAATGGGATTTTAGCGCCGTGTGTTACACTGTACTTTTCACTACGATTGCGAGAAAATAAAATAACCATGTTCAATATGAGTTTATTTTATTAAAAATTAAATTCAATTTAATAAAACAATTCCAAAAATTTCGCGCCAATGCCTTTTTTTTATTTCTTCTGTAGCTGCAATGCAACGCACACATTCTACCAAAGAGTACGGTATTCAGCGCGTTTAGTTCCATTTTTTAAAATAAAACATTCTTTTACTTGAAACTAAACCACGCACCAGCTGGCTGAACAAGTTGTCGTACGAGATTTACTTTTAGCCCTAGGGCAATATATGCAATTTTACGCCCGCTCTGGTATGCTATTATGACGTTCTTTTTGAGCAAGAGGAGTGAAAAAAGTATTGATATCGGCTGGCTGAATAGAGCTAATCCATTGCGATTGGCACCTTTTGGTGCGATTAAAAAATAAACTGTGCAATAATGAAATTTCATAAATTTTTATTGCTCTAGAGCATTAAAGACTCGCTTTGTACTGAGTTTTTAATGTGATTGTGATGAAATTAAAGCATAGTTGGAAGAAAAATTATTTAAATGCTATTCCAGACTATAGTTTATATCTGTACCACATCCAGATTCGGTCAGTCATTCGGGCGTGATTGAGTAGCAAACATGAATCCATCCAAACCTTCGCATTTTCTGCGTTGCTGATAGGCAAAGCGTTATTGTGTTTTGCCCTCACGAGGTCTGGATTTGTGCCCGCTTTTAATGGCATTAGGCTCGCCCCCTATTTCATTGTACAGTCAGCATCAGAAGTAGCTGAACATTTCGGAATTTTAATTCTTTTATGTACAGGACTCTAGCTATTATTTTTAATGTTTCAGAAGATTTTCGTTAAAATAGTCCTTATACTCCAATAACATTTAGTAACGAGTAATATCTAACAAGTTTTTATTAAAGCAACAGCTTCGAAACTTTGAGTATTGTTAACATACTTCTGTGACTGACTGTACCTAAACATAACTGGCTCGATACAGGTATACTAAGTACACCTCTGCCTCACCCTTCGGTAATAACCGCCTTAATACTACGTTACCTAACCCCACAATTCCACCTCCAGGCCATGGGAAGCGGAAGAGTTGATAGAATACGAAGAGGAATTCATCATCAAATCCCTGAGGGAAGGCCCTCCCTCTCTGAAACCTGACCTTCGGAGGAGGATGTCTGACTCTGACACAGGAGACGAACTCACCAGACCTAAGGCTTCCACGTAAGTATTTATTTGTGATGGTAGTGGATGAAATTGTCGACGTGGAATCGGGTTGGGACGATCTCGAAACTGCGTCCAACAAAATCAGTTTCAAGGTACAAGTTGGTAGCCGACTGCACGCAGCAGCAGCAGACGACATGTCGTCGCTCTATGTCGTCACGACACGTCGTCGCGTCATGTCGCTGCAGTCATGATTTCGAACCCGACTGCAGACGGCAACTGCAGATGGCTTCAAACTGAAGACACAGGTTCCGATACATTTTCGGCTAAAGGACATATATCCTGTTGTTTCTGTTATCTATGGGCACTACTGATCTGCGGTCGGACGACACTACCGCCTGCCGCTCGACGACGCGTCGCTAGCTTCATATCGCTAACTACGGAGGGAATTTCATAGAAATACGTAGAAACCAGTAGTGTCGCTGCGACACGTCGTCTGCTGCGGCTTCGTGTCGCCCGCTACCAACTTGTACCTTTAGTGCACTTTGGCGCATTTTGTTATGGTTGCTGCCAGTTTAGATGTCAATAGCGGACATTGACACTTAATAAATGAGAACTTTAATAAATGTACGTCATTTATTAAAGTTCTTAGCTTAGAAATCCAAAATTAAGCCTGTTCATGTCTTGAATCTATCGTGACAAGTTACTGACAGTCTCGAGCTTCTTGGCACGAAGTTGAATGCAAATCTGAACTTCGGCGCCTACATCGAGTCAAAAGCTCAAACTGCGGCAAAAAAGCTGGGTATCCTAAACAGGGTCAAGCGGTACTTCAAGCCTGGACAGCTTTCAATATTGTATAAAGCTCAAGTCCGGTCCGGCATGGAGTACTGCTGTCACCTTTGGGATGGCTCAGCCAAATACCAACTTGCCACACTCGACTCAGTAGAACGCAGAGCCAGGAGGCTGATTGGTGACGCCAAGCTGGTTGCCAAGCTTCATAGCCTGGCCCACCGCCGCAAAGTTGCATGTCTGTCGGTCTTCTACAGACTGTACTTCGGAGAGTGTGCGCAAGAGCTCCACGAGCTTATTCCACCATCTCCCTTCTTCCATCGAGAGACTAGGCATACTGCAGGTTATCACCCATATCTTGTCGATGTTCCACATATTCGTACGAAGCGTTTTGCTAAGTCTTTCATTATTCGTACAGCCAAGGAGTGGAACACCCTGCCTGCGTCGGTTTTCCCGAGTTCATATAACCCCAATCTATTTAAGTCGCGAGTAAATAGGCTTCTTCTGGGTAAGCTCGTTCCATCGTCGACCTCATCTCTGCCCTTAGGGCAAGATTGAGGTCAAGAGTAAGCCCATATTAAATAAAAAAAAAAAAAAAAAAATCTTCAACATTTTTCTAATGAAAAATGATACATGGTTTATTTGTTTCGGTTCGTGTGTACTAAGAGATATTAAGGCGACGATAGATGCCAGCGACCTTGAGCGAAGCGCAACACACATTTATTTCTTTGACTCTAAAATCACATCGAAAAATCCAAAACACGATTCTAGACTTGATAAATTAAGAGAATTACTGATTAAAGATAAAAGTGGCTTTAATCAGTAATAATTGACAAAAAAAGTCTAATTAGTCCGTCACATAGATCACCATAAACGACACGTATTTTTTCTTTTTGCTCGTAAACCAAAAATGAAGACGATCACATCGCACTACATTTTTTACCACGTAGTGCCGTCAAAAGACCCCAACTCACGATCTTTGACGCGTTTTATCTTCGTGAATTTTTATTAATTTGATAAAACAAAAAACACGTATCCAATATTTTTCGATAATCTAACTGACGGACTAAACGGAATCATATTTCTTTTACCCAGGACACATCCCTATTCTCTTAGTTTTTGAAGGGTGCTGTTTAAACCGGCTTCTTTTTAATAGCATTATTTGCATCTAAAAATCTAACTTGCCTTCTAAATTACTAAGTCAGCCACAATTAACGAGCATCTAAATAATACTATCTTAGCCACAATTTATCTTTTTTAAAGCCACTCTAAATACAACTCAGCATCGTGATTATTTTTTAGCATCTAAATTTGTAACATGGATTCAAACAGTAAACTTCTAAAATATTAATATATGGCATCAAAAAAATATTCAATTAGCTTCTAATTTATTAACTCAGTACGTTTAAATTATAACTCATGCCACATTAACTGAGCATCAAAATTTAATTAAAATTGACATCAAATATTATATTATAGCCAATAATAGTAGGTACGTATAAACTCCTGTCGTGTCATCGAAAGGCTTAAATATAGACGTTCAGAGTATTTAACGACCTAAATATTGAAATCAGAGTATCGAATGTCTAGATCGATTTTATTTACATGTTGCGCTACAAAAGTTATCGACAGAATCGCTTCAGAACTTCATTTTTATCGGAAAACTAGACAATAAATTGTGAAAACATTTCTGCAAGCAACTCAGAAGTAGCGCTCGCCGGCCGCTGCCGCGGCACCGCTCGCTTCGCTCGCTCGGCTCGCGCGCGTTTGGTCACAGTTTTAACCTAACCTAACCTATTTGCCTCAGTTTACAATGACGAGTCATACAATCTGACTGACTAGTCAATTAGACAATAGTAAAAACATTTCTGTTACTAGTAGGTATTTTTAACGTAAATGTAATAATCTAAAGTGTATCTAAAGTTGACATTTTGAATACACGTGACTAACTCGTCAGTACATGAATCGAATGGCGCTCTCTGATTGGTGCAAATGGCCAGTCACTGTCGTCTCGCGCGCTCGCGCCAAATCTTGCTGTTGCTATTTTCACGATAAAAGAATGCGATGTATTATTTTACATGCTAAGTTATAATAAATGATGTTGACTATGTTCGCTTCAATTATATTTTTTTGAGGGCCTTGTGTTGAAGCTGTAAAATGTAAAATGGTGGTGAGATATAAATTCCGTGGCTGAGTTAGTAAATTAGGTGCCTATGTATAAATAACAAGGACAAGTTAATATAATTGTTGATCGTCACTTGATGCTTTCTATAGAATATTTAGTGGGCGTTGTAAAAAAGACGAATTAGTATATTAGAGGCTATATAATTTTCCCGTGGCTTAGTTATAAAATTAGAAGTTTGATCCTGTGGCCAATTAAAAAAACTGCGGCTCGATTAATTATTTCTCGTTTTTTAAGTCTAGAATAAAGAAAAGTGATTTTAAAAATACTACAGATTATTTACTAGAATCATAGTGTTTTGGATTTTTCAAATTTGATGTGATTTTACAGTAAAAGAAATAAATGTGTGTGGCACTTCGCTCAAGGTCGCTGGCGTTTATCGTCGCCTTAAGAAATGGGCAATGGCCACTATTGACATCTTAACCTATACTAGTCTTTTCTGCTTTATTCTTTTTCCCTGGGCAATGGTTTTTTGAAGCGAAAAAATGCTAGTCTAAAACCGTTCGTTTTTAAAAAAAAAGTATGTTTTCATAAGCCCATAATTTCAAGTAGTTACCGAATTCCTATATTTTTCATACCCTTCCCTCCTCCATCCTATTCCCACCTAAGTTAGCATGATTGTAAGAGTTTTGTTAAAAAAAGTCTTTAATTAGATTAATCCAGCATGATGAACAAGTTTGTTAAAAGCGGTATTTTAGATTTAGGCCTAGAATTCACGTAAGCGGAGATGAGTGGTGCAAATATTAAATCAATCACAGAAGGGTCGATATGCGGATTGCAATCAATATAATACAATAACAATAAGAGAAGAGCAGTGGTGGCGGCCCCGATTTACGACCAGTAAATCGTGGGTTCGAACCCAGGCAGGCGCATAATTTTGTGTAATTTATTTCATCACCACTGCTCTCAAAACTGTGAAGGAAAACATCGTGAGGAAACCTCTCAACCCCGCTTTAGTGAAGTCTAGACCTTAAGGTGGAAGCGCCCGGGCATTGACCCCTGAAATTCAAATTTTCTTACGTTTTTTGCAATTAGCTGGTCAGTGTATATTGTATGTTGATTAAAATATGATTAAATATGATCCGTGACCGTAACAAACATGACTTTACGGAGTTATAATCATTAAAATCATTAATCAATCAGTTCAGTTTAATCCCATTAAATGTTTTTTTTGTCATGAAAAAGCCATTCAATGGGTTTAAATAAAGTTAGAGGGTTGTAAAAAACGGTGAAGGAAAACATCGTGAGGAAACCGGCAACTCCTCAAACCAAAAAATCGAAGACTTGTCACATCTAAAACTGGGCCCGCGTGGAAGATCATAGCCCATTCCCTCTCAAAGAGAGGAGGCCTGAGTCCCAGCAGTGGGAACATTAATAGGCTGATGATGATGAGACAGTTGTATTGATGATTTTAATGATTATTCTTCTGTAAATATATACCATGAGTGACCATGACGTCTTAGAAGCAGGATTTGTTTTAATCTTATATCAATGTGGGATAGCAACAGAGCTATACGGAGTGTCTAGCGCTATCTCTTTTCCAAACGGGAATAAAATTAACAAATTTCACTGCCATGTTCAAATCTTCTTCTTCTTATTGTGTGGGCAGTAAGGTCTAACGGCCCCACGCACCCTAGTGACAGAGTTTCTTAACCTTTATTACTTTTTAATTTTAAATTTGACATTATGATTATTTTTAATTTTAATTTGTTGACATCTACCAATTTAATCTGTACCTAAATTCTAATGTTATTGTGTTTTGTCTTATTTTTCTAATATTTTTAATGAATGTACCTACCTAATTGCTAATTATCGATCGCCATTTGGCGGCCGGGACCACCGGCTTATACGTGCTTTAAATCTTATTCCAATTTGGAAAAGGACAGAGCTATACAAAGTGTCTAGCGCCATCTCTTTTCCACACTGAGATTAAAACAATCTTGATTTAAGACGTCATAGTAGCCAACATGGTTTCAGAGACAAGTATCCCGTTTACAGGATATCCCCAGAATCGTCGAGATCTCGTATAGAGCCACGTGGAAAACAGTCCAGGTAAGATTAACTCGTTTTCGAACGAATTTTGGTTATACAGGATGGTGATTTAAACACCTTCATCCTTTAGGGTGGGCAAAACTGTCGTATTAAATAACTTTCCGTTATATCCTTTTTGTAAAAAACAAACAACAGTGGACAGACCACAGATATGCATCGGGCAAAATGTGACCATGGGTTTCGGGCATTACATTATGGGACTATGGGTTTCGAGCATAACATTATGGGACTATGGGTTTCGAGCATAACATTATGGGACTATGGGTTTCGAGCATAACATTATGTGACTATGGGTTTCGGGCATAGCTTTAAGTGGAGACATATTGTGCACCCACAGATATAAATATACCTAATTAACGCAAGAGCATCTACATCGCGTGCCTGGCTTAAGTATTTTTTACTTAACGAGGTTATTGTCGCAGTAAGCTAATTTGTTTAAATTAAAACAACAACGTTACACCGTTACAACTCGAGAATTTAATTCTAGACATTTTAAGCATAAAAACGTAGTCGATATTTAGTATAGTAACTTGTTTGTACAGTAACTAAATAGTGCTTGTGATGTCTTAGTAGGTCGTTAAAAATGGCATGTTTACGGATCGCGATGCTTGCGTTTTCTAGGTTTATCTACATCTGTGGGACAGACTGCTTCGATGAATTTGTAGAAAGCCACAGTTCTTGTTCATGAATCGGATATGAGCCTCATAATGAAAGTTGTTTCGTTTGACAGTCAGAATCACCTTGACGGATGAAGGTGAATAGATCGCCATCCTGTATACACGGTTTTGGATTTGGGAATTTGCAGTTGAGAACTTGCTAAACTTTACTCAAGCATTACTTAGGTAAAAGCACCAGGGTTACTCGGTGTAGGTACGATCGAAGACAGTTCCGCCTGATCATTTAAAAAAAAATTCGCCTAAATCGTGCCGAGGCGCTGCCACGGGCTAGCGAGCGATTCTATTTCTTGAGTGCAAGCAAAAATGAGCTTAGTGGTGATCAGGCGCATAAGACCGCCATAGTACGTAAGAAAAAAAAAACATCTGTAAATGTTAGGTTGGATGGATTGTGTGAGGAATGATATGAACGAGGAAGGAGTAAATGCCACCGCGACGTCTAACAGGAAAGAATAGTAGAAGAAACATGTTAATAGAATGGGACAAGGGCACTTAGATGATGATGTAATGTTAGGTTGTATGCAGTGTTGGGCAAAATGTAATCTAACTACTGATTACTAACTACGACTACAAAAAGTAGTTAGCAATCATAACTACTAACTACATAAAGTAATCGAAAAATGTAGTTAGAAATTTTAACTACTAACTACAAATTGTAGTTGCAATCACGATTACTTGATTACTTTTTATAACTACATTTAAAGTGATGTAGCGTTAAAAGGGCCGAAAGTTTCAATTTGTTTTTTTCAGTATTTTTCGAGTGTTGCAGTGAAAAATTCACATAATATCTACGACTTTAATCCTTGCATTTGATTATTCATAAAAATAAACATAGATAAGTGCAATAAACTGTTTTTTTTTTATGCAGCCTTATTCTAAAACATATTTAAATTACCTACTACTCATTACATGTTAATTTCATTGCAAAATATAAATTCGTAAAACTTAAATAATCAGTAGTTATAACTACTCGATTGCAGCAATCAAACTAACAACTACTTAATGTAGTTTGATTAAAAGTAGTTAACTACATGTAGTTATGATTACATGTAACTTAACTACATGTAGTTAGCTACTTTTAATCGTAGTTAGTAACCAGATTACAAAATTGTAGTTAACTACGCCCAACACTGGTTGTATGTTGATAAAAATATGATTCACGACCGAACAAATATGGTTTTACTGAGTTATAACCATTAAAACCATCAATAATAAGCCCTCTAATAAACCCCTCTAGTCTAATGTCATTGAATAACTTTTTCATGAAGTAGCCATGAAATAGTATTAAATTAACTTAGGGTTGGATTGGTGATTTTTGCAGGCGGATTCTTTCCATAACTGGGGCAGAGTCCTAAGAAGTTTCGCGAGCTACGTAAAAGGATTTATCACAAGTAATTCTAATGTAGAGTTTTACGAGTTCTCATATTCAAAATCTCGATGCATGAACCGGATGTAACTCGTTTGATGTCGTATTGTGTGACGTGATGTACCTACTTAGTATGGGGGAAATAATATTTTAATTCGAGAACATACATATCTTACCTAATTATATTTTACTTCTCTTCCCCCATCTTTGTACCTCATTTGAGGGATTACTCCCTAATTTGGTGATCCCATACCTAATTACATACCCTTATTAATGTGTCGAACTCTCCTAATGATGGGAAAAAGAGGTGGACCCACCTCCTTTTGGAGATCACTTCAACAAGTCAAGACCATTTACAAATAAAAAAAAATTGATAAATATTTAAAATTCACATTGTAAAGTAACTTTTCTTCCTCTCCTTTTCAATGAATTCAGGGAATAGCAGAAAAAAATTAATTAGCTTACAGCATACCAAATATTTGTGATCTATCTATTATACAGAATTTTGGAGAACTGAATATCATAGATAAACGCTTCCCCATACTTTAAGCACTAATGGGATCCACACACCTAATCAAACCTGTGGTTTAATTTTTTTTTTGTATCGAAAAATTCACGTCTTTTGAGTTTTGCTAGCTAGTTTACTTTGATCTTGTATTTTGGATGAAAGTTAAGCGGTTGGTCTCGGCTGTCATTTGTAGAGCCTTGACAGACGTTTCGGATGTCAGAAGCTTGAAAGTCTAAAGTCTTACTGCCGCACTCAGAGATATTTAATGAAATTACATAAGCCATCACTTAGTAATAGTTTTGTCATATCTTTGAAATCTTTACTAAGTGACGGCTTAAGTAATCATTAAATATTTCTGAGTACCGCAGTTAGTATCTAAAGTTACTAAGAGGCCGTTTTACTAGTAACTGGGTTGTGTCAGACAGGCAGTCGCTTCATGCAAATATCTGACCTCCACAACCCAGTTAGTACTCGGACTTTCGAGCCGCTGCCTACCTAACTAATATCTTCTGTCCCCGAAGTGCCGGGCCTCCGCCGGCCTCCTTCGTCGGCCTACGGCCCGGTGCCCATGCCGTGCATAAAGGATAGTACCACGACTGTTAAAGATCTACAAATGCCGGCCGGGACCAGAGGGTTAACGTGCTTTCCGAGGCACGGGGGATACTCGGTATGTAATTGGTGGTCGGTGGACGAACCAACCCAAGCAAGCACGGCTAAATCTAAACATCTACCCGAGCAGCAGTTATTTATTTATTTATTATTTATTAAAAACAGGTACACCAACAGTACATACATTTCACGCTGAATAATAAAAATATACCGGTTAGGGTTCTGATGTAAGTACCAATTACAGGTATACACAACATTCTCAGATATTACGAGCTATTCACGAGCTTCTCAAATAGACAGCCAAAATAGAAGGTCAAAATAAATTATCTAGCAAAACTCAACAGGATACTTGACTAGTTTATTTTATTTTTGTACTAACTGTCGTAGGTCGGTCTCCCTCCCTTTAGGGAAAGAGGCGATCAAAACACCACAGACCTCTAGAGCTCTGAGCGAGAGTCGAAAAAGCAGCAGTAGCTCGAAAGGCAAAAAAAATAGTTATACGTGAGCAAAATGTTTAATGCAGTTAGTAATACAAGGTGCAGTTTTGCATTCGCGTCAAATTTCAGAATGTTGTCACAAAATACATAAATAATCAATTTTAATTACTTATTAATATACGCTGTTTTTTTAGTTGTTCAAAATTTACCCGTTTTCCAGCATTCAATGTTTGCGTTTGTGTGAGGTCGAGAATCAGACGGGCCGCACGCGGTGGTTCACACTTACTGATTTCCATTTCTAAGATCAAGAATACCCACCGATTTTATTATTGATTCGGGTCGAGAATCACTAGTATAGTTTCCTCCTTGTTTTTGACGCAATTGCAAAACGACAGCTTATATAAGTTTTTAAACTGAAATGGTCGACATGACATTATTAAGACCTTGGCGACCTAAATGGCCACTTTTGCAGATCATAATATGAATTGCGTTAAAATTTGTGTTCGTAAAATGGTCACAGACGCAATAACTATTGTGAAACGTCCATTTTACGCTTTTAAACGCAATTCATAATTGTTATGATCTGCCAAAGCGGCCATTTTAGACCCACTTGTTGTTCTTAGGTTTATCTCTGTATTTAGCGTAGAGTAAAAATAGAGTATTAAAGTCAATTTAATAGGAGACACATTATCTACCACAGGAAAAGATACGGAATCATTCTAAATGTTTAAAACAATTTATATGGATGTTCAAAATGTCCATAGATCAGTAATTGTCAGGCTAATTAGGATCCTAACTCCCGTTTTCACTATCTAGGCTACACTTAAAGGTAATGCTATTTTACCCCACTTTTCAAATTAACCGTCACTCAGCTAGCATTGAAAATTCCGGAAGTTTCAATTTGTTTTTTTTTTCCGGAAAAATACAATTTCGCGTTTTGCTTTGAAAAAACAAGTTTAATTGAAATTCGGCACTTCGGAAATCGGTAGGTTCCATAGGTTCGGACTCACTCGAACGCGGACCTGTGGACAGTGGGTCCATAAAAGGGATTACGTTTAGGTTTTGCTTATTGTTAGTTAAAACGGGTATTTCTAACATTTTCATCCCACTCCTCAATCCTACTTAAGATTCCTGAAATTTTTAAAATCATTTCTTAGAATTAAGTAGTATTTTCGTGTTGTATTTCGTGTATTTCTTTAGTTCAGTTACAGTTTTAGTTTCGTTGATTGTGTTTTAATTTTCATAATTTTAGTTTTTCAGTTAACTTCTTTTTTAATTTTGTTGTTTTTTTACTAGTATTATTATTATTTAAATGTGCGAAAGATGATATGGCAAGCTGTGTCTGATGAGATGACGAGTAATAGAGAAGTATGAAGGAAGTAGACATGCTGCACCGATTCCAAATAAATTGGGATGACGGCAGGAGCATCAGAAACGTATTCAGTATATTATTTCAAACCCCCCACTGAAATTGGAAATTTAAAAAATACCTTTTATTTTGACTGTGTTTTGAAGGAAACAATATTTTTTTTAATTGTCTCTCAATTTTATGTGGGCGGTTCAGAATGATGTACTAAATACGTTTTACCCGTTTGTGTTTCGGTGTCCCTTCTACCCTGAAAAACATTCTACAGTTTTTTTTTCTAATATATTTATTTTCTTTTCCAGACGAACGTTGAAACAAAGCCTTTATGCCATAGACACAGCCTTAAGAGAGCAGACTCATGCTATAGAACGACTTTCTAAAAGTCTCGAGATCATAACCGAGGGCCAGAGACAAGCTGCTTCATATTACAGACCAACCCAAAACGTGGGGAGGGTACCATCTTCAAGCCACTCATGGGACCTCTTCGGTGGTTTCGTCTTAGCAATGGTGTTGCAAGCGTTATTAAATTGGATTTTCTACAAAAAAGACTGAACGAGTGTTGCCACTATAAAAAAATTCAATGTGATTGTTAAATTGAGTATTTTTTAATAATTCTAAGTGATTATGAATTTTTGACGCTTTGATTGATTATTGCTTGGCTTTTTAATTAAACCGACTTTGAAGAAAGGAGGTTATATGCGAGTTTTTACTGCAAGGGGTGACTTTGAATTTAGTTTTTGTCGCTTTGAACTTTTTAACGGTAGGTAAGATAGTTCAAATATCTATTCGAATATAGAAACTACATAATTGTAGATATTTTGTTCTTAAACATCAATTTTTCCTCTTGCAGTCAAATCTGTGTCTTAAAGAAGCCTTTAAATAAATAAAATAATTAAAGAAATCATTTTCTCGGATTATTTCATACTTGTCTTTAGCCAAGTAATCGCTGATTTCGAATAAAACTTGGTCAAAGTCAATAATCCGTATAAAATTGATTCCTTTTAAAATTGTATAAAATGCGTTGATAGCAAAAAAAATACTGTAATTATTATGAACAATAAATAATTATTAATTAATTAAAATATTACCGGACATTTTACGAAAATTAATTAATTTAATATCGATTTAAATTCTTCAGCGAAACTTTAGATGTCATGGGATGGGTATCAGGTATGATTCAAAAAGAGTGTTGTGATATTTTGGGTCAAATATAGCAAGTTACTTGCGGATTTTTTTTTGTGTGAAACTTACATTTATGTACGAAAAAACAACAAAAAGGCACAATACATTCTAGATGGTGACTGAGACCATCAAACTGTACAAGTCTAAACAACGGGTCGAAAAAAAAAACTTTCATATAAGTTTCGCCACGCGATGCGATATTTTAAATGAAAGTCCAATTTAATAATATGTTTTTTGTCCCCTCTTACTCTAACACTCTGTATATCCATGACGTCTACAGAATCCATAGCTAATTACGATTAAATTTGTATTGTCGAAGAAATATTACGAAAAAAAATAATTAAAATATATATAAAATAATGTATTGCGTTTGAAATTTATAATACTGTAAAACCGGATGAATAGAAACGCAGGAGTGAATCGAGACAAAACTTTGCAAGGGATTTTAACATTGAATTAATATGATATGTTACCGACATGTAATCTATTTTATTTGCTTAATTTTACTTAATTATTTAGTTACCTTTTGGTCACATACCATATCAATTCAACGTTAACCCATATGCTGGAACTGAGAGTCTCAGCATATGGCTCGTACAATAATTCGTTCGCGTGCTCACAACCCCCTTTCGAGTCGACGCTATACGTAGCTATAGATGGCTCGTGCCCAGAACCTGACTAGTGAAACCAAATCTAAGCAGGCTTTAAAATACCTCTCGATTCACTCATACGTTTTTATTCACCCCGTTAAATAATAAAATCTGAATTGCATCGTTGCCAGTTAATTTTAGTTTAGCAAGTATTGTTACATCGACCAATTATTTAGTTTTAATTGTCTTTGATGTGGGTTTTTGTAAAAGTACAGTAGTTTGCTTGGACTAAAGTAGGCTAAAAGGGGTATAAATTGGGCGATATCTGTGGTGGCAGGGTAGTTAGATCATTATCATCTGCCTGCCAGCTTCCAGTCTTACTGGATGCAGTTGTAACGACTGTCAAAGATCTACAAATGACAGCCGGTCGGGCAAAGTGTTTTTGGGTTTTTCCCCAACAGCAGCCACGGAGTCAGGATTGTGCCCGCTTGATGGCAATAGACTCACGCTCTCACCCTATTATGCGATATGTGTGTGTACTATTAGGTATACCTCTGCCTGATTCTTTGGGGATTACAGGCGTGATGTTACGTGCCTCAAAAAGTGTTCAAGCACACTACTGCCACTAACGGGTGATTTTGGAACTAAACTATAAGCGGCTGTTTTAAAAGACATTTTGTGTGTAATTATTTAGTTGAAATTTTAATGTTGAAGTGATATTTCTTGTCTCTGTTTATACTATCGTGTATACCAAAAAAAAATAGCTCCCATAAATGTATATCAAAGAGGAGAAAATCTTATGGACGATTGGAACGGAGTTTTGATTTATATTAATGAAAGAGGGTATTTAAACGTTAAATATCACTGCAAAAAACTCCGTTCCATAAAACACGCAGTCTGGTTGCAATTACTACGCAACTGAACTTTTTAACCGACAACTATTGAAGAATAGTAATGGTTTGCAGTGACATCTAGGTAAATTTTCTTGTTATAAAAACACGATGGTACGAACAAGAGAAATTGTTGCCTAAATTTATCCGAATAAGTGATAAAAATAAGTAATATAATAAAAATCTATAGAAAATGCTTTGGCTGAAATATTTTTAATTAATAAAGTTAGAATCTGAACAAACGTGACGCTAGATATAGCTTGTAATAGGCTAATGGCAATATTTAACCATGGGTTTTGGACATAAAATTATGTGGCCATGGGTTTCGGGCATAAAATTATGTGACCATGGGTTTCGGGCATAACGTTGTGACCATAAGCTTTGGGGCATAACATTATGTGAAGACATATTGTGCAATACCCACAGATCATACACCTAGGTATATCTATTTACAGGTTGGACGCGACACTGACGCGAAAACATCTTTCTGAACCCATAAAAACATTTAATCGGTCGTCTTCAAAAATATTTGCTGTTTCTACGAAAGTCCAAATATGTGTGCGGTCAAAATGTATGAAAACGCAGATATTTAAAAAAAAATAATGATGAACTAAATTAAATGTTGGGTGGGTGTGTCTCAGAATGATGTACCAAATACGTGATAATCATTTGCGCGTCGTGTCTCTTCCTACTGTATACCCCATGGTTGACGCAAAATTGCCATGCAGTCTTCGATCAAATCCAAAGCTAAATCTGGCTTTGCTCTAAAATAATACGAGCAAAAGGGAATATGGGAAAAAAGGTACAGGAATTGATTTATAAGGAATATAATTAAAAAAATGTCCCTACTTATTGTATATTTAAAGGCAAGGAAGTGTAGGTTGTTTCGTATATATATCGGTTAAAATGGCAAAAAAACGGGCTATTAATTGTTCAGCAAATTGACTATTAACTTTCCAATTCAAATAACAGCTGTCATAATTTGATAGATGTCAAACATGATGGCAGTCAAATACGGGGGTGCGTTTAAGATGGCCGGCGAAATTTTCGCCGGATAAAAATTAAACTAGCGAGGGTTCGCTGAACGGAGTCATAGGTTTATGTCAATTTAATCTGTCAAATTCAATTGACAGCTCAGCTTGTCAAACAAGTAGTAAACAATCTAGATTGTAATCTCGATTTTGCTTGTGATCTCGAAATTATTAGTCAGTAAAAATGGACCGGAACATGAGGAATCAATTTGCCGATATAATATTTGTTTAAAGTATTTTATAATATTATATTTCTACAACAATTTGTATTATTACTTCATCCATGATAATCCACAAATAAAATTGACGGAGAGTCGGAGACGTTTAGTACCTACTCGTTTCAGAAATATTCGTAAATATGGCGCGATTCTAGCAAATTAAACAACAAACAGCTCAATGACAAAGTCAATCTGACAGCGGGATAAAATTAAGCGAGCTAAAAAGGTCGCTAAAAATTATCCTAGTTATGCGAAAACTTATACCGGTGGACGGCCGTGAACGGGGCAGATTAAATTTTAGTCAGGTTAATTTTTCGCCTCACGGTGTGCTTGAACGGGGTGTTTAACGTTTAGTCAGGTTAAATTTTAGCCTGAATAAGCATCTTAAACGCACCCCAGGTGTCATGCAACTGTCAAAGTGACAGTTTGACATAGTGTGTCAATTTGTTTGACAATTAATTTTCATAACGTAGCTACTAAAAATATAAACCTTGACTGGACAATATACGAAATAACGCAAATTAACTATTGAAATGCTTGATTATTCCTTTTTAATATAAAAAGATGATGTAGGTACTTTGGCCAATAATGCTGATAATTTTTAATACAAAATTGTGAATAGAATAATTTTTAAATAGCTAGTGAGATATTAATATTTGTTTTCTGTAGGGTAAATTGGACAGTTGTTGTCCTAGCTAGATATTTTATTTCTTGTAGATTTTGCTTGCAATTTTTCTTTTGTGTTTGTCCCACCGGAATAAACCTCCGGTATTTTAAAAAGATATACTTCCTGTTGTGATAATATCCAAATTAAATAGTTTAAAATGAATATTTAAATATAATTCATGTAATTAATATTTTTCCATGCACTAAAATGCGTTTTAAAATTAATGATGATTTAGTTTCTCCATTGAAAACGCAATTAATTGCGTTGTTTGCCTTGCGGGATCGTCATAGCTTGTCTGGGCGTCTGGCCCACTGTTGGGCAAGAGCTTTTGCGTCACTATTTGCCAGACTCATATTTTTTATTAAATTGCTCTATCTTTCCCTGTAAGTATATTCTTTTGTCAATTTGAGACAATAAATCTAATCTTTTTTTTTTGCTTCCCCGGATTTTATCTACGAGTCTATTTATTTCTTTCTTTTTCATATAAAAAAAAACCAGTTATTTTTACACCCTGCAAGCCAAAAGCGTAATAAATAAATATTTTTGTTATAACATCACTTTTATCCACTTCAAAATGTTGCCAGACGAAATATTTTCAAATGAATCTCTCGTGTTCATAGATACTTGTGAGTTCCATTTAAATATATGATGTTGCCATTCTCCTAAGTATTATTCCTGTATGTTGTAGATACTTTTAATTTTATTTAGTCTTGAGAGATTATAGCTTAGGACACAGAAATCTTAAATGCTTCAAGTTGTTTTTGGCTAACTTTCTCTATTTTTAAGAAGATTGTTACAAAGACTCGAAGACGACCGCAATAGCGAATGACAGCAGCAATGCCGCTACGGCAGATTGCAATAGGGTAGTTGACAAAAAAAATATAATTAGTCCGTCAGATAGATTTTCAAATTTATTGGACAATTTTTTTTTTCACATAAACAATAAATGAAGACGATACAGTGCTTCGAACTTGATACATTTTTTACCAGAAAGTGACGTCACCAGCCCCCGATCTTTGACACGTTTTATTTTCGTCAATTTTTATTAATTTGATAAAACAAAAAACACGTATGCAATATTTTTCGATAATCTTACAGACGGACTAAACAGAATCATATTTTTTTTAGTCAGTCAACTACCCTATTGTTACCGTTTTCATAGAATCATCATCGACAATCGAGCAATCTATAAAAAAAAGTGTTGCAACAAAACAAAATCTTAAGCCATAATCTCCAAAATGATCATTATTGTAATTTAATAGATTAAAAATGAATATGGATTTTTATTATTCGAAACAGTTATATATTTTAAATAATTTTGTCTCGTAGGTTTGTTGATATTTTTTGTTGTTACTCGAGTGGAATTATATTATTATTTTCACCATTCTTTTGTGTTTTTATTTTGCGTTTTCGCTTTTTCTTTGATGGTCAGAGTTGTTTCAGAGTAGCGTATTTTTCTGCGCGAAAATATGCGAGTCTAAAACAGCCCTAAAATTTATTTTTACAAAAGTTAAGTTAGGCAAATCTCAAGATGAAAACTTTCACAAGTGTGAAAGTTTAGCATTGTAAAATTATCACTAGCTTCGGTGAAGGAAAATATCGTAAGGAAACCAGCATGTCAGAGATATTTCTCGACGGCTTGTAAAGTCGAGTCGAAGTCCACAGGCTGCATGAAAACTCTGACACCCAGGTTAGGAACTACCCACACGGAAATAAAGAAATGCGTAAAGTCCATTTCACGAAAGAAGTCCCGCGGACAATTGTGGAAATAAATTTGACAGATGGGAAGATATGGAGAGAGAGAGATAGCAACATTATGTCGCGCGAATACAGCGCTGCGTCTGCGGGACTTCTTTCGTGAAATGGACTTTACTCGGATTATGAGTGGAAATGTGCGAAAGGGGTTTGAACTTTTTTGTATGGAAGCATTTGTCGATCTTTACCTTTAAATATCTCGGTAACGTGACACTAGGGTACCATGTTACAGGACATTTTTTGTTCGTCTAAATGCCCTCTAGCCTTAAATACCACTTTCATCGTGGGCCGCGATTTTGAAAAAATAAACAAAATGGCGGGCAGGTTGATAGATCACATCGGTTCTATCCCGTTTTGCTAACTATTTAGTTTAATTTAGCCAGGAATACAAAATCAGGTGTTTAAATATTCTGAAGCACTTAAAATTCTAGCTTGTTTAAAAGTAATGGAAGCACAATAATAATAATAATAATATTCCACAACTATCACACAACGCCATCTAGTCCCAAGCTAAGCAGAGCTTGTGTTATGGGTACTAGACAACTGATAAACATACTTATATATTTCTAAATACATACATATTATAGATAAATTACACCCAGACACAGAACAAATGATCGTGCTCATCACACAAACATTTGTCCTGGGTGGGAATCGAACCCACGACCTCCGGCATAGCAGTTAGGGTCACTAACCACTAGACCAACAGGCCAGTCCAATAATATAAATATAATCAAATGGGAATTTCCCATCTTATGATATTCGCCTTTAATTCAGAGAGTATACTTTAAATAAGGAAGCAATAGTTGTACCTAAATATAAAGACTTATTTTCAATCGAGGTAATTTTTTTAAGATTTTCATTCTCCAGAACTTAACGATAAAATCTGCTGATGTAGGTAAGAGGGTGCTTGACAAAAATACTTAATTAGTCCGTCAGATAGATTTCCAAAAAATATTGGGCACTTTTTTTGATTATCACGTAGGTATACAAAAATTATTGTAAAGCAACGTCACAACGTCGCGATCTTTGACGCTTTTGATTTAACCAATTTTTAAGAATTTAATAAAACAAAAAACACGTATCCTTATATAGTTCCATTATTTTTACGTTATTTAACGCAATTCATATTATGATCTGCTAAAGTTGCCATTTTAGACCCGCTGATCATAATAGGGTCACAATATGAATTGCGTTAAAATTCGTAAAAGGGTCACAACCATTTTACGATTTTTGCAGTTATGAAAAGTCCGTTTTACAAATTTTGATCTGCTAGTTTTACTTACTTATAATAAGTACCTACATAATTATAACTGTTACACCAATTTAATTTTCTTATAAAATATTTATTCTGTCTTTACTTATCTCTGTATTTATTTATTGTTACCAGTATTATTACTTTCTTACACAATAATATATTTATTGCTTACTTACCTTTTTTCTTTTTTATCTGAACTCGTACACATTACACATTTACACACATTTTCACATTTTCTTAACTTACGTAAGTACTCGATATCTATTTATTGTAAGCATTTATTTACATAATATGTTTGAAACTGTTTTCTGTCTGTCACTTACCCCCTCAAGGTTCATTGGAAGACCAGCGTCAGACAGCATCACCTGTCTGGCATGAATGCTGAAATGAACCCTTTTGGCGCAGCCGTGAGGCACACTGCACATAGTATTTCCATTTTTGTAATCTTTTTTTTTTTTTGTTTATTATTAATGTGTGTGTGCTTGATGTACTGACGTCAAATAAACATTTTTTCTTTCTTTCTTTCTTTCTTCTTCTTTCTATACTTAGTGGCTTTCTTAGACCCCCATCAGTGGTTCACGCAGTGTGAATCAGCGGGCTTCAATAAGACCAATTTCATTTGCAGTTCAAGACGGCGTTGTTTTTCAAGGAAAATTGGAAAATGCACCGATATGTCAAACTTTTTACCTTTTTTTTTAAATATGTGTTTTCCCGCCTTCACAGATGAGTTGGCTGAAGTGTAGAACAATTTAAAAGCGATTTTCACTTGTCTATGCCTATGTCTGATTTGCAGCAAATTATAAAACTGCTTATTATTAATTATTAAATATTGAAGTACATAAATAATAATAATGAATAGCAATCTTAATAATAAGAGTTGAAAGACTTCCATAGAGGCAACAATATTGTTAAATAAAATTATTTTTAATTTAAAGTGTATTAAAAATAGAAAAAAAATTACTTAAACTTTTACTTTTCAATTTTAGTAATATTGAAATTACGTTTATTTGGGGACGACAAGTGTGATAATTCTTTTTTCATTTAAAATAAACGTTGCCGGGGTCACGAGGAATTTCTCCTATACCGTGGGTGCGTTGTAAACGATATAGGAGATATAGGAGAGGAGCCATTATTGCTGTATTGCCAATTCCCGGCAAAATAAATATGCGTAATACTGAGCAATAGAAAGACAGTGCCCAAACTAGGAATTGAACTAGGCTTCATAATATAGAAAACAACTGCATTTAATTTTTTCGCCCCCAAATAAGAAATGCTAAAACATTAGCTTGAAAATTATAGTGTATATTTTTTTTTATATTGAAATTAAAAAGTACGAAGAAATCTAAATTTATTTTTAAGCACTCGAATATTTAAATGATAATAAAATTTATTAAAGATTAATTGTGTTCGTTTTATTATTAACATAACATCACGCCTGTAATCATCACAGTGTAAGACGGGTGTACTTTTAAAGGAATATTAAGGTGCGCTTTAATAATAATAATCATTTTATTTCAGGCAACTAATAGGCCCTTATATAAAATACACACAATAATATAAAACAACAAAAATAACAAACTAATACATATAAAACAGTAAACTAGGTATAAGTAAAACTTTAACTAAACACGTAATGTCGGCGTCGTGTTTCGCTGCGAGGTGTCGCGTAACCGTCCTCGGAAACGACGGAAAACAACACCTTTCGGCCAAAAGTCTTCCTGCAAACAGCAGTGCAAGTACGAACTTTGCATCGATAAGACATCGAGATCGTTATCGTTGTCAGTTTTATCGAGCTTGTTATCGAATTTGGAAGTACGTAACACGCGTCGACAAGATTTATCGTGGGCGGAATGTCAAACTGTCAAAACATCGTTTCGTACTTGCATTTTCGATAAAATCGTTTAAATTTTAGAGTTATCTACCGATCGTTAAAATATTATTTACGTACTTGCGACATCGATTCGATTCGATAAAAGCTCATTTTATCGAGAATAACTGTCAGATTTATCGAATCGAAGCGAATCGAGTGCTACGTACTTGCACTGCTGGTCTGGAGATGTTGGGTTGGAACACGTACCACAAATGACTTAAAGTTGATGTTGTGGCGCGATTCCAACCTTTCGACCCTCAAAGTCCAATTGGTCTTCACTTTCATGTACTGCACCACTTCCTCAATCTTCGTGGTGTGATGCAGACGCGAAATATACAGCTGTGTCGTAGGCACAGCAGGGCGCAGCAGCATGTTGGGCCCAGTCGGTGCGGTACCGCACAAGTTCCGGGAACAGGGCTTCTTCTTCTTCCTCTTCACCACTTTAGTGAAGCCCTCGTCATCAACTTGGCCCGCACTTGGCATGCTGTTATTGACCACAGGCGGGGCAGGCTGAGTACCCTTTTTTCCCCCAACATTGGTTTGTCGCTTATGTTGCGACGCATCCAATTTGCCTTTATTGACAATAGTAGAGTAGGCATGTCTTGGGGTCGACGTACCTACGTGTGACGTTTCCGCTTTACTTCGGGGCTGTGGTTTGTTCGAAAGAGATACCGAAACAATAGCGCATGTTTCATGGTTTATTACTAATAGGTTCAGAAATCCATGCTCATATCTAAATGACCACTTTGAGAGAGGAAATCCGGGCCTGCACAGAAAAATACAACAACCCCGCACCGGCCGAACAAACTCCCCGCAAGTCTCATCACGCTCAGTTATCAAAACCGTCTGAAGACAAAAAGCATTTTATAAAAGAAACTAGCGGACCTGGCAGACGTCATCCTGCCAGGACAGCAGCGCCGCCTACCGGGTCCAATTGTGTTTTCAAACCATCCAAGAACCCATTGAAATATCCCCAGAAAGTTTCATCCAAATCGGTCCAGCCGTTTAGGAGAAGTTCAGTAACACACACGTACAGTAGAATTATTAAAAATATAAAAAAGGAATAAGTAACATTATTACTTTTTACCCGACTACGGCAAAGCCAAAGGAGGGTTATGATTTTGACTGGCTATGTATGTATGTGAGTGTCTTCATCTGTTCCCTCATAGAGCTTCTAATCTACTTATCGGAACTCGACATATGAGGTATCGTTAAAACCGTCTTAATTGTCCGATGAACATAGGCTGTGACGTGTCACAAAAGTCGATATGGCGCCCTCTAGCGGACAAAAAATAATGTGTTAAAAATTAAAATGGAGGTAAATACGTCGTGTTTGGTATTAGAGTAAGATCCCAGAGCAATAAGACATAACTTATTTTCACACGGATGAAACCTGAAGTTTTCAGTAGCGTCTCGTGTGCCTTGAATACCTACGCGCTTTGTGGAACTTGTCGAGTGACACCTGGGCAGGTACCAGGTGAGAAAGGTAACTAAAAATGAGTTCTATTTAACTTAAATTCACATGGCTGATTTTTATATATGTCATGTAGAATATTATTTTAAAGTAATATCATAAGTGTCAGACACTTTTGATGGACCAGAGCTTTTGTCAGACGCTTCTAAGCTACCCAAAAAATACTTGAACTTTACTTATTTTTACATGTCTGATTTTTTAATATGTTATTGAAGTATTCATTTAAAAGTTATATTCAATCAGTCAGACAAATCAGAGTGACCAAACATCCCCTAAGACAAAAAATATTCAGCCAGAAGTATGGGGGTGAGAGCACTATGCATGCGCTTCAGAGTGAGTGAGACATCCATAATAGCTCGGTTCCCCTTCTTAAACTCACCATCTGTTTCAATCTACTGTTTATGTGCTATTTGCGTGTAATATAACTTATAATAAACTAATGATATTATATAGGTAGATACGTTTAACCGACATCTGCGCGGCGATACAAAAATAAGCTAATCAGCTTGATTGAACTCAGTCCGTCCTACGTCTGGCCGCGATGCGAACGTATCTACGTTTAAGCGGGAGTTTGGTGTATGAAAATAAACCAAAATGCCTAGTTGTGTGTTCAGAAAGTGCAATACTTATACTGGGCCGGCTGTAAAAACCAAGAAGGATGACTGTGTCTTTTCATAAATTTTATTTTACTCAAAAATCACTGACGCGCTGTTGCCGCTTTACCGCCTACAAGAACGAGACAAATAGTGCGTTGCATGTATGAGTGACAGAGAGAACGAGAATATGGCGCGCGGTGTAGTCTGTTCGAACGATGCTAGAGGCAACGTCATTGGCTGTCGTTGACAATTGCTACGTGAACAATATGTTTATCTCTTTTTGACATTAAGGTCCTTTATAACTCTGTCATCTTCTAACGTACTCAATGATAGAAATGAATTGGCTTAGGTTCAGGGGGGGCACACTTAGTACTGTCATCAATTTTGATGGACGACAGCGACACCTGGAGTTTGGTCTGCAAACAAAACGTCAAATTGTCAAACAAATGTCATAGAATTGTCAATCGACTTCGGATTTCCCGAGGTTGTTGATGCGCTTCCCGAGTTTAATTCATAAACTCAGCTAATTCTATTAAAATTGTTGCTTGTTACTGTTATTTGTTTTGTTAAGTTTCGTTTTTAGTTCATAGCTGTTGTACGCGAGCGAAGCTTCGTGCAACAGCTATAGTACCTAAGTATGCAAGATCATACCAATAGAGCTCTAATACACACACATACCATACAAATACATAGATGTATGTGTGTGTATATCAGCGCTTTAGTTTGCAGACCAAACTCGAGGCGGCAGCACTTTCCATACATACAAATTTTACCACAGAGTTGTCACTCTTTCTCTCTATACTTACTTTACTCTTTGCTTAGGTTCTTGTAGGTAGTTACTAAAATATCGCCAAGTTTTTATTTCTTTACAATGAGTATGACGTCTCTATTGGTAAAACCTCATTGTAGTATACAGTATAGTTCAATATAAAAGTACTCTGTGGTATAGTTCGAGCCTGCGAGAGCACATGTTTTTGTTGTTTACGTCAGGTTATTTGTGAGTGTAATAAGTAAGTTGTTTGTAATAGTGATAATCATGGAAGAAGAGAAATTGAAATGTACATTTTGTAAAAAATCTCATGATAAACTTGTATTATTTTCCGAAAAAATATTGAAAAAGTGCAAAAACATTTTAAAACAGCGAATAATTCATAACCTCAAATTCAAAGATGTAGTTTTACCGGATGACTTGTATGACAGTGGTTACCATCGAGAATGTTATAAAAATTTTACTGCTCTGCCAAAAAAATATTTTTCCGGCATACCAGAAAAACCAAAAAATGCTGAAAAAAAATCATCGAGTGTTGTCGAAAATTCATTAGTTGCATCGACATCAAGCCAACCTTGTAATCTTAGTACTAACGATGATCTATGTACAGCGTCTACCGCAAGTCAACAAAATAATTCAACAGTTCCAGATTAGATGTAGTGTCAAACTCAAGTCCAGCTAATTCAATGCCTGAACCAAGTGTTGAGCCAAATGTGAAGTCAAGTGTTGACTTAGAATCAATTGAACCGGTGTCATGTGATGGTGAAGAACCTTCTGAACGTGATGATAATTTCTCTTCTAAAAATATTTCTCTTAAAAGTAACATTGATATAGACAGAAACCAGAAATGTATATACTGTAATCAACAGACTAAACGACATAAACTGAAAAGACTACCGTTACATTCGTGCGAAAAACGCGATTTCTTGAAAAAATTGAATGATGAAAAGGATGACTCAGCTGAATTAATTGAGAAAGTGCAATGTGTAACAGATTTAACAATTAACTATCACAAAAAATGTCAATTAGAATATTCGCATAAAATGTCATTAAAGAAAAATACAGTTAAAACATCTTGGCACGATCTTCGTCAAAAACATCAAATTGTTTTTGATGAATTTTGTAATTTTATACAACAAAATGTCATAGAAAAAGGTCGATATTACTTTCTTACCTATCTCCACAGACATTATGTAGAGTTATTTAACGAGGAAATGGGAAACTGTGAAGAAGTTGCTGGTATATTCACTCCTCATAACTTAGAGGATAAAATAAATAAAGTATTTACGAAGGATGTCACATTTCTAATGTGTCAAAATAAGAAGCTACTTGTACCGAAACATGTCTCTGTCATTGATGAGAAGTTATTAGAAAATTTAAAAGATGAGGATATTCTTAATAAAGCTGCTTTAATTTTGAGGAAATCAGTACTGCAAGCTGAGAAAAAAAAATTGCCGAATAATTTATCTGTACAAGACCTTAAGGACGGTGAAGTTTCAGTACCGGAAGACATATCTCAATTTTATTTTACTCTTATTGCAGGAAGTAACAGCAAAAGAAAAAACAATTTAAAATGTATTCGATTAGTACAATCTTTGAGCCAGGATGCTATATATGCCATATTTAATGGTAAATGTAAAACGTCAAAGCATATTAAGCTCGGAATGGCTTTAAAAAGTTTAACAAGTAGTCGTAATATAATTGACATAATCCACAGATATGGTCATTGCATTAGCTATCCAGGGGTAGAGGAGCTGGAAACTGAAGCTACGTATTACGCAATGCAAAAGTCAACTCTATGTCCTGAAGCAATTAAATTAAATCCAAATCTATGTACTGGACTTGCGTTTGATAATTTTGATCGGTTTGTGGAAACCAAAAGTGGGAAGGACACGTTACACGATACTGTCGGTATAATTTATCAGAACGTAGACTCAGATACTTCACATGAATTAGAAACTCCAAATTTGCCTACTGACACCAGCGAGGAACCTGGAATGTCGGGAAAAAGACGACGAAGAACAATAGAGGTTACTGAGGTGGAAGGTAGACCATACATGAAGAAACCCAAGATGACTGATAGTTTAGATATTTCTATTCATGAAGCTGAAGAAACACTACCTGTAAATTTACAACTGTACAAAAATATTGATTTAATTTGGATGCTCAGCCATGCTTACAATTTACCTAATCTTCCGATGTGGGTTGGCTACAATTGTTTGATCAGTAATAATGGAAATAATCCTAAGCAAGTTGTTTCTTATTTAACTCCAATAAATTTATCGCCCACAAACACATCGGTTGTTCTAGAAACAATGGAGCAAAGCTTAACAATTTGCGGTGAACTTAAGCAATCGTGCATTCAAGTAACTTATGATCTTGCAATAGCAAAAGTAGCCTTGCAAATTCAATCTACTGAAGCACCCAAGTTTGACAACATATTTATTCATTTGGGACCATTCCATATCATGATGGCATACTTCAAAGCTATAGGAAAATTTATAGCTGATTGCGGCTTGTCCAACGTTATGGTGCAAAGTAATTTGTTAGCTTCCGGGTCAGTTGCTGGATTTCAGGATGGAAAACACTTCAATCGATGTAAAAGACTTCATCCGTTGATGTCAGTAGGTCTGGAGATTTTACATTTTAAATCTTTTTTAGACCTTTATAATGTAGAAGTATCAGATACAGTTATTGAAGATATTGCTCGTCTGCAGAATTCTCCAATGTCATCTTTTGAAGTTGAGAATGAAGATTTGAAAATACTACTAAATAATTATTGCATTTATAAACAAAAGACTTTGAACGGTGAGCATGGAAAAACATCGCAGTATATATAAACTTGGTCAATTATTATCTAACTCTATCCAGAAGTGTTCGTATTGGAGATTTTGATCTGTTCAAATACGTATTACAAAAGATCACAAATTTATTTTTTATCTTTAACCAACCAAACTATGCTCGCTGGACTGTTAAATACTGCTCAAATTTATTAAACGTCGCCGAAACTAATCCTGATTTGTATGAAGAATTCCAAGAAGGTTTTTTTGGTATTCGAAGAACCAATAAGCCTTTTTCTAAACAACCAATTGATCTTGTTCTTGAACAAACAATAAACGCTGATGCAGCTAGGAAACTCACTGGTATAATACATTTTACGAATTCAATTTCTGCACGTCAACGATGGGCTTGTCGCGAAGACGTTAGGTTTTATTTCTTTTATACTTATTATTATATTCTAGTTATCTCAAAGTTTACAATGAGATTGACTTTACAGTAACCATACATTTAGCTTCGCATAGCTCCCAACGCCTTGACGATACATTAGAGACACTCACCGATACGGAACCCCCTCCGGCTTGCAAGTATCTCTCAATCCAGCCTCTTATATCTTCGGTCCGCGAGGGCACCGAAGTGTTATTCATCCAGCTTCTCCGGAGTGATTATGATATCTGTAAATTTAAGTACCCATGAATCTCAGGGCTAAGTATTACCTATCTGTCTTAATTGATAAAACCTTTTATGACATTTATCCAATCACAATACCTATGATGAAGTTTGTTTGAGGGCTTACCCAAGGCCCCCCTCATCCCAGGTTTTGTGATACTTTAGTGCTAATCAGATTGGATTCTTTCCATATCTGTTAGCATGCGTCTCAGACGAATTGCCTCTCCGTCTGAATCGCTCCCCTTGTGGTATTACCTATATATGGGCGATATAGAGTAATGAACGTCCGTCGACGCTGCGTGTATGTAGGGTACACGACTTCATGGCGATGGGGTGGATTTATAAGAGAGGCTTGCCAGGGCCCCCTCTTCGCTATAAATCCCAAGCGCGCTATGTCCGGACGGCAACTTGTATACAGTCGCTTTTCTGCCCTCAGCCCACGCTGAAGGCGCGACCTGCATATTTAGTTCAAGGTGTCATGGGTTGTTAGAACAGGTACATACCGGTACCCTCACACATAATATAATGTTCATTAGCTTTAATGATTAGACAAACAGATAAATAATACTTAGCTGTCCAGGTGGCACGTATCCCAGGTGACGAGAATCTACACAGGATCTTCTCGCACTGAATTTACTTTACTTAAAATAATATTAGTTACACAGACTGAATATGTCATAGCGACTATCTAAGCGGGAAAAATGGCGGCGCGTTGAGCGGCGGAAATTTGTCAGGTTGTCAGTACTGATTTAGTGTTGCTATTACAATAGTGCTGTGCACATATATTTACATTTAGTAAGTGTTTGGAACATCGCGATTTCATGTTTCGCGACACTCCCGACGACGACATAAATTACATGCGTTCCATTAAGTCTCGCGTCCACTCTCGGATCTTCTCTCGAGCCTTCAGGGACGCGTCTCTCACTTCTCTCACTTCAGGAGCTTGAGTTTTTTCATTTGTATCGGTGCCTTTAGGTATGCTATCATTACTGTGGTTTTCATCAGGAATTATTGGATCATCATTTTCTGTGGTAAGTGTTCTCTGAGTTACTTTCTTTTCTATCTCTTCCCTATTTATGTGTTCTTCTGTTTCAGGTTTGTCAACGGGTTCTGCGGTTTGTGAAGTTGTGGATATTTCTTCGGTAAGAATGGTTGAGTCGAGTTCTTCTAGTAGAGGTAAGTTATCCCATGCTGGTGTAACATCTTCTCTTTCAAACTCAAACATAACCCTTTCTTTTCCAGATATATCTTCTTCAACCTCCAACGGATAAAGATGTGCGAAGGAATTAGTGAATTCCGTATCATTCACCTTTACTCGTTCTATTCTGCATTGACCGTCGGCTCCTTTCAACAAAGATATAAATTTTCCAACTTTCCAGTTTTCTCGGTTCTTCGTATCTCCTTTAATTTGGACGATATCTCCTAGTTTTGGAATTTCCATTTTTGTTATCCTTGGTTCTTTAAGAGAGTGTCGGTATCTCTCCCTTAGACTTGGCAGGTACTGGTCGACGAACATTATCTTAAACTCTTTCAGCATGTTCTGTCCACGTTTCCAACCTTCCACTAGATTCTGTTTCGTTACTGTGCCTTCTTGTGGAAAATTTGCGTCTGAAGGTGTTGTCACGATGCATTTATTCAAGGTTAGAAAATCTGAGGGTTTGAGAATATCCTCTAAATTAGAACCTACACACGTCAGTGGGCGTGTGTTTAAAATTGCTTCTATCTCTTTTATGATTGTATTTAGTTGATTATCTGACAGTAAACTTTTAGTCAGAGTTCTCTTGAAACAGTGTTTTCTTCAACCAATGTTCAGTTAGACACAAAACCTGAACATCATAATTCTGTATAAACAAACTTAACTCTAATTATTTGCCAGATAACCTTTAACCATATTTTCATGAACAGCATTTCAACATATATGAAGCCTACCTATTGTCGCACCTAACAGCTTAAGCTACAAGGTGTATCAATAAAAGTGTTAGCATCTGTACAAGTGCTAGTAACAAAAACAACATTAACATTACTACCAACAGAAAACGTTGGCAAATGCACACCAGTGTCGCTGTGTACATTGTATGTTAAAAGGTTAGCAATATGTCGCCCAGAACTAGGTGGCAAAAACATTGAGAAGTTAGTGAGCAATCAGAAATAAATTGATTACAGCTAAAACACAAATAACCCTCCTTTTGGGCTTCGCCGTAGTCGGGTAAATAGCGTCACCGCGATGACACGTCCCAATTATAAATTAACAAATCCAAACCACAAACTCATCCATTTTGCTCAATGGACAAATATTGAGAATAATGCAAAGCACAAAAGTTGAATTTACAATAATTAATGGTCTCATTGAGATGTAACATCAAATGGACACATTCAACTATGTCACCCTTCCCTACATTTAAATTATTCCCATTTAACAAAACAACAGTAAAATTGGGATCCACTTCAGTCAGTTTAATTCCACTACTTATTTGGATAACACTGGCAGTTGGCACCGTGTAAACAATTATTTATTACATAGTGTTGGGAACATTGATTAAATAAGGTACCAAAACCTTGACCAATTTTATCAGAAAATAAGTAAGTAGTATCTGTTAAAATATTATTATTCTTACTTCCATCATCAATACTGCCGACTGGTCGAGCCACCGAGGGAGTAGCTGACTGGTGCTGACTTGCTGAGGCTGTGGAATAACTGTACATGCACAGCTACAAGAAAGGTTATTGGTCCGAGACTCATACCTCTCCGCATCGTACGTGATCAGGTCCACCAGCTCATTGGCCTCCTGCACGCGCCCACTCAGGTCCCGTTGAGAAGCCTCATATTTACTAAAGATATCCTTTAGTGCATGTTCCCTTACAAACAGTTCATCCTGCAGGTTTTGAGTGTCGGTCTCATTTGACCTACATAATTCTAATTCACTCTCACACTTCTTAAGATCTAGAATTAGTTAATATCTTTACCCTCTACTTCCTCAGGGGAATGTTCCTTTTGAATCCTTTTGATCTTTTGTGTATGTGATAGCGTATTGTCCTCACAGTGTTCTGTGGAGCTGTTTCGTGATTCCTCATCTACTTGATTTCTCCGTTCCTGTTCTTATGAGATCTTTTCTCCACTCGTGAGACCCTCCCCAACAGGAAACGAAAAAGAATGTTCCACAGAAGAACATGTGGGATTAACTGCAACTTTGGTTTCATTAAGTAAAGAAATTTCGGCTCTACGACCTTTCGGCCAAGTTCTGCAGTCTTCCAGTCGAAAACTTGGTCCGGATAGCCATTTCTGCTTGTCTTCCACAGAACTTGTGGGTTTAGTAGCCACGTCTGCCGGATTCAAACTTGTTGGAACATATCTTACAGTTACTGGTGTATATCCCTTTATTTCTTCTATCCTTCTTGCAGCGAATGGTGGTAGTAGCTTGTTTCCGTAATACCAATCAGTCACTATTTGACTATCTGTCCGTATAGTGTTATCTGTAAATTCAAAGTCTAGGAACTTGATTACGTACTTCAGCAACCGGCTACCTATTAGAGTACCTAATAGCTCAAGCCTTGGGATTTTTAAATTGTCCTGATCTTTGATAGGTACCACTCGTGATTTTCCTATCACAAAACTCACTTCTTTTCCATTAGAAATGTATACAACTGCAGCATAAGTGTCGGTTGATGCATCTGTGAAAACGTGCAGTCGAATATTCTCATTACCAGTTTGTTTGAAGTACTTCCTTGGTAAAACAATGTTTTTTGTGTTTTCTAGTTGTTCTGTAATAGTTTGCCATTCGTTGGTCAATTCATCTGGTAATGGGGTATCCCATTTGAATTTATGTATCCACAGATTTTGTAGTAAAAGTTTTGCTGGTAACAAATCTGGTGCAGTATAACCGCATGGATCATGAATTGACGCTATGTTTTTTAGTATTTCTCTAGTGGCTTCTGTATCCTTTCTTGGTCTTAATGTGATCGTATCTTCTCCTGTGTTCCAATTCAGTCCTAATACTTTAACTTCTACGTCTCTGCAAACATCCGATGAAGAAATGCTTTCTGAGAATCGTTTGGAATTTGAACTCCATTCTCTGAGATTCATTGAAATCTCTTCAAATGGGATCTTACACGTCTCATACATCTCTGTTGCTTCTTGTATCGATTCCACTCCTGTGACAAGGTTATCGACGTAGATGTCATTCACTATGCGTTTTAGACTTTCCTCATTGGAACGCAGTAGATGATGTTTTAGAGTAGCGTTTAGAAGAAATGGACTTGATATTACTCCAAATGGTACACGACAAATCGTAAGTGTAGGATTTTATCTTCCGTGGCCGCTCCTTTTATGTCTTTCAACCATAAGAATCGAGTTACGTCTTTGTCCTTTTCGTGTAGGGCTATTTGTAGTAAAGCCTTTTCTACGTCTGCTGTTATTCCTATTTGTCGCGATCTAAACCTTAACAACATTCCGGTCAAGTCTTCTAGCATAAGTGGTCCGCAATGTAAGCATTCAATTAAACTTTTGCTATGTTTGGTCTTCGCCGAAACGTCGTAGACTATGCGAGTTGGTTTACCCGGATGGCTAACACCGTGATGTGTTAGGTAGTGTATAAGATAATTTACATCTTCGACTCCCTTTTCATTGTCTGGTACCCTTTCAATTATTTCTTTTGCTAATTGTTCCTTTAATGTAGTGTCATACGCTGTTAGTGAATTGAAATCTAATCGTTTGAGTAGATTGACTAGTCTGCCTATGGCTAGGCCGTAATTAGTCTCTAAATTAGGTAGGTAATCTATCCATGGCCAACTAACAGTGTATCTATCATTTACTAGTTCTATTGTATCATTGAATTGGTTGATTACTTCTTCGTCCCTAGTCAATTTTGGTGAATCGCATATTCCAATTTGATTGATGATGATTGATGATTCTAGTTCAATTAGGCATTGAGTGCTAATTAAACCGGTTTCCTTTTAATAGCATTATTTGCATCTAAAATTCTATATTGCCTTCTAAATTACTAAGTCAGTACGTTTAAATTGTAATTACTCATGTCACATTTACTGAGTATCAAAATTCAATTAAAATTGTTATCAAATATTATTTAACAGTCATTAATAGTATGTAGATACTATTGTCGTGTCATCGAAAGGCTTAAATATAGAAGTTCAGAGCATAATTATAATGACCTAATTATAGATATTTTTATTTACATGTTTCGCAAAAACTTAAGTTATCGACAGAATCACTAGAGCTTTGATTTTTCTCGGATAACTAGACAATAATTGTGAAAGCAACTTGGAAATAGCGTTGGTCACAGTTTCAACCTAATTTAACCTATTTCCTACAGTCTACAATGACGAATCATACAGTCTGCCTATGACTAGTCAATTAGACAATGGTGAAAACATTTATGTAACTAGTAGGTAATTTTAAATAAATACAATAATCTAAAATGTAATAAAAGTTGATATTTTGAACTTGGGTATAACAACTTTAGGTATTTTTGTGCTTGACCTCCTCGGTCTTATTTATGCAATTCCTATAACAAAGTGCTCTGTTATGATGGCCAACTTTGTTACAGTGTACACATTTAATTGGCCTTTTACAATCTTTTACTTGATGATTTTTGCTTAGGCAGGCAAAGCAGTGATCCTTTATTTTCTCTTTCCTTTCTTCCACAGTTGTAACAACCGTGCATTGATCATTGAAGTGCGATCCTTGGCAAAAAATACATTGAAGTTTCCTTTCCTTTTCATGGGCCTGTCTCTTTTACTTCCTTGTTCTTGAGGTCTTCTTTTTGTGGAATTACTATTGTAGTTACTATGTTTATGAAATGGTTTTTTCTCACTGAACCTTTCTTCTCTTTTATTTCCAGGGCGGGTATGACTCGGATCGTGTTTTTCAGGATTCTTGTAATTTCGGTTAGGTTTCATGGATTTTCCTCTTCTGCTTTGTGAGCTTGTGCGTGACGTCTGAGTGGTATATTCTTCTAGATTTTCGGAGATGATCCCATTTGCGTCTTCCCTAGCAGCTATTATGGTTTCCAGATGTTGACGAATTTCTTCTATTGGCTCGGTTTTTGCCTTTATCCTTTTCAGTTTGATATTCATCTCCGCTAGAACCTCCTCACCGTGTAGTTGTATGTCACTAAAGTAAGTGACCTCTTCCACATAATATTGCATTTCGTTTATTGATAGACTACTGTTTAACTCAGTTCCGAACCTTTTTACCGTTACCTCCAGCTTACCTAGCACTATTTCTAAATTTTCAGAATTTTCTATATTAACATTATCTTTATAAGTGAGAGCTTCTTCAGCGAGTTTAGAGATAGCCGTTGATATAGACTCAAGTCGTCTTATGAGAATTTGTTCCATTTTGAATTCTGAAATAACATTTTATAATTTTACACCCTGTATCTTAGGTTAAGGATTTACATCACGTATCGTTAAATTTCCAAATTGCGTAGTGTTCGCAATATAATAAAAACGAAAGAAAATAAATTTGGTTAATATCCTGTATGACCAAAAGTTTATCTTAACTTCCTATGAACAAGGAACTTTATGTGTATGTAACAAAGTTTCAATTGACATCCTGTTTGAAACAGAAAATTTTTATTGACCCTCTGTATAAGTCAAAAAAAAATTTATGGCCACCCTGTATAGATTAGAAAAGATTTACGGTCACCCTGTATAGATTAGAAAAGATTTATGGTCACCCTGTATAGATCAGAAAAGATTTATGGTCACCCTGTATAAATCGGAAAAAAAATTATTGTCATCCTGTATAGAACAGAAATATTTTCCCCTGTATAGAACAGAAATTTTTTCCAAGTTAAAAGCAAGGAATATTTCACTATCTATCAAATCTATAGGATACTATATTTTCTATAATAAACTCAGTTACTGAATTATATGTGCAAGGAAAATTCCCTTGTACCTATGAAGTTTTATTATTAACTCAGAATATATTCACATTACTGATGTTGTTCAACGGGTAAAACTGGTTTGTTTCATTATTTTTAAATTTTCCTTAATTTATTTAGAGTATCCATGTCACCCTATCATCCCCTCCCGACCCCTCTTTCATTCTCCCCTGTTAACCACAACACAATTATTTGCACCTTTTCCTTCATACCATTACTCCCACAATCCATTCATCGTTCCTTTGGTTTTCATTTCACTCTTCATCAGTCAACATTTATATGGTTGATGTTCTATCAGTTGTTTCATTACTTATTCAAAAACATATTAGGTACTAACATCGTTTGTGTATGCATCCACAAATGATATTAGAGTTTACCTACTTACATCAACTTAGTACTTAGTTACTTGGTATACTTTAGCAGTCAACATGAGACGATGCAGTCAGTCAGGGATGATGTGTATAACATGACAGAAGTTGAGACATAATTATTAATATACAATCCAGTTTTTCTCCGCCAGTGTATTTAATTAGTTTTATGAGAACATATCACTTTTATGATTAGTTCTTTTAAAGTAACTGTTAAATAACTTACAATGAGTGTTGATGTACTTTTCCTTTTATAGTAGTAGTGATCTATACATGAGATATTAGGTGTGAAGAGTCAGTGTCACACATCTGCCTTTATTTGTCCATCTGTATGGAGAATATTTGGTATAAATAAACAGTTTTATGCTAACTCATACATAACATGTTGTATTTAGGTGAATTTTAACACATCAGGTGTTCTCATCACAACTTACATACCTAAGTCACTCTTCAGTTACTTAATTATTAGATAATACAATGTAACAGTATCACAATGAGTGTACATGGCTCATTTCCTTGTACACCACCTGTTTTTTAATTTAACCTGCATTCATTGCAAATAAATGACTTGATTTGGTTAGAATAGTACACAATGATATCCGTGCTGACTTTGGCACGTATGTACTTGAGCGCCTATGAGCTCATACGCCATATTATAGCCACAATCAAAAAAACCATCAATATAGATCTCTTTGTGATGTCTTAGGAGCCAAGAGTCTGTGTTGTTGTATCAAAGTCTTACATTAGGTAATTTCCTCTTTAGGTCTACGTTATAGCTTTTATATAGTAAAATAGTTTACCTGTTAATCTTCTTAGTTATTCCTAAGTTATATTAAGTTTATTTCCATTCACTTTTATAGGTAGATAATATAACTTTCTTGTAATTATTTCGTCAAAACAACTTTATGACAGGTGCACTTTTTTCACAGTTGAACGTATTACGTTTACTATACACACAATACGTAACAGGTTTCTATTGTTTTAATTCTTTTATAAGAATGCAACGAACTAAGAAATAAGTAAGTTTTAGTTTTATCACTAATCAGTATGATACACGAGACGTCAACGTTTTGTTTACCATCGCCATTTTGAATGCAAGGAACATTTTCACAGTCGAATTTCGCAATTCAATTTTTTGTCACTTGTTTAGTGTGAACGTGTATATTATGCTATTCAGTAAATTAATTTTGGATTTTACATGAACCATATATAAGAGTTATTAGTTGTAACTCGTTAAAAGTAAGATAATCGTATGTTTATTCGAACCCGAAGCACATTACTTCCTGCTTCCGTTCAAAGAGAGCATCAGTCATATATTCATTCTGCCAAACTCGTGGCAAGTTTAGACAATATTATCAGAACCGCGCCAAATTCAAATTTAAATGTTTAATTGGCTCATAACGTTGCACATTACACGTGCACACGCTACATACCGATTCAATTTGCAGTAACTTCGAGAATCTTTCATCTCGGCCTGCTGTTCATCTCAATGAACTTAGATAAATTAACGTTTACTCATCATCACCTTGACGTTCCAAATTTGGCGCCTACAGGTGAATTATTATGGACATCCGCTTATGAACGTTAGTTCCCATCGGATTATATAGATGTCGCTGCCACCTGGATTTTACACAAGTTCAATAATAATTTAACGATAAGAGTATGGGTTAATTACAATCGAAATATATAGATGTCGCTGCCAACCTGAATTTTACACAACAAGTTCAATAATAATTTAACAATAAGAGTCTGGATTGATTTTCTGCCTTGGAATGCTTTAAATGTTTTAAATGTTAGTGTCTTTGAAATCCCAGCTAGTATCTCTACCATGTCGCGAAGACGTTAGGTTTTATTTCTTTTATACTTATTATTATATTCTAGTTATCTCAAAGTTTACAATGAGATTGACTTTACAGTAACCATACATTTAGCTTCGCATAGCTCCCAACGCCTTGACGATACATTAGAGACACTCACCGATACGGAACCCCCTCCGGCTTGCAAGTATCTCTCAATCCAGCCTCTTATATCTTCGGTCCGCGAGGGCACCGAAGTGTTATTCATCCAGCTTCTCCGGAGTGATTATGATATCTGTAAATTTAAGTACCCATGAATCTCAGGGCTAAGTATTACCTATCTGTCTTAATTGATAAAACCTTTTATGACATTTATCCAATCACAATACCTATGATGAAGTTTGTTTGAGGGCTTACCCAAGGCCCCCCTCATCCCAGGTTTTGTGATACTTTAGTGCTAATCAGATTGGATTCTTTCCATATCTGTTAGCATGCGTCTCAGACGAATTGCCTCTCCGTCTGAATCGCTCCCCTTGTGGTATTACCTATATATGGGCGATATAGAGTAATGAACGTCCGTCGACGCTGCGTGTATGTAGGGTACACGACTTCATGGCGATGGGGTGGATTTATAAGAGAGGCTTGCCAGGGCCCCCTCTTCGCTATAAATCCCAAGCGCGCTATGTCCGGACGGCAACTTGTATACAGTCGCTTTTCTGCCCTCAGCCCACGCTGAAGGCGCGACCTGCATATTTAGTTCAAGGTGTCATGGGTTGTTAGAACAGGTACATACCGGTACCCTCACACATAATATAATGTTCATTAGCTTTAATGATTAGACAAACAGATAAATAATACTTAGCTGTCCAGGTGGCACGTATCCCAGGTGACGAGAATCTACACAGGATCTTCTCGCACTGAATTTACTTTACTTAAAATAATATTAGTTACACAGACTGAATATGTCATAGCGACTATCTAAGCGGGAAAAATGGCGGCGCGTTGAGCGGCGGAAATTTGTCAGGTTGTCAGTACTGATTTAGTGTTGCTATTACAATAGTGCTGTGCACATATATTTACATTTAGTAAGTGTTTGGAACATCGCGATTTCATGTTTCGCGACAGGGCTCGCAGTCACGATATCAGATCGACAATAATTAGTTCAATGTATAAAGATTTGGGCCTGCAGAAAGAGCAAGACGTTTCGGCCGAGCTCACCAATCATGCTATAAAAAATAATACTAAGCAGTTACGAAATTTTATTGACGCTTTTGATGCATTTATAAATCCATTCGACTCAAAAGTGCCAAAAGATTTGTTAATCAATATTTCATCGGGTAAAGCAGCTTCGGAGCCCGTAGAAAATTTTTTGCTTAATATAGAAGAAAATGGTGAAGCTAAGCGTCAAGCGTTTATCTCTGAGTGTGAATTGGATAATAACAGATTCGAAAAAAGTATCAAGAAAACACCAACGGAAAACTTTACACTAGATTATTGTAAAAAGAAAAAAACCAAAGTAGGTGATAAAGTGCAAGAAGTACGAATGCAAAGAGATCTTTTTGGGCGTATTCTTGGCATATCTATAGATTACAAGGTAGATATGGCGAAAATTTTGTCTTATCCTATTACTCCAATGCCATTATCCATGTGCCATATTGATGGAGCAATTTGTAAAACCCAGAAATCCACTTTGATGAAATCTCTGGAGAAAGATGTACAGCATGATTCACCTGATCAAATTGACGTCTTGTTAATTGATGGTTTTTTTTTACTTCACACCATGAAAAATGTCCCGAAAACTTTTGGAGCTATTTCGAAAAAAATGCTTCTAATGGTAACGCAGCTCAAAGCGACGAGATACGACGTAATTTTTGACCAATATTTCTCTCCTTCCATCAAAGACTACGAAAGAGATCTTCGCCAAGAGTCTAATCTACTGGATTTTAACATTACTGGCCCTGATCAAGTTAGACCATCTGATTTTTTAAAAGAATTGAAAAATATCCATTTTAAACAGGCCCTTGTTGATTTTTTCATTCAACACTGGACATCTGATGAAATGGTCCCATTTATTGAGAATAGCCGGATATTTATTAATTTTAAACAATGTCATTCTTACATCGTCGAGGATAACAAAGTTGTATCAGAGGAGGATGACAGTTTATCGTGTCCAGAGCATGAAGAAGCTGACACTAAAATTGTTTTTCATGTTTGTAATGTTGATGCTCAAGCAAATTTTGTTATAAGATGTTCTGATACTGATATAGCAATAATTATGTTAGGACATATGCATAATTTGAAAAATGATGCTTCTAATGTATGGTTAAACACAGGCACCGGAAATAATCAAAGATACATTAATTTGACAAAGGTTTACGAGCACTTGGGACCATCTTTGTGTAGGAGTTTGCCAGGATTTCACGCTTTGACTGGATGTGACTTTAATCCTGCCTTTTTTAAGAAAGGTAAACAAAGACCTTTTAATATACTGATGAAAAAACAGGAATATCAGAGATCTTTTATGCAGTTTGGTGATCCAGCATTGTTTACCGATGAGCACACAGTACAAGATATTTTCAAAAGCATACAAAAATTTATCTGTGAAATTTATAGTATTCCTGGTATACTCGACGTTGATACTGCCCGGCTTCAGTTGTTTTTAAATAACTACAGCGTATCAAATGTCAATGAAGATTTTAATCCCAAATCTTTGAAAAAATTTGATGCAAGTAATTTACCACCATGTAAAACTGAGTTATTTCAACAATTTCTGCGAGCTAATTACATCTCAAGCATATGGAATCATGGTAATGAAAAAATACCAACCATTTTTACTCCTGAACACAATGGTTGGAGAATTGAAGAAAACCAGTTCAACTTTCATTGGTTTGATGGTGACCAATTACCAGGAGAAGTTAGTGAATCTCTTCAAAGATTAGGTACTTAATTAACTTAAACTTCAAGTTTAAAATTTAATATATTTGTAATTTTATATTTGTAATACTTATAAAGTTATAATTGTTTTTCGTTTGTTTTTTGTTTTTTTTGTTTGTCATCTCTCATATAGTCTTTTTTTTTTTTTTTTTTTTGTAATTTTATATTTGTAATACTTATAATTGTTTTTTGTAGATGAAGCTGCCAGCAACAACATATCTGACGACGATGAAGATGATGACTTGGATGGACAGTACCGTGATTGGATGAACGATGAAATCTCAAATGATTGTCTCGTTAATTATGATGAATAAAAAATGATAACCCCAAATATATGCTATAAACTTGTTTACTTTCTTAGTACATTTTTTTTTTTTTACTTTGAGGCGCATAATAATTATTATTTATATTAGTTATTTATTTTTTTATTTTTGTATCGCGTATCATTGGTATAATATAAGTTATATTACACGCAAACAGCACATAAACAGTAGATTGAAACAGATGGTGAGTTTAAGAAGGGGAACCGAGCTATTATGGATGTCTCACTCACTCTGAAGCGCATGCATAGTGCTCTCACCCCCATACTTCTGGCTGAATATTTTTTGTCTTAGGGGATGTTTGGTCACTCTGATTTGTCTGACTGATTGAATATAACTTTTAAATGAATACTTCAATAACATATTAAAAAATCAGACATGTAAAAATAAGTAAAGTTCAAGTATTTTTTGGGTAGCTTAGAAGCGTCTGACAAAAGCTCTGGTCCATCAAAAGTGTCTGACACTTATGATATTACTTTAAAATAATATTCTACATGACATATATAAAAATCAGCCATGTGAATTTAAGTTAAATAGAACTTATTTTTAGTTACCTTTCTCACCTGGTACCTGCCCAGGTGTCACTCGACAAGTTCCACAAAGCGAGTAGGTATTCAAGGCACACGAGACGCTACTGAAAACTTCAGGTTTCATCCGTGTGAAAATAAGTTATGTCTGATTGCTCTGGGATCTTGGACTATATCATTTGAAAGGACCTTACTTGTACATTTCCAAAATATTGCTCAAATTTTAAGGGACGCCCTCTAGCGGACAAAACGTCATGTATTCAAAAAAAATATTTTACTTTGTAAATAATAGTAGCTGGTCTCGCTGAAGGAGGCACTCGACTTGCCAAGGAGCTCACAAACCATATGCATAAAGTTGGATTACTGATTACAGATGATTTAAAATGGCCACTTTAGCAGATCTTAATATGAATTGCGAATAATTCGTAAAAATGAATTAATTATTCATAATAGTAAATGCGTCTGACTATTTTCGCAATTCATATTATGATTTGCTGAATTGGCCATTTGAGACCCCAAAGATATCGTTGTCGTCCGAGATGACGATACTTGAGTATCGTGTTGATCTCGTTATAGTCGCAGGGTGAAACGGACATAACCTTTTGATCGTGTTAACTTACAAGTTTAATTTTTTCAGCAGAAAGAGACTGTAGACTCGACCCTTGTTTTATCATTTTAACGTGATACCTTTGATACGCGTTCCTGAGAAAAAGGGTCTTGACAGACAGATAGACGGACGGCAAAATGATCCATCCTATCATCATCATCAGCCATCAGTCATGGCGGGAGGCCTACCAACGCTGCGTCTTCCGGTTCGTCGTCGCCACTCGAGAACATTTCTGCCTCATCGGTTGTCGGTTCTTCGAGCGATGTAGAATAATCCTATAAGGCCCACGAAGATACTGAGAATATATCAATTTAAAATAAACCTTAACTCCTATGACATGCGGTTGAAAACCGCATGCAAAGCGAGACTCGCGCGGTGAGCCGTCAAGCTGCCACGAACCGCGCTTCGCCGCGCCTGTTAAAGTTTATTTTAAATTGATTTTATTCTCAGTATCTTCGGCGCGTCCGCCGGTGTGCGTTAGGCCTAAGGGTTCCATTTTCATTTCGAAGTAGGTACGGGACCGTTAAAACATCGGAAGAAAGTAAAAAAAAGAAAACATAATTAGTACATTTTTATTTATGATAAAATTACAAAGGTCTTGGTGCGGGATACAATCCTTTAGGTCCATTAAACCAAAAGTATCCTAAATCATGTATTTCTTCCGGTTCCCAATGATATCTTTTCGGCAAGAATTGCTGTAACCGCTTCCGGCTTACGTCTAGAAAACTTTTTTTCTTTTTCCAGTCTTTGGCACTGAAAATTTGGTTTCCCTGCATGAAATAAAAATCTTCTAGATCCATTGTCTTGCTTTCAGTTTCGTCTGAAGACACGTGTTTCTTTTTCTTCTTGATTTTAGTTAAATCTTCAAAGGTACTTGACTCTTTCGACACATCTTCAATGCTATTTGACTCTTTCGACTCATCTTCAGTGCTACTTGACTCTTTCGACCCATCTTCTATGCTTCTGTATTTTGTCGACGGCTTTTTAATGTATTCTCTGCTCCTGCTCTCTTCAGAGCTGTATTTCTTTTTCTTACTAGCCTCCCAAGATTCAATGCTTCGCTCTTCTGAATTACTATTCATGGATTCAGGAGAATCATTCTGTTTTTTCTTGCTTGATTTTTTCTTCTCATAATTGTACTCTTCTGAAGAATCAAATTGCCCCTTAGGTTTCTCTAAAGACTGATGTCTATTATGAACAATCGCAAATCTTTTTTTTAAATATCTTGTACCATCTTTTTTATGCCTCTGGTCCTTATGATCGTCATTTGTCCTAACGGATGTTCGATCTTTAACGCAGTCTTCACCGTTACAAAATTGGAGCGGTGTTCCGGATAATATCAAGAGATCTTGTGGATGAACTACACTACCTTTGGCAGAATCAGTCTGTTTCAATTTATTGACATCTACATAAGAAATAGGATCGTCTTCTAAAGCTTCTTTCAGTTTAGTGGTTTTTGCCCGTATTTCTTTCTGATCTTCAAATTTATCTAAGTGTCTGACGAATTCTAAGATTGCTTTCTTAGGTCGGTAGAATGGGCTTATACTGATGACTTCTTGCTTAGGTTCTATGACACCACGATTGAAGACATAGGCTTCGTCGTCATAATCTTGTAGGATTATAAATTGACTGTCTGACAGATGAGCTGCGAAATTAAAGATTATTAGTTGGAAAATGTCGACGAAAGTAGAGGAAGACCAAAGAAACGATGAATGGGCTATTATAAGAATGATTTGGTAAGAAATGAGATGTCTCATGCCTTTTTATAGTTTATTGGTAGTTTAGTTTATTTTATAGTTTTTAATTAATATTATCATGGCTTAATTGAAATATACTTAAAAAACATAACTTTCGAAAAACGTGTGCTCTACCTAACCCTTCGGAATCTAGAGGCATCATGTAATGTTATGTTATTTTCCTGTGTTTTCTACTGTGTGTGAATAAATAGTAAAAAAAAAACAGGTGCAACAAATCCAGACTTCAGAGAATTGCTAGGAAATTCCTGATGAAATACGAAATAACACTGCTCGATCTAGGAATCGAATCTATTCGAAAATTAAGATTATGCGAACTGGGTCGTGAGGGTTCTGACCCAGTTCGACCCAGTCGTTCTGTGTATAAAATAATAGTATTCAGCTGCATCCCGTTGGCCTGGAAGTTCCACTACTTGTTGGGAAAAAGCTACGCAGGTAAAATAACATCACAATGTTTTCCCGATAAAGTGCTAGATTTGTAGGTAGATTCTATACGCCTCAAAATTGCTCGAATATTATTTAAACTTACCAAAAACAAGAACAATACATAGACAACTAAAATCAAAGAGCAACATTTTCAACTTTTTACACTATGTGACATTTTTGACAAGTAAAAATTAATATGGTGGCCCAGCCATCGTCAATAAAAAATAAAGCGAATTTCTAATTAGATACACTTTTTTTCATTGTAATTGATATCAAATGCAGGCTTGATTGTGCTTCAAGCATAAAATGAGCTGAGGTTGTGTCTAATTTAAATTGAAATTTTAATTAAAACTGACTACGGTTTACCTACCTAACTGCATTCTTAGTAATATGTTATCATTTAGAGTTCATGGCTAAGTATAACAGCTGCTTCTCGATCTTCAGGTTAAGGCTTGTGTCTAGGTTTCCTGTGTCCACCCGTCCCATTATATACCGAATTGCCTCCGTGAGGCTCCGTGCCTCGGTAAGCACGTTAGTCCTGACTCCTGGCTGTCATTTGTAGAGTTTTGACAGTCGCAACAGTTATTCAGTATTCACCAGTCTTGCCAAAGGGTACCGTAAAATGGGGGGAATAGAGATCCAGGGGTGAATAGAGACGAAACTTTGAAAGGGATTTTAACATTCAATGATCCTTATTATGATAAAACTAATCCTGACCTATCGCTGTAGATGTGATTGACTCAGCTGACATATCAGTAGCAATTTGACGGCACGGTTGGCGCAGTGGCTAAGCGATTGGATTGCTGCGCTGCGTGTCGCGGGTTCGATCCCCGCACGAACAAATATTTGTATGGCCTACAAATAGTTGTTTCGGGTCTGGGTATTTGTGTATGTGAGTTTAAATGTTTGTGCACGCACCCATTGCACGATACAGGAGAAATTCCTAGTGTGGGGCAACGTTTTTAAAAAAAAAAAAACTTCGCCTGAAAGCTCATACTATGGATAATACTATGAATCATAACATGGTTCATAATATCAATAATCATATATCAATAATAATACTTCTTAATCATAGTCAAGTCAGTCATATTTCGATTCATATTATGATTCATATTTTGATTCATATTACGATTCATATTACGATTCATATTACGGTTCGTATTATAATTTTATTATCGGCACGATTCTGGAGCGCTGACGCAAAAGTGAGTTATTGGGTCCATTTGGTGGTATGAAGTGAGACGCGGGGCGGGGAAAGTGCAGTGATTGGCCCGTAGCGCATCGCGTCATAGCCGTCACTCGGGATTTGTTCTTTACTCCTGCTGCACTTACCTCACGACCAATAAATAATAAACGGGTGTGCGTTTTATTTTATTTGTCATAAAGTGTACGATGCGTAAAGCGATCCCCACTTTTCCGCCGAGCGCTCAAGAACCGTGCCGGTATCTGTACGATTCATATTACGATTCACATTACGATTCATATTACGATTCATATTATCAGCGTTAGGTGTTAGTTATCCCTTAATTGTCGCTCTTTAACCAAACCTAACTTGCAGATCTTAGCTTATCCAAATTATGACTGACCTTACCTAACTCATTGACTCGGTCTGATTCATTGACATAGCCTAACTCATTGACCTAGCCTAATTTTATTTACTGATCTAACCTAACCTAACTTGCTGATACAAACTGACAAGGCAAGTGGACCCACCACTTAGATAGGTTAGAAGAATATAATACTTAGTAAGGCAAGTTGGTTGGTTGATTGTCCTTATGTGTACAACATAGTCACAATGACAATAGTAATGATGTGATCTGATAACCACGACCAGACGCTGCCGCTTGGCTCCGCTCTCTGCATAAATAAAATAATAATTCACCACGCGGGCTAGTGCGGGTTGGTAGATCTCACATGTCTTCAAATGATTCCTACTCCATACTGGGGCTCCCTAACGAGTGGCGATTGCCGCCCCTAGGACCGCTGCGCCGGGGTGTAACGCTCACCCTGCACTATAGGTAAAAGACGCGTCTGTCGATATTTCGACGCTGAAGCAAGCATCATGATCATGAATACTGAAGTTATTTTGGGTGGATGTTTATGAGCAGAGAAATCGGCCTGCCCTCTTTCTCAAACAGTAAATATGGTAAATATCCCCTTTTCATTGTTGATGGATGGTAGAAGCCAGGTACGCGGTCGCTCTATGTAAAATATTGGTATTTAGCTACACCCTGTTGTACTGGAAACTGTCGTCGACAGAGTTCGGAAAGGGCCAGGCTAGATGATGACCATGATAGAAATAGATATCTTAATAGTTTTATCATACACGTACATAAACTCACGGCCCCAGAGGGGTAGGCAGATATCACAGAACGCCACCTGCTACAATCCTTATATATAACTCCTTTTGCTTTAAATGCTATGAAATATATTTAGTTTTAATACCGCAAGACATATATCCAGGTCTGAAAGCAGGACACAAATCCCACCGTCATGCATATGCACATGCACATATGGGCCCACCCTCCCGCCCTCATGCATATGCGCACATACAAAACAAGTGAGAAGTAATTAGCATGCCATGCAACCAAACCTATACTCGACACGTGTTTCGCCCCTCCACGGGGCATCCTCAGGAGTTGTTGACTCGTCGAGCGTTCGAGCTCGAATGAGCTAGTCGCACCGCTGTCGGCCCTTTATATACCGTTTTGATGACGCTCGATACAACTAAACGTCACAAAGACATCTGTGCCGAATTACCTGCAATCATACTTAGTAGTGGTGATGGAATTAAATTTGTTTGGTCATTCAACAGTGTATATGCATTATTATTGTTATGTTTTGATATTTCTAACTGTTCCAACACACTCAACCGGAAACCCTTATCGCAAACATGCAACATGTTATAGGTATTGTTGTCGCTCAAGGAGTGGCCGGTGTCGTTTAAATGTTTTGCGAAATGTGATTTATCTGGATGGCCATTCCTGTAAGCGGCAACATGTTCCCTGTACCTAATTTCGAAACCACGGCCTGTCTGACCTACATAGACCCCGGTGCAATCATTGCACACTAATTTGTAAACCCCGGATTTTTTTGAATTCTCTAATTTATCTTTACCGTTACATAGTTTACGCAAGTTACGATCCGAACGAAAAGCTACGTAAACATTGTGTTTTCTAAGAATATTCGCAATTCTATCTGAAATTGGGCCTATGTAAGTGAGACTTCCGATATTCTTGTTAATTCTTTCGGGGGGACATGCATAAAGTGCTGAGCGTGCCCGGTCTTTCTGCTTTTTCTTAATTATATTATCAATAACTTGTTTGGTGTATCCGTTCGAAGTCGCGATTTGATACAATATTTTGAGTTCTTTGATTTCAAATAGAACAAAAAAAAAATATATATATATATGAATATACTTCAATAAATAATAAATCAATAATTAAATAATAATAATATAATAATAATAATATAATAATTATATAATATAATAATTATTATTAATAATAATATATAATTCAATAATTTTTTTTTAATATGTGAATAGAATTTCAGATAGAATTGCGAATATTCTTAGAAAACACAATGTTTACGTAGCTTTTCGTTCGGATCATAACTTGCGTAAACTATGTAACGGTAAAGATAAATTAGAGAATTCAAGAAAATCCGGGGTTTACAAATTAGTGTGCAATGATTGCACCGGGGTCTATGTAGGTCAGACAGGCCGTGGTTTCGAAATTAGGTACAGGGAACATGTTGCCGCTTACAGGAATGGCCGTCCAGATAAATCACATTTCGCAAAACATTTAAACGACACCGGCCACTCCTTGAGCGACAACAATACCTTGCATGTTTGCGATAAGGGTTTCCGGTTGAGTGTGTTGGAACAGTTAGAAATATCAAAACATAACAATACTAATGCATATACACTGTTGAATGACCAAACAAATTTAATTCCATCACCACTACTAAGTATGATTGCAGGTAATTCGGCACAGATGTCTTTGTGACGTTGTATCGAGCGTCATCAAAACGGTATATAAAGGGCCGACAGCGGTGCGACTAGCTCATTCGAGCTCGAACGCTCGACGAGTCAACAACTCCTGAGGATGCCCCGTGGAGGGGCGAAACACGTGTCGAGTATAGGTTTGGTTGCATGGCATGCTAATTACTTCTCACTTGTTTTGTATGTGCGCATATGCATGAGGGCGGGAGGGTGGGCCCATATGTGCATGTGCATATGCATGACGGTGGGATTTGTGTCCTGCTTTCAGACCTGGATATATGTCTTGCGGTATTAAAACTAAATATATTTCATAGCATTTAATGTCATGGATTTCCGCAAAGTAACGCCTGATTCCATAACTTATCCTTTTGCTTTGTCCACATTCACTCATCTGCTGGGTGCTTACTCTGGAATATAATTCCGATAGATCGACATTGGTCAAACGTCAGTTGGTTGAGTTAAACGTCAGGGATTGGCTAGACTCAGTGAGTCCATCCAATTGCTGACGTTTGACTGACAATTCCAATGTCGATCTATCGGAATTATATTCGAGAGTAAGCACACTGGTCATACACGAACGCAGTTACGAGTACTACGCACCTGTCCTTTCTGAAGAACATTAGCATCACCAATGAGGTCAGTGTACGTCTTTCTAAGTGTGCGTCCACACTGCGAGCCTAGCGCGGTTGCGACGACGGGCGCGAAGTATCAAACATATGAAACGCGCCTTTGCGTCCATACTGTAGTGACTAAGGCGGAAGCCTAGTGCGACGGGACTGAGCGAGACAGCGCGCGTAGTTTTCAAACGCTCCTGTCCGCGCGTTCTGGCCACACTACGGGCCTAGTCAGCGAGCGATCCAATGCGCGGGTGGCGGGGGTAACAAACCAGTTCGGTCTTATCGCTCGGCGTTTAAGCGTCTGTATTTTGTTTGTCTTAAAATGGCGGTAAATACTGAATTGTTTTTAAGTGCGATTCAATCTAAACCACCTATATGGCAAAGCAAACATCCACACCACCGTAATCGCACAATAACAAGAAAGATATGGAGTGAAATAAAATATCAGTTACTTCTCTGTTTTTATTTATTTCGTGCACACCAACTCTAGTGTTAAACACCTCCCATCTCAGGATCGGACTGTCGAGTAAACATAGCAAATCCTCGTCCATAGTTTGTAACACCTGATAATACGTCGAACAGCTACAAGAGCTCGCGCGTCACTGTGGCCACCGCACGCCCCCGCTCGCCGCGCCCGCCTAGGCTCCAGTCACCGCGCATTCAGTGTGGACGCACACTAAGGCGTCCCCTCCCGGCGTCGCCACTCACAGATCTGCCTTGTATAGCTTCGTTAATCGACTTTCGCTCATCCTCTCCTCTTGACTAAACCACCTTAGCATACTCTTTTATCTTATCCTTACATAGTATAAAACAAAGTCGCGTCTGTTTGTTTGTTTATTTGTTTGTTTGTCTGTATGCTTAAATCTTTAAAACTACGCAACGGATTTTGATGCGGTTTTTTTTAATAGATAGAGTGATTCAAGAGGAAGGTTTTAGTATATAATTTGAACGACATCCACGCGGGTGAAGCCGCGGGCATCAGCTAGTATGAAATAAAACAAAAAACAACTACACTGGGAAGATTTATTACAAAAGCGAATATAAAAATTATACACAGTAGTTTTAGGTTTATATAATACAGATACACTCTTCAACACTCATCGGGCAAAGTGCGTATTATGGGCATTTCATTATTTCTTTGGTCATTTTGATAATGACATTTAACAAGGGAACTAACTGAGTCGTGGAGGTCAAATAGGCATCCACTCTGTATAAAATACTGGTTATCAGCTGCATCCGGTTAGACTGGAAGCCGACCCCAACATAGTTGGGAAAAGGTTAGGCAGATGATGATGATGTGGTGTTATATCAATAACCATGTTTGTTGAAGTAGCTGCTCTGATTAATAAATCGTTTTATACTTTGGAATGGTTTGTGTTAGATCGGGAAAGTCAGTAACGACCGCATTACGCAAATTGCCCATAAATAATATTGATTTTGGTTTCAAATGATATATACAATGCGATAAAAAAAATATCTTTACTGCCATGATGTATTTCTTACTATCAAAATAAGTTTCCTTCGCGTGTCTCATCTGTAAATCTTTGACAGTCACGGATAGTCAGTAGCCCGAAAGTTTTACAGCCTGTCTTACCAAGGAGTGTCGTTGTGGTGGTCAGAGAGGCTGCCGATTCTCGTCTATTCTTTTGATCGCATAGTATTTATAATAGAATTTGGGATACATGATTTTATATTGGTTTATTAAGCATAAAATATGCTTCTAATTAAGATATCAAGGTTCTGACAATTAAAACGTAGGTACACAATGAAATACATCGACTTATTTTTAGTTATAATATCAATTTTATGTATAACTGGAAATACACGAGAAAAAACACAGTTTTGTTTAAGTAATCACACGTTGAGATCAATTTATTTTTTTAATAAATATACTTAACGCTACAATTTCAATAAATAATATTGATGGACAATATCTGGACAAAGTAATTATTACATTTAATGATAATTTCCGCTAAAAAATCCTAAATAATTGTCAAAATAAAAGACAAAAACGTCTACAATTAAGTATGGCAACATCAAACGTATACACAACCAATTTTATACACTTGCAACACTGACAATAAACTACTGGTCGGAAACTTTCCAAAATTTCGACAAAACATGTAAAGTTTTTATTCTAGAAAAATAGTAAATTATTTTTTTTCTATATTTTGGTCAAATATACTTTAAATGGACTACATTGAACTAAGCTTTCTTTATATTGACCAACACTCATTCACAATATTAAGTATCGTCAGGGAAATAATTGTTAAACCAAAGTGACGCCCAATGTAGAGAATATAAAAAAAAATATGATGTTGTTTGTTTATTTATAAAAATATATTGAATTAACAAATTATTTGCTTGTAGTGTACAGCAAACTTTTTTTCTGTTGAGTATATTAAACTTATTCTGAAGCAAAGATCTGCATATAGTAGAACGGCAAAGAAATTCTATGGACTGGACACTTTAAATTTAAATTACCAAACATAAAAAGGATGACAGCTGTAATTTGTAAGTTGGTAGTCATTTTGCTTTACAATAAACTTCCCTCACGTTACATTACACCATAAGGGTGTATTTTTTTGCAATTTCACAAATTATACAATAATGATTTTGACAAAAAACCTAGTAGCAAACTGGACTGTAGAGGACTGTATAAACAGTCACTTAAAAAAATACACTGGAAAAAGAATTAGCTAGAAGCCGACTTCGACATAGTTGGGGCAATGATGTCTAGTTGAACGTGATTTTTGAATACACTATAGGCTTTTAGTTCCTGATAGATTTATTGTTGATAAATTGGATTATAAATAAAAAGCAAGAGAGGACAAATTAAAAAGCTGGAGAAACTCCAGACTTTTTCAATCTAATTATATTTATCGATAGCCAAATAATGTCTGAAATCCATCCAAAGATACCATAGATCTAGACTGTGTGATGGATGATATAGCCATATTTTTTTAGAGAAGTATAGAAGAAGAAGACATGCTGTGCCGATCCCAAATAAATTGGGCTAAGGGAGAGGAGAATTATGATGATGATGAATTATAAATATGGAGTTTCCCTAGTTTATTTATTCTGACCTTGTTGGACTTAAAAGATTCACTCACACTTTACCCATTTTTCATAATATTATGTAATACGCTATCAACTAAATTAAATACTAACACGGTGCGGGCAAAACTGATAATAACGCTTTGCCCGTAAAATTACATATTTACAATTACGTTTTTTTTGCTCTATACACCGACTAAATGCATTATTGGAGCAATTCTGAAAGACACCGCAAGTGGAAACCAGCAGCAAAGTCACACTTGCAATGACAGATTGCAACGATTCACCATTTCAATTTCAATCGGTGACGTCACTGTGGTTTGTCTTTGCGATTGAGAAACTTTGCCGCGGCTGTTTGCTGTTATCCATTTCAGAATTGTACCATCATTATACAACTATCATAGAAAAGTATTGATTAGAATTCGTTTTGTACAAAATTGTAGAAAAGTTTAAATTATGAAGATATAAAAGTTTTTCAAGTCACGTTTTTTTGTCTAATTTTCTCATAACCGACTTTCAAAAATTATAAATCTTGTATTCCAGCTAAGCTTTCTATAATTGCCAAAAAAATAAATTGTTAAAGTCGTTTTGAAGTCGGTTATTTTTTGAAGTCTTGTCATTATTTTTTTGAAGCTGCAAAAGAAATTCTAATCAAGAATAGGTATGCAATATACTTTTTTTAATTAATTTTACATTTAAAACTATTTCTTTAAAAAGCTATTCATATCTTTTTAATATTGACTTTAATTAATATAGTATTTCTCTTTATACGTTTCACCAGTTATTTTTTATTCCCATTAATAGGGGCGGGCCAATTATTTAATCAATATTAAAAATGTATGACACATAAATAATACATTCTGTGCGCAATTAACTTTGTGAATATATATTTTATTTTTAAATATTTTAATACTGTTTATTTTTATATAGGAAAGTTAAAACTAGTATGGCTTTTAGGATTATAAATTGTTAAAGGGTTATATATTTCATATAATATAATAGATAGGTAGATGCAGGGTACACGAAAGGCATACAATTAAGTTGCCACGCAGTTGCCTTGCAACTTACTAAGTACCAATACATAAAGTCTTAGGAAACGGTATACATATCGAGGAAATTAAACAGCTATCCAAATTCCCTCATTTAGTCATAAACTTTAGGGGCTTAAAATAATTAATACCATGTTCGGATAATTTTATTAATCAATAAATTAAAAGATGTAGTAACGAAAAGATTTGAGAAATTAAAAGGTATAATATTATTTCAAGTAATGGAAAACATAATTCGAGGATTAATGTTTTGAAACTGTATTACATGTAATAAATTAATAAGTGTCGTGATCATTTTCAAGCGTTTGAGGTTTTTTGCACGATTTAATTGAAACGTTTAGATTTTCATGTAATTTTTGAAAGAAGCAATATGGTCTGGCTGTATATATATAAATAACTATGAAAGGAAGTTTTAAAGAAAATTGTAAGAATAATTTTATAACTTAGCAATTGTAAGGATTGATCAAACTGAGGTAAAACCTGCACGAGACGTGAATAAGCGCGTCGACTGTATTCGTGGTTCGCATATAATCAGCATGACACATACTATTGAATGAAATAATACATAATAATACTTGAAATTCAAATATAAACTAGAAATCTAAAACAGACCTCCGTTTAAGCAAATGGCCATAATCTCCTTAAGACATTTTTTTTACAGTTAGTATAAATTACATTATGCAAATATTTGATTTGAGAATTCTATCCAGTAACACAGGATTTACCTCAGTTTGACCAGAATCTTAACTTGCCCAGCACACACTCATTTTTACACTCACTCACCCACTACACTCTGAAAGTCTTCTCTTAAAGATTTCACTACAGTAAAGGTACTCAGACAGTTAAATCACTATAGGTAAATAATACCCAAGAGGTATTGATAATCCCGTATTATATTATTTCTAGTTTCGCAACAGGACTGAATTTTACCAATTTAACTGAATTTTATCAGCATGGGAAGTCGCTTCATGTAGACTACTGGTATTCAGCTGTTTATGGTTAGACCAGAAGCTGACCCCGACATAGTTGGGAAAAGGCAGACATAATAAACTCGTATATAGGGCTATTTGGATTTTCCATTGGAAATTTCAAAGTATATAGTAGCCCAAAGTTTGATAGTTGGCGGCATGATACTCCCGTTCTTCGGAAAGCACGTTAAGCCGCTGGTCCTTGCGTCGGATCTCTCTCCCCGATGTCAGATTACCGACCCATCAAATTTTGAGAGTAAAAGCAACATAGAGTGCATGTGTGCCTATGCGCTCACATGTGCACCTACAATATCTTCCGCGTTCATGGCTTATATCTGCTGAGATTGACCACTTTCATCGAAAAGCGGTCAGGAACTCAGGAGGACTACTATTAAATTACGCTTACAGTTTTTGAAGGTGGTATAGACGTCCATAGTTTTCAGTTTAATCGGTAACATTCGCACCAAGTTACGCTAACATCAATTATTACACATTTAAGTTGGTATCTAAAAGTGGCCAACAGTTGCGCATGTAGCTAGCTCAAGATTTTCGTTTGCCAAAATTGTAGAGATTGTTGAAATGACACATAGGTATACATTCTTTTTTAATACGTGGCATTTTAATACAATGACGAGCATTAATGGGTCACTGAGGCACCAATGATGGAAATAATGATGAATACATTCGGGAACACATTTGACCTGCAATTTTAATTTTCGGCAACATTCAAGACTGAAAACCCACAGCTTAACAGCAAAAACTATAACAGTTTTGTGTTCACCAAAAATTGCGCCACATTACACCAAATATTAATAATTTCACTACAAAAAGACTATTGCGCTGCTATCAGTTGCGGCAGTTGCTCAAAATTGCGCCACAGTTGCGCCACAAATTACAAAATTTTACTACGTACAGTCTATACAGAGTCTAAAATTCCTGTTTCGTTCTTAATGTTGGGCTAACGCGTTGAAGTAGCGTAGTAAGTCGTTGTCGGCCCTCAGTACCCAGGCAGAGTTGAGTGCGATCGTGTCGAGTGCTATTGATGCTCCGCGGTAGTCACCGAAGAGTTCTTTGAACTGTTTGGGAAAGAAAAACGTTGTAATGTAATACAGCCCGATACAAAATGTAGAGTTTTTCGGTGAGCAATTTTTTTTTATTTTAGTGTCAAATTACATTCTGAGTATGCAACATTCAATTAATGTGAATAATACGGCTCATATAAAAAAAGGATGTTGAAATACTCCTACGAATATCAATGAAATCAGGTGTTCGTGTCCTGCCTCGCTACAAAGTGCACCAAACTCGTCACGCTTGCCGTTCACTACGTATTTTTGCGTTTGTTTTTTTTTTCCTCATACGCCACGTACCGTGACGTTGCGTATGAGGGAAAACACAATTATTATTAAAGATCCAGAAAGTTTCTGAAATAATTTCTTAATTGTACCAGTTGCCTAACAGTTGCGCAACACATAAAACATAAACTTACCCGATAATAATCGTAAGGCTGATATAGACACCTCGCAGCCGCTTGCAGAGCTGATGGTGGTAGAACTGGCTGCGGGCGGAGAATACGCCATATACCTGCCGCGCCACGCCATCTAGGAGCATAATTGGGAATTTAATGAGTAAGAGTGAGAGATCAATTGATTAAGAACAATATTTTCTACAATGGAATTATCATTATTATTCTTCAGCCGTTATACCAATTAATTTGGGGTTGGCGCAGCATGTCATTTTCTTCCATGCTTCTCTATAACTCAACATCTCAGCAGTCACCTCCTTTCAAGCCATATCATCCTTCACACAATTCGTCCATCGTTTTCTTATAGGCATCTACATGACTGTATACTACATACTCCAAACGTTCCTTATGCCTCTGCATCACATGTCCATACCACGATAACTGATTACAAAATTTTTCAGTCACCGGTGCAACTTTCAGACTAGTTTAGCAAGCAGTCGGCGGATAGGCATTAGGCAGTCACTTCATGTAAAATATGCATGGTATTCAGCTGTATCCGGTTAGAATAGAAGCAGACCCCAATATAATTAGGAAAAGGATTGGCAGGTGATGAGTTATGAGTACCTACCTAATACTTTGAAATTATTAGATAAGAAACCAGAATACGAGAAGAAAACATGATAATTTAGTTTTTACCTGCAAGTCGCAGAAAACAGCGCTGTTACCCATATCCGCCATTCGCGACTTCTTTGTGCTTCATTAGATAATGTTGAAAACGCGAACCTGGAACAAATACACAAGTTTTTACTATGCAATGCACTACATTGAGTTTCCCCGTGATACGTGATATTTTACGTAAATAACTTTAACTGCGCGTGTCACGATTTTTTATTCTTTGTTTTCGTCATACATGGCGTTGTAGCACTATTTCTTCAATGCACAGTACTGTACTTGTTGTAGTGCCGCTACACAGTTATGAATCCAGAATCCATGACTACTACAGAGTAATTCCCGGTGGAAAACCCAAAAACACCTCATGTATTCGTATATAGAACAACCAGTCATCTTGAGGCGAAGTGAGGGCGACCAACAGAGTACATCGCTCCATGTACACTCCTCAACACTTATCGGGCAAAGTGCGTAATGCGGGCATTTAATTATTTTTTTTAGTAATTTTGATAATGACATTGAACAAGGGATTATCCAGTAGTAACTGGGTTGTGGGGCACAGATAGGCAGTCGCAGTCACTCCATGTAAAACACTGGTTTAGCTGCATCCGGTTAGACTGAAAGCCGACCCCAATATAGTTGGGAAAAGGCTGGCAGATAATGATGGACACGTACCTGAGTGGTAAACCTGGTTGTCGCAGTCACGACGTGCAAGCTGTTAACAATTTTCTGTTCCTTCTTTTTGTATTTATTAATAACTAGCTGATGCCCGCGGCTTCACCCGCGTGGATGTCGTTCAAAACCGCATCAAAATCCGTTGCGTATTTTTAAAGATTTAAGCATACAGACAATTAACAAACAGACAAAAATAGCGACTTTGTTTTATATTATGTATAAGGATTGCTATACCTAAGTCTAATTTTATTGTCATTTTGTCTGATAAAATATGATTCCCTGCGTCGGAAGGCACGTTTAAGCCGGGTGGTCCCGGCCACCAAATGGCGGTCGTCAAGAGGCCATTGAGGCGGTTTATAAACTCTGACACTAGGGTGTCGTGGGGTCGAGGGACATATTGAAGGAGGGTATTCAGTATTCGATTCTCGTCCCAAATATGTAAAAAAAACTATAACCTTAGTTTGTGACGAAACTGTGCCATGGCCCCGCACGCTCTCCAGATCTCCCTATTTAAACTATACTAATATTAAAAAGAAGTAAAGTTTGTGTATTTGTTAAATTGTAAGGGGTAATCTCGGGATCTACTGAACCGATTTTAAAAATTCTTTCACCAAAGCCACATTATTGCTGAGTGTCATACCTAGGCTACTTTTTATCCCTGTATTCCCACGGGAACGGGATCTACGCGGGTGAAACCGCGGGACGTCCGCTAGTTAGATGTATTTTTATCGGCATTCTCTTACGCCAGTTTTAAAATATGAAAGAAAAGTGGATTATAACCACATTATAACTAAAAGACATTGACCCGTGCACATTTTCTGTGATAAGCGCAAGTGTGGCGAGATTTTTCCGAAATATTTGTTACTAGCTTTTGCCCGCGACTTCGTTCGCGTGGAATAGTGACTTCCGGCAGATTTTTTATTTTTGGTTTATCTCGCGAAAAAAAAAAAAAAAAAAACTATCCTATCCTTTCTCAAGTTCCAAACTATGTTTGTACCAAATTTCACACAAATCGGTTCAGTAGTTTAGGCGTGAAGCAAAGACAGACAGACAGAGATACTTTCGCATTTATAATATTAGTCAGGATGGTTCTGTCTGTTGTTTATCTGTATTTTTATTTTGTTCATATTTTTATTAGTATCATGTAAGTATGCCCTATTGCGGGTTTCAATATGTGATATGTCCGTCGTTTAAACTAACATGTTTTCTTTTATTTTACCTGTAAAACAGCCAGTCATCTTGAGGCGACGCGAGGGCGATCAGCAGAGCCCTGTGCGAGTACATCGGTCTGGGTGCCGAGTAGGAGGCCGTGAGTGCGCGCCAGCAAGCTTGCCAGGCGGGCAGGCCGTGTGTACGGACACCTGCTGAGAAGGCTGCCTGGGGAAATAATAAATTGGAACTCACATAACATAGCATCATACATGTACTTCCAGAAAGGTTACATAATATACCATCTCAACACGATTGATGTAAACAAAGTTTTGAAACAATATTCTGATTTTTATTTAAAAGAGTGTCCATGGAGTTTCTTGCCCGTTCTTCCCATAGATCTGCCCTAGGGAATGGACAACTACAGTACACTCACAGTTATTACGCCTTGTGACTGGGACTGCATGTAGCTTAGTTTATTTAGTATGGATTTGTTTAACTACTCAAAATTGCCTGTAACTGGCATAGTTGAAATAAGTGTTTTGATTTTGATCTTTTTAGTCCGAAGTGTACCTAATAGTACCTACACCAATATTTCGCCAATTTTATTATGTTTAAGTCACGTAATAAGAGACGAGCCTTCAACCGGACACAAATCTAGACTCTTTCGCTGCTACTGAGAAATTCCTAATGGAAGAACTCAATAATACTTTGCCCGATGACATGGGAGTCAAACCCAGGACCTCATATATAAGTCGCGCTTGCGACTACTAGACCTACGAAGCAGTCAAACTAACATTTTATTCAAATAAATTATTGAAATGACTGTTTGTAATTTTAAAATAGGTAACATATGGAAGTATACTATACACGGTAGGTAGGTAATAAAAAACTTATTAATACAAAAAAAAATGTTTTTAAGTATGTTTTTTAGGGTTCCGTACCTCAAAAGGTAAAAACGGAACCCTTATAGGATCACTTTGTTGTCCGTCTGTCTGTCTGTCTGTCTGTCTGTCTGTCAAGACCTTTTTTCTCAGGAACGCGTGGAGGTATCAAGCTGAAATTCATATCAAATACTCAAGTCTATGGTCTCTTGGAGCTGTGAAAAAATCAAACTTCTAAGTCAACGCGATCAAAAGATACTCCCGTTTATGCCGCAAATTTTCGACACTCGCAAGGGAATCAAAACCTACAGGGTACTTCCCGTGAACTCAGAATCTTGAAATTTGGTACGAAGCAACGTCTTATAGCATAGATAAAGGAATAATTACGAAAACCATAAATTTTTAGTTACATCAAGATACTCCCGTTTATGCCGCAAATTTTCGACACTCGCAAGGGAATCAAAACCTACAGGGTACTTCCCGTGAACTCAGAATCTTGAAATTTGGTACGAAGCAACGTCTTATAGCATAGATAAAGGAATAATTACGAAAACCATAAATTTTTAGTTACATCACATAATATATTTTTTTTACGGAACCCTCGGTGCGCGAGTCCGACTCGCACTTGGCCGGTTTTTTTTCTGTTTGTTCTGGCTAATCTCCGAAACGGCTTGATAACTGATGTTTTAAGGAGTAATATGCCAAGTTTATTTTTGTTATGTCCTGTGCAAGACAAATACATATTTTTTATTTATTTCCTTTCTTTCTATAAAAACGTACCTCCTGATAAATATCAGGTATAGTCTGGTTGGACTCGAGCCAGGAGTCGAACAGGTCTACCGCTTGCTTAGTTACTGCTGTGTTCTCCCACTCCACGCCTGCTGTTAATAGGGCTCCGCTTAACCATCTGAAAATAATATATTATTATAGGTTAAGAGAAAACACTGCTAGTCCGGGTGCCACGATACATTTTTAGGGTTCCGTACCTCAAAAGGAAAAAACGGAACCCTTATAGGATCACTTTGTTGTCCGTCTGTCTGTCTGTCAAGACCTTTTTTCTCAGGAACGCGTGGAGGTATCAAGCTGAAATTCATATCAAATACTCAAGTCTATGGTCTCTTGGAGCTGTGAAAAAATCAAACTTCTAAGTCAACGCGATCAAAAGATACTCCCGTTTATGCCGCAAATTTTCGACACTCGCAAGGGAATCAAAACCTACAGGGTACTTCCCGTGAACTCAGAATCTTGAAATTTGGTACGAAGCAACGTCTTATAGCATAGATAAAGGAATAATTACGAAAACCATAAATTTTTAGTTACATCAAGATACTCCCGTTTATGCCGCAAATTTTCGACACTCGCAAGGGAATCAAAACCTACAGGGTACTTCCCGTGAACTCAGAATCTTGAAATTTGGTACGAAGCAACGTCTTATAGCATAGATAAAGGAATAATTACGAAAACCATAAATTTTTAGTTACATCACATAATATATTTTTTTTACGGAACCCTCGGTGCGCGAGTCCGACTCGCACTTGGCCGGTTTTTTTAATTTGATTACTATCAAGCTAGTTTTTCGTGAGTGGCTTCATTTTGATGAGACGCCCAACATTTCTTCAACAAAAACTCTCGATTGTGGTAGCTAGCAGAAGTAGCAAGGATAAAATATTTCTGAGCGTAGAACCAATAGAATAGAATAGTAGTACGAAGAATAAATAAAAGAATAAAAATAAGAGAAATAAAAATATAATATAATAGAGGAATAAGAATAAGAGTAGTAGAATTTTAAAGCAATTCATATTATTTTCCTATTATGATCTATTTTACTAAATCGTCACAGACGCAGTTACTATTACGAAAGGTTCATTTCATGCTTACGACGAGCATTCTTTAAACGCGTCGTTTGTATTCCACTTTTCTCCCTCAGGGGGAATTTTCAAGGGGGATTTGTGGAATAAGCCAGATCGTCATACTTGCGTTATCTAGGTATATCTAAATCTGTGGAAATAACTATGATCTGAAGACATTTTAGTCTCTCGTAGGTACTTACAACAAATCCTCCCCAAGTGAAGCTTGCAGCTGCTCAGTAGAGTACACCACCACATGAGCTGGATGCAAGGTCTGCAGCAGTCTGCTCAGATGAGGACCAGAGCTGGCCAGGTGGAGCAGTTCTCTCCACCAGGACAGGTGGTTGAGGACCACGCGCCAGGGAGCCCAGTGGGTTTCTGTGCTGAGACGAGCTGGAAGGAAGTTGGTGGTTAGTTTTTTGCTTCTGTACTTCGAAAGGAAAATATTTTTTTTTTAAACGTTGCCCTACACTAGGAATTTCTCCTGTATCGTGGGTGCGTTCACAAACATTTAAACTCACATATTAAAAATACCCAGACCTGAAACAACTATCTGCATGCCATACAAATATTTGTTCCGTGCGGGGATCGAACCCGCGACACGCAGCGCAGCAGTCCAATCGCTTAGCCACTGCACTAACCGTACCGTCAATCAATCAATCAAAAAGTCGTCAATCAATTTTGTAGGATCACTTAACACACATAATAAGGGTTCAAGGCAGAGGTCACCCACTTTTAGTCAGTTATCTTTAAATTCCATGTTAATGTGGGCGAGCCTTACCATAAACCGGTGACAAATCTTTGCCAGACCCGGGAATCGAACCCAGAACCTTATGGCTCAGCAATCGCGCTTGCGACCACTGGAGGCACATCCTGACCCCTATCATAATATTCAAGTTTTTGAAGAACAAACACTACCAAAACTGTCAAAATAATATGTTAAACTACCACCCACCCCGGCTTTGCACGGGTGCAAAAAAGATACTAAAACCTTCCTCTGGAATCACTCTGTGGCGACTAGCGACATCTATCGCAACACCTGCGTACTAACAAACGATCGACAGAAGTTCATCGCGCTATCAACATTATCCGCGACATCGCGCCTATATAGGAGTTCCCGACTTACAACTGTCGGGCAGTTAGCGCCGGACACAACACCCGTCCGCGAGGAGGATCCTCCCTTTTCAACGGGGGATGAGGAGCTTTACACCCTGTTCCTCTACCCCCCCCCCCAAACTGGTGACCCCGAGCATGAACGTCAGCGCAGCCTTCGTGCAAGCACTTCATACGTCGTCACCACTTCCCCTTCGCCTTCGAGCAGCGAGTCATACCGTCAGCCAGCAGCCACGGCTTCATGGGGTATCCTGTCCACCAGCATGCAGCGGAAGCGCATTCCTGGACATCACCCCCAGCCTCATCAGCGACCTTGGCACAGCACACTGCACTTCGGCCGGTCAGCAAGCAGAGACGCACTTCTCTCCTGGTCGACGCAGCAGCCAGCCACTACGCAGCACTGCACACTCCGACTCACTGGAGCTTACGCAGCATCACCCCGACTCACTGGGGCATCACGGCAAGCATTGCATCACTCCGACTCACTGGAGCTAATATGCATCATCACCCCGACTCACTGGGGTATCACCGCAGACAGTTCCGACTCACCGTGAACTATGCGGCATCCGGTTCCGACTCACTGGAACCATCCACTGGCTGACAAGCGCCAAGACTTAACCTGCTTTCGACCTCCGGTCTCGGAGGGGAGTGATGTGGCGACTAGCGACATCTATCGCAACACCTGCGTACTAACAACGATCGACAGAAAATCCAACATCGCGCTATCAACATTATCCGCGACATAAGCCTTTAGAGGAGTTCCCGACTTACAACTGTCGGGCAACTCCACCGGACACAACACCCGTCCGCGAGGAGGATCCTCCCTTTTCTATGGGGGATGAGGAGCTTTACACCCTGTTCCTCATACCCCCAAAACTCTATCTATTAAAAAAAACCCGCATCAAAATCCGTTGCGTTGTTTTAAAGATCTAAGCATACACAGGGACAGACTGCGGGAAGCGACTTTGTTTTTACACGACTGCCCCAAAAAAAGAGTGTTATATTAAGAGTGAGTCCATTTCACGAAAGAAGTCCCGCGGACAATTAATTGTGGAACTAAATTTGACAGATGGGGAGATATGGAGAGAGAGAGATACCAACATTATGTCGCGGGAATACAGCGCTGCGTCTGCGGGACTTCTTTCGTGACATGGACTTTATGTAGTGATAGCGATTAATGATAGTCCCAGAATGTCACCATAACTGACAAAAAGAAAGTGTTAGAAGAAATAAATTATAGCTCTTACCAGCGGCCGCAATAGCCCTGCTAGCCGGCAGTCTCCCCGCACGACTCAGTACAAACGCATCGTCTAGTAAGAGCGCCCTTTCAGCCGCTGCACCGCTTGCGTACAGCTCTGCAGCGCGGTGAGCTGCTGCTTCCGCTGACTGGGGGTGAAACACACGCAAGAATTATTAGAGGTCAAATATATCGATACCTCTGGGATCTAAAATGGTCACTTTAGCAGATATTAATACGAATTGCGTTAAAAGGCGTAAAATGAATGAATGAATGATTTATTTACTTAAAAAATTTCATTGCCCCCCACAAAACTACTTTCGCTGAGTCTCTTTTACAATAAACTTAATATCATGTAAGTAGGTTCCTTCAGTACCTATAGTAGCGTATTTGACCATTTACGAATTTTAACACAATTCATAATATTTTCCTAAATGGTCACTGACGCAGTATTAACCGCAATTCATAATGTTTTTTTTTTGGTGGGTGGAAAATCATCAAATGACCCCCCCTCCCGCTCTTGGGCAGAGCGAAGGGGAGTGTCAGACTTCTACTGACTAAAAACCAACCCATGTTCCTTCTTCGCCCTTGTGCCGAGGCCACGTCATCTCTTTCGATAATCCGCAACCCCGACGAGAAATTTGAAACCCCCTGGGCTCAAAAGGCATAAATTAAAGGTTTTCAGGAGAAGCAAAAAAATAAAAACATTTTCCGTAAGAGCTACATAAAAATATCCAAGGGACATACCCACCAGCCACCCACCCACCCACACCCACCCACTGGCCACTGGCCTTTGTGAATATTCAGATTTACAAATATCTGTCGCCACAAATAAAACGTGTCTAGTGATGTCACGTTCTGGGTAAAAAACGTACTAATCTGTGACGTCTCACGACTTTTCGAAGCACTGTATCGTAAATCTATCTGACGGACTAATTAGATTTTTTGGTGAAGTACCTACCCTATTTTTATTAGACAAAATCTTCCAACATATTATTAAATGCTTACCTCTCCATCAGTCCTATCTTGTGGCGCCACTCGATACAGTCCTCTGGCTCCAACGTTGTATCTCACCCATTTGTGTTTACCGAGGTCTGGTATCACCACTGAAAGGATAGAAATTGTTTAGTTCTTAGTTCTTTGAAACATTTGAAGTGCACACACTACATTATAATAATAATAATATTCCACAACTATCACACAACGCCATCTAGTCCCAAGCTAAGCAGAGCTTGTGTTATGGGTACTAGACAACTGATAAACATACTTAAATATTTCTAAATACATACATATTATAGATAAATTACACCCAGACACAGAACAAATGATCGTGCTCATCACACAAACATTTGTCCTGGGTGGGAATCGAACCCACGACCTCCGGCATAGCAGTTAGGGTCACTAACCACTAGACCAACAGGCCAGTCGATTATGACATTGATATGCACCCTCATCATCATTATCATGAGCCTACATCACGCCATTCAACTTGATTCTCAGTAACCAGCCAAGGGTAATACCAACTGGATGAGAATCCAGTTGGTATTACCCTTACACCCGGTGGAGTGACGATCTTTACAGGGGGCACCCTGTAAAGATCGTCACTCCACCGGGTGTAAGGGTGTCCAATTTTTGGCTTGCCGATTCGCAGTCTCCACTCAAGAATACGTCTACCCCAACGGTAATCGGTTATACCTACGACCAATGGCTTACTCATTCTGTGAGCTATGTCGACAACTCCAGGGCTCCGAGTCTGCTATTCAATAGTGTCAGAATGGTCGATCATTGATCTCATAATGGTTGATTGATGACAAGCCAAAAAGTATCTTATGCCTGTCGACTTAAGGTACTTTTTGGCTTGTCGTAAATCAACCATTATGGGATCAATGATCGACCATTCTGACACTATTGAATAGCAGACTCGGGGCCCTGTTCTCTGACGAGTCACTTCGTTCTGGATGCGATCCCTATTTTAATTTTTTGGATTGTGGGGAAAACATCAAATAACTCCTCTCGTTCAGCAGGGCTATTGCGTATCTTTTAATGACAGTGGCTAACCTAAAGTGTCCATAGACTAACTGTAAATTGGTTATGGTTTGGTACATTTTTTTCTTAAAAACTCACCATTTGACAGTTATTTGATAGAAACTATAAGTTATCCACTGTCATTAAAAGATACGCAATAGCCCTGCAGGGCGGGGCGGAAGGGCGAAGGGTTTAGGGCTTCTACTGACACACCCATGTTCCTTCTTAGCCCCCTGCGTCAGACAGCCAATAGGAGACATCAATCTTTCTGCGTCCTCCTTCAATATCTTAGGCTAACCTTACATAAGTACTTACTTTCAGTATCGTTCATCCACATCAAATGCGTCACGTTTTCCGCCCACCGGGATATTATCTTAGTTTTATTGTCCGTATCGTACCTGTATAGAAGAAACACAAGCAATCAATTTACGAAATTGTCTAAAATAATTTTGCTATCTGGAGTATTCGGGAGTCGGTGGTTTCATTGACATATTGCCACCAATTTTTTTTTATTTTTTTTTTAAATGGGCTCACTTTTGTTTTCGATCACGCCAGATGGAAAGCAATGGATGAAGCAACGACCATACAGCCATGTGGCTGTATGGTCGTTGGGATGAAGTCTATGATGGAAGACGTAACGATCTTACCAAGAAGATATAGGCATCTTGTGGGTAAGTCGTTCAAGGGACCACAGATCGGCCTCAGAGTTCCACACTTTAACTTTGGTACTTAAAGTTATTTTCAATGCTTTTTAGAAGTCGTTTGTTATTGTTTTTATAACCACAGAAATTCTTGTCATGAATCAATTTTACATTGTAACTAGAAGTTTCTATGGACATCATGTCAACACAGGCCAAAAAGATAAAAACAAAGAAAACACGACACGGTCGGCGCAGTGGCTGAGTGATTGGACTGCTGCGTTGCTTTTCGCGGGACAAATATTTGTATGGCCAACAGATAGTTGTTTCGGGTCTGGGTGTCTGTGTATGTGAGTTTAAATTTTTGTTATCACACCCTCGTTAAAGGAGAAATTCAAAGTGTGGGGCAATGTTTAGAAAAAAAAGTACTGAACCGATTTTGATGGAATTTCTATGGGACCAATCGTAATTTTTATGCAGAACTATAATATGTAGGTTTAAGTTAACTTACCAAGTAGCATTATGATAATTATAAGTGACAGGTATGATCCACTTGTGTGGTGGCGATCATAATATGTTATGATCCATATTCTGATTCATATTATGATCCATATTCTGATTCATATTCTGATTCATATTCTGATTTATATTGTGATTCATATTATGATTCATATTCTGATTCATATTCTGATTCATATTCTGATTCATATTGTGATTCATATTGTGATTCATATTGTGATTCATATTGTGATTCATATATTAAGTAGGTATATTTTAACTTACCAAGTAGCATTATGATAATTATGCGTCACATTCCTCAGCGCAGTAAAATTACTCTCATCCTCTTCAACATCGAGAGGTCCCACCACGAAAGTGACAGGTATGATCCACTTGTGTGGTGGTGGTTTAGTGGTCTTCGGAGTGGGGCGTCGTGTCGTGGGAGCTGGCGTCGTCGTGGTGGTAGAGTTGAGGTCTTCTTCCGAGTCTGTCAGGTTTTCTGTGGAGGAAATTGAGGTGTTAAGAGAATGGGTTTTTCTGGTGGTTAGCACTGATGGGAGAACTTGTAATGTAAATTGATTTAGTTGACTTAGTAAATCAATTACCTATTCGAAAGACACTACTGCAAATCTATTACTTTATACTGTGAGTCAAAATCAATAGTGATCAGCATAATCGAATCGAAATGGAATCGAATTACCTATAATTATGTCGTACCTACTATGTATATCTTTTTTCGATACTATGAGAGCGAGCGAGATAGACATACGACATATTCGATTCGTTTGTTTGTGATTTGCTAAGCCGTCCACCACCAGACAAGCACAGACTGGCACAGAGACAATGAAGCTCGACAAGTTATGAGAAACAATTCAATGTGGTTTGTCCAGTTTAAAAAAAATTGTGCTAACTGCAAAATTTTTTCGAGAAATATAAGGTAATTATGTCATTAACACTGAAACCGTGATATTAACCATTTTTTACTGTTTGTTTCAAGTTCCCAATATTTTGGCGCTGTTACAAGGACCATGATCACGGATCTGAAGGTTTTGAAGGTGAGTGTTTATGTGCTGACAAATCAAATCGACAAATCGGTCTACCCTTGTTTTTTGGGTGGAAAATCATCAAATGACTCCTCCCGCTCCTCCCGCTCCGGGAAGAGCGGTATAGGATAGGGAGTGTCAGACTTCTCCTGACTAAAATCCACCCATGTTCCTTCTTAGTCCTTTGTATCGAAGGTATCGGGGTTTAATTGTTAGCACCACTGACTTACTTTGACTGTATCATTCGGGGCACAGATATGAATAAAGAAAATAAAAAACCCTTACCAGGCTCATAGAACATCTCATCCAGGTCAGCTCGAAGGTCCAGCGTGAGGAGATAGTTCACCATCGGAGGCTCAGCCTCAGGTGGCTCAGCGGTCATCAGGAACCTGAAGAGAAGGAGTATACCATAAGCAGCTGTTCCTTTCACATGGGAAGTGGCATTTGAAGAGTAATGGAGACAGTTATACTTTTCGAAAACGCAATTTTGTTTAACGATATTTGCAACTATTTTGTGTGATAATAAACACACAGTTCTTTTTCGACTCTCGCCTATCAAATCTTAATTATTTTCTAGTTTTAAAATTATTTTTAACTTTATGAAAATGTCCATATTGTAGTGCATGCATAATTCAATATCCTTTTTGTCTTTCCCTTCTATTTCTTTATCCTTATTCCCACACTAGGAAGTGTCGAAGGGTGGGCGTTTTAAGGGGACTGTCTCTTGTAAGCTTTGACACTAAAAAAAGTGCAGATGATCAGCCTACTTTGAATAAAAGATTTGATTATGATGAAATATAACTTGAAAGACTCACCTCTCCTGCTTAAGAACCACATCATTCCCCATTATAGTGGCACAAAGTAACGGATATCCGGGTCGTTCACACCAGCCGTCCCAAGCCGCGCTGCCAACACCATCGTCTGTGCCGTCTCGCTCTAACGCGCGCCAGAGGTCCCTGGAAAGAAAAGAAAGAGATAGCGTTACTGTATGTTGGTTATTCATTATAGGAACTAATGGATGCTACTTCACGTTAGAGTATTTCAACATCGGTCCGTTGTTTTTATTTAAGCCGTATTTTTACATAAACCGAGTGCACGCTGCGCTAAGAGAATGTAATTTTACATTGAAATAAAGGAATGGTATAGTCGACCAAGAAATTGGTTTACCACTTTTGATGACATCTCCCAGTAACATAATTATTCGCTAAGGATGACAGATTGACAGATTCTGACGTGAAAATAGCACTTGATGTTTTGTACGTGCAAATGATATTCAACCTTAGAGTGGTAAACCAATTTCTTGGTCGACTATACCTAACTGAAATAAACGACATAAAATGAAATTTTTCCGGAGACAAAATTCGGTGGAATATGAATCAGAATATGAAAATGGAGCTGAATGCAACCTGCATTCAGCTCCATTTTCTGAATCATTCTGTCGGGTATAAAATGTTTTTCTTTTCACTTAATATTTACGCAAGTCGAAATATTTTATAGTTAGCTGATCACGCAATGACGCAAACTATACACGTATGTAAGTAAACACAAGCAAACGCGGACCAATCAACGATCAAGCGGAACGACCCTACCTGCCGCCCGCGGTCGCAATGAGCCTTTCGGGTGTCAAGCCGATAGTCGCTCTGTTGGAGATTTTAATTATTATTTTGCAACACCAACATTAAATGTAAATCCTCTTGTAAATAGATGGCAACACTATTCCCTTCCATCTGCCACACTGGTCCAATACAGACGTACATTCTATTATTCTCGTATTTTATTGAATCTTCCCCGGCACCAACGTACCAGCGCCTCACCAGCTACCCACCATCTATCACAAGCTTACACACACTCGCACCTCGGCTGGTAGAAACAAAACAAGAAGAAGTATAGATTCTTTATAAAAGGATACCTTGCATCAGCACTAGCGAAGCGATGGTCGCGCAGTAGTCGCGCGAGTGCGGCACGACCGGCCGCCTCGCCCGCTGCTTCTATTGCCATGCTCACTATTGCTGCGCCCTGGGAAATAAATAAATAACTGTGAAATGACGTAAGGGGGCGTCCATAAATTACATGATGTTTTTTTTTAATTTTCTTCCCCCCCCTCCCCCCCCCCCCCCTGGCGAGATGTCGTGAGATTTTATTCAACCCCCTCCCCCATCCCCCAATCTCACGTGACATTTTTCAAAATGTGGGTTTCTAACGTAAACGCGTTGGATAGTTATAAAAAAAAAATTGCTTCCTGTTTTATTTACGACTAGTTAAGACTAGATCAATATTGCTGAGAGTTTAATTATAAGTGTAATAAAGCATGTATAATATGGATTACATGGACCAAAATAGTATAAAATGTATTTGTTTCAATCAGAAAAAAAATTGCGTGGTATTTGCCGAGACCCCCCTCCCTCCAACGTAAGATTAGATAAGATTTGACTCGACCCCCTCCCCCCCTTAAACACCACACGTAATTTATGGACGCCCCCTAACATAGCATCCCGCCTATTCTCCCCGAGTATTCAGACAGAGGCGTACCTTATAATACACCCAAATTTCACCAGTTATTTTTGGTCCCATGCAATAGGGGGCGAGCCTATTGCCATTAACCAAGTACGTATCCGGACTTCGTGGCCGCTACCAAGAAATTCCCGATGAAAAACCCAATAACTCTTTGCCCGAGCTAGGAATCGAACCCGGGACCTCAGTCGCGCTTGCGACCACTACATAAACGAGGCAGTCCCAAACGTTTATTTAAAAACCATAAAATAGGTTCCCGTTAAAACATATTACAACCATTGAAAATGTTAACAAAATTCGATTTAAATAAGAAAACAATATTTTGTAAAAGTTCACGCAGCCCAATGTCGCGGGCAACACACTGCAGACTGCAAAACATGTTGAACCAACAACTCTGAACTCGTTCTCCATCCATGCTCTGAACTCGTTGTATCATGCCACACATGTTTAAACAAATAAATGCATCCTTTATCTTTAACAGCTAGTTAATAAGTAATTAATCAGTGCATTGTCGTTACCTTATGTAAAGACAGTTCATCAGTAGTACTTTCAATATCAGCTCTCTCCAGCCTGGGTGATGCGACTGCACGCACAGAATTGCTAGAATCCAACCTGAAATTAAAAGGCCATTATATAACATCAGACAAACATACCATTTCGTAAGACTATATAGTTGTCTAACTGCCGTAATCAGAGATATGTAATGATTAATTAAACCATCACTTAGTAAAGATTTTGACACTTTAGTGAAGGTTTTGTATGTCAAACCTTTACTAAGTAAGAATAAGAAAAGAATAAGAATAATTTACTGTTCCAGAAATTAAATTCGTTACATTGATTCCTGAAACTCACACTAGGATTCCCTGTGTGTTCGTGAGTTCCGGGCTCCTTCGTTCCGTTGACATAGGTAATCATTTCAGCTCTCTGAATACGGCAGTAACGCCCAAATACTCAAACGTCACTCAATTTTAAGTTGCACTTAAATCTCGTGCTGTCTTTGTTACTTTAACGCAGAGTTACAGAGATAGCAGGAGTTTTGAGGGTTACTTTTAACTGAGTGACGTTTGAGTATTTGGGCGTAAGTTTCATATTTTCTTTTGGCTACTGTAATGGCAAGATTGAGGTCAAGAGCAAGCCCATTTATAATAAAAAAAAATGAAAAAAATGGCGCCCAGCGTGGGACTTGTAAAATGACCCCCATGAGTTGCAATACCTGCTAATCCCAGATATTTTAATGTCCACTGCGACGCACAGAACTTATTTTTTGACAAAGACAGACCTACCTAGCAATAATTTATGTCGTCTACTTTTTGTCCCACAACTGTAGGTATAAAAAACGTACTTTTCTCTTTGTTTGTTTGTTTCTTTGTTTGTTGTTGTTTGTTTACAACAATACTATGAAAAGGGACACACAGAACACACCATGTATGATCCATGATCCTAGTACATGATTTAGAAGTAGTACACCGGTGGGATATTGTACTTCGGATTGCGGGGGACGGAGGGTATTCTCTGCTAGCACTGACGTTGGATCCCATCCCCTACCCATCCAACACTTTCTCCTCACAACCATGTTAATAAGCAATAATCTCGGTCATTCTCCGATTTGGCGTTCTTTGGCTAATTACCGTAACCTTTTTTATTTTTCACTAATTTGAATAGAAAAAGTAACAAAAAAGGTTACGGTAATTATGCAATCGGAGAATTCAAATTCAAATTCAAAATATTTTATTGTGGATCACAGGTAGGTACAGGTACAGTTCTTAAATAGTTGATAATTTTGTTCAGCTATGTCCCGCCCGTTGGGCATACAATAATCACAATGTCATATTAATTAGCTATTCATTAAAATTCACATTATTACTAGTTATTATTTATATTACTTTTCCTTTAAATAAATAAAAATTAGATAAAAACGAACCAAAAGGGCACAAAATAAGAAAAATATCGAATTCAAATTACATATAAAATTAAATAAATTACATATCACATTCAAAAAATAAAAAGATAAAGTCAAACATAACAAATTAAGATAGGTAGGAACATGTCAAATTATACACCTAAAATTAAAAAAATAATAATAATAATAATATTCATAACAAATTTAAATGTCAAATTGTAAAAATAATACATAAAATTAAAAAAATAATTAAATAAAATCTGTAGGTCATCGAACACATCATGACTGGGTGGGACTATATTTAAGTAAAGACTTGTCGGACAGAAATTCTTTTACAGAGTAGTAACTTTTGTTTACTAACAGATCATGGAGAGCCCTTTTAAAATTTTCCTTTTCCACAATAGCTCTGATAGGCCCCGGTATATTATTAAAGATGCGAGAAGCCGAACAAAAGATGCTCTCATGCATTAGATGAGTTTTACTGGCTAGTGTACGTAATTTGTCCTTACGCCGTATACGCGTGTAGTAGGTGAACATATGGATATTGCTCCTTACAAATACTGCTGCCTCAAGTATATAGATACATGGCAACGTCAACAATTTATTGTTTTTAAAAAATGGCTTACAGGAGTCCGTTCCGCATAAATTAAAAATAGCCCTGATGCAGCGTTTTTGAGCAATGAAAGCGCGCTCTTTTTCCGTACTGTTGCCCCAAAATATTACACCGTATCTGAGAATAGAGCCAACGTAACCATGGTAAGCTGTCAGTAAAGTACTCTGATTCGCTATTTTCCCTAATCTATATAGTGCATATGAAAATTGTCCCAGCTTTTTGCAAACATGCTCAATATGATATTTCCAATTAAGTTTGTGGTCAATATGTAGCCCTAGAAATTTCGTTACTTCCGTTTCCTCAATTTCACTATCTAGGTAATGAATTTTTAAAGCACCTGTACGTCGAGTTCTTATTTTAAAATCCATTATTTTAGTTTTGTCAATATTAATCATTAAATTATTCATTTTAAGCCAATCTATAATCAATAATATTGTTTGGTTAATGTCAGATTCTAAGTCAGTTGAATTATCATTAGCAAATAAAACGGTGCTATCATCAGCAAACAGTGTAATGTCATGAGTAGTTACCGAAGGCATGTCATTTATATAGATGAGAAAGAATAGAGGGCCGATAATACTCCCTTGAGGAACGCCGAATTTAACTGTTCTAGATTCAGATGCATATAGTTCTTCTGTTTTAGTACTAAGATTAATCCTCCTTACTTCTGTGAATTGTTGCCTGTTGCTAAGGTACGATTCTATGAGTTTGTACACATTTCCTCTTACACCATAAGCATACAACTTTCTTAGGAGTATTTTGTGATCGACACGATCGAAAGCTTTCGACATGTCCATGTATAATGCGACAGCTGACGACCCTTTATCCAGGTTGATCATTACCTTATGTAAGAAGTTATAAACTGCTACATTTATGGATTTATTTTTTCTGAAGCCATATTGATTGGGCGTTAGGATGTTTTTTGCCTCAAAGAAATTATAAAGACAGTTATAGATCACCTTTTCAAAGATTTTCCCAAAAATAGGTATTAATGCAATAGGCCTGTAATTACTCATGCTGGTTTTGTCTCCTTTTTTGAACACTGGCTTTATAACTGATATTTTTAGTTTTTCTGGGAAGGTGCCTTCTTCTATAGCTAAATTGACAATGAAGCTAAGTGGTTCTGATATAATATGGGCTACATCTTTAACAATATTTGTCATAATGTTGTCATAACCGGCACTGTTTTTATTTTTTAGAGCAATTATTATTTTATTAATGTCATCAGGGATCGTCGGTGTCATAAAGATTGAATTAGAATTATATGTCAATTTATTGATTGATTCCTGGGGTACACTAGTATTGTTATTGTTGATGTCAAGAAAGAAGTCATTAAACGAATTAGCAATGTCTTGAGGATTATTTATGGTTTCGCCATTTGTAATTAATTGAGCCACACCTTCATTTGGAAACTTACATTTGATGTCATTTATTACTTTCCAAGTGGCTTTGTTCTTATTCATTGCAGATTTAATAAAGTAGTCGTTTTGAGACTTTTTAGTCAGTCTAATTATAGTTTTATACCTTTTTGCATATGCTTTGAAAGCAGTTTTAGTGGTTTGATTTGGATTTGTCCTATATTGCCACAATAGTTGACATTTACGTTTGCTACACAATTTTAATCCACGTGAAATCCATTTCGGTCTAGATCTGTTATGTATCTTGACTTTCTTAATAGGAAAACAGAGATTATATAGCATAACGAAATTATCATGGAATACGTTGTAGGCAGTATCCGCATCCGAGCAACTATAGACGTCACTATTGGTTAGCTGATTTAAATATTTTAGAAATATTGCTCTGTTGCCTTGAGAGTAATCTCGTTTTAATATGTACCAGTATTTTATGTTGCAGGTCTTTTTAACTGGAACCTTTACTATTTGCGCATTATGGTCAGATAGCGCTAATTCCTTAACAGTGCCTTTACAAGCTCTTAAGTTATGGGCTATGTTATCTATGCACGTTTTACTAGCAAATCGCGTTATTTGGTTGAATTTTAGTTTTAAATCATATCTGGTTAAGATTTCCGTAAATTCGATGGAAAGTTTTGTATGCTTCAAAGTGTCTATGTTGAAATCTCCGGACATGACGACCTTTCTACCGTGTGAGCAAACGTTATTTAATATTTTATTAAGAGTAGTGAAAAAGCTGTCTATAGTGCCTGCGGAGTTATTAGGTGGCCTGTAAATGCATAGAACAATTATTTGATGTTCCACCAGCTCAATTGCAGAACATTCTATCGTGTTACATATGGAAAATTTTGTGATGTCGTTGAGAATTCTGTATTTCAAGTTGTTTCTAATTAAGATACATGAGCCTCCGTGTCTGCTATCTCTCTTATAAGAGGACGCAAGTTTATAATTTGGTATTGTTAGATACACTTCGTCACCGTCCGTCATGTTGTGTTCAGTGATACAAAGTATGTCAACAGGATTGTTCTGGGCAGCCAAATCGTTAATACAGACAGAAAGCATATCAGATTTATTGAGCAAACCGTTAATGTTTTGATGAAGGATAGTTACAAACTTATAAACGAAATAAATCATTCGAGTTAGGATTTTCGATTTTGCTACATTCCGATTCACCGTGCTCGTTGATTGATTCATTTATACAGTCTGTATTAATTCCATTTATTGAACTTTGGTTCAGATTTAAATTAACTTGCACGTATTTATTTTCAAAACTCTTTTTGTTTTTAATTTGACACATCTGTTCAAACTGCGATGCTTTGAAAATGGTAATGAATGCACAATATTTCTTTTAACCCTTAAATTGGCAGTGTACTCCACCAAAGACATACACTTTGAAAAAATCGATCATAGTAGTAGTCTAAAAAAATATCTTTTATTATTATTTTTTTCGTTTGCGATAAATGTGTATTTTGGTGGGTAAAATATTAGGATGTGATAAAATCAAAAATGATCCGTCAAATTCAAAATATCTTCGAAGCGGTCTGATGTCTCTGCGTCACAGGAAACCTTTATCAGTTTTACTGCGTTTTTTTGGGCGGGACTTGTGGTTTTTAGGCTTTACATTGCACAGGGACATTTAAACAATATCAATCGCGCGTAATTTTATGTGTAAATTACATAATCGCAATTTTATGACTTTGACACTTTGTGTGTACTCCCTGAATACCGTTGCCAAGTACTATGCAAAATAGACTTCGGTATACACGAAGTACATTGCCAAGTATACAAAGAAATGCAAAAAGTCTTTCTTTTGTTTTTTTTTATATAAAATGACATCGATTTTGTGTTGTATTAGCATGTTATTTTTTCTTTTCCGCAAGTGCTTGAGCCTGACACGATCACATAAGATTTAAGCTTTGATCCCGAAAGAAAATGCATGATCCAGTGACATTTCTAGTTCGGATGACGAATCACACTTCCTCCACCAAGCTCAACTCTCACCCTCTAGAATTTTCAGTCTTTCAAAGCCAAATACATATACAACTTTGTAACGTACCCCTAACACCAATGCTCAAGAGATTTTTATGTCTGCATTCACAAACATTATAATGCCATACCAACATTGAATTTAATTCAATCATTAACTACTCCATCTGTAGAACTTCTGCTGTCACCAGTTCCATAGCACATCGGTAGCTTCACCTGTGCCGATCCCTAGATCTAAACGCAGGAAGCTTTCACTCTCCAATTTTTGCTCCAAATAGTACAAAAACAAGAAGACATACTTCACACTATAGTTGGCAATGTACTCGCTGGAGTACATAGATTTTCGCGAAATCTGTAACATTCAGATATTTTTCACAATTTTTTTCAGTCTTCTGGTATCATAATAAACCAGGAAATAACAAAAAAACATTAAATTTTAAATATAAATTCATTTGCCAATTTAAGGGTTAATAAAGACCTTGCAAGATTTAGTACATAGTTGCGTCTACTTGGTGAGAACCTATCGTAATTCATGTCCATGAACAATACATTTTTATATTTCTTACAGATAAATCGTAGTAAATAGTTAATTTTTGATTCCTTTAGAAACCTGTTACTAGGTACTTCACTTATAATGACATTTGTATTTGCAGTTGACGATAACCAACGATGTAAATTTATATCGATATCAAGAGGGCTTTTATCGCAGCATCCGCCCAATACAATCACGTAGTCGCTTTTTGTTAGTGCGCTTATTTCGGTCTTCGGGTACTCTAGGATCTTACTCAATATAGCACCTGGTTTTATGTAGGATACCACGTCGTAATCAGATCCAAGCAGATTTTGTAGTATGGTGCGAAGTCCCCGGGCTTGCCCATCACCTAGGATGATTACTTTGTGTTTGTTATTCTGAGTCACAACTGGAGCCGTACTTATAGCATAGTGTGGTTTTCTACACACTTTTACGTCATATTTGCAAAGTTGGCTTTTCGTCTGAACAGCTTTAATGCATTCTGGATTTTCGTGCTGGGCTGAACGAGGGCTGGGGCTATTCATAGTGCTTCTAGCAAGTCGCAGAGGAGAGTGGCGGGGAGTGTTTACTCTCATACTTAGTATTCGTTTCGAGATGGGAGACGAGTTAATTTTGCGCTGTGGGGTAGTGCAGGTAATTTTTTTCAGTAGTTCTATTTGTCTTTGTTGATTCTGTGTTACCTGTATCAGCTTAGTATTTTCATAATTAAGGTTTTCAATTTCATTATTAGCACTCATTAATTTTTCTTTAATCTCATTTATTTCTCGTCTCAGATCCTCTGAATAAGACTGATCGCAGTTTTGCGTATCACTCTGAATACTCATCATAGTAGAATCGAACATGGTGGAGTTCAATAGGTCTTTACTAGTTGAAGACGATAAGTCTATTTGAGACTGTGATCTTAATAATTTATTGCGAACAGTTATATTGTCCATGTTGCTAAGTAATTTCGCTTTCTGTAGATATTGTTTACTATTTGCCTCACGTAGCGTGGCGTATGCTAAGTCTGTTACAATCGTATAGCGTAAGCTCAAGATGTTGAAACAAGGGCTATTAGGTGTAACTATTCGACGCTAGATGGCGTAATATTGGTCGATAAAACAGCTCCAAATTTGGTGCTTGACCTGGGGCGCTGTCACGTCGTTTCACTACTCGACGCTAGGTGGCATCATATAAGTCGATAAAACAGCTCAAAATTTTGGTTCGGCTACTGGCCACCTGAGGCGCTATCTATGCGCGCTTTTCAAATGTGTGAAAAATAACCGTCGTTAGATTTATATTATCACACAAATGCACTTTATATACTGTTTGTTCAATAACACAACGTTCACTGGTTATTTTGAAAAGTAATTGTCGTACCTTGTTTTAAAACAATCGTAGTTTTACTCTTGTTTGTTTATGTCCCCATTCACTTGTGAGTTTAACATTACTATTCCAGACTGAATATAATTTGAAGATAACACTCGTACTATCTATTTAGGATTTAATGTTCACTTTGAAACTTAAAGAGAGGTGGTAAACTTGTAATTTATAATTTAAATCAAATAACTATAGCTTCTGACACGAACTTAGTGTTTACGCGACGGCAGCGCCATCTGTAACTCCGTAGAATGGCCGATCTAAGAGACTGGTCGACCAAATTTTGGGCTGATTACAGTAATGGCACCCAACATTGAACTTAAAAGGTCTCCTTGAATGGCTGACTATTACAATGGCGCCCAACATAGGACAACAAAAATGGTCTCTACGAGTTGCAAAATTGTCTTTTTCCTATTCAGTCTATTATGGTAACTGTTCTTACCTCAGTGCAGGAAGTACATGATCAAGAAGTAGTGCATCAGCAGGTCTCTGTGCGTCGGAGTGAGGGGGGGCGGGGGCCTTCTCCGCGAGGACTGACGTCAGAGCCTCGAGCAGCCACTGGGAAGACCACCAGCGAGGGGATACTGTGCCACCGAACCACTGGAGTGACAAAAGATATAATTTAAATGGGTGTTTTTAAAAGATGTTTCGACCTGTGGCTATTTCTGATTGGACAACTTCTGGTACTAATGGATTGAATGTGGTTGCAGCCTATTTCAATCTCAGCAACACAAGCACACACGCACACAAGTTCTTTATTTTACTTGCAAGAGCTATAAAAAACAATCTATTTATACATACCGGTGACAAAAAAAATCAATGAAAAAGACAAATTTGTTTTACACTTATAAGTGTTTAAATTGAAAATCCTACTAATATTATAAGTGTGAAAGTTTGTGAGGACGGACGGATGTTTGTCACTCTTTCACGCAAAAACTGCTGATCGGATTTGGATGAAATTTGGCACACAGACAGTTTATAACCTGGATTAACACCTAAGATACTTTTTATCTCAGTAGTGCGATCCCGTCGGACAATTACCGAACACCACGCGGGCAAAGCCGCTGGCATAAGCTAGTGGTTAATATTTTGCAAAAATGGTTTTATTTTACCTTTTTACAAGTTCTAGTTTCTCAGAACATTGCCTAGAAGTTATTAGCCCATCATCCACATAGACGAAGAAGAAAAAACAAAAATCTCTCTCACCTGCTGAGCCAACAATCGTGCTATCGTCTTGGAATCTGAAAGGGTTGTCGGAGACAGTGTGATCAACCCCCATCCTTCTGAATAAGGGTTACCGCCTTCCACCACCACGATATCTGAAAGGAAATAAATAGTTCAGACTAACTGGAACCAGACAGAACTGGTGTACTTAAATGTTATCATCATATGTGCCTTTTGGGGGGCGGGGGGGCATCATCAAATGACAACTCCCACTCTGAGCAGAGCGGCAGACTTACCGAATTTCGGGAGTGGGTATGAGGTGTTCAGCTCAAAAGCAAAATGTTGTATCGTCTTTTGCACCCATTCAAGAAGAGGTCTGCAAAAGAAACGTATGTATAAATTATAAATTGCCAACATGCAACCTTGAACCTAATGTTTTAGCGATAAAATGGAATAAAGGACTAAAGAAATTTGTCAGATTGTTGTATCTTGATGTGCTGTCTCTACATTTTGATCTAAGGGGGATACTTTGTTATATTGCAGGCGAAGCAGATTCACACCCGAGCCGCATACGAGGTTGTTATGGTGCCGAGAACTGCAGTTACTGACAGTTGTTGTCCCTGAGCGAAATTCGACGTCTTATCCGTTTTTTGCAATTTGCAAATCAGTGTCAGGTTGTATGCTAAATAAACTAGGGTACCTACATGCCACGGTAGCAAAATTAAATGTACCTTAACAGTAACTGAGTAATAATGATAATTTGATAAAACTCATCAATTCAACCCTCTCAGTTTATAACTTCCTTGAGTGACTAAAAAAAAAAAAACATACCAATCGAATTGAGAACCTCCTCCTTTTGGGAAGTCGGTTAAAAAGGCATTCAAGGAAGTATGAACTTGAGAGGGTATGACACCTGATACTGATCGACAAATTACAAAAAAAAAAACATTAAAAAAATCAAAGTCGTGGATAACTTTAACGTGATGAATTGAGAATTGAGATGGCTGTATTATTATGTATTTTATTATATGTTGTTGTAGTACTTTTTGTAATGCTTGAACCGCTTTACACTCACCCAGATTCATCCAAAATAACTTGCTGATCACTATACAAGCTGATCTCCGGCGGTAACTGTTCTTCTTCGGGCGGCTCCGAAGTGCCTTCGGGTAACATCGTGGTGACTTCGGTAATGTTCGGCGTGGCTTCGGTGGGCAGCTCGGGTGCCGCTCGGCGTTGTAGGCGGCAGACGGTTAGGGATATCATGTGGGGGGGCATTGGGGGGGTTACTGCGAATTCGTCTTGGAGCTGGAAGGTTAACGAAATTGTCATTAGTATCTCTTTAGTCTTTGAACATAAAAAACACAACACAAATGACACACATAAACAACACAAAAAAAATGAAACAACATAAATGATTTTATTTTATTATTTTTTTATTTATTTTTTTATTTTATACCTAACATAACGTACTCCCAGTACCTACTCCCATCAGCAAAATTAATTAAATTGCAAAGTGTGGGTTTACATCTCTGCTTATCCCTTCAAAAAATAGGTACAAGTGTAAGCAAATACTTACAAGTCGATGTCCCAAATAGAAGCCAGCTTCTTCCGTCGCTACTATCGGCATGTTTGTCAAAGATACGTGGAACCTGCAAAAAACAACTCTTAAGCGCATTCATCAATGGCAAAGTTAGTAATAATACTTGTCGCACTTGAAAGAATTACGTTTTCATGTAAGTGGAAAATTGCAGTTGAGGCAGGATTCATAACTGAGCCACAGGCGAGGGTGTCATGGTGCCGAGAAAAATGCCCAATTGTATCAAACGACGTATTCCAACACATTTTCGAAGAAATAAAATGAACTTTGCTCCTAGTGTATTCTAAAGTAATAGTAGTTGTACAATCATGGTGGTAGAAACACCGACGCGAAAACGGTTAGTCGGTTACCACGTATTGAGTACAGTCGACAAATTAATAAGTATACAGGTAGAGGTCTTTAAAATTCGAGTACACTGAAAATATTGATTGTAATTTTGCCAATTCACATCAGTCTCAAAATGTATCTGTATAATATTAAAAGTAAATGCAAGTTAGCTGGCTGTATACTTAATAGCTTGTCCGACTGTACATCATTCTGAATATCTCACATGTGTCCATTCCGTATAGCTCTTTAAATAATAACTTTCACAACTTAAAAGATTTAGGGTAATTAGGGCTTGGGCCCTAATTCTTGGGTAAACAAGCCAACGGCACGAACTAGTTGGTGGGCGGGGCTAAAATGCATGCTATTTCATCCGACATCACGAGCGAAATGCATAGAGCGAAAGAGACACAACTAAAACCCTGTATGGGTTCACTTTTTAAATTTTCGTACTATATACGTAACTTATTTACGCCCAAAATGGTTAAAATTAGTGCTAAAATATGAAAGTTTACGCTCATAACTTCAAAACCAATATATTTTTTCCAATTCTGCTTCCATAGAGACCTAGATAATGACAAGACCAGTTGATACAATTTTTATTTTTTAACCTACACCGTCAACCAGAGGAGTAATCACCATACTACGTTTGTATGGAAGAATGACTGGCTTGTGCAACCTTAAGTTAATAACTTGAAAATATCCTTACCTGTCTCTCACAATAGTCATCTTGAAGGTAGCTCTAAAATGTGGCTCATCCAGGCAAGGGAAAGCTGAGCGAGCGTGTGTTAGCCAGAAACGCGATACGGCGCAGCGACTGTAAAAGAACATTACAAAGTGTAAGGTAAGCTGCTGGTTGTTCGAAAGAGATACTGCGGCCTCGAAACAAAGAGCTGAGAAGGAACATGGGTGGTTTTTAGTCAGTAGAAGTTTGACACGCCCTAGCACTCTGCCCAGAGTGGGAGGGGTCTTTTTCAATGATTTCCAAAGGCCCAAAAAAAAAATGTGGTGGTTTTTAATGTCAGTGGCTATACGATATTAGCCACTGACATTACAAAGATACGCAATAGCCCTGCAGAACTCCATGGACACACTTTTCAAATCAAGTAAGATATTACACACGATGTTCATGAATACGACAAGGTAGCCCACGAAATTCTAAATTCTTACGTTATTTGCAATTTACCGGTTAGTGTCAGGTTGTATCCTTACATAGTATAAAACAAAGTCGCTATTTTTGTCTGTTTGTTTGTCTGTATGCTTAAATCTTTAAAACTACGTAACGGATTTTGATGCGGTTTTTTTAATAGATAGAGTGATTCAAGAGGAAGGTTTTAGTATATAATTTGAACGACATCCACGCGGGTGAAGCCGCGGGCATCAGCTAGTGTTAAATAAAATAGGATTCGCGGCCGTAACAAATGTGACTTTACTGAGTAATAATGTTTAAAATCACCAATACAACAGTCTCAGTTCATATAGTCGTAGTTGACTGGCCTGTTGGTCTAGTGGTTAGTGACCCTAACTGCTATGCCGGAGGTCGTGGGTTCGATTCCCACCCAGGACAAATGTTTGTGTGATGAGCACGATCATTTGTTCTGTGTCTGGGTGTAATTTATTTATAATATGTATGTATTTAGAAATATATAAGTATGTTTATCAGTTGTCTAGTACCCATAACACAAGCTCTGCTTAGCTTGGGACTAGATGGCGTTGTGTGATAGTCGTGGAATATTATTATTATTATATTATTATTATTATAGTCTCTTGAATGCCTTTTTCATCAAATAGTGACTCAAAACCGGTCAAAAGACTTATATGAACTGAGACGGGAATTTCGAGGGCTACCTTGTCGCATTCACCTTAAGGGCCGGCTCCGGAAATCGAAGGTTGGGAATGTCATAGAAATAGATAGAAAACGATGCTCCACAACCTTGAAATAAATCACACAGCTAGCCAATGAATGTAACTTGTTACTGAAACTTTCGAATTTAAGATAATGCTTATGGATAAGTGTAAAAAAAAATCTGAAAATCACTAAAAACGTGTAAATCGCACTCCCGTATTGTAACAACTGAGTCGTAATTATTGAGAATTTTTAAATGAATTTTATTAATTAATAAAGTTAAAAGTATAAAGTAGTCACTGAAAGCTTCATTTTTTAATAAACATACTCTCATTTTGTGTAAAAAAATCACAAACTTGCCCATGTTTTTCGCTCAAAATCTTCATACAAATTACTATGAAGCGGAGCGCTTTCTTAGCAAGCTTCGACGGACCCACTCGTGGCTCAGTCTGCCACGCGCCTCCAACGTGAGAGCACGTCGATTTGCGCCGCATCGGCAGATCGCAGTCGAAACGTGTACGTACACAAAATCAGTGCACAGTGGTCTCGCGACAAACTTTTGTGATACCAGAATAGTTTTGAAATTGAGTAAGTATACTTTTTATTTTATATTATTGTGAATTTGCATTATATTACTCGTAAATTAGATAGTAGGCAATGTACTGGTAGGTATGTGTTTCTTATTGTGTATTTGTTTTTTTTTGTGCGTCTGATTTGACATTACATTTCGTTCGTAGAACAAAAACATCAAAAATTCTGGTTGTTTACATTTTCATTATACTAATTCTTAATTATCTGATAAACGCGTGGACCGATTTATATGATTCAAACGGATAGAATGGTTTTATACCTAGAATTTTCATTTGACAAAAAGTCGTTAAGATATCTCAACAAACAAAAAATCTCATTTTCAAGTTGCTCTCGTAATTATCCAACAAAAAAGATACCTACTATGGCGCACAGATATATATAAGCCGCGCGCGGTGCGTTTGTATGTATGAAGATACCGTACTTCCCCCTTTTTAGAGTTCCGTAGTCAACTAGGAACCCTTAAAGTTTCGCCATGTCTGTCTGTCCGTCCGTCTGTCCGTCCTCGCTTAATCTCTGTGACCGTTAACACTAGAAAGCTGAAATTTGGTACCAATATGTGTATCAATCACGCCGACAAAGCGGTTAAATAAAAATTGGAAAAAAATATTTTATTAGGGTAGCGGGTAGCCCCCCTATATGTAAAGTGGGAAGTGTTTTTTTTTTTAAATTTCAACCTTAAGGGTAAACAAGCCAACGGCACGAACTAGTTGGTGGGCGGGGCTAAAATGCATGCTATTTCATCCGACGTCACGAGCGAAATGCATAGAGCGAAAGAGACACAACTAAAACGGGCGCGCGATTGTTTCTATGCAGACCTTTGGTAGTATGGATACCATGAAAAATCCATTGAATGTATCTGTTCAAAATAGAATTATTTGAATTCTTTAATAACTAATCTATGTCTGTATGGTTTTACTTTTTTAATTTTCGTACTATATACGTAACTTATTTACGCCCAAAGATGGTTAAAATTAGTGCTAAAATATGAAAGTTTCGACGCTCATAACTTTCAAACCAATATTTTTTTTCCAATTCTGCTTCCATAGAGACCTAGATAATGACAAGACTAGTTGATACAATTTTTAATTTTTAACCTACACCGTCAACCAGAGGAGTAATCACCATACTACGTTTGTATGGAAGAATGACTTGCTTGTGCAACCTTAACGTGCGATATATTGTTGGAAAGGTATTTAAAAATGAATAGGGGTTTACTAAAATCATTTTTTGATAATGTCAATAATTTCGGAAATAATCGCTCCAAAAGTAAAAAACAATGTGTCCCCCTCCCCCCCTCTAACTTTTGAACCATAAGTTTAGAAAATATGAAAAAAAAACTGAAAAGTAGAACTTTTTAAGGACTTTCTAGGAAAATAATTTTGAACTTGGATGGAAACAACAGTTTTTGTACAAAAAAGACAAAAAGTTGCACAAAATAATTTCTGGACTAAGTTTGTAGTATAATCGTAGGTATATATGCAGGCATTTTTTTTTTAACTTCGTTTACATATTTTACGGACGGACGGACGGGAAACTACGGAACCCTACACTGAGCGTGGCCCGACACGCTCTTGGCCGGATTTTTTTAAAGGTACTATGGTTAAACGTATCAAATTTTATTTGTGAATAACAGTGTAGGCATTTATCGTTGTAGCCCTGTAGGTCCGGCCGTGTGGAGGAGCCCTGCACATTGTGTGTGTGTGTGCTTGTCTGTCTTCATTTTATTTCATTAGATATATCTGATACGTTATATTTATTGCAGAATCAAGAATATCCGGCACTAATCATGTAACCGGAGCTGCAGCCTGATGAACATGAACTGGTTGTTGGCCGCAGATTGGTCGACGTTGACTTTGTTTTTAAGCAATTGCAAGATTTATGTGATCACGGTTTTCAGTACAATATATTATTTTTGTAATTGGGAATAACAATTTCATTTTGTATTGTGCATCTAAAATAATAAAATTATATAGTACAATTTAATATATGTACATTATTAATCTCGCTATGCTAATAAATCTAATAATCACTAATAATCACATATTATCAAAATCAGTGACAATAAAGTTACAATTTAGTTGGCGAGTCAAAGTCTGACGTGGCGACCCACTGTGCATACCTACATGTGTGCGTGTGCGGTGCGCGAGCCTCGATCGTTGTGAGTGTAGCGCTAAAAACCTAAACTTCGCGCGGCGCGTCCGCGAAGCTGGCCCTTAAGTGCCAAAGTATTTATTAAAAGCAATTCACAGTAAGTGCAAGCAATAAAACCGGCCACTAAAGATCCTTCCAATAAACATTAAACTACTTACTGTCTATGAGTTCCTGTCAAGAAGAATCCCCTTAGCTTGTCGCTTCTCTCCAGTTTTGTGATGAAACGGAGACTGAGCGTGTAGTTGTACTTACGACGTAGTTTCTCCTGGAAATACGATCAAATTGTTTCAGTTGAATATCAGACAGTAACTGTTCCTTTGATACCTTTTTCAGAAATGTTGGCGAAGAATGGTTAGGAGATACTGGACATGAAATAGTCTTCCACCAAGTGTCGCCACATGACTGGTCTCGTGCATCTCGCACAGCGTATCCAAGCAACCTTCACCAGAACATAGGTCCACCGTCCACCTAGAGAACCGGAAGACGCTATGTTGGAAGGCCTCCCGCCTTACAACGCATCGTCTTCCGGTTGGCGGTCGCCACTCCAAAACTTTTCGGCCCCATCGGCCATTCGTTCTGCGAGCAATGTGCCGTATGCCCAGTCACTTAGGTTTGGTCATTTTACTCTTGGTTCTCTTGCGGATGTCTTTATTGCTGATTATATCACGCAAGGAAACCCCAAGCATAGCCTTCTCCAAGAAGTTATGTTCACTAACCTTAAACTCAATATAGCTTTGATCAGCCTGAGGATACTCCAGTGTCTTCGCAACCTTCGGTCCGAGAGACCCGCCAGATTTGAAAAGCGCCCGCTCCGTCACATTCATGTCTCTCACGTTGAGGACTACGAAGGTCGTGTCTCGATCTACTTTGAAGTCTATTGATACTTCACCTGAAACAAGGTAAAGTGAAATTAATTTTCAAATATAAACATCAACTTATGACAGGATATGAAACGAAACACCACGCTGCGATCCAAAACGGGTATAGTGGACGTTGGCAAGAAGGCTGCTAGGTTAAAGTGGGATTGGGCGGGTCACGTCAGCCGCATGCACGATGACCGTTGGGCAAAGGCCTCAACACGATGGATGCCGGAAGACGGACGGCGCTTCCGAGGCCGGCCTAGAAAGATATGGCGTGACGATTTAGACGCGTACCGTGATGGCTGGTTCGAGGCGGCACAAGAAAAGAGCTCTTGGAAGGAATTGGGGGAGGCCTTTGCCCAGCAAAGGGACAGTGCAGGCTAAAAAAATATAAACATCAAGTTTATCTTGTGGTTAGAGTCTACCTAACCTAGTGTCCAGAACTTTTACTTAGCTTTGTATACATTATGCCATCAAGAAATATCTCTCAGGAATGCTGGTTTTCTCAAGACGTTTTTCTTACCCGAAGCAAAGCGATAACCATACAATACATGACACTCGTAATCCCCGAAAGATTAAGCACAGGTGTGCAGTACAGTTTTACACTCTGAAAATTATGTTTTTCCTACTCCTCCGCTTAATAGAGGAGGAGTTTTCTAATTAACTTCATTACGGGATGCAAGACAGTTAATCGTTTCTCTGGGGCTTCGTCGAGCTTTATTGTCTCCGCGCTTTTCTGGTGGTCGCCACTGTTTATTCTGGCTTTCAGGATTTGCCGTGGTTTGGCAGTAGTATGGCGGGCTTATCAATTAAATATAATCCTAAATAAATCAAAAATCTCGTTCTCAAAGCGGTGAAGGAAAACATCGTGATCTTAGAACCAACAAATTATAGCCCATCCCTCTCCTAGAGAGTACGCCCGAGTCCCTGCAGGGGGGACATTATAGGCTGATGATGATGAGACCAAAAATCTATACTCTCACTCACCTCTCAACTCGCCAGTCGTCAAATTCGGATGCAACCACAAACTGTAATGTTTGGGTATGATGAAGGTCGGGAGACGAGCGCCGCGCCACGGGAATACTGCGCCATTGCTTGCTAAGCGCTCCCTGGAGATTTAAAACATTGAGGCTTAGAGAAAATCTATTATTATCTCAGTTGGATTCATTTAATTATGTCACAGTCGAAACTGTTCATCAGTCAAAACTACTTTTGACCGGTCATTAGTCAAAACAATTAAACATTTACATAGATCCTTGTTAGGTGGTTTCTGTTTTATAGATGATTAGGATACTTATTAGGTTTGTTGGGTTTTTTTTGTGACCCTTTGGATAACCATGGGATAACCTCATCCTCATGCTAGGTTTAGTTAACATATTTTAAGAAAACACGATTAACTTTAAGGGTTTTGAACTTTTGACTGACACACCAGTCAAAAGTAGTTTTGTCTGTAACATATATATATATATATACAAGCTGAATTCAAGAAGTTAACTATACTAATGATTCTCGATCAGAATTATTGTGTTGTTTGTTCATTACAGGATCTGATGGACGCTACTGTGGGTGCCAAACATAATGGCTCAGTTCTGGGGCGACAGAAAAAAATATTCGAAATTATAAAAAACAGCTTGCTCAAGTCAGTCCTAGTCAAAGTAAACTGCTGAAGTACCGGTAATATCGGGGTACATTAGCCCTGGGTTTTAACTTTGGCCCAAAACGACAAAAAGTTGAATTTCCCGCCACGCCGCACTTTAAGAGCTATTGAAGTAGTTCGCGCTATATATCGATAGATGTAGGTATGGGGCGGTCGGTAAAACAGGTCAATTTGTAATTTGAGTCATTTGTAATTTGAGTCACTCAAATTACAAATTGACCAATCCGCTTTGTGAACGTGAAACTGTTTTACCGACTGCCCCATCTATCGATATATAGCGCGAACTACTTCAATAGCTCTTAAAGTGTGGCGTGGCGGGAATTTCAACTTTTTGTCATTTTGGCCAAAGTTACACCCCAGGGCTAATGTACTCCGATGTTACGGTACAGTAATTATAATATAATACTCACTTATTTGATGCACCAACGCTTGTTTCAGAATCCGTTGGTGGTTGCCCTGGTATTAACGTTGATTCTCCAGCACACGGGCAGTCTTTAACAACGAAAGTAATTTTTAAAGACCTGAAGAAGCTTAAAAACGGTCGTATTTATAATTTGAACTAAATTACAAAACAATCTGAAATAGGGTAGTTGACAAAAAAATCTAATTAGTCCGTCAGATAGATTTTCAAAAAATATTGGACACGTATTTTTTACTTTTGCACGTAAACAATAAATGAAGACGATACAGTGCTTCGAAAAGTCGCGCGACGTCACAGTTCGGTACATTTTTTACCAGAAAGTGACGTCACCAACCCCCCGCCCCCCTCCTCACTTCTCTCTTACATATCTCTATCTTAATTAATTAATACATTAATTTGATAAAACAAAAAACACGTTTTCAATATTTTTCGATGATCTAAAAGACGGACTAACAGAATCATATTTTTTTTAGTCAGTCAACTATCCTATTGTAGCCCACTTGGGCGCCATTACAAACGCTTGTTGGGCGCCATTTGGATATCAATAAAACGAATACCTGTTTAGAATAATTATTATGATGAGTTCGTGAATTGCTTATTTTTATATAAGTTAAGAAACTTTATTATTGAATTCAAGGTGGAATTCACACTCGAGCTTCAGGTGAGGTTGTTAGGGAGCCGTGAACTACAGTAACAAATGCCCACGTGTATAGAACGAAGCTTAATACACGAACCACTACTGGCATGGTAACAGAGAAAATATGACTGTAGTAAGACGTAACAGTCGTTACAACTCTTTTTGACGAAATAGTTCAATTTAACAAAACATTAGACCCAACTGGGCGCCAATAGTAAAAAACTAGGTACAATAGGGGATCGGACTGACTCAAATAAATATGATTCTGTTTAGTCCGTCCGCGTCAGTTAGACTATCGAAAAATATTGGATACGTGTTTTGTTTTTGAAATTAAAAAAAAAAAAAATTGACGAAGATAAAACGCGTCAAAGATCATGGAGTGGGGCTTGAAACGTCACTTGTAGGTTATGTACTAGCATATGACGTCACACGAGTTTTCTAAGCACTGTATCGTCTTCATTTTTTGTTTACGTGAAAAAAGAAAAAGTACGTGTTCAATATTTTTTGGAAATCTATCTGACGGACTTAATTAGTTTTTTTTTGGTCCGATCCCTTATTGGCGCCCAGGTGGGCCTCAGGTTCAATAATAAAAATAACTTACCCGGTTGTGGAGTAGCATACACCACGATGAGTGCAGTGGCGAACATAGCCGAGAATAGCAGCGCAGTAAGACATAGTGCTCGCCGTTGTGAGCAGACTGCCACTGGAGCATCACGGAGCTCTCGGGCTTCGCGCGCTTTGTCAGAGTCTATGAAAATGAGGAGTTGGTTAGCATTTTACTAACGGATAGCATTGCACTTTTGTCATGAGTCTTGAGACCGGCACTTGTACAATATTAATAATAACATAACATACGCAAGTGACCAGTGCACTTAGTTGGTTAAAAATTGCCCTGAGAAAAGGTGCAAATGAGTTCATTTTTAATTACCCAAGGCCTCCAATTGGTTAAAGACGGCCCTGGGTGTGAACTCAGTGATCATTGAGCCGGTAGTCAATTCAGCCGATTGCTTAATAGCCAAGAGCCTCGACCAACACCTGAGGAGGCTCTCGTTAGGCAGCTGGATCAAGGCGGATACAGAAAGCGGTACGCGTGGTCACTGCTCGTATTGTTAGGAGGTTCCTTTCTCTGGAGCCCTGACCACCGGTAGCTTGGACCTTGTTCCCGATACTGGTAAGCTACAATATAAAACAGACTGATTATTACTCACCAGCTAGAAAAGCGACGTCGTCCAAATCCTGATCAACCATATTACGCCAGGCAGCTGCTAAAACAAAACCATTTTATGCTGTAATGGTTTGTAATATAAAACATTACATCACGCCTGTAAGCCCGAACGGTTAGGCAGAGGTGTACAGTCACCTTCAAAAATGCATGGACAGTTCTGAACTCTATTCACAAGTAATAAAGACTAAAAGTATCCATGCAATTTTGCAGGTGACTGTACCTAGTAGTAACATCCACATTTTACCAGTTATGTGCCCAATGTAATAAGGGGCCAGCTTATTGCCATCAACCAAGCACAGATCCAGGCTCTGCTGACATAATACTTTGTCTGACCCGGGGATCGAAACCAGCACGCCACGCTCAGACGATGCCAAAGGGACAGTCAAACAATATAGCCATCATGGATGGACTTAGCAAGATAATGTTCCCACTGTTGGGACTTCAGGCCTCCTCTTTTTAAAGAGGAAGTGGGCTATATATACATATACCTATATTCAGCACGCGGGCCCAGTGCGGGTTGGTTAATGTCTTATGCCTTCTTGTTCATGCCGGTTTCCTCACAATGTAATGTTTTTCTTTACCGTTTTAAGAGCAGCAGTGATAAAATCAATGGCACAACGTCAGGGGCTGCCTGGGTTAAAAGAACCCACATTTTACTGCTCGAAAGTCATGTCCGCCACCACTGGGCCAACGCTGTTCTCCGGACGGACGACCTAAAGATGTACTAAATGCCCTTACCCTTAGCTGAACCGTTCCTGTCGGCTTTGTACTTGCCGATCGGCTCCATCTGTATGCCGTCCATTTCACACCGACCGCGGCATGCCGACGATCACCTGAGAACAAACACAGCAATGTAATGAGTAGGTACCTTTCTTTATTTGTTGGTGGGTGGAAAATCATCAAATGACTCCTCCCGCTCTGGGTGGAGCGAAAGGGAGTGTCAGACTTCTACGGACTACAAATCACCCATGTTCCTTCTTAGCCCTTTGTGTTCCGCGGCCGCGGTATCTCTTTCAAACAACCCGCAGCTTGTAATGAGTGGCTACGTTAGGAAACTATTTTAGTTTATACAAGGTAAAGTAAAAGCATCCCTAAGAGTTGTGTGTCCCTCATCAATGCAATATTTGTTTCATTCCTAGGAATTAAAAGTTCTCTTGAGAACCTTCTCATTACAAATGGGGGTCAAAAATATTTTCATTTTTTTTTTCAATATTTAAGTTTAATGTAAGTGTATACCTAATTACGCAGTAATATATAAGTCAATGACTTATTAATAATTTTAAAAAATCGTCATAAAAAAGTGTCAAATCACGCGCCATTTTTTTCCGCAACGAGCATAAGCTTTCCCCTTTTAAAAAAAAATAAAAGTGACGAAAGCAAAAATCCATTCAGCGCCGCACTGAAAAAGTTCAAAGCGGCTGGCAAGTGCTCTATGGAACCAGGAGTCGTAAATAATCGAGTAATTACTTCCCTCTACAGTTTGTCTGTGGTTTTAGTTTGCACACGTCATTTCCCGCTGAACTATGAAAGAACAACATGGGGTGTGGTTGGAGTTGAAGAGTAAAATGAGCGAAATAGGGGTTTATTCCCGCCTCTGGGATTATTTCTGTAGTCGGCAACTGTGAACTGTGTGTGGTTTGTCTGTGCTAGCACAGTTTGACACTTGAGCGACAGTGACATGGGGTCGTTGTAACTTAATATTTGTGAAGGTTTTTCAAGAAAATATATTGTTATCAGGATGACGGGGGGGGCGCGGTATTTTGTACTAGATTACGTGGCCTCGGCACAAGGGCAAAGTAGGAACATGGGTTCGGTTTTTAGTCAGTAGAAGTCTGACACTCCCCTTCGCTCGGTCGGTTCGGGGTTTTCCCCCCTCTATGGAGTAAAAGCTGTTTAAAATCAATTTTAGGGGGATTTTCAAGTAATTGATGTGATTTTAACTTAACCTATAGACTGCAATATTTTTGAGAGTAGACAAGACTGATTTTCCGTTTATTGCCCGTAGTCCACCTGCCTTGTCCACCTGGGTGTACTACGGGCAATTATTTTTGCCCGTGGTCCACCTGAATGTCCATATTATGTTTTTATCGTAGTATAACGAAAGAATAATAGTGATAATAAATTGTTGTCTAATCTAATAAGTAAAAAAAAAATAACAATATTAATTACATGGGCACAAATATAAACAGAATGTATTTAAATTCAATTTGGATGTGTTGTACCATATTAGCGGAGTTTATGTTCTTTGGAGATATCTAGAGATTTGTATTCGGCACATAAACCTTAAAGTGGACCATTGTACGTCCAACCAGCCCACCTCCCTGCAGAAGCAGATCAAACATCCCAGTCTTCTCAGCGCATCCGCAAGCGTTCTTGGTGTTCTAAGAGTTTCCCGGCGGATCTGGATTTTGGGCTCCAAGCTAACCGAAATTATCTTGTGGGAATATAACCCAGCAAAAGTATAGGTTCAAGGTAGTATATATATATTTAAATTATTCTGGGTTACCCAGAATAATGAGGTTGAATACCTCCTTGAGCTTATGTTAGCCTAGTACTTTTGTGTGTGTACTAGGATTAAAGTACCTTCACATTCTTTAATTAAGGTTATCATATTATCACCCAGGTGAACCACGGGCAAAAATAATTTCCCGTGGTACACCCAGGTGGAACACGGGCAAGAATAATTTCCCGTGGTACACCCAGGTGGACCACGGGCCAGATACCGACAAGTTAACACACGAACAACAAAAAATAAAAAACGATATAAAAACACTAAACAAGAAAATAGAAACATTACAAGAAGAAAACAAAGAACTGAAACAACAACTAAAGGAAATAAAACAGAATACGACAACAATAGGAAACCCACATCAGGATAGTTATTATAAAAAAATAGTACTATTCGGACTTACAGAATATGAACAAGAATCAGAAAATGAACTAGAGTATCGTGTTATTGAAGCATTCCACGATATCTTAAATGTAGACCTGACTGGATACATCGAAGGACTCTCACGAATAGGAAGAAACAACAACTTTAGGAGACCCATTGTTATTGAACTTATAAGCAAACGGATGACGAAATATCTATTGGACAACGCAACGTACTTCAAACATACAGGACTTTTTATTAGCGAATACTTGGATGAGACTGCTCTTCGACAAAAAAAGACACTACACGAAAACCTACGTTTAGCAAGACAACGGGGACATCACGCAATCATCAAAAACAAACAACTAATAGTAGACGGCCGACGACAAGAACTCACTATGACGACAAAACAAAACCCCGCAACAAACAAAACTGACTCAACTCAACCTATTAACTATAAAAATGACATCCCCCACGAAAGTATTAACAATATAACATACGAACACGACACGGACACCGATCTCTCAAGGTCAAACAAAAGTGGAATATGTACATTTCGTCACCCAAGATATTGACATCACTGTATTATTCCAGAACATGCAAAGTATCAACAATAAACTTCACTTATTGGAAGCATTTCTTGACGAAAACAACGGACACTATTTAGCACTTTGCTTATCGGAAACTTGGTTATCACAAAGAAAGAAAGAACTAATTGATATCAATGGATACATCCTCGCAGCGTCATACTGTCGACAGAACTACGAAGGCGGCGGTGTATGCATACTATTACGACAAAACTTAGAATTTATTGAGCGAAAGGATATTATGGATAAGTCAGTGGAATACATAATAGAAGTATGTGCCGTTGAATTGCCTCAACTTAAAACTTTACTTATAACATTATATTGGAATAACAGACAGCCTGATGTATTTTATAGACAGTTGAAACTTATTCTAGAACTCCTAATAAAAAAATATAATAAAAATAAAATCGTATTCGGAGGAGATTTCAATGTAAATATACTGGAAAATAACATACAAACCAAAACACTACTAAACTTAATGCTAGAATTTAACTTCATTCAATGTATTAGTAAACCAACGCGAGTGACGGAAACCACTTCAACCTGCCTTGATCTAGTATTTGTCAACTTTGTATCTGAATTAATAATTACTCAAGTAAACGATTATGGTTTTTCTGATCATAAAGGAATAGTAGTAAAATTAAAAAAAACTAGATGCCACGACTAATAAACACATAGTATGGAAAACAAAAAAACGAATTTTTAATTTAACCAATATGGAAAAATTTAAAATAGCATTGAAAAACATAAATTGGAACTTAATAATAAAATCGAATAAAACCATGGATGAGAACTATAGCTCATTTGAAAAGTTTTTACATAAAATATTAAATGACTGTATACCCGTTAAAACTATTAAATTAAATCAAAACAAACGAAAGGATTGGTTGACAAGAGGTATAAGAATCTCATGTAAAAATAAACGGTTATTGAGAATCCTTACTTCCTACTCAAATGATCCTGTATTAAGAAACCATTATAAATTATACGAAAAGACATTGAAACAAATAGTCAGTAAATCAAAAAAGCTACAGTTTATTAAGGAAATCAGAAACTCAAACAATAAAACCAAATCAATGTGGAGAATAATTAAAGAGCGTACTAATAAAAAAAATCCTAAGACACAACAAAACATTAAATTGATAGTCCATAATAAACTAACGTCCGACCCAAAACAAGTTTCCAACTCGTTCAACGATTTTTTTGCATCAATAGGACAAACAAGCCAAAGTGGGGACGCAGAGCCGCGCGGTCGGCCTGTGCTCCGACCGACTGAGAACACTTTATTTTTACATCTACCCACACCGCAAGAAATAAAAAATATAATAAAAAATCTTAAAGGTAAATACAGTCACGGATTGGATGAACTACCTCCCATATTAATAAAAACTTGTGCTGAAGAACTAACATTACCGTTTTACCTATTGATCTGTCAGTCGTTCTCTGAAGGGATATTCCCAAACGCGTTAAAAAAATCTATTGTAAAACCTATTCATAAGAAAAACTCGAAGTCTGACCCAAATAATTACCGACCAATTGCACTACTACCGACATCATCGAAAATCTTCGAAAAGGCAATGTGTAAACGCGTCTATAATTTCTGCGAAAAATTTAATATTTTCGATGAAGCTCAAAATGGTTTTCGGGAAAAAAGATCCACAGTTTTAGCGACTTATAAATTTGCACAAAAAATACTGGACGTTTTAAATAATAAAAAATACGCTATTGGAATCTTACTTGACATGACAAAGGCCTATGATAAGGTACTATACAATATTCTACTTGACAAACTATACGGAATCGGCGTTAGAGGAATAGCTCACAAATGGTTCGCATCCTACCTACAAAACCGAGAACAATTCGTAGAAATTGACTATTGGGATCACGACACAGGGCAACTCAGCCATATACGATCAAATGCGCTTTGTGTAAAAAATTCAATTCCTCAGGGTAGTGTTGCAGGATGTTTATTATTCTTGATTTATATCAACGATCTCCCTAAAATTATGACGGAATCGTGCGTATTGTTCGCTGATGATATCTCAATATTGACTTCTTGTAATGACTCTGAACGCCTACATGACACTTTAAATAAAATTATGATAAATATACAAGATTGGATGAAAGACCATAACTTAGAAATTAACTTTTTGAAAACAAAAATAATGCAATTTAGGCCTTATCAAAAAAAACCCATGTTTATAAATTTTACATTTGACGGTATTACAGTGGAATGCGTAGATACTTTTACCTTGCTAGGTCTGGAGTTAGATACACATATGACGTGGAAAGCTCATATTCAGAAAATAAAATCGAAACTATGTAGTTTCATATATGCACTACGTGAGTTGAAAAAGACAACCGATTTAAAAACTGCCCTATCCACTTACTATGCGTACGCATACGCATGGCTAAAGTATGGAATAATTCTTTGGGGAAATAGTGTTGACAGCAACGAGTTGTTTATACTACAAAAAAAGTGTATTAGGATATTGGTCCATATTGAAAATGACGAAAGTTGTAGACCTTATTTCAAGAAACTGGAAATTCTAACCTTGGCATCAATATATATTTTAGAAGTCTGTAAATTTGTTAGACAGTATCCAAACTTTTTTGTCAAAATCTCTGACCAACCTCGGCGATATGCACCGCGTTCACGTTTTGAAAACACTCTTGTATTGCCCCAATCAAAACTAAAACTACATAGCACTAGCCCTCACGTCACGTCAATAAAAATTTATAATAAAATTCCTAAGGTGATTAGAATAGAAGAAAATGACAACATATTTATAAAACGAGTCAGAAAACTATTAATCGACAATTGTTATTATACATTGAATGACTTTTTGAATGATGACATCATAATGGATTAACTTGTATTATTTATTTATTGACATTTTGTATTATTGTATTGTATTAGAATAACACGTTAATCATGACTGTATTTGGATTATAATTTTAATGACATAATTTTAATAACTCTAATTTTATTTTGACTTTTATTCTCTATTTTAATTTTAATTTTCACTATGACATTTGGTTACGCTTCGTAACTTAAAGTTTTTTCTTATATTTTTCTACATCACCTAATGATGATTGAAAGGCATTGGTTTACGGTTTTAATTTATTAATCTGTGCCATATATCGTTGATTCGGTGATTTCCTAGTGCCTTGCAGCGCGCGCGCCATGTTGCGCCGCGCCGTCATTGGCAGTCTCGCTCTAACCTTGGGATAGTGTAGATGCGCATGCTATGTTTGACACTAATTAGTCCCATCGCGCCCAAAAAAACCCCTGAGCAGAACCTATATAAACTGTTATCAGCCTACCCCAGACCTATGATAGTGTGTTGTGTATTGCTGGCCAGCATAGTGTATCCAGAAAAGATCTGTGAGCTGTTCATCCCGAAAACGAACACGTTGCCGCCGCCTGCGCGCGCTTGGGATCGCTGGTCAAGGTATGTGGTACAATTAATGAATTGAACGATCTCCTGTGCCTTTCTTCCCGATTGCGTATTTTTTTGCCTTCAACTTCTTATGACAGAATCAGCAATTATAGCCTAGATTGCTCTAATAATCTAGGCTCAATCCGCGTGTGATTTTAGCGGAAATTTACAACTTCTGCAGGTTATACGCACCATTTTGGTCCTTCGAGCCGGATCGATTAATTTTGGGCCTTTTTACGGCCTATTTTTAAGTCCTAAAAGTCTGATTTTGAGCAAAAAACCTAGGAATTTTCAATGTTAATTGCATATCATCACACAACTCTCAACTCTATTGCTATAGTAATAAGGTTCAAACTGCCTTGCGTTTGCAATAGGTCAACCGTCAAAACAATTCGTAATTTAAATCTTTAAATTCGCTGTTTATAGCTCCGAAGAATACATTTAATTGAATATCAACGTTAATTCATATCGCTAAATACGTTTATTTAATTAATCAGTTAGTTTTCGGCGTAATTACATATTTTTTTGATCGGTTGTAAAAATTGTGGGTAGTGGGTATAAATCGTCGTACGTTGACTGTGGAATGTTCCAGTTCTGAACTTTGTTCGCGTACCCACGATTATAATTAGTTACGCATTAGAAACTATTACATACTTATTTTATTATGTTGGTACTAATCGAAATTGCTAAATGAATAACATTGATTGTTATTGTATGATACACTTGTATAGGTTCGTTAGGTTTACGCCTGTTATTTTCGTATTGCACGAGCAGGTATGCTTTATATAGCGAGACTCAACCGCATATGATTATTATTGCAATTAACCATATTATCATCGCGTCGCTTGTTATTTTGTTTTGTAAGGTAACTTGATTTCTTGATAGAAACCTTCAGGTAAAATAACAGATGTGTATAAACTTTACGATTTAATTCTCCTCAATGGAAACAGCCGTATATTTATACATATCACACCCGCACTTCACGTTTGCAAACGTAGTATGTACTTACTAGATAACTTATTTCAAACAGTCATCTACGCGTCTACTCGTGAGGAAATTTACTGTTTCTTACGAAGTTATTTCGTTAAGAATACACTTGCATCGCTTACGAAAATAAGTTTATACTTTTTCTAAGTTCATCACTTAACTTATTGTTAGTTAAGAATCTGTACCTTCATATTACTTGTATTGAGTAAGTTAATCTCATTCAAGTAGAAGTTAGTGCAGACAAGTTAATCGCGTCGCATCCGACATAAATGCTATTATCGGGTTGTAGGTATATCTGAGCTAATCATAAATATAGTATATAGATGGGTACGTTCATAAGATATTTGGCATGTTTACTATTTTAATTATACTAAGTTTTGTTACGTGCACTCGGTTAAAGCGTTGGTAGTTTATATTTGTTTACCTTTCAATTTAATATTGTTAGGGTTTCGCGTGTACGGAAAGTTCGTTCCGTACTATTATCTTAAGTTATAATATCTTTAATTGAGTTATCGGTTTAATTTGCCCCTAACCTCACTCACTGGGGTTCCGTAGAAGATAAAGGTTGATTTATTATTATTATTTTTGTGTCATATTTAACTTCTGTTCACAATGAGTGACAAGGTTAAACTTAGGTTATTAGAAAGTAAACGTGACGCATATTTTGCACGGGTTCAAAGGATTTTGGATTCAACTAAATCTTTAACTACCGAAAGATTACGCAACGCTTTCATCGCTCAGGCAAAACAAATTGATGGATTGCGTAGTGAATTCAATGGACTAATGGACGAGATAAATATGCTCAATTTGACATTGAATCCAACCTGTGAAGTAAGCTATGGCGCATTGCATTCATTTGATGAGTTAGTCGGCGAAATAAAGTTTAGTTTATCTTCATTAACTGAGTCAAGTGAGTTCCAGAAACCTAGCCCGTCAGCGAGCCCTAATGCTCACCATATACAGGTTCCTAAAATCGAGCTGCCTACCTTTGACGGTGATATTCAGAGCTTTCCGTTCTTTTATGAGACGTTCAAACGTATTATACATACTAACGCAGATCTATCAGATTCGGATCGCATTCATTATCTGTTGAGTTGTTTGAAGGGAAAGGCTAGGAATGTGGCCGAAGGTATTGTACCTTCTGGCGATAATTACCTTGTTGTTTGGGAGGCGCTTATCGCCAAGTACCTAGACACTCGCGCGCTCGCTACTAATTATCTAAATCAGCTGTTCTCATTGAAATCGTTCGGATCGACTCCCGCTAATATTGAAAAGGGTTTCGATAAATTAACTTCTACGGTTGCGGGACTCAAACAATTGAAAATACATAACTTAGATGATTTTATATTTATTCATTGGGGTCTTAAGTTAATAGACTCTGATACCGCAAAACATTTTGAAATGTCGCTTCGTAATCAACAGGAGTTAGATTATGATTATTTTGTAAAGTTTGTTCGTGAACAAGTTAAAATCTTGTATCGCACCTGTCCGGCGGCTAGTAAGTCCGCCACCGCAGGTAGCCCCCGCGCCTCATCTAAGGAATCGCAGGTGTTTGTGGCTACTGAATCTAAATGTTCGCTTTGTCATTCTACACATAAAAACTTGTTTATGTGCAAAGCGTTTCAAAAGTTAAGCGTTGATAATAGATTTAAGTTTATAAAAGACAATAACAGATGTGGTAATTGCCTAAGTAGCCAACATACTGTCTCTAAGTGCCTATCGAAGTCAACATGTAAGAAATGCAACGGTAAGCATCATTCCTTATTGCATTTCGAGAAATCGACGCAAGCCCCTGCGCCGACGCCCGCTAGCGCCCCCACCTCCGCTTCTGCGGCCGACCCAGCTGCTTCCGATGGTGTGGCGTTGTGTACGCATTCTTCTGCTCAAGTCCAGGCCACACGTAGTACGGAAGTGCTGGCTACTGCCAAGGTGTTGGTGGCGGGTAGGAAGGGTAAGGCCGTGGTGGTTAGGTGTCTCTTGGACCCTGGGTCACAAAAGAATTATATGACATCGCGTTGCTGCCGTATGCTCGGTCTAACTATACAAACTGACTCGATAACTACCGTTCGTGGTATTGGTGGCACGTCGCAGCCCGTTCGCGGCTCGGTGAATCTTACGTTCAGCTCACGGTTTTGCTCGCAGCCTAAGTATGAAATAGACGCTTTAGTTTTGGATCAAATAACCGGACAGCTGCCACTGGGTGCTATAGATACGTCCGTATTAAATCATATTGATCCTAAACTATTCGCGGATGACAGCTGGGGTGTGCCAGGTAATATTGATATGTTACTTGGGGTCAAGTTGTTCGCTAAGTTATTGCGACCCGGTCACGTGACCAGCGTACCCGGTTGTCCCGACGCATTGGAGACTGTGCTCGGCTACATACTTCTAGGAGAAGCACCTATCATTGAACCTCCAACTGACACTCTGTCTTTCTTTGCGAGTTCGTTCGATAACTTCGATCTTCGTAAGTTTTGGGAGATTGAAGATGTTACTGCTTCATCCATTGGGAGTGTGGATGATAAACATTGTGAAGAGTTTTATTGTAGCACAATTACCCGCGCTCCAAATGGCAAGTATGTTGCAGCTTTACCACTGAAAACAGACGCGTCAGCTTTAGGAAATTCTTTTAATATGGCTCGCAAGAGGTTCTATAGTCTTGAACGTAAACTTAAGTCACTTCCTAACGTCAAACTTCTTTATGATGACGTCATACGGGATTATCTAAAAAACAATTATATTTCTTTGGTGCAGAATATCTTACCTGAATGTATGTTGCCCAAACGAAATTGTAAGGAGCGAGAAATGGAGTACTATATTCCTCACCATGCTGTCATTCGAGAGGATAAGGTGACTACCAAATTGCGTGTAGTCCTAGACGCCAGTGCATGTACAGATAACGGTACCTCGCTAAATGATATCCTGTACGCAGGTCCAGTCCTTCAGGCTGACCTTTTCAACATTTTATTAAATTTTAGGCTTTTTAGTGTCGCTATTTCCGCAGATGTCAAATCTATGTACCTACGTATAGGTATACGTTCACAAGATCGTTCACTACAACGTATCTTATATCGGTTTAACGAGGAAGAAGAACTTCAAATTTATGAGTTTTCAGTGCTTCCCTTTGGTTTAAAGTGTAGTCCTTTTATAGCGATTCGCACTATCCAACAGTTGTGTCAGGATGAAGGAACACAGTTACCTCTCGCCAGGGACATTCTGCAGCGAGATATTTATATGGATGACATAGTTAGTTCTATACCTAGCACTGCGCTAGCTATAGACTCGGCTCGTGAACTAATAGAAATATTCTCTCGCGGCGATTTTCAACTGACGAAGTGGTCTAGCAACAGTGTCGATGTTCTTCGGACTATTCCAGAGTCATTACGACTTTCACAGAGCGTGGACCTAAGTAACGATCCGAACCAGAAAATACTGGGACTTCGTTGGTTCCCTGAGGAGGATTGTTTCGTATTCCAGGTTAACCCTGATGTCCGCACTTGCACTAAACGTAATATTCTTTCTTCCATCGCACGTCTTTTCGACGTTTTAGGCCTCGTTGCACCGATAATTTTATATGCCAAGCTTCTTATAAAAGAGCTTTGGCTTGTCAAACTTGGATGGGATGACGTCCCACCACCTCGCATTGTTCGTCTGTGGGAACAGTTTCAATCTGAACTGCCAATCATCTCTGAATTGAGATTTTTGCGACATGTCGGCGTCGTAGAACGCTGTAGACTCTCACTCGTCGGTTTTGCCGACGCTAGTGAGAAGGCTTACGGTGGTTCGGTTCATGCCCACGTTGTCAGACCTGACGGTAGTGTCGTGGTCTCGCTGGTGTGTGCGAAATCTAAAGTCGCGCCACTGAAAGTCGTTTCGCTAGCTCGTCTCGAGTTATGCGCCGCACTCCTCTTATCAACTGTGATAAAGCGAGTATATAATCTTTTCGCAGCTCGACACACCATTGAGGTAGTCGTAGCTTGTTCGGATTCAACTGTATCTTTGAGTTGGATTCATTCCGCACCGCATCGATGGCACACCTTCGTAGCCAATCGTATTGCTAAGATTCATGAGAATCTTTCGGCAGATCACTTCTTCCATGTGAAAGGGTCTGAAAATCCCAGTGACTGCCTCTCTCGCGGTTTAACGCCTGCCCAATTAGTACATCATCCGTTGTGGCTAAATGGGCCGCCATGGCTTAAACTTCCCCGCGCTGAATGGCCGATAAAACCATTCGTTTCAGGCGAGTCGCAAGAGCTTCCTGAAATGAAGCCCGTGGCTTTACCTGTTCTCTCGCACGAATGTTCTGACAGAAGTCCTCCTTCTGACAACATTTTGTACGTTCGCGCTACCAGGTTCTCGTCCTGGTTTAAATATTTAAAAACTATTTGTTTAGTTTATAAGTTCATCAAACGGCTCCCTAGAGGGCCCGTTACCGCGTCTGATTTAGAGTTCGCTGAATCTATTGTGTGGCGATCTGTGCAGAGGATTTACTTTGAATCTGATCTCGATCGTTTAGCCCGCAATGAGATGTGCTCTAAGCCAGTACAACGGTTAAGTCCGTTCCTTCACGAAGGACTTATCCACGTTGGAGGTCGCCTAGCAAACTCTGAGCTAGATTTTGACTCTCGTCATCAGATTCTCCTTCCACGTCAAGATCACATAGTGGAACTTTTAGTTTCCCACTATCATGTGACAAATTTCCACACAGGACCAACCTTGCTCGTATCTCTCTTACGACAAAAGTATTGGATCCTGTCCGCGCGACGTATTGCACGTCACATTACCTTTAAATGTAACATTTGCTTTCGAGCAAAGCCACGACCTACCTTTCCTATAATGGCGGATTTACCACGTTGTCGCGTTGAGTCGGCTCCTAAGGCTTTCTCTCATACAGGTTGCGACTACGCGGGACCCTTCTTGATCACGTCGGTGCGTGCTAGAGGCCAAAGGGCCAGGAAAGCGTACATCTGCCTTTTTACATGCTTGACAACTCGCGCTCTGCATCTTGAGATTGCCTCAGATCTTAGTACTGCTAGCTTTCTGTCTGCGTTGAAACGTTTCCTGGCGCGTAGAGGTCCGGTTCAGTGTCTGTACACGGATAATGCTACCAATTTTATTGGAGCCAAATCCTATCTCCGAGATCTCTACCAATTCTTGGCTAAAGAGTATCACCCCTTGTGGGAAAGAGAACTTGCAGAGCATCGAATCACACTCAAAAACATCCCCTATAGAGCTCCACATTTTGGTGGTTGTTGGGAAAGTGAAGTGAAGAGTGTCAAAACGCATCTCTACAAAGTCATCGGTCAGCAAATTCTTAGCTTTGACGAGTTTAACACTATGCTAACTCAAGTAGAAGCTTTACTTAACTCGAGGCCTCTGTATGCGATCAGCTCGGATCCGTCAGAGCCCACTTCATTATCACCGGCGCACTTCTTGCATACGAAACCTCTTTTATTTCTTCCCGCTCGCGAAGTCCATGAAACGCGGTTACATCTTATTTCGCGATATGAATTGACTGATCAGATGGTTCAATCTTTTTGGAAGCGGTGGCGCCAAGAGTACTTGCACACCCTACAGTCCAAACAAAAATGGAACACTCCTGCCAATCCAATACGGGTCGGTATGGTTGTCGTCTCCATGCAGGACAATGTGATGCCTCTGCATTGGCCGTTAGGAGTAATTCATGAAATATTTCCAGATAAAAACGGAATTTGTAGAGTCGCATCTGTCAAGACTCAAAGCGGGATCCTTCAGAGTCGCCCGGTAGTAAAGTTGTGCCCTTTGCCAACGCAATAAGTTTAGTTACCTTAATATTAATTATTACCTTGCACCAATGTGCAGTATTAGATATAGTTACCGCGTAGAATAGTTAGTTAAGTATTCTTACTTGTTATATAGATTCGCAACTCTAGAGTTCTTATAGCTTTTTGTGGGGTTGTGATGATATGCAATTTTATTTACTTCTCCTTTGTGTTTCGAAAGTAGGAACTTTCAAGCCGGGGAAAATGGTTACGCTTCGTAACTTAAAGTTTTTTCTTATATTTTTCTACATCACCTAATGATGATTGAAAGGCATTGGTTTACGGTTTTAATTTATTAATCTGTGCCATATATCGTTGATTCGGTGATTTCCTAGTGCCTTGCAGCGCGCGCGCCATGTTGCGCCGCGCCGTCATTGGCAGTCTCGCTCTAACCTTGGGATAGTGTAGATGCGCATGCTATGTTTGACACTAATTAGTCCCATCGCGCCCAAAAAAACCCCTGAGCAGAACCTATATAAACTGTTATCAGCCTACCCCAGACCTATGATAGTGTGTTGTGTATTGCTGGCCAGCATAGTGTATCCAGAAAAGATCTGTGAGCTGTTCATCCCGAAAACGAACACGTTGCCGCCGCCTGCGCGCGCTTGGGATCGCTGGTCAAGGTATGTGGTACAATTAATGAATTGAACGATCTCCTGTGCCTTTCTTCCCGATTGCGTATTTTTTTGCCTTCAACTTCTTATGACAGAATCAGCAATTATAGCCTAGATTGCTCTAATAATCTAGGCTCAATCCGCGTGTGATTTTAGCGGAAATTTACAACTTCTGCAGGTTATACGCACCAACATTGCTTATTAAAATTAATTCATTATTTTCTAATTACTATTGATAACAATTTTTAATGCTACTACCAATATTGTAAAAAAATTGTTGTGCCCGACAGGGTCCATGTGAACTATATTTTTATTATAAGATCTTTTAAAACACATGTGATTTGCAATAAATAATTGAATTGAATTGAATTGAATTGTTGTAGTCGGCTTCCAGTCTAACTGGATGCAGGTAAAAACCGAAATATTACATGGAACGACTGCTTTCTTGGCCTGCACACAGTGCACACTCCACAACCCAGTTAGTACTGAGTACAACAAGATATCCTTTAGTATGACTGGTTGTCAGACTATCGGGCTCTGGCTGTTTCCGAGGTAATGAAAAAACTGAGTACATACTAACATATTTTACGTTTTACAGTTAAGTAAATCTTTACGTATCGTAGTGTTAATCGATTTATCCCTTACAAGGTTGGGTCAGAATGGTACACTTTTAATAGACCACAAAAACTCAGTAGCCAATATAAACGAAGTACGCACCAATAATTTTTTTCGTAAGAATAATCGTTTATCATTGTCGAGTCAGTCACATCTTCCGGACCTCTGTCTTAGGCGCTTGGTTCAGGAAGTGGAGGATTGATGTCTACCAAGATAAGAGTAAGCGGATCTCTTCTCGAATCAAGTAAAACAGTATTTTATACTCTTTTCTCCCAATGACAATATCTTTGCCATCCCCAAAATTTTTAAAAAAAATTCGCGCTCGCTTCGCTCGCGCCTCCCTCCTGCTTTTCCACCATTCTGTCTCGCTTGAGACGCTCATCTACTTCAATTCTCATTTCTGATTCTAAGTCGTCCATCCACCGAAAATTGTTCAACGCTTTATCCCCCTGGATAAGGGTTATAGCACTTCGAAGAATCAAACCGTGGCTAAGAGCTTCAATGGTTGAAGAACGTCTAACCAGACTGGCACTTCTCCACACTAAAAAAAACGTACCCATTGAAGTAGGTAGATGAAGTGGTAACGCGTTTCGGGAGAAGACGTAAAAGAAAAATTAATTTTGCTATTGTAAAATGATTATAAAAATTAAATTATAACTTCTTGTGACTTGACCTCGACTCTTTGTGACCCCCCCCTGGCACCAAAGCTGGATCCGCCCTTGGGCTCGGGACCTCGGGTGTGAATCCCAACTCGACTGCAATAACATAGTTTCTCCCTAAATCAAAATTGACAATTTTTTTTGTAGAGCGGTTCTTATCACACTTGGATCTTGGAAACGCAAACCATCACTCACATGTCGCAACACTTTTAAAAATTACGATCTGCAAGTCGATAACACTTGCACGAGATTGCATGTTGAAATCCCAAGGATTTACTTACAGCTACTACCATAGTGTAAGCATGGCAAAAATTATGCAAACGCTATTTTTTAACCGACTTCCAAAAAGGTATTCGATTCGATCTGGTATTTTGTTTGCTTATTGTTCAAATAACAAACTAATAATACAAAATTAAATGACAGCCTCCCGACTGTTATTAAAATTTGTGGATCTTTGCAAGGCAATCATTACAGGTAGTCAGTGGCCCGAAAATCTGACAACCAGGTTTACCAAGGAGTATCGTATTACCCAGTGTTAACTCGGTTGTGGAGGTCAGATACGCTCCATGCTAACATAGTTGGACAACCCTGAACTAAGGTTTGGTAGCGCTGGCGAGTTTTTTTTTTTGGAGGGTGGGAAATAAAAGGGGTACTGACGAGCCTGTGAACTGTGATATAAAGTCCATTTCACGAAAGAAGTCCCGCAGACGCAGCGCTGTATTCGCGCGACATAATGTTGCTATCTCTCTGTCTCTCTCCATATCTCCCCATCTGTCCAATTTAGTTCCACAATTGTCCGCGGGACTTCTTTCGTGAAATGGACTCTAGTTAGTAAATTGTGTTATCAACCTATTAACTCTGCAAAAGTGGATTCTACAGTTCCCACTAAGCCACTAAGGGTGGAACTCCTATCCCTTTCTATCGCTCAGAATCGTCATTTGCTAGAGCGAGAAAGCTGCCCAAGGTATTTCACCAGTTTGCAACGGTTCTAACCCATTTTAAACCTTAAGAGGTGCATTCGGAAATTGTTCAAAAATTGCCTATTTCCCGTCTAGCCTCACGGAAATTGAAAATTCCTTGCCGCGATTTGAAAATTAGATTCAAAGTTTTTTTTTTAATGCTGCATGTAACTTTGTTTCGACCCTTTTTTATTTACTTAAACGTTGTTTATGTCCGTACCTAGTAGACTTTACACTTTTACAGTGAGGCTACACGATGGCCACACTGTGCGGAGCGGTGCGCCTACGGTGTGACGCTACCGCAACGCATCGTATGACATGGCAATGCCATTATGTAATGTAATGCTATGCCATGATGGCATAGTGATTTGCATGCAGGATGCTGTTGTGGCACCGCTATGCGCCGCACCGCACCGTTGACGCATCGTGTGACTCACTGTCGTAAAATCAGGAATAAATCAACTAGAATAAGGGTAAAATGGAACCCTGACATTGACAGGAAGAAATTGTCTGTAAAAATAAACAAACAAAATGGCGGTGTTAGACATGTGCCAAGAGGATAGTGCAGCATTAGATACACTGTCTATTACCCAGGTGAATTGACAAGGGTTGTGTAGGTATTTAATCTACTGAGTGCTTCCGCCACCGTGTCAAATGTCATCTTGGAAATGTTAATCCTGCTTTTTCTTTCGGATAGAGTCCCGTAATGTATCATTTGACCATTACAATATAATGCGCTAATGCGCTTTTATTTTACCTACTAACTGTTGTTGTGAGTTTGACTTTTGTTTGTTGACACCTGTCAAACTATGACATCTGTCAACAAAGAATCGTTAAAAAAATTACGTCACTTTTATTTCTTTTCATCAAACCTGCCTCAACTCAACTATAAAAACATAATGACAAGGGAGGTCGTTTAATGGGGCACGGGGGAATCGTGCCTGCTCTACCAACATAACACTGGCTGGATGTAAAAAGCGCGGGAAAAGAAGGGTGCGTAATGGCTGCGTTATTAACGCATTGCGTGTGCACTAGAGGGGAGGCTGAATGACTTTCATGCCTTCGCCTCTTTATACTTTTTAATGGAAGTTTGTTTTGTTTGCAATTTAAATGGTAGACGGAATATTTAAACTAGTTTTTACTACGATTTTTTATTTTTTTATTTTACCCGAGTGACTGTTACTTATTATTCGGCCATGAATTCCTCTAAATAAATCAAAGAGCAAATCCAAAACATACTTCTTTGCCTTTTCCCAACTATTTTGGGATCGGCTTACAGTCTAACCAAATGCAGCTTAATTATACTAGTACCTATTCTATATTAAGCGACTGTCTATCTGACCTCCACAACCCAGTTAGTACTGGGTAATATGATTACCCTTGGTAAGACTTATTGTCAGACTTTCTGACTACCTACCACGCAAATGACAGCCAGGACCAACGCGCAAAGGCGTAGCGTGTTTTCCGAGGCACGGAGGAAACTCTGTATCAGATTAATCCATAGGCAAGCGCTGCTTAACCTAAGGATCATCCCGAGCGACCATTTTATTAAGACAAGAGGTCCTTTTTTTGGAGATTGGTAAATCATCAATTGACTCCTCTCGCTCTGGGCGCAGCGAAGTTAGGGCTCGTTTACGGAGACGCGAGGCGTCGCGCGGCGTTCCGCGGCGCGTTCAGAAGGCTCGTCTCGTGCTTTTTTATTAATTTACTGAGAGACGGGTCCACCGCAACAAACGCTGCATTTTAAACTAACGAGCGAAAAGAAAATAGCTTCTAACTTGTAAAATCGACGTTTTAAATCGTTAACTTTTTCATACATCGCCATATGTGTTTGCGCCCCGCCCCGCCTGTACGTAAACATGCACTTAGTGTCAGACTTCCACTGACTAAAACCCACCTATGTTCCTGCTTAGCCCTTTATGCCGAGGCCGCGGTATCTCTTTCGAACAACCCGCAGCCCCGCCAAGAGGTCCTCAATGCATGATCCCATTCCCATCATTCTAAAATACTTGACTATGTTTTCCCTCCAAATTCCACGCCAGGAATTTTTCCAAATAATTCCTACCCTGAATATTTTCCACCCTGCGTTGTTAACCCTTCCGGAATGTTTCCCTAAGGCACCTATATAGCCTGAACCTGTGAGTATTTGTCGTTAATCTGCTACGCAAGGAGATTATTACTTACGAGATTACGTACTAAACTTCGTTATAACTGAAGGTTAGTAGGAGTTAGGTTCCGTATAGCTTTTGGTACTTATTATCAAAGTACACGCGCTTGACATCATCATTAGACCAGGTACTCTTTCCAACTATGTTGGTTAGCTTCCACTCTACCAGTCTAATCGGATGCACCTTTTTTTTCGGGTGGGACATTATCAAATGACTCCTCCCACTCTGGGCAGAGCGGTAGGGAGTGTCAGACTTCTACTGACTAAAAACCACCCATGTTCCTTCTTAGCCCTTTGTGCCGAGCCGCGGTATCTCTTTGGAACAACCCGCAGCCACCACCATGACCCCTGATGTACTATTAATGCACATCCATCTGCACAATATTGTGAGTGCGCTACTTTCCCCCAACATTAAGTAATTTAAATATTTCAGACCAAAAAAAAGTCATTACCCAGCAACATTTTTAGTTTTTTCACACTTTTTGAGTTATAAATAAACCTAAGTACTTAGTTTGATGAGCAGAATCTTTGGTTGACGGATTCGTGAAGGGTTCAAATATTTTAAAGTCCCTAAAGTTTTATCATCATAAACCTTGACCTCTAATATCTCCATAATTAGAAGGTTCTCAGGTATGTTCTAGACCAAAAACCGGCCAAGTGCGAGTCGGACTCGCGCACCGAGGGTTCCGTAAAAAAAATATATATAATTTGTGATGTAACTAAAAATTTATGGTTTTCGTAATTTTTCCTTTATCTATGCTATAAGACGTTGCTTCGTACCAAATTTCAAGATTCTGAGTTCACGGGAAGCACCCTGTAGGTTTTGATTCCCTTGCAAGTGTCGAAAATTTGCGGCATAAACGGCTGTATCTTTTGATTGCGTTGGCTTAGAAGTTTGATTTTTTCACAGCTTCAAGGGACAGTAGACCTGAGTAATTGATATAAATTTCAGCTTCATACCTCCACACGTTCCTGAGAAAAAGGGTCTTGACAGACGGACGGACGGACGGACAGACGGACAACAAAGTGATCCTATAAGGGTTCCGTTTTTTCCTTTTGAGGTACGGAACCCTAAAAATGTCGCAATGACGGGGAAAACCCTTTCGGCTTCGTTAAGAGGGTAAGGGCCAGGCACTGACGGCCACACGAGCAGTGCGGCGTCGCAATGTTCTTACGGCGCCGCTGCGCTGTGGCACCGCAACAGGCTTGGCTTGGTTTGCCCAGTTGACGACAGTCTACAAGGTGCCGCAACGGTTTCCTACATACAAAAATGTATGGTATGCCACACGGTACGTCCGGCACCGCTACTGCGCCGCACCGCAGGCGCACTGGACAACGGCGCGAGGCTGACGAGGCGGGGAGGGGTGCAAACAGTATGGTGCCGCAGCGGCGCCACTCAGTTGTTTATAGGTCAACTGGGCAAGCCAAGCCAAGCCTGTTGCAGTGTCGCAGCGGCGCCGTAACAACATTGCGACGCCACACTGCTCGTGTGGCCGCCAATGCGGTGCGGTGCGGTGCGGTGGCCTGCCCCTAACTTTACACTCATTATTATAGACCTAACCACACAATGGGTCCCTACCTACTATAGCAAAGGGCAACGCGGTAAGCCCAGAAGGAAATGGCGGGACGAACTCGACTCTTTTAAAAGAAAGAGGGAAGGAAGACTTTTGCCCTGCAGTAAGACGCAAATGGTTAAACATAATAATTATGTATACTTAAACCTAGGAAAAACACTGTCCCTGCCGGAAAATTAAAACTTACAAACGCGTAACGTAGCTGCGGGCACCGCTATTGCAATAACTTTTTTTCCTTTTTAGTTCATTGCCACCCTTAGTAGGTATACTACTTTATGTTGCTAGGTAGCGTCTATGTTCTGTTCGTGTTTCCGTAATTTAGAATGAAATTGTGCCGAAACCTGGGTTGTGAAGGTCATATTAGTTAATTGCTCTATACTAGCATTCAAATGCATCCAGTTAGACTGGAAAGAAGAAAATACTGGTCAAGTGCGAGTCGGAACCAAAACGGCAAAAAAATCGCGTATGTTGTATGGGAGCCCCCTTTTTTTTTTTTTGGTGGGTGGAAAATCATCGAATGACCCCCCCCCCCCCCCCCCGCTCTTGGGCAGAGCGAAGGGGAGTGTCAGACTTCTACTGACTAAAATCCGAACCCATGTTCCTTCTTTGCCCTTGCGCCGAGGCCACGTATGACGTAATCTAGTACAAAAATCCGCGGGCCCCGACGGGCCCCGGCCCTTGCGGGCCCCTCCTTGCTGACATCTCTTTGAGGCGCGCGTGGAACACGAACGCGCCGCCGACACGGTCTGTCTGTTGCCGTCATGACGGCGGCCGGACGGCGAGCTAGCCCATTACTCCCCGTCCACAGGCCCGCGTCTACGGTGGCCGGAAGCCATCACGTGGCCCCCGACGCCCGGAGCGCCTTCCGCGCCTTCCGCGGCGGCTGGGACGTTGAGAGGTTCTCTCCCTCTCTCGTTCCGCCACCTCCTTCGCTAGCATCACTGCTTCGCAGAAGGAGGCAACGGCGTCCCATTCCTCTTCGCCCCGGACCATGGCTTGCACCATAGGGCCGGACGCGAGAGGTCGCCGCCGCCGAAAGCCGCTACGAGAACACGGCGGGGCTCCGCCCAAGCAGGGCACACCTCCACAGTGTGCTCCACCGTGTCCTCCGGTCGATCCTCGCAATGGAAGCATCCGGGCGTTTCCTCCCGCCTGATTCGGTGCAGGTACCTCCCGAAACATCCGTGTCCGGTGAGGACCTGCGTCAGACGGAAGGTGAGGACGCCGTGGCTCCTCTCTAGCCACTCGTCAAAGAGGGGACTTACCGCCACTATCGTGGCTTGCCCTGCACGGGGTTGCGACAGTCGCTGTCTCCATGCCGCCATGAGATCGCACCGGAGGTCTGTCCGCCGCGCAGCAATGTGCCGCGGCAGCAGAGTGACCCCCCGGTGTAGCGCCTCTGCGCGCCACTCATGTAGGCGAGCGAGGACTATCGCCTCCAGATCCCGGTGGCAATCCGGCAAGGAGATTCGCCGCCTCGCGGGAGATCGTGCGGTACCCGCGGACTAGCCTTACGGCCATGACCTTTTGGGGCGCGTTCAGATAGTGTATGGGAGCCCCCTTACATATTTATTATATTTTGGTTTAAGTATTTGTTGTTATACATGGCAGCCAGGACCAACGGCTTAACGTGCTTTCCGAGGCACGGAGGTAGGTAACTCGGTACCTATGTATGGGCGGTCACCCATCCACAGACCAACCTAGGCAAGCACGGCTTAACGTAAAGATCGATCCAAGTGGACGAGCTCTTCTGGTGGCCGTACAATGGTGTGAAAACCCTCAACCCTCGCCGCAGTGAAGATCCGGAAGCAGTACAAAAGCGTGGTAGAGCCGCAGTATCAACAGCATCATAAGCACTAATATTACTTTAAATAATTATACTGGACACGCAAGGCGTTGATGCCCTCAGCGTATACGTCACCCAACAACTGCACGTGTAAAAAGACTGGCAGTACCTATACTCTGAAAAGTGTTATAATTGACTAAGGGCTGTATATCCTATACTTTAAATGACCTTATAAGAAATAGCCCGTAGTAATAGTACTTATCGATTTTATGTACCTATCTCATCATAATTTCAGACGAAAGATGATCACTGCTGGACATAGGCATCCCCTAAGTTTCGTTACATTGACCGGTCCCGCAACATTCAGCAGTTTATCGGTCCACCTAGTGCGAGGCCTTGAAACGCAACGTCTTCCGGTTACCTATCTATGTTTATCTAAAACAATATATTCTCGAAGCTTTTAGGAGCTTCCTATTTTTATCAACACAATCCACCTATTTAAGGCACCTGTGACATAATATATGTCTACAACGTATACCTACCTTATTTTGATGTAGGTAGGGCCTGTAGGGACCTATATCCGTAATGAATATTGACATGGAAAAGCGGCGGTCATTTTAGCTTATTTACTTTTTTTTAATATATAATACAGGGCACCATTTAAAGGCTATTCTATATGCTATATACCTATTATATTATTGTAAACATTATTATGTTAAATATTAACAAAAATGCCCCAAAAGAGATTAAATTACAGGAAGATAATGCGTAGCATTAAATTATATCCGGTATCGTCCATGTTATTTTTCAGAGAACCACCATACATTTTAATCAGGCAAAAGTATAAAACTTAAGTCCTATTTCATAACAACAATCGAATACAGAATTACACCCCGAATTGCTGGAAAAAGAAAACACAAATTCGAGAATGGAACACTCACCGATCGGTTTTCCGCGCGAAAAGAACCAGAAACAACACTTTTTTTTTCACACAGCACTAGAAAATTCTCCGAAATTCTTTGTAATATTATTATTATTTTACACAAACAAGAAATTGTAGGTTTTCGCTCACGTTGCGTTGTTACCACGAGGGGCGACGCAAAAATAATGCCAGAGAAAATCGATTTCTGGCAGGAGGCTAGCGAGGGAGCGAGAGGGTTGTATGTGAAAATGCGCGGGGAAGAAAGAGAGAAAAGAAGGGGTGATGTGTGCATGGGGTGTTTAGATTCTGTAGTGGTGTGAGTAGATCCCCGTAAATAGGGTTCATTTATGAAGGGGTACTAGGGGTGTTGGGAAATTGTCTTTCGAGTTTTTTAATGGTTTTCTTTATCGTAATGTCAGTTTTTATGCCGCCCACGGGCTTGGCTTGACTTTTCATGCCATCGATAATTATATTTCTCAGATTTCTTCATGATGTTCTTTTTGCAAATTTTAATATCTTAGTCCTCCTTACCGATTTCGGTAACGGCGACCCTTACAAGCTATTTCCTAGCGTGTGCCCTTATGTGGCTGGCCAGACCGAATTTGGTTTTAAACACCCGGTCACAGTTAAAGCAATAGAGTTGACCGGCAGAGTTGTAGGTGTAGGTGTAGGAGGGCTTAGGTCTCTCTTTACGTATTTGGCGCTTTTCGTTCAGTTTTTCGACTCGCTGTTTTTCAAAAGATTTTATATTCTTGTAAATAGTAGAGCGCCAAGACGACGTATGCAGAGCGAGCCTCTCCCAACCACTATATAGGATCAATAGCGCAAGCGTTAAGATGCCTCTTGAGTACATCCTTATAGCGGAGATGTTGACCGCCGTGCTTTCGCTTTCCCTCTGCCATCTCCGAGTAGAAGACCACTTTGGGCAAACGGTAATGCTTCATGCGAAGGACGAAAATAAATTAAATTTTAATGATAAGTAAATAATTAAACAATACGCACCATGTACATACCTACATCACAACCCAAAAATCAGAGGTCGTAACTTTGAAGAAGTAGAAGTAAGATAGACTTTAGAATCGCATCACATTATTATTCCTTTATTTATTTGAATAATAATAAAAATGCTATAAAAATAAACAATAAAAAAAACAGAAGCCCACTAGTATCGGGAACAGGCTCCAGAAAAAGGAACCTGCTAACAATACGAACAGTGTCCAGGAGTACCGTTTTCTCAATCAAACTCTCGACCCAGCTGCCTAACGGAAGCCCCCTCAGGTATTGATCAAAGCTCTTGGCAATTAAGCCATTGGCTGCAACTACCTGTAAGCGATTGATTGTCACTCAATCCTCGCCTCTACTTCACCATAAATTATTCCAACGTGGTCCAATAGTTTCCCTCCATAGTACTGTCATTTTTATCTCAGCTATGTAGATCAGTAGGGATGCAAGGGACTGCAGCCTCAGTACAGCCAGTGCATAATAGCACCACAGATTTTGAACTGCTTTTTGTTTTGATATTTTTTACAAGTTGTGTGTTAGGCGGAGGCCAGTGTTTTCCACACCTTTGGCAGTAAAGGGACCAAGGAGATTGTAAGCGGAGACATTCTTTTTGTACGTTGGGTAGGCGATGACCAGAATGGTGGTAAGTGTATTGATTATTATTTATTGGTAGTGCATAACGGATCGCACCCCTTTTAGTTTTAAGTGTGTTTGTTTTAGTCGCGCATGCCTAGGTTGGTCTGTGGATGGGTGACCGCCCATTACATACCGAGTTTCCTCCGTGTCTCGGAAAGCACGTTAAGCTGTTGGTCCCGGCTGCCATATATAGATCTTTGGCAGTCGTTACAGGTAGTCAGTGACCTGAAAGTCTGACATCCAGTCCTACCAAATGTTATCGTATTACCCAGTATAAACTATGGGTTGTGGAGGTCAGATAAGCAGTCGCTCCAAGCAAAATACTGGTATTCAGCTGCATCCGGTTAGACTGGAAGCCGACCCCAATATAGTTGGGAAAGGGCTAGGTATCCACCTCCCCTATTCCGCGTAGGTATGCTTGCTTACGATGCTCAACGCACTCTTGGAGACCAACCCTGGACTGGACTTGTTTGCTGATGAATGGAAGACGATAATGTTAGAATGTTTGTGGTTCTGCGAGAAGACCGAGTAAAAGGATTAATTTAGTGTGCTGTACTAAATGTAATCACACTATCACACTTCTCTCACTAATATTATAAAGGCGAAAGTTTGTGATTGTGTGATGAGTGTGTATGATTGTTACTCTTTCACGCAAAAACTATTGAACGGATTTGGATAAAATTTGGTAGGTACACAGATAGTTTATAACCTGGATTAACACATAGGATAGTTTTTATCCCGATTTTATCTTCCCTTGGGATAATTTTCGCGAAGCCGCTGGCAACACCTACATGCATAATGCAATAAACTACTTATCAAGAAGCTCATGCTGGCTGCTCCCGCGGTACCATTATTCTTTAAGAAGTGGGATCAACAACGCTATTACGATGTGACAAAATGTAACCCCTGTTCTGCGAGATGTGTGGGGTTAGGGTTGATCCCGTTAAGTGTCTCGCAGGGGTGCTCAAACTTGCCCGTCGGGGCTGCGGATTTTTCACAAGTTACCGCGGCCTCGACATAAGGGCTAAGAAGGAACATGGTTGGTTTTTAGTCAGTAGAAGTCTGACACTCTCTACCGCACCGCCCAGAGCGCGAGGAGTCATTTGATTATTTTCGACCCTCCAAAAAAAATGGGGGGTGCTCAAACTTTTCCTGGGGACCATGGCGATTTTCCTTGTTTTATTTTCTTGTAGTGGATCTAAAAGTAAACTTGGATCTTGACTCTGAATTTTGGATTTATTAGGATACGATCCAGTTGATTATGAAACAGAGAGAGACTGCATTTTGTTGTCAGGGCATCTTCTCACTTTGATGACCTTATATATAACAGCATCAGCGAATGGAGTTCGCGAATTTGAAGTCGGTTTAGTTATGCAAAAGGTTTTTACCGGACAGTTAGGACCACATGTGTACGACTAGGTACGTACAGATTATAATATAAAGTAGGTAAGTACGTACGAAGGTTGGGATTAGGTTGCAGTCTCGACAGAGATAACGACAAAATCGCTAACTTTCAATCCTTAATTACTAACAAATAAATTCGGTTGCAATAATGATGCTTGCAAGTAAAGCTCTACATCCAAGATGCGTTTCTCGCAAGCATCATTATTGCAACCGAATTTATTCGTTGGTAATTAGTAATCGAAAGTTAGCGATTTTGTCGTTATCTCTGTAGAGACTGCCGGGCCGGCCCAGGTTGAGAATCGCTGTTCAACTGAATCCATAAGATGATATAGGAAAATTTATAGATAGTTCTATTCGTTTTGCTCAAGTAGCGCGTATCTTTTGAGCAATGAACATCCTTTTAAGTAAGGAGCAATCCGCTAAATAAAAGGGATTTTCTCACGAGTCCCACCCGATAAAATCGAACTAGTACTTTTGGAGAAAAATGGCAACTTTGATTTGCACAAAAATGTTTGCTGCAGCGCCCCCTGGTGAGTTGTCACCGTAACATATATCTAAGAACATGCACCAATCAAACGCGAACCCATAACTGAAAATTTCATCAAAATCGGACTAGTAGGTATAGTTTTGGAGAAAAGTGGCAACTTTGATTTGCACAAAAAATATTTGCTGTAGCGCCCCCTAGTGAGTTGTCCCCGTTAAACACCTATCTAAGAACATGCACCGAAACTGAGACTGCATCGAAATCGGACTAGCAGTTTTGGAGAAAAAATGGCAACATGTATTTGCACAAACATCCTCTCACCCCAAACGCATATACAGTCTCCGTTCCGTCGTGGGTAAAAAAGTAGGTACCAATAACATAACATCACGCCTGTGATCCCCGAAGGGTGAGGCAGAGGTGTACCTAATAGTACACCCACATTTTACCAGATGTGTTTTTAAGTCCATGTAATAGGAGGCGAGCCTATTGACGTCAACCGAGCATAAATCCAGACTCCCTGACCGCTACTGAGAAATTTCTGACGAAAAACCCAATAACACTTTGCGCGACTCGGGAATCGAACCCAGGAACGCTTGCTACCTACCACTGGAGTTCACTGGACCTAATTTAAGAGGCTATAAAAAGGACAAAAAAATTCAGGGTGTAGTACTACTTCCCTGGATTAACACAGAGCACTTTTTACTAGCTGTAGTAACTATCTAATACCCACCGGTCACCCATCCATTTAACATCCTAAGCAAGCGCGACTTAACCTGAAGATCGACCCGACAGGCTGTTATTACTTTGGCACGAGAGCCTTTATTACTGGTATGGTTATTACTGCCTAGCTACCTATATACCCTTGTGACCTTTGGTAGGGTCATAATCATTAAATTTTCATGGGGTCACTGGGGCCATAAATTACACGCTGTGGGTCATTTATTTTGGTTTAGGTGAGAATAAAATACGACCTGTTTAAAAATGGACTCGGATTTACAAAGTTATATTGGTACACTTGGGTATAATGTAACTGGAACAATGTATATACACTGGAGACTGGACAGCAAATAAACCGAGCCACCCGCTACCTAGGCACTCTAATTCGATTTTCTCAAAAACTAAAAAACCTACAATTATCAAAGTTGTACCTACAGAAAGTGCGTTTCATGGTGATTAAAATGAAAGGAAACTCATTCCGCCTTATTACAAAACGTAGTTAAACCTGGTTTAACTTAGACTTGGTTTATCTCGCATGACGTCTCACTTCAATAATTATTCAAAAGAAAGTGACAGCATGCGAGATAAACCAGGTCTGTTGCTGTACTATGCTTATCGGAGCATTTTATGATGTCGGGTCATGAAGACCGCCTTGTAGTACCGAATTATAGATTGGCTGCATGCTTCAGTAGAAAAAATAGCAAACGAGGTGGTGCTTGCATTCTAGTACGGTCAGGACATTTGTGGAAGGAGTTACTAGAGGTTTCGGAACTTTCCGTTTCTAATGTTGTAGAATGTGTGCAATTGAACTGACAAGTTATAAAGTAGTGATAGTATGTATTTATAGAGTACCAAAGACAGGGAATTTAAATGTATTTTTTACCAAATTAGAGCAACTTTTAAAACTACTGACTAGAAGAAATTGCAGGAATATTATCATAGCAGGTGACATAAACATTGACGTATTGAAAAATAATAATATGACTTCCGAATTAAAATATCTTTTAACAAGTTTTAACATGACTTTAGCAATAGAAAAACCAACCAGAATGCAAAGCCAGACCTGGGGCCCTACTATGACGTCTTAAAACAGTCCTAACTTATTCCTAATCCAGTGTGGAGGAGAGATGGCGCTAGACACCCTGTATAATTCTGTCACGCTTCCACACTGGAATAATATTAAGTTAGGACTGTTTTAAGACGTCATAGTAGAGGGCCTGCATTGATAATTTTGCTCACAATTTCGATAAAAAATGCAGGACGGAGGTGATAGAGTTTGGCCTTTCGGATCACACTGCGCAACTTCTGAAATGTCCCGTACGTTTGACCTGTGTTCTGAAATACTGGTATACATCACAACGAGATCTTAGTCCAGAAAATATTATTAAATTTAGAACATGCCTGGAAAAACTAACTTTCGCTGAAATCTATAACAATGATGATCCAAATGAGGCAATCAACTTATTTTTTGAACAATTTAAATTATTTTATGACCTGTGTTTCCCCCGTAGACGTATCAAAATACCGACAACGCAAAAACCAAAATGGATATCGCGAGGTCTTAAACTATGTAGCTTAAAAAAAGGCAATTATTGTGGATGTCTAGACATAAACCTACTCAAATAAATAAAGATAAATATTTAAATTACACAAAGATATTCAAAAAAATTATTAATCTGACTAAACGATCACAAAATAACCACAATATTAAAACTTCTGACAATAAAAGCAAAATGACATGGAAAATAATAAAGAACTCTAAATTAAATTTACCTAATGACTCAATAAATACCATCAAAGTTGACAATAAAACGATTGACAACCCACAATTAATTGCTGAAAATTTCAACGATTTTTTCATAGAAAAAATTGTGCCAGTTCCCGGAGCAGGTAAAAAATCGAGTGCGTATATCACAAATAAACAAAAATCAATGTTCATGCCTCCATGCCAACCAATTCAAATATTTAACATTATAAAATCTATTAAAAACACCAATAGTGTAGGGTATGATGAAATATCTTCAAAAATTATAAAACATGTTGCTGACTTAATCGCACAACATTTGAGTCATATTCTGAACCTTTGTATCAGCCACGGTATTTTTCCGGACCGTCTTAAGGTCTCCATAGTGAAACCAATATTTAAAAAAGGGAATAAGCAACAAATGCAGAATTATAGACCTATTGCGCTTTTGCCAGTTTTTTCCAAAATTTACGAGAAATATATTTATAATGAACTTTACAGTTACTTAGTAAAACAAAAAATTCTCTGCAACGAACAAAAAGGTTTCCGAAAGAACATGACAATAAACATGGCAATTTATGACTTTTTAAATAAAATTATGACTAATATTGATAATAAAATACCGGTATGTTCTGTGTACTGTGATATGACGCAAGCTTTTGATTATGTTGACCATTCAATCTTATTAGACAAACTTGACTCCTATGGTATAAGAGGTAACGTTCTGAGCTTATTAAGCACGTACTTATCAAAAAGAAAACAGTCTACCGCGATAACAAACTTAAACTTTAAGACTAAAGAAGAAGTAACATACCTGTCGAAAGAACGCACTGTAAACTTTGGTGTACCACAAGGCAGTGTGTTGGGTCCGCCATTATTTCTAATTTATATTAATGACCTGCCCAAAGCCATAGACTTTCCAATCACACTCTTTGCTGACGATAGCACTATTACAATAGCACGTGATAAACCTAATTCATATGAAGCGGATGTTAATAACGCGGTAACTTCCATAATCTCTTGGCTGGATAATAATCACAGAACATAAAATACAGTAGAAGTAGCATGTGGGCGGGGCGCGCGTACCCCGAGCTTTGCGCTGTTCCGCAATTTGTTTCTCCCACACACACGCCACGCACATCAGTCTAGATCGAAGCGTCACAGTGACAATAACTTAGAAAAAAATACTAAAATGCCTTATTGTGCTGTTCTAGAGTGTAAAAACGATAGCAGAACCAAAAATGTTTCAAATGGTGGTATATCATACCATCTGTAAGTCTTAATTTACTTTATAACGATTAAAATTTGAAAAACATTATTTTATTAAACAAGACAAGTACAAATAGACTTTATTGTTTATTCTATAGGGTCTACTTTCTTTTAAACTTAAACATATTATTCTGGAAGATTCCAAATAAGCACATGTCACAGTTCGCTACTCAATTAGAGATTGACGTTATCGATAATGAGTTATCGATATTTTAAAATTACAATGTTAGTTTAGCAGTTTAGGCCCGTGTTAGTTTAGTAAGTGGCCTACGTGTTAGTCTGAAATTTTATCAAAGTTCGCTAAGGAGTTGTTCGAGTTAAAACGAGTGTAGCTGCCGGCGAAATCGCAGGGTTCCCATGTCAATAGAAAGTAGATACTAGGTACCCGTAGTAACAAATCGTGTAGTTTAGCTATGATAATTATGAATATTTCTATCAAGTAGTTTAATTTTCGAAATCAATCAGTAGTTTATCATGACAATTTTAACATAACAATAAATTCTTAATTATTCTTTCTAAAAATCATAAGCATTATTATAAATTTATAACACTTGATTTCAAACTTAAGTAATTACATACTTGATAAATGAAATTTAAAAATATTTATCGACTCTTTTAGTTTATTTGAAAATAAAACGCAATGTCGATAAATATGGCAACGGCAGTGGTACAACCCTAGAAAAGGACAAATAGCACACAAATAGTAATGAGCTCGTTACGGAAATATCAATCTTATTTTAAATGACATAATGGTTTATTAAATGCATTTAATGTAGTGACATCTAGCGGCGAGTAGCAGAACTTGGTCGTGAAACTATTCCGTATGAGCTAATACGTAAACAGACTAGATAATAAAAAAACTCTATCGCCCTAAGATTATGGTTTATTTTCAAATAAACGAAGACTAATATATTACTTACTTTCATTCAATATTAAATTACCAATCACACCACGGTTTTCTTAGTGTTACGAAATACAATTAACCTGTTTATGTGTTAGTTTGGGTACGCTGGTTCCGATACTAATAAAGCGCTATGCGATTTCTACTGTTTTTTATGTTCTGTGATAATAATAATCTAAGAATTAACCTTGACAAAACACAAATAATGCACTTTGGTCATAAAAAACCTAGTACAAAAATGGACGTTCAATACCAGAATAACAAAATACATGACGTTGATAGTGCAAAATTTCTTGGTCTGATAATTGACAGACAGCTAAATTGGAAGGATCATATTGAAGCGCTTTGCAAGAAAGTTAGTAGGTAGTTCATCCTATGCTTTGTATAAACTTGCCCCCACAGTTAACATAGATACACTACTTACAGCGTATCATGGTATTGTAGCGTCAGTGCTAAGATATGGTATTATATTTTGGGGTAACTCCACAAATAGAGAAACCGCTTTTAAAGCACAAAAGCGATCCATCAGAGCCATGTTCAGACTGCAGGTAACGGACAGTTGTGTACCATTTTTCAAAGCATACAAAATTCTAACACTGCCGTCTATGTATATTTATGAAACTGCCTTATTTGTGAAATTGAATTCACACCTGTTTCCCAACCTATCAGATACAGTTGAACGTAACAGGCGGAATGATATGTTGCGCGGACGTAGAGCCAAAACAGCATTAATGTGGAAAAGCATATTTTGTATAGCCCCGCAAGTTTTTAACAAAATCCCAAAGCAAATTAAACTGTTAAATTTAAATGGGTTTAAAAAAGAGCTTAAAGAGTTTCTTTGTAAAAAGTGTTATTATAATTTAAATGACTTTTTGAATGATACTTTGACATCCTAATTTGATTGGAATCTCTCCTTGATAACATCTATTTAACTTGACATTAATCTTGACATTGACATTTTTTTTTTTTATTTGTACTTATCTAATGACATAATTTTAATTGCTCTGACTTGCCTCATATTGTAACATTAATTCTTTTTTATGTGATTTGTATCAGTAATAACCTTATTTTTCAATCTTTGTGTTGTATGTAATAATTTATTATGTGTACCCGATATTTGCACGCCCTTTGTGGCAGAATGTGATGAGACCGTTTATTATATAATTTAAGACCATGTATTGTACCATGTTCGGACAAATAAATGAATTTGAATTTGAATTTGAATCTAAGTTAAACCAGGTTTAACTACTTTTTGTAATAAGGCGGATTGGGTTTAATCAATATTTCAGTGTTTATTAAGGATTTTACAAAGAAGAGTCGTTTTCCAGTCGTGACAATCGTTAGTAATGATAAAGTGAAAAAAAAAATTAAAGCCAAAAACAAAGATAAAATAAAAAAAAAGTTTTTGATCAATATTCCGTATTCCCTCCCCTTGCTCGGATAACTGCCAGCATCCTTGTATTCATCGACCTTACGAGCCTGACGATAAAATCTTGAGGAATTGTATTCCACTCTTCAATTGCGATTCGCAGCTCTGGAAGCCTTGTTGGAGCAGGTACCCGGGCTCGAACCCGACGTTTCAGCTCATCCCATAAGTGTTCTATCGGATTCAAGTCCGGGCTTCGAGCTGGCCAGTCCATCGTACGAATGCTGACGTCGCGTAGATACTGGCCTTCGAGCGACTTCACGTTGCGCAATGCCTGCTTGAAGTAATGCTACAGCTTGAGCTGCTTCCTGAGGTGTTGTATCCATTATTAACCCTAGAAAGATAACCTACGTCGCAGAGGCGCCTGAGCTAGAAACATATTGCTGTCGTTTTTTATCCGACGCGTGTATTTGTTTGTCCTTCTCAGCCAACTGAGTCGTCGGTTAGCCCCTTCACGGGATGGCTGTTTCCATGCTGTAAGTACTACAGTTTTGTTTATATGATGAGTCTGTGCGCTCGCGAGGCGTATGGTTATCTTTTGTGAAACTTTTAAGAATGAATTAATATTGTAGTTTTAGTGATGTAAAGCGTTTTTGTAAATAGTTTTTGTTTGTTTTTAGGAACAATTTATTACGTATATATCGTGGCACATAGGAGAACGTTGGTAGAAAATGAAATATGCGCTTTACCAGGTGAAGAAGAAGAAAACACTCTGATGAACTTCTGCAAATTGACAGTGAATTGGAAAATCACCAGAGCGAATGGAAGATGTCCAAAGTGCCTTCGAAAACGAGTTTGTCGACAGCCAAAATGTGGAGCAACTGGAAAATAAACAAAACGAAGAGAATTTGTTCGTCCTGAAAATTTCAGCGCCTTCTGACCTGCACTAAGTGCAAAAAAAAATGACGTTTTCCATGACTATCTTTGAAATTTATTTTTTTGATGAGAGATATTTTTTTATACTTATTATATTGTAGTCCAATAGCTTGTGAAAAAAAACTTAATTGTTATAAGATGATTAGAAGTGTTTTTGTTCCTGAAGCATAAGGCTGTTTATTTTCGTTACTTTTTTGTAGAGGTCTACTCATTTAGTTATAAATTATTTTTAATAAACAAATAAGTAAAAAAAATGTATTTAATTTTTATAGTTTATATTATAACTTTTAACACAAAATCATAAATTATAAATATTTTTTATTAAATCAATTAAAAAAACGTATTATAAAAAGGTGCGCCTCTGAAGCGTATGGTTATCTTTAACGTAAGCCGTGGTATGGTTATCTTTCTAGGGTTAATCGAAAAAAGTAGCAAAAACACACGCGTCTGAGCAAACGATGGACAAAAACTAAAGAAATGATAAGAAATATCCGACTACCCTCATTGTAGAGAAAAAGAACGCTAATTTCAAACTCTGGTGAAAACAGAGCAAATCGTTAGCATTGTGTTTGTTGCTTGATTACAATGTGAGTTGACGGTACTTTCGAATTAATTTTTAGTCATTTTAATCACCATGAAACGCACTTTTTGTAGGTATAACTTTGATAGTTGTAAGTTTTATACTTTTTGAGAAAATCGAATTAAGAGTTCCTAGGTAGCGGGTGGCTCGGTTTATTTGCTGACCAGTGTAGTTACGTAGTTTCCCGGGGTTTCTACATATTTACATTATAACTACTTATAACTTACAAACTTTATCCGCAAGAGTAGGAATCTTTATCTCCTTCTAATTAGGTACCTACCTTTGTTATTTTTACATGTCACTTCTTTTATTCTTGAGAGCAAACCTAACGCACTTTAGTATTATAAAGTAGGAAATAACGCCGGCCGATGCTCTCCGAGCCGGACCGAGCCGGTCTGTGTGAAAGGACCCCTGGTGAAAGCGCAAGGATAGCCCGCGAAAACCTACAAAAACTTACGTTTTTTTAGTCAGTGTCATACTTGTGAAACATTTTGCGCGGACCCCAAATGACATGGGTCAAGGGCACATATGGGCAGGAATGGGATGTTATATTGTGTCAGGCTTTTTGTTGAACGAAATACAGTCAATTTCACGAAAGAAGTCTCGCGGACAATTGTGGAACTAAATTTGACAGATGGGGAGATATGGAGAGAGAGAGAGAGAGAGAGAGAGAGAGATAGCAACATTATGTCGCGCGAATACAGCGCTGCGTCTGCGCTGCGGGACTTCTTTCGTGACATGGACTTTATAATTATTACGTATTTACATTTACAGAATCAATCATTAGAATCATCAATTCAGCCCTGTTAGTTCATCATTCAAATAAAATGAACATCTGTTGTAACTTTAATAGATTTATGTCTTTTGTTCTACTTAACATAAATACTAATCGAGAACAATAATAAATAAAAACAAAGATTGATTAGAATTGTTTATTTTATAAAGCATAAAAAAAGTGTATCAATTTCCAAACGAAACTTTCAGTTGTCAAGTCAATGTCATTTTCGTTCTGTCCTGGTCCTGTCTGTCTGTCACTGTCAGTTTACCTTGGCGAGCGTTCTTGTTTGGCTTAGCGACGCAAAACACACTCTTTGTTTAAACACATTTCTCTAGATTATTAGCGAATTCACACAAAATTAACCTCCCAAAATGGCTGTAAGTATAATTCAAACAAAAACTGCCCAAAACACAAACGCGAAACCGGCAAACTAAAACATAACCTCACTTTTAAAAAACAATAATCATGTTTTTTTTTTGGAGTTCGCCTTTTCAATTTCTTTTTTTCTTAATTCTAGTCTATAGCTGCAGCACAAGTGCAAGAAGTTCGTTCGATAACTCGAATCGAACGTATTGGGGCACATTCACATATACGAGGGTTAGGTCTCGATGATTCCCTGGAGCCTAGGGCTGTGTCCCAGGGCATGGTCGGACAGAAGATGGCTAGAAAGGCCGCTGGAGTCGTCCTACAGATGATTCGAGAAGGTTCGTATTGAATTAACTTCGTTGCTATGGAGACAGTGACTTGTTTAGTACTAACAATTAATTTAGAGATTGGTAAAAATCTCGAAAAGGATCTTGCTTATATGGCGAGACGAGCTGGACAGAACCAACAACCAGTGGTCCTAATTAGCCCTGGGTCAAAGCATGTTGAAGTTATCCTGGAAGACCTTTGTCCACTAATGGGATGACACAGATTAACAGTTATAGTAATAAAAATGAATTTACTCTATTCTATATCACACAGAAGGGTCAGTGGGTCGTCTTAGGGGAAGATATGTCATGAATATAGCGCTATACCTGTTTTCTCCGATGGGGTATGCAGTACCACCCAATTGTCTTCATATAGATCTGACACAGATGAGACAGGGCTGCATTAGAACACAAGGCTATGCTAAAAATCCTCCTTCATCACTTTCAGACATATTGTGCAAACCATTGGACTCTACAGACACTTAATTGAACTGAATTTTCTCTTTTTTTTTGTCTTTGGACCACATACGGCATTTCTTCTGTATTGTGAATGCATTAACAAATATTTAAACTCACATATATAAACAGCCAGATTTATAACAATTACCTGTAGCTATACCAATACCTGTTCTGTGCGGGGATCGAACCCCGACATACAGCACAACTGTCACTCAATCCAAGCTTAAAACATGCTTTCTGAGGCATGGAGAAAAGTCTCTATGTAATGGGTGATCAGCTAGCTGGCTTGGCTGTGGTTCCAACTTCCACTGAGGCTCATCTCCACTCCGCCTCAGTGGAACCGCAACCTTAACCTGATTATCAAATGTAAAAAAACGTGTAGCATATAAGCCGGTTCCTAAAATTTATAAATATTTGCAGCGGTTCATTTGTAATCTGATAAAAATATCCTGTTCAAATATTATGTTGTATTTATCTATAATGGGTGTAATTTATCTATAATATGTATGTATTTAGAAATATATAAGTATGTTTATCAGTTGTCTAGTACCCATAACACAAGCTCTGCTTAGCTTGGGACTAGATGGCGTTGTGTGATAGTTGTGGAATATTATTATTATTATTATTTTAGGTAAAATAGCAGGCAGAGCAGTGTTGTTAGCAGGACAACCAGGCACAGGCAAGACTGCCATTGCCATGGGATTGGCACAGGCTTTGGGACCTGATACTCCATTTACAAGCATGGCAGGTAAGCAATAATATAATAATAGTGTCCCCAACTTGCACAATGTGGAAATTTTGATGTCTGCAACTTAGTTCATGTTAAAATTTTTCTTTATATACCTCCACAACCCAGATACTATTTAATGTTTCTCATGTACACACGGCTACACATCAAGCTATACAAAACCAGTTAATCTTGGCCTCACTTTACTAGATTTTTCGCACAATGAACGATCAGATTATACTGGTTTTGTATAGCTTGATGTGTAGCCGTGTACAACATGATTTTTCACCACAAAAAAAAAAATGTTGTTTCATTTCTTAGTTTGATGTACAGAATGCTTGATTGACGGCTTTGTAAAGGGTGTAATAGAAGGGGGGGTATTAAAGTTTAGTATTCAAGATTCATGACAACAGCTGACATGAAAATTGATTGGAAACTTGATTGAGCTACCGATTGTTGTAATGTTTTTTATTATTTGCTTTTAGGTTCTGAAATATTCTCGTTGGAAATGAGCAAGACTGAGGCTATCACTCAAGCCATTAGGAAGTCCATTGGTATCAGAATCAAGTAAGTCCTATCTTAGTATAGTCATCATCTGCCTAGCCTTTTCCCAACTATATTGGGGTTGGCTTCCAGTCTAACCGGATGCAGCTGAATACCAGTATTTTCATGAGTTTTTTTTTTATTTGAAAGCGTCCTACTGTTGACCTCAATCTTGTCCTAAGGGCAGAGATGAGGTGACAATGCCTATCTTAGTTCCAAAAACCGGTTGTAGGTACTGGGTGGTAGTATGGTAGACCAATTGTTGCCTATCCGAGGCGTGGCAACATAAATGATATAATGTACCAAGATTTTGTAACAAATTCTGATTTGAAAGAGTGTCCATGGAGTTTCTTGCCCGTTCTTCTTCATGAGATCAACGTTAGGGAACTGACAACTACAGTACTTTCACAAGTTATTATGCCTTGTGATTGTGACTGTAGCGTAGGAGTACAATGCGTCGTTTCGGGAGTTGCTGCGTCGGGCTGCGCGGCGCCGGATGTTACCGGCGGCGAGTGCTGTGGGTGCGGGGGCGCGCGGCGGCGTGTGCCGTGGCGGCGGGTGTGCGGGGCTCCGGGTCGCGGGGCGGCGGTTGCACGTTGCGGCGTGCATTCGTTGTTCCGTGATTCGGGGTCTCGAGCATTCGTTGTTGCGGTTTGCGTCGCTGCGGGCTTTCGTGCTCGCAGTGTTCGTTGTTGCGGGCATTCGGTGGCGTGTGATTCGGCGTGGTGACTTTCGGAATGCCGTATTGCACTTGTAGTTTCGTTCTTCTTCCGTCCTTCTGACATTCAAATTTTCAAAAGTGCCTGTAATGGCTTAATTGAAATAAAATATTTGAGTTTGAGTTATGGAGTAAACTTGTTATGTCATAAGTTGAAACCCATCCATGGATCTAGACAACCGTAGCTTAACCTGATAATTGATATGAGCCTTTTTTCTTTTTTTGGGGGTTGGGAAATTATCAAATAACCCCTCCCGCTCTTGGGCAGAGCGAAAGGGAGTGTCAGATTTCTACTGGCTAAAAACCACCCATGTTTCTTCTTAGCCCTTGTGCCGAGGGCTCACTTTCGAACAACGCAGCGCCGACGGTCTTTGGCCCTTCCAATTGACCTGAGCCTCAAGTGAAACTAATAAAACCGTGTTAAAAAACTGCCTTCAACTTCCAGAGAAGAATCAGAGATAATCGAAGGAGAAGTAGTAGAAGTGGTAGTAGAGAGGGCGGCCGGGGGTGGCGGCGCGAGGGTCGGACGACTCACCCTCAAGACCACTGATATGGAGACCAACTACGATATGGGTGCCAAGATGATTGACTCACTGCTTAAAGAGAAGGTAAGAATTTGTGAAGTTTGGCGAAGTTGGTAAGTTTTCCAGTCTTGTCAAAATCACAAATAATATGTCTAATAGTGAATTTTGAATATGTAAAGAAAGAAAATGTAAGTTTTGGTAAGTTTGGCGAACTTGGTGAGTTGAATAGTCTAGCTAAAATCGATAAAATCAAGCAATTATTAAATCAGAACGTTCTATAGTAAAAGAATATTAGGTTCGGTGAGTTTGGCGAAGTTGGTAAGTTTTCAAGTATGTAGTATCAAAATTACAAAAAATATGGCTACAGGCTACTAGTGAAATTTGACAGTGCCCAATCCTATTGATACGGGTCCAGCTCGTCCCGCCATCTCATACTGGTTGTGTTGTTCGGAACACAATCTGTGGCCCAATTTTTTTTTTCTTTTTTTTTTTATTGTCTGCGATTCGGGTCTTGGAACGAAATAAACTGTTCCTTATACGGTCAGAGACCTAGTTCTAGACCACTTCGTTCCATTTTAAACACTCCTGTTTTTTTCACAACAGGTGCAAGCCGGTGACGTGATCACCATAGACAAGGCGACCGGCAAGATCAACAAGTTAGGAAGGAGTTTCGCCAGAGCTAGGGATTATGATGCTACTGGTAAGTTGTTTAATTTCTTTGTAACTCATCGTCCCAGTTATAATTCGCTGTGTTTTGACTCGATAACGATACATTGCGTATGTGGAAATAAGGCAAATCAAATTTATTAGATTGCATAGCATTCCTGAAATACATTGTACAAATATGAACACCAATATTGACTGGCCTGTTGGTCTAGTGGTTAGTGACCCTAACTGCTATGCCGGAGGTCGTGGGTTCGATTCCCACCCAGGACAAATGTTTGTGTGATGAGCACGATCATTTGTTCTGTGTCTGGGTGTAATTTATCTATAATATGTATGTATTTAGAAATATATAAGTATGTTTATCAGTTGTCTAGTACCCATAACACAAGCTCTGCTTAGCTTGGGACTAGATGGCGTTGTGTGATAGTTGTGGAATATTATTATTATTATTAATATGTTTTAAGAAGCAACTTTTAAGTGATTTTCTCGTACTTAACGTTTTATATTTCCACACCAACATGGCATTTCGGAAGCCATGCTATTAAATCTTATCTCAATATAGAAACATTTCCCAAGAAAATAGCGATTGAACTTTGCTAGATGTATACATATTTTTGCTTGTTGTGACTGTACCGGTCATCTTAGTATGGTATACTGAATTCGACACTTCAGTCTGCGAAGGGCTGTCCCTTACACCCTGCATTACCAACTAGGTTGGGGGTGATTCCCAACTTAACAGGCTTAACATTAACTGACTCCTATAATTATCGGCACGCTTCTTGAGCGCTGACGCAAAAGTGAGTTATTGGGTCCCTTTGGTGGTATGAAGTGAGACGCGGGGCGGGGAAAGTGCAGTGATTGGCCCGTAGCGCATCGCGTCATAGCCGTCACTCGGGATTTGTTCTTTATTCCTGCTGCACTTACCTCACGACCAATAAATAATAAACGGGTGTGCGTTTTATTTGTCATAAAGTGTACGATGCGCACATTGATCCCCACTCTTCCGCCGAGCGCTCAAGAACCGTGCCGGTATCTGTACAATCCAATTAGGGTGGCCCCTACCAAACATCATCTGCCTAGCCTTTCCCAACTATATTGGGATTGGCTTCCAGTCTAACCGGATTTTACAGGATACAGCTGAATACCAGTACTTTACATAGAGCGATCTGACCTCCACAAGCTAGTTTATATAGATACTATAACCTATCACGTGTCATCTTTTTTGTCTATCGCTTATTTAAATGTTCTCTGTAAATTGAGAGGTCTGGCTCTTGTGATACAGGAACTCCTAGTACAAGAGCCAGGGCTACACTGATGTTTGTGAGTAACAACTTGTCAATAAATATTATACTTATACTAGCTTTTGCCAGCGGCTTCGCCCGCGTGAAAATGTCGATTTTCCATACAAACTTTCATCCCCTATAGTATCCCTTAAATCCCTTAGAGGTTAAATTTCGAAAAATCCTTCCTTATTCCTTGTCTACATTATAAAGGGAACCTCTGTGCAAAATTTCAGCTATCTAGGTTCAAGGGTTTGGGCTGGACGTTGATGAGTCAGTCAGTCAGGACTTCTCTTTTTATTTATTAGATTGTCAAACTTCCTGGTCACTGACTACCTGTAACGACTGCCAAAGATCTATGACAGCCGGGACCAACAGCTTAACGTGCGCACCGAGGCACGGTGGAAACTCGGTATGTAATGGGCGATTACCCATCCACAGGCCAACCTAGGCAAGTGCGGCTTAACCCAAAATATCGACCCTGGTCGTGGCCCACGATACACCACTCACAACTTACGTCACACGAACTCCATGATGTTTACTAGATATCACAATTTTTGCGGACAAAGTACTAGTATTTGTAAGCTCAGGACGGCCTTCATCAGAATTATTCAACTTGCAGCGTGGGTATGTGGGTAGTCCAAGTAGGGTCATTTGAATTAAAACCGTTCTCTTGATAACTTAAACGATTTTACTTTAAATAATAATTAAATTACGTAACAATAATCACTTAGGCTATAATTAACACTCAATCACTTCAAAAAAAGAACTTTGAATAAGAGGATGGATAGCGATTCGTCGAAAACGTGGTGCGCTTGCGACCGCTCTGTGCGATCTGCCGTACCAAGATGGCCGCCCCGCTACCATCGACTCGACGCTCCGCTAGAGTGACAGTGACAAGCTGTCACTCTTGACATTGGCATCTTAATGTGCGCCGACATATTCATTAAAATAATGTTTTGTCTATAGGACAACAAGCTCGGTTCGTGCAATGCCCGGAAGGCGAGCTACAAAAGCGTAAGGAGGTGGTCCACACTGTGACGTTGCATGAAATTGATGTCATCAACTCGAGGACTCACGGTTTCTTAGCGCTTTTCTCTGGTAAGTTAATAAAAATACACTTCTTATACTTATCAAAATCTATAGGTACAAATAAACAACATTAACATGTCTGTTTGTATTTATTTATTTATTTTAAATAGAACGGCCGAAGCCAATTACAAAATATCATGATTGCATATGGAAATATTTATATACGACAAATATCATTATTACAAAAACTCAACAACAAAGACACATAATGTCTCTTTAGTTAGACCTATTCATTCTCATGATTTCATAGTTTGGCGAAAGATGAACCAAAATTCGTTATGACTTTTTAGAAAGAATTAAAAACAACATTTATTTTAGGTAACACATTAGAAAAATAACCCATATTAGAAAAACCTTTAAAACATTCAAATAAATACAAAGCCACATAGAAATAAATAAAACATCAACAGAAATTAGTTAATAATAATGTTAAGTATGATAATGCTAATGTTTCTATCCTCTCTACAGGCGACACTGGTGAGATCAAATCTGAAATCCGCGAACAGATTAACAGCAAGGTAGCTGAATGGCGCGAAGAGGGGAAAGCAGAGATGATACCCGGAGTATTGTTTATTGACGAAGTAAGTATTTTCCGTACGAACAGCGTAGGACCTAGCACGATACCCTGAGGGAACTCCTCTCACATTCAAACATTTTTTACAACGATTGGAACAGAGACAGTGTCAAACGCTTTCTTCAAATCCAAAAAGCTTGTCAAACCTTTTCTTACATTGATTTTTAGACAAGATTTTAACATAACATCAAGGATGTAATCCCCGAAAGGTTAGGCAGAAGAATACCAAATTTCACCAGAGGGCGTGATTTTAAATTCTTTATAATAAAATATTTATCTTCCCCCCAGGCCCATATGCTGGACATCGAATGCTTCTCCTACCTCAACCGAGCCCTAGAGTCGGAGACAGCGCCCGTGGTCATCATGGCAACCAACCGCGGCATCACCCGCATCCGCGGCACCAACTACAGGTCCCCGCACGGCATACCGCTGGACCTGCTCGACCGGATGATCATCGTGCCCACCACGCCATACTCGCACCAGGATCTGAGGGAGATACTTAATATCAGGTAATGTTGAAAATACCATGTATCGCAGAATTCGTAAAAAAATCATAAAAAAACGCTACGTTTACGCAACGACAACGCAGCGTTAACGCAACGACCACGCAGCGTTTACGCAACGTCCACGCAGCCTTATCATGGCCACCAACCACAGGTCGCCACCAACTACAAAGGAACTGGTCACTGATCCACGGACCAACCTAGGCAGGCAAGGCAGTTATTTATTTATTGTTTTGTTAGCCTAAATTATCCCACTCCTGGGTAAAGGCCTCCCCCCCCCATTTCTTCCACTTTCTTGGATATAGCGCCTCTTCGCAAGCACGGCAATTATTATTTAATTCAAATTTTATTTATTTTGGGACAAGATCGGCCAGTCGGGGGTATGCGCGAATGTACTTGTATCTCCCGGGCCCCCGACACATGGTATTAATAGGAACAGTGGGTTTTTAGTGGGTTAGAGTCCGACATAACCCCCCGCTCGCCCCAGGCGGAGGGTATCCATGAGGATTTTCCCACTCAAAAAAAAAAACATGAAACTATATGTCAGTACTTAGATACAATACAATCACATACATCTAATTCTATAAACTAGTACACAAAAATACCCCTTTGCTAAGACATCTCGCCCCGTCAAGATAACTTCTTTTTTGGACATAGGCCTCCCTCAGGAGTCACCACATTGACCGGTCCCGTGCGTCTCGCATCCAGCGGGTCATCGGTCACCAATAATCTAATTTATAACATTTCTTTCACCCTCAGATGTGAAGAAGAGGACTGTCAGATGTCAGCAGATGCCCTGACGGTGCTAACACGAGTGGCGACAGAGACTTCCCTGCGTTACGCCATACAACTTATTACTACGGCTTCACTTGTGGCTAAACGTAGGAAGGCTACTGAGGTATGTTGTTATGTGTTTTTACCCGACTACGACGAAGCCAAAAGGAAGGGTAATGAATTTGGCCGTCATGTATGTCTGTTCCACCATAGCGCCTAAACTCCTGAGCGTATTTATAACCGACTTCAAAACGGAGGTTATCAACTCTTTGGTTTTTTTTAAATAAAAGAGGTGTCGATAGATTCGTAAGAATAGCCCGGGTGAATCACCGCATCAAAATCCGTTGCGTAGTTTCAAAGATCTAAGCATACAGACAGCGGGAAGCGACTTTGATTAATACTATGTTGTGATGATACAATCTGATACTGATCGGCAAATTGCAAAAAAACTTAAAAAATATCGAATTTAAATATTTGTATGGCCTATAGAAAGTTGTTTCGGGTCTGGGTATTTGTGTATGTGACTTTATATGCTTGTGAACGCACCCACGATACAGGAGAAATTCCTAGTGTGGGGCAACGTTTTTTAAAAAAAAAAAAAATCGCCTACTGCCCTGGAGCATCAAACCTTAATAATAATAACACCTCATAACACGTGTAAACATTGTAGGCCTTGTAGATTCTTAGATGTTTGTTAACTTTTTATCTTGTTTTACTTTTATTTTTGTGTCGTACCCTACGACTTATTGTCGGGCCTATTTGCCCCCCCCCCCCCCCCCCACAAAAAATATTGCGAAACCAAGCCATTTTAAAAAAGTAACCATGGAAGTTTTTTTTTAATATTTTTAATTTTTCTCCGCAGGTCGGCATGGAAGATGTAAAGAAGGTGTACTCTCTATTCCTGGATGAGCATCGTTCAGAACAGTTCCTGAAAGAATATCAAGATGAATTCATGTTCAACGAGGGTTCTGGTGGTAAGTTTCCAAATACTTTTGAGAATAACATAATGTAATAGTCCAAGATCCCAGGGCCGCCAGACGTCACGTATTTTCTGACGAAGGAAATGTGGGCGATTGAGTAGTGTTAGTATGAACTAAGAACACACTACTACCAGCTAACTTGCTTGGACGGCCAATTTTCAGGTATCAGGTTATCAAGGTACACAAAAAAAATTACTTACTTCACGTCTGTTAAGCAAAACGGCCGCTAGGAAGTGTCTGCGAGTATTGGCAACTTATTTTTAAGGATATTGCCTACAATATACGTAAAAATCAGCTAGTAGAAAATACGTGAAGTTAGTAATGTTTTTGTGTACCTTGATGACCTGATACCTGAAAATTGGCCGTCCAAGCAAGCTAGCTGGTATTCGTGAGTTCTTAGTACATACTAACGCTAGGTACCCAATCGTCCACATTTCCTTCGTCAGAAAATACGTGACGTCTGGCGGCCCTGGGATCTTGGACTTTATGGCCTGTAATCCCCCGTCGGGGCTGTGGGCTGTGGGTCGTTCGAATGAGATACCGCGGCCTCGACACAAAGGGTTAAGAAGGAACATGGGTGGTTTTAGTCAGTAGAAGTCTAACACTCCACCTAGAGCCGGAGGAGTCATTTGCCGCTGGAGGAGCCGCGGTATCTCTTTCGAACAGTCGCGCAGCCCCGGCAGACTGCCCGACCTGGGTATTGAACCCGGGACCTCATGCTGAGCTGTCGACTAGACCAACGCATAATAATTATTTTATTTTGTTTCAGACGCCCCACAACTAATGGAAGTCTCACAGTAATTCAGTTCTCCATGATTCCAAATATCCCGCTTTAAGATAATAAATGTTCAATTGAATGTCATTTTGGTTCTACAAGAAGTCTTATGTTAAGTTATATTAAGTTTTTATTATGTAAGTTTATAATAAATGTCTAGATAATACTATGTCAGTTGTTGTTTTATTTTTAGACAGAGTTGATTTATTCCTAAATATTATTATATGTGTTCCATATTCCTTAATTTAAATTGCGTAGTATTGCGGACGGACGCGGACCAGCTCGCACGACACCGTAGGAAGGGTCTCGTCCGTGGTAACACTGGACGTCTATCGCTGTCTATCGCGGTGTGCCGGTATCCGTCGAGAGGCGGTAACTTCAAAAGTGCGGTGCAAAGTGAAAGAGAGCGACGATACATTCTCTTTCACTTTGCATTTTAAAATGAAGCTATCAATAGATCTACACAGACCGACACGCACCATTGGAAGAGCCCTGTCTGTGTGCGTTACCGTCCGTGGTCGTCGGCTGTGCGTTATGATCCGCAGAATCACGCACTGGCAACCCAGCTTTAAGCGAGTAATAGCTTACAAGCTGCAAGACTGAAATGGCACTGCACTGGGTAGGCTATGTCTGTCTGTCGGGTGCCAGCGTAGCTGTGGGCCCAAATATTGCAAGACGAGTCCATGGTGGGACGTCTTGGATGACTTCCTCGCCAATTGGCGAGAAGAAGCACACCATAGTGAGAAGTGGAAAGAATGGAGGAAGGCCTTTTCCCAAGAGTGGGACAATAAAAAAAGGTACTTACAACTAAAATAAAACAGACTTCCACTATATCCTCAACGACATTCTTAAAACTTACACCCAGTAGGTATTATAATGATTGTACTCTGTGAACTACAATCTTTACAAGATACAAGATAGATTGTATTTCTACTAAAAAACCGTTGTGTGAAATTGGTGTAAAGTTGCAACATTTCATGTACATTTATGTTTGGTGACAACATTATACTAGTTCCGTTCCAAATCATACTAAATTACAAGGACATTTTTTGCCAGGGATTTTATGCAAAATGTAAGTATCTTAGACACCAAATAACAACTGAAAAAAAGAACTTTTATATTCTTCCAAAGCTTAATGCTATTTTTCTTTAGTCATTTATTTATTTCTTACAAATAAAAATAATTCACTCGACTAAAAACATGAAACTCTAATCGACTAAATTCCATTTGTTCAACACTGACGTTTTACCAACCCTATTCTACGATTGATTTTTCGTTCGACATTCTGTCGTGAATATTTTTGGTGTCATTTGTGCAAGTTAAATTATCAGTAAAAATCATAATGTTTGCTGCCAGGAGTCTTTTCAAGGCTAACGCCCAGATCCTGAAGAATGTTGCCCAGCAAAGGAACATGAGTGTAATCGCCACTCCTGCCAGGAACAAGATTACCACAGGCGTAAGTATATTTTGATATATTTCCAGTGTTTTCCATAAATTCCGTCATCTTTACTAATTTGTAACTTGTTAAAGGAGTATCCCGCGTTAAATTATGATTATTAAGGTATGATTAGAATCTTTTTGAATGTAAAAAGTCCGTTTTCAAATTACGTAATTCTGTAGGGGAAAAGATAGGTTATCTACGACTGAAGTCCTAACCACTTTGTGAATGAAAATAGCTCAACTCTGACGAGTTTACTTTGTTAGATAGTTTATTTTACACTAAATAACATAACTTAATAATGTGAACTTGTTTTCTAAGTTTTTGGAAAATGTATTTTATTGTTACAAAATTATTGTTTGTTATCATATTGGTTCAACCTAAAACCAAATCGTTAATATGCCTCAAATAACTTTGTCGATATGGTGGGCTTTAGGTTATATCTAAATACTTGAGATAAACAAATGCAATGTAATAAACAGTGCAAACGCAAATAAATATAGGGAGCATTTTTATTTTACTTTAATTACTTACTCCTTTTTTACCTGACTGCGACAACTGCGTTTTACTTTTATAAACCTTATAAAACTGTTCATATAAATAAAATTAAATATTATGCTAAAATGAATCAGGGTCAAATAATATAATCAAGGCAAGCAAAGGTCATTTTACAAAAATGATCAAAATATAATTAAAGAATTTTGAGCGGTCCCGGATGTCATTTATAGATCTTTGTGTGTGTGGCCAGTGGCTCAAAAGTCTGAAAACCAGTTATACCAAGGGGTATTGTATTACGAAGTAAAAACCGGGTTGTGGAGGTCAGATATACTGTAGATCCCATAAGGACTGTGGGTTGTTCGCAAGAGATACTGCAGCCTCGAAAGAAGAAGAAACATGGGTAGTTTTTATTAGTCAGTAGATCTCTAACACTCCCTTCTACTCTGCCCAGAGGGGTTATTTGACGATTTCCCAACTGAAACAACAAAAAAAAAATTGCTTTACTCCATGTTAAATACTGTTATTCAGTTGAATTCGGGAAGACTGGAAAACAACCTAGCCAAAATGGTTGAGAAAAGGCTAGACTGATTATGATTAAATTTTCTAGGATCATAGACTTCCTTTAGATCTCCCTCCTGATCTGAACACAGGGTGTCTAGGGATCCTGTCAGGGCTGCGTGTTGTTCGAAAGAGATATCGTGTCATCGGCACAAGGGCTAAGAAGGTTTTAAGTCAATATAAGTCTGACACTCCCTTTCCCTCTGCCCAGAGCGGGAGGGGTTTTTTGATGATTTCACACCCCCCAAACATAAAAAATACCCCTTTTTTTTTAAATGTTGCCCCACACTAGGAATTTCTCCTGTATCGTGGGTGCGTTCACAAACATTTACTATTTTATGACTGGCCTGTTGGTCTAGTGGTTAGTGACCCTAACTGCTATGCCGGAGGTCGTGGGTTCGATTCCCACCCAGGACAAATGTTTGTGTGATGAGCACAATCATTTGTTCTGTGTCTGGGTGTAATTTATCTATAATATGTAAGGACCGACCGAAGGTTCGGTTTCGGTTTCGGCTAGTTTCGGCCAAAAAATCTGGTTTCGGCCATAGTTTCGGTTTCGGCCAATAATTGGCCGAACCTTTCGGCCCCGCCGAAACAAGGTATACGTGAATTGTCGCGCATCATTCAGCTAACTTCGAGTGCCAGTTGGAGTTGAGTTCGCTAGCCGGCGCGATTGTGATGATTTTAGGTTGTGAGATTTTTCTCGCGCAAAAATTAGGTATTTGTTTTTACTTATGATTAATGATGATGTATTTTTATGGCATTCATTAGGGTCTTGTGCTACAGTGTAAAATAAATAGGTTGTAAGTAGGTGTGTATAGAAAAGAATTCATTAGATATTTTACTTGGTTCTGTTGTTATTCCCTAGAACTTATAAAATATGAATTAATAATAATATAATAATAATAATAATATTCCACAACTATCACACAACGCCATCTAGTCCCAAGCTAAGCAGAGCTTGTGTTATGGGTACTAGACAACTGATAAACATACTTATATATTTCTAAATACATACATATTATAGATAAATTACACCCAGACACAGAACAAATGATCGTGCTCATCACACAAACATTTGTCCTGGGTGGGAATCGAACCCACGACCTCCGGCATAGCAGTTAGGGTCACTAACCACTAGACCAACAGGCCAGTCGATGCCAATTAATGTAGAAATTAATTTAACACTTAACAGATGTGTGAAGATATGTGTGATGTTTGATTCAAACATTACTATATTTGTTTGTAATTGTTGATGGATTAAATTTTGTACCCGTATTCAAACCGCCCCGTAGTTCCGTTCCGATACACAACTATTTCCAGTGATTTAGGCGCTTTGCACATGGAGCAACTTAATTTGAGGCAACTTAAGCAACTTTAAAAGTTTCCTGTAACTAGTTGATAGTTGCTACAACGTTTACGGTTGCAGCAATTTTATGGTAATCTATGAGCAACTTTTATAACCGAGTTGCTCAATCTACGCAGCGAACAGCATTCAGTGTGACGATGAATATCGAAGAAGCAGCAATTGCTCTAATTTTATTACGTCGTCGCCGTCTACGTTAACTTCAAAAATCGGTATAATTTTTAACAGTTGCTAGTTGCGGCAATTAAAAACTAACTCGGTCATCGATTGCATTAACTGGAAACTGTTGACGATTGCCGGAACTCGAAACTCGAGTTGCTATGTGTGCGCAATCCAATTGAAATAATAATATATGTAAACAGCTAGTTGCCAGTTGCTGCAATAGTTGCTCCATGTGCAAAGCGCCTAAAACCTTAACTAATTAATATAATTTAAAAAGTTCGTAATGAAAATTATTTCTTAAAACACCATCTTTGAAAATGCTATGAGTATTTTTTTTTGTTAAATAATTAAAAAAAAATTATATCGACCAGTAGAATTTTTTTACTAAAAAGTTTCATATATTTTCTATTAGCGTGAATGGCCTTCAGTACTATTAGTCATGTCGCATTTTTTCCCTTTAGCGAGGTGCTTAGTTTTTTTTTTGGAAATAATTAAAAAAATATAGTGATGTTAAAAATGTAGTGCTTATTTTTTAAAAAGTTTGACAAATATGTTGATTGTATTTTTTTTTTAATTACATTATTAATTTTACAAATAAAGAGCTATTTTTGTTACCTGATTACCTACTTTAAGGCTGAGTTGCACCAAAAAAGTAGTTAAAGTTAAATTTTCTGTCAAATTACACGTCAAACAAACATCGAAACTTCATTTTAGTATCGGATAAGCCAACAATGATTTGCGCCATTTGACAAATAGTTAAATTACGTCATAACTTTAACAGTAACTACAACTGCTCATTTTCCGCTGGTTAGTGTTATAGTTTGTGTTAAATTGTTTGTCAATTTTATTGTCAAACGCGTTGAATATAACCTTTAGACATCATGTCCCTGCTCCAAGAAATACTCGCAGAAACCAGTTCTGATGACGAAAGCGATGAAAAGAAAAGTGTGATTACCTAGAGCCGATCGTTTTTCCACATGGAACGACGAATGTTTCTTGCCAAGATTTCGAGTCTCTAAAAACGTAGCATTGCATAAGGCGTAACAAGGATATTCATCGTAGGTAATTGTTCAACCAAAAAATAATACGTGCTATAGGTAGACAAAGCAATAAATATCTTCGGGGGCGTCAGCAATCAGTTCTTGCTGGTGATTCCAACTCCAGCTGGTGTGATCTGGAAACTGGCGTCCCTCAAGGCGGCATTTTATCCCCACTTTTGTTTTCTATCTTTATAGATCTTATAACTGCCGAGTTTCAGTGTGCGTATCATCTCTACGCTGATGACTTACAGCTTTATTGTCGGGCGGGTGTTGACGGCATATCTGGTGCGATTGAGGAGCTGAACCGGGATTTGCGTGCCGTCAAGGGCTGGTCTGATCGTTTCGGAGTGGCGGTTAACCCTGCCAAATGTCAGGCCATCATTGTGGGGAGCCCCCATAGCTTGAGGAGGCTGAATGGCTTAACGGTGCCTCCGGTTACTTTTGACGGTACGGTGATCCCGTTTAGCGCTGATGTCAAGGATCTGGGTTTGCATGTTGACACCTGTCTTGACTGGCGTAAGCAGGTCGCGATTGTGAGCAAGAAAGTCACCGGAACGTTGCGGTCTCTCTATCGGTTAAAAAATGTACTCCCAGCTCACATCAAGGCAATGCTTGTACAGTCCCTAATCTTCCCCATTATTGACTATGGTGATGTGTGCTACTATGACCTGAATGCAGATCTCCTCAACAAACTTGACCGACTTCTAAATAACTGCATTCGATTCGTCTTCAATCTTCGCAAGTACGATCATGTATCTGTACAGCGATCGATACTAAAATGGTTACCTATCCGAGAGCGCAGAGCGTTGAGGGCTTTGACAACCCTGTTTTCCTTCTTCACAAGCCCACTTCCCCTTCTTATCTGACTTCCCTTTGTCAATATTTGTGCACTGCTCACAGCAAGACTCTTCGCTCCGCTAATAATCGTCTTCTACGTTGTCCTTCTCATCGCTCTGGTTTTATAAAATCTTCTTTCTTTGTCCAGGCGGTCTTCCTCTGGAATGAACTCCCTCAGGAAATCAGGACAGTTAACAGTCAGTTCACATTCAAAATGAAAGCTCGCGAGCACATTCGCAAGAAGTTGGCAGCTTCGTCTCAGAACTAAGTTGTTATAGTTTTCTTGTGTATCTTTCAAAGTTTATATATTTTATGTATATATCTATGTATGTATTTATTCTATAAGTTACGTATATATATTTATTTTATTTCTTTTCTAATTTTTGTTTCTGTTTTGCACCTACTTTAAAATGTCTCTGCATCACCCTAAGGTAGACTGGTAGAAAATGCCCAAGGCATTAAGTCCGCCTTTGTACGGTTTTATTACTTGTGCATAAAGTTTTAATAAAATAATAAATAAAATAAATATAATAGGTAATTTGTTTGAATGTTTGCAAAAAATTTTTTGTATACCTTTATAATTTTTCTATTAGTACCCCATATAGAACTGTCAAATTTGACAAAAACTTTAACTTTAACGACTTTTTTGGTGCAACTCAGCCTTATTGTTGCATTTTTTTTACACGTGTTAACTGTGTAAAAATATATGCGTAAAAATACAAAAGATTTTACATTCCATAAATATTTAGTAAGTTTCGGTTTCGGTTTCGGCCGAAACTGGGACCAAGGCCGAAGGTTCGGTTACGGTTTCGGTTTCGGCTGAAAATCGTGTTTCGGTCGGACACTAATAATATGTATGTATATAAAAATATATAAGTATGTTTATCAGTTGTCTAGTACCCATAACACAAGCTCTGCTTAGCTTGGGACTAGATGGCGTTGTGTGATAGTTGTGGAATATTATTATTATTATTTAAACTCACATACACAAATAAATTTTACGTCATGGTCATTTTATATCAATACCAATTTAGTTTTCTAATGCAGTATTTTTTCTTTAACAGGAGATGATCGTCCTGTGCAGCGCGATGGTGGTCGGCTGGTCCATAGTTCCTGCCTGGGTCCTCGTCAACATCAAGAACTACAGGAACAAGGAATAAGCGGACGGACAGCTTAGCAACTTAAATGTAGATACAGCGTGATATCAGTTATTATGTTAAGTAAAGAGTTAATTTAACAATAAGAGTTTTTTTATTTATTCTTGCGCCCTGCCCCGTTTTTGCACGGGTGCAATCCTACTACCTACTATTATAAACGCGAAAGTTTATAAGTATGAATAGATGGTTGGATTTTTGTTACTCTTTTTGATGTCAGGTTTTAGGTACAATGCCTGACGTATTTGGTCTGAACTCGTGAACGGGCTTTAATTTGATAAAATAATAGGTTCGCATTCATTTAGGCAAAACAAGCAAACAGTTTATCGCGTGCAGAATTCCTACGCGCCCTCCGCCGATTAAAAGCCGGTGTAAGCGAAACATCCTTCAGTACTCGCCTAACGACCAGCAGTCGCTTTTGCCACCATTTGACAAACGACGCCGTCGTGTCGGTTCTAAGTTATTGTCATCATCATCATCATCAGCCTATAATGTTCCCACTGCAGGGACTCAGGCCTCCTCTCAAGGAGAGGGACAGGCTATATCCACCACGCGTGGCCAGTGCGGATTGGCAGATGTCACATGTCTTCGAATTTTTGGTTCTAAGACATGTCGGTTTCCTCACGATGTTTTCCTTCACCGTTTTGAGAGCATTGGTGATGAAATAAATTACCTACACAAAGTAATGTGCCTGCCTGGGTTCGAACCCGTACGACTCGCTGTTCGTAAGTCGGGGCCGCAACCACTGGGCCGCCACTGCTCTAGTGGCTCAAGTTATTGTATGAAGACAAAATAAAACACCTTGTTATTATTAACATTTTAATTATCACAAAATATAAAACATTATTCTTACAAAGTAACAAGTATTTACAACTCTACAGTATAAAAAATTCACCAAGCTCTCAAAAAAAATTTAAACTACAAAAGGCCTCAAATATGTTTGACAGTCGAGAGCTTAGCTACTTTAATTTTAGGTTTTTACCCTCACATTGATTACATCAATGGTTTTTACATTTTTTTTGTTGCGCCGAGCCCAAAATTAAATAACATAGGAAAAAGGCAGGAACATGAAAACAGCACAAGTGGGCTGAAGTGGGCAGCAGCTGAAAATCAGCGTCAGGTGATTGATACACACTGTTGCCACCTGGTATTAGGCTGAACTGAGGTCCTTCTGGCATTATTTAATTTGTATTTTAAGGTACTTAAGTATTTTTGTTGTAATGAAACCCAATTTTCGTTCATTCTTTCTTTTCTACTATTTATCTGGCTAGGATTTATTCCTTATTTTAGCCCAAAGTCACAGTTTCTTTATTACTGTCCTAACCAAACAACAACAATAGTAATTGCCGCCAAAATCGGCGAAGATTTAAACAAAATGGCTGCTCCTCTGGCTCTTACTATTGGCGCGCATTCTCTCTCTAGCCAAGCGAACTCGTCGTTGAGTTGTCTCTGAAGGAGAATAGGTCCGATAGTGTTTAGGACTCTGTGGTGGTAGTCGTTTAGGTATTGTATCTGAAATAGGAATTGACATTTTAGTAACAAGAAAAAAACTGGCCAAGTGCGAGTCGGACTCGCACATGAAGGGTTCCGTACCAAAACGGTATGCTATAATTTATACAATTTCTTCTACGGGCCAATGAAACTTGACCTCTGGATTGTATAAGCGCTCATACGATTCAGGGACCAAATTATATTGGTTAACTGCTGTTTCCATCCAAGTTCAAAATGATTTTCCTAGAAAGTCCTTATAAAGTTCTACTTTTCAGATTTTTTTCATATTTTCTAAACTTATGGTTCAAAAGTTAGAGGGGGGGGGGGGGACACATTGTTTTTTACTTTTGGAGCGATTATTTCCGAAATTATAGACATTATCAAAAAATGATTTTAGTAAACCCCTATTCATTTTTAAATACCTTTCCAACAATATATCACACGTTAGGGGTGAAATTATATATATAATATATATATTATTATTATATTATATTATTATTATTATTATCTTAATTTAAAAAAAAATCACTTCCCACTTTACATAAAGGGAGACCCCCTTTATGTAAAGTGGGAAGTGATACCCTAATAAAACATTTTTTTCCAATTTTTATTTTACCACTTTGTCGGCGTGATTGATACACATATTGATACCAAATTTCAGCTTTCTAGTGCTAACGGTCACAGAGATTAAGCGAGGACGGACGGACAGACAGACAGACATGGCGAAACTATAAGGGTTCCTAGTTGACTACGGAACCCTAAAAATGGTGATCTTAGCGTGGCAAATTTTCATTTAACAAAGTGGGGAGACGCCCAGTCAGAGGACGAGTCTCGGCCTAAAATTCAGCTACCTACGTTATTTCCGCTCGCTGAGGCTCAAGGTCAAGTGGGGTGTGGTCAAGTGTCAGGGCATGCAGCGCAAGATGGAAGGTTGGTTTATCCCGTACAAAGTCGCTGTCGCTTGTCCCTTTGCTGCCCTCCCCTAGCAACGCTCTAAGCCGAGTACTCGCCGTACCCCACAATGGGTGCCCTTAGCATGCAGTAGCTTAGTTAATAACTATTTTGCCCCTAGGTTTATTGAATTACCATAAAGTTCCTGTAATAATTTCTTATACCGGTCGGCCATCTTGGTATGATTATGAAGCTTGGATGTTTGTTACTCTATCACGTCAGAGTGGCTGAACGGATATGAAACAATTATTATTGAACAACGGATTTGAACGTTTTTATAAAAAAAAAAAAAATATATATAAAACGTTGCCCCACACTAGGAATTTCTCCTGTATCGTGGGTGCGTTCACAAACATTTAAACTCACATACACAAATACCCAGACCCGAAACAACTATCTGTAGGTCATACAAATATTTGTTCCGTGCGGGGATCGAACCCGCGACACGCAGCGCAGCAGTCCAATCGCTCAGCCACTGCGCCAACCGTGCCGTCAAATTGGCACAGAGATAGATTATAGTCTAGAATAGCACATATACCTACTTAATTCTTTTTTCTCACGAGTTTCGGTCAACAGCTAGTAGTCAATATGTAGGTATGTCTTTGATTGAAACTTACCTCAAAATCAGTAAGAAGGTCGATATCCAAGCAGTCTACCTGATGCGGCGCCAACGATATTGTGTGGAAGCCCACCGCGCCGCGACCAGCGAAGTCTCCTACCAAGTCTGGACCCTTTATCAGAACAGTTACATATAAATATGGCTTTACGCCAGTTCTCGCTCACTTTCTTATTGCCAAAAAAGATAGACATTTATGACTTGTCGAAATCGGAACTGAATCGAAGCGTTGTGAATAAGGGGCCAGGTGTCTCTGCCATGCTCTCTCTTAGAAAGCCTGCAAGAGAACGACGTTTGTTGTATTTTTAACGTTAAATTCAACCCCAAGAGTTGACATTCCAAGAGTACCTATCTACCTAGAAAAATATTTAAATATAACGTCTTTTGGCTGAAATGATGAATGATAGGAACTTACCCGGATATGGTCAGCGCCAGGGGTCAGTTCTATAGTTTCCACCAAATCTTCATGGCGGATCCCGTACTCATTAACCTCGTAATATCCAGGTTCTAAAAAGAAAGAAAAAAGTTTCAAAGAAATAAAAAAAAGTTTTATTTTCTAATCCAGCACAGCATCATGCCGAATGGTGTTAACGTTTAATCGATAATCCGTACTGTTGTATTCTCAGACCAAGAAAAAAAGAAAGACGGCGCGCCGCGAACACCATTCGTATCGGAACTTCTTACATACACCGCTTTGAATTTTACACATTATAATAAGTAATTAGCAGCAGTTTAAAAAAAAAACCTTAACTAACTGCATTATGTCTACGAAGAAACGAAAATTAAGTGATGAACATCGAGTATTTAATGAGAGGTGGGAACTTGACTATTTTATATGCAACAACAATAATAAAATTCAGTGTATGATTTGTATGCAAGTTTTATCTGTGAGTAAAGAATACAATGTTAAACGTCATTATACTACTTTACACGAAGAAAAATATAAAGGACATGTCGGTGAAGCAAGGAAAATTGTTGTGGCTGAGCATAAGAAAAAACTAATGCAACAGACAAGTTTTTTTTTCAAAAGTAAATACAGACAATGAACAAAGTATTTTTTTTTTTTTTACTTAAGTAATCAAATCAAAATATTTTTCTGGCCCTCCAGCTTTTGTATGAAATTTAATTAGCCCGCGAAGGTGCATAGTTTGGACAGCCCTGTTCTAAATCATTTTACATTTTTGGTCATAGATGGCGCTGTATTACATTTTGGCCTAAGTTGACATAAATGTAGTACCTACTTTTTGTAGTACCGGTACAGTGTCATAGATGGCGTTGTATTACATTTTGTACAATGTAGGTGTGCTACTTTTAAAAACCGCTACAACATAAAAAACAAACCTACCGTTACTATTAATATCATAAACGGGATATTTACCTACCATGTTTGATTTTGATAGTAGTGTCAGTGACCATGTCAGTTTCAAAACTTATATAAACCTACCGTTACTATAAACCATTTTAGGCGCGATACCAGGGTCGTCAGCAGTTGGGCCGCTGAGTATCCAAATGGGCCCTTCGTGGACGTTCAGGAAGTGGCCCACACCGTGTCCCGTACCGTGCCCGTAGTTCAGACCGACGTCCCACAGAGCTTTGCGGGCTAGCACTTCTATTACATTACCCTGGAATAATAGAAATACATAGTTCACATAAAAATGCAAATACAGTGAAACTTGGTTAACTGGGACCTGGATAAGTGAGAAACCTCTATAACTGGAAATCGTGCTGTGGGACCTCAGCACGATTTCCAGTTGCAGACAGATTTGGATATCTGAGACACTGGGTAAGTGGAGTCAAATTTTCAGGTCCCTTGTGTAGGAACTCAACCTCAACTCAGAAATGAAACGACTTGTATGAATAATACTGAATAATCTTCGTTATAATTTCTCACAGTGAAAATATCAACGCTCTGTTCAAATGCTTCCAATTCAATTGCCGCGCAAACGACCAAAAATCAACTGTCACACTTTCATAAAATTACAGTAGCAAAGGTCATAACTATATACAGCCTCTAACTATATTATTTTAAATTAGTACTATTTACCGCTCCGGACCCGACTGGAACGATATCGTTCCAGTGAGACATTTCCGTTGGGACCCGCTGGAACGACGTCGTTCCAGTCGGGCGCAGCAAATTCAAACCTTATTTTTACGTAAAATATGTCTCTAAATCGTTTGGCAAAATTTGTGCCAAAGGCCAAGTAGCGGGAGCTGCTATGGAATGCTAAACATTGTCAAACGTAAACCCGGAACGCTTTTTAAAAAAAAGTTGAATGTCAGTCTTTGAAATCCGATGAATGACGCGCGGGTTTGACGGATGCTCCAATGTATTTTCAAGTAATTTATTAGTTTTGAGTGAGTGTTTGTGAATAAAATAGTGATTAAGTGTTAATTATAATACAGTGTATGTGTGTGCAACCGGATTTTAACCTAAACGTAAGTATATTTTAACTTCTGAGTGATTTTACGGGTGCTTGTAACGGTATTAGAATTTTGTCAGAATGCTTTCGTAATTTATGAAATTTTAAGACCAGTTCCGTATCCAAAGTAATAGTTATCACATTGGATATTTACTAGACAATAGTTTTCAGCAAAAACATATACAAAAGATAGTAAATTAAAGTTAAGATTTAAAATGTTGTTGAACCTAACCTAACAAAAACAACAATGGGGGCCCGCGAAGTTCAAAAGTATATTTTTTAAAAATTAATTAAAATTGATTCAATTTAAATAAAAAGAGTATTTCTTGGTCAGGGGGTCGTCATAGGGGCGGTTCTTGTAGAAAACAATAACATCGTATGTATTTAGTTTACTCAAAATTCACAAAAAAAAATAAACAAAAAATGTCGAGTGCAATTTTTTCATTTAATTAATTAATTAATTAATTCCATATTTTACTGTATTGTATAAACCTATCAGCATAATACTTACATGTAAGTTACATTATTAAATTATCTTTCAGATAGTAGCAATATTTTTAATTTACGTGAAATAGTTTAGTTGTAATAAATTATTTAATTTAAGTGATTAAATTAATCACCGTCGGCAATAAATCCTGGTTGGCTAATGCCTGTAAATTAATATTTTTGTACTATCAATTTGTTTTTTTTTTTTTATCGTACGTAAATAGAACCCTTCCAGCAATAAAACACATAAAATATATATAGTATCGATATATTTTTCGAAATAATAATTTTTAAAGTTCACATCATGTTTATTTCAACAAGAGTCAATATTTAACGCTAAGTATAATAAATTACAAACGAAATACACACACAAACACTTGGCATCACTTGAAAGGGTCTCTCATAAGCTTTAATAAAAACATTACTCGAAGCGTGTATTGTAAACAACACGTCAACAAAAAATTAAGATAAGCGGCCGGCGCGCCGGCGGCGATCGTTTTTTTTTCGAAGGTCGGGCGGATTACGTCATAATGAGTGCGGTCCCCCGTATCTGAGAGGTTAATGACGAGTTTTTTTTTTTTTTTTAATAATTTTTTTATTCATGACCATAGATACAAGTCTTTCAGTCGAATACATAGATGTGTTCTAACTTATGTATAGGTACAATACAGTACAGTTGTAATTAAAGATATTTAAGTTTAAAATAATGTACAATACTACAATTTGTTCTTTCTTATTAATAGAGACATATAGATGTCTGTGGAGATATTATAGTTTACTACTACTAGCTTACGTACAAATTTAAATCACAATTAATTAACTATACACATTAGACCACAGCATTACACAGTGAATTAAATTTTTTCTACCGTATTACAAATATACTTATACAAGACACTAAAATATTTCTTATTTTTTAATAAATCCTGAACGCGGCGGGGAACACTTTGACGTTCACTTTCACTGTCATTGTCATTTATTTCCTTCAATTCACTGACCAAAATCAACCGTTGCATATTAAAACTTGAACACTGTAAGATAACATGATCCAAATCAGCATCCTCTGCTCCACAATGATGACATCGGCTATTGTTAATTATGCGAATTCTATTCAGGTGAGCTGGTGTTAAGCAATGTCCCAATCTCATGCGTGTTATAACAGTTATAAATCTTCTTGTGCTGTATTTGAAGTTATGATACCAAGGTTTAATCGGTAATTCATTTTGTATTCCAGCGTACCATCTGCCTTTCGTTTCCAGGGTTATGGCCCAATACTCTTTCCATAACTGTCTATTAAGTTCTTTAAAAAGACTGTAGTAATCAGTGAATGGAACCTTGAGCAACTCAGATCGATCCTCGTCATGTTCTGAACGGGCCACAGTGTCAGCTACTTCATTTCCACGAATGCCACTGTGTGAAGGTACCCAAACTAATTCTACTTTAATATTCTTTACAAATAGTTTTTGAATTATAAATCTAATGTTGTAAATAATATAATTTAACTTAAAAGAAATATTTACACTGTGTAGAGCCGACAAAACACTTTTGGAGTCTGTTACTATCAAAATATTATGTACATTATTTACAAGACTATCAACATGCTGCAGCGCACAATAAATTGCGTAGCATTCTGCAGTGAAAATGCTACACACCTTGTTTAATTTTATACATTTAGTGAAATCTAGCTGTGGATCATAAAAAGCTGCATTTACATTATGGTCTGTTTTAGATCCATCTGTATAAATAACATAATGTTCTGATCTATTGTCTTTAAACTGCAGGAAATCAAATCTATTGCGCACCTCGTCTAAGTGGATTGTACAGCTGTTAATAATATCATTAAAAGGGATTTTATATATAGGCCAAATGTCATTTTTAACAATATCCTTTGAATTATTATTTACATGTTCAAATATTGTTGGTATTTCAGGTAGAGTTCCACCAACCAAAGAAGAAGCAGTGATGGTGAAGCCAGCAATTGACTGTGAGATTTGAGGATGTATTGTTAGTTTTTCAATTAAAGGATTATCATTTGACGCCATGACTTTTAGTAAAAATCTCTCAGCCAACAATAACCTTCGTAATATCAAGGGAGGTATACATGTCTCAACTTCCAACGAATTAATAGGTGTGGAGCGCATAGCACCACAGATAAGTCTCAATCCCATATTTTGAATTACATCTAATTTGCGTAATAAGGTGCTATTGGCATTCATGTAAGCTAAACTACTGTAATCAAAATGGCTTCTCACTATACTCTTGTATAACATACTCATAATTTTGGGGTCAGATCCCCAAAAGGTTCCAGCTAAATGTCTTAATATATTGATGCCATTTAATGCTTTCTTTGCTATGTGCTTGATATGTTCATCAAATTTCAACTTGTCATCAATAATAACCCCTAGGAATTTATGTTGTTTGACTATTGGAATTTCAACATTGTTGTATAAAATTTTAACATTTTTAAGAGCATTCCAATTTCTAGTCACAATTAAAACTGAACTCTTGTCTGGATTAATTTCTAATTTTAGTTTATTGTGATAATAGATGTACAATTGATTTAAAGCCTTATTGATATTAGCCATAGCTATCTCTATATTCTGATTTATGCTATACAAAAGCAAGTCATCTGCAAATTGCAAGATACTTACATCTGATGTGTCTACATATTTTAAAATTTCAGAAGTATAAATGTTATAAAGTAAAGGAGATGAAGTTGCCCCTTGCATTGTGCCTTTGTTGACAGACTTAGGTCCATGTAGCTTATTATTATATTTAACAAAAACCGTTCTATTGCTCAAAAAGTGATAAAGCCATTTTAAAATGTGACTAGGTATACCAATGTCATGGGACACTTGAATAAGTTCCTCTATATTTACATTGTCAAAAGCACCTTTTACATCTAAAAAGACACATACTGCATTAGAGTGACTTAATTTAACCTGTTTTAAATCTGACAATAGAGATACAAAGCTTTCAGAACAACTTGTGCCTTTTCTGAAGCCGAACTGTATAGAAGGAATTAAACTATGTGATTCAACAAAATGATCTAATCTTAACTTTAACATATTTTCAAAAAGTTTACCCAAACAAGATGATAGAGAGACAGGTCTATATGAAGATGCATTATTAACAGGTTTATTTGGTTTTAATATTGGAATCACACATTGGGTTTTCCAAGATTCAGGTATAAGTAATTCATCCCATAGTTTATTATAAATATTTAGTAAAATGATTTTGGCATTTAAATGTAACTTTTTGATTAACATGTAAGGTATGTCATCCAATCCCGGTGTAGTATCTTTCCTACTCATTAAAGAGGTATTCAACTCTTCTAAAGTGAAATTGCTCTTGAGAAATATATTCATTCTGTTTTCTGTAGCATTTTCGAATAAATAATTTAATTTAGTCTCATCTATCTGGGTAGAATCTGCTAATTTTTGTAAAAAACTGGGAACCCATTCATCATTAAAATTTTTATTTCGATTTGTGCCAATTTTTTTAAATTTTTTGATATATCCCCATATCCGTGAAACAGGTGTTAACCGATTAAAACTACTACATAAGTTTTGCCAAGAAGTAGTGCTTTCTTCTTTTAAGATTATTTTCTTTTTTGCATCTAACTTTTTGTACTTAATCCAATTTTCTATTGTGGGTTCAGAAAAATAATGTTTTAGTGAATCTTTCGATTTTATAACAGCTTCACTACATTTCTGGTTCCACCATGGTACTGGCTTTCTTATAACTGTATTTGAAATTAATTTACGCTTTGGAATTGTTTTATTCCGTAAATCGTTTAAAGTGTCAACAAAATTATTATATGAATTGATAGGAGTATCATTAATTAAATCTATGTAGGAAAAGCTAGTTTCTGATAGGTTGTAATACTTTTGCCAATCTGCTTTTCTATAAATATATTTATTTTGATCCACAGGAGGTGATGTGTCATAAATAGATGGTTGAATATTTATTTCAAGTAAAGTTGGAAGATGATAGCTACCCATGGGATCATCATGAACATACCAGTTGCACAAATGAGCAATTGAAGGGCTAACAAGGGCTAGATCTATAGCTGAAGCTTGTCTATTAGGATAAGGAACCGTTGTTGGTGATCCATCATTCAAAATGCACAAATCAAATTCATCAATTATATTATACAAACATCTCCCTCTAGTGTTATCACTATGGCAGCCAAAGGCTATGTTATGAGCATTAAAATCGCCCATGATTATACATGGTTTGGGTATGCTATTGATTAAAGCTTTCAACATGGTTGAGTCAAATCTAGTACTGGGTGGACTGTATACACAAAGTATAGCTAGTCTACCAAATTGTGTTTCTATACTGATACATATGTTTTGTATTGAATCAGAGAAATTTGTATTAATTAATTTGTATTTTAAATGCTGGTTCACCAAAATAGCAACTCCATTATGAGTATTGCAGGAATTTTTGTAAATGAAATTGTATGAAGGAAAGTGTGGAATAGTGGAACTAGCTTTTAACCATGTTTCATTGAGTAAACAAATATCAATATTTTTTGCAATTAACAAATTCTGTAAAAGACTCTTTTTACTCAGTAAACTCTGTATGTTAAACTGTAAAATATTTAAGTAATTGTCCATTAAATTAAATTTGATAAAAATATTTCTTTTATTTTCTTATTCGTTATTGGACCATCATCATCAGTCTTATTGCCTAATGAAATAAGAGACTTTACAATTGCATTAATGATTATGTCATTATTAGCTATCTGTTTAATGTCAAAAGTATCATTGCTTTTGACTTTTTCTGAATGTTTAGGTACAGGTAGAGAAGGAAAAGATTTATGTGTAAAGGAAGGGGGTAAACTCACAGCAGTGGCATAAGATAGTTGACGAAATTTGGCCTTCTTTTCTTCCAGTTTTTGTTTTTTGATAGGACAATCTCTTGAAATGGCAAGGTGGTTACCTGAGCAGTTGATGCACACAATCTCTTCAACATCACATTCCTTATACGAGTGTCGGCCAGCACAAGAAGAACAGTTTTGTTCACCTCTACAAACCTTGGCAGAATGATTAAATTTCAGGCATTTATAACATTGCAATAGTGGAGGTATATAAGCTTTGACTTCATATCGGAATAGTCTGATGTAGGCATATTGTGGGAGAGATGTAGATGCAAAAGTTACAGCAACAGTGTTGAGAGGAACTAATTTTCCTTCATCTTTTCTCATGAATCTTTTAATTGATATTACTTCGGCATCGCAAACTATATTTTTATAAATCTCTTCATTCGATAGGTCCTTCGGTACAAATCTCAGGACTCCAATTTTTTCCGTAAGGTATGCTGGGATAAAAGCTTTCATCTTATTTTTCCATAGAAAGTCTTCCATTTTAATAAAATTGTTGGCATCGGCTGCTTTTCTAAATGTAACGCCCATTTTGTATGCATTTATTCTGTGCACACCTAAAACTCCCCTTACGTTATCTGCTATCAAGTTTGTAAGGGTTACAGGGTTCTTATTCCCTAGCTTCTCCTGTTCGGTAGATTCTACATAGACAGTAAATTCTGAATTTCCGTTTTCAAAAAATAGTCTCTTATAATTGGTTTTTGTGAATATCTTGTACTTATCTGGATCTGCAACCTCGTCTATATTGGCATCTTGGTATCTTCTTTTTTTCGTTCCCCCCGGGTCCTCACCCTGATTATGAGGACTCATCGTTTAATCTGGGTTCGCTCAGTTAAAAAATTTCAGGAATTCTGCACTTTTGAAAGCAAAATTTTAATATTTGAAAATTTTTGCAAATCAAAATTACCGCCTCGTTTGACTTCCCGCCAAAAAGTCCGTTAATGACGAGTATCTGTCAATGTTACCAGACGGCAATAGAATAATGTTTATGTGTCTGTAACAGGCTAACAGCTGACAGATACTAATTGTCACTGTTGCAACTAATAACAATCTAATAAATAAAAAGAGAAGTCCTGACTGACTGACTGACTCATCAACGCCCAGCCCAAACCCCTGGACCTAGAAAGCTGAAATTTTGCACAGAGGTTCCCTTTATAATGTAGACAAGGAATAAGGAAGGATTTTTCGAAATTCAACCCCTAAGGGAATTAAATAGGGGATGAAAAATTGTATGGAAAATCGTCATTTTTCGCGGGCGAAGCCGCTGGCAAAAGCTAGTTGTTTATATAACCCAACTCGTAAATGCTATGAGTCTTACACTTGAGGTCCACTGTAATAACATAACATCACGGCTGTAATTCCCGAATGGTTAGACAGTACGCCTACATTTTGCCCAATTATGTTTAAGTCCCATGTAATAAGGGGCGAGCGTATTACCATCAACGGGCCATAAATCTGGCTGCTACTGAGAAATTCCTGATAGAAAAATCCGGTAATCGAACCCAGGGGCTGTGGATTATCGAAAGAGATGACGTGGCCTCGGCTTATGGGCGAAGAAGGAACATGGGTTGGTTTTTAGTCAGTAGAAGTCTGACACTCCCTTCCACTCTGCCCAAGAGCGGGGGCCCCGATAATAGATTAGTTAAGTAGATTTCAGATTTTTCAGTCTGGTTTTTTAATTTTTGAACTACTTTTTTGTGTTTTAACTTGTTTAGTGTTTTTTTGGAAGTCTTCGTAAATTGTTGCTAAGATCCATCTCGATCAACACAGCTTAAAAAAAAAAAAAACGTGTCTTATTCGGTCCATTTGTTTAGGAGCTACGATGCCACAGATAGACACAACAGACTTATAACGCTCCTCTTTTTTGTCGATGGTTAAAATATATGCAAGAAAATGACGATATTTGATAACCCATGCACAATGCTTTGTCCTTACCAGTGTCCCTTTAGGCAGTACAGTGGTAGCCAGAGCTATCTGACCCTTCATGACGCGAGTGAACGTCATCCGTTGTGCTGCAGTAGGAGTTCCATTGATGTGACGAGTTCGGGTAATATCTGTGGTGCCTTCGCTGAAAAAAATAATAGGCATAAACAACAACAGTAGACAGACTGGTATTCTTAAGGGTAAACAAGCCAACGGCACGAACTAGTTGGTGGGCGGGGCTAAAATGCATGCTATTTCATCCGACATCACGAGCGAAATGTATGGAGCGAAAGAGACACAACTAAAACGGGCGCGCGATTGTTTCTATGCAGACCTTTGGTAGTATGGATACCATGAAAAATCCATTGAATGTATCTGTTCAAAATAAAACTATTTGAATTCTTTAATAACTAATCTATGCCTGTATGGTTTCACTTTTTTCATTTTCGTACTATATACGTAACTTATTTACGCCCAAAGATGGTTAAAATTAGTGCTAAAATATGAAAGTTTTGACGCTCATAACTTCCAAACCAATATTTTTTTTCCAATTCTGCTTCCATAGAGGCCTAGATAATGACAAGACCAGTTGATACAATTTTTAATTTTGAACATACACCGTCAACCAGAGGAGTAATCACCATACTACGTTTGTATGGAAGAATGACTGGCTTGTGCAACCTTAATCAAGTCGGACTTGATACGCCTACATTCCGCCCCATTATACATATTGACAGCAAAAGTTTGTTTATGAACTGACTTTTAAACGCCTACTTTTAAATAGTTCAAGTCAAGTTTGTCATCGTCAGCCTTAATGTTCCCACGTGCGGGACTCAGGCCTCCTCTCTAGGAGAGGGATGGGCTATAATCTACCACGAAGGCCCCGTGCGGGTTGGTAGTGGTTTCCTCACGATGTTTTCCTTCACCGATTTGAGAGCAGTGGTGATGAAATAAATTACACAAAGTAAAGCGCCTGACTGGGTTCGAACCTACGACGCTTCGGGCACCCACTGCTCTCGCGATTATCAAATGCTACTAAACTATACTTAACTTACAAGGCAATTCTGCAATAATAGGGGATCGGACAAAAAAAACTAATTAGTCCGTCAGATAGATTTCCAAAAATGAATGGACACGTATTTTCTTTTTTCACGTTAACTTAAAATTAAGACGATGCAGTGCTTCGAAAACTCGTGTGACGTCATATGATAGTACATTTTGACGACACAAGTGACGTTTCAAGCCCCACTCCAAGATCTTTGACGCGTTTTATCTTCGTAATTTTTTATTGATTTGATAAAACAAAAAACACGTATTCAATATTTTTCGATAATTTAACTTACGGACTAAACATAATCATATTATTTTGACCCAGTCCGATCCCCTATTATGTTATTTTTACTGGATACTTACAGGTATTGTCCCCCAGAGTCTACAAGCAGCATATCTTCAATTCTGATCAGACGCTGCGGTCCATCTCTCCGCGGACTGTAGTGTATGATAGCGCCGTTCTCTCCAGCGCCAGCGATCGTGGAGAATGATGGACCCATGAAATTCTGTTCTTCACTGGAGACGAAAAGTTAATAAATATTATTAGGAGAAAACGTAATAAAGGTTCGACGACATGGTTGGCGGCATCTGTTCTGTGGTTGGCGGAGTGGCTGAGCGATTGGACTGCTGCGCTACGTGTTGCGAGTTCGACCCGCACGCAACAAATAAGTATTTGTATGGCCTACAAATAATTAATTTACACAAATACCCCGGCTAGGTTGAATTTTTTTAGAAACGGTCTTATAGTAATGTTATGTGATGTTAGAATACTTTCACTATGCCTCGCTTTTGTGTTAATTATCCAGATTTATTTTGTTTTATTTGGGGTCACGGATTTTTTTCAGCATATCACTGTTGGTTTTTGATTAGAAATACTCCAACCTCTTCAGCAGGCAGACCAAAAGAACAAAAACTAGTTATGTGAGTTTAATTTTTAGCGACATGAAGCTAGCGACGCGTCGTCGAGCGGCAGACGCACGTGTCGTCCGACCGCAGATCAGTAGTGCCCATAAATAACAGAAACAACAGGAGATATTATGTCCTTTAGCCGAAAATGTATCGGAACCTGTGTCTTCAGTTTACACCAACTGGATGCCATCTGCAGTTGCCGTCTGCAGTCGGGTTCGAAATCATGACTGCAGCGACATGACGCGACGACGTGTCGTGACTACATGAAGCGGCGACATGTCGTCTGCGGCTACCAACTTGTACCTTTACTGCCATGCGGGTGTACCTATGCATGCACCCTGTCAGATCAGTGCTACGACCGACTGTCTACTACTCTGTCTGACTACTTTAGAGGACTGTTCCTACATCCTGTATGACTCACCCCTTTGGGGGGGGGGGGGGGGGAATCATCAAATAACTTCTCCCGCTCTGGGCAGTTCCCATCCATGTTCCTTCTTAGCTCTTTGTGTTCCAGCGCCGCGGTCTCTTTCGAACAACCCGCAGCCCCGACGGGCGTCGGCCCTTCCATGTTGCTGGCATCTCTTTTTCATCTCTTTCATCTCTCGTTCGACACGGCCTGTCATAAGACGGATGGAGAGCTAGCCCATTACTCACCGTCCACAGGCGTCTACGGTGGCCGGAAGCCATCACGTGGCCCCCGACGCCCGGAGCGTCTCCCGCGGCGGCTGGGACGAGGGGTTGGAGGACTTGGAGGGCTGTTCTTTACACCCTGTAAAACTTACCTCCTCAAAAGCACCATCTGATCCGAGAGGTCTATCTCAGACACGGAGAGTCCTGCGCGAACCTGTCGCTCCACCCAGTATAGAGCCCGGATCACGGCTGTTCCGTCCTTTATGTGGGCTTGGCGGAAACCCTGAGGATATAAAGAGGACATATAAGATCTTCTTCGTCTTGAATCAATGACACGGTGGGCGCAATGGCTGAGCGATTAGGCTGCTGCGCTGAGTGACGCGGGTTCGATCGTCGGCCTACAGATAGTTGTTTCGGGTCTGGGTGTGTGTATGTAAGTTCAAATGTTTGTAAACGTACCCACGATACAGGAGAAAATCCTAGTGTGGAGCAAAGTTTTATTTAAAAAAAAGAGACTCAGATTTTATCCAACCAGTACATTACAAGGTACAGTTTTTTTTTTTTTTTGGCGAGTGGGATATCATCGGGATTTGGCGAGTGGAACATATCAAAAGACTTCCGCTCTGGGCAGAGCGGTAGGGAGTGTCAGACTTCTACTGACTAAAAACCACCCATGTTCCTTCTTAGCCCTTTGATCAGACTGTGCGTTCAAGTTGGCCGCTGCCGATCCAATTTTGGCCAGATGGCGTATAATTGACCCATCTCGGATACAATGCGAGTGTAGAGCTCCAACATCACTACATATAAAACAAAGTCTTCCGCCGTGTCTGTCCGTCTGTTCGCGATAAACTCGTACCGCCTTATTACAAAAGGTAGTTAAACCTGGTTTAACTTAGACCTGGTTTATCTCGCATGCTGTCACTTTCTTTTGAATATTATTGAAGTGAGACGTCATGCGAGATAAACCAAGTCTAAGTTAAACCAGGTTTAACTACGTTTTGTAATAAGGCGGAAAAACTACTGCACCGATTTTCAAGATGTTTTCACCAATTGATAGTGTGGTTCTCCAGGTAGGTTTATAATTTGTCAAAATAACCGACATCCACGCGGGCGATGCCGCGGGCATCAGCTAGTATTAGATGACATAAGGTTGCATTGCAGTTTGCATCAAAGTAGGTAGGGGTCAAATTTAATTTCACACTAGCTTTTGCCAGCGGCTTCGCCCGCGTGAAATTGACGATTTTTAGGGGATTTAACTCCCTTAGGGATTGAATTTCAAAAAATCTTTCCGTATTCCTTGTCTACATTATAAAGGGAACCTCTGTGCAAAATTTCAGCTTTCTAGGTCCAAGGGTTTGGGCTGGGCGTTGATGAGTCAGTCAGTCAGTCAGGACCTCTCTTTTTATTTATATAGATTTCCAGGATGATTCAGGACAGGTGGGCCAGAATCGTCCAACAGAAGACAGTCGTCATCGAGGCAGGCCCAAGAAACGCTGGCGTGATGAGTTGGACTCGTTCCTGACTGGCCAGAGAAGGCAAAACACCGGGAGAGTTGGAGGAGACCTACCTCAGGGACAGAATCATCATTCATCATCATCATTTCAGCCGAAAGACGTCCACTGCTGGACATAGGCCTCCTCTTAGTGTCGCCACATTGACCGGTCCCGTGCGTCTCGCATCTAGCGGACCTCCGCAACCTTCACCAGGTGCCCTGCTATGACGTCTTTAAACAGTCCTAACTTAAGAGCTTATGGTACCTCAAACGCGAGTTTTATAATACGTAAAAGTGTATGATTCACTGCAGTAATCAACATCAGAAAAATATATGATATTCTTCAGGATATATGCTAGTGCCTTAGTGTTGTGAAAACATAATACAACTAACTTTGCTCGATAGAAAAAAATCGCGAAGATACCTCTAAAAATTTTCTTTTAACGAGTAAAAACCATACTAAAATACATGTTAATGTGTTCTGATTTTTTTTCCAAATAATTCTACAAGCAACATACTAAAGTCATACCCCCTTATTAATAAAAAAAAGTTAAGCCTGCTTAAACTTACGCTTGGTTTATCTCGCATGCCGTCCCTTTCATTTGAATATTTTTGAAGTGAGACGGCATGCGAGATAAACCAAGCGTAAGTTTAAGCAGGCTTAACTTTTTTTTATTAATAAGGCCAATAGTGTTTTACTTTTTTAGTCCAATCAATAGTTTTTTTGTAAATCGCAAAATACCACTAATTTCGCACTATTCGGCCGCAGCGAAAGACGTAACAACCGCTTTGTAGTGCAAGCTGATTAGAACTTTATTCTAACTGTATTTCATGCGAAGTTTGAACCACAACAAATAGGGTTGCTAATCTGAGGTAGCATACGCTCTTAAACATATTCCAGTGTGGAAACGTGACAGAACTATACAGGGTGTGTAGCGCCATCTCCTTTCCACACTGGATTAAGAATAAGTTAGGACTGCTTTAAGGTCATAGTAGGGCCCCAGGTCAGGGACAAAATGAACTAAAATAAATGTATTTTGCTTACATTTAGTTCTACATCATTCTTCACACATTTCTTCTCAGCAACTGGAGAAATTGAAGTCGTAATGGGTCGCGCCCGGCCTTGCTGAAAAACAAAGATTTTTTATTAATAATGAACATACATATGCGAACCTAAGAGGCCATTAATAATATAAGATTCTCTACACAAATTAATTTCTCGTATTTTTACCCACGACGGAACGGAGACGGTATATGCGTTTGGGGTGAGAGGTTGTTTGTTTGTTTGTGTGTTTGTGCAAACACATGTTGCCATTTTTCTCCAAAACTACAAGTCCGATTTTGATTCAGTTTTCAGTTATGGGTTCGGGTTTGATTGGTGCATGTTCTTAGATAGGTGTTACGGTGACAACCCACCAGGGGGCGCTGCAGCAAACATTTTTTGTGCAAATCAAAGTTGCCATTTTTCTCCAAAACTACAGGTCCGATTTTGATTCAGTTTTCAGTTATGGGTTTAGGTTTGATTGGTGCATGTTTTTAGATTAAAAAAAAATTAAATAAAGTAAAAAGTTTAAAAAAAGTTTAAAATAAAAAGCAAAATTAAAAATTTTGAAAAAACCCACGACTGTTAAAAATTAATTTAAAAAAAAACCGGCCAAGAGCGTGTCGGGCCACGCTCAGTGTAGGGTTCCGTAGTAATAATTCTTTTTTTGTTTGAAATACGGGCCAATGAAGCTTGACCTCTGGATTGTATAGGCGCTCATACGATTCAGGGACCAAATTATATTGGTTAACTGCAGTTTCCATCTGTTGTTTCCATCCAAGTTCAAAATAATTTTCCTAGAAAGTCCTTATAAAGTTCTACTTTTCAGATTTTTTTCGTATTTTCTAAACTTATGGTTCAAAAGTTAGAGGGGGGGGGACGCTTTGTTTTTTACTTTTGGAGCGATTATTTCCGAAATTATTGACATTATCAAAAAATGATTTTAGTAAACCCCTATTCATTTTTAAATACCTTTCCAACAATATATCACACGTTAGGGTTAAAATTAAAAAAAAAATCACTTCCCACTTTACATATAGGGGGGCTACCCTAATAAAACATTTTTTTCCAATTTTTATTTTAGCACTTTGTCGGCGTGATTGATACACATATTGGTACCAAATTTCAGCTTTCTAGTGCTAACGGTCACAGAGATTAAGCGAGGACGGACAGACGGACAGACAGACAGACAGACAGACAGACAGACAGACATGGCGAAACTATAAGGGTTCCTAGTTGACTACGGAACCCTAAAAAGGATAAAATAACATAAAACACCCACCTTAAAAAAACCCAAGAATGTCCGTCGGGAGCTGAACATTGCAAAACTAGTTCATTTAATGGCAGCCCCCGATGGACATTCTTGGGTTTTTTTAAGGAGGGTGTTTTATGTTATTTTATCCTTTTTTCAATTAATTTTTAACAGTCGTGGGTTTTTTCAAAAATTTTAATTTTTTCCTAAATTAAATAATGCGGTCACAGATTGTTTTTTCATAAGATCAAGGTCTACTGTTGAAAAGTTTCGTACACAAAATAAAAGTAAAATTTTCGATTTGTCACTACATTTATAAAACGCTAACTATTATAAATCCAAGTTCTCCACCGCGGTGTATGTTTGTAATGAATCTCAAAAACTACTGCGCCGATTTCTAATATTCTTTCACCACTAGAAAGCTACATTCACCCTGAGTAACATAGGCTACTTTTATCCCTGTATTCCCACGGGAACGGCAACGCGGGTGAAACCGCGGGACGTCCGCTCGTTTAAAATAAAACAGACACAAATTAATTAAGGCGGGGTTGCAGTACTTTTTAAGATTTTTGAACCTTTGAAAATCGAATTAAATATGAGTTTTTTAATAAATAAAAATCATTAAATAAAAATTGAACATACTCTCAAGTAAATCGTAAAGATAAAACGCGATTTAGAATGATCGGCTCGATAATTTTTTTTATCAAACATGACTCTAAATCACAATTTAAAACGTGTACTGCTAAGACATTTCATCATGGATTTATATGAAAGTTATATCAGTAGATAGAACTTTTTATTTTGAAGTAAATGTTGAAAACATATTGTATAATTTCTTTATCATTTTTCTCCAAGAAGAAAAAACAGTCAAAATTGAGGCATTATATCGCTCGCGCGGCAGGGCGGGGGGTGAGGTCGTGCGTTCATAAAAACAAAGTACTGCAACCTCGCCTTAAATAAAAAAAAATGATGAAGAACTCTTGAAACATACCTCGATAGCTAGTCGTACGGCGTGACTTGCTTCATTGGTAACCCAAATAGTTGGAGTAACTGCTTCGTTCTGGAAATCAAGGAAAACAAATAATATCTTTCTTTCTTTCTTTAATTAAATAGGTATACTAGCTTTTGCCAGCGGCATCGCCCGCGTGAAAATGACGATTTTCCATACAAACTTTCATCCCCTATTTAACTCACTTAGGGGTTGAATTTCGAAAAATCCTTCCTTATTCCTTGTCTCCATTATAAAGGGAACCTCTGTGCAAAATTTCAGCTTTCTAGGTCCAAGGGTTCAAACTCAAACTCAAACTCAAATTCTTTATTGCATTCATGTGTTTTTTTTAAAGTTGTTACAATTAATTTGGTTCCAACATGAAACCCGGTTAGGGCACGGCAACATAAATTAGGTAACATACCAAGTCAGTACATATCAGATTTAATTCAGTACCTACTATGACAATTTTCCAGCATTAAGTTATATAGTTATTTTAATTAATCATTATCATTATCATCATCGTTTGCTTCAAGTTTTTAACAAAAGGTTTAAAGAATAAGCAATAGCAATAAGTTTTTTATTACAATGTTTGTTTGCAACTTATAACCACAACATTCAAAAATCAAAATAAAATGTATAATTTATAAATGTCCAAAAGTCTGTATAACTAAATCACAAAACATAAAATCACTAACAATAAAATCACTAATTCCAATAATATGTAAGTATGTCAAAATATATGCAATGTCCAACTAGACTGGCAGTCAAAAGATGATGTCAAAATGATTTTTTTACACCAGTTTACACAATAATGTCAGAGGAATTTATAATATTACAGTCTTAGTCTAAATAAAATAACAAAAGTATAAGAAAGTCAGGTACAAATTAAAAGTTAATACATCAATCTGTCATGCGTGCTATTGTGAATGTTTCATGTCAATGTAATTCAATTATGTAATTTAATTATGTTTCTATTCATATTTTCCAAAAAAATTCATTCATCCAGGTATTCTGCGACCGAGTAAAAGCATTTCTGAGTTAGATATTCTTTTAATTTTCTGTTAAATATAGTAAAATTAGGTTCTTTTTTAATTTGTTCCGGTAATTTGTTAAAGATTTTTTCAACACACTTGCTCATAAAGTGGCTAAAATTTCACCGCAATTAGGCACATAATGACACCTATAATCAAACTGTGAATTTTTCATTACTATTATTCACTAGTGAGTTATAGGTTTTTTTTTAAATTTAATTGGTTGAGTTGCTATGTTCTTAAAAAAGTTTCGATACAAAAAAGATCGTCTTCAATAGTAAAAATTAATTAATGTACCTAGTGCTTGCTCATTTCATGAAACTTTGTATTTAAATAGATAATTTAAACTTAGTACGTTTTTAATAAATAAAACTTTCACTCAAATATAATTTTTGTTTTCTCTGTGATAAATAAAAATTTGAATTCCCCATTAAGTACGTGGCTCCAAACACTATCCACGACAAGCAAAAAAAAAAACCTCTTTTAGTCTATGGCTGATCGCTTATAAAAAAAACATAATATTTTCCCGCTACTGCGAAAAAAATACACAACTCGTTTTCACTGTTATTATAATTATTTTATTAGTTAAAATGTCTAGTTTTGAAGAAAATGATTCATGTTGTACACCGCCCGATGTAAGATTTGAAGCCCTAAGCGTTATGGAAAATTTGCTACCCGAAAACTCCAAGGAGAAATATCTATTAGCGTACCAAAATTTCAAGCAGTGGCAAAACACCAAGAAATCGCAGTCATTTTCTGAAAATGTGTTCTTGGCGTACTTTAAAGAATTATCTTCTAATTACAAACCTAGCTCTTTGTGGTGTATATATACTCAATGTTAAAAAGTACAGTCCGAACGAAGAATGGAGTGGACTTAAAAACATACCCTAATTTGTCAGCTTATCTAAAAAGACTGTCAGATGGATTTAGAAGCAAGAAATCAAAGGTTTTATCGTCTAACGATGTTGAAAAATTTATAAAAGATGCTCCAGATAACCAATATCTGGTTACTAAGGTTAGTTAAACTAATTTTAAATATCTATCTACGTGACTTCAGCTTCAGCGTGTTGTGTGTTAAACTTAATAATTATTTTTTTCTTTTTTTTCAGGTTGCTTTAATATTTGGTGTAACTGTAGGATACAAGAATTAACAAATATAACTGTAAAAGACATACAGAACCATGGCCAGTAATCTATCTGAAGAGACCGCTACGCCATCAAAAACAATTAATTATAATTTTACTAACTGCACATTTACTAATTGTTTCTATAAATAAACTTTTTATCTACTAAATAAAATGTTTTTTCTTGTATTAATAAGCTATTGCATAGCTTCTATCGCGGGCCTTGAGCGTGGAGAGCGAATCCAGAAATTCCGAAACGAAAATATTTCAACCAGGTTGCTATGGTTACGGAAAATAACAAGGTTGTCAACTGAGGTTGTCTAATTAAATAATTGATAAAAAATGCTATGCAATAGCTTTACCGCGGCAGTTTCCGAGTGCCACACGTTTTTTTTATTCGCAAGTGTGTTGAAAAACGTCGTATGATACACGTGTGTATTGATGATTACCGTCCTCGGCTTTCTTAAGACCCTCACCTGACGGCTCGGGTCTCAATGCCGCCTCTGCGGTAATCACCAACGTTACACACTTATACCATAATGTACTATTACTGCCATATAGTATGGGCTATTATAAAGCATTTTAATCCGGGAGGGTGGAAGATGTAATCTATTTTTATGGCGTGTGTTTACGTTATGAATGTCTTTAGTTTTAGGGAAAATGTTGCTATTTTTAAATACAAATATGCAAAGGTCTTGTATATATATAGAAGGTAAAGTTAGGAGTTTTAATTTGACAAAGTATGGCCTACAGCTTTCGGTATTGTCAATATGTGCCAATATTCTAACACATTTTTTTTGTACTATAAATAGTTCGCTTGCATCTACACTGTTCCCCCATAACATCACACCATATCTTAGCCACGAGTTTGCGTAGGCGTAGTATGCCGATAGTGCCGTTTCTGTATTTGTGCTGTGCTTAAGTTGAAACAAGGCGTAGGTAAATTGAGATAATTTAGATTTCACTGTTTCTATGTGTTTTTCCCAATTTAGATGGGTGTCTATGTTTATACCGAGTAAGTTAAATGTAGTTACTAATTCTATAGGGGTGTCATTAAAAATTACACAATCTTTTAGCGAGGGGGCTTTGTACGATCTAAATTGTATCATTTTGGTTTTCTTAAAGTTAATTTCTAAATTGTGGTCTTGTAGCCAAAGTGTTACTGCCTGAAGAGTGTTTTGTAAGATTGAATTTGGGTCTGAGTTTTTGTCACAATTTACTAATATGGAGATATCATCAGCGAACAGTACTGGTAAAGTAATTTGTTTATTTAGTATTTTTGGGAGGTCGTTTATATAGATTAAAAATAGTGTGCAGCCCAGAACGCTGCCTTGGGGGATAGAGCAAGTGAGATCTCTCATCTGGGACCGCACCGTTTTTGTCTCCCTATCTTTAATATTGTGATGTTCGACCTGGACTATTTGTTTCCTCTTGTTTAAATATGATTTGAACCAATTGTAAGCCGGGCCACGTATACCACAACCGTAAAGTTTTGTTCGTAAAGGTTTGGGCTGGGCGTTGATGAGTCAGTCAGGACTTCAATTTTTATTTGTATAGATAGATATAGCAGAGCTATAAGTCTAGTGGTGTGACGGTCGTACTACCAAGCCTTCGGTCCTGAGTTCAAACCCACGACACGCACCTCTGCTTGTCGGGGCTGCGGGTTGTTTGAAAGAGATACCGTGGCCCCAGACACAAAGGGCTAAGATTCTTCTTAACCCTTTGTGGTGGTTTTTAGTCAGTAGAATTCTGACAATACCTTCCGCTACGCCCATCCTCCAAAAACAAAATTTGTGACGTGAATCAATACTGAATTACCCTCCTTCAATATGTCCCACGTTTAACGTAACACCCTGTATACGAAGATATGATTACTTACCGAAAGTTCCGTGAGGTAGCTAAATATATCTGCGTAAGGTCTCGCTTCGACAGTTATGTGTTCTGAGGCAAAATGTGAAGTAATATTACTGGCTAGTATTCCATCGTTCCAGAACAGAATCACTCGGTTGAAATTGGGCTGGAAAGATAAACATTTCAATTGACACCAAAGGGGCGAGTGTAAGGCCCCTAGCACACGAGAACGCGCGGCGCCGTAGATGCCGAATTTTGCGTTTTCATAGAATCAAACGCGTGTAGGTACAACACGATACAAACGTGAGTGTGAAGCGCGTTCGAAACTAGTTTAAAGCACGTACAAAACGGTCGGCTTGGGATCACTGTATCTGCGCGTATACGCGCCGACGACGCTCGTTTCGCGATCGCCCCGTGCGCTTAGGTAAATCTCGTTTGAAGTATAAATAAGGTCCCATTAAAATAGGTGGACAAAATTTCAGAAATCATTCAGACCACCAGAATAAGGACGATGGTAAATAAGAAAAATGCATTTAAGTACCTACTTACTAATAAAGGATGAGTCTGTTCTAGAGTGCCGGCAATTTATTATTTAAAGTAAAATAAAAATAGTTTTTTTTTGTTTAGATATGTTTGGTTAGACCTACTGAATGCTGTGTTAAAATTTGTCCACCTATTTTAATGGGACCTTATATACGCGCGTCATCAGCGCGTCGTCGGTGCCGTGGAATTGTGGAAAACAATTTAAGCGGTGTGCTAGGCGCCTAATACAATCAACCATATACCATCTCAATTGAAACAAGTTGCTTACCGATAATGGATCCATCCTAATAACTAGATATGAGAAGAATACTGGATTGAACGGAATATCGGAACCACGTATGTTTAGTGTATCTGAAAATAACAAAAAATAATTTTAAAAAATTGTTTGTCACGGGACGCCCGGTAAAGGTGAAATATATATAAGAACTAGCGGACGTCCCGCGGTTTCACCCGCGTAGATCCCGTTTCCGTGGGAATACAGGGATAAAAAGTAGCCTATGACACTCCGCAATAATGTGGCTTTCTATTGGTGAAAGAATTTTTAAAATCGGTTCAGTAGATCCCGAGATTACCCCTTACAATTTAACAAACCCACAAACTTTACTTCTTTATAATATTAGTATAGATTATAATAAAAAAAAGGAAAGTTTAAGGAGTAAAATAAAGATATTTTCTTTTATCGACAATATCGACATCTATCGATCAAATCTGTATACGAAAACTTCATCACTAATTGAGTACTGGAACTTTCAAAAACAGAATACGGTAGGGTCTCGGTAATCCGGACTCCCGCTTATTCGGTGATCGCTGTAATCCGGCCAGGCCAAAGAGAATTAAACCACTTTTTTTTTTATTTTTTTATTATTGATAGGTTCGCGTTTGACCACTATCTCACCTGATGGAAAGTGATGATGCGGTCGACGATGGAGCACGCTTACCTAGAAGTAACCTATTCACTCTTGACTTAAAGACCCCTAGGTTATAGCTATCCGGAAATACAGACTCTGGCAGGGAATTCCACTCCTTAGCTGTACGCACAATGAAAGTATTCCCAAACCGTTTAGTGCGTATGGGTGGGATGTCCACCATATAACGGTGGCGCATCGCCGTACGTCTTGTAGTCCGATAATGGAACGGGCTTGGCGGAATTAGATCGTGCAATTCCCTCGCACACTCTCCGAAATGTAACCGATAGAAAACCGAAAGGCTAGCTACTCGTCGACGATGTTCAAGGCTCTGGAGCTTTGACTTGACAAGCGCGTCATTGCCGATGAGCCTCTTGGCTCGTTTCTCAATTGACTCTAGCGCATCAAGCTGATAGACCGATTTCGTCTAGGCAGGCACACGACTCACCACTGCGGGTCGGGGGACGAAGAAAATACAGCGGTTGTGATTGGCCGATGCAACAATGTCAGGACAAAAGTTCCAATCATAGTGATGTACAAGTCAGTTTGGCTACAATACCTAATATCGATAAAATCGAACATAACGATGTCTGAAATAATTATGTAATAATAAAACATACCAAAACAGGCAAAAACAGGGTCGGTGTTGCTGAACTAAATAAACGGCGTCGGTTCTTTAGGGTTTCAAAGCAATCTGCCGTGAAATGCCTTGAACAAACAACGCTATATTTTTTTGGAAACCAATTTTCCCTGTTAACAGCATTAATCCACTTTTCTTTTACTTCTGGAATATTTGGAAATCTAAAATGTAAACATTAAGTAATGTTACTTTTTTACAGTTAGGGAACATCGTATTTTTTATCGACAATATATCATTTATACTTTGTTTTGAATTTATTACAACACTACAGCAATACGTCTTGTTCCTCTATCTTTACCTACAGATGGAAAGGGACAGACTTATTGACAATACCTAGTGAGAGAAAGGGACTTTTCAAAAAGACATCAACGCGAACGTTTTACGCGCCTTAAACGTAACAACTAGTTTAGCTTGAGCCCTGCAATTATTCTTAATATTATTAAATTATAAATATATTTTACTTACCGATGAAAAGTTATGCCATCTTTTTTATAGCTGGATGCTCTAGACGATTTCCCACACCATTTAATTGAACAAGAACTCATAACTAATTTGATATAAGCAGAAATGTTTAAAAAAGTTACCGAAATAATCACGTGTGGAGAGATCCAATAACTGGTCAAAACTAAAATGGTCACTCATAGTTTCATCTATTATAAGTGCAATTTCATTTATGTGTCGTGAGTTGAGTCGCCCGTATGAGCAGTCAAGAGGCTTTATAGTCATTGGGCCAGGCAATGGGCTTCGCGGGGGAGCCGGGCGGGTATAGGTGCGGGCTGCCATGAGCCAATGCGTCGTCATTCTTTTGTTTATCGCTTATCGTGTCGAAGAGCCTTGATCTAAAATACTTACACGCAATATCGTCCAATGCAGTCAACAGTAATACAGTGGCGCTCCTCCTGCCCATTTCTTGCAGTAAATAGAAGATCTTACTGAAAGAATTCTCTCCTGGAAACGGAAATAGATAATAATATTTATAAATAATGTAGCACATATATGGCACATTATACTATCTGACTGACTCACTCACTCACTGACATAATTGTTCTCCCAGATGGTGGATGGGGAGGTGGGTATATTTTGACAGATTCGTAAACAAGTAACTCTGGTGAGTATGGGAAAAGTCCGAAACCCCCCCTTTTTGCCCCCCCTCCCCCCCCTCCCTATCGTATCTCGGAAACTAAGAGACCGGTATTTTTTTTTTATTACGGATTCGTATAGAGGAGGCTCGGTAAAGTAAAAATCATTTTTCAAAGTGGCCCCCCTTGCCCCCCTTCTCCCCCCCTTTAGGCGGATCTCGGAAGTAAAGAGATTTAACGTGTTTTTTTTTAGGGATTCGTATAGAGGAGGCTCGGGGAAGTAAAAACCACTTTTCAAATTTGACCCCCTGGCCCCCCCTTTACCCCCCCCTTTCGGATCTCGGAAGTTAAGAGACTTGGAACATTTTTTTTTTCAGATTCATTGAAAGGGGCATACAGTTAGTCGAAATCATTTTTCGAACCCCCCCCTCCCCCCCCCCTCCAACACCCCCCCCCCTCTTCACCTCTTTTTTTCTGTTTTGTTTACGGATTCGTATAGAGGAGGCTCGGGGAAGTAAAATGGTGGTACCGGTAAAGCGAAGGGGGGAGCGGGCGAGCGAAGCGAGCCGGCGACCCCCGTAGCGTAGGGATAAAGTCATGATAGCTTTCCGGTGGAAGGTAGGTCCTGAGTGGAGCAAACCTGCGAGACCGAGTGGAGCGAAGGGGGGAGATGGCGAGCGAAGCGAGCCGGCGACCTCCTTAGCATAACGAAGGTTGAGTGGGTGAAGCGTAACGAAGGTTGAGTAGGTAGGTGTAGGTAGGTGTAGGTAGGTGTAGGTAGGTGTAGGTAGGTGTAGGTAGGTGTAGGTAGGTGTAGGTAGGTGTAGGTAGGTGTAGGTAGGTGTAGGTAGGTGTAGGTAGGTGTAGGTAGGTGTAGGTAGGTGTAGGTAGGTGTAGGTAGGTGTAGGTAGGTGTAGGTAGGTGTAGGTAGGTGTGAGTAGGTGTAGGTAGGTAGTAGGTAGGTGTAGGTAGGTAGGTGGTAGGTAGGTAGTAGGTAGGTGTAGGTAGGTGGTGTCATACGTGAGATTCATAATTAGAGGAGGCTCGGGGAAGTAAAATCCGTTTTTAAAATTTGAATCCCTTGCCCCCCTTTTTCCCCCTTTAGGCGGATCTCGGAAGTTAAGAGACTTGGAACATTTTTTTTTCAGATTCATTGGAAGGGGCAATGCGTTAGTCGAAATCATTTTTCAAAGCTCCCCCTCTTCCCCATTTCACGACCCGCGAGCTGCGCGCAGCTCGCGCAGCCACGCAAATACTAGTTATTATACTATATAAAGCTAAACTACCACTGACTGACTGACAGAATTGTTCTCCCAGATGGTGGATGGGGAGGTGGGTATATTTTTACAGATTCGTAAACAACTAACTCTCCTGACTATGGGAAAAGTCCGAAACCCCCCTTTTCCCCCCCCCCTTCTCCCCCCTCCCTATCGTATCTCGGAAACAAAGAGACTTGAAGTGTTTTTTTTTAGGGATTCGTATAGAGGAGGCTCGGTAAAGTAAAAATCATTTTTCAAAGTGGCCCCCCTTGCCCCCCTTCTCCCCCCCTTTAGGCGAATCTCGAAAGTTAAGAGACTTGGAACGATTTTTTTTTCGGATTCATTTAGAGGGGCCTTTGCGTTAATCGAAATCATTTTTCGAGACTCCCCCCCTCACCCCCCCTTCAACCCCCCCCCCCCTTTTTCACTTTTTTTTTTTTTTTTTCTTACATAAAACTATTGAGGGGCGTTGAAACCTGTCCGGTGGTGGTACAGCGGCAAAGCGAAGGGGGGAGCGGGCGAGCGAAGCGAGCCGGCGACCCCCGTAGCGTAGGGATAATGTCATGATAGCTTTCCGGTGGTAGGTAGGTCCTGAGTGGAGCGAACCTGCGAGACCGAGTGGAGCGAAGGGGGGAGGTGGCGAGCGAAGCGAGCCGGCGACCTCCTTAGCGTAACGAAGGTTGAGTGGGTGAAGCGTAACTCAGGGGCGACGACAAGCAAACTTTAGGGTAATGTTCTTTTAGTGGTAGTAGGAGGTAGTAGGTAGGTAGTAGGTATGTGTAGGTAGGTGTAGGTAGGTAGGTGTAGGTAGGTAGGTGTAGGTAGGTAGTAGGTAGGTGTAGGTAGGTAGTAGGTAGGTGTAGGTAGGTGTAGGTAGGTGTAGGTAGGTGTAGGTAGGCAGACCCGCGAGCTGCGCGCAGCGAGCGCAGCCACGCAAATACTAGTTCTATTATATAAAGCTAAACTACCACTGACTCACTGACTCACTGACATAATTGTTCTCCCAGATGGTGGATGGGGAGGTGGGTATATTTTGACAGATTCGTAAACAATGAACTCTCAATCCTATGGGAAAAGTCCGAAACCCCCCCTTTTCCCCCCTCCCTATCGTATCTCGGAAACAAAGAGACTTGAAGTGTTTTTTTTTAGGGATCGTATAGAGGAGGCTCGGTAAAGTAAAAATCATTTTTCAAAGTGCCCCCCCTTGCCCCCCTTCTCCCCCCCTTTAGGCGGATCTCGGAAATAAAGAGAATTACGTGTTTTTTTTTTAGGGATTCGTATAGAGGAGGCTTGAGGAAGTAAAAACCATTTTGAAAATTTGACCCCCTTGCCCCCCTCCATCCCCCCCCTTTCGGATCTCGGAAGTTAAGAGACTTGGAACGATTTTTTTTTCAGATTCATATAGAGGGGCATTGCGGTAGTCGAAATCATTTTTAGAAACTCCCCCCTCCCCCCCCCCTTCACCCCCCCCCCCTTTTTACCCCTTTTTTCTGTTTTGTTTACAGATTCGTAAAGGATAGGAGGCTCGGCGAAGTAAAATGGTGGTACCGGTAAAGCGAAGGGGGGAGCGGGCGAGCGAAGCGAGCCGGCGACCCCCGTAGCGTAGGGATAATGTCATGATAGCTTTCCGGTGGTAGGTAGGTCCTGAGTGGAGCGAACCTGCGAGACCGAGTGCAGCGAAGGGGGGAGGTGGCGAGCGAAGCGAGCCGGCGACCTCCTTAGCGTAACGAAGGTTGAGTGGGTGAAGCGTAACGAAGGTTGAGTAGGTAGGTGTAGGTAGGTGTAGGTAGGTGTAGGTAGGTGTAGGTAGGTGTAGGTAGGTGTAGGTAGGTGTAGGTAGGTGTAGGTAGGTAGTAGGAGGTAGTAGGTAGGTAGTAGGTAGGTAGTAGGTAGGTGTAGGTAGGTAGTAGGTAGGTAGGTGGTAGGTAGGTGTAGGAAGGTGGTGGCATACGTAAGATTCATATAGAGGAGGCTCGGGGAAGTAAAATCCGTTTTTCAAATTTGAACCCCTTGCCCCCCTTCACCCCCCCTTTAGGCGGATCTCGAAAGTTAAGAGACTTTAAACATTTTTTTAAGCTTCATTGAAAGGGGCAATGCGTTAGTCGAAATCATTTTTGAAAGCTCCCCCTCTGCCCCTCTTCACGCCCCGCGAGCTGCGCGCAGCTCGCGCACCCACGCAAATACTAGTTATACTATATAAAGCTAAACTACCACTGACTGACTGACTGACTGACAGAATTGTTCTCCCAGATGGTGGATGGGGAGGTGGGTATATTTTTACAGATTCGTAAACAACTAACTCTCAAACCTATGGGAAAAGTCCCAAACCCCCCCTTTTCCCCCCCCTTCCCCCCCCTCCCTATCGTATCTCGGAAACAAAGAGACTTGAAGTGTTTTTTTTTAGGGATTCGTATAGAGGAGGCTCGGTAAAGTAAAAATCATTTTTCAAAGTGGCCCCCCTTGCCCCCCTTCTCCCCCCCTTTAAGCGAATCTCGAAAGTTAAGAGACATGGAACGATTTTTTTTTTCAGATTCATTTAGAGGGTCCTTTGCGTTAATCGAAATCATTTTTAGAGACTCCCCCCCTCACCCCCCCTTCAACCCCCCCCCCTTTTTCACTTTTTTTTTTTTTTTTTTTCTTACATAAAACTATTGAGGGGCGTTCAAATTTGTATACTCTCCCCTCCCCTCCCCTCCCCAACCTCCCCTAAAATTAAAAGGGCTGTAACTTCATAACGGTTAGAGATAGCCATTAGGTGTTTGAACAAATATTATAGTAGGCGTCGAAACCTGTCCGGTGGTGGTACAGCGGTAAAGCGAAGGGGGAAGCGGGCGAGCGAAGCGAGCCGGCGACCCCCGTAGCGTAGGGATAATGTCACGATAGCTTTCCGGTGGTAGGTAGGTCCTGAGTGGAGCCAAGGGGGGAGGTGGCGAGCGAAGCGAGCCGGCGACCTCCTTAGCGTAACGAAGGTTGAGTGGGTGAAGCGTAACTCAGGGGCGACGACAAGCAAACTTTAGGGTACCTAATGTTTTTTTTGTGGTAGGTGGAGGTAGTAGGTAGGTGATAGGTAGGTAGTAGGTAGGTGGTAGGTAGGTGTAGGTAGGTAGTAGGTAGGTAGGTAGTAGGTAGGTAGGTAGTAGGTAGGTAGGTGTAGGTAGGTTTAGGAAGGTGTAGGTATTTTTCAAAGCTCCCCCTCTTCACGACCCGCGAGCTGCGCGCAGCGAGCGCAGCCACGCAAATACTAGTTATACTATATAAAGCTTAATTACCACTGACTCATGTACCTATTGACAGAATTGTTCTCCCAGATGGTGGATGGGGAGGTGGGTATATTTTGACAGATTCGTAAACAAGTCACTCTCGTGAGTATGGGAAAAGTCCAAAACCCCCCCTTTTCCCCCCCCTTCTCCCCCCTCCCTATCGTATCTCGGAAACAAAGAGACTTGAAGTGTTTTTTTTTAGGGATTCGTATAGAAGAGGCTCGGTAAAGTAAAAATCATTTTTCAAAGTGGCCCCCCTTGCCCCCCTTCTCCCCCCCCTTTAGGCGGATCTCGGAAATAAAGAGAATTACGTGTTTTTCCATTTTGAAAATTTGACCCCCTTGCCCCCCTCCATCCCCCCCCCCTTTCGGATCTCGGAAGTTAAGAGACTTGGAACATTTTTTTTTTCAGATTCATTGAGAGGGGCATTGCGTTAGTCGAAATCATTTTTAGAAACTCCCCCCCTCTCCCCCCCCTTCACCCCCCCCCTCTTCACCCCTTTTTTTTCTCTTTTGTTTACAGATTCGTATAGGATAGGAGGCTCGGGGAAGTAAAATGGTGGTACCGGTAAAGCGAAGGGGGGAGCGGGCGAGCGAAGCGAGCCGGCGACCCCCGTAGCGTAGGGATAAAGTCATGACAGCTTTCCGGTGGTAGGTAGGTCCTGAGTGGAGCGAACCTGCTAGACCGAGTGGAGCAAAGGGGGGAGGTGGCGAGCGAAGCGAGCCGGCGACCTCCTTAGCGTAACGAAGGTTGAGTGGGTGAAGCGTAACTCAGGGGCGACGACAAGCAAACTTTAGGGTAATGTTCTTTTAGTGGTAGTAGGAGGTAGTAGGTAGGTAGGTGGTAGGTAGTAGGTATGTGTAGGTAGGTGTAGGTAGGTGTAGGTAGGTGTAGGTAGGTAGTAGGTAGGTAGTAGGTAGGTGTAGGTAGGTAGTGGGTAGGTGTAGGTAGGTAGTAGGTAGGTAGGTGTAGGTAGGTAGTGGGTAGGTGTAGGTAGGCAGACCCGCGAGCTGCGCGCAGCGAGCGCAGCCACGCAAATACTAGTTATACTATATAAAGCTAAACTACCACTGACTCACTGACTCACTCACTGACATAATTGTTCTCCCAGATGGTGGATGGGGAGGTGGGTATATTTTGACAGATTCGTAAACAAGTAACTCTGGTGAGTATGGGAAAAGTCCCAAACCCCCCCTTTTTGCCCCCCCTCCCCCCCCTCCCTATCGTATCTCGGAAACTAAGAGACCGGTATTTTTTTTTTATTACGGATTCGTATAGAGGAGGCTCGGTAAAGTAAAAATCATTTTTCAAAGTGGCCCCCCTTGCCCCCCTTCTCCCCCCCTTTAGGCGAATCTCGAAAATAAAGAGAATTTTCGTGTTTTTTTTTAGGGATTCGTATAGAGGAGGCTTGAGGAAGTAAAAAAACATTTTGAAAATTTGACCCCCTTGCCCCCCTCCATCCCCCCCCTTTCGGATCTCGGAAGTTAAGAGACTTGGAACGATTTTTTTTTCAGATTCATATAGAGGGGCATTGCGGTAGTCGAAATCATTTTTAGAAACTCCCCCCCCCCCTCCCCCCCTTCACCCCCCCCCCCTCTTCACCCCTTTTTTCTGTTTTGTTTACAGATTCGTATAGGATAGGAGGCTCGGGGAAGTAAAATGGTGGTACCGGTAAAGCGAAGGGGGGAGCGGGCGAGCGAAGCGAGCCGGCGACCCCCGTAGCGTAGGGATAATGTCATGATAGCTTTCCGGTGGTAGGTAGGTCCTGAGTGGAGCGAACCTGCGAGACCGAGTGCAGCGAAGGGGGGAGGTGGCGAGCGAAGCGAGCCGGCGACCTCCTTAGCGTAACGAAGGTTGAGTGGGTGAAGCGTTACTCAGGGGCGACGACAAGCAAACTTTAGGGTAATGTTTTATTAGTGGTAGTAGGAGGTAGTAGGTAGGTAGTAGGTATGTGTAGGTAGGTGTAGGTAGGTGTAGGTAGGTGTAGGTAGGTGTAGGTAGGTGTAGGTAGGTAGTAGGTAGGTGTAGGTAGGTGTAGGTAGGTAGTAGGTAGGTGTAGGTAGGTAGGTAGTACCGCGAGCTGCATTGAATTTTTTTTTTTTTCAGATTCATTGAGAGGTGCAATGCGTTAGTCGAAATCATTTTTCAAAGCTCCCCCTCCCCCCCTCTTCACGCCTCGCGAGCTGCGCGCAGCTCGCGCACCCACGCAAATACTAGTATTCATATATAGCTTATGGATATAAACCAGCATATCGAACCACCGACATTTTGTTTTTTTTTTTTTAGTCACGGCCCACGTCACGTATTCCTCTTATGACGTAGGCATCCACTAAAGACGGAATTTTCAAAATTCAAGCCCCAAGGGGATGAAAGTTGGTATGGAAAATCGTAATTTTTTATATTTCCGACATACACTATTCCCAAACTCCTGTAAGCCGGAATCAACAGAAAAGCGCCGAGACAATGGAGCTCAGCGAAGTCCCAGAGAAACGATTTAACTGTCTTGGATCCCGCAACGAAATTAATCAAAAAATTATAGCGGAGGAGTAGGAAAAAACACAATTTCTTATACATACGAGTATAAGTGTATGTGTGCGTGTATTTGTATGTGCGTTTGTGTGTTTTGTGTATGTGTGTAGTGTAGTGTATTTTTTTTCTTATTAGCTGTCATGCAGTTTCTTGAATAAAACAATTTACAAGACTTACCGGTATATTGAACGGGTAGAGGCAGCAAAGGATTGTTAGATCTCGCCGGAGGACCGTCGTTCAGGCTAGTTCGTGCCAAGTCTACTAGGTTTTCATTGATAGATTGTAGTCCCACATTCACTCCCATTAAAGCTACCTAAAACAGCAAAAATAACAATTTTAGATTGGTCACGGGGAGGTTAGATACCAAAGTCCTTCTCCGTCTGTCAGTCTGTCTGTTCGCGATAAAATCAAAAACTACTGCACTGATTTTGATGCTGTTTCCACCAATGGATAGAGTGATTCACGAGGAAGGTTTGAGTATATAACTTTTTTCGAAATTCAACCCCTAAGGGAGTTAAATAGGGGATGAAAGTTTATTGGGATATTTTCGACATACGCGCGGGCGAAGCCGTGGGCGAAGTGCTAGTTTTATAATAAAGCAGTTTTGTTTTCAGCAAAAAAAAGCAGTGATTGTGTGACCGTCGGACTGCCAAGTCATAAGTCTCGTCAAGTCAGAGTTTGAGCCCAAAACACGCACCTCTGATTTTTCGAATTCATCTGCGTATTGTTCAGTGCACTTGTTTCAAGAAAACATCTTAACAGACGGAGTATCGACGACATGAAAAGCCAAGTCTTTGCTAATCTGACACCAGGTTCTCTCTCTTTTTTTAATTAGCTTATTCTGTCCCACTGCTGGGCAAACACCTCCCTCCACTATTTCCACTTCTCGCGAACCCGTGCGTCCTCCTTCCAGTTTTGACAGAACCGATTTAGTTCATCCCGCCATCTCCATAGTGGCCTGCCGCGACCCCGTCTCACTGTCTCAGGGCACCAGTTTCCTGCTATTTTGGCCCACAGTTTGTCCGGCATGCGGTAGACATGTCCAGCCCAGTCCCATTTGAGTTGAGCAGCCTTTTGGGCAACGTCAGCTATTTTTGTTTAGGTACGCAGCATTGCACTAAGCACACGCAAAACAAACACTTACTTGTAAGCTATTGAAGTCACTCCTGGTGTATGTGGTGGGGTCTACAGCCACTATTGTGAAAGTGGTGCTGTTGGGCATATTGGCCACCAGCCAGGCTTGGAGAGACAAATCTTGACCTGCGGGCAAGAGACATGGAGTTAGAACAATACTTAGGTATGCTTTGGAAAGTATATTGGCATGTCTGTTTAATTTGATTTTGATGGATAGAACTCAGCTAAACTATGGTATAACTAGCTTTTGCCAGCGGCTTCGCCCGCGTGAAAATGACGATTTTCCATACAAACTTTCATCCCCTATTTAAATCCCTTAGGGGTTGAATTTCGAAAAATGCTTCCTTATTCCTTGTCTACACTATAAAGGGAACCTCTGTGCAAAATTTCAGCTTTCTAGGTCCAAGAGTTTGGGCTGGGCGTTGATGAGTCAGTCAGTCAGTCAGTCAGGACTTCTCTTTTTATTTATATAGATATATCGAGGGGTGAAAGGCAATTCGCTTCTTCCGATTACATATAACTCAATATAGACCAATATGTCGCTTAAACCAAATAGCCTTTCACGATATGGGACGGTATGGTATGGGATAGACTATGGTCTATCTGAGTTCTACTATCACTCAAAATTATGACCCGACCGACTGTACGATCCGCGGACGCGGATAATAGTTAGTATTGTAATTTTATAAATTTTGCTTGGGTAGTTTATGAGAAAGCTAATGATTTCCTAAAACCGTCCTGTGTCCAATGCTTTAACTAAAAAGGATAAAATAAGAGCTCTTTTGCAAAATAAAGGCAAAGGACTTCCAAAAACACACTAAGAAGCGAAAAAATAAATTTACTTTCGGAATTCAGTAGCAAAAAACCGGCCAAGTGCGAGTCGGACTCGCGCACCGAGGGTTCCGTAAAAAAAATATATTATGTGATGTAACTAAAAATTTATGGTTTTCGTAATTATTCCTTTATCTATGCTATAAGACGTTGCTTCGTACCAAATTTCAAGATTCTGAGTTCACGGGAAGTACCCTGTAGGTTTTGATTCCCTTGCGAGTGTCGAAAATTTGCGGCATAAACGGGAGTATCTTTTGATCGCGTTGACTTAGAAGTTTGATTTTTTCACAGCTCCAAGAGACCATAGACTTGAGTATTTGATATGAATTTCAGCTTGATACCTCCACGCGTTCCTGAGAAAAAAGGTCTTGACAGACAGACAGACAGACGGACAACAAAGTGATCCTATAAGGGTTCCGTTTTTTAGGGTTCCGTACCTCAAAAGGAAAAAACGGAACCCTTATAGGATCACTTTGTTGTCCGTCTGTCTGTCTGTCTGTCTGTCTGTCTGTCAAGACCTTTTTTCTCAGGAACGCGTGGAGGTATCAAGCTGAAATTCATATCAAATACTCAAGTCTATGGTCTCTTGGAGCTGTGAAAAAATCAAACTTCTAAGTCAACGCGATCAAAAGATACTCCCGTTTATGCCGCAAATTTTCGACACTCGCAAGGGAATCAAAACCTACAGGGTACTTCCCGTGAACTCAGAATCTTGAAATTTGGTACGAAGCAACGTCTTATAGCATAGATAAAGGAATAATTACGAAAACCATAAATTTTTAGTTACATCACATAATATTTTTTTTTTACGGAACCCTCGGTGCGCGAGTCCGACTCACACTTGGCCGGTTTTTCCTTTTGAGGTACGGAACCCTAAAAACAAGGAGTGACTGCCTATCTGACCTCCACAGTCTACCCACCCTGCCTCATCAGTGTCCAGTGGTTCCTATCGACCTCCACATCAAACTGCGTCCAGTATCTTGCATCAGTCCACACGAGAGCTTGGGTCGCCGTCACTAGAGCTGTGCCTGATGACCCTCGGAGCCCTGACAGCCATTCACGACGGGCGTCTGCTGGGGATATGTATTGGGACTGGAAAAGATGGTGGTTTGTTTAAAATACCAGTTTTCACGATAGAGGGGAGAGAGGAAGGGAAGTAATGATCGACAAGCCCGCCACACTATTCCCAAACCACTGTAATTCGTGTAAGGTAAGCCAGAATAAACAGTGGCGACCACAAGAAAAGCGGCGAGACAATGAAGCTCGACGAACTCCCAGAGAAACGATTTAACTGTCTTGGATCCCGCACCGAAGTTAATCAGAAAAGAATAGCGGAGGAGTAGGAAAAAACATAATTTCCACTTCCCTCCATCAGCAGGAGACAGAACAGGAACAAGACAGGGAAGTAATGAGCTGTAACAGCCATTCACAAGTTCCAAAATTTCTGGTTAAAGACAATTTAGCCTTTCTTCTATACGATCGTCATCATCAAACCTTTTCCCAACTATGTTGGGGTCGGCTTCCAGTGGACCAGATGCAGCTGAATAGTAGTATTTTACATGGAGCGACTGCTTATCTGAACTTCACAAACCAGTCAATAGTATGGGTAATATGATACCCTTTCATAAGACTGCTTGTCAGATTTTCGAACTGCCTGTAACGACTGTCAAAAATCTTAAATGGCAGCTGGGACCAACAACGGTTTAACGTGTTTTCCGAGGCACAGTGGAAACTCTTTATGTAATTTGGGTAGTCACTCATCCACGGACACATCTTAAGATCGACCCGAGCGGCTGTTATTATCCTATTTTATATACCTACAAGGTCAAAATGCATTGGATCATCTGAGGTTTTTTTACCGATGAAAAAATTCTATTTGGGTTCAGAATGATCTACTGAATCATTTTAATCATTCCTTACATTAAGGTAGTTGACTGACTAAAAAAAATTATGATTCTGTTTAGTCCGTCAGTTAGATTATCGAAAAATATTGGATACGTGTTTTTTGTTTTATCAAATTAATAAAAAAATACGAAAATGAAGCTTGTCAAAAATCATGGAGTGGGGGCTTTTGACGTCATAGTCTGGTAAAAATGGACCAACCTGTGACGTTGCAAGACTTTTCAAAGCCCTGTGTCGTCGCAATTTTTTGTTTACGTGAAAAAGACAAAATACGTGTTCAATATTTTTTGAAAATCTATATGACGGACTAATTAGATTTTTTTTGTCAACTACCCTATTCAAGGTACTTACATTATGAGCATCAGCAGTAGGCACGATGTACGCGTCTACTCTCCTCTCAGCCATCACGCTTCGAACAGCTGCGAGGCGGGCAGCAGAGTTCTGCCGACTCATCTCGCTAGCCGGGGTGTCACTTACTGAAATAAAGAAAGTCGAATAATAACTAATTAGGGGATAATCGAAAGAAGAAAGAAAGAAATTTATGTTAAGGACGCATTTACGATTGATAAGTCAAATCATTACTTTTTTAAACAAAAGTATGTTTATTAAATACTAGTGTTTACGGTGATTAGGTTAACTTTTGTCTAGCACTGTGTCAATGGATTTTAAATAAAATGCGACTGTTCTTTACGAGGTTTATTGGTAACTAAATCAATGTAGATCATGCATCTGTTTATATATATGAAATTGGCGTTAACATAAGCCGCCCACTAAAGGACTATAGATAGTCCTTTAAAAACAATAGGTACTGATTGAATCTAGGATACCTACATGCAAAAACTAAAGTTTAAAAGCGTTAAACAATTATCTCATCTGGTGAGGTATCGATTGGTAAAGCACACAACTTTGTCACACATCGTTTGGTTATAGTGTCACCGCTCTTTACGCTATACACTCTGGTTAAACCGTCGGGGCCGGGGTGCTTGTCGGTGATGCGTCCCATGGACCATTTCCCCGGTGGGAGGTTATCTTGCTTGATCAGTACTATGTCTCCCTTCTTAAACTCTTCTTCGCGTTTAAGCCATTTTGGTCTCTGTTGGAGTCTTGTGAGGTATTCCTTCTGCCATCTCAACCAGAAGTCACTCAACAATTTTTGCGTGTATTGCCAGCGTGTCAAGTTGCTTATTTTAGCGTCCTTAAGATTTGGGTTTGGGACGGTGACTGGTGCTTCCGTTATTAAGAAATGACCAGGTGTCAGTGCTTGCATGGTGTCATCGTCCATTGGGCATAATGGACGCGAGTTCAGGCATGCTTCTATTTCGCAGAGAACCGTCATCATCTCTTCGAATGTTAAATTTGTAGTGAGGACTCTCTTCATGTGATATTTTATGGATTTCACTCCGGCTTCCCATAATCCTCCGAAGTTGGGTGAATAAGCCGGTATAAAATGCCATTGGGTTCCGTCGTTTGCAAGTAACTCAGCGATTTTATCATCAAATTGCAAACCAGCTTCCTTCCAGGCTTCATATAGTTGCTTATTAGCGCCAACAAAATTTCGTCCTTGGTCGCTCCACAGATTTGCGCATTTTCCTCTGCGGGCGCAAAACCTTTTGAAGGCGCCTATGAACGCTGCTGTACTCAGGTCACCAGCCAATTCTAAATGAATTGCCTTGGTGGACATGCAAATAAATATGGCTATATAGGCCTTGGTAGTTCTGGCTCCTCTGCCCTTATTCATCAATAATTGGAATGGTCCAGCAAAGTCGACACCTGAGTTGAGGAATGGCCGTGCTGGTTTCACCCGTACGCTTGGTAAGTCTCCCATTACTTGTGTTCTCACCCTTGCGTTTAGCTTAGCACATACCAAGCAACGATGGATGTATTGTTTGACCAGCATTTTCGCTCGCATTATCCAATACTTGGATCTAAGGTAAGTAAGCATTAACTGTATACCTCCATGCAACGTCTTCGAGTGGGCTTCTGCTACTATAAGATAAGTAAGTTTACTTTTTCGACCCAGAATTATTGGATGCTTGCATTCTTCCGTCAACGCCGCGTTTCTGAGCCGGCCGCCCACCTTGAGGACTCCATTCTCGTCAAGGTAAGGATTTAATGATTTTAATTTGCTTGATCTTTTAACTCTTTTCTTTCTTTTTAAGCTTTCTATTTCTTCTTTAAATTCTTCCTCTTGTTCTAATTTTATACAGGTTTGCAAAGAGAGTTCGAGTTCTTCAGTTGTGATTGTACTATCTATGTCTTTTTCTAATTTATTTTGTTTCAGGAATCTTCGGCAGTAGGTGATAGTTCTCAGTAGTTCAGTCAGTGTATCAAAGCTTTCGAGTTGCGCAGATAATTTATTACTTCCTTCATTTTCGTTTTGTGTTATTTTCAGAGTTTGTAAGGTGTTTTTCTTTCTCTCTAGGTCCGTTGGGGTTACGTTAAGTCTAGTGAACTGTATCTTCTGGTGTGATAACCACTGTGGTCCATTCCACCACAGGTCGCAACGTTTCAAATTGGCTACTAACAAGCCTCTTGATGCAATATCCGCTGGATTATCGTGGGATTGGACATGGTGCCACTGACTATAACTTACATTGGATGTTTATAATCTACCTTCAGATTTTTGATTTTCTCCGCCTCGGTGCGACAGAGGCGAAGGGGCGGAGGTAGAGGTCGAGCGCTGGGCTCGGCGTGAATAGTAGTTCGTATTGAGTCGCGCTGGGCGTTGAACGAGTATTATAGTAGCCATAGAACGGGTGAAAGCGCACGCGCATTGATTAAATCGACTTGTGGAGTCATTTCGCGGCACCCAGTTATACTAGTTGAGCAGTACGGTTAGCGACGCTGTGAATGTCGAACGGGTTATTGATAATATCATTGGTTGCCTTGTCACGGGAGTGCTAGTGGGAAAGCACCGAGGCTTTTGTGGTTAGACTAATACGGAGTGAGTGTGGTGGCTCGCGTTAACGGCGTGGCTTGCAGCGACGTGGAAGAATCGTCCGGAACTACCAGCAAACCATCGCAAGGTCATATACACTCATTATACACATACACAGTTGCACAACTTGCGAGGGGTCAAGGAAGTGAGACCGGCTCGAAGAAATGAGGTAAGGGTAGCTTTAAGTTCAGAAATTGTAATATTGTTCGGAGGCGCGTATCGCGTCTATTTGATCCCGTTAGGACGGCAGCTGTTCTGAGACCTGTCTCCCATGGGCCCGAGATAAGGTTCGGCTGAGTCCTGGCGCGATCAAAATCTGGTAGCAGAGCGTGGTTATACCCACTTGTAAAAATTCGTAGGTACTTGGTACCAATTTACTTGTAAAAATTGTGTTCGTGTTTACAAATTCGACTTGTAGGTGGTGGTACATTGACCTACATACCAGTGTACACCTCAAGTTGAGTTTGGAATTATTAATAATAAGTACATAAATGGAATGTGAATATTCGTTGATAAAATAATTTGTTATTTACGTTCGGTTACGCACAAATATAACCTCATCACAAATCGTGTTATGATTGTCAACATTTGAGACATAGAGGAATAACCTCTAGAGCACGTAGAGGAATAAGTTCAAGAGTTGGCATAGCGTCGTAGATTTATTCACTCAACGAATATATTATTATTGGTAATTCCGGATACAATAATTGTTATTTTTTTTGGTTATTGTTATTTATTATTGCATAATCGCGTATTGAAGTTGGTACTATGGCTCCGTCAGTAACGAAAACTATCGCAGCCAGAATCGAAGCTGAATTGAGATGGTTTTCATCGGTTGTTACGTTGGTAGGTCGCACCGATCGTGAAGATGCGTTATTGTCACGCGCTCGGCAAGTTGACGAACGATATGACGCCGTGTTAAAGTGTCACGCTGAGTATTTAGCATGTCTCGAATCGACGGATCTGTCGTCGGTGGACAAGGATGCTCAGGTGGTACGGGGCAATGTGGACCAGTGTGGGGAAATGTCCATGAGCATAATCCAGGCGGCGGCCGACATTGAGCGATCGCGCATGGGTGACGTCAGGGAATCATGTCGGCCAGCAGGCGTAGGAATTCAGGCGCCGTTGCCACCAGTACATGTACCCGAGTTTAGCGGCGAGTATGCCGATTGGCCGCGATTCCGCGATATTTTTAATAGTGTCGTGCATTCGCGTACGGATCTCTCGCCCGCCTACAAGATGGCTCAATTAATGGGTAGGCTTAACGGTGAGCCGCACGACATCTTGACCCACCTGGAGATTACGGACGCCAGTTATGAGACGGCATGGGGCCTATTAATCGACCGATATGATAATCGGCGATTAATAGTTGATGGCCTCATCGATAAGATTTTTGAAATCCCGAAGGTGTCTAACGTGTACGAAATAAGGGCGAAAATCCTTAATCCGGTCACGGTTGCGGTGAACACGTTAGACCGACTTAAGTTGTCGTTAGGGGACAATAAATATATCATCGTCAATAGGGTTTTACGGAAGTTGCCGATCGACGTGGTGGCGCGCTTTGAGCAGTCACATGGTGGCGAATCGACGGACCACCTCCCAAGTTACGATGACTTGAGGGTGTTTTTAGAAGGCGAGTGCCGGCGGGCGGATTGCCAAGGGGCATCCACGTCGCACCCTCCTCCGTCAACCCGACGTACGAGCGGGCCCAAGCCGGTTGAGCCCCGTCGGGGGGGGAAGAAATACCACGCCCTCCAATCGGAAGTGTGCGCCTTCTGTCGGAAGGAAGGGCACGGTCTCGCCGCATGCGCGGACTTTAAGGCGCAGCGGGTGCATAGACGAAGAGGGGTGGTCAAGCAGCGCTATTTGTGCTTCCGCTGCTTGGGGACTCACTTTGTACGTGAGTGCCACAGGACCACTAACTGTGGAACCTGCGGAGGAGCCCATCACGAGTTGCTATGCCTGGCGGAGAGTAGGGAGGTGCACGGAGCCTCGCCGGGAGGTCACCCCCCCTCTCCTAAGCCAGATTCGGGTGGTCGGTCACCCCCCCCTAGGGGGGGTGGGTCGGCCAGGAATCAGCGGTCGCCGCCCCCTCGGGGGGGTGGGCCAAGGGCTGATCCAGAGCACAACCCGATACCGTCGTCTTCCCCGCGGGGGGGGGATAGGCACCGAGACTCGGGCAGGGGCCCGGAGGTAGTACAGACGGGTTACGCGGCGTACTCGAATGCGTTGGGGGGCATGTTGCCACCCCCGAGTAGTCGCTTCTCCCCGCCTCTCGCAGAACGCCCTCGGCTGACGGCGCGCCCGCCACCGTTCGGAAGGTTGCCAGTAGGCTACTTCCGACCGGCACGGATGTCACCGATGGGTCGGGAGGGTTACTACCCGGGTTGGGACCCGTATACTGGGACAGTATTTACTCCCCCTCCGGCAGGGGAGGAGGGAGGTGCCTCCTATTAGCAACTAGCAGCCTGTTCGTCAGTGGTGCCCACCCCGACAGTAACGGTATTATTACCGACGGCTAGGATTACTGTCAGGGGTACTGACGGACAGCCGGTGCACGTGCGAGCACTGTTAGATTCAGGGGCACAAGGTTGTATTGTGTCCAGCTGTTTAGTGAAAAAGCTGGGCCTTACATTAGAGCCATCACGGGATGGCGCCGTAGGTATAGGTGGCAATCGGGTGCCTCACCTCAGGGGTCAGACGACATTCCTGTTCGAGATGGGTGACACGGCATCGGTCACGCGGGTGAATGCCACGGCGATCGTTTTGGACGAAGTGGTTGGGGTCCTCCCTCAGACTCGGTTACCGTCTGCGGTAAAAGGGTTGACCAATGGATTGGAGTTAGCCGATCCCCACTTCGCGATCCCCGGACGGGTGGACGTCTTGCTTGGGTCTGACGTCCTCGGGAAGCTGCTCCGAAGCGGCAAACGGGAGCTGCAACCAAACGGGGTTGTGGCCATGCGTACCGCAGGTGGTTACGCGTTATTGGGCCCAGTACGGGAACCACAGCACTCAACGGATTATAGCTCCATATATTATGGCAGCGTGTTATCCGACGTCCTGCAACGGTTCTGGGCAACGGAAGAGCCACCCACCGCTCTTAGAAATAACCCACGTGATGAGGAGTGCGAAACATTCTATCGATTTAACACGGTGCGCCTCCCATCGGGTAGATTTATGACAAGGTTGCCATTTCTGTCAACTCGACCTCCGCTGGGGAGCTCATGGAGTCTGGCAGAAAAGCGGTTAGTGGCAATGGAAAGGCGCATGAAGCGGGACTCCAACTTCCGACAGAAGTATGTGGAGTTCATGCGCGAATACCTGACGTTGGGTCACATGTCGGTGTCCAGGGTTGACTATCGTCATGAGGAGCATTATGTGTTGCCTCATCATGCTGTTTTGAAGACACCTGACTCAAAGATTAGGGTCGTGTTCGACGGGAGCGCGGAGACGTCTAGCGGGGTGTCCCTGAATCAATGTCTCCATGCTGGTCCTAAGCTGACCAGAGACATTGCAGACATTCTCACGGACTTCAGGAGACACCAGGTTGTCTTCGTTACGGACGTACGGATGATGTTTCGTCAAACTGAGATTCATCCAGACGACCGTCGGTTCCAGCTGATATTGTGGCGAGAGAGCCCAGAAGAACCGATGGTCACGTACGAGCTCAACACAAACACGTACGGATTAAAGCCCAGCCCATATGTAGCCATGCGTACGCTACGAGAACTGGCTGATCAAGAACGGCTCCGCTTTCCCCGCGCGGCTGCTGTCATTGATAGGGACGTCTATGTAGACGACATTTGTACGGGCTCAGACAGTATTGAGCAGGCGCTCATCTTAAGGGATGAATTGGTGGCGCTCATGGCCTCCGGTGGCTATGAACTCAGGAAATGGCTGTCGAACTGCCCAGAGGTACTGGCAGGACTGCCAACTGAGTATCAACAAGACCCGCATTTGTTTGAGGATTCGGAGAATCTTCATGCGTTGGCCATTTTAGGGGTCCAGTATCGACCGAGTCAGGATGCCTTCACATACAGTTGTGAGGCCGAGTTGCTGTCGAAGACCTGGACCAAGCGATCGGTCCTTTCGACTATCGCACGAACGTTCGACCCAACCGGTTGGATCGCGCCGGTCACGTTCATGGGAAAGTGCTTCATTCAGAAGCTTTGGTTGGCTCAACTAGGTTGGGATGATCAGCTCACGGAGGAGCTGGCTCGGGAGTGGTCGGCATTCGTCACCACCTTACCACAGATCTCAGAGATTGAGATCCCGCGTAAACTGCTCCCGCAGGCAGGAGTCAAGGTCACCCTGCACGGGTTTTGTGATGCGTCGGAGAAGGGGTACGCGGCCGCAGTCTACCTGAGAACAGGTGAGACCGCTGGTAGGGGAACGGTACGCTTGGTACTGGCCAAGAGCAAGGTTGCACCTGTTCGGACTCGTTGGACGATTCCGAAGATGGAACTGGCAGGTGCAGCCCTTCTGACGCGGCTCTTGAACCATGTGGTGCGGAATTTGCGTGGTACGGTGGCTCTGAACGAGACGGTCTATGCATGGACTGACAGCCGAATCGTGTTATGCTGGTTGCAGACTTCGGTCCACACGCTCGAGGTATTTGTGGCCAACCGAGTCTCACAAATAAATAGCTCAGAGACTCCTCTGGTCTGGAGACATGTTCCAGGTGAGATTAATCCGGCTGACTGCGCTTCACGCGGCTGTCCGGCGCCTGCTTTGGTTGAACATTCTCTTTGGTGGGGGCCACAATGGCTGGAACAGCCACATGCGGAGTGGCCATTTAATGAGTGCGGTCGACATTCATTACCCCCAGACCAAGGCTTGAGGCTGAATGTGACTACAGTGGAACCCGCCACCGTAGACCACACCCTCTTGGAACGATATAGTTCGTTAGGGAAGTTACTTAGAGTAACGGGATGGGTAATGAGATTTTGTCAAAATTGTCGTTGTCCTGTCGCGCAGCGAAACATGTCGCCTATAATGGGACCTGAAGAACAGCGAAAGGCTCTCTCACTCTGGGTGAGAGTCGTTCAGCGGAATGAGTTCCAGGACGAAATTAGGGTCTTGAAGACTGGCGCAGGTCGATTGAAAAAGGGTCTTGTCCGCCTCAACCCGTTCATTGATGAGCATGGAATGCTCCGGGTGGGAGGACGATTACGGAATGCCGACTTGCCCTATGCAGCGCGACATCCTCTAATTCTCCCCAAGAAGGGAGCTTTGGTGGAGTTGTTGGTTAGGGACCGTCACACCAAGAATTCACACGCAGGCTGTAACACCCTTCTGGGCATTTTGCAGCGTGAATTTTGGATGTTATCGGCCCGCAGAATCATACGGAGCGTTGTGTTTCGTTGCTTGCCTTGTTACCGACTCAAGGCAGCCACAATGCAGCCACAAATGGGAGATCTCCCGGCCGATCGAGTCACGGAGGCTCGGCCATTTGCTGGCGTAGGGACAGATTTCGCGGGGCCTTTCATGGTCAAGACATCGCACCTTCGCAACGCGAAGTCGGTTAAGGCATATCTGTGTGTCTTCGTGTGTCTGGCGACCAAGGCCGTTCATTTGGAATTGGTGGCCGATCTCTCTACGGAGGCCTTTCTGGCGGCGTTAGATCGATTTGTTTCTAGACGGGGAGTACCGTCACTGATTCGGTCGGACTGTGGTACCAACTTCAAGGGCGCCGACCGGTGCTTAAAGGAAATTGTATTGTTTTTAAGTCAGAATGAGCGAGAGATTGGCACGGGCCTCGCCAGTCGGGGCATTTCGTGGTATTTTAGTCCACCTGGATGCCCCCACTGGGGTGGAATTTTCGAGGCAGTAGTCAAGTCTTCCAAGACTCACTTGTATCGGGTCATCGGCTCAACGATTCTCACCTTTGAGGAGTTGTCAACGGTGTTTTGCAGAATTGAGGCGGTCTTAAACTCGCGACCTTTGTGCCCGTTGAGCGCTGACCCGAATGACCTTGAGGCCATGACCCCAGGTCATTTTTTGATTGGCCAACCACTTAACGCCTTGCCGGAATATCCGTATACTGATGTCAAGTTGTACCGGTTGTCACGGTATCAGATGTTACGGCAAATGAGCCAAAATTTTTGGAAGCGATGGTCGCTGGAGTATTTGCATATTCTACAGCAACGCGTTAAGTGGACGGACAGGACGACCCCACCCTGCGTTGGAGACCTCGTTCTGGTTAAGGATGCTAACCTATCACCGTTGTGTTGGCGACGGGGGCGCATTGTTAACCTGATTACGGGCAAGGATGGGTTTCCAAGGATCGCAGACGTCCAGGTGAGGGACTCGATCCTTAGACGGGCAGTTTCAACTTTATCTCGACTCCCGGGAGTTTGAGCGGACCGACAACGGGTCGGTCCGGGGGGGGTGATTGTTTATAATCTACCTTCAGATTTTTGATTTTCTCCGCCTCGGTGCGACAGAGGCGAAGGGGCGGAGGTAGAGGTCGAGCGCTGGGCTCGGCGTGAATAGTAGTTCGTATTGAGTCGCGCTGGGCGTTGAACGAGTATTATAGTAGCCATAGAACGGGTGAAAGCGCACGCGCATTGATTAAATCGACTTGTGGAGTCATTTCGCGGCACCCAGTTATACTAGTTGAGCAGTACGGTTAGCGACGCTGTGAATGTCGAACGGGTTATTGATAATATCATTGGTTGCCTTGTCACGGGAGTGCTAGTGGGAAAGCACCGAGGCTTTTGTGGTTAGACTAATACGGAGTGAGTGTGGTGGCTCGCGTTAACGGCGTGGCTTGCAGCGACGTGGAAGAATCGTCCGGAACTACCAGCAAACCATCGCAAGGTCATATACACTCATTATACACATACACAGTTGCACAACTTGCGAGGGGTCAAGGAAGTGAGACCGGCTCGAAGAAATGAGGTAAGGGTAGCTTTAAGTTCAGAAATTGTAATATTGTTCGGAGGCGCGTATCGCGTCTATTTGATCCCGTTAGGACGGCAGCTGTTCTGAGACCTGTCTCCCATGGGCCCGAGATAAGGTTCGGCTGAGTCCTGGCGCGATCATTGGATGTGATCTCGACAACGCGGTTTGCCACAAACGTCTTCCATCTGTTCGGATCTCCATGTAGCCAGGAGATGACAATAGAAGAATCTGTCCAAGCATAAATTTGTGTTGTGGGTATTCTCATTGCTTGCCTTATTTGGTTAAGTAGTTTGGATAGCAACAATGCTCCACACAGTTCTAGTCGAGGCAATGAAATGGTTTTCAAAGGTGCTACTCTTGTCCTTGCCGCAATGATTGTGCTTTTCACTGTGCCATCTGAGTTTGTGACTCGGCAGTAAGCTACAGCACCGTAAGCTTGTTCAGAAGCATCGCAATATCCGTGGACTTCTATGGACTCTTTCCTCGAGCTCAGTGTTCCCATCCATCTATTTATGTAGATTCCGTTGGCATTTTCAAGATCAGATCGTATTGTAGCCCATTTTTCAGCCAGTGTTGTATTCAAGACTTCGTCCCAATCAATCTTTTCCTGCCAGAGCTTTTGAATTAAAATCTTCGCCATAACAAGGCAAGGGGCAATCCATCCGAGTGGGTCGAATAACTTTTGAATGTCAGACAGAATGCTTCGCTTTGTGACTGTTTTGCCGATAGCTGGTAGGTTCAGATTATATTCGAATTGGTCCTTGCCCAAGTTCCATTGTATGCCCAAGGCTTTAATTGTTCCATCAATATTTAGTTCCAGGTGTGCATTAGATGATCTTTCGCTTGGTTCGATAGTTTCCATGAAATCACGGTTGTTTGAAGACCACCTTTTCAGTTCGAAGCCACCTAGGCGCAGTAGTTTTTTTAGATTTTGACTAATTCGTATAGCTTGTTCCAGGTCATCGTGTCCAGACATAACATCGTCGACGTAAAAGTCTTCGCGCAATATCTTTGCTGCTTCTGGATATTTGTCGCCTTCATCATCAGCCAATTGCATAAGTGTCTTTACGGCGAGATAAGGAGCTGAAGCTGTTCCAAATGTCACAGTTAAAAGTCTGTAGTCTTTGATGCCTTCTGATGTATTATCTCTCCATAGAATTCTTTGACAATCGATGTCTTCTTTATTTGTCCAGATCATTCTGTACATCTTGTGAATGTCAGAAACATAACAAACAGCATGCATTCTCCATCTAATAATAATGCTTCTCAAGTCATCTTGTAATATTGGACCCAACAAGAGTTCATCGTTCAGTGAAGTTCCATTGGAGCCCTTGCACGAGGCGTCAAAAACAACACGAGTCTTCGTCGTTTCTTTGTCCCTACGGATCACCGCATGGTGAGGTAAGTATACTGATTTATTATTTATTTCATCCTTAGGTACCTCTTCTATATGTTTTAATTCTTTATAATCATTGATCACCCTTGTGTATTCTTGCTGTAATTCTTTGTTTTGATTAAATCTTTTTTCTAGTTGAAGGAGTCTTCTCTTCGCTATTTCTCTTGTGTTGCCTTCAACTGATTTTGGTTGTTCTGTTTTGAATGGTAGCTTAACTATGTATTTCCCATCTTTATCTCGCTTGTGTGTCTTCTCGTATATGTTTTCACATAGTTCTTCAGTTAGGGTAAGTTTTCTTTTCGTGTCTGTATCAACTTCCCATATTGTTGTCAGTAAATCATCTATGTTAATTTCTGTCTTCATGGCCGTCAATGATTTTTCTCTTGCATTCAGTTTGATTGTTATTCCACCCATTAATATCCATCCCAGGTAGGTATTTTGGGCACATGGTGTATCTGGTGGACCTTTAATGAGTCCCTGCTTGAGAATTGCTGCATATTCGTTTACACCCAACAACAGATCAATAGGTCCTGATTCATAATAATTTGCATCTGCCAGTTGGAGGTTCTCTATGTGCGGCCAATCAGTTCCCCTCATGGTGTTCATCGGTATGTTCGAAGTCAAGGGCTTAGACATCACGTAGGCTCTGATAGGTAAGTAGAATTGGTTTTCCCACCGTGACAATACTTTAAACTTGACCTCATGCTTGACTTTCATCTTCATTCCTTCCATTCCGGAGACGATTAGATTTACTGGTGCTTTTTCTAGATTCAGGATCTGAGTTACCTTCTCGCTTATGAAACATGCTTGAGATCCTGAATCTATGAGCGCTCTTAAAACAGTAGTGTGTCCGTGTTCACTCTTCAAAATTACTACTGCTGTAGCCAACAGCGATATCTTCTGCCCCGCGGTATAATGAGACGCAACCATTGTGTGAACCTTCTTTTCTTCTACATCTGCTTGGCTGGATGAAGTCGGTTGCTTGGTTTCTACATTTTGATCCGCTTCATCAATCTTCTTGGGTTGATGTAAAAGTGTGTGATGTCGTCTCTTACAGGTGCGGCAAGACATTGGCATCCGGCTCTTGAACACCGAATGTCCCGCCCCAAGGCAGTTGAAACATAATTTGTTTGCTTTGACATGTTCGCTTCTTTCATTAATCGACATTTTATTGAATGTGCTGCAATGACACAGTGTGTGCGTTTCTTTACATAAAGCACATGGTTTTTGTTGTTTGTCATTATCGGTTGCTGTGACATGAAGAACACGCTCCTTGCTGGGTTTACTGGTGGTCGTCGGGGAAATCATTTCAAGCGTCCGGAATTTGACTTCCAAAAACTCGCGCAATTCCTTCCAATTAGGCAGTTCTTGGGAGTTTACCGAGTAGGCAGTTTGCTCCCACTCTTTGTGTGACTCCGGGTCCAACTTCTGCACAACCAGAAATATAATTACTGGATCCCAGGAATCAGTAGGCACTTTCACATTTTCCAGACTATTAATAACTTCGGTGGTACAATCCAGCAGGGCCTTCAACTGTGCCGCCGTTTGACTAGTACATTTTTTCTGATAGAATAATCGTTTCATTAATGCATTTACTATGATACGCCTGTTATCGTATCGGTAATTGAGCGTTCCCCATGCTTGAACATAATTAGCACCCGTCACTTGAATGTTTTTCAGTAAAGACGCCGCTTCGCCCGTGATACTGGTCTTCAAATAGTGTAATTTTTCAACTTCACTTAGCGTCGGACATGTATGAATTAGTGATACATACAAGTCTTTAAATGTAGGCCATTCTTCGTAGTTACCGGAAAACGGAGGGAGTTGTATGTTAGGTAGCATCACTTTCGGTCGTGATTTTCCATCACACGACGTGTTGCTGCATGAAGGTTGGTCATGGTCAGTTGTCTTCGTCGAAGTGCATGCATCCAACATTTCTCTAAGATCTCCTAACATACATAGGTACAAGTCTTCATGGAGAAGAAATTCTTCATTCACGTAGTACGGTAATATTCCACGTTGTTCCCGAGTTGTACTTTTCAATAAATCTTGGTGCGCTTTCTTAAAAGATACCCAATATTCTTCAATAGTTTGAATACGTGTTCGTAAATATCCAGGCTTCGATAAACGTTCTTTTGGGCACTTTTTAAGGTTTATTTGGGTCTTTTTGAGTATTGACGCCAAATCTTCAAGTACAGATAACGCTTTATCTGCTTCAGACGTCATAGTTTATATGTAAATCACAAGAATCTTCTAAATGCACTGCAATGTCTAATCGAAAATAGTCTATTTTTTTCTAAGTTATTAAAGTTCAAACGATACACCAATACACTTTGCACACACACTAATTGACTAGTTCTAAGAAATTCGTGCAAAACAACACCAGGTGGTCCCTTATCGCGGTATGGAATGCGGTTCTTTTGTGCTCGCGTCGAGTGCTCCGTCAATTTCTAATGAGGTTTGATCCGGCTCGTAATCGACCATATGTTTACGGTGATTAGGTTAACTTTTGTCTAGCACTGTGTCAATGGATTTTAAATAAAATGCGACTGTTCTTTACAAGGTTTATTGGTAACTAAATCAATGTAGATCATGCGGTTCTCTGCCTTTTCGCCGAAAATTGTTTCCCAAATTTTCACTTGCCAACCAACGTTTCGCAGAATTTTATTTCGCCGAATAATCATTTGCCAACTTATCATAATATATTTTTTTATTTCCCAACCTCACAGTTACCAACTGTACGTTTGGTTTGCTTTTCATTATGACACTTTTTAAAAGGCCAACTTTCAAGTAGCAGAATGTTTTACTTTGCGTAATATTCATTTAGTTGTTTATTGTTTACCAAATTTATTAGCACGGTATTAATTTTGCACCTAAAGTATGTGTGTTAGATTTCGAAAAAGCTGCAATACTGAGTCTGCGATCAAATTTTGAAGAAATTTATTTACAAGGATGCCATTTTCATTTGGGACAAATTATATACAGGTAGTTATTGTTATTATTATTTTTTCTTTATCTTTAATGTGACCTAACCTAACTTAACGTTTCCTTTTACAAAAGCGATTCGCTTCTGGCACATCGCCGGCCGCTGCCGCGGCACGCTCGCTTCGCTCGCTCGGCTCGTGCGTTGTTTGTCATAACCTAACCTAACCTAACCTTTAATGTGACCTAACTTATCTTAACGTTTCCTTTTACAAAAGCAATTTGCTTCTGCCGTTGTTTGTTATAACCTAACCTAACCTATCGTAACCAAAGATTTCTCGAACACAAAACTACATATTCAGAGGAAAAACTATTGCTCTGCATTGCTGCCAATTTAAAAATTTAATGTTATTTTTGATATTCTTAAATAAAAAATGTATGAAAAAAGTCGTAATTTTTTTTATCAATATATCAATGTATGAAAAGGAAACTGTAACACTGACAAAACGTCATTCGTCTAATAGTTGTGTTGCCTAGTAAAATGTTTGCCAAATGATAAATGTCCCAAACGTTTTGTGTCTTTATAATAATCGGCTTTACAATAATTCTACCAAATGAAACGTTGTCAAACAAAAATTTGGTAATCGTTAGTTGTCAAAGTGAAACATCGGCGAAACGTTGGTTGGCAAGTGAAAATTTGGGAAACAATTTTCGGCGAATAGGCAGGACACCAGATCATGCATCTGTTTATATATATGAAATTGGCGTTAACAACTAGCGACCCGCCCCGGCTTCGCACGGGTGCAAATGGATGTTATTATACATATAAACCTTCCTCTTGAATCACTCTATCTATTTAAAAAAACCGCATCAAAATCCGTTGCGTAGTTTTAAAGATTTAAGCATACAGACAAACAAACAAATAAACAAACAAACAAACAGACGCGACTTTGTTTTATACTATGTAAGGACAATGCTTTGTATTTTTAAAATGTTTTTGCTACTTATTGTAGGTAGATGTGCAAGGTACAATTCTTAACTATAAATATAATTTTAGATATGTCCAGTTTCTCAATAAATGTACCGAAGTAAAATTTACTTCGGTACATTTATTGAGAACCTTGCACATCTATCTACAATAAGTAGCAAAAACATTTTAAAAATACAAAGCATTGTATTTAATAAACATACTTTTGTTTAAAAAAGTAATGATTTGACTTATCAATCGTAAATGCGTCCTTAATCTAGCATTAAAAACCAAAACACCTTAAAATTTTAATAAATAATAACATCACGCCTGTAATCCCCAAAGGGTTCGCCAGTTATGTTTCAGTCCCATTGTAATAGGGGGCGAGCCTATTACCATTAACTGGGCACAAATACGGACTTCGTGACTGCCACTAATAAGTTCCTGTTGGAAAACCCTATAACACTTTACCCAAGCTGGGAATCGAACACAGCAGGCTTGCGAAAAAAAATAGATTTAATATAGGTACCTATATTTATTTATTTTAAATATATAAAAATAATTAATTTATATAAAAATAATTAATTTATATAAAATTAATTAATTTATATAAAATTAATTAATTTATATAAAATTAATTAATTAATAATAAAATAATTGAATAAATAAATTATTTACCTAAATTAATTAAATTGTATTCTTGCGACCACTAGACCAAAGAGGTACTTAGTTTGAAAAAAAAAAATGTTAAAACACTTACCAAAAGTAGGTGCATCTGGCTCGGCAGAGTTGTAATAGGGGATGTGGCCAAAGGCCGCATTTGCTGTCAATCTGCAAATTAAAGAGAATATAGTCAGCGAAGAAGTAAGTGCATAACTTTATGTAATTTATTTCACCACCACTGCTCTGAAAATGGTGAAGGAAAACGTCGTGAGGAAACGGGCATGTTTTAAAACCAAAAATCGAAGACAAAATGACACCAGCACCTGAGCCCGCGCGGTGGACCACTAGCTGTTGCCAGCGGCTTCGCCCGCTACAAATCGAAAATTGTCCTACGTGTTAATCCAGGTTACAAACTATCTGTGTACCAAATTTTATCCAAATCCGTTCAGTATAGTTTTTGCGTGAAAGAGTAACAAACATCCACTCATCCATAATTACAAGCTTTCTCGTTTATAATATTAGTAGGATATAGGATTCCCTCTCATATACAGGAGGTCTGTGTCCCAGCTGTGGGAAGATAATAGGCTGATTATGCTGTTTGTTAAACAACCACAGCAAAAATATCGATATGATATGTGCCTATATCTATGGTGACTGCCTGAAATGAAGTTGGTATATCATTCTCCTGCCCTTATAATCAATGATGACGGTCCCGTGGGTGCCTAGAGTATAAGGCTTTTAGCCATAGCAAAAAACTTACAAACTAAAGACTACACGCTAAGGGTCACGAGCCTCGGCTTAGGTAGGCGAGTGTGACTTCTACTGACTAAAAACCACCCATGTTCCTTCGTTGCTCCGACGTTGCGTTGCGCCGATCGCCGCTACGAGAACACGGCGGGGCTTCTCCCAAGCGGGGCAGACCTCCACGGTGTGCTGCACCGTGTCCTCCGACCGATCCTCACAATTGTAGCATCCGGGCGTTTCATCCCGCCTGATTCGGTGCAGGTACCTCCCGAAACTACCGTGTCCGGTGAGGACTTGCGTCAGACGGAAGGTGAGGGCGCCGTGTCGCCTTTCAAGCCACTCCTCAAAGAGGGGACTTCCGCCATTATCGTGGCGTGTCGTATTAGTCATCTATACTATATAATATAATATAATATAATATAATATAATATAATATAATATAATATAATATAATATAATATAATATAATCTATCTATATCTATATCTTCTATACTTTAAAGAGGTAAAGTTTGTGTGTATATTTGTTAAATTGTAAGGGGTAATCTCGGGATCTACTGAACCGATTTTAAAAATTCTTTCACCAATAGAAAGCCACATTATTGCTGAGTGTCATAGGGTATATAAAAAACCGAAAAATAAAAAGACTTTTACGTGGTAGTCCGTTTTGCAAAGTGAATTGGAGAAAAAAGCAAAGCAGCGGCGGGCGCGGGATGGTTTCGGGTTTAATTCGGTTCGCGTTCGTGCCCGCTTCGGGAGAAAGGGGCGTGGCCTTTTACATCTGATCTGAGAGGTAGGTACCCGCGCGGCTCAGTCGCGTGGTCGGCTCCTTACGCAGCGGACGTCCCCGAAATTGAATTTTTCGAAACGTAATTAGCTTACTTTCGACTAATTATGCCCAACGAAGTGGGCACGGGTCAGCTAGTCGCTTAATATATTAACTCTTATGATAATAGACGCACGTTGTGCCCCTTTACAAACCATAAGTTAGTATAAGATTGTGTAAGCTAAAGTTTAAGGTTTTAAATCGTAAGTCAGGGAATAATAAGTACGCATAAAATAAGTATGTAAATAAATAAAAAAACAAATAAGTACTTACATAAAACATATCGTAAACACTAAACCGCGTATCTCCGCCATGTTTCAGCAAATAATCCTAACATTGTACTTCTTTATCAAGCGTTTCTACTATCAGTCGTTTTTGTGTTATATCTACGCAATCAATAATTATGGATTAGATATAAGTAGGATTTATTTAATCACAATGCGACATTGAAAATATCTTTGATAAAGATTGCACCAAAGTTGCCACAGACTGGTTTCCGAACTACAGAACCTGGCGACGCGGTAGGCTCAGGAGATGACGTGACGAGCTGAACTCTCCTCAAAAGGATTTTTTTTTATATAAAGACTGCCCCACACTAGGAATTTCTCATGCATCGTGGGTGTGTTCACAAACATCTCACATACATAAATACCCAGCAGACCCGAAACAACTATCTGTAAGCCACACAAATATTTGTTCCGTGCGAGGATCGAACACGCGACACGTGATACAGCAGTCAACTGCTTGAGCCGCGCCAACCGTGCCGTCAAATCGCCGATTGGGCCTATACCTACTTATAAAGATAGGGTGGAAAGAGGGAAGGACGCCTTTGCCCTGCAGTGGGACACATCATGCTCATAAATATATTACTTAATACAAAAATCTAAATTGGACTAAACCAATTATATTAAACTTAGTGACGAAATATGGATTGACTAAGGGCTCCCACACATAAACACGATACGACGTCGCGTCGTTGAAATCTACGATGAGCATCGTAAAAAAACACGACATCGTAACTGATGCCGTCGATACAGTGAGGTTGTGTTTTAGTTCATTCCGTAAAATGGACCGCTCTAGACGCATTCTGAAAAGAATATTTAAATGTTTTTGAAATTAGAACCCAAATAAATGTTAATTTGTTCATTAAAGTAACAAGACAACTGCGCAGGATTGCATCGTGAGTTTTTAACGTCACGATGTCGTACCGTGCATCGACACGTTACGACGTCGCGTCGTGTCGTACATTTCCACGACGCGACGTCGTATCGTGTTTATGTGTGGGAGCTCTAACACCACTCTGTAACCATAAAAATAATAAGGCGTGATGTTTGTTTAAAAAAAAAACAATCTTTCCTTGTATACATTTATTTTCACAACAACAAATATGATAAATCCACTGTTTCTTAGTGCTTACGATACTTACATCATGATTTATTAAAGTTTTTGAGATTATGATTCTGAAAGTATTTTTTTATTGAGGAATTTGCTTAAAACTATCAATTTTACTGACAATATTGAGATTAATCTAAAAGTAAGTAAGTATCATTTTTGAGATAGGAGCTATCTAAGTTAAAGTTGGCAATGATTTTATATTAGTTATTAACTCTATATCGATCTTAGCAAATAACAAACAAACAAACAAAAATAGAAATATTCTACTTACAAACTAAGTAATATTATAATATAGAAAATATTGGCTCAGGCTTACAACCATTTTAGATAATGATTGTCAGCCATTAAACAAATCCCTGCTTCTTGGGCAAAATGCATTCGTCCGAAGCCGCTAAACCACAGTACATAATTATATAGATAACACAAGAGCAACTACTTCGCGTGCCTCTTTTCGTGCCTAGCTTACGTACAAAAATCGTAAGTAGCCACTTTCGCGCTCAGTCTGCATCGGTGTATAGCGCTAGTCGGACGTCGGCGCTGGTGCAAAAGGCAGGGGTTGGGGCGAAGGAGGCGGCGTCTTTGAATCGATTTGATTTTTCAATTTATAGTGCTGGTGACGCGTGACGTCATAATAGGTACCGTTAAAAAATGGCACGCTTGGTTTTCATACAGATCGTGATACTTGCTTTATCTAGGTCTATCTATATCTGTGCGCTAAAAAGTATTCTGTACACCAAACTAGCTGTAAGTAAAGTTGGTGGCAAAGGTGAGTGTGAATGTCCGTGACAGTCCGTGGGGTTACTGAAGTTTTTCCGGGTGAATGTGGAACTTGGTAGGTGCGAGAGTGGAAGTTTGTGGGGTGACTGAGGATGTTTCTGAGGTGATTGTAGAAGTTTGTGGGTGACTGAGGATGTTTGTGGAGTGACTGTGGAAGTTTGGGGGTCATCGGAAGTTTGTGGGGTGACTGTGGACGTTTCTGAGGTGATTGGAAGGTTGTGGGTGATCGGAAGTTTTTAGGGTGGCAGTGGAAGTTTCTGGGGTGACAGTGGAAGGTTGAGACGTGATTGGAAATTTGTGGTGTGATTGTGGAATTGTCTGATGTGACTGAAAGTTTTTGGGGTAATTTTTTATTTTAATTTATTTACCACTCAATTTTTGTATTAATTGGAAGTTATTGTGGTGTTTAAGTCTGAGAGTTAGTGTGGGCGGGTTGGTACAGGACTTCTCTAATACACCGGGAAGGTATTATCAACATCATAAGCCCACGCGTGGAGGCCACCAATCATGTCCTTGACCTTGTGTCGATGTTCCTCTGGCAACATGTCCAGTACCATTTTAGCTGCTAGCTGGGAGTCGTTGCCGCGGCGACATAGGAAGACCACTGGAACAATAAGTAAGTAGTAGAGTTTGTGGGACAACTGTGGTAGTTTGTTAGGTGACTGTTGAAGTTTGTTAAGCGATTGTGACCGTTTGTGTGGTGATTAGAAGTTTGTGGGGTGATTTTGAAAGTGTGCAGGGTAGCTGTAGAGTTTGTGGGGCAACTGTGGTAGTTTGTTAGGTGACTGTTGAAGTTTGTTAAACGATTGTGACCGTTTGTGTGGTGATTTGATTATTTTGGGAAGATTTGCAGTTTTTGGGGTGACTATAAAAACAATAAAGATTATTGTATCCATCTACTTACCACTAGCTGGACTCTGCTCCACACTACGCAGCAAATTCTCTAAAGTACCGCCACTCAATACAGAGACAGGCCAGTTGTGAGCCCCCGATATGTGACACATATGGTACTCGGAGTCAGCGCGAACATCTACCATGTACACTTCCTTCTTCTCTTTCAGGAGTTGAGAGACTTCTGGTGCTGATATCCTGTTGCGTTTTGGCAGGATCTTGAGGTCTAGTTCCTATGAAAATTGGAGTTACTTTTATCGTTGTTCTTTAGTACAGTGGAACAAGCTAATAAGTATACAGGCAGAAATCTTTATAATTCTAGTAGTACACTGAAAATATTGGTTGCAATTTTGTTTCATAAAGTGTTTCGAGCGACTGATGTCAAACGCTGAATCATTTGACATCAGTCTCTAAATTTATAATAATCTTAAAAGTTAATACAAGTGAGCTGGCTGTAGGTATGCTTATTTGTTCGACTGTACAAGGTGTATACAGACTCTTGTCGAAGCCGTCAACCAAGCATTCTGTTCATCAAACTAAGTAACTCTAAGCAAAAACTATGGCTGCCACTTTTTTTTTGGGGTGAAAAATTGCTATTTTGGTTGAACACATTGTGTTGTATTGTACAGGGGTGGTAATTAAAGTATAGTTATAACACTAAATAATTGTATAAAAAAAACATCTGATGAAATTGGAACTTAGACCCCCAAATATCCGTAACTAAGTTCCCAAGTGTAGTCTAGAACATAAAACTGATTGCAATGACGAGAGACTACCTTTCGGCTTCATTGAGGTTTTTTACACCGATTATTTTTGGAACTCGAACTCGCACTTTATCCTACAGATGGTTCTACAGATTATGTAAGATTACAATTTTGGAGAAACAGGAAAGGACACGTTGTAAGACACATACATTGTATTTGGTCATGAAATTAATAACAAGTTGGTAAAAAAAAGATTGTCACAGCTGTCTTAATACAGTTTAAATACTTTAAGCTGGATCAATACGGTTCTTATCATAATTTTCAACCAGCCCGCACTGGGCCCGCGTGGTGGATTATAGCCCATCTCTCTTCTAGAGAGAAGGCCTGAGTCCCTGCAGTGGGAACATTATACGCTGATGATATTAAATCGTACATCGCATTACCCAGTATTAACTGGGTTGTGGAGGTCAGATAGGCTGTATTCAGTTGCATCCAGTTAGACTGGAAGCCGACCCCAACATTAATGGGAAAGACTAGGCCGATGATGGTGATGATGAACTGGGTCTAGTGTCTTTTTCCTGTCTCGCTTGATGTCTATAGGGGCCTTACATACTAGCGGATTGCGAGCGTCTTCAAAGCGGAGCGGGAGCGCAACGAATTCTTTACGGACACACAACGAACAGGACGCGCATGCGCAGCGAATTCGTAGCGGACGCGCAACGGGTTCGGCGCGAACAGTGTAGGTATGTGTTGTAGTGTGCAGTGTATCGTACGGCGACAATTTGCTACACACACGCGACGAAAACGTAACGAATTCGCCACGCGTCCGCGACGTCTTCGCTGCGCAGCCGCGGCGTGTTCGCAACGCATTCGCTGCGCGTCCGCTCCGCCCCGCATCCGCTTCCAAACCGCTAGTGTGATAAGGCCCTAAAGATTAAATCTTACACAAACGTTCAGTTTAGGAACGAGAGAACTCATCAACGGTTTATAGCACGGTCACAAATCTGCCTGCTGACATCAGACAAGAAGATAATAAAGTTAAATTCGCACGCAAATTAAAAACATATTTATTAGACAATATTCGATGGTCATAGGTTGACAGCTCGTAACCCACACTTTTTCACAAAATGAGTTTTATACACCAAAAATTTTTAAATAAAACGCCGCATCTTTCCATTGCTAACTCGTAATTTACAAAAAATGTCATTCGAACAATTTATGCCACAATTGACAACTCACAGTTAACAGGTATCAACTTGCCCTCACTAGCGCGCGAGTTACGAGATGTCAACGCAAATACAGTTCGCAAGAATTAACTGACAGCGTAAGATTACGGCGCGAGTTTTAATTGTTTTAAAATAGTTTTATGTTTAAATAGCACTTTAAATACGTCTATTTATTTTCGAAAAGTGTCCTAAAAGGTATATTGGTAATTCTTTTTATTTTATTTTACGTAAAATGGTCAATAAAACCTCAGTAATGAAATTTTAAGCCATTCTATCATCCGTAGTACCTTAATGTAGGTTTTACAATTAATAAGAAGTATTGAGTTAATCAACATTTCAACAATATTTGAGGTAATACTCGTAATCATAATAAAACCATATTTAATAAGTAGTAGATGTGAGACAGGGAGACGTCATATTATCTCCGAAGCTGTTCACCGCTGTACTGGAGCATATCTTCAAGGACTGGAGAGGACTAGGCATCAACGTCAATGGCGAGTACATCACTCACCTTCTGTTTGCCGATGATAGGTATAGTTGCATAGCTGAGACCATGGAGGACCTCAGTACAATGCTTAATGAACTCAGTAGAGCTTCCGAAAGAGACCCACTCTTTCGGAAGCTCTACTGAGTTCATTAAGCATTGAAAATTAAAATGAACATGGACAAAATCAAGTTCTGTTGAATGCCCATGTAACATTAACATTAAGATCGAAGACTGCACTCGAAGTTGTAGACGACTATGTCTACCTGGGACAAACGGTCCAGTTAGGTAGGTCTAACTTTGAGAAAGAGGTCAATCATCGACTCCGACTCGGCTGGGCAGCGTTGAAGTAGCGGGAAAGCTGAGTCTTATCGTCCAACTTACCGCAGTGTCTCAAGACGAAAGTCAATGGCCAGCGTTTGTTACCAAAGATTACATACGAGACCGAAACGTGATCGCTCACAATGGGCCTCATCACCCAAAGGACAATGAAGAAGGCTATGCTCGAAGTTTCCTTGCGTGATCGAATCAGAAATGAAGACATCCGCATGAGAACCAAGGTTACAGACGTAGTCCGAAGAATTGCCAAACTTAAGTGACAGTGGGCAGGGCACATTGCTCGCAGAACGGATGGCCGATGGGGCCAGAAAGTGCTGGAGTGGCGACCGTGAACTGGAAGACGTTGCGTTGAGAGGCCTCCCACTAGGTGGACCGGTGACCTGGTGAAGGTTGCTGGGATCCGCTGAATGCAAGACGCACGGGACCGTTCAATGTGGCGACACTTAGGGGAGGCCTATGTCCAGCAGTGGACGTCTTTCGGCTGTCGTGACTGCCTCGTTGGTCTAGTGGTCGCAAGCACGACTGCTGAACATGTTGGCTTTCTCCATCAGAAATTTATCAGTAACAGTCACGGAGTCTGGATTTGTGTTGATCGCTATAGGCTCGCCCCCGATTACACGGGACTTAAAAAACATAAATGGTGAAATGTGGGTGTTCTATTAGACGAGCACCTTTGCCTAACCCTTCGGGGATTACAGGCGTTATGTTATCTCTCTTTTTACGATAATTTGCCGCACATGTAATCTAATGAAACATTGTTTTTTTTTAATTGACACCACGTAAGTAACTGTTGACTGCTCGTAACACGTAAATAGTGAGGATTTTTTAACATTGTTTACTCGTAACTGTTTTATTATTGATTATTTAGTAAAAAACCTATGTGGTGATTACATTTTTTTAATTATATCAATAAATAATTCGATTACCTACCAACTACTTTTTTGTTTTATTTTATTTCAACTTAATTTCGAAATTATACAGTTTTTTGTCTCCCCTGTAAAATTTGACATAATGCAGATACGTGCTGTCAACCTATGACCATCGTATGTAACTTTGTAGGTATTAAGAATATTTATTTTGTTTATGCTATAGATGTACCTTATTATTATTTAAGATTACTGTAAAGAGACTCATCGATCTCACAGTTAAACTGCGTAAGCAGTTTTGTGGGGCATTGTACTTAGTTGTAGGATTTTTGAAGTTAAATAAATTCATTCTATCTATCTATCTTTTTATGCTCACCAATTCGGTTACAGTTGCTTCCAGTTAAGATCGCAATTACGGTTATTGACCCACCTACATTTATTAAAGTTCTTAACTTTGAATTCCACAAATAAGCATGTTCATGTCTTGAATCGTCATCTATCGAGATCTTCAACATTTTTTTCTGAAGAAAAACTATAAGTACTTGGTTCATTTGTTTTGGTTCGTACGAAGAGATATTAGGGAAAGGGATATTACCGCTATTGCAATCTTAATTGGCAACAAGTATAGTGTCAGATAGTTTTTGCACAGGAGGTATTTGCTAAGACATTGCTCCAATCTTCTTGTTCTTTGTTTATTAAGCAATATCAAGAAATGTGCAAGATTTGACCAATACAAACTAACTAGACAAGTGAAATTAAAGCTTGTAAAACATGCACTAAGAACCATTTCGGTCATAAAGAAATAAAACAACAGTAACATTTGCAAAATGTATAATAATTTATTAATATTTATAACACGATTCTGTCTCGGAAGTCAATTAAAAACAATACTATACAATTTGTTCATGATATGATATTCCAATAAATTCAATACCTACTAAATACACATGTCGACGAACCTAAGCTTAAGTTACATAGGAAAGTGGACCTTCAGAGAGGCACTCATGAAGGGCGATTTTATCCTGCTTAACCTAACCTGACGTGCCCAGACTTGGTCTTTGACGGAGGCCCAGAAGCCCAAATTCAAGGTTTGCCTAAGAGCAATGAAGCATTTTAAACACCATTATGGTAGTTGACAAAAAAATCGAATTAGTCTGTCAGATAGTATTCCAAAAAATATTGGACACACATTTTTTTTCACGTAAGTTAAAAATGAAGACGATACAGTGCTTCGTAAACTCGTGTGACGTCACAAGCCCCCACTCATGATCTTTGACATGTTTTATTTTCGTATTTTTTTATTAATTTGATAAAATAAAAAACACGTAGCCAATATTTTTCAATAATCTAACAGACGGACAAACGGAATCATATTTTTTGTCTTAACATTTTAGCATTCTGATTCATACAATACGACAGCCGGCTCCTAAATACAGTTATAGAACTTTTGTTGGGACGTATGAAATGAAATGTCCAATTCTATGTTGCACTATGAATTTAATAAAGTATTTGCTATAACTAAACACTTTACAATATACAATAAATGATTGACGCGAGTAACGGGTAGTAACCGACTATATGTGTTGTCGCGGGGACGCGTGACTTCGAACTTAACTGACGGTGCAACGTCATAGGCACTTATAAGCTCGCAAGTGGTGTGCGTGCATGTGTGGGTAAACATACCACTACATGTCCTCCCCCCTTAGATGAAGACAATTTAATAAAAGGGTGAAAAAAAAATATCATCAAAAGCAATGACCAAAGTGTAAAAACATTGCAAATATTAAATAAAATGGTTTGGTGTGAAAGTGTATAACTATACATAACTCCTAAATTAATAAACAACAAGACTACGGTAACATAAGGTATTTTTATAATATAAAAACAACACTACACAAATGGATACTTACCTAAACTGGAGACATTTTGTAAAAAAATATTAAAATACATTGGTCATAAATCTAGTAATAACTTGACACAAAAAGGTTTTATACAAAAAGGTTTTAAACTTAAGAGTTAGCTAAGTGGTAACGATAACATAAAAATAAATACGTTACAAGTTGACATAATTAGTGTGAAAACAAACAATTTTGTGGGTCTATTTTAAAACACAGAACACTTCACCGCACTTCAAATTTCACTTGATATTTTTATGACTTTGGGACTGGCGACAAAAAATGTTTTAAATGGCAAATCTCACGGTCTTTTTCACGACGCGACCCGATCTTGTAGTAACAGATGGCTCAGTTTTGTCAAGTGAGGTCGATTTGGTTGCAACCGGTGTTATCGCAGTTGTTTTGGGCGAAACAAAAACTTCCTGTGGCGACTGAAGTGCGGGGCTATTAATTATAACATAAGCAGGCTTGAGACGATCGAGAGAAATAGTGACTTCTCGAGAACCTACTTGAACGACGTAATGTTTATTGCTTCGTTTGAGTATTTTATAAGGACCTTCGTACGGCGGTGTTAACGAACGTTTAACTTCGTTTTTAATGAAAACGTAGTCCGATTTAGTCAAATCTTTGTGCACGAAAATGTTTCTGTTATCAGCTTGTTTTCTTGTGGTTGGTTGAAGGTTCGCTAATGTTTCCATGAGTTTGCAAGTGTAATCGGTGTTGTTAATGTCTGCTTCGGTGGGAACAAAAAAATCTCCCGGTAGACGCATAGATTTACCGTAGGTCATCTGAGCAGGGCTGTACCCTGAGTCTTCTTTAACTGTATTGCGCATTCCTAATAACACGATAGGTAATTGTTGTGACCATTGACTGCTACTATCGCAACGTGTCATGATGGAAGCTTTTAACGTTCGATGCATCCTTTCGACGTGTCCATTTGCCTTTGGGTTGTATGCTGTTGTTCTAATCTTTTCTATTCCAAGTAGTTTGGTCAGCTGTTTGAAAAGATTGGATTCGAATTGACGACCTTGATCCGAAGTTATTCTTGCAGGGCAACCAAAACGTGCTATCCAATGCTCGAGTAGAGCTTTCGCGACGGTTTCAGCGCTTATGTCTTTTACAGGAACGACTTCAGGCCATTTTGTATGACGATCAATCATTGTGACACAGTATGTGTATCCTTCGGAAGGTGGTAATGGTCCAATTATATCTATATGCACATGCTCGAAACGGTCTGACCTTTCGAAGTCTCCTAGAGGTGTAATTGTATGCCTTTGTACTTTACATTTCTGGCATTTAATGCAGCTTCTTACAAAGTTTGCAACGTCAGTGTTCATGTTAGGCCAAAAATAGCGCTGCGCGATAAGGCGACGCGTAGCGGCTACCCCAGGGTGATTAAGTGCGTGGACACTTGAAATCGCTTTTTCTCGAAACTCCGACGGTAAATAAAGTCGCGCTGATGACGTTGATGTTTCGAACGTAAGCTCATGATTTGCATATGGCATGCGGAACAATTTGAATTCCAAGTTAGGTTTTTGTTTTAATAATGACAATTGCGTATCTTCGACTTGGCTTTTGTATAATTCTTCATAGTCGAAAATATCATGTAGAAAAATCTCTTCTATTCTCGAAAGAGCGTCGGCGGCGTTATTGAGCTCGCCCTTAACGTACTCAATTTTGTTGCAAAACTGAGAAATAAAATCTAATTGACGAAGACGTCTTGGTGGATCGGATTTCGATTCTTTCTTCGATAAAGCAAATATTAACGGCTTGTGATCGGTTAACACTGTGAGATCACGCCCTTCAATCATATACCGAAAGTGTTTTACTGCCATGTAAATAGCTAATAATTCCCTGTCGTAGGTACTGTATTTTGTCTGGGCGCTACTTAGTTTTTTCGAATAAAATCCTAGTGGCTCTAACCGTTTGTTGACTAGTTGATGAAGTGCTGCGCCAACGCAGGTATTCGCTGCGTCGGTCATTAAAATAAGTTTGGATGATGAGTCTGGATGCGTGAGAGTGACAGCTTTACTTATGTGATGTTTGCATTGATTAAATGCGTTGATTGCTTCTTCGGTCCAAGCGATTTTTGTTTTGTCTTTTTTCTTAGCATTGTGTAAGTATTTGTCTAAGATAGTTTGAGTGTCGGCGGCTTTAGGAATGCTCATTCGGTAAAAATTTATAAGACCGAGGAAGCGCCTCAGTTCTTCGATGGTTTCGGGTTGTGGATAGTTATTGATGGCTTTGACCTTTTCTTCGTCCGGCCTTATGCCATCACAGCTAACGCGATAACCGAGAAATGTAATTTCGGATTTTCCAAATTCGCATTTAGACGTGTTGATTGTGACGCCATATTCGCTAAGTCGCTTGAACACTTCTTTGAGATCATGAATGTGACATTCTTCTGATTCTGAAGCAATAAGTATATCATCCAGGTAACAAAACGTATTTTGAGTATTTTTCAAAACTTCATTGATAAATCTTTGAAACGTCTGTGCAGCGTTTCTCAGACCGAAGCTCATTTTTGTAAACTCAAACAGACCAAATGGAGTTAATATTGCGGTTTTCGGTATGTCCGCAGGTGCGACGCTTATGTTATGGTAAGCACGTCTAATATCAATTTTAGATAAAACTTTTTTATTTTTGAGGATGTATGTGAAATCCGTTAAACGAGGAATCGGGTAGCGGTCGGGCTCGGTGATAGCGTTTAAACGACGATAATCACCGCACGGGCGTAACTCATCGTTTTTCTTTTGAACAACGTGTAAAGCATTTGCCCATGGGCTAGATGACGGCCTGCATATTCCTAAATCTACCATTCGTTGGAATTCATCCTTTGCCGCTTTGTATTTTGCAGCGTTAAGTGGACGTGCTTTTTCATAAACAGGTGGGCCATGGGTACATATATGATGCGTTACATTGTGTTTGGGTGGGTCCTTGAAACATTCGCTCTTAGTGATGTCTGGGAACTCTGTTAAAATACGATGATACTTATTATCCGAGTCGATGACTTTAATTGTAGGAATATTTGAGGCATCTTCTACGTTAGTGTACCTAGAGAGTAGTGTGACTTTGTCAATTAACTTTTTTGCGTGAAGATCAACAAGCAATTGATGTTTGGATAGGAAATCTGCCCCAATAATGCACCGCTGTACATCAGCCAGGACAAATTCCCAGGTAAAAGCTCGACGTAAGCCAAGGTCCAAAGTCATTTTCTGAGTCCCATATGTTTTGATTGTGGTCCCATTAGCAGCAAATAAAGTAAAATCAGCGGGTTGACGATTAACGTTTTTGTAGGCAATAACTGAAATATCAGCGCCGGTGTCAATAAGAAAATGCGTACCACTTTTCCAGTCGGTGACGCTCAAGCGGGATGTTCCTTCGACACCTACTCTCGCCAAGGTAGGTGTCGGGTTTAGTTTAACGCCTTTCTGATGCATTGCTCGTCACCGCATTTCTTGGCGTTGTCTCCATAAATATAATGATAAAAGCACTTAAAATCTTTGTCTCCTGGTTGCGCTGTTTGACGCCTGTATCTGTCTTGATTGTCAAGATACCGAGAGCGTGATCGTGACCGTGATCGCGACTGATCATTGCCACGACTCCGACTTGTACTCTGACGCGTGTTTTGTAGATCACTAATTTTTGTGTTTAACGCGGCAATTTCTTTCATTAAATGATTAAATAGTTGATCCGTTGAATGACTAGGGATAGCGACCGGATTTAGCGAACAGACTTCAGATGACCGTGAAGTTTCCATTATCTTATCAGCAATTGCTGCGACGTTGTCCAACGTTACATCGCAGACAGTAACTACTGCACGGACTGTTTGAGGCAGGCGATCTAACCACAAAATTTTGATTGTATCCTCGGGAATTTTGTTACTTCCAAGCTCTCGCATTTTACGAAGAAGTTGAGTGGGTCGTTGATCCCCTAGCTCGACTTTCGTAAGCAACGTATGTAATTGCTTGGACTCGGACTCTTCATAGGACGAAATTAACCTGTCCTTCAGTGCTATATATTTACCGTTCACGGGCGGGTTCTCAAGAATGTCACTAATTTGACTCAATTCATCTCGACCTAACTTAGCTATAACTAATTGATATTTATGCAAGTCACCTGCTTTTTGTGCACTGATTATGGCCTCAAACTGATGGAACCATAGTCGCGGACGCGCTGTCCAGAAGTCGGCGATGCGGGAGTTGATGGTGATCGTCCCCGTCTCTGGCTGCTGGTGCTGGTCTGTGGTGTAACACGGACCAGCTTGTTGAGGTGCGTTGACGCTATCAGGTGCGGCGGCAGCCGTGGTGGCTGTGTGCTCGGGATTTATGGTAACTTTATGTTCACTGGCAGCAACAGTGTTAGGGTTGACCATTTTGAAGGTTTGGTATAGTTCACAGTAACAACACTAAATAAAGTCTACGTCTGTATTGAACGTAATTGCACTCGCGGGTCAAAGTATGGAACCGTATTATTTCATTCACGTCGGGGTCACCAATATAGAACTTTTGTTGGGACGTATGAAATGAAATGTCCAATTCTATGTTGCACTATGAATTTAATAAAGTATTTGCTATAACTAAACACTTTACAATATACAATAAATGATTGACGCGAGTAACGGGTAGTAACCGACTATATGTGTTGTCGCGGGGACGCGTGACTTCGAACTTAACTGACGGTGCAACGTCATAGGCACTTATAAGCTCGCAAGTGGTGTGCGTGCATGTGTGGGTAAACATACCACTACACAGTATTAAATTTTATTCGATTTCTGTAGCCTAAAACTCTATGCTGGACATTGCTGGATCTTTTTTTTTATCAGGAAATATACAGTGTTCCAAATATGTCACAAAACTCTATTAAGGCCACTGCTCATTTAAATTATTAACTTCATAAAAAACATCACATTTCTCTCCCTGAAAACCAAAATTTATATTATTATGTTCCTTAAAGACATCACAAATATCCCTTTCATGTTTTGGCTTAAAAATTCTCAAGTTTTTCCTACTTAGAACTTTTGCAAATGTTTTTCTAGACGCAGGATTAATACCTTTTTCTGCCATCTCTTTTACGTAAACGCTATACAGCTGAAATTGATTTTTGACGTTTAAATCTAGGTATTTAATACTAGTATTTTCGTTGAGACAGTACTGGCATTTAGAGTCCATTTTTGGTAAATTTTCTATATATTCAACTACATTTTGCGACTTTAAAGGCACTTTTGGGGATCTAGTTTTCGTTTCTTTGACCAACCAACATCTAATCATGGCTTCTTTGACGCCTAAAGTGTTTAAAAACGTTACTCTACAAACTTGGACCTTTTCTTTATTAAAAATTAGATGGTATAGCTTCGAATCTCCTTTTCTTGAAGTCAGACCTTTATGCGTAATTCTTCTTCGCTTTGCAGGTACAGAATGTATTAAAGACCTAACAAATTCTTTTTTTTCTGTCCATTCCAACTGCCAGAAATGTTGAAAAATCATTCTTCTGTCAGAATCTGTCAATTTTTGACAGTAACGTGCTTTACTCTTTGCACAATACTCAGATTTACAAGGAGGTCCTATTCTTCTTTCTGATTTGAGTACATCTTGTACCCAAATCTTCTTTTCTCCGTCTGTCGTTGTTCTGAATCCGAAGTAACTCTGTCCTGTCATACGTTTTTCTTTTTCTTGTTTTCTTCTTTCTGATTTTAAGCGGCATTCTTGTTTTTTCTGTGGGAGAAGAATAGATATTTTATAGTGATGTGGGTAAATATAACGGTATAACGGTTTTTGTTTGGAATAAATGGGCTTATTTTTATAATACAAAAACAAAAAAAAAAACAAATGAAAGAAAAAAATATCAAGAGTTGCCTTTTCCTAACTATGTTGGAGTCAGCTTTTTTACATGGAGTAAATGTCTAACTAACCTACCACGCGTTAGAGTCAAGAACTCTCAATAAGAAAAGAAGTGACATGTAAAAATAAATCTTATTACAAGATAGATAACGACGATGTTTAAAACGTAATAAAAAATCTGCTCTCCCCTCCGAGCCCGTCTGTGTGATGCGTTTAGCTTTTCTTCTGTTTACTTTTTATATTTTTAGCCTTATTGTCATTTTCTTTTGTTATGTTAAGGGACTAATAAATACTCTTTCTCTCTTTTCAATGTATAGTATCTTGTTGAGAAGACCGTATATAAAAAAAAGTCGTATTCACCAGGTTTTTTACCCCAATTAGGGGAATATGCGCAACCCGGTTCTGTTAATACCTAGTAAGGAGCGGTTATACTATGGGAACCGAAACCCGATTCCACATTGTATTTGTGATGATTAAAATAATTCAATCTATCTATCTATATAAATAAAAAGAGAAGTTTGACTGACTGACTGACTCATCAACGCCCAGCCCAAACCCTTGGACCTAGAAAGCTGAAATTTTGCAGAGGTTTCCTTTATAATGTAGACAAGGAATAAGGAAGGATTTTTCGAAATTCAACCCCTAAGGGAGTTAAATAGGGGATGAAAGTTTGTATGGAAAATCTTCATTTTCACGCGGGCGAAGCCGCTGGCAAAAGCTAGTAAGAAATAAATATAAGAACTAGAAAATAAAAGCTGATAATAAAAAGAAACCCATTTTAAAACCAAACTGTCAACACCGCGAATGTTACAAAAGAAAAAAGATAATTGAAAATAAATAAAATACAAAGCCCAGAAGTAAATAATAAACCAATGAATTTTGAATGTAAACTTACCTTGAACATTCGCAGTTTTGATTTTCATAAACACTTTAAATTAGAAATATTTTAATTTTATTAAAATCTTGATCTATGTCGATTCCTCGAAAAACTTAAATATGAAAAAGTTGGAACTGTGACCCGCCCATATTCCCGTAAATGCAAATTAAAGGTATGGTCTAGTACTCTAGCTAGAACAAAAAAATAATGGCAAAGACAGAGAAAACAAGTGCCTTTCGGCATCGTTATGGGTACTTTTATTACAACCATTATATGAGATTTCATTAGGCTATTAATACGAGTACCGTACAAAAACTAATATTTTGAAAACATTTACAGGCACTAAACTCACATGCACTACACATTTAGAACCTAAATACTACTTGTTTCGTAAAACGTTCCACATATGGAACAAACAAATATATAAAATATTACACACATCAAAAGTGTCTAGGGATCAACATATATTTTTGCAATAACTTTTCTCCTGATTGATATTAATTAAAATTTTCTTTAAGGATTCATCAAATAAAGTGTTTTCGTTTGTCATAGTAACGATAAACCAAGTCACCTTTGCATTAATAAAGAAATTTGCCATTTTCCTAATAAAGGGATTTTTGACATTTGAACCACTAACATTAAAGTTCGAAAAAAAGACTGAAATAACAGTTTTCTTTAAAATTTTATTGGGTAACTTAAACAATTAATAATCCGTGTTTCTACCGCGAACACTAACAACACAAGAGCATCGGTTTGGCATACTCAAAATGAGTTCATCCAAATCACGCTGTGGAATGGCCGCCCATGTTCGTTGCAACAACAAAAAAAGGTCTTCTTGCAACTGGATACCCTCCATATTCGGCAGAGCTCTTCTCTGTAGCATATCCCATGCATGCTCAATCGGGTTCAAGCACCACACGGAGACAAGACCGATACATTCAAATCTTAACTCGAAGAGCTCCAACAATAACCGCCATGATGTTAGCCGTGAGGCTTCATCACTCTTCAGGGAACTTAATTAGCGACCAAACAGTCAGAAACCGCTTGCATGAAGTGAACCTTCATTCCCGAAGACCGCTACGGGTACCACCTATAGCAATGCACAATCGTAGGATTCGATATCAATGGGCTCTTGAACACAGAAATTGGGCAGAAGAACAATGGCGTTTCGTGTGCTTTTCTGATGAGTCTCATTTTGGTATGAGACCGGATACAAGACGTATACGACACTGGATAACCCCTGGACGCCAACAGCGATTAAAATCCTGCCAGGAAGTCCATCCCCAAGTAACACAATCGCGTCTAAAAACGGACTATTAGATATCTAATAGACTTTAATTTTATTGTCTACCTTAAGAGTAAAATATGTCCCAAGTAATATTCAAGAACGCTTATAGACACAGTTTAGTAAAAGTGGGCACAACCTTATCCCTTCTCATAAGAATGAGTTAAGAAAACATCAATAGATAGAGATAAGAGTAGTAAATTTTCAAATTGTCTGTAGAGATTTTTCTAGTGTCTCACTAGAATGTGTATAGATCACAAATTTTACCACTAGATAGTTTATAGATAAAGTTGAGACCTTTAAAGAAGTCTTTATTTGTCAAGTTTTTAAACCAAATTAACTGAAGACTAACAACTTTAAGTTATATTTGATTTGTAATAGACAACGACACATAATGGCGCAGAACTTACAAGAGTTATTTAATCTTATTATTGTATTGCATCATGGCGTACCAAATTTCTTTATTTTTTATTTACATTACTGTTTTAGCTAGATAATAATGGGTAAACAAGCAAATCTACTTGGAGCTTGTGCACAAGCTCCAAGTCACCCAAAGAGCCATGGAACGGGCTATGTTAGGTATCTCTCTACGTGATCGAATCAGGAACACAGAGATCCGGAAGAGAACGAAATTGATCGACATAGCCCGTGTGATCGCTAGCAGAAAGTGGAAGTGGGCGGGCCATATATGCCGTAGACAGGACAACAGGTGGGGTAGTCGGGTGCTTGAGTGGAGGCCTAGAGTAGGTCATAGAAATGTAGGCAGACAACCGATGCGTTGGACCGATGACCTTGTTCGAGTGGCCGGAAAGGACTGGATGCGAAAGGCGCAACACCGGGAAGAATGGCGTGCATTGGAAGAGACCTACACTCAGCATTGGGTGGCGAAAGGTTGAAGAAGAAGAAGAAGAAGAAGCAAATCTATATGCGATTGAAATTCTATCGGTGAATATTATGTAAAACTCTCATAAAATAAGAGCGCCCGCTGTAAATGTAAGATTTGATATTTTTATTACCAAAAATGAATATTAATTATAATAAGTATTTTTTTTTAATTTCATTTTAGCGTCTAAAATACTCATTTTATTTAAAATAAAGTAATTGAAAACATATTAAATATTTAATTAGATATAATTTAATGATAAAAACATAAAAATAAGCATTAAAATATGTAACGAAAATCATTTGAAGCGAAAATAGGTAATAAAAATGGCGTCAAGATAAAATTTACTAGAAAAACGAATCTAATAGAACAAACACACTAGAGAATTTTCTGTAGTATGGCTCTAGCTCCATGACAAGAATAATTTCACTTGCTACATACTAAACTATCTAGTGAAAGAATAAACAAATTTATGAGTGGTTTAAGATTACCTAGTAACTGTCATCTCTGTATTCCTTTTTATCTTCTCACAGTATTTCTAGACATTCATTAGTAAATAGGTAATTTGATGAGTTGTAAACGAAAGACGATTTTATGCAGTAACAGAGCAATCTAATTAATCAATACTTAGGTACACAGAACCGTAGGTAGTTCATCAATTTTAACATCGATTGTCACTTTTTTGCTCTCTTAAATTTTGAAAATATCTAGTGAGATTATTCTTCAGCTCGTGATGCTAGTTTTTTTTTTTTATTTAAATCGTTCTTGGACTCTGCAGCAATGTTCTCGGATCCTTTGGTAGAGTAACGGGTTGAAAATTATTTATTACTAGCTGTTGCCCGCGGCTTCACCCGCTACAACACGAAAATTATTCCACGGGAAGATAAAATCGGGATAAAAACTATCCTATATGTTAATCCAGGTTATAAATTATCTGTGTACCAAAATTTATCCAAATCCATTCAGTAGTTTTGCGTGAAAAAGTAACAACATACACACTCACACACTCACAAACTTTCGCCTTTATACACACATCAACACGGTCTAGGGATATTTTTAGAAAAGCGAATTACTATCAATGTGTTAATTATTTATATGACATGTATATATTTAAAATATACGTTATTTAATATTCTACCATTTTTTAATAATGGTTAAGGTACTGATTAAAATTTCAGGATTTTATGGAAAAAAAATTAAGCATAGACGGAAACCGTATATGAATTAACTTTTGATTTGTGAGTAAAAACTGAAAAAAAATAGAAAAATCATTTAATTTGTGTTTATAAACTTGAAGTTAGTAGTCTGAGAAAGCGCCCATGATGTTCATAACACATCGGCAACGATTCGGCATGCTCAGAACAAGGTTGTCAATGTCTTGCTGCGGAATATTGTCCCATGTCCTTCTGAGGTGCGCAAAAAGTTGATCTTCTGTAGCCAAATTTTCAGGAACTTCCTTCAGAGCTCTTCTTTGCAGCATATCCCACGCATGCTCAATGGGATTTAGATCTGGCGATTGAGCAGGCCAGTCTAAGGCCCTAACATTATGTGTATGTAACCAAGCTGCTACCGTTCTCGCCGTGTGTGCCCGGGCATTGTCGTGCATGAGCAGGAAATCTTGCCCCATTTGTGTCCTGTGAGGCAAGATTACGGGCCCCAGCACCTGTTGGACGTATCGTTCTGCCGTCATATTGCCCCGCACCCAAACGTGATCCGTCCGTCCTCCAAGACGAATTCCTGCCCAAACCATAATTGTTCCTCCTTGGTATGGGTGAACTTCCTGAGGGTTCTGGAGACGGCTCCATCGTCCAGGAACTCGCCAAACACGCGTCCTTCGTGAATCTGGATGGAAGCCGAACCTGGATTCATCCGTGAACAGCACATTGGACCATTGCTCACGGCCCCAGTCCACGTGGTTCCGAACCCATTCTAATCGTCGTCCACGATTGCCTCTCCGTAAAGGTGGGACCCGGAGTGGTCTACGAGAGCGTAGATTGCTTTCATGCAGTCGCCTTCTTACAGTTTGGTCACTCACAAGCACTTGGTGTTCCACTCGCAGCCTTTGGACCAATTGAGTCGCCGTTGCATTTGGTTGAGCTCGCGCAGTAATTTGCAAAAATCGGTCTTGTCTGGGGGTAGTGATGCGACTTGGCCCCCGGTGCCTCTCCGCTACTTCACCTGTGGCACGATAGCGTGTCCACAATCTTGAAATTACATTTTGATGGGTCCCTATGGCCTCAGCAACATTACGCTGAACAGATCCAGCTTCCAGCATTCCCACAGCTCGTAACATCTCCGCCCTCGTCAAATGTCGGCGTTGCATGGCTACAATACCTCAATTTTAACTTTATCTTACGTTTAAAAATGAAAAAAAACTGTAACTAAACGTAATTCGTATTGTTTTTTAAATTTCGCACAAATGAAAATTCCCTCTCCTATACATCAAGACATTTTTATGCTACCGAAACAAAAGAATTTTCAAAAATTTGAATTTGGAATTAGTCTGAGATAAATTACAAACAAATCGGTGTATTAAAGATTCCGATGCGGCCAGTACTTTTCGAGTTATTTAATTGAGTATGAAATATCCCTAGACCGTGTTGATGTGTGTAATATTAGTGCGAAGTGCGATTTGGAATAAGTTCAAGACTATGTGAGTTCTAGCATGAGTTGCTGACCACTGGCGCAGATCCCTTTCTTCCTCATTTGTATTGTTTTCATCCGAATAAGTTACCTACTAGAAAGTTTCGATTCTGAATCTGAATTATTTTGCAACTCTTCTTCATCTTCCTTCTTTTTTAAATATTTACCGATTTTTGACGAAAGCCACCAGACATTTTATTTTTTTCATTGTTCTGATATTTTTATTGCATAAAATCATCCAATTCAAATATTTAATACAAATGCACTTAACATAGCCATTTTTAAGAAAAAAACCACTAAAGCCACGTTTTCACTATCATTTAATTAGACAAACTTAAAAATATCTAATACTGTATTTTATCTAGACGTAAGTCTCTTTAGAAACAAAGATAAGAGTACCAATAGCTAAAATAGAAAGTTTTATCTTAAAATATATCAAAATATCTACAAAATTAGTTCAAGTTAGGTACCTTTAGGCTTTATTCACTATTTGTAGAGCATATTATCTTAAAACATTCAAAATACCTATAAACGTACTTAAAATAAGTGTGCTATAGAACAAATGCCCTAAAAATAATCCAGCTTGAGAAAGATAACTCTATAAGAATACATTTTCTTTATTGCAACCATCTTTAGAAAGCCCCTATCTGAAGATTAACCATGAATAGACTGTCAATAGACAGATTTGTTTTAAACCTCCGAGACTGTGTTACTTGGGTCCTTATAGTGGTGGAACCATCATGGTATGGGCGGGTATTTGGATCGGCGGAAGAACTGAGTTGATTTGGATCAGAGGCAACCTCAACGCTCAAAATTATGCTGAGACGATTGTATCAGACGTCATCGTTCCTCTACAAGTGCAAATCGGTCCCTTATTTCAGTTAATGCATGATAATGCACGACCGCACACCGCAAGAGTTGTAAGACAGACTCTCGCCGGCTAACATCAATGTCCTGCCCTGGCCTGCTCAGTCGCCAGACTTGAACCCGATTGAGCATGCATGGGATATGCTACAGAGAAGAGCTCTGCCGAATATGGAGGGTATCCAGTCGCAAGAAGACCTTTTTTTGTTGTTGCAACGAACATGGGCGGCCATTCCACAGCGTGATTTGGATGAACTCATTTTGAGTATGCCAAACCGATGTTCTTGTGTTGTTAGTGTTCGCGGTAGAAACACGGATTATTAATTGTTTAAGTTACCCAATAAAATTTTAAAGAAAACTGTTGTGCTGTCTATTTTTTCGAACTTTAATGTTAGTGGTTCAAATGTCAAAAATCCCTTTATTAGGAAAATGGCAAATTTCTTTATTAATGCAAAGGTGACTTGGTTTATCGTTACTGTGACAAACGAAAACACTTTATTTGATGAATCCTTAAAGAAAATTTTAATTAATATCAATCAGGAGAAAAGTTATTGCAAAAATATATGTTGATCCCTAGACACTTTTGATGTGTGTATTTGAAAGAGACACTTACATACCACCCCTGTTTTCGTAAGCGACAAAATTATAAAATAGCATTAATTATTATGTCTACCCGAATATCAGGGCAGGTGGGTAGTACTCCCGTCGGGGCCGCGGATTTTAGTACGAGATGACGTGGCCTCGGCACAAGGGCAAAGAAGGAACATGGGTTCGGTTTTTAGTCAGTAGAAGTCTGACACTCCCCTTCGCTCTGCCCAAGAGCGGGGGGGGGGGGGGGGCATTTGATGATTTTCCACCCACCAAAAAAAAAAAAAAAGGTGGGTAGTACTCCCGTCGGGGCTCAGGGTTAGTCACAACCCGTCGGGGCCGCGGTATTTTGTACTGGATTACGTGGCCTCGGCGCAAGGGCAAAGAAGGAACATGGGTTCGGTTTTTAGTCAGTAGAAGTCTGACACTCCCCTTCGCTCTGCCCAAGAGCGAGGGGGGTCATTCGATGATTTTCCACCCACCAAAAAAAAAAAAAAAGGGTTAGTCACAAAGATACTGCGGCCTCGACATAAAGGGCTACGAAGGAACATGTGTGGTTTTTAGTCAGTAGAAGTCTGACACTCCCTTTCGCTCTGCCCAAGACCGGGAGGGGTTATTTGATAATTTTCCAAACACACCAAAAAAAAAGGTGGGTCATACTCGCAACCGGCGTGCGTGTATGACCACATACAATGTATGAACATGTACGAGGCAAAAAAAATATACGATATACAATACAAATATTATACGACTCTTTAGAATGACATACACATCTGGCCTCATCAGTGACCTTAATTGTTATTTTTTATCATTTTATTTTGTCCTTTATGTAAATACTTTTTCTGGTTTATGGAGATTCCAACTCTTATTAACCTCTCGTATGCCGTGTAATTAGACACAATTAAAAAGCCATTGTGTCTCGTGTGAAGGGTTAAGGGTAAACAAGCCAACGGCACGAACTAGTTGGTGGGCGGGGCTAAAATGCATGCTATTTCACCCGACATCACGAGCGAAATGCATAGAGCGAAAGAGACACAACTAAAACGGGCGCGCGATTGTTTCTATGCAGACCTTTGGTATATTTGGTTTCATGAAAAATCTATTGAATGTATCTGTTCAAAATCAAATTATTTAATTTTTTTAATAACTAATCTATGTCCGTATGGTTTCACTTTTTTTCTTTTTCATACTATATACGTTACTTATTTACGCCCAAAGATGAGTTAAAATTAGTGCTAAAATATGAAAGTTTTGACGTTCATAACTTCCAAATCAATATTTTTTTTCTAATTCTGCTTCCATACAGACCTAGATAATGATAAGACCAGTTGATACAATTTTTAATTTTGCACCTACACCGTCAAACAGAGGAGTAATCACCTTCATAAGTTTGTATGGAAGAATGACTGGCTTGTTCAACCTTAAAGACAAAAAAGTAAAACCCGATCAATATAGTTGTATTCGTTTTTTTTTGCTGTAAGTTTATTTAAAAAAGAAAAAAACTTAATTCCCTTACCTTATCATTAGCCGGCGCCTTGCAATACGCCTCGTAATCCACGAGGTGTGTTATAGTCGGGTTGTCGGAGCAGGCCGCGCACATCGTGTTGCGTTTACGGAGTCGAACTGGAATTTATAAAAATCAATCAAAATCAAAAGTCATTTACTCAAACTAGGCTGATAATCAGCACCGCATAATTTACTTTACTTATTTACAAGAGACAGTCCCCCAAAACGCCCACCCTTCGACACTTCCTAGTTTTTTAGCTGGAAAGAAGAAGTGAGGGAACAAACTCACCAGAATTTGTTTTTTTTTTCCCTATGATAGAATAGGGGATCGGACAAAAAAAACTAATTAGTCCGTCAGATAGATTTCCAAAAATTATTGGACACGTATTTTTTCTTTTTTCACGTAAACTTAAAATAAAGACGATACAGTGCTTCGAAAACTCGTGTGACGTCATATGATAGTACATTTGAACACAAGTGACGTTTCAAGCCCCACTCCAAGATGTTTGACGCGTTTTATCTTCGTAATTTTTTATTGATTTGATAAAACAAAAAACACGTATTCAATATTTTTCGATAATCTAACTTACGGACTAAACAGAATCATATTATTTTGACCCAGTCCGATCCCCTATTACTGTAACAAGGGCGGATTTTTTAGGGATAAGTATAGAATTCTTTAACTAAAAGAAAATAATAATAGGAAGTAAAGAGGAATCCGGAACACCTCGTGACTAAATAAAATAGCTGCGAAGGTTAAGGCACATTTGCTTAGGTCGGTCTGTCGATGGGTGCCCATCGTGACGTACCGGGTTTCCACTGGTCTTTTCCGCTGGTCCCACTTGTAATTTGTAAATCTTTGACAGTTCGTTACAGGTAGTCAGTGGCCTGGAAGTCTGACTATGACTCTTATCTAGTAGACTGTAAGCCGACACCACTCTTACTTTACTTTGACTGGCCTGTTGGTCTAGTGGTTAGTGACCCTAACTGCTATGCCGGAGGTCGTGGGTTCGATTCCCACCCAGGACAAATGTTTGTGTGATGAGCACGATCATTTGTTCTGTGTCTGGGTGTAATTTATCTATAATATGTATGTATTTAGAAATATATAAGTATGTTTATCAGTTGTCTAGTACCCATAACACAAGCTCTGCTTAGCTTGGGACTAGATGGCGTTGTGTGATAGTTGTGGAATATTATTATTATTACTCTAATTTAGGTTTCAGTTGAAAACCAGCGTCGGGCACTCGTTGCCCGGCATTTTGCTGAACTGGGCCTTTCTGGCGCAGCCGTGAGGCACACAGTGGCACGATTTGTTTAGTTTTAAGTTCTTTTATCTTTATACTAGCTTTTGCCAGCGGCTTCGCCGCGTGAAAATTACGATTTTCCATACAAACTTTCATCCCCTATTTAACTCCCTTAGGGGTTGAATTTCGAAAAATCCTTCCTTATTCCTTGTCTACACTATAAAGGGAACCTCTGTGCAAAATTTCAGCTTTCTAGGTCCAAGGGTTTGGGCTGGGCGTTGATGAGTCAATCAGTCAGTCAGTCAGGACTTCTCTTTTTATTTATATAGATAGATTTTTCTTTGTTTTACATTGTGTGTACTTGCGGCATGTGCCAAATAAATGCATTTTCTTTCTTATTTTCTTTCATAGTTGGGAAAAGGCTGGGGAGATTGCCAACAGACACCTTTTTTTTGGCGGTGGTATATCATCAAATAACCCCTCCTGCTCTGGCCAGAGCGAAAGGGAGTGTCAGACTTCTACTGATTAAAAACCACACATGTTCCTTCTTAGCCCTTTGTGCCGAGACCGAGGTATCTCTTTCGAACAACTCGCAGCCCCGACGGGAACAGACACTTCAATTTTATTTATTTGTATACATCGTGTGGTTTTTAATTTGAGAGAGTAAATTGACACTTGGAAATGTCAAACTTCCATACAATGTCTAGAACTAGCTCAAAGAGCAATTCTAAAGGTTGCTACCTTCCGTCCTTTCAGATTCCCTACACACCAGCTTTACAAAGCATGTAATGTACTCACGGTACGGAAATTATTTGTCCTTCATTTAATACTACACCAGCATGCTACACTTCCCTATGACCCAGTTCCTTCCGATAGGAGAAGGAAGGACCTGGTTTGTACAAAGCCTCAAACTAAGCATGCGTTTGCTGAGCGATTTGAAGTATTTTTAGGACCTTTTCTGTATAATAGACTCAACAAGACACTAAACTTCTATAGCTTAAGCTATAAAAAATGTAGTGTCATGATATCCGAACATTTGGCGTTACTCAATTACACAGACACAGAAAAACTTCTAGAAGTTGCCGTTTGATTATGTTTTACTTTGTATCTAATTGTACATATATAAATAGTTAAGCTAGTTTTAGTGTTTTTATTTTTTTTGTATCATTTTGAGATTTTGTTCCTATAGTTGTTATTAGATTTATTTTATTTAGTAATTTTATTGTATTAATTAAATTATGCGACGTAAAGTAATGGCCTGAAACACAGGTTTAAATAAACCTAGATCGGGCAGGTCGCTATAATAATATAAAGATTACCACTAAATTACCACTTTTTGTAACTCTTAAATATATTTTAGTACGGTCTAGTAGTTTACTTATAAGCACTAATTATAACTTTGTATGTGAAGCAACACTGTGCCTAAATGTACACCTTATTGTATTATCTTTTTTCTTAAATAAATTATTCTTATTCTTAATGTTGTTGTAATTCTAAGGAAGTTTGACATTTCCAAGTGTCAATTTACTCTCTCAAATTAAAAACCACACCTTACAGATAAATATTTTCGAAATAAGAGTGAAAGCTCACCAGTTCTGGCCACCATATCTTCAGCATCGAATATAAACATCCGCTCCACCAGTAGCTTCTGTGGAGACACGTCGAGGATATACTTGAGAGCCTCCATAGCTTGTAGAGTACCTGTAAAGACCGTATTTATTAGTTAGGTTATTGTAATACATATCTAAACTAGCACTTTGCCCACGGCTTCGCCCGCGTGGATGTCGGTTCAACTACAAAAGTGACGATTTTCCATACAAACTTTCAATCCCCCTTTTCACCCCCTTAAAGGTTAAATTTCCAAAAACCCCTTCTTAGTGCTCCCCTACATTATAATAGGAAGCCGTGTGCAAAATTTCACATTCCTAGCCCCAGTAGTTTCGGCTGTACGTTGATATGTCACCCAGTCAGTTCTCCTTTTATCTATACTAATCTATACTAATATTATAAAGCTGAAGAGTTTGTTTGTTTGTTTGTTTGTTTGTTTGTTTGAACGCGATAAACTCTGGAACTACTGGTTGGATTTGAAAAATTATTTTTGTGTTGGATAGTTCATTTATCGAGGAAGGTTATAGGCTATATAACATCACGCTACTACCAATAGGAGCGGAGCATAAATGAGAAATGTTGCAAAAACGGGAAAAGAAAATTCCTTTCTGAGAGTTTCCGTTGCGTGCGCTGCGAAAACGGTTTAAGTTACGAGAATATCATGTATGAAGTAATTATTCGTCTTTAAAAGTTCTAAAAAAAGTCCGCGACAGCATCTGTCTATCTTTTAAGATTGACTCACTGTAACCATTTTTACTATTAAAATGTTAGGTTAAAAAGATTTTTTTTTTGCGAAGCTTATTTAACCCATATGGTATTAATCTATATCTAAATAAATGTGTTCGTTAGAACGGAAATTTAATATAGAATATTTGTGCTCTTTACTCTATACAGTTTAAACAAATATCTTAGAAGATATCGCAATGTAAAAATACCTGCGCGGAAAAATAATTACGCGGGTTGCGTCGCAATGTAGGTACGGGGGATTCTGGCTGGCCTCCGGGAAATTCAAATTCAAAATATTTACTGCATCATAATGTTTACAAGTACAGAGTGTTATAGTATATTTAACAGTAAGAGATAGATTTTATAGTAATTCACACTTTAATATAATCTAAGCTAATTTATACCATCTAAACTATTGTAATAAAGAGGAAAGATAAGATTTTTTGTTTGTTACGATTTAGCTTAATTAATGTCGGATAGTCGATATATCGAGAAAGGTTATAGCTATATTTATGTGACGCAGACGAAGTTGCGCGGGTCAGCTAGTAATATTATAAAGCTGAAGAGTTTGTTTGTTTGTTTGTTTTTTTGAACGCGATAAACTCTGGAACTACTGGTTGGATTTGAAAAATTCTTTTTGTGTTGGATAGTTCATTTATCGAGGAAGGTTATAGGCTATATAACATCACGCTACTACCAATAGGAGTAGAGCATAAATGAGAAATGTTGCAAAAACGGGAAAAGAAAATTCCTTTCTGAGAGCTTCCGTTGCGTGCGCTGCGAAAATGGTTTAAGTTACGAGAATATCATGTATGAAGTAATTATTCGTCTTTAAAAGGTCTAAAAAAAAGTCCGCGACAGCATCTGTCTATCTTTTAAGATTGACTCACTGTAACCATTTTTTACTATTAAAATGTTAGGTTAAAAAGAATTATTTATTGCGAAGCTTATTTAACCCATATGGTATTAATCTATATCTAAAAAAATGTGTTCGTTAGAACGGAAATTTAATATAGAATATTTGTGCCCTTTACTCTATACAGTTTAAACAAATATCTTAGAAGATATCGCAATGTAAAAATACCCGCGCGGAAAAATAATTACGCGGGTTGCGTCGCAAATAGTCGCAATGTAGGTACGGGGGATTCTGGCTGGCCTCCGGGAAATTCAAATTCAAAATATTTACTGCATCATAATGTTTACAACTACAGAGTGTTATAGTATATTTAACAGTAAGAGATAGAATAGTAATTCACACTTTAATATAATCTAAGCTAATCTAAACCATCTAAACTATAGTAATAAAGAGGAAAGATAAGATTTTTTGTTTGTTACGATTTAGCTTAATTAATGTCGGATAGTCGATTATCTATCGAGAAAGGTTATAGCTATATTTATGTGATGCAGACGAAGTTGCGTGGGTCAGCTAGTATATATATAAATTAAATACTAATGCTATAAAATGAAAATATTGTTAAACAAGACCATTTTTAAAGAGTAACCTTTGGAGTTCCTTTAGTTTTCTTGCCGGTTCTTCTGCTAGGAATTGACCACCCGAACCGTGCACCTTTTTGACGACGTTTTTACAAGTGTCCGTTTTACAAATATTTTGATTTCGTAACTTTACTGATTTAGGAATATTGTGATTAAAGCTACTACAATCTGTCAAATTCTTTGAATAGATTTTGAATTTATTGCATTAGGTTCAAGGTTCATTGGGATAATTTTACAGTTTTGGCTAGCTTATCTGTAAAAAAACTTCTTTCTTGTGTTTTTTTTTGGAGGTAGGGAAATCTCCTCCAGCTCTGGGCGGAGCGGAAGGGAATGTCAGACTTATACTGACTAGAAACCACCCATGTTCCTTGTTAGCCCTTTGTGGCCAGGGTCGCGGTATCTATTTCGAAGAACCCGCAGCCCCGATAGCCTTGCAAGCGAGGCGCGCGTGGAACACGAACGCGCCGTCGACACGGCTTGACATCATCATAGGGCGGACGGACGGTGAGCTAGCCCATTACTTACTGTCCACAGGCCCGTGGTGTGTTAATGCCTAACATTGTAATAATATAATATATTTATTTCATCACCACTGCTCTCAAAACGGTGAAGGAAAACATCGTGAGAAAACCGGCATGTCTTAGAACCAAAAATTCGAAGACATGTGACATCTACCAACCCGCACTGGGCCCGCGTGGTGGACTATAGCCCATCCCTCTCCTAGAGAGGAGACCTGAGTCCCGCACGTGGGAACATTATAGGCTGATGAATGATGATGATGATAATCAGAGGTGCGTGTCTTGGGTTCAAATTGGAGACCAAAGCTAGGCAATCTGAAGGTCACTCTAGTAGACTAGCACTGCTCATGTATGTTTTTACATCAGGAATTTCTCTCAGCTGCAGCCACGGAGTCTGGATGTGTGCCCGCCCATCATCATCATCATCAGCCTATAATGTTCCCACGTGCGGGACTCAGGCCTCCTCTCTAGGAGAGGGATGGGCTATAATCTACCACGCGGGTCCAGTGCGGGTTGGTAGATGTCACATGTCTTCGATGGATTTAAAGGCGTCTAATGATGTGTGAGATTTTAGAAAGCTATCTCAATATTAAAATCAAAGCATTTATTTCAAGTAAGCCAGTTACAGATACTTTTAAATTGTAGAATCAAAAAAAAAAACATCAAAATTGGTTCATAAACGACGAAGTTATTCGCGAACACACATTAACAAAAATTTTTCATAAATTAAGAAAAATCTTCATAAAATGAAAAGTACTGGGCCAAACTATACTAAATTTTAATGGGACCAAATGACAACTATTCCGCATCAAACTAAAAAAGAATTACGTAAATCGGATCATAAATCGCAGCGTAATCGGTGTACATACATGGAAGAAGAAGAAAAAAACATACCAATCGAATTGAGAACCTCCTCCTTTTGGGAAGTCGGTTAAAAAACAACAATGAAATGAAATGAAGTATTGTAGTTGCCCATTCCAAAACGTAGATCTCTACGGAAAAGAACGGTCTCGAAACTCCAAGGGCACTCTTTTAAAATTGAATCAGTCTTTCAGAATCAACCAGAATCAGTCTTACCTATGACTCCAGGAACAGGTCCTGCAACGCCATGTGCTGAGCAGGAGCCCACCGCGACTGGCGATGGAGGCGTTGGAAACACGCAGCGGTAGCAAGGTCCTCTGTATGTTACACCCTGGAAATTTGACAGGTTGAGGGTTAATAGACTACGTCTTCTATACAAATGGTGCTTCTGACGGCACGGTTGGCGCAGTGGCTCAAGCAATGGATTGCCGCGCTGCGTGTCGCGGGTTCGATCCCCGCACGGATCAAATATTTGTATGACCTACAGATAGTTGTTCCGGGTCTGGGTATTTGTGTATGTGAGTTGAATGTTTGTGAACGCACCCACGATACAGGAGAAATTCCTAGTGTGGGGCAAGGTTTTAAAAAAAAATGCAGGGTATTAGGTTACATACATATTGAAGGAACCCTCCTTCAATATGTCCCTCGTTTATACATACAGTATTCGATTTTCGTCCCAAATAATTATGTAAAAAAATTATAACCTTAAGGACGCATTTACGATGGATAGTCAAATCATTACTTTTTTAAACAAAAGTATGTTTATTAAATACAATGCTTTGTATTTTTAAAATGTTTTTGCGACGAATTGTAGGTAGATGTGCAAGGTACAATTCTTAACTATAAATATAATTTTAGATATGTCCAGTTTCTCAATAAATGTAACGAAGTGAAATTTTTACTTTTTAAAAAAGTAATGATTTGACTATCCATCGTAAATGCACCCTTAATTTGTGACGTAATTGTCCCATCCCGCACGCTCCCCAGATCTCAATTTATTAAGGTTTAAAAATATGAAGGGAAAATGGATAATACCTTAAAAACAATAACCCGCGCACATTTTCTGTGATAAACGTATGGGCGGCGAGACTTTTCCGAAATATTTGGTATGGTTCTGTCTGTTAATTATCAGTATTTTTTTTTGTACATATTTTTATAGTCTCATGTAAGCTTCAGAAAGGACAGGTGCGTCGTAGTACTCGCAACCGGCGTGCGTGTATGACCAGATGTATGAATGTGGACGAGGCAGAAGGAGTATGTAAGAATCGTAGCAGGTGGCATTCTGTGGTTTCTGCCTACCCCGTGGGAAAAGGGCGTGAGTTTATGTATGTAAGCATTATTTATTGCGGGTAGGTACACAACAACATTAACATACTGTATATGACATTGAAGTATTTGTTTGTAATTTTAGAATAACAGGTTTATACTGAATGCATATGAACCTAAATACGATACTTATAACACACTAGCTGATGCCCGCGGCTTCGCCCGCTTGGATACTGTAAAAACAATCCTTGATGCGGATTATATAATTATCATTTTAAAATTTCAGCTCGATCGGTGCAGAACTTTTTGAGTTTTTGAAGCGTACACAAACCAACATAACATTTTTATATAAATAGATTAAAAAAATGTCTGTTTGATCCGGCTAATCTCCGAAACGGCTGGACCGCTTTCGAAGAGAATTTTACAGGTAGATAACTGGGCTAATAGAGTACTTTTATACTAGAAAAAAAGTTATCCTTTGGTCCTTTGAAATTGTTAACAAAATATACATTGAGTAAAAAGCTGTTATTTTGAAATTACAAAGAGACACAAATCAACTTTATTCTTCTTTCTTTTGAATACTAATGTGTGTGTGTGTGAAGGTTGTGTGTAGTGTATGTGTTGGATGTGTGTGTGTGTTTGTTGTGTGCTGTGTGTGTGTGGTCGTTTGTTTGTGTGTGTGTGTGTGTGTGTGTGTGTGTTATCATAAAAATGGCTCTCACCTTCTCAGTCGTATGGGTATCACTTCTATATCCGTATACAGTAAGTTGTCCCTCCATCTTGAGAGCACTCCCCGATATTAGAGGTTTCTGTAATGAAGACATTTACACTACTAAAGTTGATATTTACTTCAGAGGATTCAAATGGGCACTTACCTAGGTAGAACTAGTCATTATAGTATAGTCATCATAGTCATAGCCATCATAGTCATAGCCATCATACTCATAGTCATCATAGTCATAATAGACATAGTCAGTCATCATAGTCATAGTCATCCGAGTCATCATAGTCATAGTCATCATAGTCACAAAGTTGATATTTCCTAACTTACCTTACAAAGACAGCTGAGATCGCTAAGCAAGTACCTAGTAGGTACATTATCAGTGCAGTCCAATATCACATCGTATTTAGACGCTATCTCCAGAGCGTTCTTTGAGTCTAACTGAACCTTATATGGGGTTATTTTTATACGGGAGTTTATACTGAAAAAAGAAAACAAATGGTTAGCATTGTCTACCTAGATTTTTGACAGCTATACAGGGTGTAAGTGGACTCTTTACGAAGCCGTGAGCCAAGCAAAATGGACAATTCGTATTTAGTAACTGCGTATGTGGCCATTTTACGAATTTTAATGCATTTCATCTTATTTTCCGATTACGATCTGAAAAAAAAAAGAATTAAGTACAGCAACTTTGGCTGTACCTACTTTGTTAGGTTTTTTTTTTAATTAGCATCTTATTAATTAATGTTAGCACTTTACCCGTGACTTCGTTTCTTGTAAAGATGTAGCTTTATAATGGTGAAAGAGTTTTTGAGTTAAATCGTAACAAACAAACAAAAAAATCATCCAATTTTCTATTTTGACTAGGCTACATTGTGCGGCATGTTTTTTAAAAAACAAAACAAAAAAACATCTTGTTCGTAGCTCTACTATTATTGAAGAACCACATACCTCCTCAATGTAGCGGCCGCCGACTCAGCCTTGCTAGTGTTCTCGTCCTGTTCAAAGTGTAGGATCTGGCGATGTATGTTCGTTAATTCTACTACGTCATAGTCCATTATACCGATCTCACCTGAGAAAATATAATATTTTTTTTTAGTTCAAAAAGTGATGGATTTTCGTGCCTGATCTCTTTGTTTTTTTTTTTATTATTATAAATGGGCTTGCTCTTGACTTCAAGCTTGCCCTAAGGGCATAGATGATGTCGACGATGGAACGAGCTTACCCAGTAGAAGCCTGTTTACTCGCGACTTAAACAGATTAGGGTTATATGAACTCGGAAAAACCGACGCAGGCATGGAATTCCACTCTTTGGCTGATCTTGATCTTTTCCATAGAGATCTGTTTGTGTGATGAGCACGATCATTTGTTCTGTGTCTGGGTGTAATTTATTTTTTATTTATTTATTTTATTTATTTCTTAAGAAAACTTACAGCTAGGGTACAGATAGTTGACAGATAATGAAAGAAGGCCAATTAAAAGTTTTCACTGACAATATAAGGGTAGCACAAGAAACAGTAGACACGCAAGAGAGAGTAAGAATTAAGCACTCGCAGAGAATCAAGAAAGGATAGGACAATTTTTAGTGAGTTTCAAAAAAGTTTTTACAAAGAATTTTTTTTAGTTTTGGAACACTGGTGGAGAATAAGTCTAAGTCATCGAAACACCGGCACATGGAATTGTATGACCTGCTAGCTCTTATCATATAAGAATTTTGCCTGTAAATGCACCGCACAGAGGGAACATAAAGCGGTTGATGGTTCCTTAAGGTGAAGGATGGAACACGCAACCCAATTTTGCCCATCAGTTCGGAACAGTCGGTTGTACCATTTGCCAAATTGAACAAGAAAGCAATGTCGGCAATTTTTCTCCGCTCAACCAGTGGAAGAATGTGGAACTTCCTGCACCGGCTGTGATAATTAGGTGAATAGGTTTTAGATCTATATTGAATGTACCTTAAGAACTTCTTTTGAATGCTTTCTATGCGATTGATGTAGATATTATAAATCGGATTCCATACTGGTGAGCAGTATTCGAGGTGACTGCGTACAAAAGCACAATATAGAATTTTGAGTGTTTTGATATTTTTAAAATCGGCTGAAATCCTCAAGATGAAGCCTAAAGCCTTAGAAGCTTTTTTAATAATGTTATCGATGTGAGTGTCAAAAGTAAGTTTCGAGTCAAAAGTGACTCCTAAATCTCTAATAGTATTAACTCTGGCTATTGAGGTGTTGGCTAGTTTGTAATCGTGAAGAATAGGTTTAGGTTTACGAGTGAAGGTACACGTATAACATTTCGTGACATTTAGATCCAAGCGGTTGGCTATACAATACTCTTGGAATCTGTCCAGATCATGTTGGAGACGTTCAGCATCTTCATAAGTTCTGATTTCACTTAGAATCTTCATGTCGTCCGCAAACAAAAGAACTGTTGAGTTCGAGAAACATGAAGAGACGTCGTTGATGAAGATGTTGAATAACAAGGGACCCAACAGCGATCCCTGTGGAATCCCTGAGGGGATAGTCATAGTTCTCGATGTGTACCCATTAAGAACAACAGTTTGACATCTGTTGGCAACATAAGATGAGAACCATCTGAAGAGATTCCCACTAATACCCATAGCTAGTAGCTTACGCAGAAGTATAGCATGATCCAAACGATCAAAACACTTGCTGTAATCTGTGTAGATAACATCTACCTGTGTGCGATGGGCCATACATTCGGTCAAGTAGTCACCACAGACAACAAGGTTGGTGGTTGTGGACCGACCTCGCAGGAAACCGTGTTGGCGGTCACTGATGGTTAGTTTAAGACAAGCATAAAGCTGCTTGTATATTATTTTTTCCAAGATTTTAGCGAAGATACATAGTTTGGATATGGGCCTGTAGTTAACCACGAGGTCTCTCGGCCCTTTTTTGTGAATCGGAGTGATTAACGCCGACTTCCAAATTGCAGGTACCATACCCAAACTTAGAGACCGCCTGAACAGAAGTGAAAGAGGAGTAGTTAGACTTTTGGCACAGTTGAGTATGAAAACCGGCGGAATATTGTCTGGTCCTGCAGATTTTGATAAGTCAACTCCTTTAAGAAGGTTGAATACCTCTAAATCATTAACTTCGACTGAATGTATGTCAGAAACCATATCGCTCAAATGTATGTTTGATCCCTGAGCGCAGTCGATCGTCGATCTATAATATGTATGTATTTAGAAATATATAAGTATGTTTATCAGTTGTCTAGTACCCATAACACAAGCTCTGCTTAGCTTGGGACTAGATGGCGTTGTGTGATAGTTGTGGAATATTATTATTATTTTTGGTTCTTTTTGTTTCTTCTCATTTAAGAGAGCACAAGAAACCTTACACGCGGGTCGAAACCAAGGATGTAAGGTGTAATTTAGATAGAGAAAGTGGATGATAATGTAGAAGAAGTCAGAAACTTTCGGGTGATTCGACAGGTGTTGAGAATGGTGGCTTTTTGACTTTCTGGTGATTCGACAGGTGTTGAGAATGGTGGCTTTTTGTTATTATTATTATCTATTTTTAGAGGGTGGGAAATCATCTAATGACTCCTCCCGCTCCGGGCAGAGCGGTAGGGAGTGTCAGACTTCTACTGACTAAAAACCACCTATGTTCCTTCTTAGCCCTTGTATGTCGAGGCCGCAGTAACCCGCAGCCCCGACGGGCATAGACCATTGCGGGCCCCTGCAATGTTGCTGGCTTCTCTTTGAGGAAACAGAGAAGTACGGAAGAAGAAGACATGCTAGCGCCGACCCCAAATGAATTGGGATAAGGGCAAGAGAATAGGGGATCGGACAAAAAAAAACTAATTAGTCCGTCAGATAGATTTCCAAAAAATATTGACCATGTATTTTTTCTTTTTTTGACGTAAACAAAAAATGAAGACGATACAGTGCTTCGAAAACTCGTGTGACGTCATAATGATAGTACATTTTGTACCTTCAAGTGACGTTTCAAGCGCCACTCCATGATCTTTGACGCGTAGCTTCGTCAATTTTTATTGATTTGATAAAACTTTTTAAAGTCGGTGGCAAAAAAATGAAATCAAACAAACAAAAGTCACCGACTTCAGAAACTGATTTTTCTTCTAAAGTTTATTTTGCACTTTTTTTTTTTAAAGTCGGTTTTTATTTTTGTTAAAAAGTTTTTATTTTTCACTTTTTAGTGGTTCACAAATGTTCATGGGTCAATGTGGACAATGTAGTTTTTTTTTAGTTTTGTTGATTTTTCAAAAACCGCTTGTTCGATTTCGATAAAAATATTATGGGACCATTTCGGAAGTATACCCTTTCCAACAAAAAAAGAATTTTTCAAATCGGTTAGCAAGTGACGGAGTTATGCCCGAACAAACATAAAAGAAAAAACAAACATCTTAATTGAGAACCTCCTTCTTTTTTTAGAAGTCGGTTAAAAACAAAAAACACGTATCCAATATTTTTCGATAATGTAACTGACGGACTAAACAGTATCATATTTTTTTGGGTCAGTCCGATCCCCTATTGATTTCATTTTCTTGTCGAGGCGAAAATTGTTCCTAAACGTTGCTAAATGAATACATATTGGTGCTGCTGTATATACTCACCAACGCCGGCTGCAGCAAGGTACATGGCAGCAGGACAGCCCAGTCCTCCTGCTCCTACTATGAGGACAGAGGCTTCACAGATACGGCTCTGTCCTTTCACTCCTATGTCTTTGAGGAGAATCTGGCGACTGTACCTGTTTGGAGGAGCTTTTTAAAGATTGTGGTTACGTAGATAAAGTCACACCCTTTTCCCATGAGAGTAGGCAGAATGCCTTTGTGCAAGATTTGACTTGTTACATAAAAAAACTGTTTGCAATAAAGAAAGACTAAACAAAGTCCAAAATAAATTGGTGACTTTGTTTCGTTGACTTTTTTGGTGCCGATTTCCGTTTTTTTTTATTGGGATTAACCCAAACCACTGGAACTCCTGTGCGCTAGAATCAACAGTGGTGCCCACCAGAAAAGCACAGAGACTGAAGCTCGACGAAGTCCCAGAGAAACAATTTAACTGTCTTGGATCCCGCAACGAAATTAATCAGAAATGGCGGTGGTCGAAAACCATAATTTCAAATTAGATTATTATTTTAAGGACATAAAACTTTTTCTGAGTGGATTAAGTTGATTCTTCTGCTTCTATAACTCACCTCTCTATCGCCCATTTGGGTAGCTGCCCACATTTGACCAGAGGCTCTGAACCACTGGCCGGTGGACCTCCACTCGTAAAATCCCTGTAGTCTGGTTGTGCCTGTAATTTCAACATTTATTTATGACTAGCTTTTGCCAGCGGCTTCGCCCGCGTGAAAATGTCGATTTTCCATACAAACTTTCATCCCCTATTAAACTCCCTTAGGGGTTGAATTTCGAAAAATCCTTCCTTATTCCTTGTCTACATTATAAAGGGAACCTCTGTGCAAAATATCAGCTTTCTAGGTCCAAGGGTTTGGGCTGGGCGTCGATGAGTCAGTCAGTCAGTCAGGACTTCTCTTTTTATTTATATAGATAATTTTCATCAAATCACTTTAATATATTTTAAAATAGATGTGAGCAGTTGGGGTGAGCGGTTGGGACTCATAACGAGAGGGTTTGAGCTCCGGACTTGTAAGACTACCTACATCTATTTATTATATTTTTATGTTAATTATTCTTATTGACACACTTGCTATTGCCCATGACCTTCGCAAAACCAGAAATATTACATTTCAATATTTTTACTATACACTTTTATTTAAACAGGTGATAACAAGATTACTTTTGAATAATTATTTATTAATGAATTCTTGTATTATATGTACTGGAAGAACAGACCACCATGGAACTCTCTCAGAGCAGAAAAAAAAGTAGTTAAAAAAAACCAAACAAAAAATAGTTATTTATTTATTTATTAAAAATCCCTTAAAACTATCATTACAGGTACTTCACCTAATGCGATAGCTCGGTTTAAAACTAACCAACGATATAAAATAATTGATATAAATATTAATATTTGTTGACAGCCATGGAGTGAACACAAGGAAAGCCATTTGATAATTATTAAAATGAACTTGAGATCCGGTTGACATCTGAGTTGTCCTTGAACCCGACAAAAATGCAGACTTGGAGTCTATTTAGAAATTACCAAGTTAGCCACGGCAAAGCAGGCCCAGGTAGGTCAAAGTACACCTTTAATGACCTTTCACCTGGGCCTGGTTACACAATGCAGAAAGTGAATACTGCAGTATTCACCTGTAGACCATTCAGAAAATTTAGGGTCAGTAGGTTGTTTTATGAATGAATAATTTTGTGCATATTGGCAACTAATAGCATAATAACCCTCCTTTTGTGCTTCGCCGCAGTCGGGTTAAAAGATCAAAACTACTGGCATCTACTGGTAAATTAAACAATCATCTGAGTAAAATCAAACAGCAGGTTACGCACTAACGCCCGTCGGGGCTGCGGATTATCGAAAGGCATAACGCGGCCTTGGCACAAGGGCGAAGAAGGAACATGGGTTGCACTAAGTATAATATCAACAGAAGGTTGTCGACAATCGAAAATCTTCTTAAAGTCATATGATGAAAAGAAATCCCACAAACTACTCAGAATGAGCAGGGGAAACATAAGACTAGTAGTAGGGATCGCAACAGGACACTGTGGACTCAATAGACACCTGACTATTATGAAAGTAAAGGAAGATCCCATATGCCCAGCATGTGGAGAAGCAGAAGAAACAAGTTTCCACCTTGTGGTGGAATGCACAATGTATGAGCCACTCAGATGGGAAATCCTAGGAACAGATGAGAATAATGAAGAGAAGCTCGCAGAAATCTCTACCGAACAACTGGTGAGCTTCTGCAAGGCGACAGGAAGATTCGCGATGCCGACCACCAGTAACCCATGAAGGGAATCCACCAAAATGGGGAACTGGGCGAAATAATCCACAACGAAAGGACTGATCGCCCGTCTGGTGTCTGCCGGCGTCCCCGAAGATAAATAGAAATAGAAGTATAATATCTCCCGCGCCAATGGCTAATCTCCACTAAGATTGGCTGCCGTGGCCGAAACACGGTCAGGAGGACTATATCTCCACAAACCAGTGACCGAATAACTGGACCCCCTTTAGGTAAGATAGGTTGTGAAATGGGCTAAAGACACTATTTTAAGTAAATTATTCTTCCTCTCTCTAATTATTATAGAAAATTAATTGCTGTGCCCGACAGGGTCCATAATTATTGTGTCTGAAATTATTTTATAGCACCTGTAAAAATGTACAGGATTGCAATAAACGATTTGAATTTGAATTTATTCCTACAATATACCTTAAAAACTGTATGAAAGATGATATTGCTACAAAGGCGGTAACCCTGAATAAATTGGAATAAGTGATAATGACTGATGATGATGATGATATGGATCAAAAAGGTGGAGGAAGAAGTACTGTAGTGTGTAGGTCGGGACTTTGAAGAGGACTTAAGTCCAGCAGTGGTCTCTGATATAGCTGAATTGAATGTTTTCGGTGAATTCTGGCTATATTTACACAACCATATTATATTACGACAGCATTAATCCACGTGTAACATGATAATAGTAATTTATTCAAAGAAAATTACTTACGGTAAACATTTCCCGGCGAATTAACTCCATTTCATTCTCTTTTTCTTTTAAAGTTTTGCGTAGTTCGCTAATTTCATTCTCTAATGTTAATAGCCTCTCCATTTTTGACGATTTTAAACTGTTTTCTTTTAATTAGTGTAAAATTGCAATTTTCGTCGGTCAATTTTAATTCTAGATGAAAATAAACACTACTGATAACACGCTGCAGGGAACCAAACAATAACATTTGCATAGGAGTGAGATAGTCATGGCGATTCTCGCAAGAGTGAAAGTGACAGCAAGACAAACAATGCTGCAATAGAAACTGTTTGCAAGTAAGTTTGTACGGAACGCGCCTGAATTTTTTGAAGTTTCTAGTGATGCAACACAGTAATTAATAGTCGACTATTTAAAAAACAAAGAATGATTCACACACAAAATTGTAAATTCGACGATTGATAATTTTTGTGAAATGTGTTCGCAAAAGTAATTAGGTAAAACCGACCTTACCTTATAGATTTTAAATGGTATATCGTCGTTGATACTGCAATACCGCGTAAATAACAGTGGATAATACCGCGGAAGTACAAAAGTATCAAATTTTAGATTTGGCGGCAATGAGCAAACGATGCCGATTGGCTACGAACCACACTTATAGTCCCGGCGTATCGCTCATTCAAATGCGACCAATCACAAGTAGTTAAAACCGCGTGAGCGAACCTGTCAAAATAATTTGACCAATACCGCGCATTCTCGCGATTATTACAAGAAGACGTATTGTTTTTGTGTGGCGCTCCGGAAAATTCAAGTTTTTTAATAGTAATACGAAGCTAATCGGTAAGTTTTTAATATTGTTTTAATGCTTGTATCTCAATCAACTAGGTTACATAATAGAATCTGTAAATTCACTTGTTTTATAACCAAAAGCCCATAATATTGTTGTGATAGTAGTTCCGCGGTTTTGAATTTATTATGTTTTACTGGATGTGTTTGTTAGTTACGCGTATTTGTTGATTTTGTTTTGATAAATTATTCGTATAGATGTATTTAGAAAATATTATTAATTTCAAGTATTTATCATAATTACAATCTGTTGGTAGTTTTCGAGTGTATTTCAATATAATTTACTTTCTTTTTAGTTGACCATGGAAGAAGAGTCAGGTGTCGACGAGCCGGTAGTCTGGAAACATGCCGACGTCAGTAATAATGTTGTCACTCTACAAGAGCTTCAAAATCGTCGCCAGGTACTTGTAAATAAAAGGAACCGCATTTTGGACCAAGCGACCGTGGGGAATCCACTTGTATTTCAAAAACCTGTCGAACAAAGTCCGTGTACAGATACGAATATCGAAAACTCTATTGCTGACTGTGATACTTTGACCACAGTTCTAGAACCTGTCTCTAGCTCGTCAGGTCTTCCGAAAGTTGTTACTGAGTCACTGTTGGATTGGACTTGGTGCAGGGGTGTGGTGGTGCTCTTCTTCAAAAAGGGTGACAATGCCCGGTTGAAGAACTATAGGCCCATCTCACTTCTAAGCCATGTCTACAAGTTGTTTTCAAGAGTCATCACGAATCGTCTCGCACGCAGGTTCGACGATTTCCAGCCTCCCGAACAAGCCGGATTCCGAAAAGGCTTCAGTACCGTAGACCACAGACATACGCTGCGGCAAGTTATACAGAAGACCGAAGAGTATAACCTGCCTCTCTGTTTAGCGTTTGTGGACTACGAGAAAGCCTTCGATTCGATCGAGACTTGGGCTGTACTGCAGTCTCTCCAACGGTGCCAAATTGACTACCGGTACATCGAGGTGTTGAAGTGTTTGTACAAAAACGCCACCATGTCAGTCCGACTTCAGGACCAGACCACGGAACCTATCCTTCTGCAGCGCGGTGTGAGACAGGGAGACGTCATATCTCCGAAACTGTTCACCGCTGCATTGGAGGATGTCTTCAAGGTTCTGGATTGGAAAGGACTTGGCATCAATGTCAACGGCGAGTACATCACTCACCTTCGGTTTGCCGACGATATAGTGGTCATGGCTGAGACCATGGAAGACCTCAGTAAAATGCTCGATGACCTCAGTAGAGCTTCTGAAAGAGTGGGTCTTGAAATGAACATGGACAAAACCAAGGTTATGTCGAATGTTCATGTAACACCCACTCCTATCAAGATCGGAGACTCTACGCTCGAAGTTGTGGACGATTATGTCTACCTGGGACAAACGGTCCAGTTGGGTAGATCTAACTTCGAGAAAGAGGTCAATCGTCGAATCCGACTCGGCTGGGCAGCGTTCGGGAAGCTGCGCGGTATCTTCTCGTCCAACTTACCCCAGTGTCTCAAGACGAAAGTCTATGACCAGTGTGTGTTGCCAGTGATTACATACGGGACCGAAACGTGGTCGCTCACAATGGGCCTTATCAGAAAGCTCAAAGTCACCCAAAGGGCAATGGAGAGGGCTATGCTCGGAGTTTCCTTGCATGATCGAATCAGAAATGAGGACATCCGCATGAGAACCAAGGTTACCGACGTAGCCCGAAGAATCGCCAGACTTAAGTGGCAATGGGCAGGGCACATTGCTCGCAGAACGGATGGCCGATGGGGCCGAAAAGTTCTCGAATGGCGACCGCGAACCGGAAGACGTTGCGTTGGAAGGCCTCCCACTAGGTGGACCGATGACCTGGTCAAGGTTGCAGGAACCCGCTGGATGAGAGACGCACGGGACCGGTCAATGTGGCGACGCCTGGGGGAGGCCTATGTTCAGCAGTGGACGTCTTTTGGCTGAAATGATGATGATGATGCTACTAAGTAACTACTGAGTTTTTATAATGACGAGACTGATTTAAGCTAGTACCTAACTACCCAATTTGAAATGATGAGACTGTGATTACTTGAGTAAATAAGACTTTTTTCTATTAATAAAATTCTGTTTTATTCTCCATCAATTCCGCGTAAATGCCAAAAAAGCTCAAATAACAAATGCCTTTTAAAATGGAAAACAGCGTAAGTGTTTTTTCTAGCTAAATTTTGATTGGATTGAATTAGAATTATTCTATATGGTAACTAATGCAGTTTTCTTAATAGCTTAAAGTTTAGACACGTATTTGATAAGTATAGGAGAAGATATTTAGTTTTTTCGTTCTCCTGTAAAATTTGCCACATCTATGTTACGCGGTATTGTCTGTTGTTAGTTACGCGGTATTGCAGTATCAACGACGATATGTATAGCTGGGTCCTAATCTGTTATTTGTATTTATGGAAGTAAAATCGGCACGACTAGAAAAAGAAATAGATTATGTTTTTAACCAATGATGATGTTTGGAACTACACCGAGCGCACAGCTTATTTCCCTACTAGATATCCAGCTGGGCCCCGAATTTACTAAAAAATGCAAAAAGAGTTTTTCCAATCCGACTGAATAAAAGTGTCTCCTTGTTTTGTTTAGATTTCCTGAGTGCAATGGGAGTTTTGAATACCTACTATGGGTTTATAACAGACAGTTTTACCTTATCAGCAACATTTTCTATCAATATTTATCTATGTTGTCTATGACGGCGCAATAAGACGGGAATTCCCCGTATTCTCTATGGCAAAATGATTCATAAGCCATCTAAAGGCCCGCCGCCCGACCCCGAGTTGACGTCATTTAGGTGTTCCCATAATCGTAAACGTGGCTTATCAACCTCCTGAACAAGAATGAAATACGTGGAAGGAATATAAACAAAGTATTGTATTACAATCGGTTTTATTAACAAGTCTTGTATTTCATAAACAAGTGTACTGTTATTGTTTTAACTTAGGAATGTGATTTGGATACAATGTCATAGTGATAAAATCGTAAGTAAAATACTTAAAAATAATACTTAACCATACATAACCTATTTTGTAAAAAAACACATTTAAATAGGTATTTATTAACTGTGATTTTATTGCCGTGCATATTAATTCTAAAAACAACAAACGTTACTCACGACGGTAATTAAGGATATTATTATCAATCCAATTTAAGATAAGACTTTCTTCGTAGAATTGTAAATCCTTGTAATAATGCTGATGTCATCATGAATTAACCCCCGAAGGATTAGGCAGAGTAGTATGTATAAAAACGTCATCACATCAAACTATTGTAACAATTATGTCAAACATGCTTTTAGTTATCTACAAAAAAAAAGTGCGATCAAATTATCTTGGCAGCTCTGAACATAGGCTTTGCGAAATTTTACGCATGTAAACTTGGGAATTAAACAGTTATTTCCAGATAAGCCAATACTTAAACGATCAGAAAATATCTAATTTAAACAGTGAGAAATACAAATAAAATAAATATCATAACACTTTTAAACATTCGTTGTACCTACCTAACAAAATGACCTGCACGAAGTTCGGAGCTGCCAAGATAATTTGATCGCAGTTGTACATAATATATAGATTTTGAACTTAGGTTGCTAAAACATTCGGTTCAAAGTGTCTCATAATCTTAAATTAAGCTAAATTAATATGATAATTGATTGATAAGACGTCCTATACCGAGATCTTAACATAACATCACGCCTGTAATCACAACTGCCTCCGTGGTCGAGTGGTTTAGGCGTTTGCCTTGTGACCCGGTTGTCGTGGGTTCAATTCCCACGGGAAGCATACTTTGTGAAGTTGTTTCCAGTTTGGTTAGGACATTGCAGGCTTGAATCACCTGATTGTCTGATAAAAAGATGGTTCCGTGCTTCGGAAGGCACGTAAGCCGGTGGTCCCGGCCGCCAAATGGCGGTCGTCAAACCATGTTAGAGGCCCTTGTGGCGGTTTAGAAACTCTGACACTAGGGTGTGTGGGGTCGTTAGACCTTACTGCCCACACGATAAGAAGAAGAAGACGCTTGTAATCCCCGAAGAGAAACGTACAGGTGTAGCTAGCCATTACTTCACTCACTGTTCGCTAGTTATGTTTAAGTCTCATGAAATAGGTAAGGGGCGAGTGTATTGATATCAACCTGACGATCATAAAAGTAAAGGAAGACCCCATATGCCCAGCATGTGGAGAAGCAGAAGAAATAAAGTTTCCACCTTGTGGCTGCTGAATTCACAATGTATGAGCTACTCAGATGGGAAATCCTAGGAACAGATGAGATTAATGAAGAGAAGCTTGCAGAAATCTCTACCGAACAACTGGTGAGCTTCTGCAAGGCAACAGGAAGACTCGCGATGCCGACCACCTGCAGTAACCCATGAAGGGGATCAACCAAAATGGGGAACTGGTCGAAATAATCCACAACGAAAGAAACTGATCGCCGGCCTGGTGTCTGCCGGCGTCCCCGAATATAAATAGAAATAGAATAGAATTGATATCAACCGAGCCCGAATCCAGACACCGTGGCTGCTTGTGAGAAATTCCTGACGGAAACTTAAGTAACATTTTGCTTGACTTGGGAATCAAACCCAACCCAGGGCCTCATGCACAGTAGTCGCGCTAGCGACCACCAGGCAGTGCCAACGAGGCAGTGACCTGCATCATGCCTGCATCTATATAGATGTTATTAAATATTAATTATACCATCATCATCTGCCTAGCCCTTTCCCAATATATTTTTTTTTTAATTATAATCTAGTGACCCGCCCCGGCTTCGCACGGGTACAAATAAGATACTAAAACCTTCCTCTTGAATCACTCTATCTATTAAAAAAAAACCGCATCGAAATCCGTTGCGTAGTTTTAAAGATTTAAGCATACCTACAAAGGGACATAGGGACAGAGAAAGCGACTTTATTTTATACTATGTAGTGATTAATTACAACATAACTTTTATTTATTTTCAGGCAACTGTGATCCATAGATACACAAGACGAGATAGTTATTTGTAGAAAAATGACTAATAATACAAGGCATGCAATTTGTTCATCAACAATCGAAGATTCAGCCTTTGTGGCATACAAAATAGGTAGGTAATAAAAGTAATTCTGAATAGGTAGTGGGATATACATAATTACAGACTAACATTAAATGATAAAAATACAGTTTGTGCTAGTAAAAAACTAATTATTTTAATTCTTAAAATCAATTTCAGCCGAAAGACGTCCACTGCTGGACATAGGCCTCCCCCCAGTGTCACCACATTGGCCGATTCCGCGTCTCGCATCTAACGGATCGCGGCAACCTCCCCAGGTCGGTTCCTATATAATATTACCAGAAAAACCGACACAGTCAACTACCTTAATGTCTGTGTCACACAGACAATAGGGTAGTTGACTCCGTCGGATAGATTTCCAAAAAATATTGGACACGTATTTTTCTTTTGCACGTAAACTTAAGAGCGTATGCTACCTCAGATTAGCAACCCTATTTGTGGTGGTTCAAACTTCGCTTGAAACACTGTTAGAATAGAGTTCTAATCAGCTTGCACTACAAAGCGGTTGTTACGTCTTTCGCTGCGGCCGAATAGTGCGAAATTAGTGGTATTTTGCGATTTACAAAAAAACTATTGATTGGATTAAAAAAGTAAAACACTATGACTTTAGTATGTTGCTTGTAGAATTATTTGGCAAAAAAATCAAAACGATGACATGTATTTTAGTATGGTTTTTACTCGTTATAAGAAATTTTTAGAGGTATCTTCGCGATTTTTTTCTATCGAGCAAAGTTAGTTGTATTATGTTTTCACAACACTATGGCACTAGCTTAAATCCTGAAGAATATCATATATTTTTCTGATGTTGATTACTGCAGTGAATCATATACTTTTACGCATTATAAAACTCGCGTTTGAGGTACCATAAGCTCTTAACGAAAAGTCGTGTGACGTCACACACAGTTTGGTACTTTTTTTACAAGAAAGTGACTTCCCAAGCCCCCACTCATGATCTTTCAATTCTATTAATTTGATTTAAAAAAAACACGTACTTATCCAATATTTTTCAATAATCTAACAGACGGACTAAACAGAATCATATTTTTTTTAGTCAGGAATCATCCCTATTAATTCTTCAGTTTTAACGACTGTCTGGCAGTTTGAGTACCTACTTTAGGCGACCCACCCAAATGTTCTTTCTTCGGTATTGTTCGTCGTTACGTTGAGCTTCTTTAGTTACAAGTCGAGCTCCACGATAACTGACAAATGCTTGCATTGACTGGACGGGTCCATGCACTCAAATCTGTGTGGTGCTTTCTTCAAAAAACCATCTCAGACACTAATCTGCATAGTCTTCATGTGTGTAGGTATACCAAGATAAGAGACTGACCTCTGAGTTTCTTCTCAGAGTAGTCAGGTACGAAACACCGACCCCATCTAGTTTTAAAAAAGTGACTTGTAAAAGTGTTTGTAAAAACCTATTTGCAAAATAAATATCATTATACTTAGCATTATTATTTAAAGTTACAGACTGTCAAAAGTTAGCAGGAATTTCTCTGGGACTTCGTCGAGCTTCATTGTCTCGGCGCTTTTCTGGTGTTCGCCATTATTGATTCTGGCGCACAGGAGTTGCAGTGGGCAGGGAATAGTGTGTCAAGTTTGAGCCATCACCAAGAAAATTGAAACATTGTCGGAATCAGATGTATCATTTATTTAAAAATATAAATAGGTCAATAAAGATTATCGGATAATTATCTAATCGCACTATCAAAATACGAAATTAAAAAATAACGTGGAAGTAGCTCTGTCTGTCCGTCTGATGTCTTAACAGCTGAACGGATTTAGATCAAATTTCGCACACGGATAGACCATGACCACAGAATACATAATAGTACTACGTACAGAAGGGACACTCCCTTCCCCGCGCTCATATTAAATACCGCACCTCACCCCGCACTTCGAGGTATTCGTCGTCGACACTTGAGCAATGGCTCGCGCTCGTATTAGTCGTCGTTCGGTTTTCGCGACGCAGACCGTTGCACTTTCCGCGCCATTTTTAGGGTTCCGTAGTCAACTAGGAACCCTTATAGTTTCGCCATGTCTGTCTGTCTGTCTGTCCGTCTGTCCGTCCTCGCTTAATCTCTGTGACCGTTAGCACTAGAAAGCTGAAATTTGGTACCAATATGTGTATCAATCACGCCGACAAAGTGCTAAAATAAAAATTGGAAAAAAATGTTTTATTAGGGTAGCCCCCCTATATGTAAAGTGGGAAGTGATTTTTTTTTTAATTTTAACCCTAACGTGTGATATATTGTTGGAAAGGTATTTAAAAATGAATAGGGGTTTACTAAAATCATTTTTTGATAATGTCAATAATTTCGGAAATAATCGCTCCAAAAGTAAAAAAACAAAGCGTCCCCCCCCCTCTAACTTTTGAACCATAAGTTTAGAAAATACGAAAAAAATCTGAAAAGTAGAACTTTATAAGGACTTTCTAGGAAAATTATTTTGAACTTGGATGGAAACAACAGATGGAAACTGCAGTTAACCAATATAATTTGGTCCCTGAATCGTATGAGCGCCTATACAATCCAGAGGTCAAGTTTCATTGGCCCGTATTTCAAACAAAAAAAGAATTATTACTACGGAACCCTACACTGAGCGTGGCCCGACACGCTCTTGGCCGGTTTTTAGGCTACGATAACCCTACTAGAGTTTACGCACACATTTGCACGTGCACGTCGTGCACAAACGTTATTTGTTTATGTAGTAGTAATAGGTAATTATTTTGCGGGCGTTGTATGGAGTGTCCGAGGTGTGCCATGACTTAAGGCTTTACATTACACAATATGCATAGAACTATAAATTACAAAGTTCTAATAATAAATCATAATTATCATTACCTCAGTCAAAGGACGTCCACTACTGAGCCACCAAAATACATTATATTATTATATGTCCACCAGTGGACGTCCCAGGATTATCAGAAACGCATATAAAGTTCTAATAATAAATCATAATTATCATTATCTCAGTCAAAGGACGTCCACTACTGAGCCACCAAAATACATTATATGTATATGTCCACCAGTGGACGTCCCAAGAGTATCAGAAACGCTTATAAAGTTCCAATAATAAATCATAATTATCATTATTTTTGTCAAAGGACGTCCACTACTGAGCAACCAAAATACATTATGTCCAACAGTGGACGTCCCAGGATTACCAGAAACGCTTACAAAGTTCTATTAATAAATCATTTAATAAACATCGTTATTTCAGTCAAAGGAAGTCCACTATTGAGCCTCCAAAATACATTATGTCCAACAGTGGACGTCCCAGGATTGTCAGAAACGCTTATAAAGTTTAGTATAATAAATCATAATTACCATTATGTCAGTCAAAGGACGTCCACTACTGAGCATTCAAAAGTCATTATGTCCAGCAGTGGACATCCAAAGATCACAGAAATACTGGCGAAGTCAGCTATCCTAATATATTTTTGTATAGTATAATAACATAACATCATGCGTACAATCCCCGTTGGGTTGGGCAGAGGCGTAACTAATAGATACACCCACATTTCGCCACTTTTGTTAAAGTGCCATGTAATAGAGGGCGAGCGGAGCGAGTATGATGTAAATATAATATACTTTTTAACTAACATACGTATAAATTTACGATTCAAATAAAAAAATAGCTACCTATACAGCGTGTAACGGAAGGGGGGTATCAACCCTGAAGGAGGTGAATGTGCTAATGAAACTCAGCAACTTTCCCCAAAGAACATAAGGTCGAAAAATGAAAAAAAAAATTGGCCCTCCCATAGTAAATCAATCAGCTGGTAGTCAGTTTTGTAAGGGAGGGCCAAATTTTTTTTTCATATTTCGACCTATGTTCTTTGGGGAAAGTTGTTGAGTTTCATTAGCACATTCACCTCCTTCAGGGTTGATACCCCCCTTCCGTTACACGCTGTATTATATCAGATTATACAGGGTGGACACATCAAACCGAAGCATAAACGGTTATCACGTATGTAACATCATACCAAAAAAATCTGCTGTTCTTAAAAAATCTGAAAAAATAATAACCTGTATTTTTATGGCATTAAACAATAGGGTCAATCATCATCATCATCATCATCATTTCAGCCAAAAGACGTCCACTGCTGAACATAGGCCTCCCCCAGGCGTCGCCACATTGACCGGTCCCGTGCGTCTCTCATCCAGCGGGTTCCTGCAACCTTGACCAGGTCATCGGTCCACCTAGTGGGAGGCCTTCCAACGCAACGTCTTCCGGTTCGCGGTCGCCATTCGAGAACTTTTCGGCCCCATCGGCCATCCGTTCTGCGAGCAATGTGCCCTGCCCATTGCCACTTAAGTCTGGCGATTCTTCGGGCTACGTCGGTAACCTTGGTTCTCATGCGGATGTCCTCATTTCTGATTCGATCACGCAAGGAAACTCCGAGCATAGCCCTCTCCATTGCCCTTTGGGTGACTTTGAGCTTTCTGATAAGGCCCATTGTGAGCGACCACGTTTCGGTCCCGTATGTAATCACTGGCAACACACACTGGTCATAGACTTTCGTCTTGAGACACTGGGGTAAGTTGGACGAGAAGATACCGCGCAGCTTCCCGAACGCTGCCCAGCCGAGTCGGATTCGACGATTGACCTCTTTCTCGAAGTTAGATCTACCCAACTGGACCGTTTGTCCCAGGTAGACATAATCGTCCACAACTTCGAGCGTAGAGTCTCCGATCTTGATAGGAGTGGGTGTTACATGAACATTCGACATAACCTTGGTTTTGTCCATGTTCATTTTAAGACCCACTCTTTCAGAAGCTCTACTGAGGTCATCGAGCAATAGCATAGGGTCAATCATAAGAATCAAATCTCTCTTACAAACATGATTATATATATAAGGTCCCATTAAAATAGGTGGACAAAATTTCAGAAATCATTCAGACCACCAAAATAAGGACGATGGTAAAAAAAATAATAAGAAAATCACATCAAGGATGAGTTTGTTCTAGAGTGCCGGCAATTTATTATTTTAAGTAAAAAAAAAATCATTTTATTTAATGTTTATTTTTAGTTTAGATATGTTTGGTTAGATCTACTGAACGCTGTGTTAAAATTTGACCACCTATTTTAATGGGACCTTATATTTTGAAAGAAACGAATCTTCATTCTAAGATTTTCAAAATGTTTGTAATCTTTATGATCCTATCGACTGCAGTCTTGTATGGTATGAATCAGAATGTTGGGCCACAAAAGGGATGAATGAAAGGTATTTGGCTGAGATGAGAATGCTTAGGGGGATGTGCGGTGTTACGCGAATGGATAAAACTAGACATTAGTGGAAGTCTGAAAATGGCGCCGGTGATTGAAAAGTTGTATGGAAATCGGTTGTCGTGGTATAATGTCGCAGGTTTTTCATAAAATTAGGTTTTTGATCAAAAACCTAAGGGATTTGATCAAACCACGGAGGAAGATAAAATAACAACAGTTTTATCATTTCCCTAAACAAATCTAGTGAATTGAACAAATCCCAGTAGTACTTTTTCTAGTTTCACGTAAACAAAAAATGAAGACGATACAGTGCTTCGAAAAGTCGCGCGACGTCACAGTTTGGTATATTTTTTACCGGAAAGTGACGTCACCAGCCCCCACTCACGATCATTGACACGTTTTATTTTCGTAAATTTTTATTAATTTGATAAAACAAAAAACACGTATCCCATATTTTTCGATAACCTAACAGACGGACTAAACAGAATCATATCTTTTTTAGTTAGGCAACTACCTTAATAGATGGTAAGAAAGGAAAGAAAAAAAGAAAGAAGAAGAAAGGAAGTGTCTCATGCGATGATGAGAAACAGTGAAGTATAGAAGAAGACATGCTGCGCCAACCAACCCTAAATGAATGAAATGATGATGAGAAAGATGATGATGATGGTTCGGAATGATCTACTAAATACGTGGTAACTGTTTGTCCGTCGATGTCCCTTCCACCCTGTTTAAAAAATATAAAAAATGTTTAACTTAGGTACATCTTAAATCGTTATCGGTGTCACTAATATTAAAAGAAAAATATAACTAAATATCCCTGACGTTTCCTTAATTATCATATAGCTTCTCAGGCTAATACAGCTACTAAAAGCTGAGCTCAGTGCAAAATACTAATTCGGTACTTAGCTATTGTTAAAATTTTACGAAAATGTTATGTTATTTCAAAGAACTAACATAAATAATACGATGTATAAAAAAAGTTACAGAAATAATACGATGTAACAAAAAAGTTTCAGAAATAATACGATGTATAAAAAAGTAAGAAAATGGATCAAAAAATGGCATAGCTACACGCTTTAAAAGTTTTTGATAGGGGGCACTTTCTATCCATGCCGCGCGAAACGGCCATTTGTACTATGTAACTAATGGCGGTATGAGTTATGACGTCACATCTTCATAGCGCTGTCTTTGTCCAGCAAGTCATTTAAAACTAAGCCATTTTTAAAGTTATTACCTACACTAGTTTTTTTATTTACTGTTTCCAGATCACTTGTAAAAAAAAATAGTCAAGTACCCAATTGTTACTATTGAATTATTCAATGGTGACATCTTTTTTTTTTCACTAAGTTCAGCCTTAATTTTCAATGACACATTTTTCTTTGTATAGTAACTAATTAATGCTTATGACGTCATAGCAGCTCAAAAAATGCACGCTTGTTTTTTATACGAATTGTGACCCTTGCGTTATCTAGGAATATCTATATCTGTGATTTGTGACATATAATAGTTTTTCTTTCGTCCCCTTCTTCTTTGTTGAGTTACTTTCTGTTAACCTTCATAGGAAAGGATTTCGAACTTTTTTGTATGGAAGCTGGCACATCGACCCACCGCCATTTTGTTTTTTTTTTAAATCACAGCCCACAATGAAAGTGGTGTATATGGGTAGAGGACACCTAGACGAACAAAAGATTTCATGTAACATGGTACCCCGAAGTGTCTCGACATCGAGATATTTGAAAGTTTTTTTTTTTCTTTATTTAAAGGGCTTTATCGCTGAGCGATAACGTCACCCTGTAAAATTAACAATAACACTATAACTAACAAAAAATATTTCAAAACAAAAGCTGCTAACTTATATAAAATCCGAGCTTGTTCCGGATAAAGGACAAGCCAGGATTGCGTTACCTACTCCCACATCATATAATTTGGTACCTAATTCCAATATTTGAAGGTAAAGATCGACATATGAGTACTTTGGGGTACCGTGTTACGGGACATTTTTTGTTCGTCTATAATATATTATTATGCCCTCTTTTCATACTACATACCACTTTCATCGTGGGCCGCGATTTCGAAAAAAAATCAAAATGACGGGCAGGTCGATAATTATGCCGCCACATCGGTTCTATCCCCTTTTCCCTGTTAGCACAAAATCTTTGAACATTTGACTTTGCTTTAATGCTTTCAATCTTTCTTTATTGCAGTCTTCCATCAAGACTACGGGCGACAATTTTACCCCAGTGTTGGTGCAAGATACTCCAGGAGTCACCTTTTTAGAAGTCGATGGGTTTCCGCAGTTCATACAAGGTTTGTCTGTACTATGAACGCGTATATCATTAGTCTGTTTGTTAGTACACATACGAGCTTCTGGTTGTATATGCGCATGGTTAATTTTTAGTGCATGAATGCCCGAAGTGCTAGCGTTGTTTTGGAGTTTTGTGGTTAGAACATTTTTGGTATATGCGCTAGATTCAGGAGTTTTGGTCTTAACTGGCTGGTTTACGTTACTAGAAGCCTGGTTATTGGGTTTCTTAATTTGTGCGTTTACGTTTGAGGAGGTATAGTCAGCTTTTACTTGATCTGTGCCCGCGTCTAAGATAAATCTCCTTTTCTGATTGGATTGTTTCTCCAAATATGCCAGTTGAGCGTGCAACCGCGCCATAATTTGTGGCAAAACTACAGATTTCTCCTTAAGATCTGGGCCTCTCGTGTAGTTGGCGGTTTGACTCTCAGGTTTTTGTACACGTTTCTTTTTATAAAGTTTTTCGTCTTTTTGAATAGCTTTGACGGTGAAATTTGGTAAAGAATTGTTTAGTTGACCGTCCAAATATGTTTCAGAGGGTCGAGAAAGTTTCTTATTACTTCCGTTGTCGAATTCGGAGTCTTTAGAAATGCAATTGATACAGCTTGCACATCGGGAAAATTCTGGAATTATTTCTGATTTTGCCGACTGCGTAACAGCGGGAACATGGTTGTGATTTTCATTTATCTTTTTAGGAGTTTCTGGTTTTGGCGGTTCGTCTACTTTGACCTTAGAGGAACGCATATTGTCAAGAAGTAACTTCTCAAAAGTCTTCTGCCTCAAAACTTCTTGGATTAAATCTTCGGGATCCGAATCTGGTTCCGTAAACACCTTTGGCACTAGAACTCTTGGTTTCTTCTCAATAAAATCATGTTTGTTCGAAGATTCTTTTTCAGGCTTCGCGATGTTGGCCCAATCAACCTTTTTTCCAGACTCAAGCATATCAAAAAATTGTTTAAAACCAGCATCAACAACTGCAGAAGCACTATTTGTATCTTCTTCATCAATAGGATCATTCTCTTTCTTTTTAATATGCTGTGGCGTCACTAAAATATTCTGGAATAAATCAACTAAATCAAAATCTCGATTTTTGTCACGGAACGCCGAATGCAACTCCGAGTCCTGAAATCCCGAATCTCGGGAGCAATCGTCGATATCGATAAGTTTATCGACCTTGGTCGCATGACTATTATTGGCGCCATTTCTTTGAGGTTCCAAAATGTCGTAGACGTTAAAGTTCTTTAGCAAGATTGGTGGAATATTAATTTCACTTTCATTAGGGCGCTGCATGTTTCTTGATTGATCTGTAAAAGAGGAGACGCGTTATGCATTCTAGTTTATAAAGAATACTTTCCAGTCTGATAACCAGTAACTGGGTTATAGAGATCAGATAGGCAACAATCGCTTCATATAAAAATCACAAAAAAATAAATGGCTATGCCCGAGTCGGACTTGCATGAAGGGTTCCGTAGAGATATTCCATGTTATTTTAGCACCATCGACTTCTTATAAGTTTTCCTGTAATCTATAAGTGTTGAAGTAATTTCTGTTTTTTTTTTCAAAATTTTAGACCCTTCAGTTTCGGAGATAAAGAGGGGGGGGGGGGGGAACCAATTTTCATAATTTTTTTTAAAATCTATTTATAACTTTGGGACTTATGGAGGTAACAAAAATACAACGCAATAGGTGTTTACTGACTAAAAAAAATATGATTCTAATTAAGTAGTCCGTCTAGATAATCGAAAAAGATTGGATAGGTACGTATTTTGACTTCAATCTTGCCCTAAGGGCAGAGATGATGTCGACGATGGAACGAGCTTACCCAGTAGAAGCCTGTTTACTTATATGAACTCGGAAAAACCGACGCAGCTCGCAGGCAGGGAATTCCACTCCTTGGCTGTGCGCATAATAAAGGACCCAGCAAAGCGCTTCGTTCGAATGTGTGGAATGTCGACTAGGTATCGGTGATACCCTGCAGTACGTCTAGTCTCCCGATGGAAGAAGGGAGATGGTGGGATCAGCTCGTGGAGCTCTTGCGCACACTCTCCGAAGTACAGTCTGTAGAAGACCGACAGACATGCGACTTTGCGACGGTGGGCCAGGCTATGTAGCTTGATAACCAGCTTATCGTCACCAATTAGCCTCCTGGCTCTGCGCTCTACAGAGTCAAGTGTGGCAAGCTGGTATTTGGCTGAGCCATCCCAAAGGTGACAGCAATACTCCATGCCAGACCGGACTTGAGCTTTATATAATACTGAAAGCTGTCCAGGCAAATCAATAAAAATTGACGATAAAACGCGTCAAAGATTTGAGTGGGCGGTCGTGAACTCGTGACGTCACTGCTCACTAAGAAATGTCATACTAATGCCTTAGAATATGACGTCACACGAGTTTTCAAAGCACTGTATCGTCTTCATTGTTTGTTTACGTGAAAAACTTTTTAACAAAAAATAAAACCGACTTCAAAAAGTCAAAAATAAATCAGTTTCTGAAGTCGGTGACTTTTGTTTGTTTGATTTCATTTTTTTGTCACCGACTTCAGAAACTGATTTATTTTTGACTTTTTGAAGTCGGTTTTATTTTTTGTTAAAAAGTTTATATTTTTCACTTTTTAGTGGTTCACCTAATGTGGACAATTTAGTATTTTTTTTAAGTTTTGTAGATTTTTCAAAAACCGCTTGTCCGATTTCGATAAAAAAAATTATGGGACCATTTGGGAAGTATACCCTTTCCAACAAAAAAAGAATTTTTCAAATCGGTTAGCAAGTGACGGAGTTATGCCCGAACAAACATAAAAAAAAAAAACAAACATCCGAATTGAGAACCTCCTTCTTTTTTTAGAAGTCGGTTAAAAAAGAAAAAATATGTGTCCAATATTTTTTGGAAATCTATCTGACGGACTGCTGAAACTGGAAGCCAATCTCAACATAGTAGTTATCGTACCTAGTAACAGTAAGACAAGGCAGATTGATGAAAGGCAAGACAGAATAATTATGATAATGAGAAGTAATATTTTCGTACATTTTTCTTGACAGCCTTGTTTATTATTTATTTATTTTATTATTTTAGGAAAGCTTACAGACTAATAACTATAATTATAACAATCATATATATATCTAAATTGCTAATTACAAGCTTCCACAGATAACACTCTCTGGTTCTGGTTCACTTCTGGCTTCTTGTTGGTATACTTAGTCGTCTCAAAAGCTACCTACTATTAAGTGTGAGGTTTTGAGTTCGATTCCGAATTCAAGCAGTGTTTGGGTGTTTGGGTCAATTTCTCAATAACAGTCTGCCAAGGAGATTGGCTTTAGGCCCGTTCATGATAAAAGACTCTTTCTTATTGCTTGGGACTTCAATTTAACTTCTTCTTATCGTGTGGGCAGTAAGGTCTAACGACCCCACACACCCTCCCTAGTGTCAGAGTTTCTAAACCGCCGCAAGGGCCTCTGACATGGTTTGACGACCGCCATAGCATTTGGCGGCCGGGACCACCAGTTTTCAATTTAACTGTGCATGCACTATAGGTACACTCTGCCTTACCATCCCAAAAAGGCAGGCATAATGGTTTGTTCAAGTTAATATTCTGATACAGTCAATAAGGCCTATGGGCATGATTCAGTCATTGTTAAGTTAAATTTATTAGCATTTTATATGCATAATAATTGTCAATGTAGAAGGGATGCCAATACTAAAAATGGTTCTATAGGTAGCTTGAATTCATTGAGTTCTTTGTGGGCCTCTTGGAATGATGTTAGCATTTTAATAGCAGTGATTAAATAAAATATTAAGATAACAAGCACATTAAATATGCTACTAATAAATGTTTAACAAAAGCAAAATTTTTCATATTTAAAAGTTCAAGAGGTGTCTATAACATATAGTTGAAAGGGCCAATCATTTTAATATTGGTAAGTAGTCACTTTTATGAGTGATATCTCCCAGTGTGTTGACTAATGTTTTTACGTTTTCTAAGCATTTAATAAGTCATATCAAATTGAATGGAATTACTACCAACATTGAATAAAATATAGATGTCGAATACAAGTAATTTTTCTGACATATTTTCATGTACTTATATATGCATACAATCCTTACTTATATACTTATCACTACATAGTATAAAACAAAGTCGCTTTCTCTGTCCCTATGTCCCTTTGAATGCTTAAATCTTTAAAACTCCGCAACGGATTTTGATGCGGTTTTTTTAATTATAGATAGAGTGAGCCCTGGCGAAGATGGCGTTACCACCGAAGCCCTAAAATTAGGATCTGCCACACTGCTACCCCATCTAACCAATTTATTCAACTCAATTTTACAGACAGGTAAACTCCCATCCCAAATGTGCCACTCAAATATCGTACTTCTTCATAAAAAAGGCGATAAGTGCAACATCAATAACTACAGGCCCATTAGTTTAGTCTCTCATATTTACAAGGCATTCATCAAGGTCATTCATAATCGCATAGATGCCAAATTAGACTCGCACCAACCACCGGAACAGGCCGGATTCCGTCCAAGTTTCTCTACAACAGACCACCTTCACACTTTGAATCAACTACTGGATAAATATTCAGAATATCAAAAACCTCTGTACCTGGCTTTCGTAGACTACACAAAAGCTTTCGACAGCATAAAACACAATGTCATATTCTCAGCTCTGCGAAGCCAAGGTATAGAGGAAACTTAGATAGAACTGTTAAAGAATATTTACAATAATAGCACGGCTAACGTTAGACTAGATTCAATAGGCCCAAAATTTAAAATTTCCAAAGGAGTAAAACAGGGTGACCCGCTCTCTCCTAAACTATTCACCAGCACCCTCGAGGAAGTATTTAAAACCCTTGCTGACACATGGACAACGCAAGGCATTCCGATCGGTGATAAAATGCTATCAAACCTTCGTTTTGCAGACGATATTGTTCTTTTTGCCTCCGATGCAAATCGACTACAAAAAATGCTCCAAGACCTGAGTACTGCAAGCCTTGAGGTTGGACTGACGATGAATCAGTCAAAGACTAAAGTTATGACCAATGTCGCTAAACATAGGGTCGAGGTCGATGGGCAGGAAATACACTATGTCGACGAATATATATACCTGGGCCAGTTAGTTTCCTTCAGCAACAGACAAGACAAAGAGATCGACCGTCGCGTTGAAAATGCTTGGAGGAGCTACTGGTCCATGAAGTCGTTTATGAAGGGTGACCTTCCTATCTCACTGAAACGCAAGCTCGTCGACATGTGTATCCTGCCTATCCTAACCTATGGCGCACAGACTTGGTCTTTGACGGAAGCTCAGAAGTCCAAACTCAAGGTTTGCCAAAGAGCGATGGAGCGTAGTATTCTGAACATCAAAATCACCGATCGAATTCGTAACACCATAATACGCTCCAAGACAGGCATCGCCGATGTTGGCGATAAGTCTGCGAAGTTAAAGTGGGACTGGGCGGGTCACATTACCAGGAGAGATCAGGACAGATGGGCCAGAATCGTCACACACTGGGTGCCTGAAGACGGTCGTCGTCACCGAGGCAGACCCAAGAAACGTTGGCGTGACGATCTGGACTCGTTCGTGACTGATTGGCCAGAGAAGGCACAACACCGGGAGAGCTGGAAAGAAATGGGGGAGGCCTTTGCCCAGCAGTGGGACACAATAGGCTAATTAAAAAAAAAAAAAAAAAAAAGATAGAGTGATTCAAGAGGAAGGTTTTATTACCTTTTTAGCACCCGTGCGAAGCCGGGGCGGGTCACTAGTAATATTATAAATGCAAAAGTAACTCTGTATGTCGGTCGCGCTTTCACGCCAAACTGAACTGATTTTAATGAAATTTGGTACACAGATAGTCTAGAGCCTGAGAAAGGACATAGGCTTTAGACTTTATAATGCGAAAAAGGGTTGAAAGGGGGGATGAAAAGATTACTTTTGGTTGCAATAATTACCAAAGCATCAGCTAGTATTGTATACATTTTCAAATTAAAATAATTTATAGTAACTAACTTAACAATAAACTAAAAAAATCCATTAAAAACTCCTGTTAGTTGGTAATGTTCCGAAGGCAGTGGTGGCATAATCACATTGTATAGCAATGCTTAGCCTCTTGCCAAGGTAAAAAAAAAACCAGCCCTTGGGTTACTAGAAGTGGCAACAAATACTTTTTGAAATGAGAAGAAATAAGTCTATTATTATAGTATTAACTAGCTTTTGCCCACATGGATGTTGGAACTTGACAAATTATATACTAAAACCTTCTCAAGAACCACTCTATCCTTAGTTGAAAACAGCATTAAAATGGTGAACAGATGAACAAACGCCACGGAGGACTATGTTTTATACTAAGTAGTGATTTAATAAAAAAAGAGTCCTTCTAGGCTGTCAATAGTATTAAGTTTTGTCCCAATTCAACTCATTCCATGAGATCAGTCATTTTTGTTATTATTTATTTGCAGTCTGTTAAGAATCCATCTGCAAGGAAAAACGTCTCTTCATTTACTTATTGAAGAGAGGTTTTTAGTTACTGCACCTGCCAAATTGCATATGCGATTTTTTTATTTTTTGTTTGTATTTTCTGTTTACTGCACTAAACATAATCTCTGTTTCATTTTCGATGTGATGCATTTTAAAATATTCGAACTAGAGACAAGTTGATCCAATTCCATCATCATTGAATCATCTTCCTGCCCTTATCATTTGGTCGGCGCAAGCGCAACACGATTTTTTTAATTTCTATAATTTGTATTAAATATTTTGCATAACACAAAATCCGCCCCTAAGATGACCCACTGAACTACTTAATTATGGAATTTGTCAAGCGCAGCGACGTTTTGTTACACATATAGGTAAATGAAGACCTCACCACCATCATCTGCCTAAACATTTCCCTCTAACTGCAGCTAAATACCAATATACCTATTGCATGAACCGACTGCCTATCTGACCTCTAAACCCGACAAACAATAAACAACCAATTCAATTTATTGTTTGATAATTTACTTACCATCAGAATTCACTGATAAACTGCGTCTGATAGTAGCAGGAATGTGTCAAAATTCAAAAACTTTTAATTCACTAACTTTTTTTTAAACTCTGTAGTTCTCTTACTTCACTCTTGCTAGAATAAAATGCCCACGTTTATATTTAAATGAGTAATTTCAGCTAAAGTTTCGACTAATTTTAGAACAAGCTATAGGATTGTTATTCCAAAACAATAGTTGCATTCATTGTAAACTGTACGTATTCATAAACGAGCTGTCAAAATGCATGGGTAATTCTATTTAACTATTTCTTCATGGGTAATTCCCGTGGTAAACATTAGCGATTCGTTTGGAAATTGTAACTGAATAAGAACGCTCAATTTTTTTGTTACAGTTTGTGACACCACTAATGCCGTTGCTGCATTAGGATGATGCAGAAATGCAAGTACCTACTCGTAGGTACTGAAATGATGGAACTAAAAATGGAACAGCAAGATCGGTGGCGGATCGGCCCCGCATAACTAACTGCACGCTAGGTACTTAGGTCCGAGTAGAAGGCCCCCTTATACTGTCGTTAGACCAAGTCAAGTCCTCACTTTGTAAAATATACGAACGTAAGTTGTAGATAGATATTAAAAGCTTTAGCTGTAGTAGTAGGTAGTCACAAATGACTAGCCTTTGTTGTTAAAAAAATTAAGTTCAAAAATCTAAAACCCGACTACTAACAAAATCGCGGTCTTAAAAGTAGAAAACAAGAAAATAATTCTTGTCTGCTATTCTTCGTAGTCGCATGCCACTGATACCTACCTGATGCTCCTTCATGGCGTTCTCATTGATACAGAAGTCTGCTGCTAATTGTCATTAGCAAGGTGGCATGCGACTACGAAGAATATCAGACAAGAATTATTTTCTTGTTTTCTACTTTTAAGACCGCGATTTTGTTAGTAGTCGGGTTTTAGATTTTTGAACTTAATTTTTTTATTTGAATTTTATTTTTGTGTGTACTTAAACTATAATATAAAACATATTTGTAATGGGCTCGCCAAGACCTTTCATTTGATACCAAACTTGCTATCATTATCACAAATTAATATTTTTTGAGGTAAGTTTTTGACATTTAAATTCCGTCATAGCGTCATAAAAAGAATTTTTGGGGGTATGAGGAACAGGGTGTAAAGCTCCTCATCCCCCGTTGAAAAGGGAGGATCCTCCCTTTTCAATGGGGGATGAGGAGCTAACAAACGATCGACAGAAAATCCTACATCGCGCTATCAACATTATCCGCGACATAAGCCTATATAGGAGTTCCCGACTTACAACTGTCGGGCAGTTAGCCCGCCGGACACAACACCCGTCCGGTCGGAGGATCCTCCCTTTTCAATGGGGGATGAGGAGCTTTACACCCTGTTCCTCATACCCCCAAAAATTTATAAAATTTATATAGCCTATGTCACCCGGGCTATTCTTACGAATCTATTGACACCTACTTTATTAAAATCCGTTCAGTAGTTTAGGCGCTACGGTGGAACATACATACATATATACATACATACATAGACTGCCGAAATCATTACCCTTCCTTTTGGCTTCGCCGTAGTCGGGTAAAAAGAACTTAAGTACTGACTTACAGCTCGTAAGTCGGGCTCCTCACCACTGTACCACCGCCACCGCTGCTCTCTAAAATAGACTGATATAAAAAAAATGAGCTATAAGAACTGTGGTGAGAAATCTACTGTGTATCGTGTAAGGAGGGATTACTTTTCCCCGTCGGGGCCGCGGATTTTTGTACTAGATGACGTGGCCTCGGCGCAAGGGCAAAGAAGGAACATGGGTTCGGTTTTTAGTCAGTAGAAGTCTGACACTCCCCTTCGCTCTGCCCAAGAGCGGGGGGGTCATTTGATGATTTTCCACCCACCAAAAAAAAAAAGGGATTACTTTTAAGTAAGTACGATTGATATCGGTAACTTCAACTTCAACTCTGTAAACAGGGACACTTTGTTGATGGAAACTAAAAAAGAATTACCTCAAATTTATAGTTTTCTTTGGCAATGTTACAGACACCCTTCCAAATTACTTTATCGGGACCATCTTTTAGAATCTGCTGTTGGCTGTCAACAAGGTGACCCCCTCGGGCCAGTGATTTTCAGTTTAGCTATTCACCCAATTGTTCGACAGCTAAATTCTAAATTTAACGTTTGTGTACCTTGATGATGGAACTTTGGGAGGCGAAGTAGATACCGTTTTAGATGATCTAAATTTCTTAAAAAATGAACTTCATTCCATTGGCCTAGATTTAAATATTTCGAAATGTGAACTATATTTAGCTGACGGTACCGACAGACAACTGACTCTTTCAAAATTTAACTCAATAGCTCCAGACATCAAAATTATTGAAAAAAACTCTCTTCGTCTCCGTCGTCCATCAACGCGAAGGTGTCGATGGCCCCTTTTGGTCTTTTCACCTGGACCGGTATTAACTTCAAATAGGACTGCTTCTTGACTGTCCATGTCGAATTGACGACTTCTGTTTTATCTTGTGATGCTTCTGTTTTTTCAGTCTTATTTTCGCAGTGCAGCATCTTGTTATGAGAGTACTTGCAGCTGTCGACACCACACGGCTTAGGTTTGCAGTGATGTGTCTTGCTTCTGTAGCGAAGACATCTGAAGCAGAGGCGTTTGGACTTGGCCATGTCCCATCTTGCATTGGCGTCCAATTTCTCGAACTGTTCATATTCTGTTGCGTTGCTGTGCCCCGTGTTGTCACATACGGCGCACTTCGATGTTTGTGTCTTCTCAGTCACGTTGTTGACCCGTTGCGTCTTCTTTTGTTGTGCGGTCGAAGAAGGTGCTGCCATCTGTTCAGGCAGCGCGTAAGGTCCGCATAACTCTGCTTCCCTTATGAAGAACTTTTCTATTTTGATGAGGCAAGGATCTTCACGTGACTGCGTGGCTGAGAAGTCGTAGTATCTATATCGTAGAGTCGGCGTCAGCTTGTCCACCAGTGTCTTCGCGAGTTCCGGGTTGTACATGTAGTTGAAACAACCCAAAGTCTTCAGTGTGGCCACAACGTTGGATACTTTTGTGGCAAATATGCAGATGTCCCTCGGCGACTCGGTGAGGCGGGGCAGGCTACGAAGTGTCTCCATCTCCAGCATGGCTATTGACTCTGGTCTTCCAAATCATCAAATGACCCCCGTCATTTGATGATTTTCCACCCACCAAAAAAAAAAAGGGATTACTTTTAAGTAAGTACGATTGATATCGGTAACTTCAACTTCAACTCTGTAAACAGGGACACTTTGTTGATGGAAACTAAAAAAGAATTACCTCAAATTTATAGTTTTCTTTGGCAATGTTACAGACACCCTTCCAAATTACTTTATCGGGACCATCTTTTAGAATCTGCTGTTGGCTGTCAACAAGGTGACCCCCTCGGGCCAGTGATTTTCAGTTTAGCTATTCACCCAATTGTTCGACAGCTAAATTCTAAATTTAACGTTTGTGTACCTTGATGATGGAACTTTGGGAGGCGAAGTAGATACCGTTTTAGATGATCTAAATTTCTTAAAAAATGAACTTCATTCCATTGGCCTAGATTTAAATATTTCGAAATGTGAACTATATTTAGCTGACGGTACCGACAGACAACTGACTCTTTCAAAATTTAACTCAATAGCTCCAGACATCAAAATTATTGAAAAAAACTCTTCGTCTCCGTCGTCCATCAACGCGAAGGTGTCGATGGCCCCTTTTGGTCTTTTCACCTGGACCGGTATTAACTTCAAATAGGACTGCTTCTTGACTGTCCATGTCGAATTGACGACTTCTGTTTTATCTTGTGATGCTTCTGTTTTTTCAGTCTTATTTTCGCAGTGCAGCATCTTGTTATGAGAGTACTTGCAGCTGTCGACACCACACGGCTTAGGTTTGCAGTGATGTGTCTTGCTTCTGTAGCGAAGACATCTGAAGCAGAGGCGTTTGGACTTGGCCATGTCCCATCTTGCATTGGCGTCCAATTTCTCGAACTGTTCATATTCTGTTGCGTTGCTGTGCCCCGTGTTGTCACATACGGCGCACTTCGATGTTTGTGTCTTCTCAGTCACGTTTAGGGCATGCAAAACCGGAAAGTCGTCAAAACCGGTTTTGAACATCGTTTTTTTGGGACTAAAACCGAAAACCGGAGCTAGGTCCGGTTTTAGCAAAAAAAATCGAATGTAGTATAATTTAAAAAGAAACACCATTTTTTTTAAATGATACACACCCCGATGCCCTCCGCTTTCATACATGGCTTGCTCTACTCTAATATCGTTGACGTTTAATTGTCGTTCGGTCGTCCTATAAGTCCTACCTACCCAAAATAGGTATTCACGTATTCTTTGAACGGGAACGGGATTCGATAGAACGACAATCCAAACGGCTCAGAACAGAACCGAATCAAAGACTTTTGTCAGTTATAAAGTTATCTATATAACACGAATAATAAAACACAAGTTTTAATTAAATCTTGCTTGCTGTCACAAGTGGTGATTGTGGTGAACCATAATGTCATATAATTCGGGCTAACACAGCAACTACTGGATGTAATTGCGCATTTGCGCCCTTCGTGTCGTTTCATCCACGAGCTCAACATAAATGTACATTAAAAGACACAAAATATTATAAATTAATAACTAAGTAAATACTCAGATCATGTAAGATTTTAATGATCGAACAGATCAAAAATTTTAAACTTCTGCATTTTATCTTAATCCAACATCGAGGTCGCAAACTCTTTCCGCCTTGTTACAAAAGGTAGTTAAACCTGGTTTAACTTAGACCTGGTTTATCACGCATGCTGTCACTTTCTTTTGAATATTATTAAAGTGAGACGTCATGCGAGATAAACCAAGTCTAAATTAAACCAGGTTTAACTACGTTTTGTAATAAGGCGGTTTTTCTTACTTGAACTAAAAAAAAATTACGCTGTTACCCCTAAGGTATTTTTTTCTTTTAATCAATATTACTGGATCATTTAATCACTTAAATGTGGTTTTATAAAGAAAAAAAGTTTAATTTGTTTTTCTATCACCCCAATAAAATAATTAAATTAATTTAATTTTTTTATTATATTTATAATTTTAATCAATTTAATTATAAAACTCTATAGGGTCTTCTCGTCTTTTAAATTTTAGGACACGCACTTGCACTGATGCCGGTAAGGGTATTACAGTATTACTGCAACAACGCAGGCGCAGGCTGGCGGGTTAGGGGTGCGGGGTGCGGGGGTAGTGGAGGGAGGCGTGTAAGTGGGTGGATGCAGGCTGTGTTCGGTTCGGATACATTTGATGCCTCAAAATTAATTATTTTTTGAGTGTTCGAAAAAAATGTTGATAAAAATCAAAATGTTAATTGTTAAGTAACAATTAACATTTTGATTTTTATTGAGTAACAATTTTTTACTCAATAATAGGAAAACCGGAGCTGAGCTCCGGTTTTGGCTCTCAAAACCGGTTTTCAAAAATTGTAAAATTATGGCCGATTTCCGGTTTTGCGCAAAACCGGAAAACCGGTTTTGCATGCCCTAGTCACGTTGTTGACCCGTTGCGTCTTCTTTTGTTGTGCGGTCGAAGAAGGTGCTGCCATCTGTTCAGGCAGCGCGTAAGGTCCGCATAACTCTGCTTCCCTTATGAAGAACTTTTCTATTTTGATGAGGCAAGGATCTTCACGTGACTGCGTGGCTGAGAAGTCGTAGTATCTATATCGTAGAGTCGGCGTCAGCTTGTCCACCAGTGTCTTCGCGAGTTCCGGGTTGTACATGTAGTTGAAACAACCCAAAGTCTTCAGTGTGGCCACAACGTTGGATACTTTTGTGGCAAATATGCAGATGTCCCTCGGCGACTCGGTGAGGCGGGGCAGGCTACGAAGTGTCTCCATCTCCAGCATGGCTATTGACTCTGGTCTTCCAAATCTTGATTCCAAAGTCTTCATCACTTCAGCTGGATGCGCGTTGGTTATAAGTAGACCGTCGACCGCTTCTTTGGCCTTTCCCTTCAAGTTTCTTATAAGTCGATTCGTATTTTCAACTGAGGTGAACATTGCTTCTGTCTCGTAGTAAGCGGCGCGAAAGGTTAGCCACTCTTGATGAGGCCTACTGAAGAAAGGTAACTCGACGAACTTGGGTCGCTGGGTGGCACCGATAGCCCGGGTGATGGCTTCGGCTAGGACGGCTAAGTCGGTTTGACCTCCCGCCGCCCAAGTAACACATTTTGTGACAAAAGGCTTGCATATAGAATATTTTTGGAAACTTTAGTAATAAAATCCACCGTGATTAAGTTCTATAAAGGTGGTTAGAACCGATAAGCAACCTGTATGTTACCAAAGGGAGAAAAATTGCAACTTATTTATAGATGCAAAAGCGATGCATAAGGGTTCGAATTGTTATCCTGAGTGGCACTAGGAACTAACGGTGCAAATTGCGCGCCGTAAATGAATGATTGAACGATAAAGCGATACAGTTCATTCGTTGAGTGACAAATAAGATCCTAACAAGTTCTTATTTTCGGTGGAGATAAACAACAACGGCTTTGTGTTATGGCAGCTTTTATTTGTGATCTATTTTGCGAGTATTCAAAAAATATGTGTTTATCGCAGGATAACCATCATGAGCCCTTGCAAATGGTTTTTTATTGTGAAACCATGGTATATTTACTAAGTAAATTTTGATGCGCCTTCGATCTAATCAAGAATTATCAAAAAATATGCGGTGATCAAATAAATAAGATAAAACTTCATAAAAATTTGGTTGTTAAAAACCTAACATTATGGTTTAACAAAAAGTATAATGTCAAACTACATCAGAAACAGTTATCAAAACTCATTTTATTGTATGTTATTGTAATAAAATACCATTCAACAAGATACTTTTCAAGGACTCCATTTTTAAAAATGGCGATTTGAAATAGAACTTGCAGGTCATTTTTACACTCATTTGTAGCCATAATAGAGCTCCTAGGTCCAAAAATCCCTTATTAGTACCTAGTAGTGATTATTTTCACTTAACAGGTCTAGTTGCCTTTGCGTTGAATTGGGGATCCTCAAGACGGGTACAAAACCCATTTAGGAAGGTAAATAAAGTAAAATTTAATTTAATTGTAAATGTTGGCTGGAATCCTCGACTTTTATTTCGATGCCTGATTTCCTACTGATAGTTTGCAAATTTTCATTTTTCATTTATACAAGAGACATTCAGAAGGGTAGCTGATCATGCCTTGCCTACCAATCTGTGATTTACACCGTGTATAACGTAAGTAGATTAAAAAAAATACAAAGTGAACTAGTGATTTCATAACTGTTTCATAAACTATTCAATTAAGTACCTGAAATGTAGGAAATTTACTTAAATACAAATCATACTCTATTTAAATTTATTAATATGTACGGAACCTGCGATAGTGTTAGAACTGTAAGATCTTAATTGGTTCTAAATGAGAGAAAATTGTTGCTTAAGGTTTTCAAGAACCATCTTTTGGAATCGATCTACGCGTTACAGTGGCATATTAGAGTATATTAGACCTTACAAAGGCAAATTACACTAGGTTCCAAATGAGCTGCAATAATAACTCTTGAGCCACTACAGGTGATAAGTAACTTATTATTATACTACTTATTTAGTACTAAAGGTGCCAAATAAGGAAAAATTACCACCTATTAAGGTACGGTTCTTAATGGGAGATTTTAAGATGTCTTAAGCTTCTTTGAGTTCTAAAAGATTGAAAATTGAAACCTATATGCGTCTATAACTTATAAATTCGGCCTAGTGCCACCATAAGTTATAAAGCAGGAACAAAAATCACTTAAAAGCAACTGTTAGTGATAAGAGTTACTCATATGCAAATTCGAGCGCTGTTTGCATCTAAAGGGTGTTTTTTTTAGAGGTATAGAACTTTGAAATGGAATAAAACAAAGATGATTTTTTTAAATTGATATGAAATTTACTTTATTCGAAAGATAATCTTCTGGCATTATAATTTAAATATGACTTCTGACATATGACCGCCACGGCTGGCTCGCACGTAGTCTAATCTGGAGCACCAATTTTCGATGACTTTTTCCAACATTTGTGGCCGTATATCGGCAATAACGCGGCGAATGTTGTCCTCCAAGTGGTCAATCGTTTCGGGCTTATTGGCGTAGACTAGCGACATCACATATCCGCACAGAAAATAGTCAAGCGGCGTTAAATCGCACGATCTTAGAGGCCAATTCATGGAATTCACGGGTCCGAAACGTGAAACTATGCGGTTACAAAACGTTTCCAAACGGTTACAAAATAAATTTGCACAATTTGCAAGCGTTGTTCAGGCGTCAGTCTATTCATGTTGAAATGCCAAACCAAACTAAACATAAATCACTTGACAGCTGACAGAATGGCCGCCAGTTAAAAAAGTGTTGCCAACTTAAAGTTCTATACCTCTAAAAAAAACACACGTTATAAGTAATACCGTACACTCTTGCATCACTTAAATGCTACCTACAGTTGCAGAATAAGTTCCAAAATACACTAACGTGCTACTTGGGCGGTAACTGACGTGTTTCGTCATGCTTCGTTGGCCTTGTTTCTTCTATGTGGACGACGGTTGGTTCTTCTGGGGGGTTGTGAGGTTCGTCGGCAATTGCTAACACCGGCGGACGAGTCACTTGATGCTCCAACCAATTGTCTACTCTTGCATTGGCTTCTGACTTCGAGTAGAGACTGACGTCATCTTCTTCATCCTCGGAGTCTTCTTTCTCTAGGACAGCCATGCGTGCTGCGGCTAATTCCACTTGAAGGCGAAGTAAATCTTCTTTCGCCTTTGCAAGCTTGAGTTGCTTCGTTCTGCTATGTGTTGATCCGCCCCCTCCCCCTTTCTTGCTAGGGGGGGCAGGTCCTGATGGCCGGTCGTCTTCGGTGGACCGACGTTGCTTCTCAAAACTTGCTTTACTGTAGTGGTTTCTGTTTGACGAGTGTTGGTAGTCGGCGGCTTCATCAGCTGCTTGGCCTTCGTCCCTGCAGTCAGCGTCGTCGTAGCTGATGGGGTTACGGACGGGGCGATGGCGCCAGCGGGATTCGAGGGGCGCTTGCGGCTGAGGCGGCGGTTGCAGCAGTCGAAGTAGTTGCTTCGGTGGCGGAAGTCTCATAGGATGGATCAGTCGCCGCGGAGGTGTCTGTTCGTTCCGATGTCTCCGGGGCAGTCGTCCCTGTTGCTGTAGATTCTTCCGTGCTGGCTTCTGCACTGGTACCAGTCGCCGAGTTTGTGGTCTCGGACGACGTAGGATTCTGTTCCGTCGGCGGCTTGCGGCCCCTTCCCTCGGAGCGTGTGACGGGCATGTTGGCTTTTTGGTTGTCTTCAGAACACTCTTCCCTAATAAATCTTCCCTATAAACTGTAGCACGAAGTCTTCACGTAGAGATGTCTTCCCTAGTAACTGTAGCACGAAGTTTTCACGTAGAGATGTCTTCCCTAGTAACTGTAGTAGGGCGTCTTCCCTGTAGCACGACGTCTTCAGTTCGTGAAATCTTCTAGCTTGGTGAAGTCTTCAGGTCTGTTCCCCACGATATTCGGCTCTCGAAGGACCATTAAATGTGCAGACTGGGCAGTTGGGCACATTTGTGCACTGGGTTGGTGGGGAATAAGACCACTGGTTGCTTGTAGTTTCTTCTTTTTATTAGGAGAGTTTCTTACTGAAGTAGTAGCTGGATTCGGAATGATTTTACAACCAAAAAAGCCAGCGCCTTAGAATTTGTATATAAAAATGGGAACACCATTTTTATATACATGACGACGGTAGGTCAACTATTTCGGGTACATCGTTGTCAGATTCCAAGTTCAGCATGGCGGAGGTACGAAATAATAGTCTCAACACTGATTACAACCGCCTATTTATTTACTTCCGATAACAAATTAACAAAATCCCAAACAATCAAGCTGATGGAAATGGATTAAAGTACGGAAACGCGGTAAGTTCGATACAGGCGGGCACCACGACCGTTCCCACTCGTGTCTCACCAAAAAAAAGTAACGTCCCTCAAGTCAAATGCGTCTAACGTCAACGTCAACCGACCACTCACAACTGACATTTGACATATTATGACAACTGACAGCTGTCATCTGTCAACCGAAAACTGTCAAACCAGACCTGCCACGCTCTGCATCGACCTCACCCAAGCTCACTGCTTGACGTTTCCGACTTTAACGATGATAGATCCGAAAAACGATGATAGATGGCGTTATTCTAAATTGTCAACTCTAAATATTGTGCCTCGGTGTTGAATCTGCGACACGGCCATCTTGATATTTCACACGTCCTCGTGTGAGGCTCAGTGTGAGGTATCTGCAACAAGAATTCACGGAAAGTAAATCGTCCCTTACTCGGCCTCCCTGACCAAGACGTCGGAGTATTAACACACACACACAATTCAAAACAAAATTTTGTTCTGATCCATAATCTCATCAAATCTCATAAAGAAAATCTCAACATTGAAATCAACATTCTTCAAGAATCATCAACTTTCGACCAAATCTAGTATCCAATCAAATCCAGTATGCAATGCTCTGCTCGGTACCACAACACACACAGCTTCCAACAGGCAACCATGGGACCTCCATTCGGTACCCAACCTCAACACATCTCATTGCCTCCATCCGGCAACCATGGGACCTCCATCCGGTACCCAACATCAACTCAACTCAACACATTGCCTTTATTTAGCACCTTTAGCTACATTACCATGCTGAACGTTGGTCACAGCCCTCAAGTAAACACTTACACACGTGCAGCAACGAACAGCATTGCAATGTATGCAATCTGAATCACTTGCATACTACATTTGCATCTTTTACCTCTCACTTAAGGTCTGACCCCTTCATCATCACCCGATCTCGTTTTGTCAGTGTCTATCATGTCAAAGTCAAATTTCCAGTCAGCAATTGCGTCACATGCTTCAATTGACCGTATTTTCTCAAATCGTATCTCATTTGATGACATTATGAACCGAAACTAATCTCAAATAATTGTCGGGTAAAATGTGAAATAAAATTTCTAAAACAATTCCATCGGTCTCAACAGAAGTCAAAATTTGTACAGTTGACCTTACAGAAGTCTGCCCAATACCAGTCGTTCGGCCGTTCCTGGCCCAAGTGGGTGGGGAATAAAAGGTATTCTGATCAAAATCATTACAGGGTCTAATGAAAATCATAACAAACTCTTTTTCTCAAAGCTGACATGTCGAACAACACCCATACTCATTCAAATAATAGGAAACTCATTAAAATATTGCAGTGCTCATACTCTGACCTCTATCCGGTCTTCATCATCACACTTATAGCCTCCATCCGGCCATAAGCATCAAAACAATCGACCTCCATCCGGTCTTCAACACGTAACCTCTATCCGGTTACTAACACAACAGGCAACCTCTATCCAGTCACCTATACCTACATGTAACCTCCATCCGGTTACATACACAACAGGCAACCTCTATCCGGTCATCTCCACATGTAACCTCCATCCGGTTACATACACAACAGGCTACTTCTATCCGGTCACCTCCACATGTAACCTCCATCCGGTTACATGTACAACACCATCAAGATAATCATTTCGAGCCTTTATCAAAATATTTTTTAAAGTAGGGTTGTTCAACATGTTACTTTATTTATCCTATAACGTTACAGGTTATAAGAAAACTCTTACTATGCTAGGTACCTACTTTAAATGTTAAGTTGACCACTTAGTATTCAACTAGTCTTGTTGTAATATGGAATCTAGAAATCACTAGTAAACAAAGATGAATATGCTGTCAATAGATTAATTAATTGGGAACGAAATTCTAACGGAACATCTGTATCAACTGTATTGAAATCAATTTGAATATTAGAAGCATTCTTGAGCTTATTTGAAACATCACATAACCTAACAACCTTTTCACGACACAAAAACAACACTATCACACGTCTATTATAACTAGCATTTAAATCCTTGTTGTAAAATCTCAACGCCAATTAAAATATCATTTTTTTTAAAACAACTATCCGGTACAACATGAAATAAAATCTCTAATAGTAAATCGATAATCATAACCTCAGTAAATAATTGTGAAGTACAAACTATCATGACCTATCCCGGGTCAATTTACAATGTTATTTACACGCTTGCCACTGAACTGTAACGAAACATTTTTGATCAGAGAGCATTCGGCACCAGAATCATAGTAAAATGGATACGACTCACCAGATATTCATCAGCACACCGCTGGGATTGCTCACATAGCAAACTTCAACACGTCGCTCGCTATTTGCCTCTGCTGCAGGCTGCAGGCACTGCTTGGTCAGCCTGCCGCGCCGCCGCGCTGCCAACCACGCGCCGCCAAGCCGCGTCCCGCCGCCGCGCCGCCGGCGCCGCTGCCGAAGTAAATTCTCAGCGCACCGTGCCGTCATCGCACCATGACGTCATCGCACCATTCTTCGTATTTTCTTCAGCTCGAGTGAATCCCGGTTCTGATGTCGCATCAGGGTCTTCGCGATCGTCATCACCATACGGGGCGCTCCAGACTATAAACAGCTCCTTAAAATCGCTCCATTTCATCCCAAGACAAGATATGGGCGACAGCCATGACGAAACTTCTCCCATGAGTCTCGTGGAATTCGCTGCGTCCCCTGTAGGCACGCCACAGCGCCGGTTTCTGCTGTCTTCACAGCACCCCGGCGGTCCATCCCCACCAGGTGAGACCAACGGTTACCCGGAGGAGGCCCAGCGGAGGACGACCAGCGACGGAGGTGCCGACTTACGACGCACCTACAGTGGATGTGCGACTCCCGTTCGTCCCGTTTCACCCATATCGGATCGATAACACACATGTCGGCTGTTGCCAACCAAGCACGCGGGACAATATTCCGTTTTTCAAAGTCAAAATGCGGTAGGCGAATATCCGTACTCGCAAAAGGTGTCTTCATTGCTTGCACAATAGCCATAAAGTTTTTGTTTAGCTGCGCGAACAGAAAACACCACATTTCCGTTTCTATGTCACTTTCAGACGCACGCGCATTGTCTTTACACTTTTCCGGCCTAGCACTGTCACTTACACTATGTAGGCGTTAGAGTTACATACCACTTCTGATGACGACGGTAGGTCAACTATTTCGGGTACATCGTTGTCAGATTCCAAGTTCAGCATGGCGGAGGTACGAAATAATAGTCTCAACACTGATTACAACCGCCTATTTATTTACTTCCGATAACAAATTAACAAAATCTCAAACAATCAAGCTGATGGAAATGGATTAAAGTACGGAAACGCGGTAAGTTCGATACAGGCGGGCACCACGACCGTTCCCACTCGTGTCTCACCAAAAAGTAACGTCCCTCAAGTCAAATGCGTCTAACGTCAACGTCAACCGACCACTCACAACTGACATTTGACATAATTATGACAACTGACAGCTGTCATCTGTCAACCGAAAACTGTCAAACCAGACCTGCCACGCTCTGCATCGACCTCACCCAAGCTCACTGCTTGACGTTTCCGACTTTAACGATGATAGATCCGAAAAACGATGATAGATGGCGTTATTCTAAATTGTCAACTCTAAATATTGTGCCTCGGTGTTGAATCTGCGACATACAAATTTCTAAGGCGCTGGCCAATCACAATCGAGTGTATGCGCATGTGTTAGAAAGTGTATGTAAATCTATATGTATATGTATTAATATCCATCAATTAATAAACTTTGAGTGTCAGGATGATTACTAGTTATTTACTGTGTTCGAATGTCTCTTTATAAAGGTGTGTTGGGAATAGGGGTTTTATGAAGTAAAAGCACAAAAGACAAGACTATTCATTTTATTTCTTTTGGTCTTGTCAACTACATCAAACTCGATTCCATTCGCTAGGTTCCTAGTCTTCGTGGAGAAGAATGGACAAGAAACTCCACGGGAACATATTTTAAAGTATTATGCAAAGACAACCTGGCATTGTCTTGGACTGTCTCAGTTACAGCAATCTACCAGTTTACATGAACAACAATCAATATAACCCATATTATAGTACATATTTCTAACACATAATTATCAGTAATATTCATTATACACTATGAACCGTTATTCTAGACCTATACAGTGAGACAGCATCTTTTCGGATCTGACGTCACGACCTCTCTTGTTCCCCCTCCCAACCGGCTCCGCCCCGCTGTGGCCGGGGGGAGGGGGCGTGGAGCTTGCCCGAATAGTCAGGCGCACTCCTCACATTGGCATCGTTTTTCGGTGCGATCACACCTCTTCTAGTGCGGGCAACAGCGCTGCTGTTTAGTGTTTAAAATTATTAGTTTAAATAAAAGCACTACATTTTTAGTTCGTGGAAAAACTTTATTCAGTGGTTATTTGAAAACTCGGTAATAGTGTTTCGAGTACTTGTTTTTTATAAGAAATGGAAAAATCCACGAAAGCACCTGCCGAGGGTGACGGGAGTCGCCCGCCTCCCCCTGTTTCACCGCAGGCATCTTCTTCGTCGTCTTCATCGTCGTCGAGCAGCTCCGCCCCACGTCGGAGACACCGGCAACTGCGGCAGGAAACCCGAGAAACTGACAAGCGCAGGTTAGACTCGCTGTCAAATCAAGTGAGTGAAATATTATCGTACTTAAAAAATAACGATCGCTTTTCAAACAAAGAAACCGAGCCCGAATCTGATTCTGATATTTCCTTACATCCATCTGAAGGCTTGAGGGTTTCTCTTGGGAATGATCACCTTCTCAGTAAACCAAAGAAGGCGAAAGTATTCGAATTTCCAGTATCCACTACCCTAAGAGAACCTACTGTTGAAAATGCCTCTGAGAGTAGATTACATGTACTTGTGGGAATGATGTCCACGAGAAACGTGTGTAATAAAGTAAACGACTCTTCCACTAGAAACACATTTAATAGCTCAGACAAAAACCGAGAACCGCAGAGGAAAATCCATGCGTCAGACTTGTGTCGCTTTTTGACACCTCGCTCCGGCAAATAAGGATGGGCGTAGCAATTAGTGATGTGCCGCCACACCACCCCCCTTGGAGTTTGGAAAACCTGCAGAAAGATAATTAGGAAATCTAACTACGCGTCCGGACCTTGTGGTTTGTACCGGACGTTGACCATCTGGGTTTTCTATTACCGACTTTGATGCATCTTCAGATGAGTCGGACAAAATAAAGGCAGGTTTGACACGATCTATTGTGACTGTAACTGGTCCTCTTTGTAGTTCTACAGTGACGGTCTTATCTGTCCTCTCTAACACAGGATACGGACCTGAATATGGTGGTTCTAAAGATCCTCGAGGTGCACCTTTTCTAATAAAGACGTGTTTGCAAGTCTTGAGGTCCTTGTGCACAAATACAGAAGCTGGCGAATGTCGAGCTGCTTCTTGTGGCTTCAAAAATGACATGTTATGTCTCAGTTGCGAGACAAAATCTGGCGGTCTCAGCTGGTTATTATTACTTGATTGGAAGAACTCACCCGGTATTCTCAAGCGCTCACCATAAACCATTTCAGCGACGGAGCATTGCAGGTCTTCTTTCCAAGCTGTACGCACGCCGAGCAATACGACAGGTAAAACGTCTGTCCAGCGCTGCTCGCCGTGAGCCATGATGGCAGCCTTCAAAGTGCGGTGAAACCTCTCAACCATCCCATTCGCTGCAGGGTGGTAAGCAGTCGTGTGGCGCAGCTGGACTCCACAAAAATCTGTAAGAGCTTTGAAAAGTGAGGAGGTAAATTGACGACCTCTATCTGTTGTCAATGTCTCTGGACAACCGAATCGCGAAATCCATAACTCATAGAATGCCTTTGCTACTGTTTCTGCTGTAATGTCCTGCAGCGGCTGTACTTCTGGCCAACGTGTGTATCTGTCGACCGCTGTGAGACAGTATTTATAGTCGCGAGATGATGGCATTGGTCCGATTAAATCTATATGCACGTGACTGAAGCGTGATTGTGGCAGTTTGAAATTGCCTAGAGGAGATGAAACATGACGGTGTACTTTAGTCTTTTGGCAAGCTTCACAGGTACGAACCCAATCGCGACAATCCTTTCGAGCTGAGGGCCAAATAAATCTATCAGTTACCATCTTTGTAGTCGACCTCGTTCCGGGATGGCTCATCGAGTGAATGGAGTTGAAAATCTGCCGACGCAGCTCCTTTGTAGCAAAAGGTCGAGGCCTCGGCAGAGAGACGTCGCAGAATAAAGTGACGCTTGTACCTGGTAAAGACATTTGTTCCAGCTTCAATGAAGTTGAGCGATTGGAGATAATAGTCTGTAGCTCGGTGTCATGTTCTTGAGAATGCGCTAGTTGTTCTAATGTAGGAGGTGACGCTACAGCTTCGATGCGTGTCAACGTATCGGCAGGGATGTTGTCTTTACCCGAAATATGTCTTATGTCCGTTGTAAATTGCGACACGAAATCGAGATGATTAAATTGTCTAGGTGAGCATTTCTGCTTGTTCTGCAAGAAAGCGTAGGTGATTGGCTTGTGATCCGTGTAAATAACAAAGTGTCTACCTTCGATCATATAGCGGAAATGTTTAACGCTTTCGTATATCGCCAACAACTCTCGGTCATAAGCGCTATATAGCTGTTGGGATTTGCTCAGCTTCTTTGAGTAAAAAGCAAGGGGTTGCCATTCCTCATCTACCAATTGCTGGAGTACCGCGCCCACGGCCGAGTTAGAAGCGTCGGTCACAAGGGCCAAAGGTGAATTCATGACCGGATGTGCGAGTAAAGTGCATTTAACAATACTTGCTTTGCAGTTGTTGAAAGCTTCAAGGAGTAGTGGCGTCCAGGTGATTGGATGAGTACCCTTTACTTTGGGTCCCGACAGCATCTCGTGCAGCGGTGCTTGATCAGAGGCAGCGTTCGGAATGAATCGGCGATAAAAATTTAGCATTCCCAAAAATCTGCGTAAACCGTTGACGGTTTTTGGTGGTGGAAACTCCTTTATGGCTTTAACCTTGTCTTCCAGGGGTCGCGTGCCATACTGGGTGATGTGGAAACCAAGGAAATCTAGTTCGCTTTTGCTGAATTCACACTTCCCTTCATTGATACGGAGACCGTAGTCATGCAGACGCTTGAAAACCATTTCCAGGTGTTCCAGGTGTTCGGATTGACTTCTAGAGTACACCAAAATGTCATCAATGTAAGAGAAACAGCAGAAATCGAGGCCTCTGAGCACCTCATCAAGAAATCGCTGAAAAGTTTGTGCGGCATTACGCAAACCGAAAGACATGAACGGAAATTCTAGTAGGCCAAATGGAGTTGTGATTGCAGTCTTTGCTATGTCCTCTGGGGCTACTGGAATTTGATGATAGGCTTTTTCCAGGTCGATTTTTGAGTATGCTGTACAACCAGCTAGTCTATGAGCGTAATCTTCTATATGCTTCATAGGGTACCTGTCAGGTATAGTGCGCGCATTTAAAGCACGGTAGCCCCCGCAAGGTCTCCAGCCGTTCTTCTTCGGAGCCAGGTGCAATGCCGACGCCCATGGTGAATCTGATGGTCTCGCAGTGCCTTCTCGAATCATGTTATTAATCTCTTCTTTGGCAATCTTGAGACGATCAGGAGCTAAACGACGCGGTCTGCAAAATACAGCGGGTCCAGGTGTAGGATTTATGTAGTGTACGGTTGAGTGCTTAACTTCACGAAATACTCCAAAAGGTTTGGTCAAATTAGGGTACCGGGAAAGTAATTTGTGAAATTCAGTAGAACCCGATATCGCTTTGATACTGGTTTGGTTACAAACCCTGAGGGTTCCAGGTGCAGTTAAAGTTGTCATACTATCAATCAGACGCCTGTGTTTACAGTCCACCAAAAGTCCGTAATGCGCAATGAAATCAGCTCCTATGATTGGCTTATCCACAGTCGCTACCACGAAATTCCACACAAAGTCTCGTCTCAAACCCAGGTCCAGGTGCAAAGTCATGGTACCGAAGGTGCTGATGATGCTACCGTTTGCAGCAGTAAGACTGTAGTCCGCAGGTTGTCTGGACTGGCGCAGGAATCGACGTGGGAGCACACAAAGATCCGAACCAGTATCTATCAAAAACTGTACCTTTGTTTTCCGGTCTGTGATGAAAAGGCGACTGGTAGCACCTTGACAGTCGTTAGTCGCCTCTACGAACTGTCGCTCTAGTTTACCGACTTGTATGAACAAGGAGATGTGCATTTCGTAGCTTTATCTCCAAACCTCTTGTGGTACCAGCATACGCCACGTGTATTGCTGCGGCTACTGCTCCTCGATCGGTATCTGCCTCTAGAGGGAGAGAGATCACGCGAACGTATGTTTAATTGCGATATTTGTTGGCTTAATTCTGAATGTATACGTGACGTAATCATTTCATCGATACGTTTCAATAAACCGTCGAAATTACTGAAGGCGCTGGCAGCGTTCGTGCTTGTACTCGCTACCTGGTGGTGTAACGGCGCCGCGACCTCACAAATTTTATCCGCTAATTCCGCGACGACTTCCAGGCTACCAGAGGTTTGCGTCACAATAATTGCTTGAACATGAGGAGGTAGGCGACTCGACCACAAACTTCGCAAAAACTCGTCAGTTACCTCGTTTGCGGCAAGCGTTTTTAAATGGCGCAGAAATTGCGACGGTTTCCTATCGCCTAATTCTTCGTGCGAAAGTAACTGAGTAATTTGGTGTTGACGAGAAATAGATAACCGTTTTGTTAGCTCTTGCTTTAACTTCTCGTACCTGTTGGTCGGTGGAGGGTTTCTCACGATGTCTTTTACTTCGCGAATGTACTTATGTTCAAGCTGAGAGATGACATGGTAAAATTTCGTACTGTCATCTTTAATGTCGGAAATTTTAAATTGTGCCTCTGCTTGCGCGAACCATACCTCCGGGTCTTCTGGCCAGAATGGCGGCAGACGCACTGCAACTCTGTTCACTGTGGCGTCGGATGCTGCATCTACAAAATCTCCGTCGGCTTCGTCCAATCTAGGTGCGTGTTTGTCCGTCATGACGGATCACGTCGGGGTCACCAATTGTGGGAATGATGTCCACGAGAAACGTGTGTAATAAAGTAAACGACTCTTCCACTAGAAACACATTTAATAGCTCAGACAAAAACCGAGAACCGCAGAGGAAAATCCATGCGTCAGACTTGTGTCGCTTTTTGACACCTCGCTCCGGCAAATAAGGATGGGCGTAGCAATTAGTGATGTGCCGCCACATACTAAATAAACTACATCATTTTGATACTAATGATTGGCAAAGGGTTAGATACCTAGAAACTGAGAAAAAGTATGTCGCTAAGCCAGGTTTTTACGAACTCGATGTTAACACTGAACTTAGACATTGTGATACAAATTCTTCTTGGCTTAAATTACTTGATAGATCGTTTAGAGCTTTTACCCATGGGCTTATACAACAAAATGAGCTGCTAAGAAACAATTTTCAGCAAATCATAGAATGGGCGCAATCGCCTGGCTGTGTACTTAACGCTGACACGCTTTATGAAAAGATTAATGCTTCTTTTTCCGAAAACTCATCTTACATGAAAGTGTCCGAGGATCTCTTGCAAATGAGTTGTGGGAGACGTGCTGATATCATTCAAAGACGTCGTGACTGTATTTTGTCGGGTGTCAGGGACAAATATGTAAAGGTGGACTTGCAAAAGATCCCCCCAACACAAGATAACCTTTTTAATCCACAGGATTTAACCACCTTTTTGCAAAGGGCTGGTGGTACAAGTAAGTTGTTCTCTGCCCAAAAGCGCTCTGCGGAAGAGCCTCATGCCATGTCTATGCGGAATAGACAGGATGGCCCTCCAGCTAAGCGACCACGCAAGCCCTTTCACGGTGACAATCCTGGGTTCGATCCCCAGCCATCCACGAGCTTTCAAGCGCCCCCGAAAAGTAGAGGCCGAAAGTCGGGAAACAATAAATCCGGTACCAGGCATAACGAAAACAAAAAACGGTTCTCCGGCAATCGTAAATCCGATCAGTATCGTAAGTGACTATCCTCAAGAAATTTTATTTTATGGCGGGCGGTTAAAAAATTACATTCAAATTTGGAAGAATTACGGTGCTCCAGAGAACATTATAAAAATGATATCTGGTTACCGAATTCCCTTTTTCAAAATACCCCCACTTCAAAGTCCAGACTTATTAACACGTTTTCAAACTCCAACGAGCTTATTGATGTCAGAACAGATCGATATTTTGAAACAACAGAAAATCTTGATTCGAGTAGATCCATCTCCAAGTTATGTCTGTCCGATGTTTTTAGTGCAAAAGTCAGATACCAACAATCGCCCGATATTCAATTTAAAAAATCTAAATCGTTACGTAATGCAAACAAAGTTTCGCTTAATAAATATGTACCGTGTGCCGGATTTCTTGCAACCGAACGACTGGGCGATCAAAATAGACCTTTCTCAGGCCTATTTTCACCTAGCAGTCAGCCCCAGTCATCACCCATTTCTGCGAGTATTATACGCAACAGAAAAGAAGTCGAGCCCGGAGCTCCTTCAGATCACTTGTCTGCCATTCGGGCTGTCATCAGCACCCAGGGCATTTGCGACAGTGACAAATTGGGTAGCAGACGTGCTGCGAGAGAAGGGCTTGCGAGTTATCGTCTATTTGGACGATTATTTAATCGTGAACCAAGATCGATTAATCCTAATGGACCATGCTGCGGAAGCTATAAGAGTCCTAACAACTCTGGGATGGATGATCAACTACAAAAAATCCACATTGATCCCTACCAAGGCAGTAGACTATCTCGGCATAAAATGGAATCTCGCCCTGAATTCCAAGTATTTGCCCCAGGAAAAGGTTTCCAAAATCTCCAATATGATACGCCACATACTACAGGTAAATCGATGGAGTTTGCACGACGCTCAATGCTTGATAGGTATGCTAAACTTTGCAGCCTTCGTTGTGCCCAGAGGTCGGCTTCATTGCCGCCCGTTACAAGTAGCCTGCAATCGGCTTCCAAAGCACCAAGCACGCGTAAAACGGCCACTCGAGCCGGAAGTGTCGACGACCTTAATGTGGTGGTTACGAGCTCTGTCTACAGGAATAGCGATACGTCCAGATCCTGTCTCACACTATGTAACGACAGACGCATCTGCCAGAGGCTGGGGTGCCATAGTAGACAACGCTTGTCTGAGCGGATTATGGTCCCCGGAGCAGAAACATTGGCACAGCAATTTAAAGGAAATGTGGGCAGTTATACAGGCCTTAACCAATCGTCAGCAATCGCTACGTCATTCAACCGTGCTAGTTCAGTCGGACAACAAGAGTGTGGTGAGTTACATGCGGAACGAGGGCGGTCTCCGATCACAGAACCTCTACCGGCTAACTTGCATGTTATTCGAGATTGCGGACGAGAACAAGATTCACCTGGTCTCTCAGTACCTGCCCGGTCAAGTAAACACAGAAGCAGACATGCTGTCAAGGCTCAAATTACCCGGGGAGTGGACCCTAATGGAGGAAGCATGTCAAGAGGTATTTCGCAAGTTCGGAAGGCCCAAAATCGACTTGTTCGCCTCGAAAACCGCACACGTGCTTGCGCGCTACGTCTCACGAGATTGCAAAGACTCGAAAGCAGAGTTTCACGACGCCTTCAGCAGAAGGTGGTCATACCGTCGAGCGTGGATATTCCCACCACCACACCTAATTCCACGAGTTCTGTCACACCTCAACCTGTGCAAGGGTCGATACATCCTAATAGTACCGCGCTGGTCCAAAGTGTTTTGGCGACCAGACCTGAAGAGGAGAGCGGTGAGCGCTCCTTTACCCATATTCAATCTTCATCGGCGGTTACTAGATACACGGACTTATCTGCCTCCGGTTCACGTGGACCAGATGTATCTAGAGGCATGGCTAGTGAAGGGTGGTGTGCCGAATTAACAAATTGGTCTCAAAACGAAATAGACCTACTTAATTCTAGCTGGCGACCCTCCACGAAGAAAATGTATGCTGGTATTTGGAAAAAATGGTTAAATTGGTGTACTCATAATAATTTCAACCATACAAACCCCTCTGGTGCCCAAGTCGCTAAGTACCTTGCATACTTGCACTTAACTCTTAAACTGTCTTATAAAACTATTCTAGTTTATAAATCAACAGTTGCCACTTTGGCCTGTTCTAACGGACAAATCATAAGCCGTGACCCTATCGTTCAGAGAATGTTAAAAGCTATTTCACTTGCTAATGTTGATTCCAAACCTAAAAATTCTTTCATTTGGGATCCACGTATTGTGGTAGAATGGCTCAGCTCTAACCAGCCGCCTCATGCAAGTTTATTCCAAGTATCCCGTCGCACAGCACTGATTTTGCTACTCGCTTCTAGTCGTAGAGTACATGACCTGACACTGTTACGGGTTGATAGTGCACATTTTGAAGAGAATTCTAATAATATTGTTTTACACCCAGCATTTGGCTCAAAGACAGATAGCTATACGCACAGACAATCATCATGGAAATTGCACACACATACAGATAAATCCATATGCCCTGTATGGTGGATACGTAAGTTGATAGAAGTATCATCATCACGTAGAATTAACAATGACATTAATCATTTATTTATATCAACTCGTGGTAGAGTCAGGCCAGCCTCCCGAACAGTGATTGGAGGATGGGTTAAAACTATTCTTAAGGAGGCAGGAGTAGAGGCTACTCCTGGTAGTACTCGAAGTGCCGCAGCATCTCTCAACTGGCTTGAGTGCCACAATATTGACGAGATCGTGGCAAAAGGGAACTGGCGTGTCCCCAACACATTTGCACGGTTCTATTCAGCCGAAATTAACACATCGCAAAGTCGTAACAATTTATCTCTGACATTTGAAGCTGTGTAGATTCTAAATAATAAATGATTACTTAAATAATCAATGTAATTTCAATAAATAAGCAACATATTGCTATATTCAGTTAAATTGATTTATTTAATCTAAGTAGGTATGATATGCATAACTAATGTAACTTTAGTTCAAAGCAAATCTTAATTCTTCGAATATCATATCATTATAGCATACAATATGGTACTAATCATGTTATGTGAATAGCAAAACTTATGTATGTGTAAGTTCTTTTTACTGTGGTATACCTACTTAGTTTTGGTGGTTCATTAAAAATCTTTTTCTTTACATAATTATACAGTTTTTTTATTTATTTTCATAAATATTCCCTGCAATTTCTTTCATTGAGTCACTTTCATTTCTGATAATAATGTTCTCACGCAGTTTTATTTTGCTTAATGTAAATACTCATAAGTAATTTCTTTTTCACACATTGGCATATACTTAGCTTGCCACCAGGCGATAATAAACACATCTCACTGTATAGGTCTAGAATAACGGTTCATAGTGTATAATATAATGTTTTACCTGAAAATAAAACAGTTATTATATACGGAACCTTATTCTAGACCTATATTTTGAATCCTGCCTGGTGGACTCATAATCCACCGGAAGTGAGATGCAATGTGAGGAGTGCGCCTGACTATTCGGGCAAGCTCCACGCCCCCTCCCCCCGGCCACAGCGGGGTGGAGCCGGTTGGGAGGGGGAACAAGAGAGGTCGTGACGTCAGATCCGAAAAGATGCTGTCTCACTGTATAGGTCTAGAATAAGGTTCCGTATATAATAACTGTTTTATTTTCAGGTAAAACATTATATAGTCAATTATCAACATCAATTAACTTACATGAACATTGTAGGTAGATCCTTAGGACAATACACATAGGTTACAGCTTGCTACACTTGGTAGTCTTGATTCATTAGACACATTATGAATATAACACTCTGGGTACAGATCCAGATATTACTCGTATTTAACTAGCTAACTCGTAGAATAGTTGCCGCGTAACTGTTGCCGAATTGCCGGTCCTTTCACTTTTATAACCGTCCAATCTTAAAAAGTTAATCAACGACTACCGCCATAATACACCAATGGCAAATGGTTATACATTATAGCTAAATAACTAATAACGTAAATGATAATTAGCAAATCCTATGTAGTGAAACTATTTTAAAACGTCTTAAGTTAATTTAGCAATATAGTATGTTTTTATTTGTAATCTTTATGACTATCTGATAAAATATGAATATCAACCGATAGTTCAGAGAATTGATTGAAACTACTTAATTTATTAAAATTGCAAGATAAAATGTAGGGAACATTTTAAGTATCTTTTAATAATAACTATATAATTTATTGGCAATTTATAATAAATAAACATTTAACTTGACTTAAGAGGAAATGCGAGTGCTATCTCTTTCTACTATCGCTGTCTCTCTCCGTCCTCCTGCCCTCAAATTCGTGCGATAAGGACAACTGTAGAAAAAAGTTAGAATTCGAGGTTTGGCTCTCGCCTATTTCCTCCTCCAATATTGAACCAATTTACGATTGATAAGTCAAATCATTACTTTTTTAAACAAAAGTATTAAGAATTGTACCTTGCACATCTACCTACAATAAGTAGCAAAAACATTTTAAAAATACAAAGCATTGTATTTATTAAACATACTTTTGTTTAAAAAAGTAATGATTTGACTTATCAATCGTAAAAGATATTTTAGACAATGAATATGGAGGTTATATACTACGCCGCTATGTTTTTCTTTTTTCGTTAATAGTTGTCAAATTTGTACACTAGGACTCTGTTAACAGCGATCTAAACAAGCAATTTTGAGCATTTTTTGTGGGTTCTAGTGCTTATAAAAATAATTTATCACCAAAAAGGAAAACATAGGGGCATAGAAAGAAAGAAAGAAAGAAAGAAAACATATTTATTTAGCACAATATGCCACAAGTGCACACAACAAAAAATAAAAATTAAAAGAAAATGAAATAGTAAATGCATAGAAATAGTTAATATTTATTATTCTGTAAAAAACCATTGCTCTAGGGTCATTAACCAAAAAGAAAACAGGCGAGAGCGTTTGTATGGAGAAAAGACCACTCACGTTTCCTCTTAACTATTCAAATATCGTGGTTCGGAAACCAAGTCTTTTAAGCTACAATAAAAGCTACTTCTATAAAATACGTCGGGATATAAAATACCATTAGAATAATGTAAATAAGGTTTATTTGAAATTAGAACCTTTGTTTTTTAGATATTTACGATAATTATTATTATTAAATCAACAATATACTTGACGCAACTTCGCCCTACGTCATTGTCACTTGACATCTGACAGCCGATGTTGCTACGTTATTTTGGTCTGAATCGTAGACAGAGAATAGGTTTCCCCATTTCCACCACCATTCTCTGTCTACGGTCTGAATCAAAGAAATCTCAATTTTATATACTTGAACAATTAAAAACAGTGCTAAAAATTACAAAAATAATTAAAAAGATATAACACATGCGCAATATAGCCTCTTGATACAATTTGGCGCCGAAAAATTACCATTTCTGCGCGGGAAAATTTACTATGCTATTTTTTAGTGGTAAAACATTCTTTACAATATGTAAATTATGTTCCTAATCTTAGGACTAACTTAAATTACATAATAAACACAAAAACTATACAAAAAACCTTGATTTACACCTTAAAATTACAAAAATACTGAAACGGTTCTCGTTAAGGTAACGCAACGCAGTAGCTAAGCTTCGTGAACTATGAACCTAAACACTAGCGCCGCTAGGCGGTAGGAATGCACAACTTAGGATTATGCCTTTCTTTAGGCTGGGGTACGCTAGTATTATATTATCTGTGCCCCAGCCACATTAAGTAAGCTGTGAAGCGGCTCCCTTTACGGTAAAGTTACGCAGTACTTAAGCTACACTAGCGCCGCTAGGCGGCAGGAATGTAAATCACATATAACATCAAGCCTGATGGGCGTATGTAGAGCTAATGCTATCTTAAAAACACTTATAAACATCGTAATAAACTAATTCTAACGCTATTCAAATAATATCACAATATTTACGTATCGTCACTAACGTCTATGTAACACTGCACTATTTTTCACTGTCCCGCACAGCATCACAGTGCGCATCAACCGGTTAATAGGGGATCAGACTGGGTCAAAATAATATGATTCTGTTTAGTCCGTAAGTTAGATTATCGAAAAATATTGAATACGTGTTTTTTGTTTTATCAAATCGATAAAAAATGACGAAAACGCGTCAAAGATCTTGGAGTGGAGCTTGAAACGTCACTTGTGTCGTCAAAATGGACTATCATATGACGTCACACGAGTTTTCGAAGCACTGTATCATCATCATCATCATTTCAGCCCGTAATCACCCACTGTTGGGTATAGGCCTCCCCTTTCTTCTGCCAGTCTTCCCTGCTTTGTGCGTCTCTCATCCATCCATTTCCCGAGCTCCTGACGATATCGTCCACCCAAGCACTGTATCGTCTTCATTTTAAGTTTACGTGAAAAAAGAAAAAATACGTGTCCATTAATTTTTGGAAATCTATCTGACGGACTAATAATTTTTTTTTTTTTTTTTTTGTTCGTCCTTACGGAACAGGCAAAGGGATCTAGCCCATACAGCCTAGTCTTCAGTGGTTTTTATTTTTCATTGTTTTTACATTAGAATGCGGATGTAACACATTCTAATGGTTATCGGAGTATCTGGCAGCAAATAAATCGATTCGGCCTTCTCGGTAAGTGTTTATGAGGTAGTCAAAACTACAATAAAATTCTCAACTCCACTTAACCGAGATCACGCTTGTTTCAATTATTCCACATATTTTCCAGGTGCGTGGACACTTGAGATACAAAACTACACCAATTTTACATCACAAAATCCACTAGGAATCAATTTACGAATAATTAAAACAACCACTGAACTTCTTTCGACAATTTCCCGCCAAAAATTTCCCCTATTGTGATCATTTTTGACAGTTTCGGTTATTTTGGTGTGCCTTGTCGTATCGGCTCTGCTCTAATATGTAAGTCATATGGGGTATGTAATATAGATGTGCCTTGGGCTCGCTTACATAAGCAGGCGTACGAATATCATTATTTATGATCATCATGGTAATATACTTTGAGTATCGTACCTCGCTTTCCTCGTCCGTAGTTCACCTCCTTCCACAGCTCTCTGCACCTGCCTGCCTCGCCTTACTGCCTTGCCGCTCTTCGATGACCGCTGCAGTTCACCATCTGTAGGTGGTAATGCCCGTTGATACTAACTACTTCTGTACCACGGGCGGGGAGGGAGTAACGTCAGGGCTGCGGATGCAGTCCATGACTATGCTACCTCTTCCAGGCTGTAAATATAACAAAGCATTAATGACATACTCATGCGCTATCATATCGTATGATCAGATCATACATTCCCAACTCTAGGCAGTTGCTCAGGTCCAGACCTTATAAGTCGACCATCACACTCTGCTGCCTCTCTTACTCTAGGCAGTTGCTCAGGTCAGACCTTCTATCAATCGACCCTCGCATTCTTCTACCTTTCGTAACTCTCTCTTTACTGCAATTACGTTAGCCCCTTATTGATCAGTATGGCGGGATAAATCTTCTCCCTACTGATGTATTGTAGGCGCGTTACACTGCGACTGCCGTCACCCGTAACGCACCCCTCTATGGAACTCTCCTTAGATTATGTCTAGGGAACTGAGTATGCACATGCAGGCTCTAGGCACAAGCTAGTCTCGCGTTGCCGCCACGTGCTCACCCCGTGGCCACGTGACGGCTCAGCGCAGACTCTATAATTACAGCGTCATATCTACAAGCACCAGCTAACAACTCTACGCTTTAGCAACTATGGCTACTTAGATTTACTTCTATATACATCTACATACTTGGTATTATTTCTACTTAGTACTTGGCCTATATGGCCTATATACTTAGCTTTGATACAACTTGTTCACGATGTCAGTTTACCGCCGCCAACCGCCAAGCAGTGTTGCCATCGAAGTTTCAAGCTCCCCACCAGAATCGACCTCTAAAACCACCAGAAATCCACTAAAAAAATCGCACCTTCTTAAAAAATCGCTAAATTTTCCACTAACTTTATTTCTGGCAGATTTTTGGTCTTTACTAAAGGAAATAATATTTTTTTGAAACGTTTATTAAAGCAATAACATGAAAATTACATATAATGTAACAAAATACTTCAACTTCCTATTAATTCATGGCTTTTGTGGAAGAACAAAATACTTAATAAAACCTATTTTTTAAAAGAGGTCAATCAAATTATATTATTAAGTTATCTTCAGATGAGTCGTTTCCGTCCGTATCATCATCGTTAATCTCGGACTGATACGACTGTTTGGTACCAAATGATTCCACTAGAAAAATCCACTAGCCACTAAAACCGATATTTGTCCGCTAAAAGGTAAGTCAAAACCACCAGATTTAGTGGAAAATCCACTAAGTTGGCAACACTGCCGCCAAGGGACGATTCTAAACCGTTTCGTTCAGGAGTGAACTTACCATAGACAAACATTCAATCTTACATCATAGAGTAGATCGACATCTCGTTGTGATGATTCTAATTCGACTAATGGTTCAATCGTTGGTATTGCCATATCATTTCTGTTACATATTTACAATTATTCTATTTACATTCGCGTTACGTCGCGACATGCCTGGCGTCTGTACTTTTTTTCCTAAACACTCCGAAAATACTTTTTCTTCTTTAATTTCCTTTCCATATGACTTTCATTTATTACTATCATGATATTCAAAGTTGTAATTAGTCTGTAAGCTTTCTTTTAAATTAATAAATAAATAAAGTACGAAAGCTTAATAGTTTTTATTTTATTTTACGGTTTACAGTTTTATGATCTAGGATTTGGGTTGGCAACACCACAACAGACTGACACTGACGTTTCGGACTCGCATCTTGCAAGTTTGCTGCGTTTGCGATTATTCATTATAATCTGTGTTTGCGATCTCCGGTCGCGAAGCATTCGCAAATTATTGTTTGTTGCTTTGATAAAATAACGAATATATTAATCGCTAGGACTTACTATGCGTCCATAATTAATCTGAAATTCAGTTAAGATCACTATTTACCTACCACTTTTGAGTTAAATGGTGTTAGTGAAAATGTGATCGAAAATATGTGTCGGCGTTTTCAGATCATATTGCAGTGTTCTTAATAAAATTCGCTTGATTGTTTCGTGAGAACAGGAGTGTTGTGTTCGTGTTTTATGATTTAGTGGCCGTCGAGTTTACTAGATGTAAGTTTAGACGATTAATTTCATATTCATGCCAACCTCGATTCTTGTACTGTAAATGTTGAGTTTAACGCCCTTTTACGTACCTAAGAAGTACTTAATACTCATCCGCTCTAACTAAGTGAGTTACTTATAACCTGGGTTCGAACCTGGGTTCTTTTCTACCCAATGTTTTATAGAGATAATAATATGATTATGGATCAAACAAAAGGGCTGCAAAGATTGTTGTAGGTGGTGTTCTGTAGAATCTGCTTACCTCTGTAGGAAATAGGCGTGGCTATCTATCTATCTATCTATATAAATAAAAAGAGAAGTCCTGACTGACTGACTGACTCATCAACGCCCAGCCCAAACCCTTGGACCTAGAAAGCTGTAATTTTGCACAGAGGTTCCCTTTATAATGTAGACAAGGAATAAGAAAGGATTTTTCGAATTTCAACCCCTAAGGGAGTTAAAGGGATGAAAGTTTGCATGGAAATTGTCATTTTCATGCGGGCGAAGCCGCTGGCAAAAGCTAGTATTGTATGTTTGTGTTTATTTGAATAATTAACATTACAAGTAACATTTTAATAAGGCTTGTGTTTAAATGCCTACCAGAAAATAACCATTTTACTACCAAAAAAAAACAAAATGCCGGCCAAAATGGATTAATGCTCACCAAATTGTGTTTCATAAAGTATTGTAGGAATGAACCTATTTTCCTTTTTATTCTATACCATAAATATTTATAAACGCCTTTAAAGTTAACTGCAGACCAAATATTTTATATTATCACTAAATAGATGTCACCAATATTGTATTTCACGACTTTCAATTTATCTCCATGATGCGCGCTCGCTTCACTCTCATATTAAATAACACTAATATCTTCTGTCCCCGAAGTGCCGGGCCTCCGCCGGCCTCCTTCGTCGGCCTACGGCCCGGTGCCCATGCCCAGAGCCGTCTTAGACTGTGCTGGGGCCCTTGGGCACACAAGAATTTGGGGCCCTTTGGCACACAAGAATTTGGGGCCCTTTTGGAATTTACCCAAATTACATTAAACAAAATTAAATCACGACACTTCTGTGAAAATAAGTGATATAATAAGTAATAACTTTAGGTAAAAAGTTCCGACTGAAAGTTTTTCATAATTTATCCGGGGATTCCCCCAAGCCCCAACCATAGACAAAGTCGACATTTTTTATGGTCGCTTGAATTTGGCATTGGAGCGGTTTGCATGGATGATCGCTAGATGGTGTTCTTAGTAAATTAGGTAGGATGCGTTCAGAAATAAATACTTTTAAATTACTGAATAACTGAATAAAAAATCAAATGATATGTAACTTGAAAATAGACATTATAGACTCTAGATTATAAAATTTATAAACTCAAGTAAATGTCTGGTAAGTTATATCAGACCAAAAACAGCCCTTTAGTACATCCAAAAAGCGCACTAAGTTTAAATTAAGCAAGAAGCTACAGTGTCTATATACCGCACACAACCGAGACCCTGTAGGCTTGATGTCACTCAAATTCATATAAATATATTGATTCGAATAAATCTGAAAATAATCGATATTCGGGCATTGAGAAAAGTGTAATGAGTTTTTTGAGAGAAATTGTCGGCCCTTCGGGGCCCTCTGAGGATGGGGGCCCTGGGCACTGGCCCCTTGTGCCCTTATGGTAAAGACGGTACTGCCCATGCCGCCCATAAAGTATACTGTCGCGAGACGATCGTATTATAATTTTGGTTAATTGATTTGGTGAGCATTTATCCATTTTGGTAGGCAAAAAGAATATAAATACAACATGTACAATTATTCTGATGAGCGTCTAATTATTATGAAACTTAAAACATTGTTCTTTAGGCACCTCAGTATGGAGTGGGTTTATTTTATTTGAAGTTAAAAAAAAATATTTAGTACTCTACTGTACTTTAATCTAGGGTCTAAAAATCTTTTTTGGTGAGCATTTAAATTGTAGCCTTTTAATAAGATCCTAATTGCTTTGATGTAGTAAAGCTTTTATACCTCTAAGGCTTAGAGGTATGAAAGCTTTACTTTACTTTTAAATGCTTAGAGTCTAAGCATTTAAAATACTGCTTAAACTACAAAAATGTTTACTTCATCTCAAATCATTGTGTCATATTAAATGTATAAACTGAAGCAGCTCCAATATGTTGCAACAGTACTTGTGTTGTGACTATGTCACTCTTCCCTTCTATTCATCTTCGGGGACGCCGGCAGACACCAGACGGGCGATCAGTCCTTTCGATGTGGATTATTTCGCCCAGTTCCCCATTTTGGTGGATCCCCTTCATGGGTTACTGGTGGTCGGCATCGCGAATCTTCCTGTCGCCTTGCAGAAGCTCACCAGTTGTTCGGTAGAGATTTCTGCGAGCTTCTCTTCATTAATCTCATCTGTTCCTAGGATTTCCTATCTGAGTGGCCCATACATTGTGCATTCCGCCACAAGGTGGAAACTTGTTTCTTCTGCTTCTGCACATGCTGGGCATATGGGATCTTCCTTTACTTTCATAATCGTCAGGTGTCTATTGAGTCCACAGTGTCCTGTTGCGATCCCTACTACTAGTCTTATGTTTCCCCTGCTCATTCTGAGTAGTTTGTGGGATTTCTTTTCATCATATGACTTTAAGAAGATTTTCGATTGTCGACAACCTTCTGTTGCATTCCATCTTTTATTTGACTCTCCTGTGGTTATTCTATGGATGATTCCTTTTGTTATATTATGTGGGATCGGTAGCCTGGGCTCTGGTCCCACAAAGGTTTCATCTGCTCCTTTTCTGGCTAACTCATCCGCTATCTCATTCCCTTCGTGTCCTTGATGACCAGGGACCCATGCGACTGTTACTTCTGCTCTTTCCGCTAGCTGGTTGAGTGCCTCCTTACACTCTTTAACCAGTGCAGATGTGACTTCCACTTTGTCCAGTGCTTTGAGTGCTGCTTGACTATCACTGTATATAACTATTTTGGAAAGATCACCTGTAAGGGCGTTTCCAATTATTCTGGTACATTCCATAATGGCATGTATTTCTGTCTGGAACACACTTGCGCCTGTTCCTAGTGAGAATGATCTATTTATTTCCAGTCTTGGTATGTGTATTCCAGAGCCGGATAGCTTAGTTGATTCTTTCCTTGATCCATCTGTATAGCAGACCGCCATAGATGGATCACTCTCGATTGTCCATTCTTCTCTTGTGCCTATATGTATTCTATACTTTTTGTCGAAGATCTTCTCTTTCTTGATTAGGTCATTGTTGGCCATAATCATTGATAGATTGTCTTCGTACGGTTTTGCTATCTCCGAGTGACCTTTGTCCATAAAATTGCCTTTCCAGAGGTTCAAGCTTTTCAGTTTGAACCACTGCTCCAACGCTCTTTTCTTAACTTGTAGACTAAGCGGTATCATTCCTAGTATGACATCCAGGGCCGCTGAGGGAGTCGTCCTCATTGCCCCAGAGATCATTAACCCGGCCATTCTTTGAACTTTTGCTAGCTCTGTGCTGTTAGTCTTGATTTCTGTTCTGTGCCACCATACTATTGCTCCGTGTATAACTCTGGGTATGATGATGGCATTATATATCCAGGCTACTATGGCCGGTTTCATTCCCCAGGTTCTACCTATAGCTCTTCTGCATTGTAGTAATGCAATTTTTGCTTTCTCACATGTTTCTTTTATATGCGTCTTGTATGACATGGTTTTGTCTAGGATCACTCCTAAGTATTTTATTTCCTTAGTTACTTCTATCCGTTCACCGTCTATGTATATTGGTGATAACTCCTCGTATTTCTTTCTTTTTGTAAAAAGGACTAGCTTCGTTTTAGTGGGGTTGAGGTTCAGTCCCCTTTCCCTACACCATTCGAGGGTAGCCCTAATTCCTTTCTTCATTACGTCACTTATGGTGCTAAGTACTTTTCCAGTGATTAATAGCACTCCATCGTCCGAGTATGCTTGTATATATATGTGCATCTTGTTTAGCTTCTCAAGCAAATCGTCAAGCAGCAAACACCATAGGAGCGGCGAGACGCATCCTCCCTGGGGAAAGCCCCTCACCGCTCTCACTGTGATGGTATTGTTGCCTAATTCGGCCAGAATTGCTCTGTGTCTTAGTACGTTTTCTATCCATCTTGACATGTAGCTTGCTATGCCTTCCCTTTGTAAGGCGGCCTTGATCGCTGTGGAGTTGGCTTTGTCAAAAGCTCCCTCCACGTCGAAAAAGCAGCCCAATGCAAATTCTTTGTTTTCTAACGCTCTTTCGATTCTTACCGCTATGTTATGGAGAGCTGTCTCCGTGGACTTGCCCTCCATATATGCGTGTTGATTTCTCTGTAGCGGTGTGTCACTTTTTCCTTAGACCTCGCAAGTGATGGTGGAATTTGCTGGACATAACTAATATTTATTTATTCTCAGGCAACTTTGACCTATACCTTACAGACTAACATAATAATTATAATACAATATACACATGTTAGTAATAGAACCTTAAATAGAACATTTATTAATATCATTTCACTTTTGTACTAACATCCAGTGGTTCGTAATATTGGCCCTGGATCATAACATCTGGAGGTGCCCGATTGATGGCAATAGGCTTGCCCCCTGTTACATGGCACTGATGTGGGTGTCCCTTTAGGTATTACAAGCATGAAATCAATCAATTAATTTATTTGCAATTTGGTTACATTGAGAGCAGCCGAATAGGATATGCGGAGCTGACTGCCAACCTTCACTAGTTGGAGAGGTACCTGAAGAGAGAGAGAGCAGCGGTGGCCCAGTGGTAGCGGCCCCGACTTACGAACAGTAGGTCGTGGGTTCGAACCCCGGCAGGCGCATTACTTTGTGTAATTTATTTCATCACCGTTGCTCTCAAAACGGTGAAGGAAAACATCGTGAGGAAACAGGCATGTCTTAGAACCAAAAAATTCGAAGACATGTGACATCTACCAATCCGCACTGGGCCCACGTGGTAGATTATAGCCCATCCCCTCAAAGAGAGGAGGCCTGAGTCCCTGCAGTGGGAACATTAATAGGCTGATGATGATGATGACGTTACATTAAAATACAGGTGTAATATTATAAATCTGAACTATGTGGGTAAAACAAAAAATCTGCCGGAAGTCACTATTCCACGCGAACGAAGTCGCGGGCAAAAGCTAGTTAGTATATATTTAGGTTAAGGCGAATGCTCACATACTGCCCGCGAAATTCAATTTTTCTTACGTTTTTTGCAATTTGCAGGCCAGTGCTTGGTTGTATGTTGATGAAAATTTGATTCGCGACTGTAAGACGTATTTAGTTACAGAATTATAATCATCAAAATCATCAATACAACCCTCCAAGTTCATATAGATCGAGGAATAACTTTGACCTTGAAAAAATAGTTTCTCGATCTATATGAACTTGGAGGGTTGTGTTGGTGATTTTGATGATTATAATTCTGTAACTAAATACGTCTTACAGTCGCGAATCAAATGTTCATCAACATGCAACCAAGCACTGGCCTGCAAATTGCAAAAAACGTAAGAAAATTTGAATTTCGCGGGCAGGGTGTGAGCTTCCCCCTTAAGGTAGGTATTTCAATTTGTCTATGGGTCTTTATTATTATTTTTTTACTTTAATGCACACATAAAATAACAAAATATAAACCCAATTTACTGTAATAAACCTTATGTACAAAGGCGAGCTTGTCTTTGTTACCTATTCTATTCAATTTAAGTTTCTTTATGTGTGGATTATATTATATGTTTATTAAAAAAAATTGCAAGATTTGTGCTTCTGGAATGTTTTAGCAATACGTAATTTTATGCACATAAGTTTTAAGCGTATTAATGATTTTGTTTTGAAGAAAAATATTACCCACGTAGTTTGTAAGTCAAAGTTTTATGTTATTGTTACGAGCTGGGTATGGGATAAATAAAATCACTACCAAATAAACACACGAATTAACTTTATTACTCGCAATACACTTATTCACAATCGCAATACACTACTGAACACTTTAATCGCACTAGATTCTCTTCGATCCTTCCGTTGTCTCGCTTAAAAGTGAACTGACTCACTTCGTCCTCAATCGGTCCTTTTATACCCACGCAAACAAAGGATATTCGAGATAATTCTCTATTATTCAAGAAAGCATCAACAAAAAAATCTTTAACAAAAAATAAACTTAAAGATAAAAGAACCGACAAGGAAAAAGTTACTTTACGCCCTCGGCATACGGTCGAAATTACAATGTCAATTGCCGCTGACGTCGCGCGTAGGCTGACCTTGAAATACAATGTAACTATACCTACTACGGAAATAGGTACCTAAAATAATGAACTCGTATTTTCTAGGTACTACACAGTTATTAGCGCGGTTTCTCGAAGATTCTAGATGACCGTCGTAACACTGCCCCCTCCTTAGACATGCTCGTCCCGAGCATCATTAGTCCCGTAATATCGCGCCAGTCGGTCCACATGCACAACCTTAGGCGCACCTCGCGGACCCTTCTGTATTCGGTAGGTGACATCGTTGATCCTGGTCACAACTCTGTATGGTCCATCCCATTTTGCTTGCAATTTTGGAGACTTTCCCTTGCTCCGCACTGGGTTATGCAACCACACCAGCGAACTTTCGTCGAAACCACGACTGTTTGCCTTCCGGTCATAACGAGTCTTCATCTTCTCAGACATCTGTTGCCCGGATTGCCTGATATGCTCATACACATCATTTAACTTGTTACGCAGGTCATTCGCGTAATCCGTTACACTGCGTGGGACATCAGGGGGAGTTCCAGTAATTAAATCTGCAGGCAACCGTAATTCCCTTCCAAAGTTCGCGAAGGCTGGAGTTACAGTCGTACTTTCGTGAACTGCACTCCGGTAGGACAGAAGAATCGGCTGTATGTGCTTGTCCCAATCCCTTTGCCTGCTTTCCACGACTTTAGCCAGATATCTCTCCAATGTCTGGTTGAATCGTTCCACCATTCCATCAGATTGTGGGTGGTAAGAGGTGGTCCTGGTTTTGTGTGTACCCATCAATCGACAAGTCTCCTGAAAAACTTGCGATTCAAAATTCCTTCCTTGATCGCTGTGAATTTCTAAGGGTACTCCAAAACGACAGAAGACTTCCTGAACCAATTTATCCGCGACTGTTGTTGCTTCTTGGTTAGGAATGGCGAAGACTTCTGGCCACTTTGTGAAGTAGTCCATGACAACCATGAAGTACTTGTTTCCGCTATCGCTTTCTGGAAATGGTCCCGCAACGTCCAGTGCTATCCGCTCCCAAGGGGCTCCCACGTTGTACACTTTTAATGCACCTCTGCTTCGCGTGTGAGGTCCTTTCACAGCCGCACAGCTGGTACATTTGCGACACCAGTCCTCCACATCATCTCGACAGTGGATCCAGTAAAAGCGCTCTCTGATCTTCAGTAGAGTCCTTTTCACCCCCATATGTCCTCCTGAGTATCCATCATGGTAGAGCCGTAAAACATCCGGTACCTTAGCTTTAGGGACAACCATTTGTAGATGACAGTTGTCCCCTCGAGCGTTTTCCCATTTACGGCACAAGACTCCATCCTGGATCTCCAAACTGTTCCATTGTGCCCAATAACTCTTCGTGATGGAACTCATCGCAGCCACATCACTCCACTTGGGCTTCGGAGCACCAGCTTTGATCCAGTCGAAGATTGGCTTGATGTCCGAGTCACTTTGTTGAGCCTGTTGTAGAGTCTCCTTCCATTCATCGCTGAGATCCGTTCTAAGCATCCTCACGGGCACTACTTCCTTAGTCTCTTGCCTGGCACAGTGCTTGCAGTCTTCAGGACAAGGTCTTCTTGACAAGGCATCTGCGTTACCGTGAGTTCTCCCACTGCGATGTTCGGTTACAAAGTCAAACTCTTGCAGTAGTTCAATCCATCTCGCCACTTGCCCCTCTGGATTCTTGAACTGTAATAGCCATTTCAATGCAGCATGATCGGTTCGTAGCTGGAATTTCCGTCCCAACAAATATTTACTGAAGTGCTGCAATGTCTTCACTACGGCGAGCAACTCTCGTCTTGTTACACAGTAATTCCTTTCTGGTTTGGATAAAGACTTGCTGAAGTAAGCTATAACAATCTCCTGATCTCCTTTCCGTTGAGATAACACGCCCCCAATTCCAGTATTACTTGCGTCTGTGTCGACTATAAAGTCATTTTCAGTGTCAGGATATCCCAAAATAGGAGTGTTGCACAGACGTCCCTTTAATTCTAGAAATGCGGCGTCGCAGTTCTCATCCCAACAGAATTGTTGCTTTTCCTCAGTGAGTCTGTGTAGAGGTTTCGCAATGTCGGCAAAATTCTTCACAAACCGGCGATAGTAGGAGCACAAACCCAAAAATGCTCTGACCTGTGTCTTGTCTTTCGGAACTGGCCAATCCTTGACGGCAACTACTTTCTCTGGGTCTGTTTGAACACCTTCTCCCGAAACTATGTGTCCTAAAAAGTTCACTTGCTTTCTGAAAAACGAGCACTTTTTCGGACTCAACTTCAGGTTTGCTGTTTGGATCTTCGACAGCACTCGGTTGAGGTTTCTAAGGTGATCTTCAAACGTACGGCCCACAATGATTATGTCGTCTAGATAGACAAGACATGCGTCACCAATCAACCCGGCAAGTACTTGCTCCATCAGCCTTTCAAACGTTGCAGGAGCATTACATAAACCGAAAGGCATAACTTTAAACTGCCATAATCCTTTTCCTGTTGAGAATGCAGTCTTCTCCTTATCCTTGGGGTCTATTTCTACCTGCCAGTAACCACTTTTCAGGTCTAGTGTCGTAAACCACTTCATTCCTGCCAGCGTATCCAGTGTGTCATCGATCCTAGGCAGTGGATAGCTGTCCTTTTTCGTGACGTCGTTTAGTCGTCGATAATCCACACAGAAGCGCATACTGCCATCCTTTTTCTTCACCAGGACCACAGGAGAACACCATGGACTGGATGAAGGTTCTATAACACCGTCCTTCACCATACCCTCAATCATGGTTTCCACTTCTTTTTCCCGTGCAACTGGCAGTCTTCTTGGTCGCTGACGGATAGGTAACTCGTTGCCTGTATTAATCCTGTGCTGAACCAGTCCGGTTCTGCCTATGTCAGCATCACTCGTAGAGAAAATACCGGCGTACTGAAGTAACATCTTCTTAGCCTTGTCCATTTCACCTTCCGTTAAATGACAATTTTCTAGAAGCGTTGACACGTCGAATTTGGCACTACTAATTTTGTTTCCGGTAGGTAGATCTTGCAATTGACGCATCCAGGCTACTTCCTCGCAAGTGCCGATCAAGGTGCCCTTCTTAATCACTTGCTCCTTGTCACTTGGATTCAAGATTCGTACAGCTGAGATATTGTTGGCCTTTACCAGAGTTCGTGCCATCTTCCATGAAAACTCATTGTCCACCCTTTCTATCAGAACACTTCGATCTTTGTGTCCAGAGTTCTGTGGTAACTTAACTGGCACGATCGTTTCTGATCTGCGAGGAAGAACAATTTCCTTCAGGCAGTACACTTTCCCTGATGGTGCACCTTCCATAAAGACTTCCTCTGAACCACATTTCAACACTCCTTGGTCAATGTCGATCTCACAACGATATTTCCGCATGAAGTCCAAGCCCAAGATGCAATCGTCGACTATGTCGGCCACGATGACATTGTGTCGGTAAATTCTATCACCCAATTTTAACTCCACCTCCTTTCTGCCTCGGACGGTTATGTGCTGACCGGTAGCTGTTAATAATTGAAGACGGTCGCGGTTATTGAAGTAGCCCCCAAGAAACCGATTCGCCAGGTGAGAATTGACGACCGTGTGAGAAGCTCCAGTATCCAACGTCAGTTTGCATGGAGTTCCGTTGACTTCGCCGTTGATAGTCAGGCTGTTCCCGTCATGTGCTTGTGAGATCGAGATCCTCGGGGCTCTTTCAAAACCAGCCAGCACCCGCCCCCCAGTCCTGGCATTTACTCGTTTCCCTGCTGCTGTGGTTGGGCAGCCACTTCAGCCACCTTTCCTTGCTGAGGTTGGTCTTCTCTTGGTGAGCTGCGCTTAGGACAGCTTGATCGAAGATGACCCCTTTCTCCACAAGTGTAGCACCTAGGGCTGTATCCTTGAGGGCGGTCGCGCACAGGTGACGCTACAACTTCCCTGACCCGGTGCGTACGGTGGTCCTGCCTCACTGCCTCTACTTCTAAGGCATGGGCCAAGGCATCTTTCAGCGTCTCATGATGCCCAAGTCTCACAGCGGCTCTAACCTCCAAGTCGCGTATTCCATCGATGAACGCCTGTACCAGATTTCCATCAATAAGTGCAGGGGCGGACTGGTATGCTTTTCGAACCAGCTTTTCAACTTCCAGGGCCCACTGCTGTAAGTTCTCGGCACTACGTTGAACGCGATCCCTTAACTTGGCACGAAAAACATGCTCCAGGTGCGCGTCACCGTATCTGGACTCTAATGCCTCCAGCAGCTGTTCGTAGGTCACATCCTTGCCGAGGGCCTCAAGAATGTTAAGGGCCTGGTCTCGGAGACCCAAGGTGAGCGCGGTCATGGCTTGCGCTTTGGTCCACCCATTCACTTTCATAACGGCCTCGAATTGAATTTTATAGGCCGACCATGAAGATGTTCCGTCGAATGGAGGCACTTTAAACCCACGCACCGAAGGGGCAGCAATCACTGAAGTTACAGACCCGTCTCCAACCTTAATTTCACTCAAGGCCTTCTTCACGTCGGCGATCTGAATTTCGGCCTTTGCGATACGGTTGTCGTGCTGCTGTACCTGCTCCTTCATCACGCTTAGCTCTTTCCCAACTGATGCGTGAAGATCCTTCATCAGGAGCATCTGTTCTTCTTGGCGTCGGACCTGCTCCTCTTGATCGCGTTGCAACTTTTCCTCCAACCGGCGGGTCTGCTCCTCTTGACGCCGAGCCTGTTCCTCCTTGTCCCGTTGCAACTGCTCCTCCAACCGACGGGCCTGCTCCTCTTGACGACGAGCCTGCTCCTCTTGAAGGCGAGCTTGCTCCTCCTTATCTTGTTGCCGCTGCTCCTGCAACTGGCGAGCCTGGTCTTGCAGCAGCGCCATTAAGGCAGACAAGTCTGGTACTGCTGGTGCTGGAGAAACGCCAGATGAACCAGCGACTGGCTCTGACGTAGGCTGAACACCGCCAGGTGTCTGTGTCGGGGAGTCTCCAAATCGCCTCTGGTCCATACCTTGCTGCCGCTGACTCCTCGTACGGATACTATCCGTGTCGTCCTTCGGTAGAATCGGCATTATTTATCCCCGCTTCTGACACCAAATTGTTACGAGCTGGGTATGGGATAAATAAAATCACTACCAAATAAACACACGAATTAACTTTATTACTCGCAATACACTTATTCACAATCGCAATACACTACTGAACACTTTAATCGCACTAGATTCTCTTCGATCCTTCCGTTGTCTCGCTTAAAAGTGAACTGACTCACTTCGTCCTCAATCGGTCCTTTTATACCCACGCAAACAAAGGATATTCGAGATAATTCTCTATTATTCAAGAAAGCATCAACAAAAAAATCTTTAACAAAAAATAAACTTAAAGATAAAAGAACCGACAAGGAAAAAGTTACTTTACGCCCTCGGCATACGGCTGACCTTGAAATACAATGTAACTATACCTACTACGGAAATAGGTACCTAAAAGAATGAACTCGTATTTTCTAGGTACTACACAGTTATTAGCGCGGTTTCTCGAAGATTCTAGATGACCGTCGTAACATTATACCATATTTTTAAGTTACAAATGTTCTCAAGTAAGTGAAATATTGTAATTTCTTTTTGAGAAATAAAATTCTTTAACCATATTAAATGAATCGAATTAGGTATGATATACAACATGTAACGTGTAACTGTTTTTTGTCCTTTACCTATATAAATAAAATAAAGTAAACCTGATTTCTCCAAATTCCAGTCTACAATGATGGAAGGCTGCTGCTCTCGTTTTACGGCAGCCGAGGGCGGAGCCCGGCTAGCCGCAGCGGCCGCTACCAAGAACATCCTGGCCGTGGAGTATGCCAGCTTCATACCTGTGCGGCTCCTGTATGAGAAGGCCTATCAGACCCGCGGGTAAGTTGTGTTTTGTCTTGCAGTAAGAAATTGGAGCGGTACTGTTTTACTTTGGGGAGAATGTACTTTTACGATGAGCGAATGATGCCGGGAGGGGTCAAGGGGTGCTGCGGATTATCTTCTGTTATCTATGGGATTATCGAAAGGCATAACGCGGCCTCGGCACAAGGGCGAAGAAGGGGAAAAAAAAGGGGCCAAGGGGTGTTTACTTTTTGACGCCGGATCGGCACTAGAACGCCGCTCAGTTGTTTATTTATTTATTTAGTACATATTCTTTCGCCTTTGGGAAGCTACACTATCCCCCGGTGAGATAGGCTACTTTTTATCCATGTATTCCCACAAGAACGGGAACTACGCGAGTGGAACCGCGTGACGTCTATAGAATACCGTGGTATAGAAGACCGCTGTAGCAATGCTATAAACGACGTCGCACCGCCTGTGTGACCACTAAGTGCTCGTTTACGGAGGCGCGGGGCGTCGTGCGGCGCGTGCAGAAGGCTCATCTCGTGCTATTGTATTAATTTACTGAGAGATGGGTCCACCGCAACAAACGCTGCATTTTAAACTAACGATCGAAAATTGCTTCTCGTAAAATCGACGATTGAAATCGTTAACTTTTTCATACATCGCCATGTGTTTGAATTAAAAACGCAGCACGCGCCGCGCGACGCCCCGCCTGTACGTAAACATGCACAAACATGGCGAAATAATGTCACGTCAGCATCACACCTCTCTGACTACTTACAACCCCATATTTAATTAATCCATCACCCTTCCCAGTTCTCTCGCCGAAGGCATGAAGCGCTCAATCTACATCACCCGCGCCACCCGAGTCCAGGTGGTGGCCTTCGAGCTGAAGATCCTCACAGACTTGGGCACGATAGCAGCACAGGCTTACGAGGATGTGGAGGACTGGCGAGCTGAACTTGAGGCTAAGGAGGTAGATTAAAAAAGGAGTTGCTTTATGAGTCATCCTTTCAAATTCAAATTATGTTATATAATATGTTACGTCTTTGTTATATGTATTTTTTCTTCCGCGTCTTGGATGATGAGCTCATGTATGAGTGTGTGTGGTATGCGTGTGTGTAACTTCTGGTTAAAATTGGTACTTGATGAGGATTTGTGTGAATCTGTTATTATTAAGCTTCCACCCTTAAGGCGCTGACAAGAGCCAAATAGGCTTGTATTGAACAATTTTTTAGCCAAATCTATACAGTTTGACACGGCGGAAAAAATATATGTTAATCTTGAACATATTTCTGATAATTTCGTTGTTTTCAAAACACGTTTTTGAAAAGTTTTCTCGATACAAAAAAATGGTAAACTAACCTCTTAAAATGATCTTCCAACAAAAATATCTGTATTACTGATCAACGTACGTTGGTAAAATTTATAACAATAACGTATCGTATTTAAATACAAAATTTCGTTGTTTTTAATTTTTGATTATGTAATAAATTATTTATAAGTAATTAATCATTATATGGTTTGTAAGAAGTTCGAGCGTTGCGTCATCGCGCTCTCTTTCTTACCTAAGCAATCCGACAGTGAGCGCTTAGGCGCGGTGCTAGACGGACGTATGTCACTTTGCGCCCCACTGACAGCTATCCGTTCATCTATAAATTATTATTGACCGCGTCACAATGTTAGTCCAGGATCCACGGTACATTTTTTCACTTGATTACTATCAAGCTAATTTTCCGTGAGCAGCTGCATTTTCATGAGACGCCAACATTACCCTATACGAAAACTCTCGATTGTGGTAGGTAATAGGGGCAGCAGGGATAAAATATATAATATTGAATAATATTATTATAATTATTTATTTGATGATTTTCAAAAATCTATTACTAACTATTTTATTTTTATCTGATGATCATTATCTAAATCCAACATGTATTGATAATGAGCTCATCAAAAATTACTACAAACCAGCTGTTTTTTAGGGGTCCGTAGCCGAATGGCAAAAAACGGAACCCTTATAGATTCGTCATGTCTGTTTGTCCGTCTGTCCACCCGTATGTCACAGCCACTTCATTCGGAAACTATTGAGACTACACAGTTGAAACTCTACAAGTATTCTGTGAACCGCTTTACGATTTTTATACAAAAATAAAAAAAAAGGATTTAGGGGGTCGCCCCATACATGGAACTGAAACTATATTTTTTTTTTCATCAAACCTATACCTACGTGTGGGGTGTCTATAGACATTAGACAGGTCTTTAAAAATGACATTGAGGTTCCACAAACAATTTTTTCTCAAAGCCAATCGTTTGGAAGACAGACACTTCCAAATTTGTAAAATGGCGACCGGCCTCGCGGTCGCTTGCCTTCGGTATTGCCAACAATGACCAGCTTTTCAAGGCTGCTATCTCCTCTTTGCATTATGTGGCCGAAATAAGACAAAATACGCTGTAGGCAAACTGTTGACAATCGAGTCTTGATATCGAGTTGGTAAAGGATAGACACATTTGTGCGTTTGGCCGTCCATGGAATTCGGAGAATCCGCCTAAAACACCACATTTCGAATGCGTCTATCCTCTGTCTTACTCTTGTTTGGATTGTCCATGTCTTAACTTGTGGGGAAAAATGCTCCTTCCGAGAAGCCTGTGCCTGAAAAGGAACCGATCCAGGCTGATGATAATTTCGTGACGGTGTTGAGGAGGAAGCGCCGTCAGCGAACCATCAAGAACCGCTGCGGCACGGCTCCATCGGAGCCCAATGTGCATATTCGTGCCGCAAAGCCGAACACTCCTTTGTACCTCTCCCGTCTACATTACACCACTACGACGGAGGACATCGTGGAGTACGTGCGCCAGAAGATCAAGTACGTGGCGAGAGTGCAGCTGCTCGAGTCGCGCCGCAACGTCAACTTTAAGGCGTTTGTGGTGCGAGTACCGACATGCTACCTGCACCTCGTCTTGGAAGAGGACTTTTGGCCGCAGGGGGTGGTGTTTCGACGCTTCCGCGGGCAAGTGCCACATGATCGCACAGTGACGTAGTGCAAGTGTAGTGATACTTATATAGTTTTAAGGCTTTGTTTACTAACACAAGCTGTCAATTATATCGTATGTATGTTAGTCTGTAAGGTATTTATCTATAGGCCAAAGTAGCCTGAAAATAAATAAATATTATTATTATTAACTCTATGGAGGAAAATCAGGAAAACTAGTGCTCTGACCAAACGGGCCTTCGTTTTAAAACTTATACCACGTTTTTCCCAGATGTTCCGGGGGCGTAATATAGCATCTTTAGCCATGGCTATCCGCCGTTTTATTTCTGTGACGCAGCTACCTTCATTACTTATATTGGAGCCCAGTTAATCGAAGCTGTCCACAGTATAGATGCCTTAGATGTTATAGGCGCCCGATAGCTTTCCCGCACTATCTACCACCATAAGCTTGGTTTTCTGCCTATTTATTGCAAACCCTACTTTGCCACTTTCCACTTCCAATCTGTGCCGTATCTCTTTCATGTTGCCAAATGTTGTAGCAAGGAGAACGGTGTCATCAGTGTACCTCAGATTGGAAATCCACTTTCCACCAACAGTAAACCCCTTGTCCCAGCCCTAAAGAGTCTTGAATGATATTACTCTTCATACATATTGAAGAGCAGAGGTGAGAGGATGCATCCCTGCCTAACGCATTTGAACAGTCGCTAGTCGGTGTCTATTTTGACGAAAGAGCGGTTGTTGATGTGTAGGTAGAGGCATCGGACTATGTCAATAAGATGTTGAGGCGTTCCCATGTCTTTAAGAACCCCCCACAGCTTGCCCCACTCCACGCAATCAAATGCTTTGGTATAATCTATGAAACATATCAATACAGGGCTGTTAAATTCCCGGCTTTTCTCTATAATTTGGCGAACGTTCAGGATTTGTTCCCGCGTGTCTTTGCCTTTAACAAAACCTGCTTGCTCTTCTAGAATTTGTGGCTCCAGAAAGTGTATTAGCCTGTTGTTTATGATGTACAGGAGTATTGATGGTGCGTGGAGTAAGTGCCAAACACTTAATATAATTTTTAGAATCTTGTAGTTGTAGGCAACTTGTAAAGAGTGGGTTTAATAGAAAATATCCAATCCCCAAAACCCAGTTAGTAAGTAATCATTTTTAATGACTTCGTTATCGATACATATTGGAAGGAAGGAAGGGGACTCTTTGATCAAACCATACATTTTGTAGGACAAATATTTTTTCAAATAATTTAGATAATTATCATCAGATTTAACAAAAAAAACCCAGCTGATGATTCTTAAAAGTGTTTGTACTTAACACTTTTGAGAATCATCAAACCAACATATTTTATCCCTGCTACCCCTATTACTTACCACAATCGAGAATTCGAGAGTTTCGTGCAGGAAATTGTTGGGCGTCTCGCCGTCTCATCAAAATTAGCTTGATAGTAATCAATTGCAAAAATGGACCGCGGATCCTGGACTATTTGTTTCTTACTTGGTAGTATGGCGCTAGGGTATCGGAAAAATTGTGGGCGTGTCCAAAAATACTGAAACATCAGAAGTCAATAGCTATTGTCATCGTCTTAAAGGCATGTTTATTTTGTCAAAAATGAACTCTGTTTAACAAGACAACAAAATTCAAATATCCAATAACTCATATAACTTTTCATCTTTCTTTATTTTTCAGGTCGTAATCTGCACATCCTCGGTACTGAAGAAAATTCTCGAGGAACAAATCCTGAATATGTGTAATATAAACGTGCTGATTGTGGATAGCTGCCATTTGATTTACAGGGATGAGGATTTGAAATATGTAAGTATTGAACTCAAACTCGAAGCATTTACTTATTTCAATTAGACTATTACAGGCACAGATATAGTCTATACTATCTATACTTCTATACTAATACTAATCTATACTAATATTATAAAGAGGTAAAGTTTGTGTATTGTTTGTATATTTGTTAAATTGTAAGGGGTAATCTCGGGATCTACTGAACCGATTTTAAAAATTCTTTCACCAATAGAAAGCCACATTATTGCTGAGTGTCATAGGCTACTTTTTATCCCTGTATTCCCACGGGAACGGGATCTACGCGGGTGAAACCGCGGGACGTCCGCTAGTAATATTATAAAGAAGTAAAGTTTGTGTGTTTGTATATTTGTAAAGGGTAATCTCAGGATCTACTGAACCGATTTTAAAAATTCTTTCACCAATAGAAAGCCACATTATTGCTGAGTGTCATAGGCTACATTTTATCCCTGTATTCCCACGGGAACGGGATCTACGCGGGTGAAACCGCGGGACGTCCGCTAGTCTATAGATAAACGTAGATAACGCAAGTCTCACGATCGTATGAAAAAAAATGTGTGCCGTTTTTACCCGACTGCGGCGAAGCCCAAAAGGAGGGTTATGTATTTGACGTGTATGTATGTATACATGTAAGTATGTATGTATGTCCGTTTCTTTGTTCCCTCATAACTCATAAACGGATGAACCGATTTGAATTAAATATACGTCGTTAGATTGGCCTTGATGGCGCGAGTGTTATAGGCTAAATTAAAATTAAAAAACAAAGAAAATTGCGGATTTTGGGGGCCAAATCGCGGAGTTCAAAAAAAAATTTTTTTTCAATACCATCGAGTAGGGTATCAAAATAAAGGGTTTTAAAAGGAGATTACAAAAATATATAACACTTATATGTTTAAAAGAAATTCAAAGTGAGAAATCCTCTAAACAAGCACAATAGTTAAATCATCTGCGAAGAATTTTACGCAACCAACGAAAGAACAAACACAAAAGAACTAAAAAGTTGGAAATAAAAAAAGTAGTTAAAAAACTAAAATACCCGACTGAAAAAACTGAAAAGCAAAAAAACAAGCACATTTTAAATTAAACAAAACTTGGAAGCAGGCGGGGTTCATTTGAATATTAAACTAAATCATTTAAATTAAATTATGAAAAAAACAAATGAAAAAAATAGAATGGACCCCGCCTGCTTCCAAGTTTTGTTTAATTTAAAATGTGCTTGTTTTTTTGCTTTTCAGTTTTTTCAGTCGGGTATTTTAGTTTTTTCTATACCTATGACATCGTAAACACTACATAATTAGTTACTATAAAAAATGGTACGATCAGCAACAGAAGTAAATTAACATTTCGTAATTTTAATTATGTGATATGCAGGACTCTAGCTTTTATTTTTAACTAGCTGGCACCCGCTGCAACTCGAAAATACTAATCCCACGGGAAGATAAAATCGGGATAAAAACTATCCTATAGGTTAATCCAGGGTGTCAGCTAACTCCTTACCAAATTTTATTAAAATCGCTCCAGCCGTTTAGACGTGAAGAAGTAACAAACATATAACATACACACTCACACACTTCCATACTCACAAACTTTCGTATTTATAATATTAGTAGGAAGTAGGATATTTCAGACGATTATTCTTTCAAATATTACATGCTTCTCAATAACTTGTTACGATTAATATCTAACAAGTTTTTATTACCACATTCGTGTCCACTCCCGTTTCATAGACCTCTGAACGGTTTGAAACTTTCAGTAGTGTTAATCTATTTTTGATGCTGACTGTCCAAACAGACACTTAAGGCGCAGTTAAAGGGGAACCGTAAAAACGACCTGTTTTTCGTCGCAGAGTTAGCCGTATTGCTACTTATTACAATTCCAAAAAAAATACAGTGTATAGTCAAATGTATAGGTAAAAGACTTATGCAAAAATATTTTCTAAAAGTAATCAAGAACCTCGAAAAAAAAAATCACACGAATAAACTTTTTCGTCTCGAAATGGTAACTGTTATTTTTTTTTTTACTATCAGAAAGGAAATTTAACCAACTAAAGACATGTAAAAATATTTTAACATTACAGCGTATTTTTTTTTTTAATAAATTAAATCTGCGAACTATCGTTCATTTTGGCAGTCACGAGCATCAAACGCATCGCCATTTTCAACCTTATTTGTTTAGGCGATGAGTTAAACGCGCGCTCATGGTCGCGGGCAGCTAATGTCGTCTTAAATTCTATTAATTCGTATAGATGTCCTATTAACACTTATAAATACTTTATTTTTCTTTCTAGATAATGAAATCCTACAAGCAATGCCCGCAAGAAGACCAACCTATAATCCTAGCGTTAACCTACCCCCTATTTACGCCAAATAAAAAAGACACCCCGGTAACAAAAGACGAACTAACAAAAAAGACAGAGATGCAAGATGAAGAGACCCAAGGAAAGAAAGAGATAAAAGATGGGTTGTTACGGAAGAAGGAGACAGAAGATGAGAAAGATGTGGATGAAGCTGCAGGTTAGATGTACTATTTTTTTTATTAAATTTACTCGAAAATTGACTCTTATTGCACTACGATTAGGTATAATATGCAATGTTTTTCGTACTCGTGATTTTTTTTGCATTTTTCATAGCTAAGGGCGAAAAAAATTCGCAGATTACTTATTTAATGTCACTTGATACACGTGGACATTTGTTACTTCAGTTTTCGGCTCCATAACAACCTCGCCTGTGGCTTGGTTGTGAATTCTGCCCTGAGTGCAATAACAAAAATTATTACAAAATTAAAAGAAAGAATAAAAAAATGTTTATTTTGTTTTTGGTTAAGCACAAAAGAACCACTTATATCAAAATGCACTATTAATTTGTATCAAAACATAACGTCAGTAATCCCCGAAAGAATAGTTAGAAGTGCACCCCGTTGAACAAGCTATTTGGTATACACCAATGACGTATTATATATAGACACGTTATCAACCAACATCTCGGCGCTTAAAAACGGCGAAAATACTAGATAACTACTTATAAGCGTAAAGAAAGGGAAAGAAAATATGACACCGTACGGCGGGATGCCTGTTGCTAGAGGGAGATAAATATAGTGTCCCAACCTCCCCTAACGTCACGTGACTACTAACTTCATGCGCCGGCCGCTATTAGACGCAGCGTCGTACAAAATAAAATAAAATAATGTAGTTTTGTAAACTTACGCGTGAAATGACACATTTTTGTCTTTAACTTTTGGGGTATAATTTGTACATCCTCTGAAAACACACGACGGCATGTTTTCTCTATGTTTTGCACAGGTTTTCACACACGATATTTATAAATTAAAAACAAACATAGCGTCGCGTCGCGCGACAGGTTGGTGCGTGACTGAGCGCAATGTGGCCAATTGGCTTCATTTCATGTTGCCATTTTAGAGTGCGGACAACGTATCTATAGTTTTATACATCATTGGTATACACACAGGAATATTTATAACTAGCGACCCGATCCGGCTTCGCACGGAAGCATAATTCTACACATAACACACCTTCATCTTGAATCACTCTATCTACAGTGAAACTTGGTTAACTGGGACCTGGATAAGTGAGAAACCTCTTACCTCTATAACTGGAACTCATGCTGAGGTCCCATGAGAGAGATTTGGATATCTGAGACACTGGCACACCTTGGACACTCCATACAACGCCCGCAAAATAATTACCTATTACTACTACATAAACAAATAACGTTTGTGCACGACGTGCACGTGCAAATGTGTGCGTAAACTCTAGTAGGGTTGTCGTAGCCTAAAAAATGGCGCGGAAAGTGCAACGGTCTGCGTCGCGAAAACCGAACGACGACTAATACGAGCGCGAGCCATTGCTCAAGTGTCGACGACGACTACCTCGAAGTGCGGGGTGAGGTGCGGTATTTAATATGAGCGCGGGGAAGGGAGTGTCCCTTCTGTACGTAGTACTATTATGTATTCTGTGACACTGGGAAAATGGAATACCTCTATAAGTGAGACTTTTTAGGTCCCTTGAGGTCTCACTTAACCAGGTTTCACTGTATTAATAAAACCCGCATCAAAATCTTTTTTGTTAACCTTAAGTGGAGGCTTGTTATTAGCAATTTTTTAATTTTATATTCTTTATTTCATTGTATTGTTAGTCTGTAAGCCTTCTTTAAAATAAAATCCATACTAATATTATAAATGCGAAAGTAACTCTGTCTGTCTGTTACTCTTTCACGCCTAAACGGCTGAACGGATTTTGATGAAATTTGGTACAGACATAGTTTGGAACTTGAGAAAGGACATAGGATAGTTTTTTTTTTTTTCGCGAGTTAAACCAAAAATCTGCCGGAAGTCACTATTCCACGCGAAGGAAGTCGCGGGCAAAAGCTAGTAAATAGATAAATAAAATCCGTTGCGTAGTTTTAAAGATCTAAGCATACGTAGGGACAGACAGCGGGAAGCAACTTTTTATACTATTTAGTGATAGTGATTCTAGAATCTAGTATAATGACAATATTGATTGCAATTTTGTTTTATAAAGTGTTTGGCATTAAGAGTCTCTTCATGTATCTGTGTAATCTTACACGTAAATGCATGTTAGCCGGTTGTATACCAAATACCTTGTTGCATAGAGTTCGTTAAAACTAATTGATATAGACAAATATCATTTATTTACCAGGAGCCTTACCACGGATGACAATAACGAAATACGAAGAAATGGGCTTGTATGAGAATGTTGATGACTTCGATATGTATGAGAAGTTAGAGTGGAAGATTGAAGAGCTGGAGGAGGAACTGTGCTGCCAGATGGACCTGGCTGAGGATATCGATGGAGGGAAGAGGTGAGGATTGATTTTATAGAATAACTAGCTTTTGCCAGCGGCTTCGCCCGCGTGAAAATGACGATTTTCCATACAAACTTTCATCCCCTATTTAAATCCCTTAGGGGTTGAATTTCGAAAAATCCTTCCTTATTCCTTGTCTACATTATAAAGGGAACCTCTGTGCAAAATTTCAGCTTTCTAGGTCCAAGGGTTTGGGCTGGGCGTTGATGAGTCAGTCAGTCAGTCAGTCAGGACTTCTCTCTTTATTTATTAGACTAGCTGTTCCCAGCGGCTTTGCCCACTACAACTCGAAAATTATCTCACGGGAAGGTAAAATCGTTATAAAAACTATCCTATGTGTTAATCCAGGTTATAAACTATCTGTGTACCAAATCCACATCCATCCATCCATCCATACTCACAAACTTTCGCATTTATAATATTAGCCGACTGCTGGAGAAAAGGTTTTCCCCCAATTCCTTTCAAGAGTTGTTTTCTTGTGCCGCCTGGAACCAGCCCTTGGTCGTTCAGATCGCATAGAGGTCCGATTTTAAAAACATATACCAATACTAGCATTGCTCGGTATGTGTTGCATCGCTCCTTTTTCTATCTACGCTACCTATGGGTGGGGGTGAAAGGGTGAAATGTAGGTATTCTTACACCCGTATCTATAAACAAGTCATAGTGATTACTTGAGTAAATGTCATTATTTAAGACTAGCTGACCCATGCAACTTCGTATACGTCACATAAATATAGCTTATAACCTTTCTCGATAAATCGACTATCCAACATAAATTAAGCTAAATCGTAACAAACAAAAAACCTTATCTTTCCAATAATAATAAAATTAGTTTAGATGGTTTAGATTAGCTGAGATTTATATTAAAGTGAGAAGTACTATAGGTATCTCTTACTGTTAAATATACGATAACACCCTGTACAGTACGCTCAAATTATCTTGGCAGCTCCGAACTTCGTGCAGGTCATTTTGTTACAACGAATGTATTAAAGTGTTATGATATTTACTTTATTTGTATTTCTCACTGTTTAAATTAGATATTTTCTGATCGTTTAAGTATTGGTTTATCATGCAATAACAGTTTTATTCCCAAGTTTACATGCGTAAAATTTCGCAAAGCCTATGTTCAGAGCTGCCAAGATAATTTGAGCGTACTGTACTTGTAAACATTATGATGGAGTAAATATTTTGAATTTGAATATGATAATATTACCGTGGCGGAGGCCAGCCAGAATCCCCCGTACCTACATTGCGACGCGCGAATTATTTTGCTGCGCGGTTATTTTTACATTGCGATATCTTCTAAGATATTTGTTTAAACTGTATAGAGTAAAGGGCTCATATATTCTATATTAAATTTCCGTTCTAACAAACACATTTATTTGGATATAGATTAATACCATATGGGTTAAATAAGCTTCGCAAAAAATAATTCTTTTAGACCTTACATTTTAATAGTAAAAAATGGTTACAGTAGGTCAGTCTTAAAAGATAGACATATGCTGTCGCGGACTTTTTTTTAGAACTTTTAAAGAGGAACAATTCCTTCATACATGATATTTGCGTAACACAAACCGTTCTCGCAGCGCACGCAGCGGAAACTCTCAAAAAGGAAATACCTTTTCCCGTTTTTGCAACATTTTTCATTAATGCTCCGCTCCTATTGAATTTAGCGTGATGTTATATAGCCTATAACCTTCCTCGATAAATGGACTATCCAACACAAAAACAATTTTTCAATTCCAACCAGTAGTTTCAGAGTTTATCGCGTTCAAACAAACAAACAAACAAACAAACTCTTCAGCTTTATAATATTAGTATAGATACGATTTTTCCCCTGTAGTTTAGTAATTCCTTGATGTTAGAACTGTCAAAGGTTAGAATTGTTAGGTTTGCTTTCATTGACGATTCTAACTTCGTTTAAATTCTTTCCCATTACATAAAAATGTTTGCATAAGTAATTATGTACTTAAGTTCAAGTAATTACTTTAACTTGATTATAGATACGGATGTTAGGCCTACCAAATATACACAAAAAAAACATAAAAATCGGTCAAGCCGTTTCGGATTGTTTGCTGATGATTTACCGGCAGTTTTGTTACTTATTCTTGTCATTTTTAGGACAGCAACTTCTTTTTAGATTTTATGGAAGGTAACTTTACTTTCAAAAGTAAAATTATTTTGCAGTTTTTAGTGTTTTTTGTTAGGGAACAAACCAAAGTCACCAACTTCCGAAAGTAAAGTGACTATCGACACTTATTTATTAGACCTATTTTTTACATAAACACTTTTTATGTTTCTAGGATATCAACAGCAGCGAAACCACGTGAACTGATAATCGAGTACTCTGGCCGACCTTCGGATGAAGAGCTTCCCACGAAATACAACGAGCTAGAGAAATATATGAGAGATACCGTGCAGGACGCTTTAGATTTTATTGAGGATCATCGGTAAGTAATTTTGTTTGAGTGTCAAGCTCCAGTTGTGGTCCTTCGAGCCGGATTCTGCCCAGCAGCCACGGATCCGGCTCGCCATGTGTCGCGATCTGCGAAATACAACGAGCTAAAGAAATATATGAGAGATACAGTGCAGGACGCTTTAGATTTTATTGAGGTTCATCGGTAAGAATTTTTTTTCTAGGGTGTATGACATATATTTAATGTTAGAGTATAAAATTCATATTAAATCTTAAATAGGCTAGTTCACAAAAAAAAACTAATTCGTCGTAAAAAAAAAATATTGGTTCCTTATTTTTTTTTTTCACGTAAACAAAAAATTAAGATAATACAGTGCTTCGAAAACTCGTGTCGTCACATTGCGTCATAGTACATTTTTTTACCACGTACGTAGTGACGTCACAAGCCCCCACTCATGATCTTTGACGCTTTTTATCTTGGTCAATTTTGATTAATTTGATAAAACAAAAAACACGAACATATTTCGATAATCTAACTGACAGACTAAACAGAATCATATTTTTTTTTTGTCAGAAAACATCCCTTTTGCCCTTTCTGTAACAAAACTTGCAACATTCGTAATAGGGGATCGGACTGGGTCAAAATAATATGATTCTGTTTAGTCCGTAAGTTAGATTATCGAAAAATATTGAATACGTCAATAAAAAATGACGAAGATAAAACGCCTCAAAGATCTTGGAGTGGGGCTTGAAACGTCACTTGTGTCGTCAAAATGTACTATCATATGACGTCACACGAGTTTTCGAAGCACTGTATCGTCTTCATTTTAAGTTTACGTGAAAAAATAAAAAATACGTGTCCAATAATTTTTGTAAATCTATCTGACCGACTAATTAGTTTTTTTTTGTCCGATCCCCTATTGTGATCCTAATCTAATCTTTTCAGACACGACCCCACGGAAATATACGGCGAAGATATGTACGACGAGTTCATGAGCATTCCACACCCCACTATCGACCCTAAGAATATATTCAAACAGTTCCTATATGTTTTGGAGCAGTTAGGTAAGTTTCAATACGGTACTACGGTACATGGCGTGCTTCGGTTAAATATTTAGGTATTATATTAGACAAGACGCTTAATTGGAACAAGAACACTGAGCTCATTATAAGCAAAGGTGCAAAAGCCCTAAATTCATTGAAACCAATTTTAAACCGCAAGTCTGTTCTTAGTTCCTCAACCAAATTGCGTATTTATTGTACACTTGTCAGACCCTGCCTAACTTACGCGGCACCTGTGTGGTCTAGTATAACGGAGACAAGATATAACAAACTCCAAATTATACAAAATAAAGCCCTTAAAATATCATATAACACACCATTTCGCACTAACCTTAGAACATTACACAAACGTTTAAAATTTCCATTCATAAAAGATTTCATTTTAAAAACTTCCCGTAAATTTTATTTGTATAAAAACCCAGTTCACCGTAATCCCCTAATATCGTCAATTGGTAAAAGTAGACTCAGCACATTACCGTACGCCCGAACTTACTGTCGATACCGACTGCCCCATCACTATTTCCTTCGTGACGTATCATGACGACAGCTCGCTTACTAGCCGACGCCGCTCGTACGGCCGGAGAATGCCTGATCTTTTTGCGTACTACCCGCCACTTACCTTATATTTTTGTTTAACAAAAAAAATAAAAGCGTACATTTTGTACAATGAAATAGTTTAAACTTATGTGGGTCCATACTAAGACTTGCACATACCCTGTATTTGAACATTTAGTAATAAGTAAGTTAAATGATTGTAAGAATAATATTAAGTAATAACATGTTTTAATGTTTTTAAAGGCGATAGCAGCCTGGGTAACAACATAACTCGTGATTAGTGTACAAATAGAATAAGATCGTTTGTAAACTGTATTGTAAACTATATGTATTAATAAAGACCTTGAAAATTGAATTGAATTGAATACGGTACTGTTCACCGCAACTTTGGCCTTCATACATCTCATAAACACACCAATTCATCTTATAACAGTAAATTAATTATTGAAAAATCATAACATTTTCAATAAAAACTTTGTATCTGTAAAGTGCCTGGAGGAGCTACTGGTCCATGAAGGCATTTATGAAGGGCGACCTTCCTATTTCACTGAAGCGCAAGCTGGTCGACATGTGTATCCTTGCCTAACCTAACCTATGGCGCTCAGACTTGGTCTTTGACTAAAGCTCAGAAGTCCAAACTCAACGTTTGCCAAAGAGCAATGGAACGTAGCATTCTTAAGATTAGACTCTCCGATCGAATGCACAACACCTTAATACGGTCTAAGACAGGCATCGCCGGTGTTGTCCTTAAATCTGCCATGTTAAAATGGGACTGGGCGGGTCACGTTTGAAGGATGAAACCGGACAGATGGGCGAAGATAGTCACTCAGTGGGTGCCTGTGAAGACGGCCGACGTAACCGAGGCAGGCCCAAAAAACGCTGGCGTGAGGATCTAGACTCATTCTCAACGCATTGGACGGAGAAGGCAAATTGTAAACAAAACTTGGAAAGCCATGGGGGAGGCCTTTGCCCAGCAGTGGGACAGTGTAGGCTAAGGAAAAAAAAAATCTCTAAAGTGATTTTTTTTTTTACTCTTATACCAACATTTGGCGATAATTATAAGAAAAACGAACTGACGACAAAATTTCAACTAGACCAGCGGCTCGCCGCTTGTTATGCAGGTATGCATAGCAAAGTTTTCAAACTGACGCAGTTAATACTTTATTGCACCGGAATTATTACTATTATTTTATATACCCTCGTCGTATATTCGAATCTCTTTGCGCAATACAGGTGTAATACAGTCAATGAATATAGTATAAATGTTTTCAGGTCCCTTCGCAGCCGACAAAGCAGCCATCTGCTTATTATCAAGACTAGAAAAACTAAAAATAAAAATCCCATACGAAAGACATTTCATCCTAATGTGCCTATGCACAACCGTCTTCTTAAAAATCCGATGTTACACCGAGTTAATATTCGAACAAATAGAAGACGAATGGGTAAAAATCAAGACATTTTCGTCCCCAAAAGTATTGCGATTCGCCGAAATTCTAGAAAAATTTAGACCGCCGGATAGTTGTAATCAAAATTTTCTAAGGCCGGATAGTGGTAGTATCCTGACGGATACTAAAGACGATGAGACTGGCAGCGGTTGTGATAATATAAGCAAAGAAAGCATTAATAAAATGTTGACAGATGTTGAAGACTGTGATTTTAAAAGTTTAGGCAACAAGATTCAAGATAAAGTTAATACTTACGAGTCTAATTTGAAAGATCTTGATTCGCCCACCGATGAAAACTCAATAAGCAGCTTAAATAATCCGGATAGTCAGATAGGTGAGACGGATATTCAAAATAAAAGTGAAAATAGCAATGATTGTCCAAGAACCCCATCAAATATTACTCTAATTGAATTGGATACTACTGACAAAGCCGAATACTCAGTAACCAAGACGGACACTTACCCGGATAGTCGAGTAAGTGGAATGGATATTCGTGGCAATGAAATTATGGTGCAGCAGAGAGGTGTTCTTGGATTTACAAGGCGTTCCGGATATCGATTGAGGTATAGTATTTTTTATTTTTATATTGGTTGTAAAAATACTCTTTGCGAAGCCACTGTTTAAACCACTTGTAAAAAGGGGAAGTCATGAATTTCACCAGTATCTTTATTTTTTTCAAGAATGTACTCCCTTCAGCAATAATATTTATACACTTAGCAACGATTAGAAGCTATTTTCGCCTACTCTACTGATTTCTTTTTTATTATCCGTATCGTAACTGGCTAATTGTGGGTGTACTATTCGGTATACCTCTGCCTTTTTTTTTTTTTTTGAGTTGGAAAATCCTCATGGATACCCTCCGCCTGGGGCGAGTGGGAGTTACGTCGGACTCTAACCGACTAAAAACCCACTGTTCCTACCAATACCATGTGTCGGGGGCCCGGGAGATACCTCCGACTGGTATCAGCCCACCTTTCGGGCGGGCCTCATCACCAAGTACGGCCAGCAACCGCACGTTCCCTACGAAAGCGCACAGAGTCCACTGCGCGCCCCTTCTTTGGGCCTGGCTGGTCGGGCGACATCTCAGCCCTAACTTAGCCACCCGCAGGCCCCACCTTACGGTAGCCGGAGATCGTTAAGCGCCCTTCGACGCCCGGCTACCCTTCTGGTGCGGGTTGAGTGAGAGGCATGCTCTCTTTCCCTCTCCGCTGCCTCCTTTGCATGCATCACCTCCTCGCAAAAAGAAGAGACGACATTCCACGTATACCTCTGCCTACCTCTTCGGTGATTACAGGCGTGATGTTATGTTTTGTGTGTAATCATAAAGGAGATATATTATTGTCTCAAAGTTGCCATCGTTCATAATCATTATCATCAGCCTATAATGTTCCCACTGCAGGGACACAGGACTCCTCTCTAGGAGACAGATGGGGTCTTTATTAACGCTTTTTAACGAAAAAATTACTTTATAATAATAATAATCATTTTTAAAATGTCACTTACGGGATATCTTCCGTGATTGTTATTGGTTTTGAGTTCCCGATATTCACGGAAGATATCCCGTAAGTGACATTTTAAATATAGTTATGAACCGTGAAAGCTTAAAACAGTGTTTAATAATCATTTTATTTCAGGCATCTATAAGGCCCATACATAAAATACACACATTATTTTAAAACAGTAATAACAAACTAATACATATAAAACAGTAAATCCATAACTACAAAAAAAAAAAAAAAAAAAATAACTAATGTAACGTCGGCGTCGTGTTTCGCTGCGAGGTGTCGCGTAGCCGTCCTTGGAAACGGCGGAAAACGACACCTTTCGGCCAGAAGTCTTCCTGCAAACAGGTCTGGAGATGTTGGGTTGGAACACGCACCACAAATGACTTGAAGTTGATGTTGTGACGCGATTCCAACCTTTCGACCCTCAGAGTCCGGTCTTCACTTTGAGGTACTGCACCACATCCTCAATCTTTGTGGTGTGATGCAGACGCGAAATGTACAGCTGCGTCGTAGGCACAGCAGGGCGCAGCAGCATGTTGGGCCCAGTCGGTGCGGTACCGCACAAGTTCCGGGAACAGGGCGTCTTCTTCTTCTTCACCACACGATGATGATGATGTTATGATTACTCTGTGATTACTGGGCTAAGTACCGTTTGAGTTCTTAGCCTAAGGGTTCCATACCCTTCATGTGCGAGTCTGACTCGCACTTGGCCTGTTTTTGCTCTTTCTGTTCAGCAGCTGATTATCTCACGTATTTTCTGACGAAGGAAATGTGGGCGATTGAGTAGTGTTAAGTGTTAGTATGTACTAAGAACACACTACTACCAGCTAGCTTGCTTGGACGGCCAATTTTCAGGTATCAGGTCATCAAGGTACACAAAAAAATTACTTCACGTCTGTTAAGCAAAATGGCCGCTAGGAAGTGTCTGCGAGTATTGGCAACTTATTTTTAAGGATATTGCCTACAATATACGTAAAAATCAGCTAGTAGAAAATACGTGAAGTAAGTAATTTTTTTGTGTACCTTGATGACCTGATATCTGAAAATTGCCCGTCCAAGCAAGCTAGCTGGTAGTAGTGTGTTCTTAGTTCATACTAACACTACTCAATCGCCCACATTTCCTTCGTCAGAAAATACGTGACGTCTGGCGGCCCTGGGATCTTGGACTATAATAATTATTATCTCTCCAGAGGTAAAACCCGTCTACTACGAAACAACTTGGCGCGAGCACTTCAAATGCAACAGAACCCGGACGCGTTGTGTGCCATCGTGTACATGAAGGAGCCTCTCATTGCGAAGGTCATGTTCGCTGTTATGGCGGTAAGTCATCATCATCATCATCATTTCAGCCAAAAGACGTCCACTGCTGGACATGGGCCTCACACAAGTGTCGCCACATTAACCGATTGATGAATTACTATATACGCGGTCACATTAACGGGACGCATCTCTGTAATGCTCAGCCCCACCCGCTTCCCTCCGCATTCCCTTAGCTCGCCCGGCAAGTGTCAGTATGGTTAGCATCTTTGTTACCGATACGCGCGTCGATAATTTCGCTAGTTTTCTGTTGTGTTTTACCACTATTCTGAGTGGGCTGCGTCAATTTTAGTTATCATCGACATGCTAACAAGGCGGATGAAATTGAGTGTTTGTTTGTAATTTCAGAATATCAGGTTATTCTTGATTTTTTACTGAATTTATTCAAAAAACTATATTTAGTACTTGACTTTTTTAAATCATTCTCTTTTTTCTGCCCAATCTCCGAAACGGCCGGACATAGTTTGACGGGGCTTCTACTTGCAGATAGCTGATGTTATAAGGCCAGACTTACGCTACTTTTATTTCACAAAATGAGTCAGGGTTCTGTGCAAAAAAAATAAAACCCTTGAAATAGTTAAAAAAATCCAATTCAAAACTCGCCAAACATTTTCTATTCCAGGACATGTCCCGGAGCAACAGCCGTTTGAGCTACATCTCAGCGCAGTACTGCGCCACTGAGACTCCTGCCGACCCCGGTACCGAGCCGCGAGAGTGTCAGCGACAGGGCAAGAGACAGGAGGATGTCTTGAAGAAGTAAGTATATATATAAACTGTGTGTAGCAACAGCCATTTGAGCTAAACGTTTGAGCTCAGGCCAAACCCTTAGAACTAGAAACTTAAAATTTCGCAAACGTATTCCTCATATGACCTAGGCATTCAGTCCCCATGGGGGTGAAATGGGGGATGAAAGTTTGTATGGGAAATCGTGTTTCGTCATGTTTGATATTTCCGACATCCGGGCGAAGCCGCGGGTAAAAGCTAGCTTAGCATGACATTGCCACGTTACCGCCGAGCCGAGCGTGCAAGCGAGAGCGCGGAACAAGCGATAGAGAGGCACGTATCGCGAAAACTCTTTATCCTATACTTAGCACCTAAAAAACTTTTTAACAAAAAATAAAACCGACTTAAAAAAAAAAACACAAAAATGTCAAAAATAAATCAGTTTCTGAAGTCGGTAACTTTTGTTTGTTTGATTAAATTTTTTTGCCACCGACTTCAGAAACTGATTTAAGTATTTTTGACATTTTTGTGTTTTTTTTTTGAAGTCGGTTTTTATTTTTCACTTTTTAGTGGTTATGTTCATGGCTCATAATGTGGACAATGTAGTTTTTTTTTTTGAGTTTTGTTGATTTTTCAAAAACCGGTTGTCCGATTTCGATAAAAAAAAAATATGGGACCATTTGGGAAGTATACCCTTTCCAACAAAAAAAGAATTTTTCAAATCGGTTAGCAAGCAACGGAGTTATGCCCGAACAAACATAAAAAAAAAAAACAAACATCCGAATTGAGAACCTCCTTCTTTTTTTAGAAGTCTGTTAAAAATCATCCGTAAACTGACTTTATAGACAAATTTTTTTTATCTCCAGGTTCCGTATGCACGAATGTAACTTGCTGCTAGCGACGTCTGCGTTAGAAGAAGGTATCGACTTGCCGCGGTGTAACCTTGTGCTGAGATGGGATGTACCAGTTTCGTAAGTATTTATTTGGTGGTTTTTTTTCGAGCACAAGCACTAAGATGTATACAGTTAGCAAGATTTGATAACGATTTTCTCGAGGAAATTCAACTTTAACAGTAATTAAGCTATATATGTACAAAATTAAATCATCATCTGCCTAGCCTTTTCCCACGAGCTCCACCTATAACGCTTAAGATCCAAAAGGCTAGCAGCAAAAGTCAAAAGTCAAAATTCATTTATTCAAACTAGGCTGATAATCAGCACTTTTCGAAGGTCAAAATTTACTTTACTTTACTACAGTGAAATTTGGCTAACTGGGACTTGGATAAGTGAGAAACTTCTATAACTTTACTGGAACTCATACTGAGACATGAGACAGATTTGGATATCTGAGACACATTTAACCAGGTTTCACTGTATTTACATTTTTAGAAGACAGTCCCCCAAAAACGCCCACCCATCGACACTTCCTAGTATTTAGCTGGAAAGAAGAAGTGGCGGAACAAACTCCCCAGCACACATCTGTCTGTTAGGTTGGTTAGAAGAACCAGACTCGATACAATAGCAAGGTGTCAGTTACATTTAAGATTTACTACAGACACAATCATTATTGAACAAAAGTATATAACAATAAACAGTGTAAAAATAAAATAATAAATACATAACATAACAGTAAACACTTAATCCAGCACTCCTCTTAATCTATTCTCTCAATTTGTTTCCTAGGTATCGTTCCTATGGCCTGTGTCGAGGTCGAGCTAGAGCAACGCGATCAGCAGCCGGTCTGCTGTGCAGCAACAACTCGGAGACCACACAGATGTTGCTGCAGAATGTCGCTACTTATAGAGAACTGGATCAGGTAAACCCTTTAGGAATTACAGGCGTGTTTTGAAAAAATGCACATTAAGGTTGATGTTCCAGGGTAGCCCGCGAAATTCAAAGTTTTTGCAATTTGCAGGCTAGTGATAGGTGGTATGTTGATGAACATTTGATTCGCGGCTGTGAGACGTATGTAGTTACAGAATTATAATCATCAAAATCATTAATACAACCCTCCGAGCTCATAATGGTTCCGGAATGGCTTTGACCTTGTAAAAAGTCATTTTTAAACCTAAGAAAACTTAAGAAAATTTGAATTTCGCGGGCTGGTTGGAGGATTCACCTTAACCGTTTCCCGCCCATCGTGATTAACCCATTGACCGCCACGGTCAAGTAAGACGACAAGCCAAAAAGTACCTTAAGTCCACGACTTAGGGCACTTTTTTGCTTGTTCGGCTTGTCGTCTATACGTGACTGTGGCGCTAAAAAGGTTAATCGTGACTTTTTTCTGATCTTGTCTCTCCGTGTTCACCCTTTTTGTTGGAGGATGAGAAATCATCAAATGACTCCACCCGCTCTGGGCCGCTTCTACTGACCAAAAACCACTCCTGTTCCTTCGTAGCCCTTTGTTCTGAGGCCACGATATCTCTTTCGAACAACCCGCAGCCCCGAAGGAACACCCGTTTTTAAAAGACGACCCCTAATGTCATCCAAACTTACCTATCCTGTCTCTCCCACAGATAATCAGCAGAAAATGCGGCTGCGGCATCCAAGACGAGCCCCCACAAAGCGAAGAAGATCACGCTGATGCATTCACAAGCTTCGTCAAACCCTACTCTCCTAGTGACAATGCTGTCAACTTCTATCCTACTATATCTAGTCAGAAAACTCTAGAAGATACTAAGAGAGATAAAGATGGTATAGCTACTGTTGCTGTGAAATCTGAAGCAGTTGTTGATAATGTTAAAGTCACAGGTAAAAGGATAAGTAGAACGAAACGTAAGAATAAAGATGCTAAACATAATGATAAAGAAATTGCTAAGAAAGGAAGTGATTTAGAAACAGAGCTTGAAAGTATAGAAAATGTCAGTAAAGACGTTGATAAAGAAAACGGAAAAGGAAGTGGAGATATATGTTTAGATAACGGTAATAGTAACAATGTTAATACAAATGATATTTGTGAAGGAAAAGGCAACGATCAAGAAACAGATAATAATAATTTAGAAGGAGTTAATAATAGTAAAGTAACAAACACCAAAGATAATGACAACGATGCGCCATTAACTAATAAAACAGTCAACGAAGCGATGGGAATAGTTAACGACACAATATCTACTGTAAAAGAAGCCATTAACACAGTAAAACAAGCCATAAAAGCAGATGGAATGGAAGATCTCATTAACCAAATGGAAAACCTAACCGTTATTGGTGGTTTTCAAACTGAAAATTCTCAACAGAATTCTTTAACTGGAGAAATTGATGTTAATATCGATGAAGAAGACAGAGAAAATGAGTATGAGAGAGAGAAAGCGCAGTTTTTAAAACGTCATAAAATTCCGCCTGAATATTACGATACTCTAACTGCTGAAGAAAGGGCTGAAATAACTAAACCTATTAGTAATGACCCAAGTTTAATGGGTCTACTATATTTAAGAGTAAAAGAAACTGAGAATCCTCTAAATATATCTACTAAGACCTCCAATATTTCAGAACAACTGGCTATAACAGAGACTGAAAATCTAGACACTAAAAATGGTCTAAGTACCAACGATATTAAACTTTCGACTGATACAGCTAATATCGCAATTGAAGCAGCTGACGCTCATAATATAAACATCAATGAAAATTTGACAAAATTAAATATTACAAAAACTGAGGAAACTCAAAATATGAAAAACGATGATGTCCAAAATACTTCAATTATTTTAAAACTACTGACTGTCGCTGGTACAGAAAAATCTAAAGCTCAAATTTTAAGTACAACATCAAACCCTTGCGATATTTTAAAATCACTGATTACTACAGACACAGAAAATTTAAATACCACAGAAATTGAGAAGGAAATATTTAAAGAAGAATGTCTGAACGACATTCATGGTACTGACATATCAAAAAAAGATAGTCGGATAGACAATCATACTAACCAAATATCGAAAGAAGATAGTCGGATAGACAATCATGGTACTGAAATAACAAATAAAGATAGTCGGAAAGACAATCATGTTACCGAAATGTCTAAAGAAGATAGTCGGAAAGACAGTCATGGTACCGAAATTTCAAAAAAAGATTGTCCAAAAGACAATCATGGTACTGAATTATCTAAAGAAGATAGTTTTAAAGTCAATCATGGTACCAAAATATCGAAAGAAGATAGTCGGAAAGACAATCAAGGTACTTTAAAAGAAGATAATAAAGCAGTACATTGTAATAAATGTATGAATATAACTCTCAATGGATCATGTCTATGTTCTAATGTGAATGTGTACTTTGAATTGATGGCGAAAGCTAATTTGAGTAAGAATGAGGCTAAGAAGCAATTGAGTGATTGTGATGGTACGGCTAGTGTGGATTTGAGTTCGGCTATTGCGTTGATTAATCGGTGAGTTTTTAATGTTTTATTATTAGAGTTTTTATTGACATGTTCGTGTCATTTGTAGATATTCGACAGTCGTGGCAGGAAGTCAGTGGCCTGAAAGTTTGACAGCCAGTCTTACCAGGGGTCATTTCCCTGTACTAACTGGGTTGTGGAGTACAAAAAGGCAGTCATCATCATCATCATCATCAGCCTATTAATGTTCCCACTGCAGGGACTCAGGCCTCCTCTCTTTTGAGGGGATGGGCTATAATCTACCACGCGGGCCCAGTGCGGATTGGTAGATGTCACATGTCTTCGAATTTTTTGGTTCTAAGACATGTCGGTTTTCTCACGATGTTTTCCTTCACCGTTTTGAAAAGGCAGTCGCTCCGTTTAAAATACTGCACTACTGGAAAAAATTAAGGGAACAAAAAAAAAATCAAAATTTTTGGGCAATTTTCAACAGGCCGTAACTTCGAGAGAAATGGTCGTAAAAAAAAATAAAAAATAAGGAAATCGTAGCTCCAAGTGTATAGTTTTTGGATTCCTACTTTAAAATTTTCGCGTCAGCGGCTTTTCCGGTATTCTTAGATAAATAAGTAACAAAACATTTTTCAAAAAAGAAATTGTTTTGTTTGATCTACGGACGTGGAAATTTTTTTTGTTGCTTAACACGTTGCGGGACGCACTGAATTAGCAGTAGATTTTTTGAAGTTGAATAATGACAGTACGGGCTCCGCCGTACAATTTTAAACTCTTCTAAAGTGAGGTACGGGCATTACAGCGAAATTTTGTATAGAGGAACAAGGAAAACACTTTTTACTGTCGTATCACATCAATCCCTCATACGTATAGAAGCATTAGAACGCACAAAGTCACACAGTGCGTTTTCTATGAAGTCCTCGCACGCACACTACGGTTATGCCCGTAATCGGTCTATACAGATTCTATGCGACGGCTCGAGTAGTGTCGTTGTATTATTATTCTCTAGTATTGCTCTAGGTAAGTACGGATATAGCAGTGGTTGGAACTTGTATGGGCAATTTTACTGTCATATCGCATAATTTGAAAAAGTCATTACCGTCCCGCAACGTGTTAACCACTATAAGGATCGGATACTTTGTTCATTTAGCTTTAATTTCATTTTTAAAGACCTTGATACGTCCATTTCTCGCCGAGATATCGGTCTTCAAATGGAAAAGGATCCTTTTGTATTTGATATCGATATCTTAGTAACCAAGATCAGGATCCTTTAATTTTTTCAAAAATTCGATCGAGTGGTACAAAAGAACGATTGCTGGATTAATTTGGCTCTTTTACTTAACTCAAAAACTACTTTTTCGGCATTATATTTTGCTGACTCAATTAATTGTATTTCAACCCTACTATGGCGTCTTGCAAGGAATACGTCGAGTTACCAGTAACCCTGTATAAAACCATTGTTCTTTCCATAGATACTGCGGCAAGCTCCCCTCGGACACATTCACCCGTCTAGCCCCTCAGTGGTGGATGGAAGAAGTGGAACTACCCCTGGCAGACTCAGAGGAAACCAGGACTGCCTACATCTGTACCTTGCGCCTGCCTCTCAACTGTCCTGTCAAGTATAATATTGTGGTAAGATTTATCTTTTTTCTCTTTGTAGTCGTATTCTTCGTTATTGAAGGTCGTGCCCTTGATGAAAGTACTTAAGGTGAATCCTCCAACCAGCCCGCGAAATTCAAATTTTCTTAAGTTTTTTGCAATTTGCAGGCAAGTGATAGGTTGTATGTTGATGAACATTTGATTCGCTGCTGTAAGACATATTATGTAGTTACAGAATTATAATCATCAAAATCATTAATACAACTCTCCGAGCTCATAAAGGTTCCGGAATGAATTTTTCGGCTGAAGGTGTGACAAACATAAGTCGCTTATTAGTCAGGAACATTTTGTTTAATGAAATTAAAGCCAGGTCTGTTAGTTTAGTCCTACTTTTATTTTCCGTAACGAATTCGTTGCGCGCCCGCTTCGCAAAGTCATTCCGGAACCTTTATGAGCTCGGAGGGTTGTATTAATGATTTTGATGATTATAATTCTGTAACTACATATGTCTTACAGCAGCGAATCAAATGTTCATCAACATACAACCTATCACTTGCCTGCAAATTGCAAAAAACTTAAGAAAATCTGAATTTAGCGGGCTACCCTGGAACATCAACCTTAATATGTCTTACAATCTGTCTCCATTTCTCTCGATGTTCGGCTTTCCTTAGAGCAGTTGCAACAGAGAGTCCAGTGAGTGCAGTAACTTGGTCACAGCAACGGTTAGGTGATCGGCCGCGGGGTCTCTTTCCTTCGATCTTGCCCACCACGATTAATTTGTTTAGGTCATCTGGTTGACGACGGGCAATGTGACCAAAATACCCAAGAATATGCGGGAAGCATATCGTTGAGAACTTGAGAGTTTAGTTTTTGTGTGTATCTGAGCGAGTATAGACTTGTTTTTTTCTTTTCTCGGTCCATGGTATGCGAAGCATTCTTCTATTCAGTTGTTCAAACAACGAACACAAACGCTCCGTCGACACGCCTGTCGTAATAAGACGGACGGACGGCTCACCAGCCCATTACTCACCGTCCACAGGCTCGCGCCTACGTTGGCCGTAAGTCATCAACGGATCAAGAAACACTCTCACTCTAGAACATCTGTCTTCTCTTTCCAGGGTCATCCGATGCCAACGAAAGTGTTAGCCAGAAGAATGGTGGCGCTCCAAGCTTGCAGGATACTCCATAAATCTGGTGAATTGGATAACCAGCTAATGCCTATAGGTAAGTTTCTGAAGGCTGTCGGACATTCGGACCATACTCGTAGAGTTCCTTTAAGGGTAAACAAGCCAACGGCACGAACTAGTTGGTGGGCGGGGCTAAAATGCATGCTATTTCATCCGACATCACGAGCGAAATGCATAGAGCGAAAGGGACACAACTAAAACGGGCGCGCGATTGTTTCTATGCAGACCTTTGGTAGTATGGATACCATGAAAAATCCATTGAATGTATCTGTGCAAAATAAAATTATTTGAATTCTTTAATAAGTAATCTATGTCTGTATGGTTTCACTTTTTTCATTTTCGTACTATATACGTAACTTATTTACGCCCAAAGATGGTTAAAATTAGTGCTAAAATATGAAAGTTTCGACGCTCATAACTTCCAAACCAATATTGTTTTTCTAATTCTGCTTCCATAGAGACCTAGATAATGAAAAGACCAGTTGATACAATTTTTAATTTTGAACCTACGCCGTCAACCAGAGGAGTAATCACCATACTACGTTTGTATGGAAGAATGACTGGCTTGTGCAACCTTAATGACTGTCACAAAGATCTACAAATAATAGCCGGTAAAACTCTGAAAGCTCGTTCAGCCGTGCTTTCCGAGGCACAACGATTTTATATCGAGTTTCCGGTATAAAACGTGTGGTCATTTATTCACAGATCCATCTAGAAGATTTATCGTAGTGGCTGTAATTATTTGGCCACATCTTCTCTGCCTAAGTCATTATTATTATCATCAAAGACATCCACTGCTGGACATAGGCCTCCGCCAAGTGTCGCCACATTGGCCGATTCCGTGCGTCTCTCATTCAGTGAATCTCCGCAATGTCACCAGGTGCACGGTTCACGAGACCTTCCAACGCAACGTCTTCTAGTTCACCACTCCAGAATTTTTAGGCTCTATCGGCCATCCGTTCTGCGAGTCATGTGCCCTGGTCACTGCCACTTAGGTTTGGAGCCCTTTGTAATCAGTAAAAGTGTGAAATTGTTTATTTTTCCATTCTCAGGCAAAGAAAACTTCAAGGCAGTAGAGTTGGAGGCTGTGAACACGATGTGTGCTTACTTAGGCGGAGACAATGATATGCACGACTCTGCTAGACCTGGATCCACTAAGAGACGACAGTATTATTATAAAAGGGTAAGTACAGTGTAAATTCCTTTTCATAATCATCATTTCAGCGAAAAGACGACCACTACTAGAGATAGACTCGTACAATCGTTGTTGCGGTGTACGTCGCTGCGTGCTTTCGTGCTCGCAAAATTCATTTATTCAAACTAGGCAGATAATCAGCACTTTTCGAAGGTCACAATTTACTTTACTTTACTATTTACATTTTTATAAGACAGTCCCCGAAAACGCCCACCCATCGACACTTGCTAGTGTTTAGCTAGAAAGAAGAAGTGGCGGAACAAACTTCCCAGCACACATCTGTCTGTTAGGTTGGTTAGAAGAACCAGACTCGATACAATAGCAAGGTGTCAGTTACATTTAAGATTTACTACAGACACAATCAGTAATAAACAAAAGTATATAACAATAAACAATGTAAAACTAAAATAATAAATACATAACATAACAATAAACTAATTTTGGAGAAAGAACACAAATAACAAACATTGTCTTGTGTTCAACTCAGCGACCAACTATTCTTATCATTTATGTAGTCGATAATAGAATAGTAAGCTTTTAAACAAAGATTAGATTTAACTTTGGCAGTGTTCGTTGTTGCGGGCATTCGGCGGCGTGTGGTTCGGCGTAGTGGCTTTCGGAATGACGTATTGCGCTTCTGACATTCAAAAGTGCCTGTAATGGCTTAATTGAAATAAATGATTTGAGTTTGAGTTTGATAGGCCTCCCCCAAGTCCACAATGACCGGTCTCCGCAACCTTGGTGCATGGTCCACCAAGTGGGAGGCCGCGCAACGTAAAGTCTTCCGGTTCGCGGTCGCCACTCCTCCATTCCTTTTTACCACCGCTCGATTTAACAAAAAACTCAAAATTACGTGATTCCGGTTGGTTTACCTTATATTCCTTACTAGCTTTTGCCAGCGGCTTCGCCCGCGTGAAAATGTCAATTTTCCATACAAACTTTCATCCCCTAATTAACACCCCGGGTTGAATTTCGAAAAATCCTTCCTTATTCCTTGTCTACATTATAAAGGGAACCTCTGTGCAAAATTTCAGCTTTCTAGGTCCAAGGGTTTGGGCTGGGCGTTGATGAGTCAGTCAGGACTTCTCTCTTTATTTATATAGATTATTATTTATATAGATAGATAGGGCTTTGAGAGGAGAGATTTTTTTTTATCACGTTTAGAACAGAGTGTTGAGTCATTGTAATAATATTTACATGCCACTACGAACTCGTAGTGGCAAACCTAACTAGGTTTGCTCACAAAAATTCTAAATACCTAACAAAAGAGAGTGACATGGTCAATCAGTCAGGTACGAGTCCAAATCAGCACGCCACGTTTCTTTGGTGTGCTTCGATGACATATAAAATTAACCTTTATACTACACCTGCTTGGAAAGTACCTTGATACTTTATCAAATTTACGGTAGAAAGTACGTCATTGCATATCGAACAAATATGCGGGGAGAAAACGCATCTGAGCGGGAGAGAATGGATTTTCATACACTTTTCTCTCCCGCTCAGATTCACTAACTGCAACAATTTCAATATAAATTTCAATTAGTAAAGATTTAGTTTTTTATTTTCCTCGTAGGTGTAGTATAAAGCACTATGTATCACTCGAGAGAAAGTGCGATTCCCAATTGTTTTTTTTTTTACTTTTTTAGGGTTCCGTACCTCAAAAGGAAAAAACGGAACCCTTATAGGATCACTTTGTTGTCCGTCTGTCTGTCTGTCTGTCTGTCTGTCAAGACCTTTTTTCTCAGGAACGCGTGGAGGTATCAAGCTGAAATTCATATCAAATACTCAAGTCTATGGTCTCTTGGAGCTGTGAAAAAATCAAACTTCTAAGTCAACGCGATCAAAAGATACTCCCGTTTATGCCGCAAATTTTCGACACTCGCAAGGGAATCAAAACCTACTGGGTACTTCCCGTGAACTCAGAATCTTGAAATTTGGTACGAAGCAACGTCTTATAGCATAGATAAAGGAATAATTACGAAAACCATAAATTTTTAGTTACATCAAGATACTCCCGTTTATGCCGCAAATTTTCGACACTCGCAAGGGAATCAAAACCTACAGGGTACTTCCCGTGAACTCAGAATCTTGAAATTTGGTACGAAGCAACGTCATAAAGCATAGATAAAGGAATAATTACGAAAACCATAAATTTTTAGTTACATCACATAATATATTTTTTTTACGGAACCCTCGGTGCGCGAGTCCGACTCGCACTTGGCCGGTTTTTTTTATTTACTTTCCAAGCAGGTGTAGTATAAAGCACTATGTATCACTCGAGAGAAAGTGCGATTCCCGATTGTTTTTTTTTATTTTTTTTATTTAATTTCCAAGCAGGTGTAGTATAAAGCACTATGTATCACTCGAGAGAAAGTGCGATTCCCGATCTCGGGTGTTTTAAAGCCCTCGCCTACGCCTCGGGGCTTAAACGACACCCTCGACGGTAATCGGTCACTTTCTCCTCTCGGTGAACAATGTACTATTTCAACTTACAGACAGCCTGGGCCTTCACAGACTGCCAGCCGGTCATAGACACGACTGACGCAGAGATATATCCGGGACAGGACCCGGAGTCCATAGACATTGAGAGTGACACCGAGGCGACTGGGAAAGAGGGGGTCAAGAAAGAGAAGATTAGAGAGAGTAAAGTTAAGGAGGGGACGCGTGAGTTTTTTTAAATTTGTTTGTCAGATTTTCAGGATTTTGACCGTTAGACTCGTATGACACTGGGACTTTTTAAAAGTCAAACTAATAAAGTAGGTATGGCACGCGGCATATAAGTTGAACATGCGCAGTAGTCGTTTTTTAGACGTCCCATACAAATCAAGCAGGGAACCTGCGCAGAACGACGCCATTTTGTTTAAAGTTATTTGCCTAGGACCGCGGCATATAAGTTGAACATGCGCAGTAGTCGTTTTTTAGACGTCCCATACAAATCAAGCAGGGAACCTGCGCAGAACGACGCCATTTTGTTTCAAGTTATTTGCCTAGGACCGCGGCATATAAGTTGAACATGCGCAGTAGTCGTTTTTTAGACGTCCCATACAAATCAAGCAGGGAACCTGCGCAGAACGACGCCATTTTGTTTCAAGTTATTTGCCTAGGACCGCGGCATATAAGTTGAACATGCGCAGTAGTCGTTTTTTAGACGTCCCATACAAATCAAGCAGGGAACCTGCGCAGATCGACGCCATTTTGTTTCAAGTTATTTGCCTAGGACTCTACTTGAATTTAAAATTTAACACAATGAATTGAGTACAGTTCCTAGACATCTTAACTTTGCTGCAATCAGACACTAAATGTCGTCCTCGCTGCGAGCTCAAAACATCACGACTCTGTAGAAGCGCGCTGTAGTATGGGAAGACTTTTAAGTAGGTCGCGTGTTGTCACTAATGGCGCGCTTGCGATTCATTCTATGTCCGTATCAATGGCTAGATCCGAAATATATACTTATCATTATTTTATTGTGTCAACGAGTCAACACTATAACTCTTTGTCCTCAGCCAAAAAACGCAACATGCTCTATGCTATAGTTTCAAAACTATGGTGTGCCTTACCGGAGAGATACAACACCCGCGGTAGAAGACTACACGCTCCTCAGCTAGCGAGCCAAGCGATTGGCATCCTTATGTCCCGGCACGAACCTGACAAGTGAGTTGAATATTGTATGTAACTATGGTGTGCCTTACCGGAGAGATACAACACCCGCGGTAGAAGACTACACGCTCCTCAGCTAGCGAGCCAAGCGATTGGCATCCTTATGTCCCGGCACGAACCTGACAAGTGAGTTGAATATTGTATGTAACTATGGTGTGCCTTACCGGAGAGATACAACACCCGCGGTAGAAGACTACACGCTCCTCAGCTAGCGAGCCAAGCGATTGGCATCCTTATGTCCCGGCACGAACCTGACAAGTGAGTTGAATATTGTATGTAACTATGGTGTGCCTTACCGGAGAGATACAACACCCGCGGTAGAAGACTACACGCTCCTCAGCTAGCGAGCCAAGCGATTGGCATCCTTATGTCCCGGCACGAACCTGACAAGTGAGTTGAATATTGTATGTAACTATGGTGTGCCTTACCGGAGAGATACAACACCCGCGGTAGAAGACTACACGCTCCTCAGCTAGCGAGCCAAGCGATTGGCATCCTTATGTCCCGGCACGAACCTGACAAGTGAGTTGAATATTGTATGTAACTATGGTGTGCCTTACCGGAGAGATACAACACCCGCGGTAGAAGACTACACGCTCCTCAGCTAGCGAGCCAAGCGATTGGCATCCTTATGTCCCGGCACGAACCTGACAAGTGAGTTGAATATTGTATGTAACTATGGTGTGCCTTACCGGAGAGATACAACACCCGCGGTAGAAGACTACACGCTCCTCAGCTAGCGAGCCAAGCGATTGGCATCCTTATGTCCCGGCACGAACCTGACAAGTGAGTTGAATATTGTATGTAACTATGGTGTGCCTTACCGGAGAGATACAACACCCGCGGTAGAAGACTACACGCTCCTCAGCTAGCGAGCCAAGCGATTGGCATCCTTATGTCCCGGCACGAACCTGACAAGTGAGTTGAATATTGTATGTAACTATGGTGTGCCTTACCGGAGAGATACAACACCCGCGGTAGAAGACTACACGCTCCTCAGCTAGCGAGCCAAGCGATTGGCATCCTTATGTCCCGGCACGAACCTGACAAGTGAGTTGAATATTGTATGTAACTATGGTGTGCCTTACCGGAGAGATACAACACCCGCGGTAGAAGACTACACGCTCCTCAGCTAGCGAGCCAAGCGATTGGCATCCTTATGTCCCGGCACGAACCTGACAAGTGAGTTGAATATTGTATGTAACTATGGTGTGCCTTACCGGAGAGATACAACACCCGCGGTAGAAGACTACACGCTCCTCAGCTAGCGAGCCAAGCGATTGGCATCCTTATGTCCCGGCACGAACCTGACAAGTGAGTTGAATATTGTATGTAACTATGGTGTGCCTTACCGGAGAGATACAACACCCGCGGTAGAAGACTACACGCTCCTCAGCTAGCGAGCCAAGCGATTGGCATCCTTATGTCCCGGCACGAACCTGACAAGTGAGTTGAATATTGTATGTAACTATGGTGTGCCTTACCGGAGAGATACAACACCCGCGGTAGAAGACTACACGCTCCTCAGCTAGCGAGCCAAGCGATTGGCATCCTTATGTCCCGGCACGAACCTGACAAGTGAGTTGAATATTGTATGTAACTATGGTGTGCCTTACCGGAGAGATACAACACCCGCGGTAGAAGACTACACGCTCCTCAGCTAGCGAGCCAAGCGATTGGCATCCTTATGTCCCGGCACGAACCTGACAAGTGAGTTGAATATTGTATGTAACTATGGTGTGCCTTACCGGAGAGATACAACACCCGCGGTAGAAGACTACACGCTCCTCAGCTAGCGAGCCAAGCGATTGGCATCCTTATGTCCCGGCACGAACCTGACAAGTGAGTTGAATATTGTATGTAACTATGGTGTGCCTTACCGGAGAGATACAACACCCGCGGTAGAAGACTACACGCTCCTCAGCTAGCGAGCCAAGCGATTGGCATCCTTATGTCCCGGCACGAACCTGACAAGTGAGTTGAATATTGTATGTAACTATGGTGTGCCTTACCGGAGAGATACAACACCCGCGGTAGAAGACTACACGCTCCTCAGCTAGCGAGCCAAGCGATTGGCATCCTTATGTCCCGGCACGAACCTGACAAGTGAGTTGAATATTGTATGTAACTATGGTGTGCCTTACCGGAGAGATACAACACCCGCGGTAGAAGACTACACGCTCCTCAGCTAGCGAGCCAAGCGATTGGCATCCTTATGTCCCGGCACGAACCTGACAAGTGAGTTGAATATTGTATGTAACTATGGTGTGCCTTACCGGAGAGATACAACACCCGCGGTAGAAGACTACACGCTCCTCAGCTAGCGAGCCAAGCGATTGGCATCCTTATGTCCCGGCACGAACCTGACAAGTGAGTTGAATATTGTATGTAACTATGGTGTGCCTTACCGGAGAGATACAACACCCGCGGTAGAAGACTACACGCTCCTCAGCTAGCGAGCCAAGCGATTGGCATCCTTATGTCCCGGCACGAACCTGACAAGTGAGTTGAATATTGTATGTAACTATGGTGTGCCTTACCGGAGAGATACAACACCCGCGGTAGAAGACTACACGCTCCTCAGCTAGCGAGCCAAGCGATTGGCATCCTTATGTCCCGGCACGAACCTGACAAGTGAGTTGAATATTGTATGTAACTATGGTGTGCCTTACCGGAGAGATACAACACCCGCGGTAGAAGACTACACGCTCCTCAGCTAGCGAGCCAAGCGATTGGCATCCTTATGTCCCGGCACGAACCTGACAAGTGAGTTGAATATTGTATGTAACTATGGTGTGCCTTACCGGAGAGATACAACACCCGCGGTAGAAGACTACACGCTCCTCAGCTAGCGAGCCAAGCGATTGGCATCCTTATGTCCCGGCACGAACCTGACAAGTGAGTTGAATATTGCTTATCATTCATGTAGCCTATATAGGGCTCGCTTTCCAGACTAGCAAGAGACTTATTATTATTACTCACGTGCCCAAATGTACCAACTGTGACCGCGTCGAGGCAGATTGTTGGTCTGCACGCATAGTTTCATATTCTTACTCTCCCTTGGTTCGCGCTCTGCAGGCTTAGCATGACCACTGAAGAAACGGGTTTTGTCGACGGAAGAATCGACAAAATGACAGATTGTAGCAAGGTTTCATGTCAAATTGTATGGAAAAATCTTTGTCTATTCTTGGTAGAATAGAGATAGAATCGCCATGCTACGGGGGCTGGTAATGCTGAACTCTCTACTGACATCGACACTGGCGTGTGATTTATTTGCCTCTGACTAAATAGGCAGGCGTTAGTCGTGTATATTTGAGGTTTTATGAGAGGATGAAGCCTTTTTTCTTTGCATTTGTAAGTATTTTATGGATAACTTTGAACTTATAAAGTTCTATTTTATATAATTCTGTATAGATTTATTTATCACTAGCTTTTGCCAGCGGCTTCGCCCTCGTGAAAATGACGATTTTCCATACAAACTTTCATCCCCTATTTAACTACCTTAGGGGTTGAACTTTCCCGTCGGGGCTGTGGTTTGTCGAAAGGTTAACGGGGCTCCGACGCAGGGGCGAGGAAGCTGGAACATGGGTTTGGTTTTTAGTCAGTAGAAGTCTGACACTCCCCTTCGCTCTGCCCAAGAGCGGTGGGGGGGGGGGGGGGTTATTCGATGATTTTCCACCCACCAAAAAAAAAAGGGGTTGAATTTCGAAAAATCTTTCCTTATTCCTTGTCTACATTATAAAGGGAACCTCTGTGCAAAATTTCAGCTTTCTAGGTCCAAGGGTTTGGGCTGGGCGTTGATGAGTCAGTCAGGACTTCTCTTTTTATTTATATAGATATAGAAGATTCCTTATTGTATTTTTTTAAACTGTGCAATTTATAGTGAAATGTCAAAAACTTATCCGTATATAAATGTTCAGTTTACAGATCCCTTCGTTCCCGGTGTACACGAGATCCGGTGAGGTGAGGGTGTCTGTGGAACATGTGCCTGACGCTGATGTCAGGATGTCTCCGCGACGGGCTAAACTTGTTCGGAGGTGAGAATTTTAATTAAAGCTAGAACGACATCATTGAGTTTTTTTAATATTAAAATTTCGGACAGACAGACATGACGAATCTAAAATGCCATTCGGCTACAGAACCATAAAAAACGTGTTGCGCCGACCCCAAGTAACATGGGGCAAGTGCAAGAAGATGATGAAATTATTTACAAAAATCTATACTAATATTATAAAGAGGTAAAGTTTGTGTGTTTGTATATTTGTTAAATTGTAAGGGGTAATCTCGGGATCTACTGAACCGATTTTAAAAATTCTTTCACCAATAGAAAGCCACATTATTGCTGAGTGTCTTAAGTTATATAAAAAACCGAAAAATAAAAAGGCTTATAAGTGGTAGTCCGTTTTGCAAAGTGAATCGGAGAAAAATCCAAAGCAGCGGAGGGCGCGGGATGGTTTCGGGTTTAATTCGGTTCGCGTTCGTGCCCGCTTCGGGAGAAAGGGGCGTGGCCTTTTACATCTGATCTGAGAGGTAGGTACCCGCGCGGCTCAGTCGCGTGGTCGGCTCCTTACGCAGCGGACGTCCCCGAAATTGAATTTTTCGAAACGTAATTAGCACTCTTTCGACTAATTAGGCCCAACGAACAGTGGCGTGCAGTGGTCTCCCACGGTGGGTAGGCCACGAAATATTGACAGCAAAAAAAAATTGTCACATTTATAAAAATAAATAAGCCTGTAAAAGTTATAGGTACCTAAATACAATTCAAAAACTCACCACATTATTCAAGGGTGCAACTCATGATTTTCTAACGATGCAAACAGAAGAAAGATTCGGCCACCTTAAATATCTCATCCAAGTGAGTGGGTGATAGGTAGTTACAAAAGTACAAAACACGTCACTTGCAAGATAATATCCGAAGTGGCTTTCACACATCTACCTTTAGATACAATTTGCACCTTATCATTACATTACTTATACGATAATATCATAATTGAGAAAACTTATTACCTTTATCATCTAGCAAACACACATTAACAGCACAAACTTCACTTGGTTATTATTTGTGGGAATAAACAAATAATACACAACAAAGCTAATATTTACCTACACTACTGTTAATAATGTTATCTAATACTGACAATATCTGTACGTTTTCGGTTTCAAAACAAATCGCGCTATAAAACAACAATGAAACAATAAATAATAATGGCTTCCTCGCGTAAAATATAATTTCTAATTTGCCGATAGAAAAATACTACCAAATAAAATTGCATAATTTTCATATCGAGTTTGTTCACAACAGCGGTCAACAAAATTTTGCAGGATTATACGAAAACGATCAATGAAATGTGTTGGCAGTGCTGCACTCTATCTGTGGACGGAAGAGCGAAGACCGCTAAGCGCGAAATTCAAATTTCTTAATTTCCTTACATTTTTGCAATTTGCAGGCCCGTGCTAGGTTGTATGTTGATTATTAAAATATGATTCGCGGCTGTAAGACGTATGTAGTCAGTATTCAAGCTAGCACTGGCCTGCAAATTGCAAAAAACGTAAAAAAAAAAAACAAATTTGAACTTCGCGCCGAGTTTGTGGGTTCAAGATGGCCGCCCAATCGTGGCCTTGTATTGTTGCAGCCAATCACAGGCCGCCTCCTCTCGGTGGAGCTGACATGCATGTGTGCGGTTCATATACACGAAAATATGCACCGATCATTCTCCGATGTGACGCTGTGTGCGTAAAATTATGAATGGGTTTTAGGCTAGTCGAATGCTAGCCTAAGCAAGCCTGTAACTAAAAGATTCGTACGCGAAAAATTGCTCTAAGTATTTTAACAGGAGTTTGAACTTTTTTATTACCTATTATTTTGTACATGGTGTTATTTTATTACATGGTTAATTAGTTATAAGAAATGCTCAGTTGGTAAGGTAGGCTAAGCCTAAGAGCCTTAATAGAGCGCACGCCACTGCCAACGAAGTGGGCACGGGTCAGCTAGTTATTTATAAAGAAATCTCTTACAGCTATATCATGCAATTTTGTTTTCGTAAAAATCGTACTCTAGTTTCCTTTGAGTATTGTTCACCATTCCTCATAGCTTCAGATTTGGCCATCCACACCCACTTCTTAAATTCGTATCAGCTCATAACGTCCACTTTGCAAAATGTCCACTTCTCATAATGCCAACTTCTTCACCCTGTTTACTCTCCGGATGGATGGACTGTGTGAAGGAAGATGTAGCTAGAAAGGAGACGACTGGTGAGATGACGAGTAACAGGGATAGATTGAAGAAGAAGGCGACTGACCCTAAATAACTTTAAGAGTATAGTAGATTGTATCATAAGGGAGCAAAATAATATTTTTACGGCGAGGGCGCTTTTTTGAATCCAGAACGAAGTGAGGGATTCTATAGTAGAATCCCGAACGTAGTGAGGGATTCTTTAGTAGAATCCTGAACGTAGCGAGGGATTCAAAGTACGTCGCCCGAGCCCAAAATATATTTTGCACCCGAGTGATACACTCGACTTTTCATCACCCTCTATGAGAAAATAGAAGGCGCCTCATATTTTATTGTAATATTATTATTTAATAAAAATAGAGTGACGACACGCGTTTAAATCCATCAGACATATTAATTACGAATATGTGTCCAGTTTTACGTCCTTATTAAGACAACACGTTACTAAACAACCTTCTACTCCATTTAATAAGAAATTGTCGTATGCCTTTAAATATTTCTCCCGGGATTTCGTGGGGATTAAGTTTTGTATGGCGTTATTAGCTTCTATTTTTATTGTTTCAGGAGTTAATGCACTATCACTTTCAGAACTAGACGTAGAGCTCATTTTTTTGCACAAAATACAATATAAAGTCCGTACCGATTATTAGAACAGGGATGTAAATCGCGCGCTTTTGTTTTTTTTTTTTAAATTTAGTTACCGCGTCTCCTCGCACCGTACAGCCAAGTCAGCCAACACAATACAATTTGCGTTCGATTTCAATGAACGATTCATGTTCTAAATTCAAATCTCATTACTGCCCGCTAAAAAGTCTAATGGAGAAAAGAGCTACTTTGCTCGCACTTATAGAGGAACAAAACGACACTTTTCGAATTGAAGGGATGAAAAATTATTTTCCTTCAAGCTTGTTGCCTCGCCTTTTTGTCAATGTTCTACATCTGACTGCGAATTTGAACAAACTGCACATCACATTTTATGGGAGTGTAGTCTTTGGCAGAATGAACGTAATATTATGTTAAATAGTGTATATACAGGTTACATCCGGAGTTATTTACTATACGGACCTTGTAGAAACTAGAACAAATTTCCGTGCGTTCAAGCATTTTTGTCATACCTATTATTGGAATCAAATATAACAGCTCACAACTTAGGACCCAGTAATATTAATGACAATAATATCCGTGGTGCTAGGCAACTGGGCTTATCTCAGTTGTATACGTCCCTGTGTGCCTATTGGCCTTGTTCTGTTCTGTCTCCTGCTGATATGGAGGGAAGTGGAAATTATGTTTTTCCTACTCCTCCGCTATTCTTTTCTGATTAATTTCGTTGCGGGATCCAAGACAGTTAAATCGCTTCTCTGGGACTTCGTCGAGGTTCATTGTCTCGGCGCTTTTCTTGTGGTCGCCACTGTTGATTCTGGCTAACAGGAGTTACAGTGGTTTGGGAATAGTGTGGTGGGCTTGTCCCTAAATAAATTAGGATAACGGCAGAACAATACTGATAACAGCTAATACATAAAAATAAAACTAACAAGACTATTATTTGTACAGGTTTATGCGCTTCGTGTTTGCTGAAGTCCTGAGAGTTCGTCGGCGTGGTATGAGACTGCAGAGTGAAGGGTCTACACATAATAACTATTATATTGTACCTACTGTAAAGAGTAAGTTGATAGAGTAATATTATATTACTAGTTTTTGCCAGCGGCTTCGCCCGCGTGAAAATGACGATTTTCCATACAAACTTTCATCCCCTATTTAAGTTCCTTAGGGGTTGAATTTCGAAAAATCCTTCCTTATTCCTTGTCTACATTATAAAGGGAACATCTATGCAAAATTTCAGTTTTCTAGGTCAAAGGATTTGGGCTGGGCGTTGATGAGTCAGTCAGTCAGTCAGTCAGGACTTCTCTTTTTATTTATATAGATTATGTTTAGTTTCTTTGGAATATGTGTAGAAATATTGCGAGTATCTCGTGGCTTAATAAACAGCCGCTGGGGTCGATACTTATAGCCGTCTATGTCATTAAGTAGATCTTTGGCAGTCGTTTACAAGTAGTTAGTGGCATAAAAGTCTGACAACCAGTCCTTCAAAGGTGTATCTTATTACCCAGTACTAACTGGGTTGTAAAGATCAGGGTATCTAAAATGGCCACTTTAGCAGATCATAATATGAATTGCGTTAAAAAGCGTAAAATGATCCTTTAATAATAGTAACTGCGGATGTTAACGCGTCCTCGTCTCTGTGGTATGGCAAGGTTCGGTCTACGGATTCCGACCGACGTTCCGCTGTCGAAGATTTCATTGCTGAAATGAACCTATCGATTCATAATACCCCAGATGCACCACCTACTTTTTGCAGCCAAATGGGCGAATCTTGTATTGACGTCACACTTTCTAGTGCAGACGTTCGCTTGGATAGGTGGCGTGTCCTACCTGATGCGTCATGTAGCGATCATCGGCTTATCGTGTACGAATTTGTTCCGATGTTTACTCAAGGTCCGTCACATTCACATAGGTGGGATAATTCCATCAAGGGCCCACATCTTCACCAGTTCTTTCCATCCGTTCGTGAGCGGCTGGCCAGGACATGGCTGGAGGTGGATCACTGTGTCGCCCAATTTCTCACAGGTCATGGTAACTTTAAGAGTAAATTATTTTCCTTCAAGCTTGTTGAGTCGCCTTTTTGTCAATGTTCTACATCTGACTGCGAATTTGAACAAACTGCACATCACATTTTATGGGAGTGTAGTCTTTGGCAGAATTAACGTAATATTATGTTAAATAGTGTACAGGTTACATCCGGAGTTATTTACTATACGGACCTTGTAGAAACTAGAACAAATTTCCGTGCGTTCAAGCAATTTTGTCATACCTATTATTGGAATCAAATATAACAGCTCACAACTTAGGACCCAGTAATATTAATGACAATAATATCCGTGGTGCTAGGCAACTGGGCTTATCTCAGTTGTATACGTCCCTGTGTGCCTATTGGCCTTGTTCTGTTCTGTCTCCTGCTGATATGGAGGGAAGTGGAAACTATGTTTTTTCCTACTCCTCCGCTATTCTTTTCTGATTAATTTCGTTGCGGGATCCAAGACAGTTAAATCATTTCTCTGGGACTTCGTCGAGCTTCATTGTCTCGGCGCTTTTCTTGTGGTCGCCACTGTTGATTCTGGCTAACAGGAGTTACAGTGGTTTGGGAATAGTGTGGCGGGCTTGTCCCAATAAAAAAAAAAAAAAAATATATAGTTACTGCGTCTGTGACCATTTTACGAATTTTAATTCAAATTCATTTATTTGCTAATATGGGTAATTACATAGAGTTGTTAAAGTTTAAAATAGTTCAACCATATTACGCCTTAAGGCATGCAAATTTAAAGCTTGGTCAGAGCTATCACAACATGCAATTCATATTATTTTCCTATTATGATCTATTTTCCTAAATAGGCACAGAAGCAGTTACTATTATGAAAGGTCCATTTTACAATTTTTAACGCAATTCATATTATGATCTGCCAAAGTGGCCGTTTTAGACCCCCAGATCTGCAGTCGCTCCATGTAAAGTACTAAATGATGGAGAGCAAATGACAGCCGGGAACAACGACTTAACGTACGTTTCCGACGCACGGGGGACACTCGGTATGTAATAGGTGGTCATCCATTCATGGTCCAACCTAGGCAAGCACGGCTTAACGTAAACATTGACCAGCAGGGCTATTGTGTATCTTTTAATGACAGTGGATAACTTAAAATGTCTATCAAATAACTGTCAAATGGTGAGCTTTTAAGAAAAAAATGTACCAAACCATAACCAATTTACCAGTTAATCTATGGACATTTCTGATAGCCACTGACGTTAAAAAGATACGCAATAGGGGGGCAGAGCTGCTATCATTAAGCCACAATCTCCTCAAAAATTCGTAAAAATCACACCCACCCATCATGTACCCAAACTCACGACGCAACTTAACTTTCCAGCTACCCAATCCGATGGCTCACACAAAATAGACATCGACTGGTCTTTCCTCGAACTAATATACCATCACACTGAAGAAAAAAAAATCACAGACATCGAAAAACCTATCATATGGACGGAGACCACTGATGATGACTCGAAGTCAGAAATGGAGGGGAGTAGAAAGAAGAAAGGAAAGAAGAAAATGGCGAATCCTTTGCTGAAAAAAGGAGAGGTCTTTGTGTTCGATGCGGAGAAGTATAGGGAAGCTGTTGTGACTCCGTGGTATAGGAATCAGGATCAGCCGCAGGTTAGTTTTTTTTTTACTAGTTTTAGGTATTTTATAGGTTATTCGGACTAAGACAAGCTAGTTTTCGGACCAGACTGAATTTTCCCCATTTAAAAAAAAAAAATTAAATAAAAAAAAAATTAATAAAAAAAAATAAAAATAAAATTGGAATTGAACTCAAGGCGGAATTTATACCCGAGCCGCAGGCGAGGTTGTTACGGGGCCGAGAACTGCAGTAAAAAACAAAATATAGTACCTACTACTTTGATATAACTTTGAAATCATTGATCTTTGAAATTATTTATTTTATATTATATATTTATTACACACTTAGAAATGCCCATTTAATAGAATAAAATTATTTATTTACTACCTACTACCCTCATCCGTGTGTCACTGCGGGGGGCCTACTGAAAACCAGCGCTGAGTGTTTTACACCCAGCATATATGCTGAGTTGGTTACCCTTTCGTTATGGCATGCTCAGCGCAGTTGAGCTGTATAATTAATTGTTAAGCTGTTTGTTGTTATTTGTTTATGTATGTGCTGCTCTTTTGTGTTGCTGCTGTCCATTAGCGAATAAATACATATTCTATTCTATTCTATTCTATATTGTGTTACGGGCCCGAGAACTGCAATAACAAAGATTGTGTATCAAAATCCCTCGTGTATCAAAATAGGTTTTTACCTGTAACTAATGAACTTATTATTATGAGCCTATGATACACTATGGCGAATCCTTTGCTGAAAAAAGGAGAGGTTTTCGTTTTTGATGCGGAGAAGTATAGGGAAACTGTTGTGACGCCGTGGTACAGGAATCAGTATCAGCCACAGGTTAGTTTTATAGTGCGCGCGGAACTAGTTGGCCGCTCCTTAGGCAAGTTTTTGTTTTTTATTTAAGTATTCTTTTCAATAAATTGAACAATTATTGTTCACGATATCTCGGGATTGGTCATCAGTCTAATTATAGTCTCCTGTGCATTGCGAGCTGTAGGCAACCCACCCCCTCACCCCTGTCGCAACCTAAGGAGCGGCCAACTAGTTCCGCGCGCACTATAGTTAATTTTACAGGCAATATAGGCAAGGAAAATCTTTTTTTTTACCAAACCAGATATTTTAACATAATTGGGAAAAAAATTGTTATTGCATTCGTGACAAAATTCACACTCGAGCCGCAGTTGAAGTTATTATGAAGCCAACAACTACAGTAACAAATGCCTACGTTTATCAAATGACGTTTCTGCCCAAAAAATATAAGTAGCATTTATTTTGATTTAAATAGAGAAAATTTTGTTTTTGCACTCAAGACAAAATTCACACCCGAACCCCAGGTGAAGTGGTTATAGAGCAGAAGACTGCAGTAACAAAATACCCACGTGTATCAAACGAAGTTTTTTAAAACACTTTCGAAAAAATAAACATAACCATAAGTATTTATTTTGCAACGGCCAGTACTTATCTAAAAGCTTAAAATCTCCTTCTTCTTTCCAGTTCTTCCTCGTAGCCGAAATCTGCTGGAACCTCACACCAGACTCCTCGTTTCCATCAGCCTGCCACCAGAGCTTCAGAGACTACTACAGCACTAAGTATGGAGTCAGTCTGACTCAGAGAGAACAGCCGCTGTTGGATGTAGACCATACCAGTGCTAGGCTTAATTTGCTTACACCTAGGTAAGTGTTTATACCCTACTTTCCTACCCTCTATCATCTTGCCTTGTCAACCCCACTACCCCTGACACATTTTCGCCCCTCTTCACTATCACGTTCTCGACTCCTCTCCTCTGTCACATTCTCGACTTCTCTCTACTGGTCACATTCTCGATCCCTTCCACTGTCACATTCCCGACTCCTCTCTACTGTCACATTCTCGGTCCCCTCCACTGGCACATTCCCGACTCCTCTCTACTGTCACATTCTCGGTCCCCTCCACTGGCACATTCTCGACTCCTCTCTACTGTCACATTCTCGATCCCCTCCACTGTCACATTCTCGACTCCTCTCTACTGTCACATTCTCGGTCCCCTCCACTGGCACATTCTCGACTCCTCTCTACTGTCACATTCTCGATCCCCTCCACTGTCACATTCTCGACTCCTCTCTACTGGTCACATTCTCGATCCCTTCCACTGTCACATTCCCGACTCCTCTCTACTGTCACATTCTCGGTCCCCTCCACTGGCACATTCCCGACTCCTCTCTACTGTCACATTCTCGGTCCCCTCCACTGGCACATTCTCGACTCCTCTCTACTGTCACATTCTCGATCCCCTCCACTGTCACATTCTCGACTCCTCTCTACTGTCACATTCTCGGTCCCCTCCACTGGCACATTCTCGACTCCTCTCTACTGTCACATTCTCGATCCCCTCCACTGTCACATTCCCGGCAGTCACTCTACCTCTCCCCTCTTTCTGTTACGGTACACAATCGTACTCCACTGCTATCGTACCCAGCACCTCTACTCATATCTCCCCTCCGCTATGACCATCTACAAGTCACCAGAGCTTCAGAGACTACTGCAGCACTGAGTATGGAGTCAGTCTGACTCAGAGGGAACAGCCGCTGTTGGATGTAGACCATACCAGTGCTAGACTTAATATGCTAACTACTAGGTAAATGGTTGTGCATGCGCCATGATCGCGGGGTGGTTAGATTGTAATTTATTTACCACCCACCCTCGTCGAAATATCGTGAGCTCAGTACAATAGGGATGTGTCCTGGGTAAAAAAAATAATTCCGTTTAGTCCGTCAGTTAGATTATCGAAAAATATTGAATACGTGTTTTTTGTTTTATCAAATTAATTAAAATTGACGAAGTTATAACGCGTCAAAGATCAGGAGTGAGGGAGGGCTTTTGACGGCACTACGTGGTAAAAAATGTAGTGCGATGTGACGTCACACGAGTTCGAAGCACTGTATCGTCTTCATTTTTGGTTTACGTGCAAAAAGAAAAAATACGTGTCCAATATTTTTTGGTAATCAATTCATTTCCAAGTTCCTTTTATTAATGTCCAACTTACTAGAATATGAATGCTTAGCTTGCTAAACGTGACGTGTTATTGGACCGACGACTGTCTTAATGGACCATCTCATCATCATCATCATCATTACAATATTCAAAGAATATAGGCTAGGAATATAGGATGATACCACTAGACTCACCAAGTTTTGACAGAACCTTTGTCCTATACTGACATTAATTGTAGGCTTACAGTCATAACATTTCGTTATTTTTCCCCTCACAGATACGTAAACCGCAAAGGCGTAGCCCTACCCGTGTCCTCGGAGCGCACCCGACGCGCTAAACGCGACCGTTTGGACCAGAAGCAGATCTTGATACCGGAGTTGTGCAGAGTTCACCCCTTTGCGGCGCCGCTGTGGTTCGCGACCGTGGCGCTACCTTGTGTCTTGTATAGGTACGTACTTATATTATGCCTCTTTTTTTTTTGGTGGGTGGAAAATCATCAAATGAACCCCCCCCCCCGCTCTTGGGCAGAGCGAAGGGGAGTGTCAGACTTCTACTGACTAAAAACCGAACCCATGTTCCTTCTTTGCCCTTGCGCCGAGGCCACGTCATCTAGTACAAAAATCCGCGGCCCGGACGGGACTTATATTATGCCTTAGGTTGGAGTCATCATAAGACGGACGGATGGAGAGCTAGCCCATTACTCACCGTCCACAGGCCCGCGTCTACGGTGGCCGGACGTCATCGCGTGCCCCCCGACGCCCGGAGCGCCTTCCGCGGCGGCTGGGACGAGAGGTTCCGCCACCTCCTTCGCTAGCATCACTGCTTTAGTCCAGTCATTATAGGGATTGACCTCGGAAAATCGACATACCCAGTATATTTTGGCATCCTAAAAGTTGTCTCAAAATTCACATACGGTAGGGTGACCGCGTCTATTAAAAATCTAAGGTCACAAAAATCGTTTTTTTGCAAATATCTCGTTTTCTATGGGTTTCTCGCTATTTGTACGTATTCATGATTAATATTGTAGAGAATTAAATTCTCTATAACGGTCACCCTACCATAATATTATGTGAATTTTGAGACAACTTTTAGGATGCCAAAATACAAGTTTTTATGTGGTAATTATACTGGGTATGTCCATTTTCCTGTATAATTATGGTACCTAATTTGGCCTAAAATGACTGGACTACTTCGCAGAAGGACCTACGGCGTCCCATTCCTCCTAGCCCCGGACCATGGCTTGCGGGCGGGCCGGACGCGAGAGCGAGCCGCCGCCGATCGACAGGCCAAACCCTTACCGCCTTATTACAAATGGTTGTTAAACCTGGTTTAACTTAGACTTGGTTTATCTCGCTTGACGTCTCACTTCAATAATATTCAAAAGAAAGTGACAGCATGCGAGATAAACCAGGTCTAAGTTAAACCAGGTTTAACTACCTTTTGTAATAAGGCGGTTAGGGCTCAAAACCTAACACGTTTTCCTCTTATGACGCGTATATCAACTAAGAAAGGATTCTTCAAAATTCATCAAGGTGGTGAAACAGAGTATGATAGTTTGAATGGAAATTCGTAATTTTTGATATTTTCGCCATCTACGCGGGCGAAAGCTAGTTAATAATAAAATGGTTAGGTTTTTTCTCTTAAAAACGGAAATAGGGTAAGTCCACCTTTGTTAAAACGCGGCCCAGTTAATTATGGCCCTATTACCGCCGATTTCACACACGCACAAACAAACGCAAACGTTTACTCGATAATTTCTTATTCCCTAAAACGGCGATACCCTGATTTTTTAAATTGATTATTTATGTCTTATATCAATCTCAAATCGGAATTTTGTCGTTGATGCAAAACTGCACCTTGTATTATACTTGGGTAAAGGGGATAGAACCGATGTGCCATATCAACCTGGCCGCCATTTTGATTTTTTTTCGAAATCGCGGCCCACGATGATAGTGGTATATATGGATAGAGGACATATAGACGAACAAAAAATGTTCAGTATCATGGTACCTAAAGTGTCACGTTACCGAGATATTTGAAGGTAAAGAGAGTACAACGACAATCATTTACGTTTGTAGGCGTTAAATTGTATCCAAATAAAAGTTCCCAGGTTGATTATTATTATACGCACGAGAAAATCGCTTCGCATCGCAATTAAACGATATGTTATGTCAAAGAATAGTTTTCTCGTGCTCGTAGTAGGTAGTATATAATGTGTGTACGCTCTTTCAGTAAACTGTAATAATAATAATCAACCCTTATAGACAAGTAAAAGGTCTACTTTTGATGTGGTCATTGTACTCATATGTCTATCCATACATATAACTTTCATCGTGGGTTGCGATTACGAAACAAAAATTCAAAATGGCAGTGGATCGATATGCCAGCTCCCATACAAAAAAGTTCAAACCCCTTTGTATTTGCCTAGGCTGCTCTGTCCAACTCCTGGACAAAGGCCTCCCTGTATCCTGCTGGCCAGTACCATTTGAGTTAAGCAGCTTTTAGAGCCTGTTTTTTGCCACGACATCTGCTAAGTTTTCTCTCTAACCATTCACATTTGCCCACAGAATCAACGCGTTGCTAATAGCAGATGAGATCCGCCGCGCAGTCGCGATAGATGTAGGTCTCGGTATACCTAAGATCAATGACAAGTTTACGCCGAAGTTCCAGTGGCCGCCGCTGGACTTTGGATGGAGTTTGGCTGAGGTAGGTTCAGAATCATTTCTTGAAAAGAGAGAAAGAAAACATATTTATTTGGCAAATCCCACAAGTAGGTACACTCAACAAAAAAAAAAAAAAAACTAAACAGAAAAAAAAATTATAATTTTGTGTGTCGACGTATCTTTTCTCGTTACTATTTATGATCATTTGTCTAGCTTTTTCCCAACTATGTTGGTTGGCTTGCAATCTAACCTTATCCAGCTGAATACCAGTATTAAACATGGAGTGACTGCCTATCTGACTTCCAAAACCCAGTTTTATGATACCCCTTGGTAAGACTTATACTCCATTTACTATAAGATTAGAATTTTAAGTTAACCGCTTTTATAGTCCGTTAAACTAATTGTGAACTCTATTACGTTGACAGCAAGACAAAATGCAGCTGCAGTAAATAGTCGGTATTGTAACATTTTTTTGCTTTTAATGCCATCCTTATGCCTATGGTATAGAAGTCACAATCGGTTGAACGGACTGTAAAAACGGTCAACTTATAATTCTAATCTTATAGTAAATGGAGTATAGTTGGTTGTCAGACTTTCGGGCCACTGCCTAGCTGTAATGACTGTTAAAGTCGCCAGACAAACAGCTAAACGTGTTTAAACCCTCGCCGTCGGCTGTGCCTCGGCTCGGGTAGACATTTGTCGGAACTCTTTGCAATGACAGGCTTTCCGCACTTATAAAATGAAATATACTATTCCGAGGTACGAAGGAAAGTCGGTATGTAATAGGTGATCTATCTACAGACCAACACCGGCTTAACCTGATGATTGATCCGAGCGGCTGTTATTATCTAGAGACGAGCTTCTCCTTTCTCATTACTTTTTATAAAGGGCGTAAAGTGTAACAATGACGTGGGAGAACCACTGCCTTTAGGATTTATAAAGGGTCTATATCCCTTTACAAATCCTAAAGGCAGTGGTTCTACCCGTCATTGCGTTTTTTTTAATGTTCTGGGCCTATATGCAATGTTTGAATTTCTGCTTTTTCCTTACAGGTGTTAAGTCAAGATTCTGAAAAGAGAAAAGACGAGGAATCTAAGAAAGAACTTAAAGATGTTGATTCAAGGTGAGATTTATTATATTATGTTCTGCATGTACATATATAAAAGGCAAAGCTGACTGACTGAGGATCACACACAGCAGCACAGGCCAATAACCCTTAGAGCCAGAAACTTAAAATTTCGCACGCGTATTTTTCTTATGACGTAGGCATCCAATAAGGAAGGACTTTTCAAAACTCAACCCCCATGAGGGTGAAAGTTGGTATGGAAAATCGTCATTTTTCATATTTCCGACATCCACGCGGGCGAAACCGCGGGCAAAACTAGTCGTTAATATTTCTTACTAGCTTTTGTCAGCGGCTTCGCCCGCGTGAAAATTACGATTTTTCATACAAACTTTCATCCCCTAATTAACTCCCTTAGGGGTTGAATTTCGAAAAATCCTTCCTTATTCCTTGTCTACGTTATAAAGGGAACCTCTGTGCAAAATTTTAGCTTTCTAGGTCCAAGGGTTTGGGCTAGGCGTTGATGAGTCAGTCAGTCAGGACTTCTCTTTTTATTTATATAGAATAATGTTTCTTTCCGAGTAGGTACTACTGTACAATAAAAATCGACATAACAGTAACACCATTCAATTCTTCGTTCTAGCGAGAAAGTAGAGAAGTCAGACGGTGATGAAGACAGCACAGAAGATAAGTCTGAAGGTGATGAAGTCAAAGAGAAGACTATCAATGAAATACTTCAGGAGAAGGAAGACGCGGCTGCTGAAGCTGCTGTGAGTATTTTGAAACCCTTTTAAATAAAAAAAAAACTTGTGAAATGTATGTTTGCTAAAGACATTTAAGTACGAGTATTTATGGTCTCATTAAAATAGGTGGACAACATTTTAGAAATCATTCAGACCGCTAAAATAAGGACAATAGTAAAAAAAAAATATATAAGAAAAAGGCATTAAAATACCTACTTTTATAGGATGAGTTTGTTCTAGAGTGCCGGCAATTTATTATTTTAAGTCAAAATAAAATCACTTTTTAAAGTGTTTTTTTTTGTTTAGATGTCTTTAGTTAGGCTTACTGAACGCTGTGTTAAAATTTGTCCACCTATTTTAATGGGACCTTATATAAGAGCTTTAGACGGGACCAGAAGACTTCCCAGAAAAGACTTAATAACATGAAAAATCAGTGGCAAAAAAGTCAATTTTTATCTCACACAATCCTTGTCAAGTATTAGTTCGACAAATATTAGAGACGATAAAGAAAAAAGAACATGTTGTAGAGGATAATAGAGGACAAATTATAAAGTACCTAAGCAAAGGTCTGCACGGTTGGCGCAGTGGCTCAAGCAGTGGACTGCTGCGCTCAGTGTCGCGGGTTCGATCCCCGCACGGAACAAATAAACTCTTTTGCAAAAAAAACGGGCACTTCATATTTTTTTCTCTACTTTAATGAAGAAGGATAAGTAAGAGGTTTTATTAATTTGACGATGTATTGGCATGTTAATTGAAGAATCCTGGCATGATTCTGTACGTTCCAAATTTAAATTTTGAAATTAACAAAAGGAAAATAATGATTATTGTAGATTATTGTAAAATTGCTTAAGGCGCTGACAAGAGCCAAATAGGCTTGTATTGAACAATTTTTTAGCCAAATCTATACAGTTTGACACGGCGGAAAAAATATATGTTAATCTTGAACATATTTCTGATAATTTCGTTGTTTTCAAAACACGTTTTTGAAAAGTTTTCTCGATACAAAAAAATGGTAAACTAACCTCTTAAAATGATCTTCCAACAAAAATATCTGTATTACTGATGAACGTACGTTGATAAAATTTATAACAATAACGTATCATATTTAAATACAAAATTTGGTTGTTTTTAATTTTTGATTATTTAATAAATTATTATTTTATAATTAATCATTATACGGTTTATAAGAAGTTCGAGCGTTGCGTCATCGCGCTCTCTTTCTTACGTATGCAATCCGACAGTGAGCGCTTAGGCGCGGTGCTAGACGGACGTATGTCACTTTGCGCCCCACTGACAGCTATCCGTTCATCTATAAATTATTATTGACCGCGTCACAATGTTAGTCCAGGATCCACGGTACATTTTTTCACTTGATTACTATCAAGCTAATTTTCCGTGAGCAGCTGCATTTTGATGAGACGCCAACATTACCCTATACGAAAACTCTCGATTGTGGTAGGTAATAGGGGCAGCAGGGATAAAATATATATTGATTATATATTATTATAATTATTTATTTGATGATTTTCAAAAATCTATTACTAACTATTTTATTTTTATCTGATGATCATTATCTAAATCCAACATATTGTATTGATAACGAGCTCATCAAAAATTACTACAAACCAGCTGTTTTTTAGGGGTCCGTAGCCGAATGGCAAAAAACGGAACCCTTATATATTCGTCATGTCTGTTTGTCCGTCTGTCCACCCGTATGTCACAGCCACTTCATTCGGAAACTATTGAGACTACACAGTTGAAACTCTACAAGTATTCTGTGAACCGCTTTACGATTTTTATACAAAAATAAAAAAAAGGATTTAGGGGGTCGCCCCATACATGGAACTGAAACTATATTTTTTTTTTCATCAAACCTATACCTATACGTGTGGGGTGTCTATAGACATTAGACAGGTCTTTAAAAATGACATTGAGGTTCCACAAACAATTTTTTCTCAAAGCGAATCGTTTGGAAGACAGACACTTCCAAATTTGTAAAATGGCGACCGGCCTCGCGGTCGCTTGCCTTCGGTATTGCCAACAATGACCAGCTTTTCAAGGCTGCTATCTCCTCTTTGCATTATGTGGCCGAAATAAGACAAAATACGCTGTAGGCAAACTGTTGACAATCGAGTCTTGATATCGAGTTGGTAAAGGATAGACACATTTGTGCGTTTGGCCGTCCATGGAATTCGGAGAATCCGCCTAAAACACCACATTTCGAATGCGTCTATCCTTTGTCTTACTCTTGTTTGGATTGTCCATGTCTTAACTTGTGGGGAAAAATGCTCCTTCCGAGAAGCCTGTGCCTGAAAAGGAACCGATCCAGGCTGATGATGGTTTCGTGACGGTGTTGAGGAGGAAGCGCCGTCAGCGAACCATCAAGAACCGCTGCGGCACGGCTCCATCGGAGCCCAATGTGCATATTCGTGCCGCAAAGCCGAACACTCCTTTGTACCTCTCCCGTCTACATTACACCACTACGACGGAGGACATCGTGGAGTACGTGCGCCAGAAGATCAAGTACGTGGCGAGAGTGCAGCTGCTCGAGTCGCGCCGCAACGTCAACTTTAAGGCGTTTGTGGTGCGAGTACCGACATGCTACCTGCACCTCGTCTTGGAAGAGGACTTTTGGCCGCAGGGGGTGGTGTTTCGACGCTTCCGCGGGCAAGTGCCACATGATCGCACAGTGACGTAGTGCAACTGTAGTGATACTAATATAGTTTTAAGGTTTTGTTTACTAACACAAGCTGTCAATTATATCGTATGTATTATGTTAGTCTGTAAGGTATTTATCTATGGGCCAAAGTAGCCTGAAAATAAATAAATATTATTATTATTAACTCTATGGAGGAAAATCAGAAAAACTAGTGCTCTGACCAAACGGGCCTTCGTTTTAAAACTTATACCACGTTTTTCCCAGATGTTCCGGGGGCGTAATATAGCATCTTTAGCCATGGCTATCCGCCGTTTTATTTCTGTGACGCAGCTACCTTCATTACTTATATTGGAGCCCAGTTAATCGAAGCTGTCCACAGTATAGATGCCTTAGATGTTATAGGCGCCCGATAGGTTTCCCGCACGATCTACCACCATAAGCTTGGTTTTCTGCCTATTTATTGCAAACCCTACTTTGCCACTTTCCACTTCCAATCTGTGCCGTATCTCTTTCATGTTGCCAAATGTTGTAGCAAGGAGAACGGTGTCATCAGTGTACCTCAGATTGGAAATCCACTTTCCACCAACAGTAAACCCCTTGTCCCAGCCCTAAAGAGTCTTGAATGATATTACTCTTCGTACATATTGAAGAGCAGAGGTGAGAGGATGCATCCCTGCCTAACGCATTTGAACAGTCGGTGTCTATTTTGACGAAAGAGCGGTTGTTGATGTGTAGGTAGAGGCATCGGACTATGTCAATAAGATGTTGAGGCGTTCCCATGTCTTTAAGAACCCCCCACAGCTTGCCCCACTCCACGCAATCAAATGCTTTGGTATAATCTATGAAACATATCAATACAGGGCTGTTAAATTCCCGACTTTTCTCTATAATTTGGCGAACGTTCAGGATTTGTTCCCGCGTGTCTTTGCCTTTAACAAAACCTGCTTGCTCTTCTGGAATTTGTGGCACAAGAAAGTGTATTAGCCTGTTGTTTATGATGTACAGGAGTATTGATGGTGCGTGGAGTAAGTGCCAAACACTTAATATAATTTTTAGAATCTTGTAGGCAACTTGTAAAGAGTGGGTTTAATAGAAAATATCCAATCCCCAAAACCCAGTTAGTAAGTAATCATTTTTAATGACTTCGTTATCGATACATATTGGAAGGAAGGAAGGGGACTCTTTGATCAAACCATACATTTTGTAGGACAAATATTTTTTCAAATAATTTAGATAATTTATCATCAGATTTAACAAAAAAAACCCAGCTGATGATTCTCAAAAGTGTTTGTACTTAACACTTTTGAGAATCATCAAACCAACATATTTTATCCCTGCTACCCCTATTACTTACCACAATCGAGAATTCGAGAGTTTCGTGCAGGAAATTGTTGGGCGTCTCGCCGTCTCATCAGAATTAGCTTGATAGTAATCAAGTGCAAAAATGGACCGCGGATCCTGGACTATTTGTTTCTTACTTGGTAGTATGGCGCTAGGGTATCGGAAAAATTGTGGGCGTGTCCAAAAATACTGAAACATCAGAAGTCAATAGCTATTGTCATCGTCTTAACTAATGGCGCGAATTGCTGAAACGATTTTATTACTGATTATTAAAATTTTAAAACTTTTTGGATATTTTCTGCAAATTAAACAATTTTATCTTTCTTTTTACATTATATACCACTTTTTGACATCCTTACATAGTATAAAACAAAGTCGCGTCTGTTTGTTTGTTTATTTGTTTGTTTGTCTGTATGCTTAAATCTTTAAAACTACGCAACGGATTTTGATGCGGTTTTTTTTAATAGATAGAGTGATTCAAGAGGAAGGTTTTAATACCTTTTTTGTACCCGTGCGAAGCCGGGGCGGGTCACTAGTGAGTGATAAAGCGATAAGGGCCGGTAAAATTATAGCCCTACTTGAAGAAGGTTGTTCGCAAACTTACGTGTCTCAGCGGCTAAATGTGAGTCGTTCAACTGTCCAGAGGACTTGGCAACGGTATCATGAAACCGGTTCGGTCAAAAGAAGACCCGGTTCGGGAAGAAAACGACGCACAGAACCAAGAGATGACCGCTTTTTGGTGAGTCAGGCCTTGCGGAATCGTAAGGCGTCAAGTGTGGACCTGAAGAAGAGCCTTGAAGAAGTAAGAGGAGTAGAAGTTAGCTTGTGGATCGTCAGGAGGAGGCTTTTGGCTGCCAATATCAGGAGTTACCGCCCGGCTCGGGGACCTAAATTACTCCGTGAGCACCGTGTTGCTCGACTTCAGTTTGCTCGAAACTGTGCTTCATGGACTCTGGAGGACTGGAATAAAGTATTGATTTCTGATGAAGCTAGAATCTCTTTGTGTGGAGAGGACCGACGCCGGCGAGTGCTACGAAGACCACGGGAACGCTATGCGGAAGTGTGTTTCGAAGAAATCACTCCTTATGGCGGAGGCTCCGTTATGTTTTGGGCAGCAATTAATTCGACGGGGCGTACGGAGTTAGTTCTCATAGAAAATGGAACATTAAATGCACACCGGTACATAATGGAAGTCCTAATTCCATATGCACAACCCGCATTGACTGCACTTGGGGAAGATTCCATTTTTATGGACGACAATGCTCGCCCGCACCGTTCTGGCGACGTGGAAGCGTACATGCAAGAAGTTGGGATCCGTCGTTTAGATTGGCCAGCTCGAAGTCCTGACCTCAATCCAATTGAGCATGTCTGGGATGTTCTAAAGAGACGGGTAAGATCAGTGCAACATGCTCCACAAAACATCAGGGAGCTAAAAACAGTCATTGCAGAAGAGTGGGAACGTATTCCTCAAAACGTCATTAAAAACATCGTGGAAAGCATGCCCAGAAGGATTCAAGCTGTGATTTTGGCAAGAGGAGGTCACACTCGTTATTAGGTTATTACATTTGTAACTTTATTTAATTAAACAAAGTAAAAAAATCTTCTTGTTTTTATTGCCGACCACTTCTTATTGTTTGGCCGTGTACATCGGTTTTAAAGAATTCATAGTTTTTTTTTTAAATTGCCACAGTTCACTTCACGCGTATTAATTTACACGATTATAAGTATACAGACTACGTCAAACAATTAAATTTCATTGAATTAACTCAAATCGACCTTAGAACGTAAATTTCCTAAGGTGCCCGTTTTTTTTGCAAAGGAGTGTATTTGTATGGCCTACAGATAGTTGTTTCGGGTCTGGGTATTTGTGTATGTGAGTTTAAATGTTTGTAAACGCACCCACGATACAGGAGAAATTCCTAGTGTGGGGCAACGTTTGTTAAACAAAAAAATAATAATGTAAAAAGCATTTAAATCGGACCAGAAATCACGCTGAATGACATCGATGATTTCCGGTGTCCACCTCCCCACTATTTACAAAAATAATTCTCATCGTACACCACGATGCGGATAACGCGATTATTTAGAAACTGTTTCGCTATCAGCTCCGGTGGACACCGGGAATCTTCGAAACACATAACCACTTACTTTTTTTGAAGTCAGTTAAAAATCCTAATCTCTTCCAGTTCGAAATAGGCACATGGAGCAACGACATGGCTTCTTCGATTCCCGAAACATCAGAGTATGATGACTTACGGGAGCCACTACCTCCCAACCTGACATTCTGTACGTCGGCCTCAGGTAAGTGATGTTTTAATTGTATTTAGTGTGGGATTATAAACAGCACATATACTGTATTATGTTAAATGAGGGAGGAAGGAGGGTATTCAGTATTCGATTCTCGTTCCAAATCGACGGGGAAGTGCTAACAAAGAATGAAATTGCGCGTCTACTGTTATATGAATTAAGTTGGAATTCGCAAAATTGACGTAGCTAGGCACCGAAGAAACATCTCCTATGTTAAGGTCTAAAAGGTAATAAAAAAATGTTTTTTTCGCCTCCTGTAAAATTTCATTTAAATAACAAAAACATATTCTATTTTCTATATAATAGTAACTTGTTTGTATAATACTAAATAATATAAGGTCCCATTAAAATAGGTGGACACATTTTAACACAGGCGGTCAGTACGCCTAAACAAAGATATCTAAAAAAAAAACACTAAATAAAGTGATTTTGTTTTGACTTAAAATAATAAATTGCCGGCACTCTAGAACAAACTCGTCCTTTATGAGTAGGTACTTAAATGCGGTTTTCTTATTTTTTTTTACCATTGGCCTTTGTTTTGGTGGTCTGAATGATTTCTAAAATTTTGTCCACCTATTTTAATGGGACCTTTTATGTACGTATATCATAGTAGGTAGTTTTTATTTTATTTTATTTATTTATTCAACAGTTTTACAATTACATTAATTATTTAAAAACTGATGAAATATAGTGCGCGCGGAACTAGTTGGCCGCTCCTTAGGCAAGTTTTTGTTTTTTATTTAAGTATTCTTTTCAATAAATTGAACAATTATTGTTCACGATATCTCGAGATTGGTCATCACTGTCTAATTATAGTCTCCTGTGCATTGCGAGCTGTAGGCAACCCGCCCCCTCACCCCTGTCGCAACCTAAGGAGCGGCCAACTAGTTCCGCGCGCACTATAGTTAAAACTGTCGTTTCCTATACTTAAAGTTTTCTACTAAATAGAATTTCCCACCCGAAATAAAAGGCACCAGTGATTCACAATCATGTAAATGACTAGTTTATTCCAATAAACAAAATACTGTTACTAATGAACAACATAATGTACATAGGTGGTACTAATTGGTGCGATCCTGTAGCCAGGCCCAAGTCGCAGTATAATGCGGGGAAGAACTTCTCCATGGCAGACAGCGATGACTCTTTTATGTCCAGGTTGGTGAACCCTTATTATTAATCCCTAATTAAAATAACAGCATTTTAAAGATTAAAATGTCATAAAAAAGTCATTAAATGGGAAATTAAATTGAACTCACGCCCAAATACTCAAACTTCGCTCAATTTTAAGTTGCACTTAAATCTCGTGCTGTCTTTGTTACTTTAACGCAGAGTAACAGAGATAGCAGGAGTTTTGAGGGTTACTTATAATTGAGTGACGTTTGAGTATTACCCTATTTGAGTATTAAATTGATGATTTAAATAAATATAACTCAGTTATGCCACATTTGTTACGATAAACAAAAAAACAACTAACATAAAAATCGTGTTTTTCAGCGATCTAGATTCCGATGATACCGACCTTGATTTCGATGGCAGCGATGAAGAAACAGACACTAGTGGCTTTTGTAACAGCAAGGCGAACAGTAAGTTTAAAATTATTAAGTTGGGCTACTGGTCACAAGCGCGATTGCTGAATGTGATGTCCTGGGTTCGTTCCCAAGTCGGGCAAGTTTAATTGGGTGTTTCGTCAGAAATTTCTCATTATACAGGGTGTAAAGTTACCCATCACACAGCCGTCAACCAAGCATTCTGTACATTAAACTAAGTATAGCACTCGGCACGTAAGTTGAAACAAAATGGCGGTCGTTCGCGAAGCTACAATCATGAAAATAAGTCGACTGAGACCCGATAATGTATTACAGATTGCATTCCGTAAGTTGAATTATGATCTTGAATGCTCAGTTGCACATTTTCGTTCGAATCTCACTTTATTTTTGTCATTTTACCTATGCGGACGAACGCCATTTTGTTTCAACTTACGTGCCGAGTGCTATACCCCTACTCAAATTTTTTTGCTGGGAAACGATTTTTTTTTGTGGGGTCAAAAATCACATTTTACGGTAAAACTCAATGTAGCACTCTTAAAACATTGTGCTAGTGGATGCTTTGAATAGTTACCGGGTCATGGAGGTAATTTAAGTAAAGTTATAACCTAAAAAAAGGTAAAATTTAAAACCCGACTACGACAAAAAAAAAACGACGCTAAAAAGTATGAAACAAGATTTTCAGGATAGAACAAAAAGAAAAGCCGTAGGCACACGGTATTAAAGTGTTTAGGTTGGTACCTATAACGTGTGACTACGGCTTTTCTATTTGTTCTATCCTGAAAATCTTGTTTCATATTTTTTAGCGTCGTTTATTTTTGTCGTAGTCGGGTTTTAGTTTTTTTTACTTTTTTGAGATATCAGTTCTGCTATAACTGAACTTTTTGGACTAGTTATTTGAATGCTTTCCAAAAATAGATACCATTTAAATAATCATCGTCATTCACTCCACAAACAAAAGGTTACGATTATATCCGTTTAAAGGACATACTTTAGTTGCCACACCTCCTGAAACCCCCTTTTCCCCCACAGCATCAATGGGCGTCCGAATCGAATACAAAACAGCTCACGAGGCCGAAGCCTTCGATATAGAACGAATAAAGAAGGTCAACCCAGCACCTATGCCTGATGAACTGGATGATGCTCAAGACAGGGTGGCGCATGATGAGCTGATCAGACAGGGCAGTGCTCCTCAAGAGGTAAGCATAGACTGGTCATCTTCTTACAAAAAAATCTAATTAGTCCGTCAGATAGATTTCCAAAAAATATTGGACACATATTTTTTCTTTTTTCACGTAAACAAACAATGAAGACGATACAGTGCTTTGAAAACTCGTGTGACGTCATGTTCTAAGACATTAGTAAGGCATTTCTTAGCGAGCAGTGACGTCACAACCTCCCACTCAAATCTTTGACGCGTTTTATCTTCGTCAATTTTTATTGATTTGATAAAACAAAAAATACGTATCCAATATTTTTCGATAATCTAACAGACTGACTAATTAGAATCATATTTTTTTAAGTCAGTAAACATTCCTATTGGGCTACTAGTTTGGCGCTTTCGATAGCGTCCATCAGTTCCTGTAGTGAACAGCCAGCAGGACACGATATTAAGTGCCCCATTGTTTGAGGAACAGCACCACAATTACACTCCAGGGTAAAGTCATTTCTCAGCAGGTTTTCCTTGCTGCAACCAACTTGGTTTCGGAGTCTCTTTATAGACTGCCAACAACTAATCTATATAAATAAAAAGAGAAGTCCTGACTGACTGACTGACTCATCAACGCCCAGCCCAAACCCTTGGACCTAGAAAGCTGAAATTTTGCACAGAGGTTCCCTTTATAATATAGACAAGGAATAAGGAAGGATTTTTCGAAATTCAACCCCTAAGGGAGGTTAGGGGATGAAAGTTTGTATAAAAAATCGTTATTTTCACGCGGGCGAAGCCGCTGGCAAAAGCTAGTTAATTCATAATTGGCTATTTAACTGCTGTTAAATATTCACGAAAATGTTATATTATTTCAAAGAACTAACAAAAAATAATCCGATGTTTAAAAAAAGTAATAAAATCGATCAAAAAATGGAATAGCTACACGCGTTAGAAGTTTTAAGTGGGGGCATTTTCTATACTTGTCGCGCAAAACGGCCATTTGTACTACGTAACTATAGTGGTATGATTTATGACGTCAAATCTTCATAGCGCTGTCTTTGTCTCGCAAGTCATTTTAAATCGATTAAAACTAAGCCATTTATTAAGACATTACACTATTTAGTATTTTTTTTTAGTCCCGCCTATCTTTTTATTTACTGTTTTCAGATGCCTAGTAAAAAAAAAAATAGTCAAGTACCCAATTCATAATTAATCTTCCTTCCACAGTACATCGACAAATTTCGCGCCTCAGTCTCAAACCACAAACAAGAAATCCTAGACAAGGGCCACCTCATACCCAAAGACGAATACATCACAGAAATCCTACCAGAGACTAAAGAGACATACCACAGCACTATCATATGCAGAAAAACTTCGCAAGAAGCCATAGACGAACTCTTTCCCTTTGGCACAAAAGAACTAAACTTCAAAAATGGGCAAATTGATGTTGAAAGCATAGAGAGGAATAAAAGAGTGTTGCTTGCAGAGATTAAGAAAAAGTTGACAGAGGAAGAGATTAAAAAAATGAGCTGTTTTTCGATGAAAGATATTAATATTGATGATAAGGATTATGTTAATGAAAAAGTGATTAATGTAGGTTTTGATACAAAGGAAGGGTATGAGAAAATTTGTAAGGGAGATGGAGAGTTTGAGCCTTACTATGCTGATTTTAGTCCTCTGCCGTCGTATTTGAGTGGAAAGGAATTCGATTTTGATTATCAACCGACGCTGGAGGGACATCCGGGGCCTAGTCCTAGTGTTATTTTGCAGGTAAGTTTCTAATCTCTATATTTATTTATTTTGTAAACTGATAGCAATACATTTATTTATTGATTTACACACACCTACATTATGATATTTTTTTTTTATTATTATTATATATTTTTTTTTTAATACGTTGCCCTACACTAGGAATTTCTCCTGTACCGTGGGTGCGTTTACAAATATTGAAACTCACATACACAAACACGCCCAGACCCGAAACAACTATCTGTAGGCCATACAAATACTTGTTCCGTGCGGGGATCGAACCCTCGACACGTAGCGCAGCAGTCTAATCGCTTAGCCACTGCGCCAACCGTGTCGTCAAAAAATACATATACATATGATACATAGGCGGGTGAAAGAACCCGAGGGTCGACTTGGAGCGGGTAGTGAAAAACAAAACACTTGACTGGTATTAATTCGCGTATAATTAAAACTTGTACCGAATTACAGCGAATGTAGGGTGAACTCATCTAGTTCTGTGATTCGCCTAATTCGGTGATATTTGGTTTGAGCGGTATCATAGGGCTGTACGAGTGCACAAATGCCTTTATCACGAAGTTAGATGAGTTCACTATATAGATATTTAGCTAAACGCATGTAACGTAGACTCCTAGGCAAATAATTTGACCCAAAATGGCGTCGTTCTGCGCAGGTGCTCTGCTTGATTTGTATGGAACGTCTAAAAAACGACTACTGCGCAGGTTTAAGTTATATGCCGCGTGGTATAACCATAGCGATTTCTAATTTGACTACAACACCATCTATCTAGCGATCCTTTTTTATTACAGGTATACGCAACATTCACCATAGTGTCAATTACAGAATGTTGTCAAGTTTGTATCATGCAATCAAGCGATAAAAAATTAACAAGTTTTTTTTTTTTTGTTAGCCTATATTGTCCCACTGCTGGGCAAAGGCCTCCAATATAATAAACACTAAGGCCTAATAATAATTACTGGGATTATACTTCTAATTGAGAGCTATTCAGCCTGACTTAAATAGTATTTAAGAAGTTTTCTTTAAAAAGTGAATTGGATTTCAGCTTTTCAGCCAAAGGGTTTATTCCAGAGCGTATGAAACTCATATAAAACCGCCCTAAACCTTAATTTTCTCTCCGCAGGCACTAACAATGTCGAACGCAAACGACGGTATAAATCTAGAGCGACTGGAGACAATAGGAGACAGTTTCCTCAAATTCGCTATAACTGCGTATTTGTACTGCGCACACCCTACTGTTCACGAGGGCAAACTGAGTCATATGAGAAGTAAACAGGTGAGATATATACACGCACACACACAAGAAATTATGGCCTGTGCTAAATAAATGTGTTTTCTTTCTTTCTAAATACCCAAAAATATCCTTGATATCATGCGCACACCTAGACAAACACACTAGAATCCTTGGACATCCACTTACCCCCTAGATAACGAAATACAATACAATTTACAAACAAATATTGGTTTACTAACCTTAGGAATAATTTGCAACGATTAGCGTGTCGAAATAAAATTTAACGAACGAATTTGGCAAATACATTTAGGTAGGTATCGTCGGCCCCACCCTGTATACCAAACACACAACCCGTAGACACCCACACATACTCTCTTGATAAACAAACACTATCTAACCCCCACACATACCCTCTAGACAACCACAAACCACTGAGGTACCCTACTCAGTAAAAAACACTCACAACACTCACACACGCCCTGGCATCTTCCACAAACCACTGAGGTACCCTACTCAGTAAAAAACACTCACAACACTCACACACGCCCTGGCATCTTCCACAAACCACTGAGGTACCCTACTCAGTAAAAAACACTCACAACACTCACACACGCTCTGGCATCTTCCACAAACCACTGAGGTACCCTACTCAGTAAAAAACACTCACAACACTCACACACGCCCTGGCATCTTCCACAAACCACTGAGGTACCCTACTCAGTAAAAAACACTCACAACACTCACACACGCCCTGGCATCTTCCACAAACCACTGAGGTACCCTACTCAGTAAAAAACACTCACAACACTCACACACGCTCTGGCATCTTCCACAAACCACTGAGGTACCCTACTCAGTAAAAAACACTCACAACACTCACACACGCTCTGGCATCTTCCACAAACCACTGAGGTACCCTACTCAGTAAAAAACACTCACAACACTCACACACGCCCTGGCATCTTCCACAAACCACTGAGGTACCCTACTCAGTAAAAAACACTCACAACACTCACACACGCTCTGGCATCTTCCACAAACCACTGAGGTACCCTACTCAGTAAAAAACACTCACAACACTCACACACGCCCTGGCATCTTCCACAAACCACTGAGGTACCCTACTCAGTAAAAAACACTCACAACACTCACACACGCCCTGGCATCTTCCACAAACCACTGAGGTACCCTACTCAGTAAAAAACACTCACAACACTCACACACGCTCTGGCATCTTCCACAAACCACTGAGGTACCCTACTCAGTAAAAAACACTCACAACACTCACACACGCCCTGGCATCTTCCACAAACCACTGAGGTACCCTACTCAGTAAAAAACACTCACAACACTCACACACGCCCTGGCATCTTCCACAAACCACTGAGGTACCGTGGCATCTTCCTTATGTTAGCTTCCTAGAACCTACAAAATGATAGCTTAATATTGTCTGAGCACCAATTATTTTAAGAGTGGTTGTCGTTTGATTATAGGCCCATCCCATCGCATCACTCACTGCACTCACCATTCACTCCACATTGATAGAATTTTACGGTGTTTTTATTTTTTAATACCGCCGAATAAACACAATTTTCCTTCTTTCTAGGTATCAAACTTAAACCTCTACCGCTTGGGTCGCAACAAACGCCTCGGTGCCCGCATGATAGCGTCGAAGTTCGAGCCACATGACAACTGGTTACCTCCCTGTCATAAGCCGCCGCCTACGTTACATCCTAGGATCAATGTGAGTATAACAATAAGGTCTATAATTGATTAACAAGGATGTGTTAAAGTAGATTCGAGAAACTGCTGTATTTATTCGTTTAAAAGATAAGGAAAAACTTTTTAACAAAAAATAAAACCGACTTCAAAAAAAAAACACAAGAAAGTCAAAAATAAATTAGTTTCTGAAGTCTGTGACTTTTGTTTGTTTGATTTCATTTTTTTGACACCAACTTCAGAAACTGATTTATTTTGGTACTTTCTTGTGTTTTTTTTTTTGAAGTCGGTTTTATTTTTTGTTAAAAAGTTTTTATTTTTCACTTTTTAGTGGTTCACATGTTCATGGGTCATAATGTGGAAAATGTAGTATTTTTTTTGAGTTTTGTTGATTTTTCAAAAACCGCTTGTCCGATTGCGATAAAAAAAATATGGGACCATTTGGGAAGTATACCCTTTCCAACAAAAAAAGAATTTTATAAATCTGTTAGCAAGTGACTGGAGTTATGCACCTTCATTTCAGGCAAATGACATCGACTGCTAGACATAGTCTAGTCAAGTGTCGCCACATTGACCGGTCCCTTGCATCTCATGTCCAGCGAATGCCCACAACCTTGACCAGGTTAAATAGAAAAATGGTTAAATCGTTTCTCTGGGACTTGTCGAGCTTCATTGTTCTGGTGGTCGCCACTGTTGATTCTGGCTAACAGGAGTTACAGTGGTTTGGGAATAGTGTCGCGGGCTTGTCACAAATATAAAAAAAAACCTTCACCAGGTCATCGATCCACTGTTGGCGAAGATTGTATCTTCACCATAAGCACAACTTCGATGGCTTATACCTCGGAAACGTAACTCTTTGAAAGATTTTGCCTCATACAGACCTTGTTGGTATTGATACCAACTATTGATTAATATTACAGGTTTTATACGTGACTGCTATTTTCAAAATGAAATAAAATGGCGGAAATGAGACCGGTCAAATAAAATTCAACGCCCGTTGAACTCCATTCAGCCGTTCCCACGTGACTAACAGACAGAATTACTTTCACATTTATTATCTTAACTAGCTGAACCCGCGCATGCGTTGCAATGCGTTTTTCCTACCTACCTACTACCCTACGTACTACCCTACGTACTACCCTACCTAAAAAAAAAAGTATCAAAGAACCTTCTCCTGGTTCTTAGCTACCTCCCTACCAATTTTCAGCTAATTCCGTCCAGCCGTTTTCATGCTATGTCGTGACAACGGAAAACGGGTTTCATTTTTATATATATAGATTTGGTTTTTTTGTGCAGGGCGAAGGAAAAGACATAATGCAACATCTGGAAACTCCACTGGATTCAGCCGGATGCTTTATACCTTATAATTTGATCACGCAGCACAGTATACCAGGTAAGATACGTAAGACATTAATAAATAAGAGATAGCCTGAAAGGACAAAAACTATAAACACTTTTTTTCCAGTACACATTTTTTTCTCGCGAAGTCCATTGTGTGGTGTATCGTTGAATAAGTCTTTAAAAAATATGGCGAGTTTGCTGAAACAGTTTTTCGATGAAGGGATTCGTTTGTGAAATATTAAGCTTTAAAGTGCAAAGGACATTGTTCGGCGTCCATACATCGTTGGCCTAAGAACCAACAGGGTGATGAGTTTGCTTTTTGTGTTCTAAATAATGTATATATTTGATTGAAACTAAATTAAAATTACGGACACTTTTGAGAAGACAAAAAAAAACAAAATACTTTCGAATTTTGAGGTTATAATTAGGCCAAAAGAAACATGATGTAGGTACCTACTTACCTAGTAATAGTTTATTTGTGAATGAGTACCTAATTACATTGAATAATCCATGTTGTCTACCCTACACGCTGTGCAAGTAAAAGCAATATAGGTTCTTAGAGTTTTCATTGAATTATCAGTCACAATCTGTCATCGAAGCGGGCTAGACTTCAGGAGTCGGCTTGTTGGATACGGGGTTTTAGACATTGAACTCTCAGGAGTCTGATAGACATTTTTTGTTTTACTAGTCTACATTGTGTCCCACTGCTGAGCAAAGGCCTCCCCTTTCTCTTTCCATACCTCTCTACCATGGGCAATCTCTGGCCATGTTAGCCCCGGACATACAAGGGATTTTTCGTTTTAGTGTGACAAAACAGTACCTAAGTAAGTATACAGGACTCCAGGTTATAACTGACAGTTTTGAAAATCCCAATAACATTACTTGACCCAAGGATTGAACCTAGGACGATTAGCAGCCGTACAGAATTCAGAAATAAAATAATATTGGATAAATCTAAATACTTACTTCATAGAATAAAACAAGAATAATTTGATTCAGAAAATGTTTATTTAATATGGACATTACCGACATCTGATCATCCAGTTTTGCACAACATTCAAGATGTGCTGGTTCTGCTCGCTTTGTACAATAGTGTGTCGCAATTGTGCCACAGAGTGACCAAATTGTATGCACACATTTTGATGACCTACAAATGCTGTAGAATCTTCCAAGATCATTGGAACACTATTAAATATTGTGTGGCATGCATGACATACGTAATCAGTGGCACTTACCTATAAAATAATTTCATCATTTAGTCTTATTTCAATCCAAATAAATTGTTTTCTTTCTTTTTTTCTTTCAAATTCTTTATTATGTACTAATAAATAAGAGGATATTAACATAAAATACAAGAAAACACTCACAACTTGTGGTGCACGCTGTTGTATTCTTGACAGGATTGTATCATTGTTTAAAATGTGTTGCCTCAATCTCGTCAAATCAATGCGGCAATTGGCACATCTTAATGAATTGCTAGTAATTGCAGTAGTCGTTGATGAAGTTGATGGTGTTGAATAGTGTTTGGCAGCACGATCAGCCCTTTGCCAGTAAGGATGGCAAATGTAGTGTGATGCATGTACCTGAAATTAATAGACCATTATTTACAAATCCAAATACAGACAAATAAAATACTAACTAGGCACAATTGGTGATTGACTGGTGCTTTATGTACTAGTAGAAGGTTTTATCACTGCGTTGTTTAGATATTTCTATACACTGAATATATAATTAGTGGCAGAAGTCTTTCCAAGATGATATTTCTTTTATTCACATGTTGTATGGTGTCTGTTCTCAATGCATTTAAATCACAGTCCTTTGTTCACGCCAAGTTGTCAGATAAAATCGGAAAAGAATACTAATAAAATGCAAACAAATACACAAAAACAACGCAAACGCAGTTCGTATGATACTCGCGCCTCGCGCGCAGTGAGTGAGTGACGTTAGTATCAGTTTTAGATGTCAAATATTGATACCTGTCAATTAATTTGACAGAAGACAATCGACTGTTAGTGTCGATCTTGCTCGCAAAGATTAGACTATTTACCTGTCTCGTTTCACACATCGCTTTATTCTATTTGTAACTAAACACCATAATCATAGATCAAGCGCTGAGAATACTGAGTTTTGTATTTACGGTGCACACCGCTTGTCCGTGGTAAACTCATAAAATAAGAGCGCTGTCGCAAAGACTTGGCTGTATGAGCTACGATACCTTTGCCTATTAAACAAATGAATAATAATACCGGGGATTAGAACGGAAGTGAAATTACTTTTTATAATGTTTTCGAAATTAAGCAGTGTCCGTTCTATTATAATAATTGTATTGTGAATTATTAAAAAAAACAGTAATTATTGTAAAAGTTTCATGCCTGTTGATTAATAGGCCATTTTTAACAATGTCCTTTTTGTTAGACTCAAGTGTGCCAACCTAATACGGGTTGTGATTGGGCGTGTGAAAAAAATCATCATCATTTAAAACGAAAATAAAAGGAAAACTATCACAGCTTAGTAGACTTTACAAGTTTACGAGTAGGTACTATTACCTACTCGTAAACTTGTAAAGTCTAAGTTTTATAAGTTGGTTGACTATTCAACCAACTTATAAAATGTACTTGTATGAAATATTTTCCTATACATAATGTATGGGAGCGCTGGTCTCAAACTTTACTTTAGCACTATATCAGCGTAACTCATTTGTATACTCATGCTAAATTACAGCTTTCTAGTACTAATAGTCTTTGAGATATAGTGCGGACGGACGGACAGACAGACAGACAGACGGACATGGCGAAACTATAAGGGTTCCATTCCATATTGACTAAAAACCGACAAAAGATTCCGACAAAATCTTAATGATGAATATGAAAAATACTAGCTGTATAGCTGGACGCACACAGGACAAAAAAATAACAAAATAACCGGGAAAGCGATAATCCGATCAAAACTCATTTTTTCTTTAGCAAATAATTGTAATGTAGTGGTTGTGTCTACGTGTAATGAACACCTGCATGTAACCCATGTATCACAAATAAACGATTTGATTTGATAATTTTTGTTTTTACTTTCCTCGTATTCGTAATGAAAAGCACAGTGTTTACCTCGGGTAAATTACTTATTTAGTCCCTAAAACTATTAGCGCCCTCACTACGTTACCGGCGCCAAACCCATTATCGGGACTAAATAAGTAACTTTCACCCCTTGGATAACAATGTAATAACTATTTCTTTTTTGGAAAGACAGGTTGTTACACATTCGAGCCACTGACTGTACATACAACGTTTTGTTCACAATAGATCGCCAAGGCCAAAATTCGGTCAGGCGGGACTATTTCTATTTGTTTGACTTTATACAAATATGTAGTTATTTAATTGCAAATTCCTTCCTCATCCAGACAAATCAATAGCAGACTGCGTAGAAGCCCTGATAGGCGCGTACCTGCTGGAGTGCGGGCCGCGCGGAGCCCTACTGTTCATGTCGTGGCTGGGCATTCGTGTGCTGCCGTGTCACCGCGTGCCGCTGGACATAGCGCATGTCTACGTCACTAGCAAGCTAAGGCAACAGGTGAGAGCTAGGGGGGATATAGTAACATCCGCGTGCTGCCGTGTCACCGCGTGCCGCTGGACATAGCGCATGTCTACGTCACTAGCAAGCTAAGGCAACAGGTGAGAGCTAGGGGGGATATAGTAACATCCGCGTGCCGCTGGACATAGCGCATGTCTACGTCACTAGCAAGCTAAGGCAACAGGTGAGAGCTAGGGGGGATATAGTAACATCCGCGTGCTGCCGCGTGCCGGTGGACATAGCGCATGTCTACGTCACTAGCAAGCTAAGGCAACAGGTGAGAGCTAGGGGGGATATAGTAACATCCGCGTGCTGCCGTGTCACCGCGTGCCGCTGGACATAGCGCATGTCTACGTCACTAGCAAGCTAAGGCAACAGGTGAGAGCTAGGGGGGATATAGTAACATCCGCGTGCTGCCGTGTCACCGCGTGCCGCTGGACATAGCGCATGTCTACGTCACTAGCAAGCTAAGGCAACAGGTGAGAGCTAGGGGGGATATAGTAACATCCGCGTGCCGCTGGACATAGCGCATGTCTACGTCACTAGCAAGCTAAGGCAACAGGTGAGAGCTAGGGGGGATATAGTAACATCCGCGTGCTGCCGTGTCGCCGCGTGCCGGTGGACATAGCGCATGTCTACGTCACTAGCAAGCTAAGGCAACAGGTGAGAGCTAGGGGGGATATAGTAACATCCGCGTGCTGCCGTGTCACCGCGTGCCGCTGGACATAGCGCATGTCTACGTCACTAGCAAGCTAAGGCAACAGGTGAGAGCTAGGGGGGATATAGTAACATCCGCGTGCTGCCGTGTCACCGCGTGCCGCTGGACATAGCGCATGTCTACGTCACTAGCAAGCTAAGGCAACAGGTGAGAGCTAGGGGGGATATAGTAACATCCGCGTGCTGCCGTGTCACCGCGTGCCGCTGGACATAGCGCATGTCTACGTCACTAGCAAGCTAAGGCAACAGGTGAGAGCTAGGGGGGATATAGTAACATCCGCGTGCTGCCGTGTCACCGCGTGCCGCTGGACATAGCGCATGTCTACGTCACTAGCAAGCTAAGGCAACAGGTGAGAGCTAGGGGGGATATAGTAACATCCGCGTGCTGCCGTGTCACCGCGTGCCGCTGGACATAGCGCATGTCTACGTCACTAGCAAGCTAAGGCAACAGGTGAGAGCTAGGGGGGATATAGTAACATCCGCGTGCTGCCGTGTCACCGCGTGCCGCTGGACATAGCGCATGTCTACGTCACTAGCAAGCTAAGGCAACAGGTGAGAGCTAGCGGGGATATAGTAACATCCGCGTGCTGCCGTGTCATCGCGTGCCGCTGGACATAGCGCATGTCTACGTCACTAGCAAGCTAAGGCAACAGGTGAGAGCTAGGGGGGATATAGTAACATCCGCGTGCTGCCGTGTCACCGCGTGCCGCTGGACATAGCGCATGTCTACGTCACTAGCAAGCTAAGGCAACAGGTGAGAGCTAGGGGGGATATAGTAACATCCGCGTGCTGCCGTGTCACCGCGTGCCGCTGGACATAGCGCATGTCTACGTCACTAGCAAGCTAAGACAACAGGTGAGAGCTAGGGGGGATATAGAAACATCCGCGTGCTGCCGTGTCACCGCGTGCCGCTGGACATAGCGCATGTCTACGTCACTAGCAAGCTAAGGCAACAGGTGAGAGCTAGGGGGGATATAGTAACATCCGCGTGCTGCCGTGTCACCGCGTGCCGCTGGACATAGCGCATGTCTACGTCACTAGCAAGCTAAGGCAACAGGTGAGAGCTAGCGGGGATATAGTAACATCCGCGTGCTGCCGTGTCACCGCGTGCCGCTGGACATAGCGCATGTCTACGTCACTAGCAAGCTAAGGCAACAGGTGAGAGCTAGGGGGGATATAGTAACATCCGCGTGCTGCCGTGTCACCGCGTGCCGCTGGACATAGCGCATGTCTACGTCACTAGCAAGCTAAGGCAACAGGTGAGAGCTAGGGGGGATATAGTAACATCCGCGTGCTGCCGTGTCACCGCGTGCCGCTGGACATAGCGCATGTCTACGTCACTAGCAAGCTAAGGCAACAGGTGAGAGCTAGGGGGGATATAGTAACATCCGCGTGCTGCCGTGTCACCGCGTGCCGCTGGACATAGCGCATGTCTACGTCACTAGCAAGCTAAGGCAACAGGTGAGAGCTAGGGGGGATATAGTAACATCCGCGTGCTGCCGTGTCACCGCGTGCCGCTGGACATAGCGCATGTCTACGTCACTAGCAAGCTAAGGCAACAGGTGAGATTATAGTAACTTTGTAAAAGAAAAAAATAACAACTTCATTCAAAAACTTACCGACCAAAGGCTTGAAAAACTTTTAGCAGAAAACCAACTTTCAAAAAACTACTTCCGAACAAGCAACTGCCAAAAAAGACTAAATTGACTGTACTTTCAGAAGTCGGTGACATTTTTTGAATCCTGACAGGATTCAAAAGTAAAGTTGACCGACTTTCGAAAGTAAAGTTCGTTTTGACCTTTTTTTACCCGACTGCGGCGAAGCCCAAAAGGAGGGTTATTTTGGAAGTCTGTTTTGCCACATTAATTCTTGTCATGAATCAATTTTACTTTGAATCTTTGCCTCGAAGTTCTAGCCTTAAAACCTTGTTCCAGTCAACAACCTCACCGCCCTCACCCGAACACAAGCGTTCCTCATCATCTTCATCATCATCGTGCTCAGATGATGACTCCCCACCGCAGCAGGAGATGATCCCTGATGAAGACTGGTCGTGGCCGGCCAGGGCTGTAGGGTCCTTGCAGCCTTATAAGGATGCAGATGGGAATTGGATGCAGGTATGTCTGTCTCCATTGTAGTGGCGGAGATACAAACAATTCTATAGCGCAATCCTTGTCAAAAATGAAGAACATCGGTATATCGTCTTCTGCCAATCTCCTAATAGAAATTAGGTTTGCTGTACGGTCTCATCAACCGTACATTTACTTTGCAAACGCACAACCTACTTGGATTTCGTGCGGCATAAAAATTACGCTATAATTATATATTTTCTAGGCAGAGCGAGTCAGACAACATAGGGGATCGGACTGAGTCAAAAAAATATGATTCTGTTTAGTCCGTCAGTTAGATTATCGAAAAATATTGGATACGTGTTTTTTGTTTTAACGAATTAATGAAAATTTACGAAGATAAAAAACGTCGTGACGTCACTTGTGGGTAAAAAATGTACTGACATGTAACGTTTTCGAGGAGTTCACGAGTTTTCGAAGCACTGTATCGTCTTCATTTTTTGTTGCACATCACAGGAACTGATGGAGGCTACTGAGGGTGCCGAACTCGTCGCCAAATTTTGGGCCGACTCTATTTGAATTGTCATCGACACGCTAAGAAGAAGTCTTCATTTTTTGTTAATGTAAAAAACAAAAAATAGGTGTTCAATATTTGTTGGAAATCTATCTGACGGACTAATTAGTTGTTTTTTTGTCCGATCCCCTATTGTGGAACTAACAACTTGTCAAGAGAAAGAATCGCTACCACTATAACTGGGTAACTTCAACTTTAATATAACTTTAAAATTGTACTTGTTGTTTTTTCTGTGTACTCCGCAACTAAACCAACATCAACAAAGTGATAGTGTACGGTGCCTACAACCATTGGCCCCTAGATTTGGTGTAAGAAAACACACGTCAAAATATCTGTTTTTGTTAGAAAGTGGATGGGCTCTCTGATGGTGTAAAAAATATACATTACTATGGTAAATCTTCTCAGAAAATACTAAAACAGCTGCTACTAAATAAGCTTGACCAGTACAAAATGTCTACGGCATTAGTGCGCCTTTGTTGATGTATTAAATAAATAAATTGATTTTGGTTGCAGCCGATATTTGGAGAGCTAAAAGCACCGCCATCACCGCTTCTCCGGTACATCAATGATCCGGAAGGTGAACTAAACCAAATGCTTTCTGGTGAGTACCTTGTTCTGTCCTCAAAAGTAACCCTGTTTAAACTATTGCATCAAAATATACATAACACTTCATGCCTGTGTGGCGACTAGCGACATCTATCGCAACACCTGCGTACTAACAACGATCGACAGAAATTCCTACATCGCGCTATCAACAGTATCCGCGACATAAGCCTATATAGGAGTTCCCGACTTACAACTTTCGGACAGTTAGCCCGCCGGACACAACACCCGTCCGGTCGGAGGATCCTCCCTTTTCTATGGGGGATGAGGAACTTTACACCCTGTTCCTCATCCCCCCAAACCTGTATAGTACAACCTCGAAGGGGTAGGCAAGGGGTATACCTAATAGCAGGGACTGAAAGCGGTTACGGTTAAAGGTTAAGATACCTCAAAAATATACCGGTACCGGTTTAAAATAAAGGTTGAGCTATACCGGTACCTTTATAAATAAAGGTTGGGCTAAACCGTTATTTAACCCTTACACGATTTCGGTACCGAAATGCATGCGCGGCGCGCGTGTGTGCGGTGGAAGACGTTAGAACTTGCGTATGTAGTTTATAATATAATAATGTGCAACAATCGGCAAGTGAACGACAGACAGAGTGGCGAGGCGGTGCGTCAAAGCAAACCCCTATTTATTAAGGTTTAGGTACCGATACCGATACATTTATAACGGTTACGGTACTTCTACCGAAATATACCGGTATGCATTTCCATGATTAGAATTTCACTACCGGAAAAAATAACGGTATCGCAATATTTCGGTAACCCTTATATAACGGTATGACGTCATACCGAAATTTAAAGGTACCGTAATTTTTGGGTAATTCAGTCCCTGCCTAATAGTACACCCTCATTTCGCCGTTATGTTAAAGTTCCATGTAATGGGCGCTATCAAATGGACACAAATCAAAACTGCTATTGAGAAATTTTTGATCCAAAACACAATAATAATAGACATGTTTCAAACCTAAAAAAAAAATGGTTCTTAAATATTGGATACGAGTTTTTTGTTTTATAAAATTAATAAATATTTACGAACATAAAACGTGTCAAAGATCACGAGTGGAGGCTTGTGACGTCACTTTCTGGTAAAAAATGTACCAAACTGTGACGTCACACGACTTTTCAAGGCACTGTATCGTCTTGATTTTTTGTTTACGTGAAAAAAGAAAAAATATGTGTCCAATATTTTTTGGAAATCTGTCTGACGGACTTATTAGTTTTTTTTTGTCAGCTACCCTATTAGTCCGACTCAGCAGTTGCGATTGAATTATTAAAGGCCGAAAGATAAGTCAGTAACATCTATAAAATAACTGTGTTTTTTCTTACTTTTCTTTATTTTCCCAGGCTACGACGCACTGGAAGAAACTCTACAGTACCGTTTCAAAGACCGCTCCCTTCTACTGCAAGCTTTGACACACGCGTCTCATCACAGCAACCGGCTAACTGATTGCTATCAACGACTCGAGTTCTTAGGAGACGCTATACTTGGCAAGTAACTAATTACACACGGCGACACTTCAAGCTATACATTTAACATTTCCAGTATAACATGGCCTGGTTTTGTATAGATTTCCCCTACAACGAGACCCGCATTAAAAAAAAACAAAGTGTAAAAAGAATCTCGTGAATCGGTCCATAGTTGACGGAAATATTAATGAACATTTCCGTCACTCGCTGGAGGCCTGACGGAGGAAATCGCCGTCGAGGGAGACGGCGGTGATGGTGGTGTGACGATCTAATCTTGTTTGCGAGGCGAATATCAATGCGAAGCCAAATATCAATGTCCATACATCTTCTATATAAATAAAAAGAGAAGTCCTGACTGACTGACTGACTCATCAACGCCCAGCCCAAACCCTTGGACCTAGAAAACTGAAATTTTGCACAGAGGTTCCCTTTATAATGTAGACAAGGAATAAGCAAGGATTTTTCGAAATTCAACCCCTAAGGGAGTTAAATAGCCCGTCGGGGCCGCGGATTTTTGTACTAGATGACGTGGCCTCGGCGCAAGGGCAAAGAAGGAACATGGGTTCGGTTTTTAGTCAGTAGAAGAGCGGGGGGCACCAAAAAAAAAAAAAAGGAGAAAGTTTGTATGGAAAATCGTAGTTTTCACGCGGGCGAAGCCGCTGGCAAAAGCTAGTATAAAAATAACTACAGCCGAACCTCTTTGCCTCTTTCATAGAAGTCCGTTAAAAATACGACCAATTCACATTTAGTTCCTGTAATCTTTCCTCCAAACAATCCATAACACAATCTTGTTTCCCTGTTCAGATTATCTAATAACCCGCCACTTATACGAGGACCCGCGCCGTCATTCGCCGGGCGCTCTCACGGATCTACGCTCAGCTCTCGTCAATAATACTATATTCGCTACTCTAGCGGCTAGGCATGGATTTCATAAGTTAGTAGACTATTTTTATTATTTTTTGTAATGATACATTTGTATTTATATGTGTACAAGGGGTAAACGGAGCCTGTGGACGGTGAGTAGTGGGCTAGCTCACCGTCCGTCCGTCTTATGACGACGACAGGCCGTGTCGACGGCGCGTTCGTGTTCATGGGCCGACGCCTGTTGGGGCTGCGGTTGTTTGAAAGAGATACGGTGACCCCGAACACAAAGGGCTAAGAAGGAACATGGGTGGTTTTAGTCAGTAGAAGTCTGACACTCCCTTCCGCTCCGCCCAGAGCGGGAAGACTCATTGGATGATTTCCCACCCTCCGAAAAAAAGTCTCGGCTCTATAACAAGCTCGCCTTTGGCTCGGGTGTGAATTGTCCTTCGAATGCAATAACAAAGTTTACTAATAAGAAAATGTACTATTAAAGGACATGTACGTAAATATTTATTTTATTTTACAGGTATTTTAGGCACATGTCTCCTGGTTTAAACGAAGTTCTTACAAAATATGTCAAAATACAAGAAGAGAATGGACATTCTATTAGTGAAGAGGTAAGTTCATGGAGATATTACTCTCTTTTTTTTTAGACAGATCACCCAACATAATATAATGTTCCCACAGCTGGGACTCAGACCTCCACCACGCGGACCCAGTGCGGTTCGGTAGATGTTACATGTCTTTGAATTTTTGGTTCTAAGACATGTCGGTTACCTCACGATGTTTTTCTTCACCGTTTTGAGAGCAGTGGTGATGAAATAAATTACACAAAGTAATGCCAGGGTTCGAATCCGCAACTTACTGCTCATAAGTCGGGGTCATCGCCACTAGGCCACCGCTGCGAATTCTTATATTCGTTCCAAAGTGGTTTTAAGCCTACTACTAAATCCTAGGAAAATGTACTAGGATTTGGCTGTATTATCTTAAAGTGTCTGCCTAGTAACCTTAGCTTAAGATTCCCAGGTCGGCAAATTGTTATTAGGTTTTTCGATTAGGTAGGATAGGAACACCTCTGCCTAAATATTCGGGAATAAAAGTTTTTTTTTTTTTTAGTTATAAATGGGCTTGCTCTTGACCTCAATCTGGCCCTAAGGGCAGAGATGATGTTGACGATGGAACGAGCTTACCCAGTAGAAGCCTGTTTACTCGCGACTTAAACAGATTAGGGTTATATGAACTCGGAAAAACCGACGCAGGCAGGGAGTTCCACTCCTTGGCTGTGCGCATAATAAAGGACCCAGCAAAGCGCTTCGTTCGAATGTGTGGAATGTCGACTAGGTATCGGTGATACCCTGCAGTACGTCTAGTCTCCCGATGGAAGAAGGGAGATGGCGGGAACAGCTCGTGGAGCTCTTGCGCACATTCTCCGAAGTACAGTCATGGAGAGTAAAATATATTTTAATATTATAATGAATATTAAAATATTGTTGGCTCAAAGTCACGACATCAGCCAGTAGCCGTGCGGTTAACGTCCGGTCGACGTGCGGCAACCGACAGAAGTTCATAAAACGAGGCGAGCGGCGGTGCAACGGTCACTTTTTGCTTGGACGGCGCTCGGAAAGGACTTGCTACCCGACTATTATCGTGTGCTTCGCTAATTTTGGTTTATGTTTTTGCTCGTGTACTGATTATTCCATTTGCTAGTGCTATTTCTATTTGATTATTGTTTAAAATGTTTGTCTTGATATTTTTGTAAAAGTGTAATTCAAAAGATATTAAACATTGTTTATTTTGTTCACGTATTTCACTTCTGATTCCTAATATCAGAAGTGGGATAAAGAGTCTTTTCGCCCACAAGTTAAAAACTAGTTTTCAGGCTTTTAATTTTAGATAAAAGCGGGTAGTAGTTAGCAATGGATAGATCGAGTTGTTCGCGTTCAAAAACTAGTGCCTTGCGTTCTAAGCGATCTCGTAGCCACCATAAGTGGAGTGGAAGGTCACGTATAGCAAGTTTCGGGATCCGATCGCCGTTCCAAGCGCGAACGAGATCGTCGTAGGAGCCGCGTGAGGACGCGAAGTCCTGTGTAACCGCTCTCGCGGTTGAGGCGACGCTCCGGACAGGATTGGTTTACTTTCGTTCCTGATACAAGTAAGATCGAACCATTTTAATATTTCGTTGGTTTAGTAGTCGTAAGCGCGACTATGAGCATGAAGGTTCTGGGTTCGATTCCCGGGTCGGGCAAAGTGTTATTTTCTGGATTTGTGCCCTGTTGGTGACAATGGGCTCACCCCTATTACATGGTTAAGCTTATGTCTTAACATAACTGGTGAAATGTGGGTATACTGGGTACCTCTGCCTAACCCTTCGGGGATTGCAGGCGTGATGTTATGTGTGTGTTTATAAGGTCACTGGGGTGATTGGCAATGCCTCGGACGCATTGGTGGTTATTTACATGGTGGTGCTAATACGTCGCTTAACGATTGGTTGACCAATAACAGCACGTGGACTCCTTTTTAACACGAATTTCGGTCATTGTGTCCGCGTGAAGTCGATATGGTCACTGTGCTATAATGACGTTATGAATACAAGTATCTGTATGACCTACAGATAGTTTTTTTTTAAGTCGGGTACTTGTGTATGTTAGTTTAAATATTTGTGAAGGTACCCACGATACAGGAGAAATTCCTGGTGAGGGGCAACGTTGTGATTTGTGATATCTGATGCTCAAATAAAAGCCGCAATTATGAACAAAACAAAATACAGTCAAAAGTCTTGTTTTCCGTATATTTGAAACCAAAAAGTGCAGTTGTTGGCACATCAAACTCGAATAATCATGGTCTGCGTAAATGCAAACCCCTACGCAATATGATCAGTTGACTTGTTTTCGTGTGAAGACGTAGGCCGTATACAGGTGCACTGTAAAGTCTGATAAGTTTTGCTTTATTATAGAAGTTGCTTTCTAATACACATGATAGGCTAAGAAAGATGACAATGAGTTACGTATCAGTTGATGTTTATAAGGATTTTGATGAAGTAAAGTTGTGGTTGCAAGCCAAGGGATTCTATCGGCTGTATTGTGTTAGACAGTACCAGTAATTATTGTGTAGTCGTAGTCCGATTAAAATTGAAAGTTTTTGAGGAAACTCGAGTAGACAGTGGGTGTGTTTGTTGTATGTTGTGCGTTTAGCTCTGGTTGAGGTCAGGGTCTGGAAAGACCGTAGTGTTATGTCAAATAGTGATACACACGGGAGATAGACTTGTTTACTAGTCAGTTAGAGATCTGTGGTTTTACTCGATGATTTTTGTGAACCTGGCATTTTTTTTGACGCAATAATGTTTTTAAGATTCATTTAAACGACAATGGTACATGACCCAGGGTGGTTGATTGTTGTATTTTCGATAATTTCCAGTTTAGCCGCGTTTGATTTTATCAACGAGAGTAGGACCTAATGGATGTTTGGTCAGGTTCTGTCGTAGATTTGTCTCTTTGCATAGTAACCATTACTTATGAACGTGTGGTTTGGTCAAGCGCGTGGCCTCAGCTGCGTGTGTGAAAGTCTGTGTGATACGCTAACAATGTGTCTATGTCAACAGCCACTGAGGGGTATGCAAACTTGGAGCCTATGCCTACAGTGTGTGTGGAAGTCGACATCTGAGGGGTATGCAAACTCGGAGCCTATGCCTACAGTGTGTGTGGAAGTCGACATCTGAGGGGTATGCAAACTTGGAGCCTATGCCTACAGTGTGTGTGGAAGTCGACATCTGAGGGGTATGCAAACTTGGAGCCTATGCCTACAGTGTTGTGGAAGAAGTCTGTGTGATATGCTAACAATGTGCTTATACATCCCTATGTGCCTATTGGTATTCTTGTCTGACAAGTTTTGTTTGGTGAATGTTTCTTTGAATTTGATTCTCGACTTGAATGTTCCTTAATGAATGAGATTACTCTCTTGTTGTACTACTCGGTTAGAGAGCCTTGGTGTTAAAGGTTTTACTCGATGATTTCAGCAGTTTTTGTTGCAATAGAATTTTTAAGGTTGGTGTGAAGGACTATGGTATATGACTCAAGGTAGTTGAGTGTTGTATTTTCGATAATTTTCAGTACATTTGATTTAATTAATGAGAGTCGAATTTGGTGCCACCCAATGGAACTAAAGTTTGGTCAGGAGTGATCGAGCGGAACAAAATTCTGATGTAAAGTTGTTTGTTTGCAGAGTAACCATTACACAAGGATGGACGCAACGCAACGCTGCTTGGCCTTAGCAGTGGTTGCCAGGGCTTTGCCACAATGACGCCGTGAACGTGCACGTCACTGCAGGGTGCCAGCGCGCCTTACCGGCGTTGCTGAGCGCGTCGCTGCAAGGCGACTGCGCGCCCTACTGGCGTTGCCGAGCGCGCCTTCTGGCGTTGCTGAGCGCGTCGCTGCAAGGCGACTGCGCGCCCTACTGGCGTTGCCGAGCGCGCCTTCTGGCGTTGCTGAGCGCGTCGCTGCAAGGCGACTGCGCGCCCTACTGGCGTTGCCGAGCGCGCCTTCTGGCGTTGCTGAGCGCGTCGCTGCAAGGCGACTGCGCGCCCTACTGGCGTTGCCGAGCGCGCCTTCTGGCGTTGCTGAGCGCGTCGCTGCAAGGCGACTGCGCGCCCTACTGGCGTTGCCGAGCGCGCCTTCTGGCGTTGCTGAGCGCGTCGCTGCAAGGCGACTGCGCGCCCTACTGGCGTTGCCGAGCGCGCCTTCTGGCGTTGCTGAGCGCGTCGCTGCAAGGCGACTGCGCGCCCTACTGGCGTTGCCGAGCGCGCCTTCTGGCGTTGCTGAGCGCGTCGCTGCAAGGCGACTGCGCGCCCTACTGGCGTTGCCGAGCGCGCCTTCTGGCGTTGCTGAGCGCGTCGCTGCAAGGCGACTGCGCGCCCTACTGGCGTTGCCGAGCGCGCCTTCTGGCGTTGCTGAGCGCGTCGCTGCAAGGCGACTGCGCGCCCTACTGGCGTTGCCGAGCGCGCCTTCTGGCGTTGCTGAGCGCGTCGCTGCAAGGCGACTGCGCGCCCTACTGGCGTTGCCGAGCGCGCCTTCTGGCGTTGCTGAGCGCGTCGCTGCAAGGCGACTGCGCGCCCTACTGGCGTTGCCGAGCGCGCCTTCTGGCGTTGCTGAGCGCGTCGCTGCAAGGCGACTGCGCGCCCTACTGGCGTTGCCGAGCGCGCCTTCTGGCGTTGCTGAGCGCGTCGCTGCAAGGCGACTGCGCGCCCTACTGGCGTTGCCGAGCGCGCCTTCTGGCGTTGCTGAGCGCGTCGCTGCAAGGCGACTGCGCGCCCTACTGGCGTTGCCGAGCGCGCCTTCTGGCGTTGCTGAGCGCGTCGCTGCAAGGCGACTGCGCGCCCTACTGGCGTGTACAGCGCGTGGCTCCAGGCTGCCAGCGCGCTACTGTCGTGTTAAGCGCGTCACTCCACAGTGCCAGCGCGCCCCACAGGCGCAGTTGTGTGCGGCACTCCACTGTGCCAGCGCGCCCCACAGGCGCAGTTGTGTGCGGCACTCCACTGTGCCAGCGCGCCCCACAGGCGCAGTTGTGTGCGGCACTCCACAGTGCCAGCGCGCCCCACAGGCGCAGTTGTGTGCGGCACTCCACTGTGCCAGCGCGCCCCACAGGCGCAGTTGTGTGCGGCACTCCACTGTGCCAGCGCGCCCCACAGGCGCAGTTGTGTGCGGCACTCCACTGTGCCAGCGCGCCCCACAGGCGCAGTTGTGTGCGGCACTCCACTGTGCCAGCGCGCCCCACAGGCGCAGTTGTGTGCGGCACTCCACTGTGCCAGCGCGCCCCACGGGCGCAGTTGTGTGCGGCACTCCACTGTGCCAGCGCGCCCCACAGGCGCAGTTGTGTGCGGCACTCCACTGTGCCAGCGCGCCCCACAGGCGCAGTTGTGTGCGGCACTCCACTGTGCCAGCGCGCCCCACAGGCGCAGTTGTGTGCGGCACTCCACTGTGCCAGCGCGCCCCACAGGCGCAGTTGTGTGCGGCACTCCACTGTGCCAGCGCGCCCCACGGGCGCAGTTGTGTGCGGCACTCCACTGTGCCAGCGCGCCCCACAGGCGCAGTTGTGTGCGGCACTCCACTGTGCCAGCGCGCCCCACAGGCGCAGTTGTGTGCGGCACTCCACTGTGCCAGCGCGCCCCACAGGCGCAGTTGTGTGCGGCACTCCACTGTGCCAGCGCGCCCCACAGGCGCAGTTGTGTGCGGCACTCCACGGTGCCAGCGCGCCCCACAGGCGCAGTTGTGTGCGGCACTCCACGGTGCCAGCGCGCCCCACAGGCGCAGTTGTGTGCGGCACTCCACGGTGCCAGCGCGCCCCACAGGCGCAGTTGTGTGCGGCACTCCACGGTGCCAGCGCGCCCCACAGGCGCAGTTGTGTGCGGCACTCCACGGTGCCAGCGCGCCCCACAGGCGCAGTTGTGTGCGGCACTCCACGGTGCCAGCGCGCCCCACAGGCGCAGTTGTGTGCGGCACTCCACGGTGCCAGCGCGCCCCACAGGCGCAGTTGTGTGCGGCACTCCACGGTGCCAGCGCGCCCCACAGGCGCAGTTGTGTGCGGCACTCCACTGTGCCAGCGCGCCCCACAGGCGCAGTTGTGTGCGGCACTCCACTGTGCCAGCGCGCCCCACAGGCGCAGTTGTGTGCGGCACTCCACTGTGCCAGCGCGCCCCACAGGCGCAGTTGTGTGCGGCACTCCACGGTGCCAGCGCGCCCCACAGGCGCAGTTGTGTGCGGCACTCCACGGTGCCAGCGCGCCCCACAGGCGCAGTTGTGTGCGGCACTCCACGGTGCCAGCGCGCCCCACAGGCGCAGTTGTGTGCGGCACTCCACGGTGCCAGCGCGCCCCACAGGCGCAGTTGTGTGCGGCACTCCACTGTGCCAGCGCGCCCCACAGGCGCAGTTGTGTGCGGCACTCCACTGTGCCAGCGCGCCCCACAGGCGCAGTTGTGTGCGGCACTCCACGGTGCCAGCGCGCCCCACAGGCGCAGTTGTGTGCGTCACTCCACGGTGCCAGCGCGCCCCACAGGCGCAGTTGTGTGCGGCACTCCACTGTGCCAGCGCGCCCCACAGGCGCAGTTGTGTGCGGCACTCCACTGTGCCAGCGCGCCCCACAGGCGCAGTTGTGTGCGGCACTCCACGGTGCCAGCGCGCCCCACAGGCGCAGTTGTGTGCGGCACTCCACGGTGCCAGCGCGCCCCACAGGCGCAGTTGTGCGTGGCACTCCACGGTGCCAGCACACCCCACTGGCGTTGTGAGACACGCTATCAAGGAGACAGCGAAGACTCAGCCGCCTTGTTGGAAGCTGACGAGGACGTCAGAGCGTCAGGAGAGGCCGTGTTGGCTCAAAGTCACGACATCAGCCAGTAACCGTGCGGTTAACGTCCGGTCGACGTGCGGCAACCGACAGAAGTTCATAAAACGAGGCGAGCGGCGGTGCAACGGTCACTTTTTGCTTGGACGGCGCTCGGAAAGGACTTGCTACCCGACTATTATCGTGTGCTTCGCTAATTTTGGTTTATGTTTTTGCTCGTGTACTGATTATTCCATTTGCTAGTGCTATTTCTATTTGATTATTGTTTAAAATGTTTGTCTTGATATTTTTGTAAAAGTGTAATTCAAAAGATATTAAACATTGTTTATTTTGTTCACGTATTTCACTTCTGATTCCTAATAATATAATAATAAACGAATTCTCTTGTTGCTCTGTATTCATACGTCTATTATATTGTTCTAGCACTATTTAATTCAAGAGGATGAAATGGAGCAAGCCGAAGACGTGGAAGTGCCCAAAGCGTTGGGAGACTTGTTCGAGTCTGTGGCCGGCGCTATATTCTTGGATTCAGGTACGATTGTGTTTGATTTTTTTTATCTGTTGGCAGACAGTTTTCATTTTTGAGTTTTTACAATTTTTTAATAGTTATAAATAGAGACAGGCTTGTTATTTTCGCCATAAGTATATCTTGTACCTGCCCCCCTATTGCGTATCTTTTTAACGTCAGTGGCTATCAGAAATGTCCATAGATTAACTGTAAATTGGTTATGGTTTGGTACATTTTTTTCTTAAAAACTCACCATTTGACAGTTATTTGATAGACATTATAAGTTATCCACTGTCATTAAAAGATACGCAATAGCCCTGCTGGTCCCGTTTGTCACCAATCCTATTACTAAGCCTACGCTGTCCGTCACCGGGCTGTATCTCATGAACCGTGATAGTTAGACAGTAGAAATTTTCACACAGGATGCATTTCTGTTGCCGCAACAATTTCGCATTGTTGCGAAATTGTTGTTATTTTTATTATTAACAAATAATAAAAATAAAATGCGACTCCCTCTACAACGTTGTTACGGAACCTTTCATGCGCGAGTCCGACGAGCACTTGGTCGGTTTTTGTTATAAGTTTGTTTTGTCATGTGTGAGACTAATAAACACTTACTTACTTTTCAACACACTTGCTCATAAAGTGGCTATGATTTCACCGCAATTAAGCACATAATGACACCTATAATCAAACTGTGACTTTTTACCCGACTGCGGCGAAGCCCAAAAGGAGGGTATGTGTTTGACGTGTATGTATGTAAGTATGTATGTATGTCCGTTTCTTTGTTCCCTCATAACTCCAAAACGGATGAAGGGATTTGTTATAGGCTACACTAAAATTAACCTATTTAGCGCCACAGTCACGTATAGACGACAAGCCGAACAAGCAAAAAAGTGCCCTAAGTCTGTCGACTTAAGGTACTTTTTGGCTTGTCGTTTTACTTGACCGTGGCGGTCAATGGGTTAAAAAACAAAAAAAAAAATGTGGATTTTGGGGGCGAAATCGCGGAGTTCAAAAAAAAAATTGTTTCCTATACCATCGAGTAGGGTATCAAAATAAAGGGTTTTAAAAGGAGATTACAAAAATATAAAACACTTATATGTTTAAAAGAAATTCAAAGTGAAAAATCCTATAAACAAACATAAAACTTAAATCATCTGCGAAGAATTTTACGCGACCAACGAAAGAACAAACACAAAATAACTAAAAAGTTGGAAATAAAAAAAAATAGTTAAAAAACTAAAAAACCCGACTGAAAAAACTGAAAAGTAAAAAAACAAGCACATTTTAAATTAAACAAAAGTTGGAAGCAGGCGGGGTTCTTTTGAATACCTATTAAATTATGAAATGAATGAAAATAGAATGAACCCCGCCTGCTTCCAACTTTTGTTTAATTTAAAATGTGCTTGTTTTTTTTTTATTTTCAGTTTTTTCAGTCGGGTTTTTTAGTTTTTTAACTACTTTTTTTTTCATTGCTATTATTCACTAGTGAGTTATAAGGATTTTTTTCAATTTTATTGGTTGAGTTGCTACGTTCATAAAAAAGTTTCGATTCAAAAAAGATCGTGTTCAATAGTAAAAATAAATTAATGTACTTAGTGCTTGCTCATTTCATGCAAATTTGAATTTTCTCAAACATGCTTGGAAATTTGAGCATTATTTTGACAACCTTCTTCGACATTTTTGTATCTAATAATTGTAAGTACATATATATAGTTACTAGCTGATGCCCGCGGCTTCACCCGCGTGAATGTCGTTCAAATTATATACTAAAACCTTCCTCTTGAATCACTCTATCTATTAAAAAAAACCGCATCAAAATCCGTTGCGTAGTTTTAAAGCTTTAAGCATACAGACAAACAAACAAATAAACAAACAAACAGACACGACTTTGTTTTATACTATGTAAGGAAGCTAGTTTTAGTGTTTTTATTTTTTTGTATCATTTTGAGATTTTGTTCCTATAGTTGTTATTAGATTTATTTTATTTAGTAATTTTATTGTATTAATTAAATTATGCGACGTAAAGTGATGGCCTGAAACACAGGTTTAAATAAACCTAGATCGGGCAGGTCGCTATAATAATATAAAGATTACCACTAAATTACCACTTTTTGTAACTCTTAAATATATTTTAGTAGTAGTTTACTTATAAGCACTAATTATAACTTTGTATGTGAAGCAACACTGTGCCTAAGAAATGTACACCTTATTGTATTATCTTTTTTTTGTTCTTAAATAAATTATTATATTATTATTATTCTATTCTATTAGATAAATCGAAATTGCTGTACTGGCCAGATACATGCGACCAGCGGCCGGCAAAAGTTGTATGAAAATCCATATCTGTCGTGTTTAGCGGCCAAATAAATTACATACTAAACTCATATCTGTCGTGTTATTTAAAAATGGAACGATCTTTTACTCTGAACCATAGCAACCAAGGAGGTGACTTATTAAAGGTTTTATTTAAATTTCGAATTGGCTGAACTCTTCAACGCGTGAAAAATTATTGTTGTTTATGTGATTTTGAAAAGTAAATTGTATTTAATTTCCTCGCATTATTTGAGAAAAGTATTATACAAGCCTTGGCCACAACTAGGCATTGATGGACGAACGTGTAAATGTGGGCCGAGGCGAAGCCGAGGCACACATACGTAAGTCCATCAATAAGTCACCTCCTGGATTTTCATACAACTTTTGCCGGCCGCTGGTCGCATGTATCTGGCCAGTACAGCAAATGCCTCTGTTGCTGGCCGCTGCAGTAATGTACTATTAAATAGATAATTTCAACTTGTACGTTTTTATTAAATGAAACTTTCACTCAAATAATATAACTTTTATTTTTTCTGTAATAAAGAAAACTTTTTCCTCATTTTATACGTGGCTAAAAGTCTATCGCGCTCATTCATTTAGTCTATGGTCGATCGCCATTGTTACAGTATGACCATTTTAAGTGTGAATTTCATGGTGGCGCCACTGGTCAAGAAAAAAATGCATCGCTACGTCAAACTTAGTACATTTATTTTAGTTCCGTGTTTTCCCGCATGCACAGATAAGTTAGTAGAACTGTAGATGCGGGCGCTTAGGAAAACCGATTAATTTTTCCCGCTATTGTGGAAAAAAAAACAGAACTCGTTTTAACTGTTGAAGACATTGGTTGAAGATGACTTTTTAGTATTATTTTCTTCACAAGTGTGTTGAAAAACGTCGTATGATACACGTGTGTATCGATGATTACCGTCCTCGGCTTTCTTAAGACCCTCACCTGACGGCTCGGGTCTCAATGGCGCCTCAGCGGTAATCACCAACGTTACACACTTGTACCATAATGTACTATTACTCCTTCCTTTTCTTTTTCTTATTTAATATTTCGTCTGCTTAGTGCGAAAAGATGATAAATGCAGTTTGTGTCAATTTGAGTAAATCACTTTTTAAAGTTTCAGTTTCAATTTGATCTACTTAAAACTCTTTAATTACATAAATGATAATACAAAATGTTACATTAACTACTCTGCTTTTAAGATTTGCTCATCTTTATTATTTGGTGTTAGTAAAAACTTTGTAAAATTAAATTTGAATCGAAAGGAGGTCGCATTTATCACGTTTTACCTGTACTTAACAAACATGTTGTATCTTCTGAATTCATTGATTTCAGTAGCTCATTTCCATTTTGTAATGTGACTTACTGTACTTTACACCAATTACTTGATTGGAAAGGCTTTCTTTCACAAAATACCCTGAAATATTGATATTTTTGATACATTTAACCGGTTTTACCTGTAGAGTTTTAGTTTAAGTATGTCACTTATTATGTCCTAAAGCTTCGCAAAGTGATCATTAAATAAATAGATAAAAATAGATGTTTATTTCATAGGTAATCTATGAAACTACAATAAATGAAGTGGCTTTTTAAGAACAAATCAATTTTATTACTTTTCACATAGTTATGGCAATCAAACTTCGATCACAATCAATTATTACAAACAAAAAATATTGGGTTAACGACTTTTAATTCAATTAAGTATCTTAATCTTCCGATGGCGGTCCTTTAACTAAAGGTTTAGGTTGACGATATTCTTTAATGGTTGCTGTTGTTACCAACCATGATTCAATAGTTAACGCAAATCACAGGTTCTTGCTAAATAATCGACCTATTCATTTCGCGGAATACGTGAGCACTCGCGTACGTAATGTGATAACTGCGATCGATCGCTCTGTTTCTTGCTGGTAAAAAAGCATAAATACGACATTTATTTCCTTTTTTCTGAAGAGACCTGAGTAAACCGAGTAGAAATATTTAACAAGTAAAATGTAATAAATACGTTTATGACCTTTTCTCAGAATAATTTTTACCATTTTACTATTCAAATTAATAATTTTAAAAGCATTAACCGTATTTATTGTTATTTAACTGTTTCAACTGAAACGGATTTAGGGCATAAGATTGTTTATTATGTTAGCCTGCTACATTTTTTTCAAAATGTGTAAGATATCACTTTTACACATTTATTATCTCTGCAGCCATTGGACATAGCATTTATTGGGTTCTACCAGTAGATAGCCCGTGAAAAATTACATTTAACTGCGTTTTTAACTCAATTTGGTAAAAAAGTGCATTTATCATCTTTTCGCAGTAAGCAGACGATTTATGACTGTATTTTCTTGCAAATAAACATTTTTTGTTTGATTTGATTTTAGGCATGTCCCTGGGCGCCGTATGGAAGTCGTACGTGAACCTAATGGGTGCAGAACTGGAGGCGTTCAGTGCGGCCGCGCCCAAGTCGCCTGTACGAGAACTGTTGGAGGCTGAACCGGATACCGCTAAGTTTGGGTGAGACTACCTTCCATCATCAGCCTATAATGTTCCCACTGCAGGGACTCAGGCCTCCTCTCTAGGAGAAGGATGGGGTATAATCCACCACGCCGGCCCAGTGCGGGTTGGTAGATGTCACATGTCTTCGATTTTTTTGGTTCTAAGACATGCCGGTTTTCTCACTATGTTTCACCGTTTCGAGAGCAGTGGTGATGATGACCAAATAATGCGCCTGTCTGGATTTGAACCCACGGCTGCTAGATGATGTATGAATGTGGACGAGGTAAAAGGAGTATTAAGGATCGTGGCAGGTGGCGTTCTGTGGTTTTTGCCTACCCCCATGGGAAAAGGGCGTGAGTTTATGTATGTATGTAAATATCGTGTTTTCAGTGTTTATGATAGTAATTAATAGTAGATTTTACAACAAGTGCACAAAACGAACCATCAACCATCCGAGACTTTTAGCAGCCCGAGCCGAAGGCGATGGCTGATAGTAATTTCGAGAATAAAAATGGTTTTGTGGACGAGTTATAAACTCTGCTTTTCACTTCGAATGCGAGGAAATAAAACAGTAGTATAACATATTTCTTTAATTAAAATTCAAAGTATTTTTTTTTGTTTTTAATCTTACGAAATTGATATTAGGCTTGCAGACCTATACAGCCTACTATTAAATTAATTTTGTAACAATAATTTTCATTAATTAATTAAATAACTTACCGTAAGTACTTGAATTTAAATTTTAATATCTTTTAAGTCTTAAAAAACACATAAGGCAAATAAATTAAAGTAAATATTATAAAATAACAATTTCTATCTATGAACTTCTTTCTTATTGTGTTTGGCTGTATGGCTCATTTTCTTTGCCTTAATAAAGATACATTTATGAAGATACGTTAATTCCCTTGTGCACAAAATTCGATTTCCTGCACAAATAAGCACTTTCAGAGCATGAGAAGTGAAAAAACTGTTTCCTTTTATTCCAGCAAACCGGAACGCCTCGCCGACGGTCGTCGAGTCCGAGTATGCGTGGAAGTGTTCGGTCGCGGCACGTTCAAGGGCGTCGGTCGCAACTATCGCATCGCTAAGGGAACAGCTGCTAGGTGTGCGTTGAGGCATCTCAAGGTAAGAGCTCATTGCAATAGGCTTTTTGGGACAAGCCCGCCACACTATTCCCTGCCCACTGTAACTCCTGTAAGCCAGAATCAACAGTGGCAACCGCAAGAAAAGCGCCGAGACAATGAAGCTCGACGAAGTCCCAGAGAAATGATTTAACTGTCTTGGATCCCGCAACGAAATTAATCAGAAAAGAATAGCGGAAGAGTAGGAAAAAACATAATTTATACTTCCCTCCATTTCAGTTATCATGTAGGCAGTAAGGCCTAACGATCCCACACACCCTAGTGTCAGAGTTTCTAAACCACCTCAAGGGCCTTTGACATGGTTTGGCGACCGCCATTTGACGGCCGGGACCACCGGCTTATACGTGCCTTCCGAAGCACGGAATCATCTTTTTATCAGACAATCAGGTGATTCAAGCCAGCAATGTCCTAACCAAACTGGAAACAACTTTACAAAGTATGCTTCCCGTGGGAATCAAACCCACGACCACCGGATCACAAGGCAAACGCCTAACCCACTCGACCACGGAGACAGAACAGAACAAGGCCATTAGACAGGGACGTATACAACTGGGATAATAGGCTAGCGTACAGTCCGTCCGTCTTATGAAGACAAGCCGTGTCGACGGCGCGTTCTACTTCCAAAGACATGTCAGCAACATTGCAGGGGCCCGCAAGGGTCGACGCCTGTCGGGGCTGCTTGTTGTTCGAAAGAGATACCGCGACATCGACATAAAGGGCTAAGAAAGAACATGGGTGGTTTTTAGTCAGTAGAAGACATAAACTCACCAACCAAAAAAATACCTTAAATAATTTTTATTGTGATTGCCATTATTTTTTTACTCGAAAAGATGAAAGGTTTATAAAGGGTGTAAATACCATTTAAGCAGCTCAAAGGAACTGTGTCACTTGATTACACCTTGTAAAAAAATCATCGTATACTGACTTAAAAATGACAATTTTGTAATTTTCTTTACAGGGAGCCGCTCGCGCTGAGAATTGAGTTCAGTTCAATCAGAGAACCCAGAATCATCCATGAACTCACTCTCTCTCTTAGATGACTTGGTGAGTTCATCTTAATCTTCTTCTCTAAACGGTCCATCATTACTGTTGATCGTGGTCACAGGAACCGCTTCAAACGGAATATATGTCTCCAATGATTCAAGTCTAAAGTTGCCATCACCACCTACTGTATACTCGAAGGCACACAAACGATTTTATGTTGGACTCATATGCTGCGTCCTTGGCACAGGAACTGTTAAACGGACAATCTGTCTTCTTCGACTCCGGTTCAAAGTTCCCATCATCACCTGCTGAAATCTTGAGGACCTAGCTATCATTGAGCTCAAATTATACCACTTTCGCTGCCAAATTCAAATTATCCATTTTTATTTGTATGCTACAACTCGGAAGCGGGTTGGGGGCACACAAACGATTTTTTGTTGGACTCATATGCTGGGTGCTTATGTTAAACGGACACCCTGTCATCAACGAAATTTTCTTCATCTTCGAGCTAAAATTGTTCATAATGTTAAGTAAAAGGAACCGCAACTTTTTGTACTTATATTGTATTTATATCTAGATATACAACGTACCTATCTTATAAAAATGTATTTGTCTATAGATTTATTAGTATATATATAAGAAAGCTTAAGTAAATGGGAGCCCTTGATATTTCCATTTATTTATACTATTTTATTCTGTCGAATTTTTTGTCTTACATATTTTAGTGCTGTTCAAACGTTATGACCGGTCTGAAGTTAGCTGCGACGAAACGCCTGTATCGTTTGACATAAGTCTCTAAATGTATATGTATAATCTTAAAATTAAATGCTAGTTAGCTGGCTGTATACTTATTAGCTTGTTCGACTGTACCTAGCTTCCGAAGTGTCATAAAGTTTGAATCGTTACATTTGCGCAGGCCGTCACTTGTCGGTAACTTCAGAGCCCTTATAAAGTTTAAACAGAAATATACCTAATATTATATGTTTATTTTAAATCTGGAAACAGGTAGGCAGTCAGCTTTATTGTCAAAAAACTTAATTCTGGTTTAAGTTCGTATTTATACATAAGCTTTATTATTGCAATTTGCACGTATTTTAATTTTGTGTGCAATACAGAATAAGACTTCATTAATTTTTATCATACAATTTTAGAATGACAGTCTTATTTGCTTTCGTTTATAAGAATATGAACATTATTAACTTTAGAATAAAGAAAGAATCACTTTACATTACTCAATTAAGACCAAAATACGATCTTCATTATGTCTTCGCACAAACACTAATATAGGTTAATTTAAAGTATTTTTATTTTAAGTAAAAAAATACATATTTGTATAGGCTATTTTATTTTTAAGTATTTTTATATTTAGTAAAAAAAATAGTTCATTTTTAATAATCTTTTTATGTTAAAATTATATACCTACACTTCATTTTATTTACTTAGCCAATTTTACGTGCATTTTTTTCAATACAATTGTTACAAATAATAGGTATAAATACTGGCCCGGTTCTTGAGCGCTCGGCGGAAGAGTAGGGATCGCTGTGCGCATCGTACACTTTATGACGAATAAAACGCACACCCGTTTATTATTTATTGGTCGTGAGGTAAGTGCAGCAGGAGTAAAGAACAAATCCCGAGTGACGGCTATGACGCGATGCGCTACGGGCCAATCACTGCACTTTCCTCACTTCATACCACCAAAGGGACCCAATAACTCACTTTTGCGTCAGCGCTCAACAATCGTGCCGATGATAATATATTAACCAATAATACCAACATAGAACTTTTCTAAAAACACTTTATTTTTAGGCCGTATAACCAGATCGATTTTAATTCATTGTAAAAGTAGAAGAGACTGCTTCGTTGGCTTAGTGGTCGCAAGCGCGACAGCTGAGAATGTCGTCCTGGGTTCGATTTTTTTTTTGTTGGACATGTCTCGCACATTACAGTTTTTAGATTATATCTAATTTTATATTTTTTTTTAGTATAATTGAATTTATTTTTATTAGAAATAATTTTGTATCGCACAAAGTTAAAAGTATAGAACAGCTATAATTTACTAATTTTAAGTTGCCAAAACGAAATGTTTTAATCAAAACTTAGCTAATTTTGTAAGCTTATAAAATAGATTATTATTATCAGCCATTTGTGTCCCACTGCAGGGCAAAGGCCTCCCTTCCCTCTTTACATTTTGGGAAGGGGTTAACAAATTAGACAAATTAACCCACCACGCTTGTCTAATGCGGGTTGATGGGTAGGAACTTTATTTAAGAGCGTATGGTACCTCAAACGCGAGTTTTATAATGCGTAAAAGTATATGATTCACTGCAGTAATCAACATCAGAAAAATATATGATATTCTTCAGGATATATGCTAGTGCCATAGTGTTGTGAAAACATAATACAACTAACTTTGCTCGATAGAAAAAAATCGCGAAGATACCTCTAAAAATTTCTTTTAACGAGTAAAAACCATACTAAAATACATGTCATCGTTCTGATTTTTTTGCCAAATAATTCTACAAGCAAACTAAAGTCATAGTGTTTTACTTTTTTAGTCCAATCAATAGTTTTCTTGTAAATCGCAAAATACCACTAATTTCGCACTATTCGGCCGCAGCGAAAGACGTAACAACCGCTTTGTAGTGCAAGCTGATTAGAACTTTATTCTAACAGTATTTCAAGCGAAGTTTGAACCACCACAAATAGGGTTGCTAATCTGAGGTAGCATACGCTCTTAAGCATCAAACAGCAGTGGTGGCCCAGTGGTGGCGGCCCCGACTTACGAACAGTAAGTCGTGGGTTCAAACCCAGTCCAGCGCATTACTTTGTGTAATTTATTTCATCACCGCTGCTCTCAAAACGGTGATGGAAAAATCATGAGGAAACCGGCATGTCTTAGAACCAAAAAATTCAAAGACATGTGACATGTACCAACCCGCACTGGGCCCGCGTGGTGGATTATAGCCCATCCCTCTCCTAGAGAGGATGCCTGAGTCCCTGCAGTGGGAACATTATAGGCTGATGATGATGAAGCACTTAACTTGAAACACAGCTTATTTACAATATTACTAATGCATGGGTAATTTTATTTCCTACTAGCTTTTGCCAGCGGCTTCGCCCGCGTGAAAATGACGATTTTCCATACAAACTTTCATCCCCTATTTAACTCCCTAAGGCGTTGAATTTCGAAAAATCCTTCCTTATTCCTTGTCTACATTATAAAAGGAACCTCTCTGCAAAATTTCAGCTTTCTAGGTCCAAGGGTTTGGGCTGGCCGTTGATGAGTCAGTCAGTCAGGACTTCTCTTTTTATTTATTAGATTTAATTTAAGATAGTAAGTGTTGAAGCCAAAATAATGACAAGGAACTCAAAATATTATGAATAAGGTTTAATTTTTATATGTATCTGTGGTTGAATATGGCTTGACTATAAATAATTTTTATTGTAACCATGGTAACTGAAAAAAAAGCGTAAGAGCAAAGTAGGCGTGACACGCGTGCCACGATTAAGCACTGTTACGCTTACTTGCGCACTGCCCACACTTAGCAAACGCAGCTTAATCTTAAGCCAAAAGATCGAGCAGCTGTTATACTTAGCCATGAGCTCCTAAAAGCACAATGACCAATCAAGCTATACAAAACCAGTTTAAGTAAATCTCTCGCTTTACGAGAAATTTATATGAATCCAAGCCATTCTATACTGGAAATGTATTACATGTTGTGTTCCTATGTGTATCTAAGTCATATTTAACCACAGAACGAATGATAGAACAGCTATATATGTTTTAATAGAATATAATACAATGTGTTTATTCCAGTCCATAATTAGAGGGTATATGGCAGGGATGGCGAACCTTTATGGATCAACGTGCCATTCTAAAGAAATGTTTATTAAGACCTTACACGTGCCGTCAAATAATATTGCTTAGTCTTTATAGGCAGATAATTTAACTAAATATTTTCAACTAAAAGCTCTTTCTTTGTACCAAACGGTTTCTAATCGAATCTTATGTTATTTTACATCTCTGAAAACAATGACTCGTAGGCATAGTTGAAAATATGTTTGAAAATTCGGTGGCGTGCCTAAAATATACGAGGAGACTGAACATCTACTTCAGATACCTGAATAGATAATTCAAGACACAACTTAAAGTCATGCTCCGCAATCTCACACACCCTCTCACACTCATTCATTCACACCCACACCACACACAAAGAGAGGACTGGATCACTGGACACAAATGATGTTTCCTTTTTTAAAATAGTAATGTCGTTTCTTTTTTTCTCTAGTTTTAAAAAAGGAGAAGGAAAAACCTTTGTTCTTTTGTTTAAACATTTTTATTTTCTTTTAATTTAAAGTATATATGTTTAATTGTACATTTATGCATTGATCATTGTGATTTCAAAATAAATATAATTGGTAACTCAGGGGGATCGGCGTTGAGGGCTGAAATACAGGCTCTGCCTAGTTCGGCCTCAAATGCAAATTACTTTTGTGTACTTCTAGTTTAGACTAAGCACTGTAACTGTAAAAAATGTACCTATTTATTCTGAATAAACATTATTATTATTATTATTAATATTCTGCAACGTGCCATTGGTTCGCCATCCCTGGTATATGACAATTAACTCGCCCCCTATTACACAGGACTTAAACATAACAGGTGAATTATGGGTGTACTAAGGTATATCTCTGCGTTACCCTTCGAGAATTGCGGGCGTAATGATATGTTATCAATAAAATTTATATATCTTCGAAACTTTGGATTTTTTACCACAAATTCTAGGACTTTTTGTATTATTTTTACTTAAAAAATATAACCCTATCGTGTGGTTTTTAATTTGAGAGAGTAAATTGACACTTGGAAATGTCAAACTTCCATACAATGTTGTCGTAAATATATGGAAGTTTGACATTTCCAAGTGTCAATTTACTCTCTAAAAGCAGCCACTAAGATGTCTCCAATGATATGTACAGTCGAACAACATAATAAGTATACGGCCACCTAACTTGTATTTACTTTTAAGATTAGACAGATCGATTCGATTTTCGATCGATTTTACAGTCGCTTTTTTTTCTCAGATTTGTATTATTGCATTGATGCCTTGTAGGTCTTAGGTTCAGAATATAGTATCGATTCTTCCCATATGATGTCGGAAATGGCCCGCATATGTCAGTGTGAACAAGTTCACCAGGTTGAGTGGCTCTTGTTCTTGTTCCAAACTGCAATCTGTGCGTCTTATTATTTTCAGTGTTCTAGAATTATAAAGATTTCTATCTGTGTACTTATTAGCTTGTTCGACTGTACTATTAAAAACGCTACTGAATATAAGCTTGTAGTTAACTTGCCTTGTTTTAAGAACAGATTGTAATACGAATGTACTTTTATTGGTTTATAAAAACCAATTTTTTTTTTTTTTGTATAAACACGTCGAGTATTGCACATAGACATATTGGATATGCTAGCCACTTAAGAGCACACGAGAGAGCAGCAGAACAAAGTTCTTGACAATCTTTGGAAAGTCAGCGAATGCAGTCGCTGTGGCCGAAATCGGCTAGATAGCATCATCATCATCATTGTAAAAACAAACGGACTGAATGAAACTCAATCGTTCTTTATTCATAATTAAACCAGTCATTCATTTTCAAACGCTCACAGTATTGAAAGTGAATGGGAGTGGGTTCAATCCGGGGGAAGGGATGACTTTCATTCAGACCAGAAAAGACATTTAGTAAGCTTGCATCTCTAATCACTAGATACATTTGAGACTAACTGCGTTATACCACGCGGCATATAAATTGAACATGCGCAGTAGTCGTTTTTTAGATGTCCCATACAAATCAAATAGAGAACCTGCGCAGAACGACGCCATTTTGTGTCAAGTTATTTGCCTAGGAGTTTACTCGGAGATATTAAATGCTTACTTAAGCCGTCACTTATTAAAGATATGACATACTTTTGTATGACAAAACTGACAAAAGTTTTACTAAGTGTTGGCGACCGTTAACAAACTCTTTTAATTTATACTAGCACTTTGCCCACGGCTTCGCCCGCGTGGATGTCGATTCAACTACAAAAGTGACGATTTTCCATACATACTTTCATCCCTCTTTTCACCCCCTTAAAGCTTAAATTTCCAAAAACCCCTTCTTAGTGCTCCCCTACATTATAATAGGAAACCGTGTGCAAAATTTCACATTCCTAGCCCCAGTAGTTTCGGCTGTACGTTGATATGTCACCCAGTCAGTTCTCCTTTTATATATGTAGATTTCTTTTTTACTTGTCAATTTGTTTTGTTTTACTACAATGTCAGTATGAGAAAAAATATGTGCTTCAATGCAGCTGTGACAATAAAGAAAAGGCTGAACTTGTGGTTTCCTTGGTTCCAAGTTCCAATCTATCCTCTTCTCAACACTAACACCCGTATTTATAAACAAGTCATTACTATTACTTGAGTAAATGTCATTGTTAAAGATACGATTTTGTCTCTGTAGTTTAGTAATTCCTTAATCTTAGAACTATCAAACGTTAGAATTCTTAGTTTTGCTTTCATTGACGGTTCTAACTTCGTTTAAATTCTTGCCCATTGCATAAAAATATTTGCATAACTATACTCCATTTACTATAAGATTAGAATTTTAAGTTGACCCCTTTTTACAGTCTGTTCAACCGTTGACTTCTATGCCGTAGGCATAAGGATGGCATTAAAACCAAAAAGAATGTTACAATACCGACTGTTTACTGCAGCTGCATTTTGTCTTGCTGTCAACGTAATAAAGTTCACAATCGGTTGAACGGGCTGTAAAAACGGTTAACTTAAAATTCTAATCTTAAAGTAAATGGAGTATAGTGCTGAAATAGTCCGGGAGAGAGTATAGCGCTTCCGGGACCTCGCCAAGTGCACTTAACGTTGAGATACTTGTATTATGTATGGATCAATTAATTACTTTGACTTGACTATAAATACGGGGGTAAGTGATGGCCTAACTAAGTAATCATTAAAGCTCTGAGTGCTGCAGTAATCGTATGTAACAGATAATCTTCAAGTTAAACTGCGCTTGCCTAGGTAGACATGTGGATGGGTTGTATGGACCACCTTCCTCTGTGCTCCGGAAAGCACGTTAAACCGTTGGTCCCAGCTGTCCTAGCAATGAATGAAAAAAATTGTTGGTTTGAAAACACAATAGGACCTGCAGGGCTATTGTGTATCTTTTAATGACAGTGGATAACTTATACTGTCTATCAAATAACTGTCAAATGGTGAGTTTTTAAGAAAAAAATGTACCAAACCATAACCAAATTACAGTTAACCATGGACATTTCTGATAGCCACTGACGTTAAAAAGATACGCAATAGGGGGGGGGGCTGGGGCACTACTATCCGGGCAGGACAAAGTCTGCCAGGTCCGCTAGTATGTCTAAAATAAATGGATGTGTTTAGTGATTTTTGATACAAGCGGAATTTAATACTTTTTCTTCTATGTTCACATTGAAATCATAAATATTTTTAATTTTAAGTTTAAAATGTAAAACTTTAGCAATTATGTTGATCACTGCCCTTTTAGAAATGTACCTAATCTGTATTTAATTTAATAAAATATAAAGCTTTCTTATGAATTAAGTTAGCAGTATACAAACACTATGTTTTTGTTTTATTTATTTAACGACGACACAGTGGTTAGAAGATTGACTGCTGCGATACGTGTCCCTAGTTCGATCACCCCATGGAACATATATTTGTATGGCCTTTATATAGTTGTTCCGGATCTGGGTATTTGTGAATGTGAGTTTAAATGTATGTAAATACACCAACGATATAGGAGAAATTCCTAGTTTTTTAGGGGTCCGTAGGTACCTCGAAAGGGAAAAAATGAAACCCTAATAGGACCACTTTGTTGTCCGTCCGTCCGTCCGTCTGTCTGTCTATCAAGACCCTTTTTCTCAGGAACGCGTGGAGGTATCACGCTGATATCTACTGTCCCTTAAAGCTGTTCAAATAAATCAAACTTCTAAGCTAACGCAATCAGAAGATACAGCCGTTTATTCCGCAAATTTTCCCGTGAACTCAAAATCTTGAAATACGGAACCCTCGGTGCGCGAGTCTGACTCGCACTTGGCCGGTTTCTTTTTTTTTAATAGAGAACCTTAGCCAAGGCCACTTTGTAAGGTTGTCTTGCATAAAGTTCAATGACAGCAAATAATAATAAATTGCTTTATTGACATTTTAATATTGGAACAGATGCAATGTAAAGTATTTACATTAAATCGCGGTTTATTAACTATTATTGAATAAAATTGTTCATTACTGTCTTTTATTAATTTTACTAAATACATACAAGTTACATTTTTAAATACTGTTTACAAAAATAATTAAAAAAATATCTAGTTAGCAGCCAACCGTTATCGGGAACCATGGTCCAAGCTACTGGAGGTCAGGGCTCCAGAAAAAGGAACCTAAATACGAGCCGTGTCCAGGAGTACCACTTTCTGAATCTTGATCCAGTGGAACCCTCGATCCAGTTGCCTAACTAGAGCCTCCTTAGGTGTTAGTCGGGGCTCTTGGCAATTTATTAAGCCCTCGGCTGAAACGACTATCGGCATAATGGTCGCTAAGTTCACTTAAATTGTTATTTCCTTTATTTATTTACATACCAACTTGTTACATTATCTAATATTCTTTAAAAACTAAATATAAAAAAGTATTTAAAAATATAAAAAAAAATTGTAGCCCACCGGTATCGGGAACAGGGTCCAGCTAGGTCAGACCTCCAGAGAAACCAGAGAAAAGGACTGGGTACAAGTCCAGAGTTAAGGGTGCTTATATCCCCGTCGGGGCTGTGGATTGTCGAAAGGTTAACGCGGCTCCGACACAACACAAGGGCGAAGAAGGAACATGGGTTTGGTTTTTAGTCAGTAGAAGTCTGACACTCCCCTTCGCTCTGCCCAAGAGCGGGGGCGGCTCCGACACAAGGGCGAAGAAGGAACATGGGTTTGGTTTTTAGTCAGTAGAAGTCTGACACTCCCCTTCGCTCTGCCCAAGAGCGGGGGCGGCTCCGACACAAGGGCGAAGAAGGAACATGGGTTTGGTTTTTAGTCAGTAGAAGTCTGACACTCCCCTTCGCTCTGCCCAAGAGCGGGGGGGTTATTTGATGATTTTCCAACCACCATAAAAGAAAAAAAAGGTGCTTAAGTATATATTTACGAAATTCCTGGTGAAAAGCCCAACACTTTTTGCTTGCGAACACTCGACACAGTAGAAGGTACCAAAGAAAGTCAATTGTAACAGTGGACTTACTAGGGATGTAACCTAGCCTCGACTCCGATTTCGATAGGTCGGAACTTCCGATTGATATTAGGTACACCTCCGGTTCCGACTTCGATTCCGACACTTTATAATCGGAAATTTTAATCGGAGGTCCAAGAAGGGCATATCAGATAGCGGCGGCAGAACGTGTAGGTATAATAGGTTTATGCATGCATTTTATTTTACTAGACCCGCCCTAACTCATGTCTCTTCTGCCACCATCTCTGCCTGTAGAAATGATGTTTTTCCAACTCTTCCGCTATTCTTTTCTCATTAATTTCGTTGCGGGATCCAATACAGTTGAATCGTTTCTCTGCGACTTCGTCGAGCTTCATTGTCTCGGCGCTTTTCTTGAGCATTGAAGGCCGCAAGGTCCAACGTCCGTCGAGGCTACGGGTTGTTCGAAAGAGATACCGCGGCCTTGACACAAAGGTTTAAGAAGGAATATGGGTGGTTTTGAGTCAGCCCGAGCAGTCATTTGATGTCTTCCCAGCCTCCAAAAAAAAATGGAACGCCATTTCTTATGTGTTTTGCAATTTTTCAGGCTGTTGTTGAACAAAATACCTATGTTTCTTCTTCTGCAACATAGAATTAATGAATATTTAAATCACCATTTTTATTCACGAAACTTATTCCAAGACGGCACGGTTGGCGCAGTGGCTGAGCGACTGGACTGCTGCGCTTCGTGTTGCGGGTCCGATCCCCGCACGGAACAAATATTTGTATGGCAAAATGTGGATGTGTACAATTAGGGTACACCTTAATACCGGGTAATACGATACCCTTTGGTAAGACGGGTTATCAGACTTTCAAATATTATAATTATGACGCGTTATTTTTGTGCTGTTGTTACCTTTTATTTCATTCTTGCTTTCGTTTTTGAACAAAACCACTGATAATTTATTGCGAAATTAACCTTACTGGCAAGCATTTTTCTTTTATAATTTTATAAGTGACTACTAATTGCATTCTAATGATTATAGAGTCGAAAATAATAATATTTGTTCAAGTGTTGTCTATTTCTTTGCTTTATTGTTTCTAGTGACTATAAAAGTCTAGGTGTTGTTGATTAGGGCATAGACTCAGCATGAAGGCACTAGCGGTTTTGCTTGTCTTAACGGTAAGTAACTCTTTATTTTTATTATTAATTGATTTGGCATAATTGAGGTGTTAGACTTAGCAGGGGTGTTTAGGATTTGATGAAATTTCGAATTTGGTGCGGATACGGATATAGGAATAATACAGTGAAACTTGGTTAACTGGGACCTGGATAAGTGAGAAACCTCTATAACTGGAACTCATGCTGAGGACCCATGAGACAGGTTTGGATATATATCTGACACTGGGTAAGTGGAATACCTCTATATGTGAGACAAATTTTGAGGTCCCTTGGAGGTCTCACTTAACCAGGTTTCACTGTATTATAACGGTTTTAAATTAACCGCTAGTTTTGGATGCTTTCGGTTACGGATATTTATATTACGGAGAAATTCCTAGTGAGGGGCAACCTTTTTAACCGACTTCAAAAAAGGAGGAGGTTCTATGTTCGTGTGTATGAATTTTTTGTTTTTTTTTTATGTGTGTTACCTGATTTCTCCCCCATTTGTGGACATTTGCAAATGTCTGAAGATGTGAATAGAGGGAAGTGAATGGATAAAATAAGAAATGAGCATATAAAAGAGTCTGAAAGTAGTATTGCATTTGGTGCCGAGGAATGAGGAAAATATGGTGAGGAAAGTTTTGAGATTGAGCGTGGATTGGTATAAGCGTAAAGGAAGACCTTAACTATGGACGTGCGGTCTCACAGGCCGCTTGCAGTTTGTGATTTTCGTGCCCACCTGCTTCCACGTACCTCACGCGTATCAGTTGCTCAGTAGCTTCGGTTCTAGTGGCGAAACGACCGTTGAGAAAGAAGTTTACGTCGCCGGGTGAATGTTGCGTTAGTAATTTCGCTTTATATTTTGAGCGCGGTCTGTGAGACCGCACGTCCACGTTTGTGTTATAAATTTACGTTGACGGTGATTTTGTTTATTTATTTATTTATTTAACAATTTATGTACACACAGAAGACATCACAGGAAATTAATAAATAATTCATAATTTATTTTAGTTTTTGTAAACTAAAATGTCAAAAAATGATCAACCAACGACTGCAGGCAAACGAACATCAAGTTCTTCGACTCAGACAACCAGTAAAATGGCAATATTTTACTGGTTGTCTGAGTGATGTGATGATCCTTCTTTTGAAGACGAGTTTCAACGATTGCTTTTAGTATCAGATCAGTGTGACAGCGATGGCGATGTTGATGATTGTTTTTTATGAAGCTGACATTGAAGAAAACGTTAGACATAAAACTTAAATGGGGTAAACAAAAAAAAAATTATGCTCTAAGCCGCTATGCAAAGGCTGCCAATAAATATGACCAAGTTGGGCCCTTGTCGAAATTTTTATGTTTGGTTTTAAGAAGATTATTTTAGTATTTTCATGTTCTTTGTTCTTTATATTTTACTGTAAAAGAAGTTAAACTAACTAAAATAATCATTTTACTGAGGAAATATACATATAAAGTGATCTCAAGCTAAAAAGTCTGAAAAGTTCCTTTGAATTCTAAATCGTTAGATTTATTTTAAAACAAATACATTTATCATTAAAATTACATCTTGTGTGTACATTTAGTAACTCTTATAAAGGATAAAACCAAAAAATAAAACAATACTTACTCATCAAGATAGAAACCAGCCTGTAAAGATAGCGGTCTTTGAGGCCGCACGTCCATAGTAGTGTAACAAAAATGGAACGTCCATAGTTAAAGGTTAAGGATAATATGACTAGGAACCATTTCCATTAAATGGGGTAAACAAAAAAAAAATTATGCTCTAAGCCGCTATGCAAAGGCTGCCAATAAATATGACCAAGTTGGGCCCTTGTCGAAATTTTTATGTTTGGTTTTAAGAAGATTATTTTAGTATTTTCATGTTCTTTGTTCTTTATATTTTACTGTAAAAGAAGTTAAACTAACTAAAATAATCATTTTACTGAGGAAATATACATATAAAGTGATCTCAAGCTAAAAAGTCTGAAAAGTTCCTTTGAATTCTAAATCGTTAGATTTATTTTAAAACAAATACATTTATCATTAAAATTACATCTTGTGTGTACATTTAGTAACTCTTATAAAGGATAAAACCAAAAAATAAAACAATACTTACTCATCAAGATAGAAACCAGCCTGTAAAGATAGCGGTCTTTGAGGCCGCACGTCCATAGTAGTGTAACAAAAATGGAACGTCCATAGTTAAAGGTTAAGGATAATATGACTAGGAACCATTCTTCACCGATTTTTTTTCTTGGATCGTTGGGAATCGTCAAAGACGCTCTGGGCGGAGCGGAGGTGAGTGTCAGACTTCTACTGACTAAAAAAATAGGTAAAAAAACTTTTTAAGTTAAACGGTTTTATGTTAAACATACATTGCAATAGTTAAGATAAATGTACTAAAAACCAAAAAATAATAAAATAGAAAACCGTGGGGCACGTCAATTGTCTACAAATTATCGACTTAATTATTATTATTATGATTTCAATCAACGATTGTAGACAATTGACGTGCCCCACGGTTTTCTATTTTATTATTTTTTGGTTTTTAGTACATTTATCTTAACTATTGCAATGTATGTTTAACATAAAACCGTTTAACTTAAAAAGTTTTTTTACCTATTTTTTTATTTTCTAGTTTTTAGTTTTTATTTCGCATTCTGTTTAAAGGGGCCGCCATCTTGGATTTTAATTTTATATAGTATATTGTATTATACTGGTTGAGCACTTTCATTTGATACCCATATTGATGGGATCGATAAAACCTACGTTAACCGCCATTTTGTAGCGGCCGCCATCTTGTATTTCAATTTTTTATAGTATATTGTATTCTGCTTGTTGAGCCCTTTCATTTGATACCCATATTGATGGGATTGATAAAACCTACGTTATCCGCCATTTTGTAGCGGCCGCCATCTTGGATTTCAATTTTTTATAGTATATTGTATTCTGCTTGTTGAGCCCTTTCATTTGATACCCATTGATGGGATTAATAAAACATAAATAAATTATCCGCCATTTTGTAGCGGCCGCCATCTTGGATTTCAATTTTTTATAGTATATTGTATTCTACTTGTTGAGCCCTTTCATTTGATACCCATATTGATGGGATTAATAAAACATAAATTATCCGCCATTTTGTAGCGGCGGCCATCTTGAATTTATAATGATAATGAATAAACATAATTGTATTGTCACCAAAATCCAATGTGTGTACAAAATTTCAGATTAATCGGTTGACTGGAAGTGGGTGAAATTTGAATTACTAAATTTGATCCAAGAATAAAACAAACGGGGTGAGCTAAATAAAACCGTTTAAAAACCACCCATGTTCCTTCTTAGCCCTTTGTTTCCGGGGCCGCGGTATCTCTCTTGATCTTTAAAAGATCGGCCCGAGTTGCAGTTATAATGTAGATAATAATATATTTTTTATTTCTCAGGCTCTTGTGGCTGTTCAGCAGGCGTTATCGCATCGTAAGTCTAGTTTTAAATTATTTTTATTTAAACTTCATGTACAGTCACCTGCAAAAATGCATGGACAATTCAAATAAGTCGTGTGAAATGAGATGAGATGAGAGCAGCGGTGGCCCAGTGGTGTCGGCCCCGACTTACGAACCCAGACAGGCGCATTACTTTGTGTAATTTTTTTCATCACCGCTGCTCTCAAAACGGTGAAGGAAAACATCGTGAGGAACCAAAAATTCTAAGATATGTGACATCTGCCAACCCCACGTAAACTAGTTATCGACTAAAAATGTTCACAGGAAAATAGACACTAAAATATCCATGCAATTTTGCAGGTAACTGTACAAAAGTGACAAACTAATCGACCGTGTACGCAACACAACACTGCGCTTCAAAAAACAAATTACCGACGTTGCTCATAAAGAACTGGGCACGTCTCCCTCATACCCAATAAACTGTAGGCCAAAAAAAGTAAAAAACTAAAACCCGACTACGACAAAAAGAAAAGACGCTGAAAAAGTATGAAACAAGATTTTCAGGATGCTGAATAACAAGAACAGAACAAAAAGAAAAGCCGCAGTAACACGTGTTACTGTGGCTTTTCTTTTTGTCGTAGTCGGGTTTTTACTTTTTTTTTATTTTAATAATCGGGCAAAGTGTTATTGGCTTTTTCCATAAGGAATTTATCAGTAACAGTCCCGGAGTCTGGATTTGTGCCCGGTTGATGGCAATAGGCTCGCCCCCTATTACATGGGACTTAAAAACATAACTGGCGAAATGTGGGTGTACTAATAGGTACACCTCTGCCTAACCCTTCTGGGATTACTGGCGTGATGTTATTTATGTTATTATTTTAATAATTTTGGTGTTAAATTTTTTTTTTAACACATGACTTTTTGATCACTAGAGGGCGTCACTTTAAATTTGAGTAATATTTTGGAAATTTACAAGTGAAGCCCTTTCAAATGATACCAAACACAGCGTATTTATCTCCATTATTATTTTTAACACATTACATTTTGTCCGCTAGAGGGCGCCATACCAATTTTTGTGACACGTCACGTAGCCTATGTTCAGCGGACAATTAAGACGGTTCTAATGATACCTCATATGTCGAGTTCCGATAAGTAGTTAAGAAGATATGAGGGAACCATAGAGTAATAAACCACTGGCTATACAGTCTTTGGAGGGAACAGATGAACATACTCACATACATAGCCAGTCCAAATCATAACCCTCCTTTGGCTTTGCCGTAGTCGGGTAAAAATAGACACTTTCTGGAGCTTTGGTACAGCCAGGCGTCGTGGCAGACCTCGTAGAAGATGACTGGACTGGACGATGGCAGACTAACGACCAGTGGTCCACATTGGCTTTAGATCGAAACAACTAGAAGTCATGGAGAGAGGCCTTTTCCCACCTGAGGGATGATGCAGGCTTCAGTATTAGTAACGGTACAATAGTTGTAGGTATCTAAGCGCATTTAATGCCACAAGGCATTCTCTACCAGTCAACCTTTGTTTAAATAAGATAACATTGTGGTAGGGTACAAAATATCTAAAAATAATGTACTAAAACAAAAACTGTTTATATATATGTATATTTTTTTTGATCTCATCGCAAATATGTATTATTAGGAATCAGAAGTGAAATACGTGAACAAAATAAACAATGTTTAATATCTTTTGAATTACACTTTTACAAAAATATCAAGACAAACATTTTAAACAATAATCAAATAGAAATAGCACTAGCAAATGGAATAATCAGTACACGAGCAAAAACATAAACCAAAATTAGCGAAGCACACGATAATAGTCGGGTAGCAAGTCCTTTCCGAGCGCCGTCCAAGCAAAAAGTGACCGTTGCACCGCCGCTCGCCTCGTTTTACGAACTTCTGTCGGTTGCCGCACGACGACCGGATGCTAACCGCACGGCTACTGGCTGATGGCGTGACTTTGAGCCAACACGGCCTCTCCTGACGCTCTGACGTCCTCGTCAGCTTCCAACAAGGCGGCTGAGTCTTCGCTGTCTCCTTGATAGCGTGTCTCACAACGCCAGTGGGGCGTGCTGGCACGGGGGAGTGCCACGCACAACTACGCCTGTAGGGCGCGCTGGCACAGTGGAGTGCCGCACACAACTGCGCCTGTGGGGCGCGCTGGCAAGTAGGTACCTTTCGGCTTCGTTTAGTGTATTTTTACACCCTTTAAGTTATCAATATTGTCGGTAGTGGGGTATTGGTTTTTAAACTTATTTTTTTATTTGAATTTTATTTTTGTGTGATAATCAATAAATACGTAATAATATATTACTTTCTTATTGTACTATTCTACTTAATGTTTGCGTTTGGTAACTGTTTGACCGCAATCTAAACGTATATGATGACTAAAACTATACTCTTAATATAATATACTGTTGACTCAAAGTCACGCCATCAGCCAGTAGCCGTGCGGTTAGCATCCGGTCGTCGTGCGGCAACCGACAGAAGTTCGTAAAACGAGGCGAGCGGCGGTGCAACGGTCACTTTTTGCTTGGACGGCGCTCGGAAAGGACTTGCTACCCGACTATTATCGTGTGCTTCGCTAATTTTGGTTTATGTTTTTGCTCGTGTACTGATTATTCCATTTGCTAGTGCTATTTCTATTTGATTATTGTTTAAAATGTTTGTCTTGATATTTTTGTAAAAGTGTAATTCAAAAGATATTAAACATTGTTTATTTTGTTCACGTATTTCACTTCTGATTCCTAATATCAGAAGTGGGAAAAAGATTCTTTTCGCCCACAAGTTAAAAACTAGTTTTCAGGCTTTTAATTTTAGATAAAAGCGGGTAGTAGTTAGCAATGGATAGATCGAGTTGTTCGCGTTCAAAAACTAGTGCCTTGCGTTCTAAGCGATCTCGTAGCCACCATAAGTGGAGTTGAAGGTCACGTATAGCAAGTTTCGGGATCCGATCGCCGTTCCAAGCGCGAACGAGATCGTCGTAGGAGCCGCATGAGGACGCGAAGTCCTGTGTAACCGCTCTCGCGGTTGAGGCGACGCTCCGGACAGGATTGGTTTATTTTCGTTCCTGATACAAGTAAGATCGAACCATTTTAATATTTCGTTGGTTTAGTAGTCGTAAGCGCGACTATGAGCATGAAGGTTCTGGGTTCGATTCCCGGGTCGGGCAAAGTGTTATTTTCTGGATTTGTGCCCTGTTAGTGACAATGGGCTCACCCCTATTACATGGTTAAGCTTATGTCTTAACATAACTGGCGAAATGTGGGTATACTGGGTACCTCTGCCTAACCCTTCGGGGATTGCAGGCGTGATGTTATGTGTGTGTTTATAAGGTCACTGGGGTGATTGGCAATGCCTCGGACGCATTGGTGGTTATTTACATGGTGGTGCTAATACGTCGCTTAACGATTGGTTGACCAATAACAGCACGTGGACTCATTTTAAACACGAATTTCGGTCATTGTGTCCGCATGAAGTCGATATGGTCACTGTGCTATAATGACGTTATGAATACAAGTATCTGTATGACCTACAGATAGTTTTTTTTTAAGTCGGGTACTTGTGTATGTTAGTTTAAATATTTGTGAAGGTACCCACGATACAGGAGAAATTCCTGGTGAGGGGCAACGTTGTGATTTGTGATATCTGATGCTCAAATAAAAGCCGCAATTATGAACAAAACAAAATACAGTCAAAAGTGATCTTGTTTTCCGTATATTTGAAATCAAAAAGTGCAGTTGTTGGCACATCAAACTCGAATAATCATGGTCTGCGTAAATGCAAACCCCTACGCAATATGATCAGTTGACTTGTTTTCGTGTGAAGACGTAGGCCGTATACAGGTGCACTGTAAAGTCTGATAAGTTTTGCTTTATTATAGAAGTTGCTTTATAATACACATGATAGGCTAAGAAAGATGCCAATGAGTTACGTATCAGTTGATGTTTATAAGGATTTTGATGAAGTAAAGTTGTGGTTGCAAGCCAAGAGATTCTATCGGCTGTATTGTGTTAGACAGTACCAGTAATTATTGTGTAGTCGTAGTCCGATTAAAATTGAAGGTTTTTGAGGAAACTCGAGTAGACAGTGGGTGTGTTTGTTGTATGTTGTGCGTTGTGCGTTTAGCTCTGGTTGAGGTCAGGGTCTGGAAAGACCGTAGTGTTAAGTCAAATAGATACACACGGGAGATAGACTTGTTTACTAGTCAGAGATCTGTGGTTTTACTCGATGATTTTTGTGAACCTGGCATTTTTTTGACGCAATAATGTTTTTAAGATTGATTTAAACGACAATGGTACATGACCCAGGGTGGTTGATTGTTGTATTTTCGATAATTTCCAGTTTAGCCGCGTTTGATTTTATCAACAAGAGTGGGACCTAATGGATGTTTGGTCAGGTTCTGTCGTAGATTTGTCTCTTTGCATAGTAACCATTACTTATGAACGTGTGGTTTGGTCAAGCGCGTGGCCTCAGCTGCGTGTGTGAAAGTCTGTGTGATACGCTAACAATGTGTCTATGTCAACAGCCACTGAGGGGTATGCAAACTTGGAGCCTATGCCTACAGTGTGTGTGGAAGTCGACATCTGAGGGGTATGCAAACTTGGAGCCTATGCCTACAGTGTGTGTGGAAGTCGACATCTGAGGGGTATGCAAACTTGGAGCCTATGCCTACAGTGTGTGTGGAAGTCGACATCTGAGGGGTATGCAAACTTGGAGCCTATGCCTACAGTGTTGTGGAAGAAGTCTGTGTGATATGCTAACAATGTGCTTATACATCCCTATGTGCCTATTGGTATTCTTGTCGGACAAGTTTTGTTTGGTGAATGTTTCTTTGAATTTGATTCTCGACTTGAATGTTCCATATTGAATGAGATTACTCTCTTGTTGTACTACTCGGTTAGAGAGCCTTGGTGTTAAACGTTTTACTCGATGATTTCAGCAGTTTTTGTTGCAATAGAATTTTTAAGGTTGGTGTGAACGACTATGGTATATGACTCAAGGTAGTTGAGTGTTGTATTTTCGATAATTTCCAGTACATTTGATTTATTTAATGATAGTCGAATTTGGTGCCACCCAATGGAACTAAAGTTTGGTCAGGAGTGATCGAGCGGAACAAAATTCTGTTGTAATTGTAAATTTGTTTGTTTGCAGAGTACCTAACCATTACACAAGGATGTGTGGCCGAGTGTGGCGTGTGTTTGGACGCAACGCAACTCTGCTTGGCCTTAGCAGTGGTTGCCAGGGCTTAGCCACAGTGACGCCGTGAACGTGCGCGTCGCTGCAAGGTGACTGCGCGCCTTACTGGCGTTGCTGAGCGCGTCGCTGCAGGCCGAGCGCCTCGCTGCAGGCCGAGCGCCTCGGTGAAGCCCAGCGCCTCGCTGCAGGCCGAGCGCGTCGCTGCAGGCCGACTGCGCGCCCTACTGGCGTGGAGTGCCGCACACAACTGCGCCTGTGGGGCGCGCTGGCACCGTGGAGTGCCGCACACAACTGCGCCTGTGGGGCGCGCTGGCACCGTGGAGTGCCGCGCTTAACACGTCAGTAGCGCGCTGGCAGCCTGGAGCGACGCGCTTAACACGACAGTAGCGCGCTGGCAGCCCGGAGCCACGCGCTGTACACGCCAGTAGGGCGCGCAGTCGGCCTGCAGCGACGCGCTCGGCCTGCAGCGAGGCGCTCGGCCTGCAGCGAGGCGCTCGGCCTGCAGCGACGCGCTCAGCAACGCCAGTAAGGCGCGCAGTCACCTTGCAGCGACGCGCACGTTCACGGCGTCACTGTGGCTAAGCCCTGCTTTTTTCGCTTTGTGGGTAGACATAGTGACAACACAACTTTTTCGGGCTCTTTAATAAATAATTATTTAAAATAGTTTTACATAGCATTTAATGAATTAAACAAGTTCATTCGACGTTAAGCCCCCCCACACTTGCTATCTATTATTATCAAGTCTTTAACATTTGTTCCTGTTCACTGACACTTATTTTCATCATGGACACTAAACTTGCTGCCAGCCTGGAGGACCTCCAACAGTTATTTGGTTCTCGGATGCAGGATTACGAAGCGAAACTGCAGCAGGCTACCACCAACACCTCACAAGCTTCACCTGAAATTGCATCCATCGCACGTGAGTTCTCAGAGTTTAAGCAGTTTGTTTGTCAAGCACTCTCCACTTTGAAATATCAGATTGAGCTGCTTGCTGCTGGGTATGATAGGCATGAAACTGCCATGCGTAGAAAAGTCCTGCTGTTCCATGGTGTCCCAGAGCAGAACAATGAAAATCTTCTTGTCATTGTTAACAACATATTAAGTGACCAAATTAAGTTGCCCGAGGTAAATAGGGACAAGAATATGATACACGTTTGTCACAGACTCGGGTACTCTCAGCAGAAGGCCCGTCCCATATTAGTACGTTTCTTCAAAATGGAGCACCGGCAACTTGTATGGGATAGCAAGAAATCTCTGAAGGGTACTGGTATCACCATCTCCGAGTTCCTGACTCAAGCAAGGCATCGTGTGTTTGCGGCCGCTCGCAAGCATTTCGGCATGTCAAATTGCTGGTCCATGGAGGGCAGGATTGTTATTATCTGCCCAGAAAAATCTCGCCGCAAAATCGAATCTGCAAGCGAACTCCTCGATCTGATCGCCAAATTTCCGTCTGCTGCAACCGACACTGAGGATACTGTGCAGTCGGAAGAACCCGGGTCACCAAATGTTGGAACGACGGCTACACCTGCCAAGAGATCGAGGAAGACGCGTCTGCGCAAGTAACTTTTATTGGTACGGTTGTGCAGTCTATTTACTTCGCAACTTGGCCACTTTAGAGCGAACGTTATAATTGTGTTTCTTCGGCGGGCGGTGTAATAACTAATTTTATCCGGTTCACCACCGAACTTTCTCACTTTTTTTTTTATAAATAATTGTTGCCGGTCTTTCTAGTTTCTTGTTTTAACTAACGTCAATTACGGTCAATTTGACGTAAATAATTATGTCAGTTGAGACAGCTGTCAGTTCCATTTCTTGTGTCACATTTTGTTACGTTTCGTTTTACGTCCTATTCGATCTTCGAATCGTTTGGTTGTATAATTTTGTATAAACTTAGTTGCTAGAATATCTTTCTTACTTTAATTTGACTTAATTTTTTTTTGTAAAATTTCTGCCACTAATCTAGCAAGTTGGGGTGGTTTTCTTAGTGTAGGAAAACCTATATTTTGTTTTTTATATTTAATAGGATTTAAGTAATTTAATTTTAGTTAGTATATTATTATTTATTATATTTTTATATTATGGATCATATAGCTGATCTTAACGACAGCTTTTTCTCGTGTTCTTCCTCTGACAGTTTCGTTAGTGCGGACAGTGACAGTTCCTTACCACTCACTTTACACGATAAACTTTCTTCTCTTTTCTCCAATGACCCCAAGAACCTACATATAGCACACATTAATGCTCAGAGTGTTCCTGGCCACTATTCTGATCTTCTGGCATCCTTTAGCAGTGCTCACTTGGACGCCCTTTTGATATCGGAATCTTTTTTGAAGCCTTCCCTCCTTTCTGCTCAATTTTCTCTCCCTGGCTTCGTGTTGATCCGGAATGATAGAACAGGCAAGGGGGGAGGAGGTGTTGCTGTATGCTTGCGTGCTGATTTACCCTACAGGGTGGTCAGCTCATCTCCTACATTGTATTCTGGATCGGCTGAATACTTGTTTTTAGAAATATCTTTTCACCATACTAAAGTTCTGCTTGCAGTACTCTATAGTCCTAATCTACATATTGACTACTTCGATTCCCTTGATTCCACTCTTAGTAACCTTTGTCCGTTATATGAGCACGTTATTTTAATGGGTGATTTTAATACCTGCTTGATTAAAAACGACGCTCGCTCTCTCAAACTTCTCTCCGTCTTATCTTCCTTCAATCTCCAAGTTTTGCCTCTCTCTGCAACTCACTATTTTCCTAATTGTTCACCTTCTTTTCTAGATCTTATGATTGTTTCTTCTCCTAATAATGTTAAATCTCATGGTCAGCTTACTGCTACTTTCTCCTACCACGATCTCATCTATCTATCGTATCGCATCCGTGTCCCTAAGCGTAAGCCCCAGTTTTTATATCTTCGGAACTACAACGGCATGGATCTGGAGGCATTGCGGTGTGATGCCAACAGTCTCGACTGGTCCCCTCTGATCGAGACTGAGAGTATTGAGGAGATGGTGAGTTACTTCAACACGAAAATCCTCGACTTGTTTGACCGGCACGCTCCTATCCGTCGTGTCAAGGTGAGGCATAACCCTGCCCCATGGATTACCACACAAATTAAAGATTATATGGCACGAAGGGATAAAGCTAAGAGTAGATATAAGCGCAGACCTTCTGAACTGAATCTTTCGTATTACAAATCGCTACGCAATCGCTGCAGTCGTCTGTGTCAAGATGCTAAGAGACGCTATTTCCACGACCAACTCAACAACCGTAGTTCTTCAGATGTTTGGAAATTCCTCAAGTCTGTAGGCATAGGTAAATCGCCTACCAATCAGTGCAAAGATGTGAACCTCAACGACCTCAATAAGCATTTTTCTTTCCTTCCCTTCTCTTTCGATTCGTCTGTCAAAGCTGTGACCCTGGATAGCCTTTCTAGATTGCCATTGCCACAATGTTCTCCTTTTATCCTGAACAATGTTTCTGAGGATGACGTTAAGAAATCTGTACTTGCGATTACATCTTCTGCAGTCGGTAACGACAAGTTGTGTTCAAGAATGGTTACTCTTATCTTTCCCTCTTTACTTCCTGTTCTTACTTACATCTTTAATCATTCATTTTCCTGTTGCTCTTTTCCTTCAGTTTGGAAGCAGGCTCACATTATACCCTTACCTAAAACTAACAATCCATCCTCGCTATCCCACTTTAGACCTATTTCTATTCTCCCTTTTCTTTCCAAAGTTTTTGAGCATTTAGTTCACAAACAATTAACATTTTTCTTAGCGTCGAACTCTTTAATATCCCCTTTCCAATCTGGTTTCCGCTCGGGCCATAGTACCGTCACTGCACTTTTGAAAGTGACTGACGATATCCGCTGGGCAATGGAGAGTAAGTCACTTACCGTTCTTGTACTGCTTGACTTCAGTAGTGCCTTCAACTCAGTGGATTTCGACATTCTGCTTGGTATCCTCAAATCTTTAAATTTTTCTTCTTCTGCTTTAGCCTGGTTCAATTCATATCTTCGGGGACGCTCTCAGTGTGTTCGCCTTGATGATACTTTCTCTGATTGGTGTAGCCTCACTGAGGGTGTTCCCCAGGGTAGCGTTCTCTCTCCTCTTCTCTTTTCTATTTTCATTAACATGGTTACCAGTGTAATCTCTTCCTATTTCCATCTGTATGCAGATGACTTGCAGCTCTACCGGCATTTTGCTGTGGCTGATTCGGATTCCGCCATTGCTGCTATGAACCATGACCTGGCTTGTATCAGCGCCTGGGCTAAGTCATTTGGATTGCAAATTAACCCATCTAAATCTCAGGCCATGGTTATAGGCAGCCGATTTGTTCGTGGTGCGGCTGCTGTTGCATCCTTGAAACCTCTGTACCTCGATGGTGTTCGCATCGTCTACACAGATACAGCTAAAGATCTGGGAGTAACCATCGATTCCAATCTGTCGTGGCGAGCTCAAGTCAACGAGGTCAGTCGTAAAGTGCATTTTTCACTTCATTCGCTGAAATGCCTTCAGAGTCTGCTGCCGTTGAAAACTAAAATTGCCTTAACTCAATCACTTATTCAGCCGATTATAGATTATGCCGACGCCTGCTACCTGGATGCTACTGAGGAGCTATTAAATAAGCTTGAGCGCTTGCAAAATTTAAGTATTCGTTTTATTTTTGGTCTGCGTAAATATGACCACGTATCTCACCTTCGCAAAGAACTCAAGTGGCTCCCAATCCGCCTTCGCAGGAACACTAGGATCCTATGTCTTCTCTTCAAGATTCTACACAACCCGTCCTATCCTTCTTACCTGCGTGAGCGTTTCTCTTATGCCCGTCCTGCTGACGCACCATGTAGATCGCACCTTCGAACCTTACTTAAATCCCATCCTCATAAATCCAGCTATTACTCATATTCCTTCTCTGTCCATGCTGTAAGGTTGTGGAACTCACTTCCGCCTAGCATCCGAGACTTAAAGACTATATCTTTATTTAAAACTAGAGTCAAAGAACACTACCTGTCCTCTCCAGTATGATTCAATATATACATATTTATTTTATTTGTTTATGTATCTTAGCATTATGTATTTATTTAAGTATATATCTATATTTTATTCATATGTGTATTTTATTATTTTAGGTTAAGTTAGTTAATAGGCTCATAAATGCATTATTCTTTTCCTTTTCTCATTCTCATACACTATTGTCTACATTTCTTCTTCATTTCTCCTTTAGCAGGTCTGCTGGCAGAAATTTCTTAAGAAATAAGCGGTACCTTTGTACTCAAGTATTATGTTAATGTTAATTTCCTGTGCCGTCTACTGTGTGTACATAAATTGTAAAATAAATAAATAAATAAATAAAATACCCCTCAGATGTCGACTTCCACACACACTGTAGGCATAGGCTCCAAGTTTGCATACCCCTCAGATGTCGACTTCCACACACACTGTAGGCATAGGCTCCGAGTTTGCATACCCCTCAGTGGCTGTTGACATAGACACATTGTTAGCGTATCACACAGACTTTCACACACGCAGCTGAGGCCACGCGCTTGACCAAACCACACGTTCATAAGTAATGGTTACTATGCAAAGAGACAAATCTACGACAGAACCTGACCAAACATCCATTAGGTCCCACTCTTGTTGATAAAATCAAACGCGGCTAAACTGGAAATTATCGAAAATACAACAATCAACCACCCTGGGTCATGTACCATTGTCGTTTAAATCAATCTTAAAAACATTATTGCGTCAAAAAAATGCCAGGTTCACAAAAATCATCGAGTAAAACCACAGATCTCTGACTAGTAAACAAATCTATCTCCCGTGTGTATCTATTTGACTTAACACTACGGTCTTTCCAGACCCTGACCTCAACCAGAGCTAAACGCACAACGCACAACATACAACAAACACACCCACTGTCTACTCGAGTTTCCTCAAAAACCTTCAATTTTAATCGGACTACGACTACACAATAATTACTGGTACTGTCTAACACAATACAGCCGATAGAATCTCTTGGCTTGCAACCACAACTTTACTTCATCAAAATCCTTATAAACATCAACTGATACGTAACTCATTGGCATCTTTCTTAGCCTATCATGTGTATTATAAAGCAACTTCTATAATAAAGCAAAACTTATCAGACTTTACAGTGCACCTGTATACGGCCTACGTCTTCACACGAAAACAAGTCAACTGATCATATTGCGTAGGGGTTTGCATTTACGCAGACCATGATTATTCGAGTTTGATGTGCCAACAACTGCACTTTTTGATTTCAAATATACGGAAAACAAGATCACTTTTGACTGTATTTTGTTTTGTTCATAATTGCGGCTTTTATTTGAGCATCAGATATCACAAATCACAACGTTGCCCCTCACCAGGAATTTCTCCTGTATCGTGGGTACCTTCACAAATATTTAAACTAACATACACAAGTACCCGACTTAAAAAAAAACTATCTGTAGGTCATACAGATACTTGTATTCATAACGTCATTATAGCACAGTGACCATATCGACTTCATGCGGACACAATGACCGAAATTCGTGTTTAAAATGAGTCCACGTGCTGTTATTGGTCAACCAATCGTTAAGCGACGTATTAGCACCACCATGTAAATAACCACCAATGCGTCCGAGGCATTGCCAATCACCCCAGTGACCTTATAAACACACACATAACATCACGCCTGCAATCCCCGAAGGGTTAGGCAGAGGTACCCAGTATACCCACATTTCGCCAGTTATGTTAAGACATAAGCTTAACCATGTAATAGGGGTGAGCCCATTGTCACTAACAGGGCACAAATCCAGAAAATAACACTTTGCCCGACCCGGGAATCGAACCCAGAACCTTCATGCTCATAGTCGCGCTTACGACTACTAAACCAACGAAATATTAAAATGGTTCGATCTTACTTGTATCAGGAACGAAAATAAACCAATCCTGTCCGGAGCGTCGCCTCAACCGCGAGAGCAGTTACACAGGACTTCGCGTCCTCATGCGGCTCCTACGACGATCTCGTTCGCGCTTGGAACGGCGATCGGATCCCGAAACTTGCTATACGTGACCTTCAACTCCACTTATGGTGGCTACGAGATCGCTTAGAACGCAAGGCACTAGTTTTTGAACGCGAACAACTCGATCTATCCATTGCTAACTACTACCCGCTTTTATCTAAAATTAAAAGCCTGAAAACTAGTTTTTAACTTGTGGGCGAAAAGAATCTTTTTCCCACTTCTGATATTAGGAATCAGAAGTGAAATACGTGAACAAAATAAACAATGTTTAATATCTTTTGAATTACACTTTTACAAAAATATCAAGACAAACATTTTAAACAATAATCAAATAGAAATAGCACTAGCAAATGGAATAATCAGTACACGAGCAAAAACATAAACCAAAATTAGCGAAGCACACGATAATAGTCGGGTAGCAAGTCCTTTCCGAGCGCCGTCCAAGCAAAAAGTGACCGTTGCACCGCCGCTCGCCTCGTTTTACGAACTTCTGTCGGTTGCCGCACGACGACCGGATGCTAACCGCACGGCTACTGGCTGATGGCGTGACTTTGAGTCAACAGTATAATAATATTATATTAAGAGTATAGTTTTAGTCATCATATACGTTTAGATTGCGGTCAAACAGTTACCAAACGCAAACATTAAGTAGAATAGTACAATAAGAAAGTAATATATTATTACGTATTTATTGATTATCACACAAAAATAAAATTCAAATAAAAAAATAAGTTTAAAAACCAATACCCCACTACCGACAATATTGATAACTTAAAGGGTGTAAAAATACACTAAACGAAGCCGAAAGGTACCTACTTGTTCTCCTCGTCATCGTCACAGCGACCATTTTTAGGGTTTCGTATCTCAAAAGGAAAAAACAGACCCCTTAATGATCACTCATGCGTCTGTATGTCTGTCCGACCATACCCCCCCCCCCCCCTTATCGCCGAAACTACTGAGACTAAAATTTCGAAAAAAATACATACGAAATTCGGTCAAAACTTATAGTTGTTTTTTTATGTTAATGGCATCTCGCAGTTCAGTCTCTGAGACTGGCTTCTGCTTAACCGGACAAATCCCAGTGGATGCCTATGAGGCATCCACTGGGATTTGTCCGCATCATCACAGGAGCATTATCACAGGAGGTAGATGCAGCAGGCGGTTCTATTTTATTTAGTTCTATTTTTTTCATTTCATTTAATATTCTTTTTTTTGTATTTATTTAACGTTTACACAAAAGAATACAGAATTATACATACAAATAGCAACCAAAAACCACTAAGGTCTAAACTTGTGCTATCATGCTTGTGCTATCTCAATATCGAACTTTAAAATGATGCATTTCGTTATTGATATCGATACAATTGCTACTTAACATAATTATTTAGGTCTTTTTATTAGTTACAATCATTTCTACATAATATTTAAGTAATATTGCATAAGTTTACATTTGATATTTTTATCTGTAATACATTTGTTTATTTCTGAGGGTAGACTATTATTATGTCTCGGTACAAACAATATAGCCGGTAGTGCGTTCGCCATACATCGTAGACAGAGAATATAAGGTATAGACAAGGCATCAGCGTATTCGGTAAGAGACAGCGATAGTTATTATCCGATTAATGACAAATGACATGAACTGACAAAGAGAACCACCTAACCTGTATTGCTACACACTTTGGTCGGGTAATATAAACAAACAAGTTAAGATATTATTATCGTCGTACTAGATGAAATTATCAATTATCTTTACTTGTTATTGACAGAAAATAGTTGTACGTACAATAATCATTTGATTTACTTGATGTAATAGATGGAAAATGCCACTTACCGATGAAAGGTTATGTTTGGTTGATTTCGTTCACTACGGCTTTTACAGACATTTAAACAGCAATTCACCATCACTACACACTTAATATTACTTTCTGGAATATCACTAAGTTGCAAATTACACAAAATAAGCGTATAACAATTTTTATCTAAGAAAATATTCTGACATCACAAATATTGCTTGCCATCATGGCTAGTGATGGCAAACAACAAAAAACCGATACGCAAAAAGAGATGAAAAAACGATGCTATGTCCTGTTCACACATACACATTTTGCCATAGTGTTGTCTCACTTTCGTAATTCTTATTATTTTAATAGCTTGTCTATACCATTCTCTGTCTACGCCATACATATTGTTGGCGCGCTGTGTGTGTACGAAGCCTATTCTCAGAAACTGCCCGAGTGCGTACAGGATGTTCGATTTTATTTCTTAAAGATTCATTGAAAAATTGTTCTTTTAATAATGTTTGTATGTGAACTGGTAAGACATTACAGTGTTTAAAGAGGCCATTTATATTTTCGTGAAATTGATTTCTAATTTTGGGAGATACTATTGTTTTTAAAATTCGATGTTGGATTTTGAAAATACTATCAAGGTAGGTTTTATAGGTACGACCATAACTACTAAGGCCATACTGGATGTAGGATTCAGCCATTGCGTAATAAAGCATTATCTTCACTTTGAAGGGCAGGCGGTTTTTTAGTATGGTCATAATAGCCAGAAATTGCCGAAGTTTATCGCAAACACGTTCAAATGAACCCCGCCTGCTTCCAAGTTTTGTTTAATTTAAAATGTGCTTGTTTTTTACTTTTCAGTTTTTTCAGTCGGGTTTTTTAGTTTTTTACCTCTTTTTTTTATTTCCAACTTTTTAGTTCTTTTGTGTTTGTCCTTTCGTTGGTCGCGTAAAATTCTTCGCAGATGATTTAACTTTTGTGCTTGTTTATAGGATTTGTCACTTTGAATTTCTTTTAAACATAATGTGTTTTATATTTTTGTAATCTCCTTATAAAACCCTTTATTTTGATACCCTACTCGATGGTATTGGTTTTTTTTTTTTGAACTCCGCGATTTATCCCCCAAAATCCGCAATTTTTCGTTGTTTTTTAATTTTAATGTAGCCTATAGCACTCGCGCCATCAAGACGAATCTAACGACGTATATTTCATTCAAATCCCTTCATCCGTTTAGGAGTTATGAGGGAACAAAGAAACGGACATACATACATACATACACGTCAAACACATAACCCTCCTTTTGGGCTTCGCCGCAGTCAGGTAAAAAGATGTTATCATCATGCCTGTAATCCCAGACGGGTGAGGTAGATGTGTACCTAATAGTACACGGGCCGTGGGGCTTTTGGGACCGGGACCGCGGGATTCCACCTATAAATACAATAATTTCGTTTGAGTTAATAGGTTCTGGACTGCGGACCCGGTTCCGAAAGCCACATTTTACCGATTATATTTAACTCCTATGTAATAGAGCACGAGCCTATTGCCATAAATCTAGCATATTCCAGGAGATACCGCGGCCTCAGCAGAAGGGCTAAGAAGGAACATGGGTGGTTTTTAGTCAGTTGAAGTTTGACACTCCCTTCTGCCGCTTCTGGGAGGGGTAATTTGATGATTTCCCAACCACCATAAAAGAAAAAAAAGGTGCTTAAGTATATATTTACGAAATTTCTGACGGAAATACCTAATAGCACTTTGCCTGAATCGAGATTTGAAAACAGAACCTCACACAGCAATCGCGCTTGCAACCACTCCACCAACAAAAAAGTCAGCTTTATTATAAGAAAAACAATTATCTATATTTTTATTTCAGCGGATCCGAGTGATGTAAAACTTGGGTCGAAAAATTCATCATGTAATAAAACTTTGAACAATGCAAGCGGTGGAAAAGCCAGTAAAGATGGTGGTATACAAGGCGGAAGTGACATTTGTAATAGCAAAGAAAAGAGCAAATGTCCAGCCAATTGCGGATCCAACTGTGATAATGGAGAAAAAGCGTCCAAAGGAAACCAAACGTGTGAAGGCAAAAAAGGTGGCCAATGTTCAGCCAATTGCGGTTCCCACGGTGATAATGGAGAAAAAGCTTCCAAAGGAAACCAAACGTGTGAAGGCAAAAAAGGTGGCCAATGTTCAGACAATTGCGGATCCCACGGTGATAATGGAGAAAAAGCGTCCAAAGGAAACCAAACGTGTGAAGGCAAAAAAGGTGGCCAATGTTCAGACAATTGCGGATCCCACGGTGATAATGGAGAAAAAGCGTCCAAAGGAAACCAAACGTGTGAAGGCAAAAAAGGTGGCCAATGTTCAGACAATTGCGGATCCCACGGTGATAATGGAGAAAAAGCGTCCAAAGGAAACCAAACGTGTGAAGGCAAAAAAGGTGGCCAATGTTCAGACAATTGCGGATCCCACGGTGATAATGGAGAAAAAGCGTCCAAAGGAAACCAAACGTGTGAAGGCAAAAAAGGTGGCCAATGTTCAGCCAATTGCGGTTCCCACGGTGATAATGGAGAAAAAGCTTCCAAAGGAAACCAAACGTGTGAAGGCAAAAAAGGTGGCCAATGTTCAGACAATTGCGGATCCCACGGTGATAATGGAGAAAAAGCGTCCAAAGGAAACCAAACGTGTGAAGGCAAAAAAGGTGGCCAATGTTCAGACAATTGCGGATCCCACGGTGATAATGGAGAAAAAGCGTCCAAAGGAAACCAAACGTGTGAAGGCAAAAAAGGTGGCCAATGTTCAGACAATTGCGGATCCCACGGTGATAATGGAGAAAAAGCGTCCAAAGGAAACCAAACGTGTGAAGGCAAAAAAGGTGGCCAATGTTCAGACAATTGCGGATCCCACGGTGATAATGGGGAAAAAGCGTCCAAAGGAAACCAAACGTGTGAAGGCAAAAAAGGTGGCCAATGTTCAGACAATTGCGGATCCCACGGTGATAATGGAGAAAAAGCGTCCAAAGGAAACCAAACGTGTGAAGGCAAAAAAGGTGGTCAATGTTCAGACAATTGCGGATCCCACGGTGATAATGGAGAAAAAGCGTCCAAAGGAAACCAAACGTGTGAAGGCAAAAAAGGTGGCCAATGTTCAGCCAATTGCGGTTCCCACGGTGATAATGGAGAAAAAGCGTCCAAAGGAAACCAAACGTGTGAAGGCAAAAAAGGTGGCCAATGTTCAGACAATTGCGGATCCCACGGTGATAATGGAGAAAAAGCGTCCAAAGGAAACCAAACGTGTGAAGGCAAAAAAGGTGGCCAATGTTCAGACAATTGCGGATCCCATGGTGATAATGGGGAAAAAGCGTCCAAAGGAAACCAAACGTGTGAAGGCAAAAAAGGTGGCCAATGTTCAGACAATTGCGGATCCCACGGTGATAATGGAGAAAAAGCGTCCAAAGGAAACCAAACGTGTGAAGGCAAAAAAGGTGGCCAATGTTCAGACAATTGCGGATCCCACGGTGATAATGGAGATAAAGCGTCCAAAGGAAACCAAACGTGTGAAGGCAAAAAAGGTGGCCAATGTTCAAACAATTGCGGATCCCACGGTGATAATGGGGAAAAAGCGTCCAAAGGAAACCAAACGTGTGAAGGCAAAAAAGGTGGCCAATTTTCAGACAATTGCGGATCCCACGGTGATAATGGAGAAAAAGCGTCCAAAGGAAACCAAACGTGTGAAGGCAAAAAAGGTGGCCAATGTTCAGACAATTGCGGATCCCACGGTGATAATGGAGAAAAAGCTTCCAAAGGAAACCAAACGTGTGAAGGCAAAAAAGGGGGCCAATGTTCAGACAATTGCGGATCCCACGGTGATAATGGAGAAAAAGCTTTCAAAAGATGCCAAACGTGTGGTAGCAAAGAAGGATGCCAATGTACAGCCAATTGCGGTTCCCACGGTGATAATGGAGAAAAAGCGTCCAAAGAATGCCAAAAGTGTGGTAGCAAAAAAGGATGCCAATGTACAGCCAATTGCGGTTCCCACGGTGATAATGGAGAAAAAGCGTCCAAAGAATGCCAAAAGTGTGGTAGCAAAGAAGGATGCCAATGTACAGCCAATTGCGGTTCCCACGGTGATAATGGAGAAAAAGCGTCCAAAGAATGCCAAAAGTGTGGTAGCAAAAAAGGATGCCAATGTACAGCCAATTGCGGTTCCCACGGTGATAATGGAGAAAAAGCGTCCAAAGAATGCCAAACGTGGGGTAGCAAAGAAGAGGGCCAATGTACAGCCAATTGCGGATCCCACGGTGATAATGGAGAAAAAGCTTTCAAAAGATGCCAAACGTGTGGTAGCAAAGAAGGATGCCAATGTACAGCCAATTGCGGTTCCCACGGTGATAATGGAGAAAAAGCGTCCAAAGAATGCCAAAAGTGTGGTAGCAAAAAAGGATGCCAATGTACAGCCAATTGCGGTTCCCACGGTGATAATGGAGAAAAAGCGTCCAAAGAATGCCAAAAGTGTGGTAGCAAAGAAGGATGCCAATGTACAGCCAATTGCGGTTCCCACGGTGATAATGGAGAAAAAGCGTCCAAAGAATGCCAAAAGTGTGGTAGCAAAAAAGGATGCCAATGTACAGCCAATTGCGGTTCCCACGGTGATAATGGAGAAAAAGCGTCCAAAGAATGCCAAACGTGGGGTAGCAAAGAAGAGGGCCAATGTACAGCCAATTGCGGATCCCACGGTGATAATGGAGAAAAAACTTCCAAAGGAAACCAAACGTGTGAAGGCAAAAAAGGTGGCCAATGTACAGCCAATTGCGGTTCCCACGGTGATAATGGAGCAAAAGCGTCCAAAGGATGCCAAACGTGTGAAGGCAAAAAAGGTGGCCAATGTTCAGACAATTGCGGATCCCACGGTGATAATGGAGAAAAAGCGTCCAAAGAATGCCAAACGTGGGGTAGCAAAGAAGGGGGCCAATGTACAGCCAATTGCGGTTCCCACGGTGATAATGGAGAAAAAGCGTCCAAAGGATGCCAAACGTGTGAAGGCAAAAAAGGTGGCCAATGTACAGCCAATTGCGGTTCCCACGGTGATAATGGAGAAAAAGCGTCCAAAGGATGCCAAACGTGTGAAGGCAAAAAAGGTGGCCAATGTTCAGCCAATTGCGGTTCCCACGGTGATAATGGAGAAAAAGCTTCCAAAGGAAACCAAACGTGTGAAGGCAAAAAAGGTGGCCAATGTTCATACAATTGCGGATCCCACGGTGATTATGGAGAAAAAGCGTCCAAAGGAAACCAAACGTGTGAAGGCAAAAAAGGTGGCCAATGTTCAGACAATTGCGGATCCCACGGTGATAATGGGGAAAAAGCGTCCAAAGGAAACCAAACGTGTGAAGGCAAAAAAGGTGGCCAATGTTCAGACAATTGCGGATCCCACGGTGATAATGGAGAAAAAGCTTCCAAAGGAAACCAAACGTGTGAAGGCAAAAAAGGTGGCCAATGTTCAGACAATTGCGGATCCCACGGTGATAATGGAGAAAAAGCTTCCAAAGGAAACCAAACGTGTAAAGGCAAAAAAGGGGGCCAATGTTCAGACAATTGCGGATCCCACGGTGATAATGGAGAAAAAGCTTTCAAAAGATGCCAAACGTGTGGTAGCAAAGAAGGATGCCAATGTACAGCCAATTGCGGTTCCCACGGTGATAATGGAGAAAAAGCGTCCAAAGAATGCCAAAAGTGTGGTAGCAAAGAAGGATGCCAATGTACAGCCAATTGCGGTTCCCACGGTGATAATGGAGAAAAAGCGTCCAAAGAATGCCAAAAGTGTGGTAGCAAAAAAGGATGCCAATGTACAGCCAATTGCGGATCCCACGGTGATAATGGAGAAAAAGCGTCGCAAGGATGCCAAAAGTGTGGTAGCAAAGAAGGGGGCCAATGTACAGCCAATTGCGGTTCCCACGGTGGTAGAGACGATAATGGAGAAAAAGAGTCCAAAGGATGCCAAAAGTGTGGTAGCAAAGAATGGGGCAAATGTCAAAGCCCAACTTCGACAGCTTCCACCTCAAGTGGTAAGGTAACGCCAACTCAGTCAAGCTCATCTTCGACAGCTTCCACCACAAGTGATGGGGCATCGCCAACTAAGTCAAGCTCATCTTCGACAGCTTCCACCACAAGTGATGGGGCAACGCCAACTCAGTCAAGCTCAACTCCGATAGCTTCCACCACAAGTAATGGGGCAACGCCAACTGAGTCAAGCTCATCTTCGACAGATTCCACTACAAGTGATGGGGCAACGCCAACTCAGTCAAGCTCAACTCTGACAGCTTCCACCACAAGTGATGGGGCAACGCCAACTCAGTCAAGCTCAACTCCGACAGCTTCCACCACAAGTGATGTGGCAACGCCAACTGAGTCAAGCTCAACTCCGACAGCTTCTACCCCGTGTGGTGGGGCAACACCAACTCAGTCAAGCTCAACTCCGATAGCTTCCACCACAAGTGATGGGGCAACGCAAACTCAGTCAAGCTCAACTCCGACAGCTTCCACCACAAGTGATGGGGCAACGCCAACTCAGTCAAGCTCAACTCCGACAGCTTCCACCACAAGTGATGTGGCAACGCCAACTGAGTCAAGCTCAACTCCGACAGCTTCTACCCCGTGTGGTGGGGCAACACCAACTCAGTCAAGCTCAACTCCGACAGCTTCCACCACAAGTGATGGGGCAACGCCAACTCAGTCAAGCTCAACTCCGTCAGCTTCCACCACAAGTGATGGGGCAACGCCAACTGAGTCAAGCTCATCTCCGACAGCTTCCACCACAAGTGATGGGGCAACGCAAACTCAGTCAAGCTCAACTCCGACAGCATCCACCACAAGTGATGGGGTAACGCCAACTGAGTCAAGCTCATCTTCGACAGCTTCCACCACAAGTGATGGAGCAACGCCAACTCAGTCAAGCTCAACTCCGACAGCTTCCACCACAAGTGATAGGGCAACGCCAACTGAGTCAAGCTCATCTTCTACAGCTTCCACCACAAGTAATGGGGCAACACCAACTCAGTCAAGCTCAACTCCGACAGCTTCCACCACAAGTGATGGGGCAACGCCAACTCAGTCAAGCTCAACTCCGACAGCTTCCACCACAAGTGATGGGGCAACGCCAACTAAGTCAAGCTCATCTCTGACAGCTTCCACCACAAGTGATGGGGCAACGCCAACTAAGTCAAGCTCATCTCCGACAGCTTCCACCACAAGTGATGGGGCAACGCCAACTGAGTCAAGCTCATCTCCGACAGCTTCCACCACAAGTGATGGGGCAACGCCAACTCAGTCAAGCTCAACTCCGACAGCATCCACCACAAGTGATGGGGTAACGCCAACTGAGTCAAGCTCATCTTCGACAGCTTCCACCACAAGTGATGGGGCAACGCCAACTCAGTCAAGCTCAACTCCGACAGCTTCCAACACAAGTGATAGGGCAACGCCAACTGAGTCAAGCACATCTTCGACAGCTTCCACCACAAATGATGGGGCAACACCAACTCAGTCAAGCTCAACTCCGACAGCTTCTACCTCGTGTGGTGGGGCAACACCAACTCAGTCAAGCTCAACTCCGACAGCTTCCACCACAAGTGATGGGGCAACGCCAACTCAGTCAAGCTCAACTCCGACAGCTTCCACCACAAGTGATGGGGCAACGCCAACTAAGTCAAGCTCATCTCCGACAGCTTCCACCACAAGTGATGGGGCAACGCCAACTCAGTCAAGCTCATCTTCGACAGCTTCCACCACAAGTAATGGGGCAACACCAACTCAGTCAAGCTCATCTCCGACAGCTTCCACCACAAGTGATGGGGCAACACCAACTCCGTCAAGCTCAACTCCGACAGCAACCACCACAAGTGATGGGGCAACGCCAACTGAGTCAAGCTCATCTTCGACAGCTTCCACCACAAGTATTGGGGCAACACCAACTCAGTCAAGCTCATCTCCGACAGCTTCCACCACAAGTGATGGGGCAACACCAACTCAGTCAAGCTCAACTCCGACAGCATCCACCACAAGTGATGGGGCAACGCCAACTGAGTCAAGCTCATCTTCGACAGCTTCCACCACAAGTGATGGGGCAACGCCAACTCAGTCAAGCTCAACTCCGACAGCTTCCACCACAAGTGATAGGGCAACGCCAACTGAGTCAAGCTCAACTCCGACAGCTTCCACCACAAGTGATGGGGCAACGCCAACTCAGTCAAGCTCAACTCCGACAGCTTCCACCACAAGTGATGGGGCAACGCCAACTGAGTCAAGCTCATCTCCGACAGCTTCCACCACAAGTGATGGGGCAACGCCAACTCAGTCAAGCTCAACTCCGACAGCATCCACCACAAGTGATGGGGTAACGCCAACTGAGTCAAGCTCATCTTCGACAGCTTCCACCACAAGTGATGGAGCAACGCCAACTCAGTCAAGCTCAACTCCGACAGCTTCCACCACAAGTGATAGGGCAACGCCAACTGAGTCAAGCTCATCTTCTACAGCTTCCACCACAAGTAATGGGGCAACACCAACTCAGTCAAGCTCAACTCCGACAGCTTCTACCTCGTGTGGTTGGGCAACACCAACTCAGTCAAGCTCAACTCCGACAGCTTCCACCATAAGTGATGGGGCAACGCCAACTCAGTCAAGCTCAACTCCGACAGCTTCCACCACAAGTGATGGGGCAACGCCAACTCAGTCAAGCTCAACTACGACAGCTTCCACCACAAGTGATGGGGCAACGCCAACTGAGTCAAGCTCATCTCCGACAGCTTCCACCACAAGTGATGGGGCAACGCCAACTCAGTCAAACTCAACTCCGACAGCATCTACCACAAGTGATGGGGTAACGCCAACTGAGTCAAGCTCATCTTCGACAGCTTCCACCACAAGTGATGGGGCAACGCCAACTCAGTCAAGCTCAACTCCGACAGCTTCCACCACAAGTGATAGGGCAACGCCAACTGAGTCAAGCACATCTTCGACAGCTTCCACCACAAGTGATGGGGCAACACTAACTCAGTCAAGCTCAACTCCGACAGCTTCTACCTCGTGTGGTGGGGCAACACCAACTCAGTCAAGCTCAACTCCGACAGCTTCCACCACAAGTGATGGGGCAACGCCAACTCAGTCAAGCTCAACTCCGACAGCTTCCACCACAAGTGATGGGGCAACGCCAACTAAGTCAAGCTCATCTCCGACAGCTTCCACCACAAGTGATGGGGCAACACCAACTCAGTCAAGCTCAACTCCGACAGCATCCACCACAAGTGATGGAGCAACGCCAACTGAGTCAAGCTCAACTCCGACAGCTTCTACCCCATGTGGTGGAGCAACACCAACTCAGTCAAGCTCAACTCCGACAGCTTCCACCACAAGTGATGGGGCAACGCCAACTCAGTCAAGCTCATCTCCGACAGCTTCCACCACAAGTGATGGGGCAACGCCAACTGAGTCAAGCTCAACTCCGACAGCTTCCACCACAAGTGATGGGGCAACGCCAACTGAGTCAAGCTCATCTTCGACAGCTCCCACCACAAGTGATGGGGCAACGCCAACTCAGTCAAGCTCAACTCCGACAGCTTCCACCACAAGTGATAGGGCAACGCCAACTGAGTCAAGCTCATCTTCGACAGCTTCCACCACAAGTGATGGGGCAACGCCAACTGAGTCAAGCTCATCTTCGACAGCTTCTACCCCGTGTGGTGGGGCAACACCAACTGAGTCAAGCTCATCTCCGACAGCTTCCACCACAAGTGATGGGGCAACACCAACTCAGTCAAGCTCAACTCCGACAGCATCCACCACAAGTGATGGGGTAACGCCAACTGAGTCAAGCTCATCTTCGACAGCTTCCACCACAAGTGATGGGGCAACGCTAACTCAGTCAAGCTCAACTCCGACAGCATCCACCATAAGTGATGGGGTAACGCCAACTGAGTCAAGCTCATCTTCGACAGCTTCCACCACAAGTGATGGGGCAACGCCAACTGAGTCAAGCTCAACTCCGACAGCTTCCACCACAAGTGATAGGGCAACGCCAACTGAGTCAAGCTCATCTTCGACAGCTTCCACCACAAGTGATGGGGCAACACCAACTCAGTCAAGCTCAACTCCGACAGCTTCCACCACAAGTGATGGGGCAACGCCAACTGAGTCAAGCTCATCTCCGACAGCTTCCACCACAAGTGATGGGGCAACACCAACTCAGTCAAGCTCAACTCCGACAGCATCCACCACAAGTGATGGGGTAACGCCAACTGAGTCAAGCTCATCTTCGACAGCTTCCACCACAAGTGATGGGGCAACGCAAACTCAGTCAAGCTCAACTCCGACAGTTTCCACCACAAGTGATAGGGCAACGCCAACTGAGTCAAGCGCATCTTCGACAGCTTCCACCACAAGTGATGGGGCAACACCAACTCAGTCAAGCTCATCTTCGACAGCTTCCACCACAAGTGATGGGGCAACATCAACGCAGTCAAGCTCAACTCCGACAGCATCCACCACAAGTGATGGGGCAACGCCAACTCAGTCAAGCTCAACTCCGACAGCTTCTACCCCGTGTGGTGGGGCAACACCAACTCAGTCAAGCTCAACTCCGACAGCTTCCACCACAAGTGATGGCGCAACGCCAACTCAGTCAAGTTCAACTCCGACAGCTTCCACCACAAGTGATGGGGCAACGCCAACTGAGTCAAGCTCATCTTCGACAGCTTCCACCACAAGTGATGGGGCAACACCAACTCAGTCAAGCTCAACTCCGACAGTTTCCACCACAAGTAATGGGGCAACGCCAACTGAGTCAAGCTCAACTCCGACAGCATCCACCACAAGTGATGGGGCAACGCCAACTGAGTCAAGCTCAACTCCGACAGCTTCCACCACGAGTGATGGGGCAACGCCAACTGAGTCAAGCTCATCTTCGACAGCTTCCACCACAAGTGATGGGGCAACGCCAACTCAGTCAAGCTCAACTCCGACAGCTTCCACCACAAGTGATAGGGCAACGCCAACTGAGTCAAGCTCAACTCCGACAGCTTCCACCACAAGTGATGGGGCAACACCAACTCAGTCAAGCTCAACTCCGACAGCTTCTACCTCGTGTGGTGGGGCAACACCAACTCAGTCAAGCTCAACTCTGACAGCTTCCACCACAAGTGATGGGGCAACGCCAACTCAGTCAAGCTCAACTCCGACAGCTTCCACCACAAGTGATGGGGCAACGCCAACTGAGTCAAGCTCATCTCCGACAGCTTCCACCACAAGTGATGGGGCAACGCCAACTCAGTCAAGCTCAACTCCGACAGCATCCACCACAAGTGATGGGGTAACGCCAACTGAGTCAAGCTCATCTTCGACAGCTTCCACCACAAGTGATGGGGCAACGCCAACTCAGTCAAGCTCAACTCCGACAGCTTCCACCACAAGTGATAGGGCAACGCCAACTGAGTCAGGCTCATCTTCTACAGCTTCCACCACAAGTAATGGGGCAACACCAACTCAGTCAAGCTCAACTCCGACAGCATCCACCACAAGTGATGGGGTAACGCCAACTGAGTCAAGCTCATCTTCGACAGCTTCCACCACAAGTGATGGAGCAACGCCAACTCAGTCAAGCTCAACTCCGACAGCTTCCACCACAAGTGATAGGGCAACGCCAACTGAGTCAAGCTCATCTTCGACAGCTTCCACCACAAGTGATGGGGCAACACCAACTCAGTCAAGCTCAACTCCGACAGCTTTTACCACAAGTGATGGGGCAACACCAACTCAGTCAAGCTCAACTCCTACAGCTTCTAGCTCAAGTGGTGGGGCAACACCAACTGAGTCAAGCTCAACTCTGACAGCTCACACCTCAAGTGGAAGCCAAAATTGTGATAGCAAAGATGAGTGCAAATGTCGAACCAATCTCGGATTCCACGGTGATAGTAACGATACATACAGTCATAAATGTTATAAATATCATGGATCCAAGAATACTTCCGAAGTTATATATCACAGCAGAACTAATCATACTTGCAGTGGTCATAATGCTCATAACGGCCATGTATCCAAGAATACAACCGTAGTTAAAGATCAAAGCAGATCTTATCATACTTGCATTGGTCATGCTGGTCATGACGACCATAAGGGCAAAGGATGTTATAGCACAGATCATATTGACAAACCTCATAAAAAATGTCATTGCAAAGACAGCCACGCCCATGAAACGCATTGCAAATTTTATCATGAAGGCGATAACTCTGTCCACAAAACACTATCTAAATGCAACTGTTCAGCAAGAAATTCAGCCCACTGTAATGTATGTACTTCAGTCGAATATCATAAACATAGTTGCAAGTATAGTAGATGGCATCACACGTCGTCTCACAGGAACTCTAGTCATACTGTGAATCAACATCGACACCGGCGTATTGATAATAAAGGTCATCGAGGCAGATGTAGGCAAGAACACATAAAAGGCAACACACGACCTAGAGAATACCGTAAGCGTCAAAACAATCGCTGTGGGAACCACCACCACCTCAAGACCACCTCAAATACTAAAATAACTAAAGCAACACCAACTGGCTCAAGACCAACACTGACAGCTTCCACCTCAAGTGGTGGGGCAACACCAACTGAGTCAAGCTCAACTCCGACGGCATCCACCACAAGTGATGGGGTAACGCCAACTGAGTCAAGCTCATCTTCGACAGCTTCCACCACAAGTGATAGGGCAACGCCAACTCAGTCAAGCTCAACTCCGACAGCTTCCACCACAAGTGATGGGGCAACGCCAACTGAGTCAAGCTCATCTCCGACAGCTTCCACCACAAGTGATGGGGCAACACCAACTCAGTCAAGCTTAACTCCGACAGCATCCACCACAAGTGATAAGGCAACGCCAACTGAGTCAAGCTCAACTCCGACAGCTTCTACCCCGTGTGGTGGGGCAACACCAACTCAGTCAAGCTCAACTCCGACAGCTTCCACCACAAGTGATGGGGCAACGCCAACTCAGTCAAGCTCAACTCCGACAGCTTCCACCACAAGTGATGGGGCAACGCCAACTGAGTCAAGCTCATCTTCGACAGCTTCCACCACAAGTGATGGGGCAACACCAACTCAGTCAAGCTCAACTCCGACAGTTTCTACCCCGTGTGGTGGGGCAACACCAACTCAGTCAAGCTCAACTCCGACAGCTTCCACCACAAGTGATGGGGCAACGCCAACTGAGTCAAGCTCATCTTCGACAGCTTCCACCACAAGTAATGGGGCAACGCCAACTGAGTCAAGCTCATCTTCGACAGCTTCTACCCTGTGTGGTGGGGCAACAGCAACTCAGTCAAGCTTAACTCCGACAGCTTCCACCACAAGTGATGGGGCAACGCCAACTCAGTCAAGTTCAACTCCGACAGCTTCCACCACAAGTGATAGGGCAACGCCAACTGAGTCAAGCTCATCTTCAACAGCTTCTACCTCGTGTGGTGGGGCAACACCAACTCAGTCAAGCTCAACTCCGACAGCTTCCACCACAAGTGATGGGGCAACGCCAACTCAGTCAAGCTCAACTCCGACAGCTTCCACCACAAGTGATGGGGTAACGCCAACTGAGTCAAGCTCATCTTCAACAGCTTCCACCACAAGTGATAGGGCAACGCAAACTGAGTCAAGCTCAACTCCGACAGCTACCACCACAAGTGATGGGGCAACACCAACTCAGTCAAGCTCAACTCCGACAGCTTCTACCTCGTGTGGTGGGGCAACACCAACTCAGTCAAGCTTAACTCCGAAAGCTTCCACAACAAGTGATGGGGCAACGCCAACTCAGTCAAGCTCAACTCCTACAGCTTCCACTACAAGTGATGGGGCAACACCAACTCAGTCAAGCTCAACTCCGACAGCTTCCAACACAAGTGATGGGGCAACACCAACTCAGTCAAGCTCAACTCCGACAGCTTCCACTACAAGTGATGGGGCAACACCAACTCAGTCAAGCTCAACTCTGACAGCTTCTACCTCGTGTGGTGGGGCAACACCAACTCAGTCAAGCTCAACTCTGACAGCTTCCACCACAAGTGATGGGGCAACGCCAACTCAGTCAAGCTCAACTCCGACAGCTTCCACCACAAGTGATGGGACAACGCCAACTGAGTCAAGCTCATCTCCGACAGCTTCCACCACAAGTGATGGGGCAACACCAACTCAGTCAAGCTCAACTCCGACAGCATCCACCACAAGTGATGGGGCAACGCCAACTGAGTCAAGCTCAACTCCGACAGCTTCTACCCCGTGTGGTGGGGCAACACCAACTCAGTCAAGCTCAACTCCGACAGCTTCCACCACAAGTGATGGGGCAACGCCAACTCAGTCAAGCTCAACTCCGACAGCTTCCACCACAAGTGATGGGGCAACGCCAACTGAGTCAAGCTCATCTCCGACAGCTTCCACCACAAGTGATGGGGCAACACCAACTCAGTCAAGCTCAACTCCGACAGCTTCCACCACAAGTGATGGGGCAACGCCAACTGAGTCAAGCTCAACTCTAACAGCTTCTACCTCGTGTGGTGGGGCAACACCAACTCAGTCAAGCTCAACTCCGACAGCTTCCACCACAAGTGATGGGTCAACGCCAACTGAGTCAAGCTCATCTCCGACAGCTTCCACCACAAGTGATGGGGCAACGCCAACTCAGTCAAGCTCAACTCCGACAGCTTCCACCACAAGTGATGGGGCAACGCCAACTCAGTCAAGCTCAACTCCGACAGCTTCCACCACAAGTGATGGGGCAACGCCAACTGAGTCAAGCTCATCTTCGACAGCATTCACCACAAGTGATGGGGTAACGCCAACTGAGTCAAGCTCATCTTCGACAGCTTCCACCACAAGTGATGGGGTAACGCCAACTGAGTCAAGCTCATCTTCGACAGCTTCCACCACAAGTGATCGGGCAACGCCAACTCAGTCAAGCTCAACTCCGACAGCTTCCACCACAAGTGATAGGGCAACGCCAACTGAGTCAAGCTCATCTTCGACAGCTTCCACCACAAGTAATGGGGCAACACCAACTCAGTCAAGCTCATCTCCGACAGCTTCCACCACAAGTGATGGGGCAACACCAACTCAGTCAAGCTCAACTCCGACAGCTTCCACCACAAGTGATGGGGCAACGCCAACTGAGTCAAGCTCAACTCCGACAGCTTCCACCACAAGTGATGGGGCAACGCCAACTGAGTCAAGCTCATCTTCGACAGCTTCCACCACAAGTGATCGGGCAACGCCAACTCAGTCAAGCTCAACTCCGACAGCTTCCACCACAAGTGATAGGGCAACGCCAACTGAGTCAAGCTCATCTTCGACAGCTTCCACCACAAGTGATGGGGCAACACCAACTCAGTCAAGCTCAACTCCGACAGCTTCCACCACAAGTGATGGGGCAACGCCAACTGAGTCAAGCTCAACTCCGACAGCTTCCACCACAAGTGATGGGGCAACGCCAACTCAGTCAAGCTCAACTCCGACAGCTTCCACCACAAGTGATGGGGCAACGCCAACTCAGTCAAGCTCAACTCCTACAGCTTCCACTACAAGTGATGGGGCAACACCAACTCAGTCAAGCTCAACTCCGACAGCTTCCAACACAAGTGATGGGGCAACACCAACTCAGTCAAGCTCAACTCCGACAGCTTCCACTACAAGTGATGGGGCAACACCAACTCAGTCAAGCTCAACTCTGACAGCTTCTACCTCGTGTGGTGGGGCAACACCAACTCAGTCAAGCTCAACTCTGACAGCTTCCACCACAAGTGATGGGGCAACGCCAACTCAGTCAAGCTCAACTCCGACAGCTTCCACCACAAGTGATGGGACAACGCCAACTGAGTCAAGCTCATCTCCGACAGCTTCCACCACAAGTGATGGGGCAACACCAACTCAGTCAAGCTCAACTCCGACAGCATCCACCACAAGTGATGGGGCAACGCCAACTGAGTCAAGCTCAACTCCGACAGCTTCTACCCCGTGTGGTGGGGCAACACCAACTCAGTCAAGCTCAACTCCGACAGCTTCCACCACAAGTGATGGGGCAACGCCAACTCAGTCAAGCTCAACTCCGACAGCTTCCACCACAAGTGATGGGGCAACGCCAACTGAGTCAAGCTCATCTCCGACAGCTTCCACCACAAGTGATGGGGCAACACCAACTCAGTCAAGCTCAACTCCGACAGCTTCCACCACAAGTGATGGGGCAACGCCAACTGAGTCAAGCTCAACTCTAACAGCTTCTACCTCGTGTGGTGGGGCAACACCAACTCAGTCAAGCTCAACTCCGACAGCTTCCACCACAAGTGATGGGTCAACGCCAACTGAGTCAAGCTCATCTCCGACAGCTTCCACCACAAGTGATGGGGCAACGCCAACTCAGTCAAGCTCAACTCCGACAGCTTCCACCACAAGTGATGGGGCAACGCCAACTCAGTCAAGCTCAACTCCGACAGCTTCCACCACAAGTGATGGGGCAACGCCAACTGAGTCAAGCTCATCTTCGACAGCATTCACCACAAGTGATGGGGTAACGCCAACTGAGTCAAGCTCATCTTCGACAGCTTCCACCACAAGTGATGGGGCAACGCCAACTCAGTCAAGCTCAACTCCGACAGCTTCCACCACAAGTGATAGGGCAACGCCAACTGAGTCAAGCTCATCTTCGACAGCTTCCACCACAAGTAATGGGGCAACACCAACTCAGTCAAGCTCATCTCCGACAGCTTCCACCACAAGTGATGGGGCAACACCAACTCAGTCAAGCTCAACTCCGACAGCTTCCACCACAAGTGATGGGGCAACGCCAACTGAGTCAAGCTCAACTCCGACAGCTTCCACCACAAGTGATGGGGCAACGCCAACTGAGTCAAGCTCATCTTCGACAGCTTCCACCACAAGTGATCGGGCAACGCCAACTCAGTCAAGCTCAACTCCGACAGCTTCCACCACAAGTGATAGGGCAACGCCAACTGAGTCAAGCTCATCTTCGACAGCTTCCACCACAAGTGATGGGGCAACACCAACTCAGTCAAGCTCAACTCCGACAGCTTCCACCACAAGTGATGGGGCAACGCCAACTGAGTCAAGCTCAACTCCGACAGCTTCCACCACAAGTGATGGGGCAACGCCAACTCAGTCAAGCTCAACTCCGACAGCTTCCACCACAAGTGATGGGGCAACGCCAACTCAGTCAAGCTCAACTCCGACAGCTTCCACCACAAGTGATGGGGCAACGCCAACTCAGTCAAGCTCAACTCCGACAGCTTCCACCACAAGTGATGGGGCAACGCCAACTGAGTCAAGCTCATCTTCGACAGCATTCACCACAAGTGATGGGGTAACGCCAACTGAGTCAAGCTCATCTTCGACAGCTTCCACCACAAGTGATGGGGCAACGCCAACTCAGTCAAGCTTAACTCCGACAGCTTCCACCACAAGTGATAGGGCAACGCCAACTGAGTCAAGCTCATCTTCGACAGCTTCCACCACAAGAAATGGGGCAACACCAACTCAGTCAAGCTCATCTCCGACAGCTTCCACCACAAGTGATGGGGCAACACCAACTCAGTCAAGCTCAACTCCGACAGCTTCCACCACAAGTGATGGGGCAACGCCAACTGAGTCAAGCTCAACTCCGACAGCTTCCACCACAAGTGATGGGGCAACGCCAACTGAGTCAAGCTCATCTTCGACAGCTTCCACCACAAGTGATCGGGCAACGCCAACTCAGTCAAGCTCAACTCCGACAGCTTCCACCACAAGTGATAAGGCAACGCCAACTGAGTCAAGCTCATCTTCGACAGCTTCCACCACAAGTGATGGGGCAACACCAACTCAGTCAAGCTCAACTCCGACAGCTTCCACCACAAGTGATGGGGCAACGCCAACTGAGTCAAGCTCAACTCCGACAGCTTCCACCACAAGTGATGGGGCAACGCCAACTCAGTCAAGCTCAACTCCGACAGCTTCCACCACAAGTGATGGGGCAACGCCAACTCAGTCAAGCTCAACTCCGACAGCTTCCACCACAAGTGATGGGGCAACGCCAACTCAGTCAAGCTCAACTCCGACAGCTTCCACCACAAGTGATGGGGCAACGCCAACTGAGTCAAGCTCATCTTCGACAGCATTCACCACAAGTGATGGGGTAACGCCAACTGAGTCAAGCTCATCTTCGACAGCTTCCACCACAAGTGATGGGGCAACGCCAACTCAGTCAAGCTCAACTCCGACAGCTTCCACCACAAGTGATAGGGCAACGCCAACTGAGTCAAGCTCATCTTCGACAGCTTCCACCACAAGAAATGGGGCAACACCAACTCAGTCAAGCTCATCTCCGACAGCTTCCACCACAAGTGATGGGGCAACACCAACTCAGTCAAGCTCAACTCCGACAGCTTCCACCACAAGTGATGGGGCAACGCCAACTGAGTCAAGCTCAACTCCGACAGCTTCCACCACAAGTGATGGGGCAACGCCAACTGAGTCAAGCTCATCTTCGACAGCTTCCACCACAAGTGATCGGGCAACGCCAACTCAGTCAAGCTCAACTCCGACAGCTTCCACCACAAGTGATAGGGCAACGCCAACTGAGTCAAGCTCATCTTCGACAGCTTCCACCACAAGTGATGGGGCAACACCAACTCAGTCAAGCTCAACTCCGACAGCTTCTACCTCGTGTGGTGGGGCAACACCAACTCAGTCAAGCTCAACTCTGACAGCTTCCACCACAAGTGATGGGGCAACGCCAACTGAGTCAAGCTCAACTCCGACAGCTTCCACCACAAGTGATGGGGCAACGCCAACTGAGTCAAGCTCATCTCCGACAGCTTCCACCACAAGTGATGGGGCAACGCCAACTCAGTCAAGCTCAACTCCGACAGCATCCACCACAAGTGATGGGGTAACGCCAACTCAGTCAAGCTCAACTCCGACAGCTTCCACCACAAGTGATAGGGCAACGCCAACTGAGTCAAGCTCATCTTCGACAGCTTCCACCACAAGTGATGGGGCAACACCAACTCAGTCAAGCTCAACTCCGACAGCTTCTACCTCGTGTGGTGGGGCAACACCAACTCAGTCAAGCTCAACTCCGACAGCTTCTACCTCGTGTGGTGGGGCAACACGAACTCAGTCAAGCTTAACTCCGAAAGCTTCCACCACAAGTGATGGGGCAACGCCAACTCAGTCAAGCTCAACTCCTACAGCTTCCACCACAAGTGATGGGGCAACACCAACTCAGTCAAGCTCAACTCCGACAGCTTCCAACACAAGTGATGGGGCAACACCAACTCAGTCAAGCTCAACTCCGACAGCTTCCACCACAAGTGATGGGGTAACACCAACTCAGTCAAGCTCAACTCTGACAGCTTCTACCTCGTGTGGTGGGGCAACACCAACTCAGTCAAGCTCAACTCCGACAGCTTCCACCACAAGTGATGGGGCAACGCCAACTCAGTCAAGCTCAACTCCGACAGCTTCCACCACAAGTGATGGGACAACGCCAACTGAGTCAAGCTCATCTCCGACAGCTTCCACCACAAGTGATGGGGCAACACCAACTCAGTCAAGCTCAACTCCGACAGCATCCACCACAAGTGATGGGGCAACGCCAACTGAGTCAAGCTCAACTCCGACAGCTTCTACCCCGTGTGGTGGGGCAACACCAACTCAGTCAAGCTCAACTCCGACAGCTTCCACCACAAGTGATGGGGCAACGCAAACTCAGTCAAGCTCAACTCCGACAGCTTCCACCACAAGTGATGGGGCAACGCCAACTGAGTCAAGCTCAACTCCGACAGCTTCCACCACAAGTGATGGGGCAACACCAACTCATTCAAGCTTAACTCCGACAGCTTCCACCACAAGTGATGGGGCAACGCCAACTCAGTCAAGCTCAACTCCGACAGCTTCCACCACAAGTGATGGGGCAACGTCAACTGAGTCTAGCTCAACTCCGACAGCTTCCACCACAAGTGATGGGGCAACGCCAACTCAGTCAAGCTCAACTCCGACAGCTTCCACCACAAGTGATGGGGCAACGCCAACTGAGTCAAGCTCATCTCCGACAGCTTCCACCACAAGTGATGGGGCAACACCAACTCAGTCAAGCTCAACTCCGACAGCTTCCACCACAAGTGATGGGGCAACGCCAACTGAGTCAAGCTCAACTCCGACAGCTTCCACCACAAGTGATGGGGCAACGCCAACTGAGTCAAGCTCATCTCCGACAGCTTCCACCACAAGTGATGGGGCAACACCAACTCAGTCAAGCTCAACTCCGACAGCTTCCACCACAAGTGATGGGGCAACAGCAACTCAGTCAAGCTCGACTCCGACAGCTTCTACCTCGTGTGGTGGGGCAACACCAACTCAGTCAAGCTCAACTCCGACAGCTTCCACCACAAGTGATGGGGCATCGCCAACTCAGTCAAGCTCAACTCCGACAGCTTCCACCACAAGTGATGGGGCAACGCCAACTGAGTCAAGCTCAACTCCGACAGCTTCCACCACAAGTGATGGGGCAACGCCAACTCAGTCAAGCTCAACTCCGACAGCTTCCACCACAAGTGATGGGGCAACGCCAACTGAGTCAAGCTCATCTCCGACAGCTTCCACCACAAGTGATGGGGCAACACCAACTCAGTCAAGCTCAACTCCGACAGCTTCCACCACAAGTGATGGGACAACGCCAACTGAGTCAAGCTCAACTCCGACAGCTTCCACCACAAGTGATGGGTCAACGCCAACTGAGTCAAGCTCATCTCCGACAGCTTCCACCACAAGTGATGGGGCAACGCCAACTGAGTCAAGCTCATCTTCGACAGCATTCACCACAAGTGATGGGGCAACGCCAACTCAGTCAAGCTCAACGCCGACAGCTTCCACCACAAGTGATGGGGCAACACCAACTCAGTCAAGCTCAACTCCGGCAGCTTCCACCACAAGTGATGGGGCAACGCCAACTGAGTCAAGCTCAACTCTGACAGCCTCTACCTCGTGTGGTGGGGCAACACCAACTCAGTCAAGCTCAACTTCGACAGCTTCCACCTCAAATTGTGGGGTAACACTTTACAGCTCAAACCCAACTCCTGGAAAAAACAGTTCATGCACGGTCGATTCGGTGACCTCACATTGTGGATGCAGAACCAGAAACCATGCCCATGGTCACCATGTATCGGGCCATTGTCATCATGATAGGCATGGTAGACATTGTGGTAAATGCGGTCACACCCATCGACGAAATGTTATTGAACCCATTGGAAAATTTGGCTACAGGTGCACTGTTTGTGGCAATCGTCGTTCCATATGTAGAAACCAAAGTGAAAGTCACGTCTGTAGACATGACAGGAAACGACGGTCGGTTGGCAGACGTGGCAATTGTCATCGAAGACAAACGAATATTCGTCACCATAGAGGATATCACAAGGGTCGTAAGGGCTGGTTTGATTCCTATTCCAGTTCTGAATCTGATTCCGAATCTGATTCCGAATCTGATTCTGAATCTGATTCCGAATCTGATTCTGAATCTGATTCCGAATCTGATTCCGAATCTGATTCTGGGTCTGATTTTGAGACTTATTCTGATTCCAGCTCTGGTTATGAATCTGATACTGATTCCAATTCTGATTCTGAGTCTACATCTGATTCTGATTCTGAGTTTAAATCACGTTGTGGTAAAGATCACGGAAAACCAGACATGGAAACTTACGAAACGTCTCATAAAAAATGCAGACATAATCATACAAACGGGATAAGAGGCAACTGCAACTGTCACACACACAGACACACACATACACATTCTGATTCCGAGTCTCATTCTGATTCTAACTCTGATTCTGATTCTAAGCCTGATTCTCATTATTATTCTAACTCTGATTCTGATTCTAAGCCTGATTCTCATTATTATTCTGACTATGATTTTGATTCTGAGTTAGGTTATGAGGAAGAAATAGAAAGTATTGAAACGTCTAGAGACGAGGAATTTGAAGAGGAGTCGGAATCATTCGAATTTGACGAGACTAGCCTGGATAGCTCATGTATCGACAATTCTACTTCATCCTCAACCAAAGGAGCCAGTTGTAGTACCTACAATGACACTGATACCAATCAAGGAAACTGCTCCTGCAATGCTTCTGGAACCAACAAAACTTGCTCTTGCAATGCTTCTGGAACCAATAAAACTTGTTCTTGCAATTCTTCTGGAACCAATAAAAATTGCTCTTGCTCTTGCAACACTTCTGGAGCCAATAAAACTTGCTCTTGCAATTCTTCTGGAACCAATAAAAATTGCTCTTGCTCTTGCAACACTTCTGGAGCCAATAAAACTTGCTCTTGCAATTCTTCTGGAACCAATAAAAATTGCTCTTGCTCTTGCAACACTTCTGGAGCCAATAAAACTTGCTCTTGCAATTCTTCTGGAACCAATAAAAATTGCTCTTGCTCTTGCAACACTTCTGGAGCCAATAAAACTTGCTCTTGCAATTCTTCTGGAACCAATAAAAATTGCTCTTGCTCTTGCAACACTTCTGGAGCCAATAAAACTTGCTCTTGCAATTCTTCTGGAACCAATAAAAATTGCTCTTGCTCTTGCAACACTTCTGGAGCCAATAAAACTTGCTCTTGCAATTCTTCTGGAACCAATAAAAATTGCTCTTGCTCTTGCAACACTTCTGGAGCCAATAAAAATTGCTCTTGCTCTTGCAACACTTCTGGAGCCAATAAAACTTGCTCTTGCAATTCTTCTGGAACCAATAAAAATTGCTCTTGCTCTTGCAACACTTCTGGAGCCAATAAAAATTGCTCTTGCTCTTGCAACACTTCTGGAGCCAATAAAACTTGCTCTTGCAATTCTTCTGGAACCAATAAAAATTGCTCTTGCTCTTGCAACACTTCTGGAGCCAATAAAAATTGCTCTTGCTCTTGCAACACTTCTGGAGCCAATAAAACTTGCTCTTGCAATTCTTCTGGAACCAATAAAAATTGCTCTTGCTCTTGCAACACTTCTGGAGCCAATAAAAATTGCTCTTGCTCTTGCAACACTTCTGGAGCCAATAAAACTTGCTCTTGCAATTCTTCTGGAACCAATAAAAATTGCTCTTGCTCTTGCAACACTTCTGGAGCCAATAAAACTTGCTCTTGCAATTCTTCTGGAACCAATAAAAATTGCTCTTGCTCTTGCAACACTTCTGGAACCAATACAACTTGCTCTTGTAGCAACTGCCAGTGCCGTTCTGTCTGTCACTGTCACAACTGTTCATGTAACGGTAGCAGTAATTCAACTGCAGGACAAAGCGGCAATGGAACATCTTCAAGCGAATGTGGCTGTAGATGCAACAATAATAGTTCAACGACTAGTACAACATGCCAGCATAACCAAACCTGCCACTCATGCCATACCAACGGGACAGGAGGCAACTGCACTTGTGCTAAACATTCTTCTCGAAGCAATATACACATTCAAGACACCGAACGTATTATTGATAGGAAGATAATAAAACATTACAGGAATGGGACTGTGGTGGTCGAAGAAGAAGAATCACATGCTTTTCAAGTTAAAAAAAAAGAAGATAACTGTTCTGAGACTGTCGGTAAAGGGTTAAGCATAGTTAAGAAACATCAAAGGTTAGATGAGCTTAAGCTAGAAGGGAATAAAACTCACGCTATCAGAAAAAGCCCAAATTGTGAAGGTACAGTGCAAATAGAAGAATCTGTAACTGAGAATGAAAATTTTGATTTGAATCATGAAAGTGTTGACAGTGAGAAAATTCGTAACAAATGTGGTAGCAATGAGACCATTAATTGTGCAAATGACAAAATGAATTGCAAAACTCATTATGAGGACAAAAGGGTTGATGTAAAACCTAAGAATTGTTAAGAATAAGTTCACATATTTAATTCTGCCTTCGTAGCAGCGAATGTAGTACTTGCAAAATGGCGGTTTCGAGAAAAACTCGGCTAAGTAATAATTTCACACGAAATGATGCGTTTTTCCTTATTCCATGTTTCAGCCATCTACGTATAGCTAAAAGTAATTTATGGCAAAAACAGAAAATCGATTACTGCATTTCTTATTACGAGGTTAGAATTAATGAAGACCAATCATGTTTAAAAAACTTAATATAATTCAAATTATATTTATTTAAGCATCATCATCGTCCTGTCCTTACTCTTTATTATTTCTTACGCAATAAATTCATCTTTTCTTTGGTCTTCGTCTCCTTCATCCCATCCATCAGCATTTATTACCATCTTAGTTACATAAGTATAAAACTGTTAATATATAAATTAAAGATCATTTTATAATAATATTGTAGTATTCATTTGCACGTACAGTCAGTATCCAGCCCAGCAATATATATTTTTTTCTGGTGTGTGGGAGAACTGCCTCCCGCTCTGGGCAGGACGGTACGGAGTAGGTACTTTTGAACCACCCGCAGCTCACACGCCCACTTGCCCTCTACGAAGGGTCAGATAATGTTGGGCACTGACTGTACAAATAAAATGAGGTCATTAATGATTGACGAATTATTTTTATCAGATAATTTTAAGTATTTTCTAGTTACGAATATTGTTTAGTGCTATCATTTATTTTAGATATCATGACGACCACGGCATATAATAATTAATTATTGTATAGTTTATATTGAAAAGAAATAAAAGCTGAAAAGTAAATTTTTGTGCAGTTTTTCTCTGAATAAAATCCCTAATCTTGTTTTTTTTAATTTATTGCTGAATTTTTACTTTCAAATTTTAAATTTGAATACCTACTTACATTAATACACACACCGTGTCTGCTACTGATAAATGCCTGATGAAAAACCCAATAACACTTTGGTCGACCCGGGAATCAAACCCAGGATCCCATGCTTAGCAGTCACACTTGCAACCTCATGACCAATGTCAGCCTATGTTGCTTAGGTCGGTCTGTGGATGGGTGACCGCCCGACATACCGAGTTTCCTCCGTGCCTCGGAAAGCACGGCTCGCTTCGCTCGCCACGCCACCTCCCCCCTTCGCTCCACTCGGTCTCGCAGGTTCGCTCCGCTCAGGACCTACCTACCACCGGAAAGCTATCATGACATTATCCCTACGCTACGGGAGGCTGTTGGTCCCGGCTGCCATATATAATATAGATCTTTGGCAGTCGTTACAGGTAGTCAGTGACCCGAAATTCTGACATCCAGTCTTACCAAAGGATATTGTATTACCTAGTATTAACTGGGTTGTGGAGGTCAGATAGGCAGTCGCTCCATGTAAAATACTGGTATTCAGCTGCATCCGGTTAGACTGGAAGCCGACCCCAATATAGTTGGGAAAAGGCTAGGCAGATGATAATCCAAGACCGTAAAATCGTTTCTCTGGGACTTCGTCGGGCTTCATTGTCTCGGCGCTTTCTTGTGGTGGCCACTGTTGATTCTGGCTAACAGGAGTTACAGTGGTTTGGGAACAAGTATTTGTGTGGCCTACAGATAGGTGTTTCGGGTCTGGGTATTTGTGTATGTGAGTTTAATGTTTGTGAACGCACCCACGATACCTACAGAAGAAATTCCTAGTCTGGGGCAACGTTTTAAAAAAAAAAATAGTGTATAAAAAAAGTCAATAAAAATCTGAAGGGGAAGACATTTGTATGAAGAATAGCACCACCGCGTTCCCCTTAAATTTCAGAAAGTCTTCTAAATACTATATTTAGGTGATCTGTTTTGCTAATAGTTCGGTAGAACATCAAAGATGCTGTTTATATCAATTTGTATAAGCTATTAAACAAATTACATGTATTCCTGGTGTTATGGTAACCATAAGTTAGGTAAATATTGGACAGTCCTTTATTACATCAGTAAATATATTCATAGCACGTTGTGTAAGAAAGTTGCCTAATAACAGGACTAATCAACATAATCATCAGCCTATAATGTTCCCACTGCAGGGACTGCCTCCTCTCTAGGAGAGGGATAGGCTTAAATCCACCACACGGGCCCAGTGCGGGTTGGTAGATGTCACATACTACGAATTTATTGGTTTTAAGACGGCATGTCTTAAAACAAATAAATTCCTTATTTCCTCACGATGTTTTTGTGCACCATTGTGAGAGCAGTGGTGATGAAATAAATTACACTATACACTATTACAAATTACATTATATTTCGTTATTTTATTTTATTTTAAAACTACAAACTTTACTTTGTTTTTTTTTTTATTTTTTTGTTAGATTTGATTACAGACAGATAATAAGACGGTGTAAAATAAAAACTTGTAAAAATGGTGGTGCGCTTTTAATGATTATGTATTTTTTTTGCAAATAGACTTTTTACAAACACTTTTAAAAGTCACTTTTTTATTAAAACTAGATGTGGCCGGTGTTTCGTTCCTGACTACTCTGAGAAGAAACATCCGAAACAAACTCAGAGGTCATAGTCTCTTTTAAAGTCCAGACATTTGTGGACTGTCCCAAATTCTCCGCCAAACACAGTCACCCTAAGAGCACGTGCCTTTGGAAACCACATGGCCCGGTGGCGGATGCAAAGTGTAAACTGTTTGTTACACATATATAATATATATAGATACCTTATATACTCACTATTTATAGACAGGTGTACCTGAGACTGGCTGAGACGAAGAGATACTTGGGCTACAGGTTTTTCGCAAGAGATACCGCGGCCTCGACATAAAGGGCTAAGAAGGAACATGGGTGGTTTTTAGTCAGTAGAAGTCTGACACTCCCTTTCGCTCTGCCCAAGAGCAGGAGGGGTTATTTGATGATTTCCAACCCGCCAAAAAAAAAAAGACCTAAAGATACCAACGTTTTTATTTTATAACATAATTTAACAGCAGTGATGGCCCAGCGGTGGCGGCCCCGACTTACGAACAGTGAGTCGTGGGTTCGAACCCAGTCAGGCGCTTTACTTTGTGTAATTTATTTCATCACCACTGCTCTCCAAACGGTGAAGGAAAACATCGTGAGGAAACCGGCATGTCTGGAAGACACGTGACATCTACCAACCGCACTGGCCCCCCTGTTGGAATTAGTTGTTGTAACAAAATAACCTGCACGAAGTTCGGACCAGCCAAGATAATTTGATTGCACTGCATGTATGTATGTGTATAATGCAATCGTACAATTACAATAATTCTAACTGTGACATTTTAATTTCAAGTTCTTTTAGACAAATTGTTAACATATTTTATAACATTTTGCGTGCCTATTTCCAGGCAGGATGTACATAGCTCACTTCTTTTTACGAGTACTAAAATCACCAAATGACCCCCCCCCCCCTCCCCTCTTGGGCAGAGCGAAGGGGAGTGTCAGACTTCTACTGACTAAAAACCGAACCCATGTTCCTTCTTTGCCCTTGTGCCGAGGCCACGTCATCTAGTACTAAAATCCGAGTACTATACCTGTATTTTAATTTAACCTACATTCATTGCAAATAAATGATTTGATTTGCTGGCTGGTCCGGAATTCGTGAAATCCTGGCATAATCAGCATGTAACGTCCCCACTGCTGGGACACAGGCCTCCTCTCCATGAGAGGGAATGTGGTGTAAGCCACTACGCGGGTCCTGTCAGGGTATTCTTCAGCCAGTTGTCCGGCACTGGTCACTTGAATAATGAGGACCATGGACCTAATTTTTTTTACAGAGTAACATTCTACACTTTTTTTATTAGGTACACTTTTCCCCCTTATTAGGGAGGACTTTTAGGGGGGATTTGTGGAATAAGTATTTTTTCCGATTCCAGTTTCCCTCCCTAAGGAGGTATTATCAGGGGAGAACAAGACAAGAGAAGAAGACTTTTTTTTGAATCCACTTTGATTTGTGGAATAAGCCAGATTCTCTAAGGAGGGAATCGTGGAATAACTCAAAATGGCAATTGGACTATCTGGCCTTTTTTTTACATTCGGCTCCAGCTTTCCCCCCTGAGGGGGACTCTCTCAGGGAAGAAAAGTGGAATAAGCCAGCATGAGGCCCTAGGTTTGTTTCACAGATCGGGTACAGTCTTGACTGGCCTGTTGGTCTAGTGGTTAGTGACCCTAACTGCTATGCCGGAGGTCGTGGGTTCGATTCCCACCCAGGACAAATGTTTGTGTGATGAGCACGATCATTTGTTCTGTGTCTGGGTGTAATTTATCTTTAATATGTATGTATTTAGAAATATATAAGTATGTTTATCAGTTGTCTAGTACCCATAACACAAGCTCTGCTTAGCTTGGGACTAGATGGCGTTGTGATAGTTGTGGAATATTATTATGTATTATTATTTTTAACCGACTTCAAAAAAAGGAGGAGGTTATCAATTAGACTGTTTTTTTTTATGTTTGTTAGCTCATAACTTGCGACTGGGTGAACTGATTTTCATGATTCTTTTTTCATTTGAAAGGTGCTTTCCGTGTGGTCCCATTGTCACCGTTTCAATATCTGATGATGGGATCTTGTAGAAATCGGGGGAACTCTTCAATAAATAACAGCAGATTAACCGCGATTGTTGCTATAGCATATCTAAGCATTGTTTACGCCATCACACAACATAATATCACGCCTGTACTCACTACAAAGGTTATAAAAACTATTTGGTGAAGATCTGATGAAGAACTTCGGAGATAGGCAACGGAACTCCTCAATTAATGATAGCAAATGGACTGGGATAGCTGAAATCTCATGACTGTCTATTGTTTACACCAGTTCATAACATAACATCACGCCGGTACGTTGTGAACCGACTTCGACAAAAATAAAACACAAAAAAGTGAAAAATAAAAAATCAGCTTCTGAAGTCGGTGACTTTTGTTTTTGCCACCGACTTCTGAAGCAGATTTTTTATTTTTCACTTTTTTGTGTTTTATTTTTGTCGAAGTCGGTTTAATTTTTTGTAAAAAAGTTTTTATTTTTCACTTTTTAGGGTCATACTCAGAAAAAGTGTACATTTGGTGTCTTTTCTTGTCCCGCAACTTCATATTCACGTAAATATTTAGTAAAATGATATATTTTCTTTTATCCCCCCTTTTTGTTCTATTAGTTTAATAATATGATGATTTCTCTGGTATTTTCAATTAAATTTTCAATATAAGATTAAATTTTTCGATTGTCAAAACATTGTTAAAAATATCTTCATACATTTTTTTTGTGTCCCAATGACGATTACATATTTTCAGAGATGAATTGTTACGAAAATTCATCGCTTTTTTAACATTGACTGCGGTTATGTTATTCTTGTTGAATCAAGTAACTAAATAAGACCAATTTTATCCGTAAATCATATACAGAAGGATTTATTTTAATTAAACAAACATTGTCCCAAAATTATGAAGTTTCGTTAATCAGGGTTAGTAACGCGTGATAAAATTTGAAAAGCAATGACTTATTGTGGCATATTTATGTTTTTCTATTCTGGCAACATTATTACTTACGCCAAAATCACTGTCGCGGCAGTCATTGTGCTATCGCCGTAGTCATGAAGTCAAGACGTTTATCAAGTGAATATTACAAAAAATACCTCAGGGTTATAAACGGCTATTATTTAAGAAAGTTTATTACATTTTTTGTTTACTTACTTTGTTCTTTTCATACTTTTTGTATTATCTTAACGAATACGCTCAGTGCTTGCGTGGTAAACTCGTGGTTTACGTAAAAATATTTTTAGAGGTTAGAAATTCTCAAATTTTATTCTCATTTTCTTTATATTGAGCAACGTTACGAAACTGAGAAATTGTTAAGCTTAGTTCACAAAAACTAAAAGTGCATATCTATAATTATATCTGTGTATTACACAGGTATAGTTTCCGACAGGTTTTTTAATACCAATGTTTATGGTATTTTTATTTTTATTAATCTAAATAAGACTGATAAGCCAAATATAATCAGGTGTTTTATTCGCCCAATCCATGTGCACCATTAAAATGTACACTTTATCTGAGTATGACCCTTTAGTGGTTCACATGTGCTTTTATTTTTCGGTTTTATTTTTCTTTTCTTTTTTTTTAAACGTTGTAATTTCTCCTGTATTATTTGTTAATTAAGTGTTTTTTTTTCATCTGGAATTTCTCAGTAGCGGCGACGGAGTCTGCATTTGTCCCGTTTGATGGCAATAGGCTCGCCCCCTATTACATGGCACTTAAGCACTGGTGTACTATTAGGTGTACCTACCTACCTCTGCCTAAACCTTTATGTTAAGAATAAATAAAACAAAATACGAATTATTATTTACATAGATATATTTGGCACTAAAGTCTTTGGTACAGTTCATTATTATTAAGTACAAGTATTTTACATTTATATGTAAGTATATAACTAAAGTATATAAAACTAAAATAACTTTAATACAAAAGCAATAATATGTATATGTCACGGGTAATACCCGAAGTGCGGCTGCACCTAGTTTTAGCCGGTTAGAACTAGGTGTAGCCACTTACTCTTGGTTAAACCTAGTACGAGCCGATTGTTTTCGGGTAAAACTAGGTCTATCCTTCATCATGCCGGCTACAACTAGGTTCGGCCGGATAAAACTAGGTCTATCCGATATCACGACCGTCTCGCGGCAGTATGACTTTATGGGCGGCATGGGCACCGGGCCGTAGGCCGACGAAGGAGGCCGGCGGAGGCTTGGCACTTCGGGGACAGAAGACATTAGTGTTATATATATACGCGAGTGAAGCGAGCGCGCGTCATGGAGTACATATGCGAGGATAGACCTAGTTTTACCCGAAAACCATCGGCTCGTACTAGGTTTAACCAAGAGTAAGTGGCTACACCTAGTTCTTACCGGCTAAAACTAGGTGTAGCCGCACTTCGGGTATTAGCCGTAACATAAACACTTGGCAAAGATCGAATGCGAATTTCTCGTGATATAACGATTGCAATTCCAAGATATGACCTACTTTATGATAACTAGGCTTTCATCATCATCATCATCATCAGCTAGAAGACACCCACTTTGAACAAAAGCCTCCCCCATAGAACACCATAACGAACGGCAACCTGCCGTTTGTATCCACCGGTTGCCCGCGACTCTCACGATGTCGTCGGTCCACCTGGTGAGAGGCCTACCAACACTGCGTCTTCCGATTCATGGTGACATTTGTTTCAGCTTATCTCCAAAACGGCTAGACCGATTTTGACGAGACTTTTACTGGCCGATAGGTAAAGTTATAACGAGTATTATTGCACCAGCTTTTAATAATACATTTTTATTTATAGTCCTAATTATTGCATATGCATGAGTATTTATTTACATAATGTGTGATCCAAAAGATAAATTAAAAAAATTAGTGCTCTAGGCTTATTTTGGCTTCTTTTGGCGGGTCTATCGCGGTCATGAAAATGATTTTTTTTTGCTAAGTTTACTTCATCTTGTAGCAAGACCCATAACATATAGTAATATAGTATACTGTATATGTAATAATATACTGTTGGCTCAAAGTCACGCCATCAGCCAGTAGCCGTGCGGTTTGCATCCGGTCGACGTACGGCAACCGACAGAAGTTCATAAAACGAGGCGAGCGGCGGTGCAGCGGTCACTTTTTGCTTGGACGGCGCTCGGAAAGGACTTGCTACCCGACTATTATCGTGTGCTTCGCTAATTTTGGTTTATGTTTTTGCTCGTGTACTGATTATTCCATTTGCTAGTGCTATTTCTATTTGATTATTGTTTAAAATGTTTGTCTTGATATTTTTGTAAAAGTGTAATTCAAAAGATATTAAACATTGTTTATTTTGTTCACGTATTTCACTTCTGATTCCTAATAATACAGTATAATATGCAGAGTAGTAAATACTCCCTGTGAGGGTAAGAGCCCTGCCGGGGCTGTGGGTTGTTCAAAAGAAATACCGCGACCCAGGACACAAAGGGCTAAGAAGGAACATGGGTGGTTTTTTGTCAGTAGAAGTCTGACAGTCCCTTCCGCTCCGCCCAGGGCGGGAGAAGTCGTTTGATGAATTCCCAAGCTCCAAATAAAACAGGGTAAGAACGCTATATCTTTATCTTTTTTTTTTTGGTGGGTGGAAAATCATCGAATAAACCCCCCCGCTCTTGGGCAGAGCGAAGGGGAGTGTCAGACTTCTACTGACTAAAAACCAAACCCATGTTCCTTCTTCGCCCTTGTGTCGGAGCCGCGTTAACCTTTCGACAAACCACAGCCCCGACGGGAACCACAGCCCCGACGGGTATATATTTATCTTTACATAGTATCATGGAGCACAATAACCAGCATAGTATAAAACAAAGTTACTCCCGCTGTTTGTACGCTTAGATCTTTTAAACTACGAAACAGATTATAATGCAGTTTTCAGCAATGGATAGAGTGATTCAAGAGAAATGTTTCTATGAAGTATACATCTATATCTAAATTGCACAAGTGCAAAGCCGGGGCCGGTCGCTATTATATAATAGTATAGTAAGTATATAATAATAACTTAAGTCTGTAGATTCTGTTCGCTTTTAAGTTCTAACGCCCAAACATGTTGTGGCCAGCCGGTCCTGCCTTTGCTTCTTTTCTCTGCTGTTGCGTTTTGCTGTAACAAAGAAAATAGTAACATGATTATATAAACCTTCATTTGACCTATTTCAAAAAACGAGATTCAAAAAAAAATTGGCCTACACCGAGGTAGTTATAATAATATGTATGCATGTAGAAATAAATGTGTATAATCTGAATTTAAAACTGTTTAATTTGAAATGAAGAAAACCACCCCGTCTTATAATTTTAAGTAACATAATAAAAAAACAAAAAGATCATAGACAAAGATCTTCCTCAAATATTTTTTTACCATAGACTAAGTAATTTCACGGACAAACAGATATTTTTGTAGTAGCCACGTGTTCCAAATTATGATAGTTTACGCCAGTCGTAAAAAATAATACAGAAAAACTTTTGCTGTTCATGCACGGTAGCTAGCAGATATTTTTTGTGTGCTACTTCAGTACTTGAGATTGACATTTTTGGATTTATGTAACTTGTTAAAGGGACTTTTTATCTCGTAGGGGTTGAAAGACAGCACCTATCTACGTTTTTTTTGCAAGTAACTGTTCGTTGTGAAAATGGGTTACTTGCAGAGTTTTGGTTTAGGTATGATAAATGACGTTTATTTTGCAAATAGGTTTTTACAAACACTTCGCCCGTCGGGGCTGTGGATATCGAAAGGTTACCGCGGCTCCGACACAAGGGCGAAGAAGATGGAACATGGGTTTGGTTTTTAGTCAGTAGAAGTCTGACACTCCCCTTCGCTCTGCCCAAGAGCGGGGGGGGGGGGTTATTCGATGATTTTCCACCCACCAAAAAAAAAAAGGTTACAGTCTCTTTTAAGGTCCAGACATATCTTGGTATGTCACATGACGACTATCCAAATTAGTATCATGGTCTTTTGAAGAAAGAACCACACACATTTGAGTGAACCAGTCCAGTCAATGCAAGCATTTGTCAGTTATTGAGCTAGCTCGTAACTCAATGAGCTCAAAGCCACATTAAACAGTGTTGGGAAATACAACACATCGTGAGAATCGCGGGCAACCGGTGGATGCAAACGGCAGGCTGCCGTTCCTTATGGCGTTTTATGGGAGAGGCCTTTGGTCCAGCAGTAAACGTCTTATATGGCTGATGATGTTCATAATATTATTATAGTTGCAGCTACTTAAGATGTCAATAGACGGTAGCCAACCAGAGTGTTGACTCGGTCAAGAATTACAATTGGGCCGCTAAATAAAATTCCAACCCGCGCCAGAATGTCTGCATCCTCATAACATAATATTTTAAATATATATAAAACAGTCATCCAATACACCTGTGTGTCTGTTTACTGTAGCACGTGACTTTTGTTTACATTATTATTTAACTACTTCCCTTGTTTCGACTTGTTTATAACAACGCCGGATGAGCGAAGAATCTTGCCAGGTTTGGCCTAATTTTGTAAAAAAGTATCTGTTTTTTTATGGAGTAAGGAGGTTAGTTTATGTCATACTACATTAGTAGAGTTAGTTCGTTTGATGAATGCTTGGTTGACGGATTCGTGAAGGCTACTTGTATACAAAATCAAATTAATATAAATATATGTGGCAAGTCATACCGCAAGAACTAGGAATATTAAAGCGGACTTTCCTAAGAAACAATAAGATTCTGGATGTTCTCCTCATTGGAGATGAATTTTAAATAACCTCACCTAGTTTTCTTTAGAACTAGCTGTTGCCAGCGGCTTCGCCCGCTACAACTCGAAACTTATCCCACGGGAAGATAAAATCGGGATAAATACTATCCTATGTGTTAATCCAGGTTATAAACTATCTGTATACCAAATTTTATCCAAATCCGTTCAGTAGTTTTTGCGTGAAAGAGTGACAAACTTTCGCGTTTATAATATTAGTAGGATAGGATTAGTAGGAATATTAGTATTATCATCATCTGCCTAGCCTTTTCCCGATTCCAGTACCAGGGGTCGATTTCCAGTCTATTTGGATGCAGCTGAATACCAGTTTTTTACATGGAGCGACTGTCTATATCTGACCTGTACAACCCAGTTAGTAACTGGGTACTAAGAAACCTTTGTTAGACTGGTTAAGACTTCCCTACCACTGGTAACGACTGTCATGCCAGTAGCACACCTCCGCTGCGAAACAACAATTGCGAAACCGCTGCGCGAGTTTCGCTGTACAACAGTACTACGGTCAACGGGCGGAGATGTAGACAGCTCCTGAGCAAATGAGCGAAATCGTGTTAGAAAGAGACAACATCATAGTCAGTTTTGTACGTTAGAGCAGGGAATTTCGCTCCTGTTTCGCCGCCCAAGAACTCGTAACTCACAGCGAAACTATTGCGGTTTCGCCCTTTGAGTTTCGCAGCGGAGGTGTGCTATAGGCATGGAGCACAATGCTATAGGCATCAAAGATCTACAAATCACAGCCGAGACAGAATCCGTCAAAAAATAAAAAAATAAAGTGTTTTTAAAAACCATAACCCTCCTTTGGCTTTGCCGTAGTCAGGTAATAAAAAACAGAATTAGATTATTAGATTTACCGAGAAAAATTCCATAAAAACGCTTGTATATCCGTGCGTTCCGGCTGTAAAATATTTGATAGCATTTGATTCGTCGGGCCATGTGGCTTAGCGTAATTATATAAATAGGGTTGGTCCAAGCTTTGGGCGATGAGCGATTTTAAAGGGGGCGTAATTTCCTCATCTGCCTTTAGCCTTTTCAATTGATATTTATTATAATTGGCTTTGACACCGAAAAACGACGGGGTGTTATAAGTTTGACGTGTCTGTGTGTGTCTGTCTGTGGGATCGCAGCTCCCGAATGTATTCATGAACCGATTTTGATTTTGTTAAAGGTGCATTAGTCGGGAGTGTACTAAGTTTGAAAATTGATTCAGCCGTGTAATAGTTTTTTAGGGTGAAAGAGGGGATGAATAAATTATAGTAAATGGGGTATCAAATGAAAGGATTTGATTTGTATATTATATTGAAATAAAAATACCGCCTACCTAAATCTTAGTTAAAAAGTGTAAAATATAACTTAAATTTAAGAAGTTATTAATAATATTATGACAAAAAAAAACTAAAAACCCCGACTAAAAAATCTGAAAATAAAACTTGGAAGCAGGCGGGGTCCATTCTATTTTCATTTCATAATTTAAAATTCAAATGAACCCCGCCTGCTTCCAAGTTTTGTTTAATTTAAAATGTGCTTGTTTTTTTTATTTTCGGTTTTTTCAGTCGGGTTTTTTAGTTTTTTAACAACTTTTTTTTATTTCCAACTTTTTAGTTCTTTTAAAATGTTTGATTTTTCCTTGGTCGCGTAAAATTCTTCGCAGATGATTTAACTTTTGTGTTTGTTTGTAGGATTTGTCACTTTGAATTTCTTTTAAACATAAGAGTATCCTCAACCGAAGACCTCGGTGTAACGTTTGATAGCAAACTGACGTTCCATACACACATTATAGGTTTGGCTAAGGAATCTTTCCGATGCTTAGGTTTTGTATTGCGTAACTGTCAAGGTTTTAATAACCAGGCAGTTATTAAGCTTTTGTTCAACGCATTAGTTCGGTGCAAGCTTGAAACTAGCGCTTGTGTGTGGAATCCTCACGAGGTTACCTATATGCTCATGCTGGAAAAGGTGCAAAAAGCTTTTCTCAGGTACCTCTACAAACGAGTGTTTGGATACTATCCCTATATATGTATCCTACAAAATTCCTTTTAGGATGTTTAAATTTTAATTCCCTTAAAGTTAGGCGGGCTGTTGACCAAATAACAACAGCGTATAAAATCATACATGGTCTCACCGACGCCTCAGACTTACATGCGGAGCTGTGTCAATTATTTGTTCCAAATAATTATAATTTTATTTTTATTTATTTATTTTTTTATTTATTAGGCACACCAACGAAATATTTATAATCGCTCTAGAAAGCACAAATTATTTAATGTCCCATTTTGTCGCACTGTAGCTCGGTCCACCTCCCCTATACCGCGTATGCTAACGATGCTCAACGCGCTCGTGGAGACAAACCCTGAATTGGATTTGTTAGCTGATGAATGGAAGATGATAATGTTAGAATGCTTGTGGTTTTGCGAGAAGACCGAATAAAAGGATAAGTTAATTTAGTGTTAATGGCTTTTGCTGTACTAAATGTAAATAAATAAATAATATAAGTGTTGTATATTTTGTAATCTCCTTTTAAAACCCTTCATTTTGATACCCTACTCGATGGTACTGGAAATAAAAAAAAATTGAACTCCGCGATACGGCCCCCAAAATCCGCAATTTTCCTTTGTTTTTTTTTTAATTTTAATGTAACCAGTGACACTCGCGCCATTAAGACGAATCTAACGACGTATATTTTATTCAAATTCCTTCATCGAGTTATGAGGGAACAAAGAAACGGACATAAGTACATACATACATTACTTTCATACATACATACACGTCAAACACATAACCCTCCTTTTGGGTTTCGCCGCAGTCGGGTAAAAAGGCATGAGCTTGGTCAACTGAAGTCAACTCACAAGTCATATGAGACAAAATCAGCTTTGAGCTGCAGTGTCGCAACAAGAAAAAAAGAAACCTTGCCACAAATTACCAACTTAATCAATAAAATTAACTAAACCAAGTTCTAAGTCAACGAAAATCCAGTGAAAAGAGAATGTACCAAAAACATCTGTTTATCTCAGTTGTAAATTATTTGATAGCTCGCGAATGGTAGGGCCATGTGGCAGAATGTAATTTTATCATGCGATGTGGCCTAAGCTAGCGGCGATAGCGGGATTAATGGTAATATATAATTTAGGAAGTAACTTATAATACGAGGAAGTCATCATCATCATCAGCCTATATGTTCCCATTGTACGGACCCTCCTCTGTAGGGTGGGCAAATGACTAATCCTCCAAGCGGTCCCAGTGCGGATTGGTAGATATCACATGTATTCGATTTTTTTGGTTCTAATCTAAGACATGCGTTACCTCGTGATGTTTTCCTTAAAAAAAAAGTAATGCGTCTGGTTCGAACCTTATGAGAAAGTATTAATTGGCAATAGACATTTATTTTTGCCCGACTGCGACGATGCCCAAAAGGAGGGTTACGTGTTTGTTATTTTTTGTATTTATCTGTGCAGGCCTGTAATAAGTAATTTGGCTATAAACTCGAGTGTAAATTGTAAAGTTATTAAGGCTTTTGTAATATGTAAAAAATCAAATAAAGCCACAAAATTCGACGCCCCTTTTCTGCAGTTCCGATTGCTCACTGAGAATTTCCGAGAGAACGAATATGTTTTTCATTGTGTGTATACGAAATTGTTTAAAGTAATAAACAAAGGAGCATAATGAGTGATGCGTACCGTTTGTATAGGCTCAGAGGCGAAGGAAACAAAATGACGCACGTGCCTGTCACATCACCTGAGGTCGTGACATGGGTATTAGGGATCCTGTTCGAAGTTTGAACTAAAAGGCTAGGTACACACTGACAGGTATCTTACTTACCGCCTAGAGCCCAGCGATTGGCCTAGCGAATAGCGAATTGAATCGAACATTCTATATCTTTCGCATACGGCCGCACTGCGTGCTTGGTGCCTTCGCTTACAAGTAGCAACTGGCGCTAAAGCCACCTGTTAGTGCATACGAATTACTTTTTTTGGGGTAAAAGCCATCTAAAACCGCTTTCTTTTATACCTTGTACCACGCCCCGCCACGCGCTGGACTACATAATTACAAATTGATAGAGAACTACACAATATAAATACATTTATAGGCGTACCTGGTATCTGTCTACCAGTGACGTAGCCCCGTCTAGCCAGAATAACAGTGATGAAATACAAGGAGAAACTCGTGCCTAGATAAAAGCAGCTACTCGAATAAATTCTCAGGTAAAACTGCGCTCCCGTCGGGGCTGCGAGTTGTTCGAAAGAGATACCGCCTCGGAAACAAAGGGCTAAGAAGGAACATGGGTGGTTTTTAGTCAGTAGAAGTCTAACACTCCCCTTCGCTCTGCCCAGAGTGGGACGAGTCATTTGATAATTTCCCAACCTCCAAAAAAAAAGGCTAAAGCGTGCGAATTCGCCGCTAGAGGCGCTAGTGTAGCGTGAGGTCTCCGAAATGTCACTTGTCACTTTAATGGGTGGGCTGCGCGGTTCTATTTATTTCATATAGGTTTAATTTTGAGGTATTACAAAATATTTAATTTAAAACATCCTTATAAGGCAAATACGAGTTACGGATCAATGAATGTCAATGCTTTAAAAGTGGAACTAAGAAAAAGAGGTGCAAAGTTAAGCAGACTGACAGAACAGCTAATTCAGAGGTTTGTTTAAAATATTTTGTCGAAATTAAGCTTCTTCACCGAGTTTACGGCTATGTTTTTCTTTTTTTACAGTTTAGAGTTCTTTTGATCGGAACCTCACTCGCCAGTGGCGCCAACTAGTGAGCACAAAAACGGTAGTCTCATTACCCGAAATAATCACCGCAGTCAACCATCAGTCTCGTGGTGAGACCGTCGGACTGAGTCAGGGTGTAAAGTTCCTCATTCTCCATAGAAAAGGGAGGATCCTCCGACCGGACGGGTGTTGTGTCCGGCGGGCTAACTGCCCGACAGTTGTAATATGTCGCGGATTATGTTCATAGCGCGATGTAGGATTTTCTGTCGATCGTTGTGGTAGATTGAATGTTTTAGGTGTTGCGATAGATGTCGCTAGTCGCCACAGTCTCAAGTTCGAACCCAAGACGCACCTCTGATTTTTCGATTCAAGTGCGTATTGTTTAATGATCACTTGTTTTAGTAAAGGAAAACATCGTGAGGAAACCAGCATGCTAGATATATCTCAGATATATATCTCAACGACATGTTAAGCCAAGTCAGAACCACTCGGACGGCATCAAAACTTTGACACCTGAGGCTTACCACACGATGAAGAAAGAACCACAGCTAAACATAAAGGTACTTGAAGTTGGTAGCCGACTGCACGCAGCAGCAGCAGACGACGTGTCGCGGCGACACGACTGGTTTCTACGTATTTCTATGAAATTCCCTCCGTTAGCGACATGAAGCTAGCGACGCGTCGTCGAGCGGCAGACGCACGTGTCGTCCGACCGCAGATCAGTAGTGCCCTTAAATAACAGAAACAACAGGAGATATGTCCTTTAGCCGAAAATGTATCGGAACGTGTGTCTTCAGTTTACACACGCAGAGCAGTAAAACAATTGATATACGCTGCACTCGGAACCAACTGGATGATCTGCACACGCATCTGCAGTTGTCGTCTGCAGTCGGGTTCAAAATCATGACCAGCTGCAGCGACATGACGCGACGACGTGTCGTTATGACATGAAGCGACGACATGTCGTCTGCTGCTGCTGCGTGCACTACCAACTTGTAGGTACCTTTAGGAACACTGAATGACAGAACATAAGTACATAACCTCACACCTGTAATCCCTGTAATTTACTTTTATCAGCATCAATAACTAACTAATTAGATTCTAATCTACTATCCCGAAACCCCAATACGCCCAGACTTTGAACATTTAAAAATAAACCGCTATATAATACGCATGCATTGAAGTGCACGCCGCCATTCTCTTGGGAATCAAGTGTTATCTACTAGCATGTGTGGAGTTCAAGTGCAGCACTCACTGGCGCCAGCGGCTTGAACGTGACGCGAGTTAGTTGTATGTGTCACTTGTTGGTATGTTTTATAGTTCCAATCTGTGCTTCTAATGGTTTGGTTTATTCTTTATTCTTTCTTTATCGGATGTTTAGTATTTGGGAGTATGAGGAGCAGGGTGTAAAGTTCTCCATCCCCCATAGAAAAGGGAGGATCCTCCGGCCAGACAGGTGTTGTGTCTGTTGGGCTAACTGCCCGACATTTGTAAGTCGGGATTTTCTGGCTAATGTCGCGGAAAATGTTCATAGCGCGATGTAGGAATTTCGCCAATTAGTTCACAGGTGTTGCGATAGATGTCGCCACAAGTACCTAACTTACTTAAACTTTTTTTTCTATTTTGGAGGGTGGGAAATCATCAAATGACTCCTCCCGCTCTTGGGCAGAGCGGTAGGGAGTGTCAGACTTCTACTGACTAAAAACCACCCATGTTCCTTCTTAGCCCTTTATGTCGAGGCCGCGGTATCTCTTGCGAACAACCCGCAGCCCCAACAGAATTAGTATCTGTCAAAGTTTTCTGCCGCCAATGGGCCTTTGACAGACAGGCCTCTGGCTTTACATACCTACTGTCGAGAAATAATTTTATTACCTGAGGTATGCTGGTTTCCCGTCGGCGCCGCGGATTTTAGTACTAGATGACGTGGCCTCGGCACAAGGGCAAAGAAGGAACATGGGTTCGGTTTTTAGTCAGTAGAAGTCTGACACTCCCCTTCGCTCTGCCCAAGAGCGGGGGGGGGGGGGGGGGTCAATATTTTGAGTGATATAATTGGCTGGTGTTGGACTGTTGGTGATAAATCAGTTGTCCAATCAGAGCAGTTGGTGAAAAATGGATGAAAAAATATGGAAACTATTTTTTTTTCATATATTAAATGGGCTCTTGACCTCAATCTTGCCCTAAGTGCAGAGATGAGGTCGACGATGGAACGAGCTTACCCAGAAGAAGCCTATTTACTCGCGACTTAAATAGATTGGGGTTGATGAACTCGGTAAGACCGACGCAGGCGGGGTGTTCCACTCCTTGGCTGTACGAATAATGAAAGATTTTTAGCAAAACGCTTCGTACGAATGTGTGTAACATCGACAAGGTATGGGTGATAACCTGCACTACGCCTAGTCTCTCGATGGAAGAAGGGAGATGGTGGAATAAGCTCGTGGAGCTCTTGCGCACACTCTCCGAAGTACAGTATGTAGAAGACCGACAGACATGCAACTTTGCGCCGGTGGGCCAGGCTATGTAGCTTGGCAAATAATTAATTACCTACGTGATGGAAAACACCGTGATGAACCCAGCATGAGAGATATTTCTCGATGGCATGTAAAGCCAAGTCAGAGATCATGGGTGGCATAAAAACTCTAACATTAAGTTAAGTACTAATTAACCATGATAAAGAATTCGAAAGCATTTCATTTCAAAATCTGGGAAGAATGAAAATCAAAGCTACACAAATTCTTGAAACTGAAAACAACAATATTCATGATTTATGACTGGAGGATGAATAATAAAACAAACAGATGCCTACAAAACAGTTACTAAACTAATATTTTTGTACTCTGATGTATTATGGCAGGAAATTATATTATACTATCATAAAAATGTTTACGAATGAGTTTTATGGAGTAAGTTTTGGAAATTGTAAAAATTCTGTGGTTTGCTTTCAAGAATCAAGATTATCTTAGAATAGCATTTCACCCGCGACATCGTCTACGTGTATTTTAAAAATATAACATAGCTTATGACAATCACAAATAATTTGGCTTTCTAAAGGTAAAAGAAATTTCAAAATCGGATTAGTAGACCAGAGATTAGCCCCTACAAACATCAGCTTCAGGATACTAGGTTATGATAGAACCCAAAGAAGTCGCTTGAGTTCCCTCCCACCAAAAAGTAGTAAGCTACCATAAAGCGTAAAGAGCTCACCTGATTTCCCTCAATTTCGTCTCCTAGATGACAATCAGCTTCTATCAAGCTTTGATAGACCTTAAATCACTCACTTGAGATCCCTTTCACAATTGACTTCCACACAAAAGTATTAGGTTACCATGAAATGTAAAGGGCTCACCTGATTTCCTTCAAAAGTCCTTCTAGGTGCCATCAGCTTCAAGAGGCTATCGAAGAAGCCACTGAGCTTCTATAAAAGCGTTCCCTCCCACCCAAAAGTACTAGGCTACCATTAAATGTAGTAGAGAGCTTACCTAATTTCCCCCAAGAGTCCGCCTCTAAAGTTTCATTCAGCTTCAAATAAAAAAAAAATCTTCAAGGAAGACCTGAGCTTCTTCAAAAGTGTCCCCTCATAGGCAACCATAAAAGCAAAGAGCTCACCTGATTTTCTTCAACAGTCATTTATAGATGGTAATAATTACAAATTAGTTTCAAGGATACTAGAATTTGATGGAACCCATAAGTTACCTCAACCTTCTTCAAAAGTGTACCGTCCCACCTAAAAGTACTAGGCTACTATGAAACGCAAAGAGCTCACCTGATTTCCTTCAACAGTTCGTCTCCTAGGTGGTGTGTGATGCAGGTCAGCCCTGAAGCCCCCGGCAGGTTCTCCATCCGTTTCTAGCACCTTCAGCAGGTAGGAGATGTAGGAGGTCGCCAGCCGGAGCGTCTTGATCTAACAGGAGAGGAAAGGTTAATGTCCGATTAAAAATTGAGAATGGAACGGTGACTTCTGGGTGAGGGACGTTTTTGTTGGTACTTTTTTCTAATAATTTCCTATCGTGCCCTGTATTCACAATCACAATCACTTCTATCTTTTTTTGGCATTATGAAAATGAGTGAGATAGATATACAACTTGCCGAATCGAATCGAAGTGTCTGTGAATTAGGGGACTGATCTGGTAAATAAAAAAAAGGACAATTTCATCAAAAAACTCAACCCGATTAGGTGATTTCATCTAAACTGCCGGACGCTTTTTTTTTTTTTCTTATTGATAGGTTCGCGTTTGACCACTATCTCACCTGATGGAAAGTGATGATGCGGTCGACGATGGAGCACGCTTACCTAGAAGTAACCTATTCACTCCACCTTAAGAAACTTCTTAAGCTATCAGTGGGCCTATCTACCAGCTCAAGTACCAACAGAAAGTCTTCAAACCCAGAAATCGTACTAACCTTAGTCATCTTTGTGTCAGGAAGGACGTTAGGGATATGCTGTCTGAGACTCGAGAACGCACTGTTGATGCTCTGCGATCTCTTTCGCACCATCTGGTAATGTCAGATGATAGAGTGAGACGGAGGTATGTCCGTCGATGTCGGTTGAAGTTTGTAGGCTATTTTCAGGTTATGTTTTTTTTATGGAAAAGTATTAGTGTCAAATAATATTATACAAGGTGTAAAGGTGTACAGCAAACCAAGTCTATACGCAAAAATTATTGCTGGGAAACAAAAAATTGCAAAAAAACTGAAGAAAATTTCAATAATCGAAGGTTTCCCCTTTCAGTTTCATCATTATCTGCCGAACCTTTTATAAACTATGTTGGATATGGGCTCGGCTTCCAGTCTAACCGTATCCAGCTGAATACTTGTGTTTTATATGGAGTGACTACCTATTTGATGTCCACATCCCAGTTAGTGCTGGGTAATAAGATACCTCCTGGTATGAGTTGTTGCAAAGCCCCTAGCACACGGCGTATTTTCTACGCCGATGACACGTGTTCCTGAAACGCGCGTCGTCGGCGCCGTAGAAGCCAATTTTTGCATTTTTATAGATTTTAAACGCGCGTAAAACACGAAGCGCTTTCAAAGCTCGTTTGAAGCGCGTACAAATGGTCGGTTTAAAAATCGCTTTATCTGCGCGTATACACGCCGACGACGCGACGACGCGGCGACGCGTGTTTCACGATCGCTCCGTGTGAGGTTACAAGATTGCGCTCAAATCTCGTTTGAGGCGCGTTAAGGTTGAACAAGCCAGTCATTCTTCCATACAAACTTACGAAGGTGATTACTCCTCTGTTTGACGGTGTAGGTTCAAAATTAAAAATTGTATCAACTGGTCTTATCATTATCTAGGTCTGTATGGAAGCAGAATTGGAAAAAAAATATTGATTTGGAAGTTATGAACGTCAAAACTTTCATATTTTAGCACTAATTTTAACTCATCTTTGGGCGTAAATAAGTAACGTATATAGTATGAAAAAGAAAAAAGTGAAACCATACGGACATAGATTAGTTATTAAAAAATTTAAATAATTTTATTTTGAACAGATACATTCAATAGATTTTTCATGAAACCAAATATACCAAAGGTCTGCATAGAAACAATCGCGCGCCCGTTTTAGTTGTGTCTCTTTCGCTCTATGCATTTCGCTCGTGATGTCGGGTGAAATAGCATGCATTTTAGCCCCGCCCACCAACTAGTTCGTGCCGTTGGCTTGTTTACCCTTAACGGGCGTCATCAGTGCGTCGTCTGCTCGTTTAAAATACGCCGTGTGCTAGGGGCCTTAGACTTAAGCTTTACAATCAAAGGATTTAAGTTTGACTTCGAAAATTGCTTATAATCAATTTGCTAAGTTTGTGTAAAACGACAACTACGTATATTATAAGTACAACAAAAATCAAGCATTTATAAAAATTACAATTCCTTACCTTAGAAAGTTTCGTATCAGGAGGCACATTAGGTATACAATCCCTCAAGTCTGAGAATGCAGTATTAATACTCTGTGTTCTTCTTCGTTCTTTTTTGTTGGCTGTGGTTCTTCTCTTTGCGACTCTTACGAAGGAGGGAGGCGCGGGCCGGTCGTAGCGCAGAGGGAGGGATTGGAGGTCGCATTCTAGACCTGGGAGATAAAAGGAAAATATGGTTAAAAATAATATGACGACTCGTTAGGGAATCGTGGCTATAAAAGGTGAAAGAGACACCGACTATGACACCCCCATGCCTCAGAAAGCACGCCTGCGCCTGATCTCTCTCCGGTCGTGTCATATTGCTGTCCCATCGGACTATGAGAGTAAAGGAACAGGGGCCGTATTTTTGAATCAATAGAATTCCAAATCGTGTACGAAATCGCAGAATTTATCACGTCATTTCCGTCATTTCTACTGGTAGAGTATCGGAAACGAGTGGGTCAGACCACTCGTTGCAAAATTCACGGGTATGAATATTCAAAAATAGCGATTTCGTACGGATTCGCATACGAATTCTGCGATTTCGTACACGATTTGGAATTCTATTGATTCAAAAATACGGCCCCAGAGAGTACAACTGTGCCTGCGCACACACTTGTTCACTATACAGGGTGGTGCCGACAATAAATGAAACCACTGGTAGTTCTAGTTCATAGGAACATTTTTAAACAATCAAATAAAAATCCTAAACACCGAAATAAAAAAAATAAAAAACTAAATAGCATAAAACTGTAAACACACTTACAGATATTGGTTTACTAACCTTAGGAATAATTTGCACCGATTAACGTGTGGAAAAAAAAGGAAAAAAAGAATTTGGCAAAGACATTTAGGTAGGTTGGTGCCGACGATACGACAACGATTTCTGTTAGGATTTATTTGATACTTTAAAAATGTTCCTATGAACTAGAACTACCAGTGGTTTCATTTATTGTCGTACTGTCGGCAGCGGCACCATCCTGTAAGGTATCTCCCGCGCTGATGACTTATCTCCACTAAGATTGGCCGCCGTGACCGGAAAGTTCAGTTAGGAGGACTATAATGCAGTGGTTTGCCTTCTCCAAATCATTAGCTAATATTAACGGTGACGTATTTCTAGATGAAAATTAAATAAGCTTATTAAAGTTTCTTACCTGAGTTATTTGGCGCGAAATTATGCACCATATTATGATGATAAGTGTCGTAGGGTTCGTTGCCTGCAATCTGCATCTCTTCGTAGCCTGTAACAGGAAATAAACTTATAAAACTTAGCGATCATTGTGTCAAGGTTCTTTTGCAATTTCAATGACTCAACCAACACCTGAGGAGGCTCTTGTGAGGCAGCTGCATCAAGGGTTTGATTCAGAAAGTGGTACTTTAAATCTCACTTTCTGCCAATTCTTTTTAGAAAATTTTGTTGAATAGTTCACTATCACTAATTTTCGATCTCGAGTATTTTTTTTTTTTATTAGCGGAGTAACCTAAACCAGCTATTATACATTATGAATTCAAGACTATTATATAAACTAACAAGAAATATCTATGCAAATAAATAATTTTGACTTTGAAAAAAAAAAAAAAAAACAAACTATTTAAGGGCATCAAAAACAAAAACTGCTCCTCAACTTAACCTCTTCCTTCCTTAAACTTAACCTCTGTGGTTTTCTGGAACGTATTGTGTAAATTGTATTCATAATATGTTTTTTTGATAATAACAATAAAAAAACTGTACCCAAGAGACTGCAATGGTTTCATTTATTTAATTCTTACCATATCCCCTCCCTATGTAGTGCGTAGTGTCATGGTACATATCCTGGGTATCGAACTCGTGTGCTTCTCCATTGGCAGCCGGCCAGTACACTCCACCGTCCATGGGGCTTCCTGAGAACAAGACGGTGATGTTATCAAAAGGTAACTCTGGTGTCATCATCATCATTTCAGCCGAAAGACGTCCACTGTTGGACATAGGCCTCTCCCAAGTGTCACTACATTGACCGGTCCCGTGCGTCTCACAACTACATTGATCAGCTCCGCAACCTTCACCAAGTCATCGTTCCACCTATGTGGGAGGCCTTCCCAGAGGCGTCTCTAGTCCATGTAGCGCCCGTGTGGCAACGTAACCCTTTTTATCATTCAATAAAATTGTATTTAACTAACTTTTAGTACTAACGCATTGGGCTATTAGGAAAACCTGGCGATAAGAGCGAGCGTAGCGAGCTTGAAAATTTAAACATTCCAGATGGGTTAGATTTTACATGCAATAATTAAGCATAGCTTTATTGCTACTGATTAACAGATAATTTAACACAAATATTAATGATATTGTGCTGATTGAATGTCATGTTCACATCTAAAGTCAGTCCAAGATCTTTTATTTCGTTGACACGCTCAAGATGGACACCCGAAACGTGGTAGTTATGCTGTATGGGCGCACGCGAACGGGTGAAGGAAATGGTTTTGCACTTAGAAGTGCAGTTGAATTCTAAGTGGTTGGCTTCACTCCACTCACCTCAACACGGTCTAGGGATATTTCATACTCAATTAAATAACTCGAAAAGTACTGGCCGCATTGGAATCTTTAATACACCGATTTGTTTGTAATTTATCTCAGACTAATTCCAAATTCAAATTTTTGAAAATTCTTTTGTTTCGGTGGCATAAAAATGTCTTGATGTATAGGAGAGGGAATTTTCATTTGTGCGAAATTTAGAAAACAATACGAATTACGTTTAGTTACAGTTTTTTTTCATTTTTAAACGAAAGATAAAGTTAAAATTGAGGTATTGTAGCCATGCAACGCCGGCATTTGACGAGGGCGGAGATGTTACGAGCTGTGGGAATGCTGGAAGCTGGATCTGTTCAGCGTAATGTTGCTGAGGCCATAGGGACCCATCAAAATGTAATTTCAAGATTGTGGACACGCTATCGTGCCACAGGTGAAGTAGCGGAGAGGCAGCGGGGGCCAAGTCGCATCACTACCCCCAGACAAGACCGATTTTTGCAAATTACTGCGCGAGCTCAACCAAATGCAACGGCGACTCAATTGGTCCAAAGGCTGCGAGTGGAACACCAAGTGCTTGTGAGTGACCAAACTGTAAGAAGGCGACTGCATGAAAGCAATCTACGCTCTCGTAGACCACTCCGGGTCCCACCTTTACGGAGAGGCAATCGTGGACGACGATTAGAATGGGTTCGGAACCACGTGGACTGGGGCCGTGAGCAATGGTCCAATGTGCTGTTCACGGATGAATCCAGGTTCGGCTTCCATCCAGATTCACGAAGGACGCGTGTTTGGCGAGTTCCTGGACGATGGAGCCGTCTCCAGAACCCTCAGGAAGTTCACCCATACCAAGGAGGAACAATTATGGTTTGGGCAGGAATTCGTCTTGGAGGACGGACGGATCACGTTTGGGTGCGGGGCAATATGACGGCAGAACGATATGCCCAACAGATGCTGGGGCCCGTAATCTTGCCCCACAGAACACAAATGGGGCAAGATTTCCTGTTCATGCACGACAATGCCCGGGCACACACGGCGAGAACGGTAGCAGCTTGGTTACATACACATAATGTTAGGGCCTTAGACTGGCCTGCTCAATCGCCAGATCTAAATCCCATTGAGCATGCGTGGGATATGCTGCAAAGAAGAGCTCTGAAGCAAGTTCCTGAAAATTTGGCTACAGAAGATCAACTTTTTGCGCACCTCAAAAGGACATGGGACAATATTCCGCAGCAAGACATTGACAACCTTGTTCTGAGCATGCCGAATCGTTGCCGATGTGTTATGAACATCATGGGCGCTTTCTCAGACTACTAACTTCAAGTTTATAAACACAAATTAAATGATTATTCTATTTTTTTCAGTTTTTACTCACAAATTAAAAGTTAATTCATATACGGTTTCCGTCTATGCTTCATTTTTTTTCCATAAAATCCTGAAATTTTAATCAGTACCTTAACCATTATTAAAAAATGGTAGAATAATAAATAACGCATATTTTAAATATATACATGTCATATAAATAATTAACACATTGATAGTAATTAGCTTTTTTAAAAATATCCCTAGACCGTGTTGATGTGTGTATGTATCATGATATGGATCATAATATGAATATGGAAGGAATATGGATTATAACATGAATCATGATATGGATATATGAATCATAATGTGATTATTATTTATATTGAAAACGGGATATTTACCATGTTTATGAATTGTTTCGAGTTCCCGATATTTCGGTTTTTATAATATGTATCATAATATGAATCATAACATGAATCATACTATGAATCATAATATGAATCATAATATGAATCATACTATGAATCATAATAAGGATCATAATATGAATCATAATATGAATCATAATATGAATCATAATATGGATCATGATATGGATCATAATATGAATCATAACCCCCGGCAGCGGCTTATAGTCAACCAAAAACCAATTGGTTAATACCAATTGGTTATCCTTATTTTTACAACATAGTCACGATGAGTAATAATGTGATCTGATAACCATGACCTGAAGCTGCCGCTTGGCTCTGCTCTATGCCGCCCCCTGAAACGCGCGGCAGGGGGCCATGGAATAAATAAAATAATAATAATTCACCACGCGGGCTTTTGCGGGTTGGTAGATCTCACATACATGTCTTCAAATGTTTCCTACTCCATACTGAGGACTCCAGAGCGCGCGGCGGTCGCCGCCCCCTATGACCGCTGCGCCGGGGTGCAACGCATACCCTGCACCAGTGCCGGATTAACCATATAGCAAAAGTAGCAATTGCTACGGGCCCCGCGCAAACTGGGGCCCCGCGTATCCAACCACCACCTGGTTGTAATTTTATTTGAGTGAAACTTACATGACCTTATGTGGTATATTGAATTAACTTGATGCCACAAAACTGAAACATTACTCCTTTTCCGACAAAGACACTCCACGTCAGACAATTAGTACAATTTTCGAGCTCGCTTCGCTCGCTAATACTTCCTTTCTCATATTTGTCTCCTTGGAAGATGGGTAGGTCTTCAGTGTGGGAAGGTTGTTGTCCCTTTGCAACATGGGGGGAAATGAATCTCTCTCTGGCAGATCAAGGGCCCCTGGATAGAATTAGCTACGGGCCCCGCGCTTGCTTAATCCGGCACTGCCCTGCACTATAGGTAAAGACGCCTCTGGGCCTTCCAAGGACATCAACGTCTTGTATTCAGCTATGGTATACAGGGTGTAAAACTACCTTGCCATAGCCGAAAGCTACTGTTTTTTTTTGTTCTAGACCAAACCTAGGAACCGGTTACGGAGATATTGTGGGCCAAAGTTCAGACTTTTGTCACAAGTTTTTTTTAATGTTATGAGTACACTTTAAATAGGTACTTCCACGATACTTTACAATGCATCCATCAGAACAATGTTTTAAGTACAGTGTTACATTAGTCCTACCGTAAAATGATTTGGTTACCAGCAATTTTTTGCTTAGAGTTGCTATTGTTGCTAAGTCTGATGTACGTAGAATATTTAGTTGACGGCTTCATAAAGCAAACATTTCTACTCCACTTCCAACATGTATCGTTAACGAGGTCATCAAAAATGATTACTAACCAGCTAGTTTTTTTTTTTATTACTTTATTTGTGTTTTTTTTTTTTAAACGTTGCCCCACACTAGGAATTTCTCCTGTATCGTGGGTGCGTTTACAAACATTTAAACTCACATACACAAATACCCAGACCCGAAACAACTATCTGTAGGTCATACAAATATTTGTTCCGTGCGGGGATCGAACCCGCGACACGCAGCGCAGCAGTCCAATTGCTCAGCCACTGCGCCAACCGTGCCGTCATAATAGGGGATCGGACTGGGTCAAAATAATATGATTCTGTTTAGTCCGTAAGTTAGATTATCGAAAAATATTGAATACGTGTTTTTTGTTTTATCAAATCAATAAAAAATGACGAAGATAAAACGCGTCAAAGATCTTGGAGTGGGGCTTGAAACGTCACTTGTGTCGTCAAAATGTACTATCATATGACGTCACACGAGTTTTCGAAGCACTGTATCGTCTTCATTTAAAGTTTACGTGAAAAAAGAAAAAATACGCGACAATGGTTTTTGGAAATCTATCTGACGGACTAATTAGTTTTTTTTTGTCCGATCCCCTCAGAAATATTTTATGCTTGCTACTTCTGCTAGCTACCACAATCGGGAGTTTTTGTTGAAGAAATGTTGGGCGTCCCATCAAAATGAAGCTATTCACGAAAAACTAGCTTGATAGGTAATCAAATTAAAAAATGTTCCGTGGCACCCGGACTATATACACCTTGCATTTATTGCATTTAGTTGTTAGATTCTTACTGTTAAAGGTAAAAATAACTGCAAATTTGCTAGATTTTAATTTTATCCAAAGACATTTAAATAAGTACATAATTACTGGCTAGTCTTAGATCACTACTTTGACTGCATCATTTCTGGCAAAGCTTTGAAGCTGAAATAAAAAAAACTCTCTTACCTTGATGTGACGGCTGACAGTAGTAAGGCGGCTCGTATCTGTCAAAACCCTCGTCCGAAGGTGACATGCTGCCATAACTTGACATTGAGCTGCACCTGCATAAAAATTATAGATTGTACTTTATTTTTCGTGTGGTTACTGCTTAACCTAAGTGTCAGAGTCATTATGAGCCTCTGACTTGACTTTATCCTAACTATCCTAACTAATATTATAAATGCGAAAGTAACTCTGTCTGTCTTTCTGTCTGTCTGTCTGTCTTTGCTTCACGCCTAAACTACGGAAACGATTTGTGTGAAATTTGGTACAGACAGTTTGGATCGAAACTTGAGAAAGGACATAGGATAGGATAGTTTTTTTTTTTTTCGCGAGATAAACCAAAAATCTGCCGGAAGTCACTATTCCACGCGAACGAAGTCGCGGGCAAAAGCTAGTCTATCTATCTATATAAATAAAAAGAGAAGTCCTGACTGACTGACTGACTGACTCATCAACGCCCAGCCCAAACCCTTGGACCTAGAAACCTGAAATTTTGCACAGAAATTCCCTTTACAATGTAGACAAGGAATAAGGAAGGATTTTTTGAAATTCCACCCTAAAGAGAGTTAAATAGGGGATGAAAATTTGTATGGAAAATCGTCATTTTCATGGCAAAAGCTAGTATATTATATGCCGTCGAAAAATATTATTCAGATATACTGGTTTCCTCACGATGCTTCCAAAGCAAGTGATTATCTACAAGTACAAATAAATAAAATCAAGTGTCTGTTTATAATATCTTAGTACTGAATTCATAAATAATGTAAACTAATATGGCCGTTAAACAAATTTTTTTTTGACTCGACTTTTACAAGCAGATAGCTAATTTTATAAAAGGTAACATAACCATAAGTTAGGTATAGTTACTCCTTTTATATTAGAAACAGGATTATAGTTTCTTAAAGATAATTTAACCCACGAAATTGTTAAGAATCTAGAGTAATATTTTTATAACAATTTCGCGCGGATGAAGTTCATCTTCATCAGCTTCATTTAACTTGTAGTCCTCAAGTAACGTCATCATCATCAGCCTTAATGTTTCCACTACAGGGACTCAGGCCTCCTCTATAAGACGATGTTTTCCTTCGCCGTTTTGGGAGCAGTGGTGACGAAATAAATTACACAAAGTAATGCGCCTGCCTGGGTTGAACCCACGACTTACTGATCATAAGTCGGGCCACAACCACTGGGCCACCACTGCACCACTGCCACTGCTCAAGTAACATACAACTTATTACTCACTAGCTTTTGCCAGCGGCATCGCCCGCGTAAAATTGACGATTTTCCATACAAACTTTCATCCCCTATTTAACTCTCTTAGGGGTTGAATTTCGAAAAATCCTTCCTTTTCCTTGTCTACATTATAAAGGGAACCTCTGTGCAAAATTTCAGCTTTCTAGGTCCAAAGGTTTGGGCTGGGCGTTGATGAATCAGTCAGTCAGGACTTCTCTTTTTATTTATATATTAGATTTAAGACGTTACACAACCTAGACAAACAAACATCAGCTGATATCCATACTCTAAGCTACAATCCTCGACTGCTTACAAAAAAAAAATTGTAGAACACATGCTCCAAACATATGAACAACGGTAGTCATTATCTTAGCAAGGCGGGCATGGTCTCAAGTGGGCACTTGACATGGTACTGATTATGGGGTAACTGTATCGCTGGTAGAATGCTGCTGCAGTGAGATTTTTTAAAGACAAAGAAGAAGACATAAAAACTTCGAAATAAATGAGGAAAAAGCGAAGAAACTGGTGGACTGATACAGTAAGAATAATTAATATCTTCTTCCAACGGGTATTGTTCACAGTACTACCTAGGTTGTGGAGGTCGCTTAGGCCACAGAATACATAATAGGCAGTCGCTCCATGTAAATTACTGGTATTTTATTATAAATGGCTAGATTGGAAGCCTACAGCGTAGTTTGTCCTATTTCGGCCACATAATGCGAAGAGGAGATAGCAATATAAGTTTTTAAACTGACATGGACATACTGACATGGACTGACTGTTCATCCCGTTTATGATATTAATAGTAGGAGATAGCAGCCTTGAAAAATTGGTCATTGTTGGTAATACCGAAGGCAAGAGAACGCGAGGCCGGTCGCCAACACGATGGTCCGACCAAGTAAAAGAGGCTATTTCCTCAAGCAAATTTCAGCAGGTGGTGAGGGCAACTTCAGACCGGAGTAGATGGAGGCAGATTGCCCGCTTGAAGGGGTCCAGTGACCACGATCCTCAGTAATGAGGGACCGACTGAAGAAGGAAGCCGACCCCTCCATAGTTAGGAAAAGGCTAGGAAGCTGAAGACAGCTGACTGATAGAGAATGCCTATAGCATTAAGGTGGCAGCGCCAGGGTAGTCCGCGAATTTATAATGTCCTTACGTGTTTTAGCACCTTACAGTGTGCTTACTCTCGAATATAATTCCGATAGATCGACATTGGAATTGTCAGTCAAACGTCAGGCATTGGCTGGACTCACTGAGTCTAGCCAATCCCTGACGTTTAACTCAACCAACTGACGTTTGACCAATGTCGATCTATCGGAATTATTCGAGAGTAAGCACCCAGGTCTGTACTACTAATCCGAATGAACATTTAATCTGGACCATTATTTTCGAATTTAGCAATCATATAAATAATAACAGTCCGGCTCGGGTATATGATGCCTAGCTTGGCCCATAGATGGGTGACCACCATGTAGGTACATGCCCAGTTTCCTCCGTGCCTCGGAAAGCACAAATCCAGGCTGCCATAAATCTTTGACAGTAGTTACAGGTAGTAAAAAACCAAAAGACACTGCCAGTCTTACCGAAGGAATACCTTATTCAACAGTAGGTACTAACTAGGTTGTGGAGGTCATATAGGCAGTCGCTCCATATAAAATGATAAATAATATTCAGCTATATCCGTTTAGACTGAAAGCCGACCCCAACATAGTAGGAAAAAGGCAGGCAGATGTGATGACTACTGATGACTCACGAAATAAAACGTAGGTAGCGTCTATCGGTCTGTCTGTCCGATTGTGGGCGTAGGTATACAAGTGAATCATAGCCCCGAATTTGAGATTTTTGTGGTCGATTCCTAGATGTTTTTACCTAAAGGTTTTCTCAACAATCCTAACAGTACCTATGCATTTTTTTGCCCAAAAATGCAATACTTATCAGTTTTCTTTTCAATCGATAAAATTTTCCATAATTAATCGGCGAATTTTCCTTAATCGAACTAGTCTTTACGATAATTATAAAATATGCACAAACGCACACAATAAAATACACTACTTTAGTAGAAATCGCGTGTATTTTCATTGCGGGATCCAAGACAGTTAAATTACAGGGACTTCGTCCAGGTTTATTGTATCGGTACTTTCCGTGCGTTTCAGGTGGTCGCCACTGTTGATTCTAGCAATTAATTTAAGATTTCCTTAGGTACCTACTCGATCCAAAAACATTAAATATTTATTGAAACAGGAAGTACCTCACCAATATTATGTTATTAAGGTCAAGACACGACATATTGTCTTTATAACATAAACTGTTTACGTTATACTCATTTGATACCCAAATGTGGACCACGTGTGTCCCAAACTTTATAGTTTTGGGGACTGGCCGTGTGTTTAATTATTTAGGTTGATATTTTTAGTTTTACTGTTAAGATGTATTATGAATTTTGTTGCTAGGTGATTAACAAATTTTGCTTTTTAGGGTTCCGTACCTCAAAAGGAAAAAACGGAACCCTTATAGGATCACTTTGTTGTCCGTCTGTCTGTCCGTCCGTCCGTCTGTCAAGACCCTTTTTCTCAGGAACGCGTGGAGGTATGAAGCTGAAATTTATATCAATTACTCAGGTCTACTGTCCCTTGAAGCTGTGAAAAAATCAAACTTCTAAGCCAACGCAATCAAAAGATACAGCCGTTTATGCCGCAAATTTTCGACACTTGCAAGGGAATCAAAACCTACAGGGTGCTTCCCGTGAACTCAGAATCTTGAAATTTGGTACGAAGCAACGTCTTATAGCATAGATAAAGGAAAAATTACGAAAACCATAAATTTTTAGTTACATCACAAAATATTTTTTTTTTACGGAACCCTCGGTGCGCGAGTCCGACTCGCACTTGGCCGGTTTTTAAACTTTGTCTCCATTCCCAAACCACTGCAACTCCTGTGCGCTAGAATCAACAGGGGTGACTACCAGAAAAGCGCCGAGACAATGAAGCTCGACGAAGTTCCAGAGAAACAATTTAACTGTCTTGGATCCCGCAACGAAATTAATCAGAAAAGAATACCTAGCGGAGGAGTAGGAAAAACATGAATTCCATTTCCCTCTATATCGTTCCCCAACTATGTTGGAGTTAGCTTACAATCTAACCTAATGCAGCGGAATAATTTTACATAGAGCGGCTGCCTATCTGACCTACAAGTTGTGTGGTATTCGGTTGTCGTGGTATTGGCATGTGATGCAGCGGAATGAGAACAATTTCGGGAGGAAAATTTTGAGTATTAATGTGAAGAGGTTTATGAGTAGAGGACGAAAAACGATGGATGGACTGTGAAGAGGATGATATGGCAAGATAGAAGATGTCTGGTGAGATGATAAGTAGGTTATAATAGAGAACTAGGGAAGAATGCTTTGCCGACTGCCAATGAATTGGGTTATGGGCAAGAAAATGACCATGATGATCAAAAACATTATTTTGCTACTGACGCGATTGTAATTTCTTGTAACATACCTACATATATCGAACATTTATTCTATGCATCATAATCTAGTTCAAAAAAAAACTTACCTTTTAAATCGATCGACTAATGATTTAAAAAACTCAATTACTTTAAACACACATCACTATTATGAAAAAAAAACTTTCAATATCTTTGATCGCCACTTTTCCAAAACACAACAATTACACTAAAATATATTATTTAAATACTCCACTTAATTTTATAAACAAAAACACACTTTGATTTATTTACACAATATTTTAAATAAATAAAGTCATCAACGACTGTCACACAGTTTGACAGGCGTGTGACAAGCTATTTCGCGCGCTTTTAGTGACTGAGCTCTTTTTCAAGTCGACTCTTTGGTTCGGGATAGTGGGAGGAGCTTGTTTATTAGGGAGCGATCTGATTTGGGAGTAAAAGGACTTATGTACAGTTCGTTCTTTGTCGGAAATTAGGTGGGCGTCTGATTTTGTTGTGTGAAAAGGTTTATAAATATTCCTTTATTAAATTATGTACGCATAGTTACGTATCTATTTCTAGTTAGGTTCTTTATTCTTAGGTTTCTAGTTAGGTTCTAAGCTTTCTGCAAGAAATCATACAATTTGAAGTACCTATTTTTTTTGTAAGAATAATTTTATTCAGATATATTTAATAAATAAATAATAAAATATATCTTTTAATATACACGTATTTTATCTGCGACAAATCACTCTCTTTTCTTTCTTTCATTTTTGCCTGTACTCGACATAAAACTCTTTGAATTTATCTTTGGACGTAAATTGTCGAGAAGTAGCCTTCTCGTTTTGCTATAAAACAAGAAAATCCGTATAAAAATAATGGTAGTAATTTGTCTTTATCTATGAAATTGGGAATTTTCAAAGGATGGACTCTAAATAATAATTGAGAGAATTAGCTTCAAAACCCTGATCAGACAATGGAAACCTAACAATATTTTTCACATTTTTAATTCAATCAGTATTTTTAAACTTCACTTACTACCTTTCATTTTCAGTAACCCCTTCTCATTGGACAGCAGTCAAGCAGAAAATGTTTATCCCACCCACCTAAGGAGGAGTTTGCTGCAACTCATTTGTCTCTTTCTTGCCCGTTTATATACGATCTATGCGTCCCTTTCTCTCATAAATTTCTATTATAGCCTATTATTTGATTATCATAAGTGATAATTGTAATATTTCTGCTTATCTTTGTTATTTATTTTATTTGAAAGATAAACAGAAATAAAGAAAAATATTGAATTGTAACAGATACAATAAAAAATAAAAATGTCTATTTTATTTTTTATTGTATCTGTTACAATTCAATATTTTTCTAACACACACAAAAACACCTACAACGCAAAACAAATATTTATGAATAGGTTAGTACAAAAAAGTTCCCTCTCAACGAGAGGAGGCCTGTATACCAGCAGTGAGCAACATTAATAGGCTGCCCTAGTAGCATTTTTTGTTGGCATTTAGTTGGGCCACATACCTCTGGTTAGTTGGCAAATGCATACAATTGGCGGGCAGTTTGCGGGTTGGGCCCAAAACTGATGGCCTACGTGGATTTGCCTACGAAGGCCCAACTTGCGATAGGGCCAACGTGCATTGCCCTACGGAGGCCCGAGGAAAACGTGTTATGGGTAGGCCCAACGACGCATAATACATGTAGGCAAGCGGTTGTATGTTTGTTGGTTCTATAGCTGGTTTCATAGCGACGCGTCTCGCCAGCGCCGGCCGTACGCGTGTCGCTGAACATGAACTTTATCAGCTTCATAATAAGTTTGGTTTTTGCGATGTTTTGAAAAACCAACCTTATTTTAAAGCCGATAAGGTTCATGTGCAGCGACGTGCGTGCGGCCGGCGCTGGCAAGACGCGTCGCTCTGAAACCAGCCCTAATAGGCCAACCCAGACGACGACATACAAAAGTCACCCACCAAACAGTCGTCCCTCTTTTGCACTTTGACGTGAGTACACGAGAGGACGTTGTGTCGTCTGCGTTGACCTATTATACTTTGTGTTAATTAACTGAAATTAAATGAAATACAAATTATGATAATTGAATATTTATTTATTGTTATATTATGTTATTGACAAAATGAAGACAAATTTTACACAATTTGGAGACGGTAGCTCTGCAGTAAAACGATACACACCGTACCTACTATGATACATTGATAGAGTACCTACCTACTTTTACAAAGTTACACTTTGCAGCTAAGTTGTTGTCAAAGATTCGTTCAAGGATTCTTCTTGTGATAGGACCAGTTTTGTTCCCACCAATGTAGGTTATGTAGTTTATCTGCAACAAACACAACACAACCCATTATAGTAAAACAACAAATACATGCAATGCCAGTAAGGATAAATTATGTCAATTTTTTGTTAGGTTAAGTGCGAATTAACTTGAGACCGGGCCGAAATTTCAATTTATGTTGAGCAAAATGATGCGTCGTAGTATTTTTTTTATCTAGAGATTTGCACGAGATTTATTAAGAACAAAATAAGATAGTATTTCATAAATAATAGCATCTTAGTCCCAGGTCTCAAGGTAATTCGCACGGGTTCTAAGTAGATAAATACCTACTTATGAAAAACTTACCCGTTTCGTAAAATAAACGTTTTACAGGACATAATGTCCATGTTATCTTAGTTGGAGCCTCGTTACTGCTAAGGCATTTGTTGAATATTATTGCAGTTTTAACATGCAATGCGTCTTCCGTGGCGTCATCCAGTTTTCACGCACCACACCGAGTTCCCCACCGTAACCATCTTCATCGTCAAATTCCACAACTTTAAACATTTTTATCACTGCCTGTCAGGCTAATATTTTATATATATAAATAAAACAAATACTCCGCAGCCGCAAGCGCACCCGGCACCGCACAAATGAAATAACAAACTGCAAAATGGCGGGCGGGCCGGGCGACGAGTGCCGCCGCCCGCCCCCCGCGCACCCCGATACCACCGCGTAGGAGCAGCAAGTAACAGGGCCATTGAAGGGTATCTAAGTTGGACCGATGTTGTTATCATAACTTAAATCCCTACAAAAATCTCCCAACAGTAGCAATAGAAGCAGCAGGCCCGTCGTTAGTTGGCCCAATGTTGTTTTAATAACATAAATCCCTACAAAAATCACCCAACAGTAAGAATAGTAACGCAGGCCCGTCGTTGGCTCTTCGTAGGGCAAATAGTGCATGTTTATGACAATGGGCCTATTTTAAGTTTGGGTTGGCGGAATAACTAACCGTCTGCCAATACATTCCCAACTGTTGGCGTATGGAAGCCAACGGCAATTGCTACTAGGGTGTTGATGACGATTGCAAAAAAAGGAAAAGAAACAAAAAAATATTAACTACTTAGATACACTACTATTACTATTACTTATTGAAGCGAATGGAGGATAATGACTGCCGTTCGGGTCGCTTTAGTTTAAGTCGTGCTTCCCTAGGTTAGTTGGTGGATGGGTGACCACCCATTACATACAAAAAACCGCCGGGACCAACGGCTTAACGTGTTTTTTTTTTATTTTGTAGATCTTTGACAGTTCGGTACGGTACAGATAGTCAGTCGCCAAAGTCTCACGACCAGTCTATCAAGGGGTCTAATACCCAGTTCTAATTGAATTGTGGAGGTCAGATAGACGATAGTCAGTTGCTCTATGTAAAATACTGGTATTCCACTGCATCCGGTTTGACAGAAAGCCGACCCCAACATAGTTAGGCAAAGGCTAGGCAGATAATGATTGATTCAGTCATTGAAAATTGTTGAATCTTTTTTTACTAAGCTAAATGATAAAGTCGCTATCTATAGGTACTAATACTATAAAGATTAAAGATTTGTAGTTTTGTATGTAACGAAGAAACTCAAAAACTACTTGGACCAATTTGAATAATTATTTCACGGTTGGGAAGCTATACTATCCCTGGGTTACATAGGCTACTTTTACGCTAGTCCTAAATTATCGCTGTAATAAAGTAATAAAACGGCACGGTTGGCGCAGTGGCTAAGCGATTGGACTGCTGCGCTGCGTGTCGCGGGTTCGATCCCCGCACGGAACAAATATTTGTATGGCCTGCAGATAGTTGTTTCGGGTCTGGGTATTTGTGTATGTGACTTTCTATGTTTGTGAACGCACCCACGATACAGGAGAAATTCCTAATGTGGGGCGACGTTTTTTAAAAGAACAAAAAAAAATAAAAATAAAATAACACAATAAGCATGTGTTTAATAATTAATAGTACCAAAGTGTTTGTTTTAGACCATTATAAAGTACCCTCGAACCCCACAAAAGAAGGCGTGAATAAACAAAACAATTAACAGAACCGCAACGCCTAACCAAATAAAAATCGATTATAATCAAACATAATCGAGTTACATGCCCCTCACTAACTCATCACCATATCTGTATAATTATATTATTATCTGTGCTACATGATATTGCCATCAGATTAATGATCTGTGGTTGCAGATAATTTATTTTTAATGTCAATATTTAGACGTTTGACATGCGCGCCGTAATTTGATTGTTGCCATTCGTTTTTCGAATAATGATTATGAGGCACGTGCATACCATAATCAGCCTTTAATGTTGTCATTGCTGGGATGCAAGTTTATGTGAGTGAGAGGGATGTTAAAATTAAAATGAACAGCATTCAAAAATGTATCAGTCTGAGTGTCTTTCTAAAGATCCCAACTAGAAAAAGACTTCATTGGGTTCTTTTTTACCAGGCCATGCCAGGTTATTTAGTCAAATAAATAAAAATACACACACACACTACTATATTGATTTCTAACAGCTTTTACGGAATGAGTTTACTTATGGCAGTAAGAAGAGACGTTGTGCTAGTCAAGTACGTACGTGGCGAGTGTACTGCTAGGGTTGCTGCATCACCCCGAGGTGTTGGCTGAGCTGCAGTTGCGCGCACCTGATGGGTACGTGGGAGCACGCCGCCACCGCCCGCCCCGTATTGTTTGACGTGCCAGCGGCTAGGACTAACCATACTCAAGTTTACCCCTATGTCGCGAGCCGCGCGTATTATTACTATAATAGCTGTATCGGAAGATTTATTTGGGCAAAACTTGCCGTTTCGCTTTGTCATATTTATCGGATAGTTTTCTATAGTTTATTTAATTTTATAACTTTTTTAAATTGGCCTTTTTTGTAGTTACGCATAAGAGATTAACATGGTAGACTAAGATCTTAATAATATGTGACTTGTCTTCTATTTTGGATTTAAACCTTCAAATCGTTTATTTTCTAAACATTATAGTAAGACCATACTAAATAATTATATAAACTAAACTAACCTAACCTATATGGGTTGCTTGAAAATAATTGAGGAAACAGCCAATAAAAGAACTTAAAAAAGAACTTTTAATTCAATACAAAATTCTATTCCTACCAAAAATATATCCGTAATTCCGTACTCGCCCAAGTCAAGCAAGACTGAATCAATTACCACAAATTATAGGTAAACAACATTCCTAGCAATTAAACCAACGTTATTTTATTCCCTAAAAACAGATATTCTCGTTCGCGGCACGCGTTTGCACCCTAGGGAACGATCACGCCCGTATCTTGTTAATTAGAAGAAAAAAAAACTTTGACACGGCTCGTGTCGAATGACATTTCAGCTGTCAGTTTTGCCGCGTTTTTTGTGGTATTTAGGATGTGGTGTACCGGGTTCTTTTTATTTCAGCTTGTTATTGTCTGCGAACTTGGTCCGTGTGAAATCAAAATCAAAATCAATATTCCGTTATTCAAACTAGACTGAAAATCAGCACTTTTCTAAGGTCAAAATTTACTTTACTTTACTTTACTACAGTGAAACTTGGCCAACTGGGACCTGGATAAGTGAGAAATCTCTGTAACTGGAACTCATACTGCCCCAGTATGAGTTCCCATGAGACAGATTTGGATATCTGAGACACATTTAACCAGGTTTCACTGTATTTACATTTTTATAAGACAGTCCCCCAAAAACGCCCACCCATCGAAATTATCATATTGATATTACTTCTCTTTTTAGATCGAATTTTGTTAACAATATCAATCGCTACCGGCGGGCTAGTAGGAACGCCGCGTGCAGCCGTGGTTTTAATTATTTTGACCTAAATCTTTACAATAATTGAAATACTTACCTAAGACTCCGTATAACAATCATCTATCTGCCACAAAAGGCCCGGCCAAATAAGTCCAGCCGTTTCTGAGATTAGCCGGAACAATCAGACAGACAGTCAAAAATTCAAAAGAAATGTCTTTACACGAAGAGCTCAGTGTGCCACCTACATAAAGTATCAATTTCACGAACATCCTAATGTCAAAGTTCCCGCCATTTTTTACCACAGATACTTAATTGATTGCAACAAATCCATATAACGAGTGGTTAATGATGTGTAAAATTATCTAAAAATAAAAGCGGTAAGGAAATGGCAGTTTGAATTTGACACGTTTTTTGCTATTTGCGATTAGGGTGTTTATTTGTGAAACTTTATTTTTAGAGTGCTACCCGTGACCTTCCTATTTGAATCGGATTTTGTTAACAACATCAATGGTTTTAAGATATTGCAAATAACCTTCCTTTTGGGCTTCGCCGCAGTCGAGTAAAATAAGCGTTTTGAAAAGGTTTACTAAAACAAAAGTAACCTTAGTTAATCCTTATAACATAAGCTATCTGCCAGTAGGATCAAGATACGTAGCAAATGGCGAACTGTGGTGTGTGCCTACCCCCGTGGGAAAAGGACATGAATTTATATTATCTATACCAGTAAATATAATGACATACGGAGCTGAAACGTGGACACTGACGATACGGTTGGTCCATAAATTTAAAGTCGCTCAGCGAGCTATGGAGCGAGCTATGCTAGGGGTCTCTCTCAGGGATCGCATCCGGAATGAGATGATCCGACAGAGGACCAGAGTTGTCGACATAGCTCACAGAATAAGTAAGCTGAAGTGGCAGTGGGCCGGCCATATTAGTCGCAAAACCGATGACCGTTGGAGTAGACGTGTTCTTGAGTGGAGACCACGAATCGGCAAGCGTAAGGTGGGACGCCCGCAGGCTCGGTGGAGCGATGATCTTCGCAGAGTGGCTGGTAACAACTGGATGAGAGTTGCCGAAAATCGAGTTGAGTGGCGTAAGATTAAAGAGGCCTATATCCAGCAGTGGATTGCAATAGGCTGATGATTATGATACCAGTAAAAGTCCCATCAAAATTGATCCAACATTTCGAAGATTAGCCGTCAGTCTGTCTTTCTATTAGTAACACTGCTTTGCGCTCCACTGTACCCAAACTCTCATATTATATGCCTAGACTTTTCCCAATTAAGTTGGGGTCGGTTTCCAGTCTAACCGAATGCAGCTGAATACCACTATTTTACATGGAGCGACTGCCTATCTGACCTCCACAACCCAGTTAGTTATACTGGGTAATACGATACCATTGGTAAAACTGGACCTGTAACGAGACTTCTTCTTCTTCTTATCGTGTGGGCAGTAAGGTCTAACGACCCCACACTCTGACACTAGTGTCAGAGTTTCTTAACCGTCTCAAGGGCCTCTGACAAGTCAAAGTCAAAAACATTTATTTCAAGTAGGCCAGTAACAGGCACTTTTTAATAGTCGAATTAAACTAACTGCGGCACTCAGAGATATCCAACGATTACTCAAGTCGCCACCCAGCAAAGGCCTGACATAGTTTTGTATGACATATAACTGCACAAAACCCTTACCAAGCGATGGCCCAAGCAACCACTGAAGCTCTTCGAGTGCGGCAGTAAACTACTGAACTAATGAAGCTAAATAAACTAAGCTACAGTCCCAGTCACAAGGCATAATAACTCGTGAGTGTACTGTAGTTGCCAATTCCAAAGCGTCGTTGGTCTCATGAGAAGAATGGCAAGAAACTTCATGGACACCTTTTTTAAAATCTAGGATAGACGACCGCCGTTTGGCGGCCGGGACCACCGGCTTAAATATGCGTGCCTTCCGAAGCACAGAATCATCTTTTTATCAGACAATCTGGTGATTCAAGCCTGCAATGTGCTAGCCAAACTGGAAACAACTTTACAAAGTATGCTTTCCGTGGGAATCGAACCCACAACCACCGCGCGGGTCACTAAGCAAACGCCTTAACCACTCGACCACGGAGTCAGTTAACGCAGTAATGCAACGAGACTGTCAAATATCTACATCATGCAACTGACCATGCTTTCCGAGGCACGGAAGAAACACGATTTAATATGTAATGGGTGGTAACTGGTAACACATCTACAGGCTAACCTAGGTAATAGATTTCCCTTGCCGAATATAAAAACTGACCTGTATCGAAGAAATTGTTACCCCATGTCAATTAAACTTTTTAACAAATTACCCACTGAACTAAAAGACCTAAGATCAATACCTTTATTCCGAAAAAAATTATACGCCTGGTTAGTAAATAAATGTTTCTACACGACCCAGGAATACCTTAGTTATTATAAGAATAGAAAATTAGTGTAGCCCCTTACTATTGTATGTTCGTATCAGTGCAATATAACTAGTTTAATTTAAGTTAGTATGTAATTCCAAATACCTATAAGTGTGTACCTATGACCTACATAGGTACACACTTATAGGTATTTGGAATTACATACTAATTCATTTTTTTCATAAACTTTTATCATAAATTTAAGTTTTTGCATAACAGAAATGGTTATTAAGAGGATCGTTTTTTTTTTTGTATTATGTAATGCATTATGTACCATTTATTTTACCCATATTATGCAAATAAATTATTTGATTTGATTTGATTTGATTTGATAAGAGATGGACCCGAGCGGCTCTTATTATTACTACACTACGTGCTGCCAGCGACTTCGCCCGCTACAACTCGAAAATTATCCCACGGGAAGATAAAATCTGAAAAAAAAAGCTATCCTATGTGTTAATCCAGGTTATAAACTATCTGTATACCAAATTTTATCCAAATCCGTTCAGTAATAATTGCGTGAAAGAGTAACAAACATCCATCCATCCATACTTACAAACTTTCGCGTTTATAATATTAGAAGGATACTTCGAGTCCCTTCTCCAAGCACTAGGAAGGTATATAGGTTAACACAAGTGAGAAAAAGAGACTTTATATTATTATTTTAATTAATTAAATAAAAGTACATAAGCCCAATAAAAATACAAATTAAAAAACATATAAGTATTAATAAATGATTTAAAAATTTAAAAGCCTAACTGCTACTACTGTATTCTGATTTAGAAGAAGAAGACTGACTGGTTTTATATGATTTCCTGCTAGAACTAGATTTCTTCTCTTCTGCGTTCCCATTGGCATCTACCTTCTTGTATTCATTGCTAGAAGCTGCTTGATTTTTTGCATCTTCTGCTCTAGCAGATTCTTTCTTAGACTTCTTAGTTTTACCATCATTCTCTTCTAAATAACTGTCAAGTGACTTCTTATTGGCTTCGTCAGAAGCGCTCTTTTGTCCCGATTCGACAATTTTGCCTTTAGAATCACTGGATTCTTCGGTATATTTAGATTTTTCTTGTTGTTCAGCATGTGCGGTTTCCTCCGAGTTTTTTCTGAGAATAGTCTTTTTTCCTTCTTTAGTTAAAGATTCTTGTTCGTCAGCTGAACCATACCCTGATGCTGATTTACTGAATTCTTCGTTACGTTTTTTGGAATTCTTAGATTCTGTTTTGTCTTTTGAATGACTGTCAGCATTGTCATTGCTTGATTCGTGAGATTTGTTATCCGATAATTCTTTTTTAGTGTTAGTAGAAGAAGTTTTGGATTCTGCATCGCTGTTTGTTGATAAAGTGCTAGATTGGCTGCTCGATTCTTCTTTATTATTGTTAGTTGAAGTAGAACTAGATATTTTCCTCCCTTCTGCACTAGCGGAATCTTTCTTAGTCTTCTTAGTTTTACCATCACTCTCTTCTTTGTAACGGTCAGAAGAATCGTTGTTAGAAGATGCTTTATCCTTCGTCTCTTCTGCACTGGCGGAATCTTTCTTAGTCTTCTTAGTTTTACCGTCATTCTCATTACTAATTTCTTCTTCACGTTTTTTGGAACTCTTAGAATTTGTTATGTCTATCGGTTGATGATCACCTGCTTCATCTTCTGTACTAGTTTTGGAGCTCTTAGATTTTGTTATGTCTTTCGATTGATGGTCCCCTGTATCATTGCTTGACTCGTGAGATTTGTTATTAGACGATTCTTTTTTAGTGTTAGATGAAGAAGTTTTTGATTCTGAATTGCTTTTTGTTGATGAACTACTAGATTTGCTGCTCGCTTCATTATTATTGTCAGTTGAAGTGGTGCTAGATTTTTTACTCTCTTCTGTATTACCATTAGCATCTACATTTTTGGTTTCACTGTTAGAAGATGCTTTATCCTTCTTCTCTTCTGCACTGGCGGAATCTTTCTTAGTCTTCTTAGTTTTACCGTCATTCTCATTACTGATTTCTTCTTCACGTTTTTTGGAACTCTTAGATTTTATTTTGTCTGACGATCGATGGTCAGTTGTTTCATCTTCTGTTCGAGTTTTGGTACTCTTAGATTCTGTTTTGTCTTTTGAATGACTGTCACCGGTATCATTGCTTGATTCGTGAGATTTGTTATCCGATGATTCTTTTTTAGTGTTAGTAGAAGAAGTTTTGGATTCTGCATCGCTGTTTGTTGATGAACTGCTAGATTTGGTGCTCGATTCATTATTATTGTTAGTTGAAGTGGAACTAAACTTTTTCCTCTCTTCTGTATTCCCATTTGAATCTACTTTCTTGTTTTCACTGTTAGAAGATGCTTGATTCTTTTCTTCTGCACTAGCGGAATCTTTCTTAGTTTTCTTAGCTTTACCGTCATTCTCGTTACTAAATTCTTCTTCAGGTTTCTTGGAACTCTTAGATTTTGCTTTGTCTGTAGATTGATGCTCATTTGTCTCATTTTCTGTACGAGTTTTGGAGCTCGTTGATTCTGTTTTGTCTGTAGCTGATTCATCTTCTTTATGAGTTTTGGATTTCTTAGATTTTGTTTTATCTTTCGATTGATGGTCACCTGTATCATTGCTTGACTCGTGAGATTGTTTATCCGATGATTCTTTTTTAGTGTTAGATGAAGAAGTTTTGGATTTTGCCTCGCTGTTTGTTGATGTACTACTAGATTGGCTGCTCGATTCTTCTTTATTATTGTCAGTTGAAGTGGAACTAGATTTATTAATCTCTTCTGTATTCCCATTTGAATTTACTTTCTTGTATTCACTGTTAGAAGATGCTTGATTCTTCTCATCTTCTGCACTAGCGGAAAGTTCTTTCTTAGTCTTCTTAGTTTTACCATCACTCTCTTCTTTGTAACTGTCAGAAGAATCCTTATTGGCTTCCTTATTAGAAGTTTTGGATTCTTCATTGCTTTTTGTTGATGAACTACTAGATTCTTTTTTATTATTTCCAGTTACAGTAGAACTAGATTCTTCTTCGTCACAGTTGTCAGCTGTATGTCTCTTGCGGATTTCTTCAGTTTTTCCAAGTCCGCCTACAGTTTCAGTCGTTTTCCCAGTTGTAGAGTCTGCAGTCTTCTTTCCTGCAAAATTATTATTAATATCTTCAGTATTCAGTTTAGGGTTGTGTTGCTTTATGGTTATTGTTATTGTTGCCAACTTACGTTTTATTAAATTTCTCGTTTTAGTCGCTATGTCTGTTGTTCCACGGCGAATTTTCCGTCTAGCTTTTGAGGTATCAGTAACCGCTGTATTTTTGGTATCAGGGGTGTCTTCTTTCTCCGAACTAGTAGTTTTGGTAGCAGCATCATCATTCTCTGAGCTTGTGGTTGTATCTTTTTGTTCTATTTCATCAGTGGTTTTGTCTTCGTTATTGTTACTAGTCGAACTTTTGTTGAAGTCGTTATCCTGTTGTTTATTATCTTTACTTGTATCTGTTTTAGATCCATCCTTGTCTTTTGTGTTGGTGTCTTTTCTTATCACTTGTGGAGAGGTATCTTTATTGTCATTATTAGTTGTATCTCCTTGATTGTGTTTTTCAGTTTTAGAATGTTTATCATTTACGGCTGAATTACTATCGCCACTAGTTTCATTTTTACGTCCAATAATACCATTTATTGGTGAAGTTTTATCATTTTTGTCACCGTTATCAGCTTTTTCAGTTACTGTTTTTTCAGAATTCGAAGTTGATTTACTTTTATCCGTGTTTCCACTATCTGAGTGGTGGTGGTGGTCCTGATTATGTTTGACTCTGATATGTCTGGTACCAATTTTATGCTTTTCGTTTTTATTAGCTGACTTTTTGTGTTGATCAGTTACTTTACTATCTTTGTTGTGTTCACTGCCGTCATCACCACGATCACCGGGGCCAGAATCGTTGACATTACTGGATTGGAAATCTTTTTTAGATTTCTTTACATTGTTTCTGATTCTTCTTCTGTAATCTCTAATTCTCAACTTCTTATCAGTTATTTCTGTTTGTTTACCATCGTCTTTAGTTTCACCATCACGAGTTTTGTTGGTAAGTCTTTCACCCTTTTCAGAACTTATTTCTTTATTTACTTTATTAACAGTTTCGTCTTTTTTGTCTTTGTTGTTTTCATTAGAAACTGGTTTCTTATTATTGACATATTTAACATGTTTAGAAACTCCGTCGTTTTCATTATTTGAAGAGTCGGTTACATGGTCATCCTTTAGTCCTTTATGTTCTACAACATTGGGAGTTTTCTTATGTTTTTTACCATTACTTCTTCCACCTTTGTTAGATTTTTCAGCTGCACCTTTATCATCATCATCATGTTCTGTAGGATATTTTTTGTTACCGCTTTTAGTCTCTACAGCTTTATCTTGTTTGCCGCCATGTCTCCCAGGTCTTCCACCTTTCGGCTTCTTAGGTGCATCATCATTATCAGAAACACCAACTTTTTTGTCTTTTTCATCTAGTTCATCCTTATCATCATCATCACTGTCTTCATCATTTTCAGATCCATAATTTATATTAGTTTTCTTCTGGGTGTCTTCATTGTCGTCGCTTTTATTTTCTACTTCACCAGAATTATAGGAAGATGGTTTTTTATTATTTTCTGTTGATTTACCACTTTCAGAAGTTTCAGTGTTTTCTATTTTTGAGTCAGTTTTAAGATTCTTCTTATGACTTCTTCTTCTAACAATTTTACGAGATTGTTTGCGTTTTTTGCCCTGAATTCTTTCACCGTTTTCACCTTCACCTGCATCGCCATCATCATGTTCATTAGGTGTTTTATTGTCACCAGTCTTAGGTCCGGAATTGTCAGAAAGTTTTTCCTCATCATCATCATCATCACTGTCTTCCCTGGTAATGTCTTCACCATTTTCATAGCCATGGTTTTGATTAGTTTTCTTCTCAGTGTCTTCAATTTCTTCGCTTTTGTTTTCTACTTGACCAAGTTCATTGGAAGGTTTTTTAATATTTTCTGTTGGTTTAACATTTTCAGAAGGTTCTTTGTTTTCTATGTTTAACAAGTTGGTTGCATGATCCTTCTTTTGACTTCTTCTTACAATTCTATGAGATTTCTTGTGTTTTTTGTCATAAATTCTCTTAGCGTTTTTAGCTACAGTTGCATCATCATAATCATCATCATCTTCTTCATTAGGTTTTTTGTTGTCACCAGTTTTAGGACCGGAATTGTCAGAAAGATTTCTGTCATCATCGTCATCACAATCTTCCTTGCTAGTGTCTTCACCACTTTCATTAATAATTGGCTTTTCATTGGATTCGTCAACGTCATGAGCAGTTGTATTAACTACAGTTGTGCCAATTTTGGTAATAATTTTGTGTGTGTGTACTTTACCTTTGTCAGATTGGCCAGTTGCGTTGTCGACATCCCGATCTTTATTATTGGACTCACCTTTAGTATCATCATTGTTATTATCTTGACCAGTTTTAGGTTTTTCACTGGTTACTGTTACTTTATCATCATCCGAATTTGCATCGCTTGCTGAGTTTGTAGAGGCAGTTTCACGATCATTATTTTCGCCTACAGGCTTTACAATTTTGGAAGGGTTTTTGTGATTGTGTCCTCTTCTAGGTTTAGACTGCTCAATTGCAATTTTATCATCACTGCCAACAGTATCTTCTTCACTAGAGCTGTCACTTTCATCAGACTCATCATTTCTACTGTCAGTATTCTGATCTTGACGAGGTTTGGGTTTTTCACTAGTTACTGATAATTTATCAACTGTCGAAGTTTTATCATTTTCACTGTTTGAAGGAACTTCAGTTGTGCCACCTTCAGTATGATTTCTACGTTTATGGCCACGTTTTCTTTCAGTTTTATCACCCTTGTCAGACTTGTCAGATGTATTATCATCATCATCGTTATCAGCACCTTTCTTAATGGAGCTGTCTCCAGGCTTAGTGTTGATGTTCTCATCACGATTAGTTTTAGGTTTTTCATTAGCAATTGTAGGTTTGTCAGTTACAGGAACATTTTTATCGATTACAGTAGTGTTGTTCCTGGCTTTGTTGTCATCCCGATCAAAATATTTGGACTCATCTTTTGTACCGTCATTATTTCCATCTTGACCAGTTTTGGGTTTTGTAGTAGTTACTGTTACTTTATCATTTTCCGAATCTCCATCGTATGCAGAGTTTGTAGAGCTGGTTTCACGGTCGTTATCTTCACCTACAGGTTTTCCAATTTTGGTAGGTTTCTTGTGTTTATGTCCTCTTCTAGATTTATGACTATTGACAGACTGCTCAGTTGTGGTGTTATCATCACTGGCCTCAGTATCTTCTTCGCTAGAGCAGTCACCACTTTCATCAGACCCATCCTTTTCATTGTCATTGTTCTGATCTTGAAGAGTTTTGGGTTTCTCACTAGCAACTGTTAATTCATCAACTGTCGAAGTTTCGTCACTTTCGCTTTCTGTGTAATCAATTTCATGAATTTCCTTATCATCTTTAATTCCGTCGTACTTGGTATGACGTCTACGTTTGTGGGTGTGTTTTCTTCTAGTTATATCACCCTTGTCAGACTTGTCAGACGTATTATCATCATCATTATGATCAGAACCTGTCTTAATGGCGTCACCAGCCTTAGTGTGGTCGTTTTCATCTTGACTAGTTTTGGGTTTCTCACTAGTTACTGTTGATTCAACATCTTTCAACGTTTTATCATTTTCACTGTTAGAAGGAACTTCAGTTGTGCCACCTTCAGTATGATGTCCACGTTTATAACCACGTTTTCTATCAGTTTTATCACCCTTGTCAGACTTGTCAGATTTATTATCATCAACATCGTTATCAGCACCTTTCTTGATGGAGCCGTCTCCAGGCTTAGTGTTGTTTTCATCTTTGTGTGTTTTGGGTTTCTCAGTAGTGACTGTTGATTCTACATCTTTCGAAGTTTTATCATTTTCACTGTTTGAAGGAACTTCAGTTGTGCCACCTTCAGTATGATGTCCACGTTTATAACCACGTTTTCTATCAGTTTTATCACCCTTGTCAGACTTGTCAGATTTATTATCATCAACATCGTTATCAGCACCTTTCTTGATAGAGCCGTCTCCAGGCTTAGTGTTACTTTCATCTTGGTGTGTTTGGGGTTTCTCAGTAGTGACGGTTGATTCTACATCTTTCGAAGTTTTATCATTTTCACTGTTAGAAGGAACTTCAGTTGTGCCACCTTCAGTATGATTTCTACGTTTATGACCACGTTTTCTTTCAGTTTTATCACCCTTGTCAAACTTTTCAGATGTTACATCATTATCATCATCATTGTTATCAGAATCTTTCTTGATGGACCCATCATCAGCCTTAGTTTCATTGTCATCATCTTGACTAGATTTAGGTTTATCATTACCTAAAGCAGTGGTGCCAATTTTGGTTATAATTTTATCTTTCTGGTGTTTATTCTTTCTTGGTTTTTTACCTTTGTCGGATGGGACAGGTGCTTTGTTGTCATCCCCATCTAAATCTTCGGACTCATCTTTTGTACTGTCATCAATTCCATCATGCACTGTTTTGGGGTTTTCAGTAGTTAGTGTTACTTTATCATCTTCCGAATCTCCATCGTATGCAGAGTTTGTAGAGCCGGTTTCACGATCGTTATTTTCTCCTACAGGTTTTCCAATTTTGGTAGGGTTCTTGTGTTTATGTCTGCGATTTCTTCTAGACTTATGACTCTTGACAGACTGCTCAGATGTGGTGTTATCATCACTGGCATCAGTATCTTCTTCGCTAGAGCTGTCATCACTTTCAACGGACCCATCTTTTTCATTGTCATTGTTCTGATCTTGACGAGTTTTGGGTTTCTCACTAGTAACTGTTAATTTGTCATCTTCCAAAGTTTCGTCACTTTCGCTTTCTATGTAATCAATTTCATGAATTTCCTTATCATCTACAATTCCGTCATACTTGGTATGACGTCTACGTTTGTGGGTGTGTTTTCTTCTAGGTATGTCACCCTTGTCAGACTTGTCAGACGTATTATTATCATCATTGTGATCAGAATCTGTCGTAATGGCGTCACCAGCCTTAGTGTTGTTGTTTTCAGCTTGATTAGTTTCGGGTTTCTCAGTAGTTACTGTTGATTCTTCATCTTTCGAAGTTTTATCATTTTCACTTTTTGAAGGAACTTCATTTGTGCCACCTTCAGTATGATTTCTACGTTTATGGTCCCGTTTTCTTTCAGTTTTATCAGACCCTCCCCTTCCCTTGTCAGACTTGTCAGATGTATTATCATCATCGTCGTTATCAGCACCTTTCTTGATGGAGCCGTCTCCAGGCTTTGTGTTGTCCTCATCACGATTAGTTTTAGGTTTATCATTAGCAATTGTAGGTGTGTCAGTTTCAGGAACATTTTTATTTACTACAGTAGTGCCAATTTTGGTAATAATTGTATCTTTATGGCCGTTGTTATTTCGTGGTCTTTCACCTTTATCAGACTGGCCAGGTGCGTTTTCGTCATCCGGATCTACATTTTTAGTCTTATCCTTTGTACTGTCATTGGTTTTATCTTGTCCAGTTTTGGGTTTTTCAGTAGTGACTGTTACTTTATCATCCTCCGAATTTCCATCGTTTGTAGAGTTTGTAAAGCCGGTTTTTTGATCGTTTTTTTCTCCTATAGGTTTTCCAATTCTGATAGGTTTCTTGTGATTATGTCCTCTTCTAGGTTTATGATTCCTGACAGACTGCTCAGTTGAGGTTTTATCATCACTGCCAACAGTATCTTCTTCGCTAGAGCTGTCACCACTTTCATCAGACCCATCTTTTTCATAGTCATTGTTCTGATCTTGATATGTTTTGGGTATCCCACTAGAAACTGTCAATTTGTCATCTTCCAAAGCTTCGTCGCTTTCGCTTTCTGTGTAATCAATTTCATGAATTTTCTTATGATCTACAATTCCGTCGTACTTGGTGTGACGTCTACGTTTGTGGGTGTGTTTTCTTCTAGTTATATCACCCTTGTCAGACTTGTCAGACGTATTATCTTCATCATTGTGATCAGAATCTGTCTTAATGCCGTTACCAGCCTTTGTGTTGTTGTTTTCATCTTGGTGAGTTTTCGGTTTCTCAGTAGTTCCTGTTGATTCAACATCTTTCGAAGTTTTATCATTTTCAGTAGTTGTGGAGTTAGTATCACGAGGATTCTTGTCACCTACATCTTTGTCAGTTTGAGTAGGTTTTCTTCGTTTATGACCAGGTTTTCTTTCAGGTTTACCGTCTTCATTAGGATTGCTAGATGCATCTTCGTCATTTTTGTTACTGTTATTTCCAGATTTGGCATCTTTACCAGACTTCTTAGGTGTGTCATTATTTTTAGGTCTTACAACTGTTTTGTCATTTTTATCACTAGTTTTTTCAGGTTCATCACTTTTTACAGAGTTATCATTTTCATCAGAATCTTTGTTATTGCCATTTTCAGATCCGATAACATCTTTGCCATCATTACGTCCAGATTTACCATCTCTGTCAGACTTTCCGAATAAATCATTCTCATCGTCATCTTCACGGTCTTCATTGCTAGAGTCATTTTCCTGCTGTTCATTAGAAGTACCTTCATTTTCATTGTAATCATCATCTGTTTCATCATTATTTTGTTCTAAATCTTTATCTGTTTTACCACTAATTCTTGTCTTGTCAAATAAATCATCTTCGTCATCATCACCGTCTCTACTGCTAGAGTCTTCCGAACTTTCAGACTGATCTTGGCTGCGATCAGTGTTATCATCTTGGCCAGGAACAGTTTTCTTAGTAATTCCAGTTAAGTTATTGTAGTCAGAAGTGGTATCCTCTTTGTCTTTTTTGCTACCAAATTTACCACCTTTTCCAGATTTGCCGTATAGAGGTTTCTCATTATCATCACCGTCTTCCTGAGTAGAGTCAGTATCATTTTGGTGAGCTTCTTCCTCCTTTTTATCTTTTTTGCTTCCTTGGTTATTAGATTTACCACCTTTTCTAGGCTTACCAGATAGAGGTTTCTTATTATCATCACCGTCTTCCTTAGGAGAGTCAGTATCATTGCTGTGAGATTCTTTCTCCTTTTTATCTTTTTTGCTACCATAATTACCAGATTTACCACCTTTTCCAGGATTGCCGGATAGAGGTTTCTCATTATCATCGCCGTCTTCCTTGGTAGAGTCAGTATCATTTTTGTGAGCTTGTTCCTCCGTTTTATCTTTTTTGCTACCATGATCATTCTTTTCTCCCTTCGGTCTTGAACCCTTCTTGCTTTCAGGATTTTCGTTGTTGTTACTCTTTCCATGTTTACCATCCTTGCCAGATTCAACCTTATCAGCATCATCTTGACCATCTTCATCACTTGTTAAATTATCACCGGTACCTACAGTTTTTTTAGTTGCCTTAGTGTAGTCAACCTTTTTATCGTCATTAGTTGTATGTCCATTATTGTTCTTAGATCGAGATGTTTTATCCGACTCAATTAATGTATCATCGTTGCCTTTTCCATCTTTTTTATTTTCTGATTTTGTATTGGTTCCTCTAAGCTTACCACCTTCGGGAGTTTCATCGTCACCATCATCATTTTTTACTCCTGGAGAATTGTCTGTAACTGTTGTTTTACTAGTTGTAGTCTTATCTACATCTTTATTTTTGTTTGAGTCGTCATCAGTTCCTGAAACCTTCTTAGTAACATTTTCGTTTTGGTCTCCCCAATATTTGTCTGCCACAGTTGATTGACCGGTTTTGGTAGTTTCTTCATAATCATTGTTTTCTAATACATCATCTTTTCTTGAATCTTTTTTAATCAAGGTTGTGTTTTTAATATAAGTTGGTTTGCCGTTTTTGGTTGCATCGTCATTTTCTATGTCAATGGCGTCTGATTTATCATCTTTCTCAGTCTTTTCAGTTTTGTTTTTATCTTTTCCATCTTTACCAGTATCCACAGTCACGCTTGGTTTGCCTTTTTTGGTAGTTTCATCATCATCTTTTTCTGATACATTCTTAATCACGGTATGTTTGTCAATAACGATTGTCTTGCCTTTGCCAGTGTCGTCGGGTTTGGCATGTTTTCCCAATATTTTCTCAATTTTCTCAACAGGTTTGCCTATTTTGTCGGTATCATTCAAATCTTTATTTTGTTTAGATTTACTAGTTTTTGTAGTTTCATAATCGCTGTCGTCATTGGAATCCGGCTCGCCATCATTTCTTGAAACCTTTTTAGTTTCTGTTGATGTTTCATCTGTTTCCGTTCCACTTGCATCTTTATAAATACTTTTAATCACCGTGGTACCTTTGATCACAATAGATTTACCGTTTTGGTTACTATCATTATCGTTATTGTTAACGGGCCTAGACGTGATATCAGTGACCTTTTCAACATTCGTGCCAGTTTTATGTGTTTTATCTTTTCCTTGGTTTTCAGTATTCTCAATTACTGTTGATTTACCATTTTTGGTTTCATCATTGATTTTGTCAACGTTCTCTGTTTTGTCAAAAGGTTTGTGTTTCTTGTCAGTAACATTTCCGTCTTCATCAGTGTTATCTTTAATAGGTTTATTTGTTTTATCAACAATTTCTTTACCAGGTTTAGTTGTTTTATCAACCATTTCTTTAACAGGTTTATTAATTGTTGTATCAACAATTTCTGTGACAGGTTTATTAATTGTTGTATCAACAATTTCTGTGACAGGTTTAGTTGTTTCATCATCACTTTCATTAACAGGTTTAGTTGTTTTATAAACAATTTCTTCGACAGGTTTAGTGGTTTTATGAACAATTTCCTTAGCAGGTTTATTTGTTATATCAACATTTTCTCTAACAGGTTTAGTTGTTTCATCAACAATTTCCTTAGCAGGTTTATTTGTTTTATCAACGATTTCTTTAGCAGGTGTATTTGTTTCATCGACAATTTCTTTAGCAGGTTTATTTGTTTTATCAACACTTTCTCTAACAGGTTTAGTGGTTTTATTAACATTTTCCTTAGCAGGTTTATTTGTTTTATCAACACTTTCTCTAACAGATTTAGTTGTTTCATCAACAATTTCTTTAGCAGGTTTAGTTTTTTTATAAACAGTTTCTTTAACAGGTTTATTTGTTGTATCAACAATTTCTTCGAAAGGTTTAGTGGTTTTATCAACAATTTCCTTAGCAGGTTTATTTGTTTTACCAACGATTTCTTTAGCAGGTGTAGTTGTTCTATCAACAATTTCTTTAGCAGGTTTAATTGTTTTATCAACACTTCCTTTAACAGGTTTAGTTGTTTCATCAATAATTTCTTGAACAGGTTTAGTTGTTTCATCAACAATTATTATAGCAGGTACAGTTGCTTTAACAGGTCTAGTTGTTCTATTATCAATTGTTTGAACCGGTTTAGTTGTTTCATCGTCAATTGTTTTTACCGTTTTAGTTGTTTTATCATTTTTAACGTTTGTAGTAGTTCCATCGTCGTTTTCATCAAAGGTTTCAGGGTTATTTTTAGTTCCTGAAATCTCCCTGGTTTGAGTTGAGCTATGATATGTGTACTCCTTTTCACTATTATCTTTGTTAATAGAATCAATCACAACAGTTTTATCAATGACAACTGGTTTACCAGTTTTGGAAGCTGCATCGTTATCATTATTATTTGGTTTACCATCTTCATTCGCGCCTTTTTTAGTCGTAGTTTTTTCATTTGGTTTATCATATTTATTCAGTTCATCTTGTTTTTCAATGGGTGCAGATTTCTCATTGGTTTCTAAAATCTTTTCAATGCTCCTCACGCTTTCATTATTCTCATCTTTCTTGCTAACAGCACGATGATTGTGAATATGTTTAGTCACTCTAGTTTTGTCAATGATAATTGACTTGCCAGGATTTAGGCCAGTTTTATCAGCATCTTTACAAATAGCTACTAACCTATCATTAGCTGTTTTTTCTTTTGTAATTTTATTAGAAGCTTCATCTACTTTTTCGTTACCTTTTACAGGTTTTCCAGTTTGTTTGGGTAGAACAGTTTTGTCAGAGGGTGCTCCATTATCAATTTGACTATTCCAATCTTTGTAGCTATCTATATGCTTTTTGTGGGTAATTTTAGGTGTTAAATCTTTATTGATCACAGTTGTAGTTGCATCTTTTTCCAAACTACTGTCACTTTCTTTCACGTCTCTTAGCAACTCTTTATCAATTGTGATTACTGAGGCATCTTCACCACTTCCTTCATAGTCAGTATCAGGAGTTGTCATTGGTGTCAGAGGTGACAGCGGTGACAACGGTTTGAATGGGCTTAGAGGTGATAAAGGCGCAAATGTCAGTGTTTTGTCAATAACTACTGCATTATCTATATTGCCAACATTGCTTACTGGTATCGTACTTACAGGTAAAATAGATGGATTACTTCCAAATATGGTAGTCGGAGCAGACCTATCAATACCGGGTATAAACGGTCCTGAACCGAAACCACCATTATTGTAGTAATTAGGTCCGTAGTATTGTCCATGTGTATAACCATTATATTCTGGAACAATTACTGCAGGAACTACATATCCGGGAGCTACTCCACCGTAAGAATTATCATACTCATTAGATGCTGGATTAACCATATAAGAATCAGTAGGTGCATCGTAATACCTTGGAGTTTCATATACAGGCCTTCTTTGAGGACCGTGGTGGTGATGGCCAGGACTGACAGGTGCCCGATGCTTCAAAAGACTTTGGGCTTGCGTTAAAATATCACTTAAGTATTTTGCATCCTGACTTTCCCCATCTTGAAAATAATATTGGTCATTGTAACCTCTTTGATCGAAACGTCCTTTTAAATATTTACCAGGAACTGGTCTTGGGTGTATAGGTTCAGGGTAACTAACTCGATCGCGGGCGCGGTTAAGGAGTTCATATAAAAAGCCTTTTGGGCTCGAGTGATATCCGTTTCCAGGTTCATAATTTACATTATCTGTAGGAGCAATAATACCGTTTGTGTATTTTCCAGTATTATCCCTTGGGTTTCCGACGTGAGGATTGTGGAATCTTCTCAGATCTCCGTTTTCATTACCTTGGTATCCATTTCTATGTCTGGCAAGAGCGTTATATTTTCCAGAATGTGCTGGGTTTCCAAAATGTTTATTTAGTCCTTTATGAATGACGTCTTTTAAATTTCCAGGTTCACCAACAGTTTTAGAGCTATACTGGTCAGAATTGTCTCCTGCATTTTCAGGCTCACTTACAAATTGATCAGTATTACCCTTACCAACGTCTCTAAGGTAGCTCTGGTCATACCCAGAACCATCAGAGCTAGATGCAGATTCATCGGAAACATTTACAGTTTCATATTCTCCAGAGTTAGCCTCTTGATTTTCAGTGTTAGTTGCTGTTTCAACAACATGTACTCCATGATTGGGAAGACTACTTGAATCTTCGCTTGCATCTGCACTTTGGTACGATCCGCCTTGAGAGAATTGAGAAGCTTCACTTGCTTGATTTATATACTCAGAAGAACTAGCACCTTCGTGTCGGACACCATTACCACTTACAAAGTGTTTACTACGGTGATGTCCAGCGTCTCTCGCTAACTGCTCACTATTATAAGCATGATTCCAATAATCATTTCTATGACCGCCATTATTAGAACCTAAGTTTTCAATATGACTGGAACTATCATGGTGTCTATGACTTCCGTAATGCCGATTTTCGCTTGCATAGTTTCTATGATGGTTATGATGATTTTCAGGATGACCGTAGTGTGGTGTATGGGAATTGTGTCTTATAGGGCCTCTATGGACTAGACTTGATCCAGGTTTGAATCCGCTGCTAAGAACACCTGAAAAAGGAGAATAAGTCAATATGATGATGGACATTCATGCTGTAGATGAATGGTAGATAGGGAAAGTAAGAGGCAAGTAAGGGTTCGGACAAAATGTAATTCATTTTGTGGGTGGAAGATGGCTAAAGAAAGTGCTGGAGTGCAAAACATGGACGGGGCAGAGAAATGTGGGAAGGCGGCCTACTATGTGGACATACAACATAAACCACATAGCCAATACACAAAATCGCTAAAAGTGGAAAGATTTGAAAGAAACCTACACTCAGTGTTGGGATAGATGAGATAGAATAGTCAATATCATATGGGACTGGCATAAGCTGCCGAAAGCTTTTTTGACCCGGGATTAAAACCCAGGACCGCATTTTCAGCAGTAGCGCCAATGACCACTCGCAAAATCAATCTTACATATTATGTAAAACTGGAATCTATACATTTATCAGTTATACGGCAATTTAAGACACGTATGTGCCGTCGGGGCTGCGGGTTGTTCGAATGAGATACCGCGGCATCGACACAAAGGGCTAAGAAGTAACATGGGTGGTTTTTAGCCAGTAGAAGTCTGACTCAACCTACCGCTTTCCTATTATTAGGTACGTACCTGGATTTTCGCTTCCTATACCGCCTTGCCCTTGATCATCACTTCCCACACCAGACCCCGTGCGTTCCACTTCTTCAGTTACGTCAGAGCTGGTCTTCTTGACATCGTCGCTTGAAGAGCTTGGCGGCAGGTCCAGAGCTGTGGGATGTGGAACGGAATGATTAATTTTATTAACCGACTTCCCAAAAAGGAGGAGGTTCTCAATTCGATCGGTTTTTTTTTTTTTTATGTATGTACACCGATTACGCTGCGATTTATGATCCGATTTACGTGATTCTTTTTTAGTTTGATGAGGAATGGTTGCCATTTGGTCCCATAAAAATTTAGTATAGTTTGGCCCAGAACTTTTCATTTTATGAAGATTTTTTTTAAGTTATGAACATTTTTCGTTTATGTGTGTTCGCGAATAACTTCGTCGTTTATGAACCAATTTTGATGATTCTTTTTTTATTGTGAAGGAGATATTTCAAAGGTTGTACCATTGTATGGATACCAGGACCTGGTGATGAAATCCCAGAGAAATCGAGGGAACCCTCAAATTTCATAGGCACGAATTACGTGTTTCGTGTTTCGCTGACGCTATACAAGTATTCGCATCTAGCAGTCATCACTTCATGTTGATGAGCTGATGATGGAAGGTACTACTCCTCAAAGGTTAGGAGTTGAAAGCAATAATAAGGGTATCTTGAAGGATTAGGGGTAGGTTTCTTAGTCGAATGTTATATGTATAGTAAATATTTCTATAGGACAACTAAAAATTAAAAAATTAAAAAACTTTTTTACAAAAAAAACAACCGACTTCAAAAACACCAAAAAGTGAAAAATAAACTTTAGAAGAAAAATCAGCTTCTGAAGTCGGTGGCAAAAAAAACGAAATGAAACAAACAAATGTCACCGACTTCAGAAGCTGATTTTTCTTCTAAAGTTTATTTTTCACTTTTTGGTGTTTTTTTTATTTAAGGTAAGACTAAATAGGCTTCTTCTGGGTTAGCTTGTTCCATCGTCGACCTCATCTTTGTCCTTAGGACAAGATTGAGGTCAAGAGTAGGCTCATTTATTATTTCAAAAAAGCTCCTAATCGGTTCATGGCACGGTTGTATGCACAAATTTTGTTATAAGTATATGTATTTTCCAAAAAAGCTTGTTTTAGAAAAAAATTGCTTAGTATACAAAAACTTCGTTCAAAAATACGCAAAATATTGTGTTAGGTCACTTTTGTTATCAGGGTCCGGTTATATAAAATACTTTTTCACACCACCTGCTCGAAAATGTCAAATTATATGTCAAGCAACCTTAACCTAAAGTGAGTCATTAGTGGCCGGGGGAACAGCCGGTCAATAATGTTGTACTGGATTTCATTATGACCCGCTGGTCAATAATGTGATTTGAATTTGGAATCTCACATGCTCAGCTAAATTGGCAGTATAGTACCTACTATTATGTTCAATTTATTGAAAAGAATACAAATAAAAAACAAAAGCATGCCTAAGGCGCGGCCAACTAGTTCCGCGCGCACTTTCACAAACACCCTTTGGTGCCAGAAAGAGGAAAGCTATTCTCGATACCCTTACTACGCGTGGATGATATTCTCGATTTCCTACAAAATCATAACGACTGCTTCTTCATAATTATCGTTGCCATGTTTTCGAAGACATAATAATTTGTAAGAATAATTAGATAACTACGAACCATTTTTTAAAAGGAATGGAATACTTACTTAACATTAAAACTGGCATTAATAATAACAAATACCGTACCGCGCCGTAATATTATATTATACCGTAATAGTAATTGGCTGTAACATTAGTTAATTTATTTTAAGTAAACTGCGCTAAGATAATATTGCTGTGGAATTTGTGAATAAATAAATAATAAAACCTATCTAAGTATACTACAGTCGATTTATCACATTTCATCAAAAATACTATAATTTCACGAGCGTCTCCAATGACGTTCTAAATTCAAAATGCATACAGCCAATCATCCAAAACCATTCTACCATTTCTTTCTTATAATTATTTCTATTTCATTATTTCTAATATGTTAATCTTACTGTTTGTTTATTTAATAAATACTTTGTTTTTCGTACTACCTATGGCTATTATTTTCTCACAGTAGGTGTAAAAAGTAGAGTATCCTCCTCTGGGCTAAATGTGTCTTTGCCTTGGGCTAGCTTGAATCCCTCGCTGCATTCAGGATTCTTGTATTAACTCCCTCGCTTCGCTCGTGAGTTAAACTCGTAACTCCCTCCCTGCGGTCGGGAGTTAAATTCCGAATCCTTCATTGCGCTCGAGATTCAATATGACGCCCGTGACATAAGACACAACTTTAGCCCCTTGGTGCATAATCTACTATTTTATTTCTCATCAACTAAAGGAACAAATTAACAGAACTCGTGGTAAATAAATATCCCGTCAATGATGAATTATATTGTTAGTAGCCATGTCAGTTTAAAAACTTATTAAATATCAAATGAGGGACAAATAATGTATTTAAAAATAAGTTTACCTGGCAAACCGTCGATGGCTAACGCCTGTGGAACAGAAAGAACATGTTTAGAAGAAAGAATGAAGAGGTACCTACTAAAGATGGAAACGATTGTGTTTGGGTGTGTGCAGAATTTATTTATTTATTTATTACAAACAGGTACACCAACAGTACATATTATATTTCACACTGAATAGTAAAAATATACCGGTTAGGGTTCTGATGTAAGTACCAATTACAGGTATACACAACATTCTCAGATACAATAAAGCTATCATCGTAATTTAAACAAATGAAATTTAAACATTTATACAAAACAAAACAGAATGTAGTCTAAAAAACGAAGTTAAAAGAAAAACAATCACAGCTCCACTATTGCAGCAAGTAGGATTTACAGTTTTATTACGGTCGACCAACTTATGAAAAGTACTTATATACTTATATTTTTTATATATAAGTCCTAAATGACTGACTGACTGACTCATCAACGCCCAGCCCAAACCCTTGGACCTAGAAAGCTGAAATTTTGCACAGAAGTTCCCTTTATAATGGACAGAAGGAATAGTGAAGGATTTTTGGAAATTCAGACCCTACAGGAGTTAAATAGGGGTTGACCGTTTGTATGAAAATCGCGAGTGAAAGCTAGTATAACATATTTTCCGAAACATTAATTATAGGCATAGTAAGACAGCACAGGACGTTTTACAACTGCAAATCCTTACCTATATTTAGAAGACCAAGTACACGAAACTCTACATTGTTCGTGGCTCGACACGCACTTGGCTGTTTTTTCAGGATGCCGAATAGATCCTCAAAGTCAACTTTAATTATGTTTTTCTTAATATCGAATGTCAAACAAATGGCGAAAATATTCGTTAATCATCAGTTGTAAAACAGGACTTATTATAGACCAGTGTGCTTACTCTCGAATATAATTCCGATAGATCGACATTGGAATTGTCAGTCAAACGTCAGGCATTGGCTGGACTCACTCCGCCTTATTACAAAACGTAGTTAAACCTGGTTTAACTTAGACTTGGTTTATCTCGCATTACGTCTCAGTTCATTAATATTCAAAAGAAAGTGACAGCATGCGAGATAAACCAGGTCTAAGTTAAACCAGGTTTAACTACCTTTTGTAAAAAGGCGGACTGAGTCTAGCCAATCCCTGACGTTTAACTCAACCAACTGACGTTTGACCAATGTCGATCTATCGGAATTATATTCCAGAGTAAGCACCCAGGTACTGTCCAGACAACGTCACTCGAAGAGCAAACCCATGTTTCTTCTTCGCCCTTGTGCCGAGGACTTCAAAACTCCTAAAATTATTATCACGATCGTAATTATTAATTATTATGATCGTCACACAGTGGATGCCTGAAAACGGTCGTCGTCACCAGGGTAAGCCCAAGAAACGTTAATGGCGTGACGATTTGGACTCGTTCCTGACTGATTGACCAGATAAGGAAAACCACGGAGAGAGTAAGGAATGGGGCAGGCCTTTGCCCAACAGGAATCCAACATCGCGAACCGAAAAATGTCCGTTGGAAGTCCTCCCACTTGTTTATTTTTTTTTATTTATTGATTAACACATACATTTGTTGTGACAGGTAAGACCCAAGCTAACAAAAGTAGTCATAAATTACAGGTCCATAACGGGTCTGGGTAGAAACAGTTTTATTATACAGTGGACAATACTTAGTGCAGACTCAGACTGTGTGTGTGTACTAAGGGTAGACTCCAAACTGCCTCATGCAAGTACAGGTATCGGGTAAATTTATTTTGCATTTTTTCTAGCATCTGAGAATACTTCACCTCATAAGGATTCCATATGACAGTAGGTACTAGTTTCCAAGTTGCTTCGACTTCGCACCAACGCATTGTAAAGTGCTTTTGCTGCTTTTAGTGAAGTCTCGGGTTTCACGCATGACAAAACCAAGATTTCTAAACGCTTTTTTGCACACCTGCACTACATGAACCCGAAACGAAAGATCCCCACCACCAATGACCTGGTGTAGATTGCGGGGACCCGATGGATGCAAGACACACGGGACCGATCAATGTGGCGACACCCGGGGGAGGCCTATGTCCAGCAGAGGACGTCTTTTGGCTGAAATGATGATGATGACGATGTCGCCAACAGTGTGACCGAAAAGGCTAATTAAAAAATATCTAATATAATAAAAACATAATTATTTGGCCACTTACCACAACGACTATAACTGCCACCCACTTCATGTTAAAAACTATTTAAGAAATCAAATACGCTAGCAGTTTTATAAGTACATTCGGAACAAAACACTGCCGAATTCATTTGTTTCGAGCCAAGCTGTTCAAATAAAGATATTTGAAATATTAGTCGAAATTGCGCCGATTTTAAAGCTTGAGTAAATAGTAGGTATGTAGGTATTGTTGATTTTTGTTAAGATTTGTTTAAGGTAAGTAGTAATTTATGAGTTCTTTTGTGTTGAATTTGTAAGAAATAGCGGTTTGGTGGTCGAAGAAATGGTCTTTTGTTAAATTATATTATAATTCGGGTGCCATTTTGTCTTTCTAAGGGGCAGACTTTTAAATCGCGTTACGGAACTCAAATGATGTTAGGCAACCGCAAGACACCTAGCAAGGCGCAGTGAAAACAGGTAGACTAAGACTGAATGGCGACTGAATGACGAATACACCGAATGGCGACCAGGAACTGGGAATTAAGAAATGTGGGGCAGACGAAAAATTTGTCTTCGGGGGAAAACTCTGGATGAGGCTGGCACCGGACCGTGGAGATTGACACTAGAAAAGAGAGGCCTATCCTACTCAGCAGTGGGTTAATTCTGGCTGTAGATGATGGTAATGATGATGAGTCTACTATTAATATTATAAACGGGATATTTACCATGTTTGATAATTGTTTCGAGTTATCCGGCGGCGAGATGGGCAGACGGCATAATTGCCATCGGGGGCAAAACCTGGATGAGGCTAGCACAGGACCGTGTAGAATGGCACAAGAAAAGAGAGGCATATACCCAGCAGTGGGTGAGTTCGGGTTGTGGATGATGATGATGATGATCCGTGATCCCATGATCACTTTCGGCGCTGTTACAAGCACCATTGCTTGTAACAGCGCCGAAATATCGGGAACTCGAAACAATTATCAAACATGGTAAATATCCCGTTTATGATATTAATAGTAGTGTGAGTGACCATGTCAGTTTAAAAACTTACAATGATGATGAGGTCGTGCTAATTTTTCCCCCTATGGAGCAGAGGTGTATTAAGTAAGTCTTATTTTATCAGTACCCAAGTGACGGCACAAGACTCCATGGAGTTTCTTGCCCGTCTCTCTCCATAGAAATGTAGGCAGAGCGATAGGGAGTGTAAAACTTCTGCTGCTAAAACCCACCCATGTTCCTTCTTAGCCATTTGTGTCGACGCCGCGGTATCTCTTTCGAACAACTCCCAGCCCTTCGAACAACCCGCTGTCCGTCATAGTAAGCCTCAAAAACATGTCAGCAAGGGCCGATGCCTGCGTCGGGGCTGCCGGTTGTTCGCAAAAGATACCGTGGTCCCGGAACACAAAGGGCTAAGGAATATGAGTGGTTTTTTTTTACCCACGACGGAACGGAGACGGTATATAATTATGCGTTTAAGGGGTGAGAGGTTGTTTGTTTGTTTGTGCATGCAAATACATGTTGCCATTTTTCTCCAAAACTACTAGTCCGATTTTGATGCAGTTTTCAGTTATAGGTTTAGGTTTGATTGGTGCAATGTACTTAGATAAAAAAAATAAAAGTAAAAAGTTTAAAATAAAACAAAATTAAAAATTATGATAAAACCCACGACTGTTAAAAATTAATTAAAAAAAGGATAAGTAAAATAACGTATAACACCCGCCCCAAGAATGTCCGTCGGGAGCTGAACATTGCAAAACTACATAGTTCATTTAATGGCAGTTCCCGACGGACATTGTTGGGTTTTTTAAGGCGAGTGTTTTATGTTGTTTTATCCTTTTGACCAAACCTCCTTGCCGGTTTGCCGCTATGGGCTGGAGGCGATAGTCCTCGCGCGCCTGCATGAATGGCGCACGAGGAGCGAGTGCTTCACCGAGGGGTCCATCTGTTGCCGCGGCAAATTGCTGCGCAGCGGACAGACCTCCGGTGCGATCTGAGAGAGCGACTGTCGCAACCCCGTGCAGGGCACGCCCCATATTGGCGGTAAGTCCCCTCTTTGAAGGGTGGCTTGAGAGGCGCCACAGTGCCCTCACCTTCCGTCTGACGAATGTCCTCACCGGACATGGTTGTTTGAAAAGGTACACACGGCTACACATCAAGCTATACAAAACCAGTTAATCTTGGCCTCACTTTACTAGATCTTTTCGCACAATGAACGATCAGATTATACTGGTTTTGTATAGCTTGATGTGTAGCCGTGTGTACCTGCACCGAAGGGGAGGAAACGCCCGGATGCAACCATTATTGTGAGGATCGGCCGGAGGATACGGTGGAGCACACCGTGGAGGTCTGCCCCGCTTAGGCGGAGCCCCACTGTGTTCTCGCAGCGGTGATCGGCGGCGGCGACCTCTCGCGTCCGGCCCTGGTGCAAGCCATGGTCCGGGGCGAGGAGGAAAAGGACGCCGTCGCCTCCTTCTGCGAAGCAATGATGCTAGTGAAGGAGGTGGCTGAACGTGAGAGGGAGAGAACCTCTCGTCCCAGCCACCGCGGGTGGCGCTCCGGGCCTCGGGGGCCACGTGATGCTTCCGGCCACCGTAGACGCGGGCCTGTGGACGGTGAGTAATGGGCTAGCTCGCCGTCCGTCCGTCTTATGACGACGACAGGCCGTGTCGACGGCGCGTTCGTGTTCCACGCGCGCCTAAAAGAGATGTCAGCAACATGGAAGGGGGCTCGCAAGGCCCGACGCCCGTCGGGGATGCGGGTTGTTCGCAAGAGATACCACGGCCTTGACATAAAGGGCTAACAAGGATCATGGGTGGTTTTTAGTCAGTAGCAGCCTGACACTCCCTTTCGCTCTGCCCAAGATCGGGAGGGGTTATTTGATGATTTCCACCTGCCTTGTAATTTAATTAGTTGCAACTGTATGAAAATGTAGGACAGGACAGGCTGGGGGCGCGTATTCATAGTTAGCCTAGGGTGGTCAGAACTCTAAATCAGGCCCTGGTATGACGTAGGTTCGCAACTTCGTACCCAAACAAAGTTATAAATCATAGCCGTATAATTTCATAACAAAACCTTAATAAGTAAATGAATGTCAAGTCTGCCGTATTGTTTAAACAGAATTCATTATTCAATAGGTAAGTAATAAGTAGGTAGGTAGCTATTTACTGTACGATATTGGTACAATAACACGTAAATAATTCCATCTTTCCAATAGTGTGTCGTCATGCCGTGTTCTGCCTGTCCTGTATTTGCACATTACAGGAGCTGATGGAGGCTACTGAAAGTGCCAAACTCGGTGCGAAAAAACTTTTTTACAAAAAATTAAACCGACTTCAACAAAAAATCAAACACAAAAAAGTGAAAAATAAACTTAAGAAGAAAATCAGCTTCTGAAGTCGGTGACTTTTGTTTGATTTATTTCATTATTTTGCCACCGACTTCAGAAGCAGATTTTCTTCTTAAGTTTATTTTTCACTTTTTTGTGTTTGATTTTTTGTTGAAGTCGGTTTAATTTTTTGTAAAAAAGTTTTTATTTTTCACTTTTTAGTGGTTCACATGTGCTTACCCCTTCACAGCGTACTGGCGTGAAGTTATGTTATGATCTGGTCTAAACAATAGACAGACATGACATTTCAGCAATCCCAGTCCATTTGCTATCATTTGTTGAGGAGTTCCGTTGCCTATCTCCGAAGTTCTTCATCAGATCTTCACTAAATTGAAATGGAACCACTCCGAGAATGTACTCTTCCAAAAACTACTCAAATCACTTCAAGTGTGCCTATAAAATTTGAAGAGTTCCTTCTATTTCTCCAGGATCCCATCATCAGATCCTGACTTGGTGATCATGGGACCACTTGGGAAGTATATCCATTCCAACAAAAAAAGAATTTTTCAAATCGGTTAGCAAGCGACGGAGTTATGAGGTAACAAACATAAAAAAAAAAAAAAAAAAAAAATACAGTCGAATTGATAACCTCCTCCTTTTTTTGAAGTCGGTTAAAAAACCGTATTCAGTTCAGGTTTGTACGGGAACGGAACAAACGCCATTTAACTATTGTAACTTATTATTACGGACACAATACTTTATGTAACTAAAAAGCATATTTTTTTACCAACATATGTTTTGCAAAAAAATAAGGTGGGTATACCTATTTGTATAACACCAAGTTGTGCACATGTTTCACGGCAATTAGCTGTAACGACGCGCGACTTCATTTGATTTTATATTGATGCCAAACATGGTTTATTGACATTAGGTGCGGTGTAGTCTACAATTGTTATTAAAATTGGTTTTATAAGATTTTTATTTGACCTCGTTTTATTGTATTAAAATCAGTAGGTAGCTTAGGTAATTAAAGTAGGTACGGTACCCTAATCAGCAAATCGCAAAAAAACTAACGTTCACGTTAAGTTTATTTATTTATTGCACAATGTACACAGCATAGTTACACGCTAGGCTTACAACTTTGCTTACAACGAATTAAAACGTTGAATTGAAACGTTTAATCGAATCAGAGCTTTTATCAATAGCAGTTGCTTTCCTAACTTAAATATATTAACCTCGTAAGGCCTAATCGATCTAATTTCTGTGTTTATTGTTTGCTGATGACCTTAAGTTGCTGCTCGAGGTCAAGGATACGTCTGATTGTGATCGTCTGCAGGATGATATAAACCGAGTGGTTGAGTGGAGCCAGAGGAATAAACTTTACTTCAATGTGGACAAATGCGCGGCTATAACGTTGACTCGTGCGTGGACCCCGGTACGCTACGAGTACAAGATAGAAGCAACACCGATGCAGCGGGTTACGCAGGTACGGGATCTAGGGGTGATTATTACTCCAGATCTCACTTTCCGTGAGCATATCGTTAAGATATGCAAGAAAAGCGTACAGGAATTTAGGTTTTGTACTCAGGCAGTCACAGGGGTTTACAAACATAACAACAATGAAGGTTCTGTATGACGCTCTAGTCAGAAGCCACCTCGAGCACAGTGCTGTCATTTGGGCTCCACATGAAGCGAAATATAGTGTCATGTTAGAGCGAGTCCAAAATAAGTTCACACGGCACCTTGTATTTTAAATTGTATGGGGTATATCCATTTTACCCACTAATGTACCCTACACTATTTGTACTGGGCATGGTGGGCATTGGTGGGGTATAATGAGCTCAGGGTGCGCCGGGAATTCAGTCTAGCCGCGTATGTAGTAAAACTACTGCGTGGTGCAGCTCATAACCCCGGAGTGCTGCGGCACTTGAACCTGTGTGTGCCGGACCAATACGTGTGGAGGCGACGACGCCCACCACTACTAACCGTGCCTGTAGCCAGAACCAATCTCCTGGCTAAGACCCCTCTCACCCGGACAATCCGCATAGTGAAAGAGGGTCACGAAAGAACCGACATTTTTTCGTTTAAGTAATTTGAGTGAATTCGCAATACCTAGTTCTTTTGAATGTGATTAGTTATTTAATTTAAGGAACTAGTTGATAAGTAGTAGAATAGATAAATAATTATGTTGATAGGTAATCCTGTTTTTTAGGTTGTTTAGATTTTATTTTTGTAGATTAATTGGTAAGAAACGTGTATTTTTAGGTTTATTGAGTGCCATACTAACGAATTAGGTTGAAAGTAAATAAATAAATTTAAGGACAAAATAATATTTTAGCATTCCGGCCCACCAAGAGAGTTTTTCAAATCTTTAAATTACGGCCCAGTGACCTAAAATTATGACAATACAATGCTAAACATATTTTTTGGTTTAAATAATCCTGTCATCAAAAAATGATTAACTTTGAACGAGAAAACAACATATTTTTTGCAAATAGTTATCTTTAAATAGGTACAGGCAATATCCCCTAAAATAATTTTGCCAATAGCAAACACGTCTATTTACTATACCTACTAAAGTTCTGGCCCGCAACTACCTACTTACACCTATTTTTAATACGTCGTAATGCTGTAGGAGGTTCAAAATGATGAAAACTCAAACTTCCTATGAGTAAAACTTTTAATAAATTTAAAAAATACCGCCATGAAAATTTAAAGATTGTTGGTGTTTATGTAAAAAATGCCATTAAATAAAAATTCATATTTCATTCGATGATTTCTTATTGGCATAAAGTGTTCTAAATTCAACACACAAATGTAGAATTCGGCAAACGTCAAAATGACAGCTGGCTAATGGCTTGGCAGTGACAACATAAACCGAACGCACTTCAGTTCAGGAGTTCAGTTCAGGAAATCAAAACATCTTCAAAACGAATAAACGAAGAATTTCTTAGCATTATATTGAAAAATGACGGCTCCTGCAGTCCAAAGGTCGGCGTGTATATTCTGTAATATAATAAACAAGATTGAAGCTACAGAAATAATATATGAAGATGACGATGTGTGTGTGTTTCCCGATATTAAGCCTGCCAGCAAGTTGCATCTTTTAATTATACCTAAACATCATATTGAGGACGCTAAATCCTTGACAGCTACTGATAAAGATCTTGGTAAGTGATTTATCCGCAAATCTAATTATCTATTAGAAAGTGATTAGACCTGTTATCAGCTGATAGTGGGTGGGGTGGCCATTGCTTAAAATTATGATCTCCCCGATTTTATTTACTGAATATTGTTTTTCTTGTTTTAATTACCTTGTCTATGATGTCTGAAACCAGTTCTGTACAACTTACTTTTACATTTACAGTATTTAGATTAAGGTGGTACCCTGAGCAAATAACCTTGAGCATTTGCTCCCTCTTTGCCGCACCCCACCTGTACACACGGCTACACATCAAGCTATACAAAACCAGTTAATCTTGGCCTCACTTTACTAGATCTTTTCGCACAATGAACGATCAGATTATACTGGTTTTGTATAGCTTGATGTGTAGCCGTGTGTACAATACTTCGTAAACTATTACTTGCGCCACCTGGCGAACTTCATACACGTACAAGTACAAGTAAAATTCACAGATCTAAGAAGTAATAGATATGGCATTCAAAGAAATATTTTTTTATGAAATGTTATTATGAATTCAGTTACTATACTCACGTCGATAAATAGGTAGGTACTTTCAACTTTTATTTACAGTGATACAAATATTACGATTACGAAAATGAGCTCAAAATTAAAATCCAAGATGGCGCCGACGAAAATTTTTGGTTTTTTCGTCATGGGTGTCGTTTTCATGGTTTTTGGGGTCACTGATTACGAAAATGAGGTCAAAAGGAAAATCCAAGATGGCGCCGACGGTTTTTGGATATTCCGTCATGGGTGTCGTTTTCATGGTTTTTGGGGTCGGTGATTACGAAAATGAGGTCAAAATGAAAATCCAAGATGGCGCCGACGAAAATTTTAGGTTTTCCGTCATGGGTGTCGTTTTCATGGTTTTTGGGGTCGCTGATTACGAAAATGAGATCAAAATGAAAATCCAAGATGGCGCCGACGAAAATTTTAGGTTTTCAGTCATGGGTGTCGTTTTCATGGTTTTTGGGGTCACTGATTACGAAAATGAGGTCAAAAGGAAAATCCAAGATGGCGCCGACGGTTTATGGATATTCCGTCATGGGTGTCGTTTTCATGGTTTTTGGGGTCGGTGATTACGAAAATGAGGTCAAAATGAAAATCCAAGATGGCGCCGACGAAAATTTTTGGTTTTTCCGTCATGGGGTGTCGTTTCCATGGTTTTTGGGGTCGCTGATTACGAAAATGAGGTCAAAATAAAAATCAAAGATGGCGCCGACGAAAATTTTTGGTTTTTCCGTCATGGGTGTCGTTTTCATAGTTTTTGGGGTCGCTGATTACGAAAATAAGCTCAAAATCAAAATCCAAGATGGCGCCGACGAAAATTTTGGTTTTTCGACTATATATATATATATATATAAAACGACAGCCATAACGGAAAAATCAAAAATTTACCTGGCCGCCATCTTGGATTTTCATTTTGACCTCAAAAACCATGAAAACGACACCCGTGAAAGAAAAACCAAACATTTTCCTGACCGCCACCTAGGGTTTTCATTTTGACCTCTTTTCGTAATCAGCGACCCCAAAAACCATGAAAACGACACCCATGACGGAAAAACCTAAAATTTTCCTAGCCGCCATCTTGGATTTTCATTTTGACCTCATTTTCGTAATCAGCGTCCCCAAAAACCATGAAAACGACACCCATGACGGAAAAACCAAAAATCTTCGTCGGCGCCGTCTTGGATTTTCATTTTGACCTCATTTTCGTAATCAGCGACCCTAAAAACCATGAAAACGACACCCATGACGGACAATCCAAAAATTTTCGTCGGCGCCATCTTGGATTTTCATTTTGATCTCATTTTCGTAATCAGCGATCCCAAAAACCATGAAAACGACACCCATGACGGAAAAACCTAAAAAATCTTTACCGCCATCTTGGATTTTCATTTTGACCTCATTTTCGTAATCAGCGACCCCAAAAACCATGAAAACGACACCCATGACGGAAAAACCTAAAATTTTCCTAGCCGCCATCTTGGATTTTCATTTTGACCTCATTTTCGTAATCAGCGTCCCCAAAAACCATGAAAATGACACCCATGACGGAAAAACCAAAAATTTTCCTAGCCGCCATCTTGGATTTTAATTTTGAGCTCATTTTCGTAATCGTGCCAATATTATTTTGTATCACAGTAAAAGTTGAAAGTACCTACCTATTTATCGACGTGAGTTTAATAACTGAATTCATAATGACCAAAAGTACGAGTATTTGGACGCACCAATAAATATTGCATAAAAAAATATTTCATTGAATGCCATATCTATTACTTGAAATTACTTCTTAGATCTGTTGATAATGTGACGTAAGCGAGCGAGCGCATGAGCCGACGCGGCGCGGTGACGAGCGACACGGGTTCCCCCTTCGAGGCCTGGCGGCATACTGAATGTCAATAGATACGGTTGCGAATACGCTCAGAATTTTGCATAAAAATCTTTATAAAATCAAATTTTGGGATTTTGAAAAAAAAAATCGTACCATAATGTTCATTATGAAATTGCTTATCCATTAGTGTAAAAACAAAATAAAAACAATTGTTAGTTTTGGAGAAGTAGCATGTTTTCAATAATTATTTCTCATTTCTGTGGTTTCGTTGTGAGGGGATTAATTAAATATTTTACTTTAAAAAGAAAAAAACAAAACGTACCATTTTGAAGGTAAGAGTATGTAGAAATTTAATGTATTTTTTGTTGGTTGATATATCTTTTTTTTTAAGAGTTATAAGCTCCAGAAAACTGCATAAAAAACGGCTAGAGCTACGTTTTGCTGGGGGACGCGCCTTAATAAGTTAGTCGCTTTTTTTATATAATGTTACTGCTGAACATGACAAGTCATCTTGACTTTATAACAATACACCCGTGAGAGCAGTGCCTTCCCTTCTTCATTAAATTATCCGTGTTCTAAGTCTTCGAAGATATTTCAAGTTTTGCTTTTACAATAGTTTTGTTATGTTTCCCATAACTTGCGGTAAATATAATTATTAAAACATTGCAACACTAAATGTTGCGGTCCAAAACCATGAAGTTATAGATAAATATGGAGACCACACTTCGAATACCTACTTGAAGCAAAACTTATGCATCGCTATCTCGCTCTCTGTGGGCTGACCCTCTCTTTCTAAGTAGGGTAACCTTTATTTTATTTTACCTAGGACATTACGTAGTTCCTTTTCATAACTTGTGTTTGTGTCCTGCTTTCAGACCTGGATATATGTCTCGCGGAATTAAAACTAAATATATTTCATAGCATTTACTTGTGTTTGATTAAATTAATATATCCACATCTCTGTTCACTTCTAGATTGATGAAAGATGCAAATGATAAATTACGAAAGAAGCTGTTTGCTTACAGTGTGAAAGTTCCTGATTTTTTTTGGCAGTTTGTCATTTTCAATCACGCAAAAAAGTCTTACGTAATTTCGTACAGAAATAGAATATAGACCATGGCCAGTATAAAACTTTAGTTCCTGTAGCAATACGAAATTAATGATCTTCTATCTATATAAATAAAGAGAGAAGTCCTGACTGACTGATTGACTGACTCATCAACGCCCAGCCCAAACCCTTGGACCTAGAAAGCTGAAATTATGCACAGAGGTTCCCTTTATAGTGTAAACAAGGAATAAGAAAGGATTTTTCGAATTTCAACCCCTAAGGGATTTAAATAGGGGATGAAAGTTTGTATGGAAAATCGAAATTTTCACGCGGGCGAAGCCGCTGGCAAAAGCTAGTCTATCTATATAAATAAAAAGAGAAGTCCTGACAGACTGACTCATCAACGCCCAGCCCAAACCCTTGGACCTAGAAAGCTGAAATTTTGCACAGACGTTCCCTTTATAATCTAGACAAGGAATAAGGAAGGATTTTTTGAAATTCAACCCCTAAGGGAGTTAAATAGGGGATGAAAGTTTGTATGGAAAATCGCCATTTTCACGTGGGCGAAGCCGCTGGCAAAAGCTAGTAAATCATAATGACAGAAGAGGTGGTGACACGACCACGGTGGTTGCCTACCGCAAGGGCTGGTGGGGTGGCTCAAGATAATGAATCTGGAAGGATTTGGGAGAGATTTTTGCCCAGTACAACTCTTACTATAAAATCATGAAATCACAAAAAAGAAATTAGATGTTTCTTTTATTTTGTAGACTAATGAAAATGATACATATAAGATGATTTTTTTTTAAAGATTTCTGGGTAAGTCAGTGTTAAGGTTTTTTACCACTGTGGAATTTTTAATATTATGTATTTTCATCTAAATACGGGGCTATAATAGGAACGGTAATACATATATGTATAAAACCTCAAAAAGAAACAAAAACACTTTCTAAATTAAAATCATTTTATTATATTACGAAGACATGTCCTGATTTTTTTAGTCTGTCGTAAAACTCTTTGCATGAATCTTAGATTTCTTCTGCAGTATTTTTTCTTCAGTTGATTTTATTTACACCTGTACGCCCCTATCAATCTTCGTAGAGACCTGGGCCCCTACTATGACGTCTTAAAACATTCCTAACTTACTCTTAATCCATTGTGGAAACGTGACAGAACTATACAGGGTGTCTAGCGCCATCTCTTTTCCACACTGGATTAAGAATAAGTTAGGACTGTTTTAAGACGTCATAGTAGGGCCCCTGGGCTTCGCTGTTGACCTAAAACCAGAAGAGTGTGAAATCAGAACATAATTTTTTATTATTCATTACATTTACTGTTTTATTTAAATAGTAATTGGCTATTTGACTACTGTTAAAAATTCACGAAAATGTTATGTTATTTCAAAGAACTAACAGAAATAACACGGTGTGTGAAAAAAGTAATAAAATGTAATAAAGCGAGTATGATAATGACTATATAATTAATGAAGGTCCCACGGAAAGTCCCAGATAGAGTCTGTCAAGCGAGTCGTGTCCCATGAAAAAGGCGGCAAATTCAAAAATCACTGATATAAAACACTGTTATAGCACGCTGGAAACTTATTGATAGAAGTCTGTCAAGCGAGTCGAGTCCACAACCCTTTTACTTTAAAATTGAAGTATCAATAAGTTTTCAGCGTGCTATATCAGTGTTTTATATCAGTGATTTTTGAATTTGCCGCCTTTTTCATGGGACTAGACTCGCTTGACAGACTCTATATCCCCAATATGGTCACACTACTTCAGTATGACTCCTTAAAAACAAAAACAAATAAAATTGCAGAAAGTCCATGAAATTCAATGTAAAACTGTTTGGTCTTTACATAGCTAACTAAGTTATCATTGACTAAATCATAGGTCAATCTTTTATGAAGTAATTAATTGAAAATACAAAGAAATATGCAGAAATATGTTTACAATTATTCAGTGTCAAAAATCCCGATTTAAACACTTACGCGTGAAATCTTATATCACCTCCTGGACACCACGTACTACCACAACCACGCACTACACAAGTTTGCACCATTTTCTCAATTATAACTTTGATTACAGGCAAATAATCTCAAACGAAACTGAACCGCAAAGTAAACAACCGCCATATTGGTACGATTTATGTTGACATGTGGGGCCAATGTTGCCACATTACCACATCCTTAGGAAATGGGAAAATAATTCACTGATTCGCCAACCTTGTCAAGCATTCGTGACATACTATTTTGGAATTTTAATTTCAGTAATCTTAGTTTAGCGGTCAGTGGGTCGTCTTAGGGGCGGATTTTTAGGAGTTGGAGTATACGCTTAGGGGCACTATGAGCAGCAAAGAAAACACAAAAAAAAAATTTTTAGTTAAAAAAAATTTTCGGGACTTAGTAAATTTTCCTGTTTTTTTTTTTTTCGGAAATTCCTCTTTTTTTTTTTGTTTCGGGTTGACCTTGACAATAGAAATTATTTAGGTTCTGAGAACCATGGTCCTACGACGCACCGTTTCAGAGTTATGGTCCTACGAATTTTACTTCGTTTCATATAGAATGCTCTATATTTCCAAAATGGTAGCTCGGATGAAAACTTTTTCGGGAAAAGAATTGTTGCTCTAGTCAAAAACTATGAGATGTTGTAAAAAAAACCGCGACAAAGAGAGAGAAAAAAAATATTTGCAAAATTTTTCTAAGTGTCGGTCGATGGTCCTACGACGCACCATTTTGGAAATATATAGCGTTCTAGATAAAACAAAGAAAAATTCGTAGGACCATAACTCGGAAACGGTGCGTCGTAGGACCATGTGTCTCGGAGCTTAAATGGTTTCTATGGACCAAGTTAATAAGATGCTGCAATAAAAAGAGCCGAAATCTTGAAAAAAAAAACTTTTGAAAATTTTGCTAAGTCCCGCGCCCCTAAGGATACTCAAGGTGAAAGATCGACCGACACTTAGAAAAATTTTGCAAATATTTTTTTTCTCTCTCTTTGTCGCGGTTTTTTACACCATCTCATAGTTTTCGACTAGAGCAACAATTCTTTTTCCGAAAAAATTTTCATCCGAGCTACCATTTTGGAAATATAGAGCATTCTAGATAAAACGAAGTAAAATTCGTAGGACCATAACTCTGAAAGGGTGCGTCGTAGGACCATGGTTCTCAGAACCTAAATAATTTCTATGGTCAAGGTCAACCCGAAACTGAAAAAAATGAGGAATTTCCGAAAAAAAAAAAACTATTTTTCACGAAATTTTTCTAAGTCCTCGCGCCATAGTGCCCCTAAGGCTACACTCCAAAGGGCACGCCACGATAGTGGCGGTAAGTCCCCTCTTTGAGGAGTGGCTGGAGAGGCGCCACGGCGCCCTCACCTACCGTCTGACGCAGGTCCTCACCGGACACGGGTGTTTCGGGAGGTACCTGCACCGAATCAGGCGGGAGGAAACGCCCGGATGCTTCCACTGCGAGGATCGACCGGAGGACACGGTGGAGCACACTGTGGAGGTGTGCCCTGCTTGGGCGGAGCCCCGCCGTGTTCTCGTAGCGGCGATCGGCGGCGGTGACCTCTCGCGTCCGGCCCTGGTGCAAGCCATGGTCCGGAGCGAGGAGGAATGGGACGCCGTCGCCTCCTTCTGCGAAGCAGTGATGCTAGCGAAGGAGGTGGCGGAACGAGAGAGGGAGAGAACCTCTCAACGTCCCAGCCGCCGCGGAAGGCGCTCCGGGCGTCGGGGGTCACGCGATGACCTCCGGCCACCGTAGACGCGGGCCTGTGGACGGTGAGTAACGGGCTAGCTCGCCGTCCGGCCGTCGTCATGACGGCAACAGACCGTGTCGGCGGCGCGTACGTGTTCCACGCGCGCCTCAAAGAGATGTCAGCAAGGAGGGGCCCGCAAGGGCCGACGCCCGTCGGGGCTGCGGATATCGAAAAGTTACCGCGGCTCCGACACAAGGGCGAGGAAGAGGGAACATGGGTTGGTTTTTAGTCAGTAGAAGTCTGACACTCCCCTTCGCTCTGCCCAAGAGCGGGGGGGGTTATTCGATGATTTTCCACCCACCAAAAAAAAAAAAAAAAAGGCTACACTCCAATTAGTTTAGCTTTTTATTTATTAGCACATTATTTGACAGTATTTAACTTCTGATTACATTTGTGTGGTGACTCTTTTTAAAAATGATTAAGGAGATTTTAATAACGAGATAGCAATACTATCGTCCACCTTAGAAAGAGAGGTAAGCCCACAGAGAGTGAGATAGAGAATCGTAGGTATTTGACTCAAACTTTTGTTCTAAGTGTGGCCTCCATATTTATCTATTTCTTCATGTCCAAAACTAAAAGTTTTGACATAACGAAAAACAATGTCAAAAAAATGTTCATTCACATTAGAGTTTAATTTGCCAATAAACTCAATAATTTATCTGTATTTGTTTTCAGTTGAAAAAATGCTGAATGTAGCTCACGAGCAACTAACCAAAAACAATTTATCTCTATCTGACGCTCGTTTAGGGTATCATTGGCCCCCTTTCCGCAGCGTCAAACATCTACACTTGCACGTGATCGCGCCTGCTTCAGAAATGGGTTTCATAGCTCGATTGATATTCAAACCCGACTCATATTGGTTTGTTTCGGTAAGTATCCTGTATTTCTTCACTACATATTATAAGCCGCCGCGTCTGTCTGTCTGTTCGCGATAAACTCCAAAACTACAGCACCGATTTTTATGCTGTTTTCACCAATGGATAGAGTAGTTCTGCAGGAAGGTTTTAGTATGTAATTTGATTATTTGACGCAGGCGAAGCAGCGGGCATCAGCTAGTTTCTTATAAAAGTCTACCTATGTCGATACAGTTCATGGATATTTTATTTTGATGTATGACCCTAATAGGAACTCACAATGTGACCATTGTGATGGTTCAATGCAACTTTAGCGGAAAATATTAAGTGTTTAAAAGATACTGCAGTCTGTGTATCTGTCCCGTAATCCACATTTTTTCGCATAGTCAAAATAGCTCATGTTATAAGGTGGTTTGGCCAATGAGAGGGCCACATTAATACTAAATCAGAGTTTTAGTTCTGATTAGCCCCACGCCAAGTATATTTTGTATGGCTATATTCTCAACCCTATTCTTTTGCTGCTTATTAGTAAAACTTTTTAATAAGAATTTTCTTTTCAGCCTGACTACGTGGCTTCGAAGTTTTGAAGAGGCCAGCCTTCGGTACTTTAGTTAGCTAATTTACAACGGGTAGTTATTAAAATATGTGGCGGACTTCTTATTATTGGTTTATCTAATATTCCAAATAATTATTTAGCTTTAAATTGCGAGTGTTTCAGCCATCAACATAAAAGCCAACTGTTGCACTAAGACCTGCCATTACTTCCTACAGTCGGAAATAAGTAGCGTACCTACAAAAATAGTTATGAAAAGACTTGTGCCAAAAAGAAATGGCGAGACGAACCTTATTTTGTTAATTGGCCGCAACTATTACCATTCCTCATTTTAGTAACTTACGTGTTTTGAACATTAATTCATATGGGTCGTAAAATGTTAACAAAATATCATTACAAATAAAAAGCTCAAGATATTTGTAAATATACTTGTGTCTATTGTCCCATGGATTGTATTGGATAAAGCGTAAGTAATAAAAATAAGTAATTTGTTGGGTATGTTTTATTTTCTCTTTAACATTTTTGTCAGTAAACCGAATGCGCTTCCTCTCTTGAATGTGACGTTTATAGTGATTTCCTCTACATATACTGCTTTACATTTTAGTCGAGTTATGCTCTATGCGTAATTTTTTAACTGAATCAGTTAAAAAATTACGCATAGAGCTGTTTTGTAAACGTTTTTATTATATTCCACGCATAGAACAGAAGTTTATCAGAGGATGTCGTCCTCGTCCTCGATGACGTGCGGTCTATTACGTTTTTTTCCACTTGCAAACGCACGTCAATATGGTATTCAACTGTAATTTATATTACAAATGGCATCTCAAATTGCATAAAAAAAACAATAGCTTTGAAAATTTTTCACGATATGTTTAATGATTGCATACAAGACAATCGATTTAAACAAAAAAAATAATTAATCGTCTAAATACACACTTACTTTAACCAGAACAACACGACTAACCACAATAAACTTTGCTGTCAAAATAAAATTGTTATCTATTTTTCAGTATTTATATTTTATTGCAATACAATTTCAAGACAGATATGTAAATTACAATTTTCATTTAATAATACCTTAACAGGATGTTTTCTTACGTATTTATCAATTATATTTGCTATTTTTTATAAACTAACCTCTAACGAAAAGAAACAATATTCAAAATCCTAATCTAAAAAAAATTTTTGTTTGTGTTACACATTTCACTTTATTTTTTGGTCCCATATTTTAAAATAATAGTAACAGACATGAAATTGGCTAGTTTTGCGGTTGCAATCGCCTTGTAATGTAATTTTTCCTTTAAAATCACAATAAAAATAATACTATATGAGTCACACTCTTTTCTGACAATATTCCAGATCAATGGAAGACTCAGAACTCGACTCCTCAGAGCTTGGTACCCAAGACTACTGGCAGAAGGCCTACACCAAGGAGATTGAGAACTTTGACGAACACGGAGACCCAGGTGATGTGTGGTTTGGTGAGGATAGCGCTGACCGAGTGATCAACTGGATTTGTGACTGTGGTATTGATAAGGATACTGCTGTTATTGATTTAGGTGAGTTTATAGAGGCTAGTTGAGACAAGGAGATTTCTGTGCCATTCCACTCTCATATTTACAACAAAATTAATAAAAACTGCGACATTAAAAACTTGAACAACTTTTCATGCAAGAAAACTTTAATAAAATGGTTTGCCAAATCGTATGAAGAGACGGAATTTTGTCTTATTTATTCTTATTAACGCAGACACCAAGCAAAGGCAAAAAATAAAGAAATAATAAAGAAGAAAATATACTACTAGCTTATCAATTTCTTGACACTTGTTTTATTTTTTTTATAATTTTATATTTACTTTTTAATTATTTTTTATGTAATTTAACCATTTTTTGTTAGGTCCTTCTACAAATAAATACCTTTTCTTTTAAATAATGAGCATTTTCACAAAAAAAAAACTCGTAATCTATAATATTTTTGTCTCATAAAATTTCAGGTTGCGGCAATGGCTACACATTATCAGAGTTAGCTAGAGAAGGGTTCACAAACCTGCTTGGTGTGGATTACTGTCAGGAAGCCATTACTCTTGCTGAGAAGGTGTCCCAGACTGAGTTTCCTCATATTAAATATAAGGTACGTTCTTCTTTATATTCTCTTCTATTTTCTATTTATCTTCGGGGACGCCGGCAGACACCAGGCGGGCGATCAGTCCTTTCGTTGTGGATTATTTCGCCCAGTTCCCCATTTATTATATTCTCTTACTTATATCTTTTTTTAATGCTTGTGGCTCAATAATAATAGCTGCTACAAGCTTGACTAGGTTGGGCCTTGGATGGGTGACAACCCATTACATTTGCCACTAGCTTTTGCCAGCGGCTTCGCCCGCGTGAAAATTACGATTTTCCAAACATACTTTCATCCCCTATTTAACTCCCTTAGGGGTTGAATTTCGGAAAATCCTTCCTTATTCCGTGTCTACATTATAAAGGAAACCACTGTGCAAAATTTCAGCTTTCTAGGTCCAAGGGTTTGGGCTGGGCGTTGATGAGTCAGTCAGTCAGTCAGTCAGGACTTCTCTTTTTATTTATATAGATAGATAGATAAATTGGCTTACTTACATGCAGAAAGCATGATAAGCCAATGGTCCCATGCAGTTGTACTTAGACATCATTACAGAAAGTTAGTGGCCTGAAAGTTTGACAACCAGTCATACCAAAGACCAGGAACAAGATTGTGGCGGTCAGATAAGCAGTCGCTTCATGTATTTAGCTGCATCCGGTTATACGGGAAGCCGACCCCAATGTAGTTAGAAAAGGGCTGGGCCGATGCTAGTATGTTGATGACAAAATTGAGTTAAGGTGGATGTTCACGTTTTTAGCGATTTGCAGGCCAGTGCTAGGTTGTATGTTAGTGAAAATATGATTCGCGGCTGTAAGACGTATGCAGTTACAGAATTATAATCATCAAAATCATCATTACAACCCTCCAAGTTCATGTAACTGTCAAGAATGAGTATTTCATCAAAAGGTCACTAACATACAACCTAGCACTGACCTGCAAATCGCTAAAAACGTAAGAAAATTTGAATTTCGCGGGCTACCCTGGAACATCAACCTTAACCCAGAATTTAGCTATAAGTGTGATACCTTTGGGAAGGAGAAAGGATAGGCCTTTGCCCAACACTGGGTCACACAAATAGGCTAACAAAAAATAATAATTTATTGATTCATTATATTTTTCAGGTATTTGATATAACCCAAGACAGCGGTCACGAACTAGGTAAATTTGGTGTGGTACACGACAAAGGTACTTATGACGCTATTGGGCTCAATCCTGAAGACCCGAAGAGGTGCAGAGAGAAATATATAGACCAAGTTGTGAATATGTTGAATGATGATGGTAAGAAATTATCTGATAATGCCTGTTTATGTCTTACAACCAAAAAATTCGAAGACATTAGTGGCATCTACCAGCCCGCACTGCCCATCCCTCTTCTAGAGAAGAGGCCGGAGTCGCTGCAGTGGGAACATTATAGGCTGATGATGAATTGATTTTCAACTTTATCGCTAAAGTTCTAAGTCTGCAGACACGGAACTTGCGGCGGCCGAGCGATGGCGGCAGCGAGGCGACGCGATGAGGCGGCGATATCTCACGCGGGCACGAAACAAACCGTTAAATAAAAGAAGTACCCGCGTAAGCGACAAAACCAAACTATTTTGTTCACCTCGCCGCCGCGCCGTCGCTCCACCGCCGCCCGTGAATCGCTCGATCGCCCCGCTCCGCCATCGCTCGGTTTCGTGCCCGTAGACTAAGGCATGGATGCCGGTTTCCTCACGATGTTTTCCTTCACCGTTTTGAGAGCAATGGTGATGAAATAAATTACAACCACTTACTGTTCGTAAGTCAAGGCCGCCACCACTGCTCTCTAAAAATCTATTAAAGCAATTTAGTTTTCGCGGGCTATTCTGCCGCTTCTGATAGGATTCTCCTGTCAACCATCACACAATCTTATACACTTTTCTTAAAAAAATAATACTTAATACAAAAATGTAATCTCCATTCCAGGTCTATTCATAATAACATCTTGCAATTGGACGGAAGAGGAATTATTGAAGCATTTCTGTGAAAAAATGAAGCTCAAGCGAGTGATACCGACGCCTCAATTCAAATTTGGCGGGAAAGTTGGCAGTGTCGTGTCTTCCGTTGTCTTTACTAAGAAATAAATTTAAAAAAATATATTGTCTTTATTGGGCTTGTTTGTTTTATTTGTCAAATACTCAATACCTTCATCTCACATTAAACAGGAGCTCGTGGCCCAATAATCAGCGCTCGGGTCGTACTGTAGGTTAAGCCGTGCTTGTCTAGGCTGTTCCGTGGATGGGTACGACCCAGTTTAATTAGGGTTGACCCTCATCTGTCTTATAAGGCATAGGAAACACGATACCTAAACCTTGGTTTTGATGTCAGGTTTTCGGACTAAATTAAGGATCAGAAATCGTAAGATTTTACTATGGCACAAACTGGTTATTTTAAATAACTCTGTGGCGACTAGCGACATCTATCGCAACACCTGCGTACTAACAAAACGATCGACAGAAATTCCTACATCGCGCTATCAACATTATCCGCGACATAAGCCTTTATAGGAGTTCCCGACTACCAAATGTCGGGCAGTTAGTCCGGTCGGAGGATCCTCCCTTTTCAATGGGGGATGAGAAACTTTACACCCTGTTCCTCATACCCCCCAAACTCTTTTTGCTTTTAGTTTTAGAGCTGAAATGTGGGTAGTTGGTATACATTTTTCGTAAGTGCCCAGGAGTTACGGATACCGGCACGGTTCTTGAGCGCTCGGCGGAAGAGTGGGGATCGCTATGCGCATCGTACTTGAGTACTTATAAATCGGGTCCATATTGGCTCACCTAAAGTTTTTTATCCGAAATTGTTCTTCCTAACGATTTGTAATCCGAATGATCACTCCTCCTAAAATTTTTCCTCCTAAAGTTTGAATTCCTACTATTTGTAATGCTACTGGCGATGTTCCTAACACTCATCTTTCCGAAAATTTTAATTCCTATTATCGTTATTGTATACATATTGCAACTCCTATTGTTTTTTATCCTAACGTTTTTATCCCTAAACATAATTACCATAATATTTTCACTCATACAACTGTTTAGAATGATTAAAGGTCGTTTCACTGATTTTTGTCTTGAAATGAAATAAATGAATGAAATTCAGGTCAGAGTCTCGTCTTGTGGACACTATGAAAAAAATACTTTGAAAAATTTCGCGACCAATTTCGAGGTAGCGCTCGCCGGCCGCTGCCGCGGCACCGCTCGCTTCGCTCGCTCGGCTCGCGCGTAGTTGGTCACAGTTCTAACCTAACCTAACCTATGGATATCTTTGCATATTATAAGGTCCCATTAAAATAGGTGGACAAATTTTAACACAGCGTTTAAGTAAGCCTAACTAAAGACATCTAAACAACAAAAAAAACACTATATAAAGTGATTTTATTTTGACTTAAAATAATAAATTGCCGGCACTCTAGAACAAACTCATCCCATAAAAGTAGGTATTTTAATGTCTTTTTTTTTTTTTACTATTGTCCTTATTTTAGCGGTCTAAATGATTTCTAAAATTTTGTCCACCTATTTTAATGGGACCTTTTATAATACTGATTATTATGAATAAAAAGTAATATAAACAAAAAACATATGACTTTGAATAATAGTGTAAAAGATGGTTAGGTTGAGAAAATATAGGAAAACAAATAATAGGATAATAGATGTTTATTGCTACTGACATTAGGAAGTTGAATGCTTCGGAATTAAAACATTAGAGACAGAGACTTTAGGAATTGCGATCGTTAGGATGAAAAATGTTAGGAAGAACATTTTCGGATTTCCAATTTTCGGAGTTGAAATTTTAGGTCAACTTTGGCGCACCCTTATAAATCAGTTACCTACCTATTTAGTAAAAATGAAGGGCGGAAAAAGATAATTATAAGGCATAATTATTTGACACCGTATCAGCTCATAACGTCCACTTCTTAAAATGTAATTTTCGCTTAGTGACTATTTCTCAAAATGACAAACTCTCGTAACGTCCACTTCTCACAATGTCAACTTCTTAAAATTACAAATTCGCAAATAGGGTAGTCGACCGACTAAAAAAAATATGATTCTGTTTAGTCCGTCAGTCAGATTATTGAAAAATATTGGATACGTGTTTTTTGTTTTATCAAATTAATAAAAATTGACGAAAATAAAGCTTGTCAAAGACCATGGAGAGGGGGCGTTTGACGTCATAGTTAGGTAAAATTGGACCAAGCTGTGACGTTTCACGACTTTTCGAAGCACTGTATCGTCTTCATTTTTTGTTTACGTGAAAAAAGAAAAAATACGTGTTCAATATTTTTTGGAAATCTATCTGACGGACTAATTAGTTTTTTTTTGTCGACTACCCTATTGACAACTTCACGTACCTAGTTTCTACTTTTACAAGTTAGTTTGAATTCGGTAATGGATATTTAGGGATCATTCCCACTAGTTCTACTGCACAGTCCTACGATAGAACTAGTGGGAACTTTTTTTTTTTTCCCACTAGTTCTACGATTCTAGGTGGTACGAAATCGTAGAACTAATGGGAACGAAAAGTCAATGGATTTTTTCGTTACCACTAGTTCTACGATGAAGGGTGTTACAAAATCGTAAAACCAGCCTGACTCAAGCTTCTCATGGCGTTGGCGTGCCCTAAAACCGCACTATCGTGACGTGCTTAAAGTAAGTTTGTAAAAAAAAAACTCGCATAATATTTATTACATTTTATTTATTAAATATTCTTTACAATAAACCAACCTGTTTGAAAAATCTTTGTTACATGAATGAAGCGTTTTAAATTAAATCATAATAATAAAATACTCCTATAGCCATACCTTATTACTAAAACCTCATTCTTATTGGATCTGTGGCTGTCGCAAACTGTCAAATGTAGAGTGATTTTCCCGCTTTTTTTATTTTTTATATGGCGGAAAAATAGATGCCCTTTTTGCATTGCAAGACGTACTTGAAGTACGTCTATATATTGATTGCATTAAAAATGCAATCATAATAGAAATCCAATAGGAATAAGGCTAACCCAAATAAATAAAATTAAACACATAAATAAGTATATCTACATAAACCCTTACAGACTAATAATAATTGTGCATGATATATTTTAATATTAAATAGGGTAAAGGACCCATTTTCATCCATCTTTGTGAAAACAAGAATTATTTAAAAAAAATACTTTCTTTTTTAATTATACGGATGATGGTCGGTGTCCTAACCTTAACTTCCAGTTACTAATTAATACTATTTTTACAGGTACTAAGAATATTTAAATAATTTTCTATTTTTTTTTTATAAATTCTTTTTAAAAGAAAAGGTTTTTCAAAGGAATGTTACATCTAATAAAATTTTTTGATCAAAAATTCTCATAAAGAAAAAAATGCATAGACAATTCAGAAGCAGCATTTTAAATACTACCAAGTAGATTAAAGCAATTCCTAATTTTAAGCTAAAATTGATCACAAATCACAACTCATAAATAATAATAATAAAAAATCATGGTTTTCTGAGCAAATAAGAAAATGTAAATAAACTAATCAATATTTTTGGTTTTAGTTATGGCCAGCAAATTAAGATTATTGTATATTTTCTATTGAGGAGGAACCCTGCAAAATTACTTTTTTCTTCAGTTTTTTTTTGCAATTAAAAATCACAATAAACGGAAACAACCTATTTCAAAAATCTTATTGTGCTTTAGTTCTAAAAATAACTTGTTGAAGATAAATAAATTAAACAGTTGCGTAACATTCAGCGTATCAATGTTAGATTTAGGCCAGAACTAATATCTTTGATAACGACATTGATTTAGAAATACCTAACTAGATTGCAGCTGTAGTCTGTAGAAATATTATATCTCAAACGAGTGTTTTTAAATGATAATATTGATAAATAATAATAAAAATTGAATAAGACAAACAACCATCTAAGACATTGCTTTTAATTCTAAAAGCACAAGGTACCATTTATAAATGTTGGCTTCTAAACAAATTTATAATTTTACACTTGGAATAATCAATTTTCTTAATCAGTTTATGTAATTACCAAATAATGTGTGCTAATGAAACTTTTATTCAAAGGAATTTGTAGACCTACACCCTAAAAATGTACATTAAAAATTCAGCAATTTTTATAAGAAGAATAATTTTCTTAAAGTTATGCAAGAAAACAAAAACTTTGAAATCGATACAAGAGTTTTTTTTTCTTCATAGACAATATCACACATCGCTAAACAGTAGCAAATAGGCCTTAAATACTTAGAGAAATGCTTATTTTCATACCAGTCATTTATAGAATAACCATTTTACTTTAATTTCTATTAATAAAAGCCCTTTCCGGAATATAATTTTTTTTACATGGTAAAATATAAATGTGCATTCACCCCAAAAAAAAATGTATTTATCGAATGCAATAGAGCTATATTACAAGCCGTTTTTTTTTTCATTTATTTTATCTAAAGCCACAACATCGACTGTATGTTTTGCCGCCCTTTGGCGAATCACACCGAGATGACTATTTTCGTGTAGCCTTACGAATCACGCTTAAACTGCATGAACCAAACTTAAAAAAAATACAGTTCAGTCTAAAACTACTCAGACACAGAAATATAATAAATTTGCACGCCATTTAAACCGTACTATATCCATGACCGTAGAGCTTATCAGATAGATTTACATACATAATTATATTATTTAAATAAATAAACAGTTTCTTCTTTTGATCGCATTTTCTTTGATGTTTACAACATTTATAAGTAATAAATTATAAATAGTTAAAAGTCATATTATAATTAAATACCTACCTAAACTCTTTTTTTTTTCAACAAATTAAAAAAATCCCCAACGTTTTTTCAATGATATTTGAATAAATTGCACAAATGAAGACGCTTACTACATTGTTCGTGAGCCGACAACCTAGAGTGCTTGGCACTTAAATATTACTACAATTTTCACACACTAATTTACAATGGTTTAATTTTCTCACATGACGCAAGGAATATGAAGATTGTAACGTTCTAGCCACTGCTGAAATTTGCAAATCCAACAGCATGAAATAGCATTTCTTCCGTCTATATTTCGCAAGTTAAGTTTTCCACAATTGACAGATAATTCTTATTTAGCGTGAGTTTGAATACAAATACCTACAGTAGGTAATACAAATGTGTGCGAGTCATTTTCGATATCATTGAACCAGGTGTAAGATACCAAACGGTAGCCAATTAGTTATCTTTAGAAAAGTAAATGACCTTTCGCTCACTAATTCTTAGCTTTTAAATGAATGAGGGAGTCCTAAGTCCAGCTGCAGACGTTTTTTAGGCTGATAAGATGATTACGAAATAAAGAAAATTATATTTGGCGATGACCATGGCTTGAAGATAAAGGCGAGCGGAGGAAGATGAATTTTCAGTGTGTTCACGGCAAGAGAACCAACGTAACAAATATCAAGGCAGAGCATAATTATTGCTCTCGGAACTGATGGCCGATGGTGCCTCAAGGATTTGGAATGGTCACCTACAAGATGGAGCCATGAACTGGTGAGGGTCGCAGGAATCCGGCCCGCTGAATGCGAGAACACTTTGTATGTCAAGCAGTGGACGCTATCAAATAAAACTGTTCTAAGATTCACATTCTTTACAAAAACACTTGAATCGTACTATTGATTCTCCAAATTAATAACGTTTGAACCAAAAACCTTGCCACTGAAGGAGAATGACGTCATTAATGACCAACACATTGACGTTCAAGACTTAAACAAATATTTGCTAACCGCTACCGAGTTGAAAGCGAAAATCAATTGAACATTTATTAATAGCTTAGTAAAGATCAAACGGCTAAGTAAAATTAGGTAAAGACCTCAATGTTTAAGACAGGATTGGTACATACTAGTTCAAGATGGAAAGTTTTGGGAGGAAGGCCTTTGTTCTGCAGGATTTAATAGGCTGAAAGTAAATGTATGCGACTTTTTGAGACGATGTATATAGGTGGAATGCAAAACTGGGTTGTGGAGATCAGATAGGCAGTCGCTACATGTAAAATGCAATTAAAAGTATTCGGCTGCATCCAAGTTAGAATAGAACCTGACACCAACGACGGGAGAAAACAAAGGTTCCACTATAGGCAAAAGTAGACACTGTGCAAGACAACTTTTTACCCGACTGCGGCGAAGCTTCAAAAGGCCGATTACGTGCGTTCAAGAGACAATGAAATTTCTATCGCGTATTCGTCGATGGTTAGGACCCAGGTTGAAAGAACCCTTTTGAGACTAATCTGAGGATTTACTTATAGCAGATTTCCAGATCGACAATTTATAAAAAAAACCGCTAAATCGCGCTCTAGACACCTTACCAATCGAAGCTTGATTAAATTCAATCTTCCAGCCCAAACCCACACCCAAACAGTAAATTTATTGAATGAATCAGCGGGAGACCCACAGTACCCATGACAACGCCCTGCAGACAATTTAGTTTGGTACCAAGTGACGTGTGAGCGAGCAGCCGTTTGCGATGAATAAATTGGTATTCTATAGGCCAACCATATACGGGGCCAATCGATGACGAGAAACAGGTTACGAATTTACGATTTTGTATAGTTTTTGCGTGGCAGAGGTGCTTTTTTACGAACCACTAGGAATTTATCATGTCCTTTTTTGGGGGTGGGAAATTATAAAATGACTCCAGACTTCTACTGACTAAAAACCACCCATGTTCCTTCTTAGCCCTTTGTGCCGAGACCACGGTCTCTTTCGAACAACACGCAGCACCGACGGGAATTTATCATGTCCTGATGCTTGCTACAGGAATTGACGGACGCGTTCAAAATTCAGATAAGCGAACTCTGCTCGCTGATGCAGTCATAAGATCGTCAAGGATGGACGATGGACGCTGCTAATACTGCCGCCAAAGTCTTTGCAAAGTTCCGGGCTAACTCAAAAGACACACTTACATGTACCATCATACACTGGTATCTAAATACTACGAAGATACGTTATTATCGATTTGGCGTGGGAAAGGATTTCTTTTTTGCCCCGACGAAAAAAACACTAAGACTATATTTTTCTAGTTGCAATTAAGAAACGGAGGCAGAAGTTACAGAATTTATCCTCGCTCCATCTCGCCTCGCACATCTCTGAGCTCTGGTGGAAATGCTCATCGCCTCACACATCTTGGGTAGAAATAAAACATAATGGTAATCGGAATGAATACCTGGGTACCCCCCACATTTTCATGCAGCATGGGAACATAATAATTGGATTGAATACGTCTAACCCAGGTCATCGAAATCCGTCCGGACCTATCTATCGACACTTATCTGTTTTTATCTATATTCCGAAGTACAAAAATGACTCACAACACACTTTAAACTAAATAACGCAGTCTTTTAAAAAAATGTCACCAAGGAATGTAATTTTGTATTTTAGAAAATATTGAAGAAAGAATTCTTCATAAATGCAATAATGTTATTTGTTCTTGTTTTTAATTTTTGAACAAAAACACAAGGTTTCAGAAATTCACCTGAATGCTTCCACGGTTTTAAATGAAGATTACACACTTAGACTCAAATTCTGTTGTGCGTGATGTGCCATAATTATGTATGGCATAAATCACAACTGACAGCCTGCCTAGGTCCCAGAAACAGACATTTCCTGAGGTATCAGACTAGGGCTTATTGGTAGTTTTCTCTAGGACCTCAGGAAGGGCCAGAGGCTTCACGGAGTGACCTAACACAAAACAAATGCTAACTGAAACACATTTCTTACGATAACTCGCAATCAAAAAGTGCAAAAGAGAAATTATGTTAGACCAATCTAGTCCTAAAGCATGGGTTAGCAGAATGTTTACTTGTTCCTGATACAAACTCTTAGAAGAGTATGAACTATACTTAGTTAAATTAAATATTTTTACATGTCTCGGCCTCAACCATCCCAAACGGCACAGAAATGAAGTGGTATAGTCAGATCATTGCTATTTTTAATGTTTTAAAGAGCTCTTTTTGTGATCACCTCACCACCTGACAGGTTTTAGCACCTTATTCTTAGAGTCAACCAAAGAGCTCTCCGTCAAATCGCCAGCAATACCTAGGCATTTCTGGCTTTTTTTTGTGAGCAGTGGTGGATTGAAACTACAATTTTCTCATCCGTAAGCAAAAAATATGCGTTTTAGACGTGGAATTGACAACACCAGTCCAATAATATAAAACAGACTGTAATAATATTTGTTAATTTATCCTAATTTTATGTTAATAATGGATAAATGAACCAATGAAACATGTACTGCAACTTTCAAGTCCAAATAGCAATAGGATGACTATACCAGCTTCTATAAAAAAAGTTCAACCCTCTTTTTCCCCAACTACCCTCTTACCTAACAAACAATAAATTTAACTTACAGACCAACTTACTGTACAAAATATAAAGTATGACATTGACAATCAACATCAATACGAAAATCGCCATTAAATAGTCGATTTTGATAGTGGCGTTTAACACCACTATCTCTAACGGCTACAACCGTTCACAATACTTCGAATCCTCACTCACACCCTCGTACAAAAGGTAGCCGAGAACCGCAACAAGCACAGTAATCGCTAAAGTAACAAACTGCATGATCTTCAGCTGCTTCATATCCCGATGCAAGGTTGCGTAGTTCCTTTCTAAATTGCTCAGCGTCGCAGTCACAGAATCAGTTTTTTCTAGAACTTTCCCATCTATAACATTGCCGTTCTTTGGTATATCTTTTTCGGGGAATTGGCATTTTAGACGGTACTCGTCAGTCTTACTGCCAGTTGAAGCTGACCAGATTTCCGTCAGCTCTTTTGGTGTTAAGTCAGTTTTTGGGATCTGTATCGACATGACGAGGAATCTATCTTTGGTTACTGTGCGGAGTTGAATGCCTGGTTGGACTACAATCAGTACAGTTTGTGAGGCACCGCTAGCTAGAGTACCCGAGCTTGGTCGTACTCGGAATTTCTCAGGAGCTGTGGTCCTGATTTTGAAGGACACAGCGCTTTCATCCATGTTAGTAATGGTGAACTGTCCAGAAATTTCATCACCCTCAGTTTTAAATAGGATGGTATCGTTAGGTACGAGCCGTAACATCTCTCCTGGAGAGTGTTGTCCATCTCCTTGCTCAGCGAATGTGACCTTCTTAGGAGTATGCTCCGATTTATTTTCCGGAACAAACTCAAAGGTGTAATTATCTTTCCCGCCCCATACCCCTAAAGCTTGCTCCGGTGCTACAACATCTTTCAAAGTATCCTTAGTAACAAATCTCATTTTCTCAACTGCTTTTGCAGGTAGTAATGTTTTAACGACTTTAAAAGCAGCAGACAGGACCCAGGGCATCTGATAGATCACAATATAGTTCAGGAAAAACGGGTAATACGCTTTGAAAAGCGTGATCAAGTATTTGACCAACTCCATATCCATGTTACCTAAGCCACTGCCGTCCATGTCAAAGAACATTGTGATTCTCTTACCTCCTTCTTCTCTTTCCACGCGATCAAACCAGTAAATCATGATTTTCTTCAGCTCCTCGTAGTCCCTTTGGCCTTTGACGTGCATTTTGGCCTTGAAGATAAACAAAAGACAGCCGTCTACATCTCTGCCTCTTGGGAAAAATACCCCCTCTTTAACGTAATCCAGTCTGATGTTAGTTTCATTAATATCACTAGCTCCGACAGTTTTTCGCCATGTTAAGATGTCCCACAGCATGTCTGCAGCAGCTTTAGCGTCTTTATCCACATGACTAAGCACCCGCTTGAGGTATTTTTCATCTTTCGTGCGATCCAAGTCTAATTGGTGAAAATCCGGAGGTGGAGAAGTTTCCTTCAATCTCGCCTCGAATAGCGCTCTAACGTCCGCCGGCGTCGCCATTTTAGACAAATAGTTATATCATGCGTTAATTAACGTTTAACAAACACTAATTTACGGCTCATTAATTGAAATAATACACGGAAATCATGAGTGGTGCGACTGAATTGAAGTGAGTTTACTTTTTTTTTTTCGTAACGTAAATGTCACTCACGTTCTGGAAGGTCGTGGTCCATCAAACGAATCAAAAGTTTTTTTGCCATTAATTAAAATTTCTTTCTATTTGATAAACACAAGTTAGATACGTACGATTTTATTTAAATTAAGATGATATTAACTGCTTTTCATTCGGCAAAATGCTGAAAATGTGCACTGTTTTTTTAACAATGTTTATGTTAACATGAGCACACTTTGCGAATTTTCTGATATCAAATCAAATCTGCGTAGTGCGGAACGTTTATGACATTTGAAATTGTAAATTGCCACTTAATTAAAATTCTACTATACTAGAAGAATTTTATTGTTTTTGAAATTATGTAAAGTTTTTTAATTTTGCAATGATCTACCTGTACATACATTCACTTATCTATCAGTCACGAATCTTAAATATATTATATAATATATAAATACAGTTTGTCAATTTTACTTTATTTTATTATTTATTCAAACTTCTAGTACTTACGATATTGGTTCAAAGTAGACTTAATGCAACAATGCAATTTCTACTAGCCAAGTTTTGGGTTAATTATGACAACATTATGATGGAGTAAAATTCTGACCGAATGGTGGCCCCATTCGGTCAAATCGGTTCGGTTAAATTAAACATGAAACAATAAAATACAAAATGTTAAATGTTGGGCGTGAGAAATCAGGGCCGCCCTAAAGCGCGTTGGGTGGACGATATCGTCAGGAGCTCGGGAAATGGATGGATGAGAGACGCACAAAACAGAGAAGACTGGCAGAAGAAAGGGGAGGCCTATGCCCAGCAGTGGGTGATTACGGGCTGAAATGATGATGATGAAGACAACATACATACTTTAACACGAAAAACTTGAATCGTTACAAGTTTAATTAAGAAACCAAGTTGTGATTTCTTATACTTAATATCACACCAAAAAAGGATATAAACATGTCGTGTGATGTCTTAGAGACCATGAAACTGAATCACTTTTGTTCTACGAGTTCTTGAAACTCACAAATCGATCAATGAACTTTCTAAGATTTTAACTTTATTAAATAAAAAATAAAGTTACGCATTTCCAAAAGTTAACTTGGTTGTGCAGTGTGCTTTTGCAAGTGTAGCAAGCAACACTGTAACATAACTGTCAATTTTCCTACCAACGAAAGTAGGTCGAAAAATACCTACATATTTTGCCACTTGCTTCGTAGTGGCCTGCATTGACTTTTTATTCAATTTAAAACTGTTTATTCACTCAATTAGCATCATGTGACTGACTGCATGGCCTAAAATAGACGCCCGTAAAACAATAAACACATAACAAAATAAAACATACAAATTATGAGAATAAAACATTATTTTTTCATTGGCGACGAATCAATCGATAAATAATCACGAAAATTGCTAGACACAGTTGTAAACATTCGTAATAGTGTCGCATAACTGTTTTGAGACACTAATAGCGTGTAAAAAACCGGAGTGCTGTGTAAAACCAGTGAATGTACAAATGAAAAACGATTGAAGAGTTTCTTTCTGTTATTTTTTACGTAATATTAGAGTTGAATTGAGTTTAGTGCCCAAAGTGCCCGAGAAAGCATGACAGTGTTGTTTATTTGGTAAGTAAGCTTGATTTTGATACTATGTTACTAGGTCTAAGTAGGCCAAACTATAAAAAAATATTGTTATTAATATTCATTGCGACTCGACCGGTTTGGGCCGACATGTGTGATGTAAATTTTATTTTGAATACTAATGAAATATTACGAAGATATCTTGTGTTGCGCAAGTGATTTTTAGTTTAAATATCGTTATAATTTTGTCTGCAGTGTGATTTATTACTGTCTATCTTGTTTTGAAATTTAAATGAAGTTTAACATAAAACAATAATATTATAGGTGAGCAGGGTTGATAAAAATCATGATTTTTATAAAAAAAAACAAAAAACTCGGATTACTTTGATTTAAATCGGATTTATTTGATTTAAATCAGATTTTTTTGATTTTTTTAATTATCTGATCGGCTTCAGTATGAAAGTCAGTTACTTATTTATTAAAAAAACTAACATATTTTTGTTAAATCAACATATAAAATATTAGTTCTTTTATTATGTCATTATTTTATTAAAAAAACGAAGTAGCTTATTTATTTGCTTATTAAACAAAAATATTGAAAAAAATACATGAACGAAAATCAACAAACATATTATATTCTTCTAAAGGTAATTAAAAAAAACACTTCCATTTTGCAATATATTATTATAACAAAAAATAATACTTTAAATAAAAAAGACAACATTTAAAAATGAACATAGAACCATTTGGGTTTCACCGCAGTCGCAGTCACTTATTTCAACTTATTTGTTTGAATTTCGTTCTTTCAGTTTAATGGTATGGGCTTAGTAGCGATGTACACGTGTATGTGTGCGCCGTAGTTTATGTCGGGGGAAGTCCTTTGACACGTTTTGGCTGTTTTGGTTGCAGTAAAAAAGAAATGATTTAAATCATCGATTTTTTTAAATAAATCATTTGATTTTAATCGCGATTAAATCACTGATTTTAATCAAATGATTTAAATCACATCAACCCTGTAGGTGAGCGAAATGTTAAAAGAATATTTCGTTCGTAAAAGCTCTAGGCATAGTTATTGAAATAACTATTTTGAAGGCTTATCTTGTTCTTTTTCAAAGATATTATGAAAACTGAGAAAAGAAATACTTATTTCATAATCTTATAAAATATTTTTTAAGAAAACAACCTGCACATGATTTACATGTTGACAACTAACTATTTAAAACCATACTGCAACTTGAAAATAAACAGAACAAGAACAGAAATAAAAAAGATAATACTTGGGTGTACTTGCAACTTGCAACTCTGCCCAGTCCTTCATCATCATCACCATTATATTAATGTTCCCACTGCAGGGACACAGGCCTCCTCTCTTTGAGGAGTCCCAGTCCTTAATAGAACTTAATCCCAGTGCAAATGGTACACAAACTTAATGGCTTTAAGAGCCCATTTAGGTGTTACTAAAATTTTACTTTTTATCTAAAAGGCATTTAAAAGGAACTATGTTTAAAACTAACTAAGTTTGAGTTAAGTTTTGGTCATAGAGGTGCAAAACATATGCACTTTTAGGTAAATATTAAAAAAGCAATGTTTTATGGTACCTATGGCTTTATTCTACCATAATAACGTTGCCATCTTACTATTATAAAAGTATTTGACGACATGGTTGGCGCAGTGGCTAAGCAATTGGACTGCTGCGCTGCGTGTCGCGGGTTCGATCCCCGCACGGAACAAATATTTGTATGGCCTACAGATAGGTAGTTGTTTCGGGTCTGGGTATTTGTGTATGTGACTTTGTATGTTTGTGAACGCACCCGCGATACAGGAGAAATACGTTTTAAAAAAAAACAAAAAAATTATGGTCTACTCTCAATATCTTATCTACAAATTCGAGGTCCCAAATCAGGTCCTTGAATTTTTACCTAAACAAGCATCAGGAGATTATTACTAAATAAATAAACATGTTATGTAAAATTCCCTTTATTAACATTGTAGTAGGATAAAAAACGAACTGTAAATGACTGTAATGAACAATAGTGATTGTTATTTTAAACTTCAAGGAAAAACATACAATTTCAATGGATACCGTTAAAGGTTTTTATTGAGATACTAGCTGATGCCCGCGGCTTCGCCCGCGTGGATACTATAAAAACAATCCTTGATGCGGATTATAATTATATCATCCTAAAAATTCAGCTCGATTGGTGCAGAACTTTTTGAGTTTTTGAAGCGTACACAAACCAACATAATATTTTTAAATATATAAGTAGATAAATAATTATTTATTACATTACATGACACCTGTAATCCCGGGATATTCATTATTATATTTTTTACCTACTAGTTGTTAGTTGTTACTACTAGAAAACGCTGGGGTGACGACTAAGAGGCTTTTGCGCGAGATTGGCCGGAGAAAACCACACAGAGAGAAGAGTGGAAGACTATGGGGGAGGCCTTTGCCCAGCAGTGGGACAATATGGTCACACACATAGTCGCACCAAACACACACACACACGCACAGACATAGACATAACACACTCACTAATTCACACCTACGCTTAAACACACATACACACACCACACAAGAGCATGCATGCATCATTATTATTTTTAATGGTTATTTTGTTTTCCTTTTATTATTATTTTTTTCTTTTGAAATTTCTGATGCATAATAATTTGTAAACTTCAGTACCAAAAAGGGGTGTAGTTGTAGACACTGACTTCTGTAACACAGGTCTCACCTAGGAGTCAGGGTTTCAAATCGGAATGTATAAGTTTTTACTTGTGTCAATAAAAATATTTATTATTATTTATTATTATTATTAGATGGGCTAATAAAAAAAAAAAAAAAAAACTAGTTGTTGCTTGTATTTTGCTCCCGTTATGTAAGGAATTAACCTACAGGAATATTTTAAATGAGGACTATGACTCTCGGGGATAATGTCCCTTCCTGTTAGTGAAGATTTTCGATTTTGGATTAATAGTTTCGAAGATTACCCCCTATACTTAAGCAAACAACTTTAACCTACTCATTTACACTGTTGCTGTTTTCCACGACCTTTGTCCGCGTAAAGTTATAACATAAAATTATATTACTTACTTCCTTATTTTGATAACAATAACAAGGGTTTTAATTTTTTTGCACAGAACCTTGCTAATCCTTTTTCCAAATAAAATTACCCTAAGTTTCTCCTTACAGCTTTATTTCTATGCTAGTAAAAGTCCTGTTAAAATTGGTCCAGCCATTTCAGAGATTAGTGGAACAAACATAAATAGACAGACAATTTTTTATAAATACATATCCTTACATAGTATAAAACAAAGTCGTGTCTGTTTGTTTGTTTGTCTGTATGCTTAAATCTTTAAAACTACGCAACGGATTTTGATGCGGTTTTTTTTAATAGATAGAGTGATTCAAGAGGAAGGTTTTAGTATATAATTTGAACGACATCCACGCGGGTGAAGCCGCGGGCATCAGCTAGTAAACTTTAAAATACATTCAGTAAAAATCTGTTATTTTGCAATAATAAATAGACACTACTACTTTATTCCACCAGAGGTAGCATCACTCGTCGGGGCTGTGGTTTGTCCCGTCGGGGCTGTGGTTTGTCGAAACGTTAACGCGGCTCCGACACAATAGACCAGGGCCGAAGCCTTCAAAACTGGTAAAAAATTTAAAAAAATTACAGTAGGATGAAACCCATTAGAAAAGGAGGGGAATATGATCAAAATGAAAGGAAAAATAAATTACGGTCGATCCGAGTCCGGGAAGGGGGGGTGGGGGGGTTTTAAGGGGGGAAAGCGGTTTATCTCGATTTCCGGCAAAACTACAAGTCCTATGGAAAAAAGTTAAATGGCAAAGTTGTAGGTAATAAAAAGATCTAAAACTTTTGTATTTGCAATTTTTTCACATAACCTCAAAATTTAGGTGAAAAATTCAAAAAACCAAGTTTTTGGTTTTAAATTTTTATCTTTTACAAAAATTATTTTTTTTTCACGAAATTTAGTGAAAACTTACATTTTTATGCCCTAAATACACTGCAATTTTTTTTGATTAAAAATATTTATTTTTCACCTTATTATTGACTTAATATCGAAAAATCAGCCCTATTTTCAATCGAAAATTCTGACGTCAAAATATCTGCTTTTTTTAAAAAGTCGGTGGGTGTTCTGTTCCTTATAATCTCTACTTTCTGATGATGTATAAAAAATATACATTGCAATGGTAAATTTTCTCAGAAAAAGCAAAATCAGCTGCTACAAAATAACAGGTAGTAAGGGCCAAACCCTCCTAGCCCCTTCCCCACTTCTCTGTGAAATACCTTTTGATGGGCCAAAATTTTCCGTAGGTCTCCACGATATATAAATTATCTTAAAATAACAATAAATAGGCATAAAACAGCAATAAATACGCTTATAATTTGTTGTCTAGGCCATTATTTGGTAGTGGGTATTATTTCGCAGCAGCTGACTTTGCATTTTCTGAGAAAATTTACCATTGCAATGTATATTTTTTATACATCATCAGAAAGTAGAGATTATAAGGAACACAACGCCCACCGACTTTTTAAAAAAAGCAGATATTTTGACGTCAGAATTTTCGATTGAAAATAGGACTGATTTTTCGATATTAAGTCAATAATAAGGTGAAAAATAAATATTTTTAATCAAAAAAATTACAGTGTATTAAGGGCATAAAAATGTAAGTTTTCACTAAATTTCGTGTAAAAAAAAAGTTGTTTGTAAAAGATAAAAATTAAAATAAAAATTTTTCACCTAAATTTTGAGGTTATGTGAAAAAATTGCAAATACAAAAGTTGTAGATCTTTTTATTACCTACAACTTTGCCATTTAACTTTTTTCCATAGGACTTGTAGTTTTGCCGGAAATCGAGATAAACCGCTTTCCCCCCTTAAAACCCCCCCACCCCCCCTTCCCGAACTCGGATCGACCGTAATTTATTTTTCCTTTCATTTTGATCATATTCCCCTCCTTTTCTAATGTGTTTCATCCTACTGTATTTTTTTTTGGTTTCAAAAATTATCGACCCTGGTCTACAAGGGCGAAGAAGGAACATGGGTTTAGTTTTTACTCAGTAGAAGTCTGACACTCCCTTTCGCTCTGCCCAAGAGCGGGGGGGGTTATTCGATGATTTACACCAACCAAAAAAAAAAAAAAAGGTATCATCACTCCCACTTGTGGTAAAGTGGTACCTACTACTTGAATAAGCTGTTGAAAAGTAGGTGACACCTTTTTTAGGGTTCCGTAGTCAACTAGGAACCCTTATAGTTTCGCCATGTCTGTCTGTCCATCCTCGCTTAATCTCTGTGACCGTTAGCACTAGAAAGCTGAAATTTGGTACCAATATGTGTATCAATCACGCCGACAAAGTGGTAAAATAAAAATAGGGTAGCCCCCCCCTAATGTAAAGTGGGAAGTGATTTTTTTTTTTATTTCAATCCTAACGTGTGATATATTGTTGGAAAGGTATTTAAAAATGAATAGGGGTTTACTAAAATCATTTTTTGATAATGTCAATAATTTCGGAAATAATCGCTCCAAAAGTAAAAAACAATGTGTCCCACCCACCCCTCCCTCTAACTTTTGAACCATACGTTTAGAAAATATGAAAAAAATCTGAAAAGTAGAACTTCATAAGGACTTTCTAGGAAAATCATTTTGAACAAAAAAAAAACTACCTTTAAACTCTTAAGTGGGAACACTTATTGTGACGGACGGGAAACTACGGAACCCTACACTGAGCGTGGCCCGACAAGCTCTTGGCCGGTTTTTTGTATAATTGTATGAGTTCTATAATCTACTTCATCATCATTCTTCTGCCCTTGTAAATAAATAATCCGATGGCACGGCCGGCACAGTGGCTGAGCGATTGCACTGCTGTGCTGCGTGTTGCGGGTTCGATCCGCGCACGGAACAAATATTTGTATGGGCTACAGATACTTGTTTCGGGTCTGGGTGTTTGTGTTTTTGAGTTAAATATTATGTTTGTAAACGCAACCACGATACAAAAGTTTTTTTCTTCATAAATGAGCCAGAGTTTATGTAAATTTTAGCCGTTACTTTGCGGAAATCCATTCCATTCATTTTCCTTTACTAGGTATGTTACTTACTAACACTTAATGAATGATTTTACAACCGAAATAAAATAAATTCAATTCAATTACATTTTAAACAAACACATTTTGTAATAAAACCACAAAATTTACAGGAAAACATGCTTTTTTTTTGCAAAATAAGGTAAAACAGTACAAAAATTATAATGTCCTATCAGTTTCCTGGTCCTTTATTTTCCCTGTTCTCATTATAACGGTTGATATATCGATACTAATACAGTGAAACCTGGTTAAGTGAGACCTCCAAGGGACCTAAAAATTTGTCTCACTTATAGAGGTATTCCACTTACCCAGTGTCTCAGATATCCAAACCTGTCTCATGGGACCTCAGCATGAGTTCCAGTTACTTATAGAGGTTTCTCACTTATCCAGGTCCCAGTTAACCAAGTTTCACTGTATTATGAAAAGGCTAACTGTCTACCTTTTACGGATCATGAGATACAGCCCGGTCCCGTTGGGGCTGCGGGTTGTGCGAAAGAGATACCGCGGCTTCGGCACAAGGGCTAAGAAGGAACTTGGGTGGTTTTTAGTCAGTAGAAGTCTGACACTCCCTAACCATTTGATGATTTCCCACCCCCTCCAAAAAAAGGGGTTGGAAGGGGGGGGGGGGGGTGAAAAGATTACTTTTGATAGCGATATCTGACGTCCACACGGACTGACGCGGCCATCGGCTAGCAGGATAATTATATAGGTACAATAGGGGATCGGACTGACTCAAAAAAATATGATTCTGTTTAGTCCGTCAGTTAGATTATCGAAAAATATTGGATACGTGTTTTTTGTTTTATCAAATCGATAGAAAATGACGAAGCTATATCGCGTCAAAGATCATGGAGTGGGGCTTGAAACGTCACTTGAAGGTACAAAATGTACTATCATGACGTCACACGAGTTTTCGAAGCACTGTATCGTCTTCATTTTTTGTTTACGTGAAAAAAGAAAAAATATGTGGTCAATATTTTTTGGAAATCTATCTGACGGACTAATTAGTTTTTTTTTGTCCGATCCCCTATTTATTTACATGATACCTCTATAAAACAAATGCTCTCCCGCTGTTTGTACGCTTAGATCTTTGCAACTACGCAACGAATTTTAATACAGTTTTCAGCGATAGATAAAGTGATTCAAGAGGAAAGTTTATACCATACTTAGGTAGTATTACATACATACTTGCACCCGTGCGAAGCCGGAGCGAGTCGCTAGTTAATAAATTAAAGTAGTTAAAACGGTTAAGAGGAAATGCGAGTGCTGTCTCTTTCTACTATCGCTGTCTCTCTCCGTCCACCTGCCCTCAAATTCGTGCGATAAGGACAACTGTAGAAAAAAGTTAGAATTCGAGGTTTGGCTCTCGCCTATTTCCTCCTCCAATATTGAACCAATTTAAAAGATATTTTAGACAATGAATAAGGAGGTTATATACTACGCCGCTATGTTTTTCTTTTTTCGTTAATAGTTGTCAAATTTGTACACTAGGACTCTGTTAACAGCGATCTAAACAAGCAATTTTGAGCATTTTTTGAGGGTTCTAGTGCTTATAAAAATAATTTATCACCAAAAAGGAAAACATAGGGGCATAGAAATAGTTAATATTTATTATTCTGTAAAAAACCATTGCTCTAGGGTCATTAACCAAAAAGAAAACAGGCGAGAGCGTTTGTATGGAGAAAAGACCACTCGCGTTTCCTCTTAAAACTAATTAAAAAAGTACCAACATTCAAACCATTTCCAATTATAGACCTGATAAGACCATAATGAATGTATGGGATAATGAGAGTTTTTAACGACCTATGTTTATGAGTTCAGATTAAATTAAAAGTACTGCCTCAATGGCCTAGTGGTTGTAAACGCGACAGCTGTGTATGAGGTCCTCGGTTCGATTCTCGGGTCAGACAAAATGTTATTGGGTTTTTCATCATCAGCCTATAATTGTTCCCACTGCAGGGACTCAGGCCTCCTCTCCTCTCGGGTTTTTCATCAGGACTTTATTAGTACCAGCCACAGAGTCTAGATTAGTGCCCGGTTTGGCTATAGGCTCGTCCCATTCATCCAGCCCGGAATCACCCACAGCTGAGTATAGGCCTCCCCATTTTTCCGCCATACCTCCCGCTTCTGTGCGTCCCTTGTCCAGGTGTTTCCAGCGACTTCGGCGATATCGTCAACCCAAAGAGCTTTAGGACGGCCCTGGTTTCGCTCCCTATTACATGAGATTTAAACAAAACTGGCTAAAACAGGATGTACTAATGGGCACACCAAAGAACATAGAAGCACTTTATGATATAGTACATATAGCCTACTAGCTGTTGCCAGCGGCTTCACCCGCTGCAACTCGAAAATGATCCCACGGGAAGATAAAATCGGGATATAAACTATCCTATGTGTTAATCCAGGTCTTCTTCTTAGCGTGTCGATGGCAAATTTCAGTTAAATCGTTTTGGCCCAAAATTCAGCTATGCGAACTCCACTCGCTGGTGCAGTCATGATGGTCGTCAAGTGTACAGGTGTCAGGACATGTAGAGCAAGATGGAAGGTGGGACATTATCTGAGGAGATACGCCGCATACACACTTGAGGTCTGAGCCGTCAATGAACCCCCATCTGAAGAGATTGTTTTTGCTACGGCCGACCGCTGCGTGCTAAATCCAGGTTATAAACTATCTATCCAAATCCGTTCAGTAGTTTTTGCGTGAAGAAGTAACAAACATACACACTCACACAGTCACAGTGTGATATATAGTTTAAAACGGTGAAGGAAAACATCGTGAGGAAACCGGCATGTCTTAGAGTTAGAACCAAAAAATTCGAAGGCATGTGACATCTGCCAACCCGCACTGGGCCCACGTGGTGGATTATAGCCCATCCCTCTCCTAGAGAGGAGGCCTGAGTCCCTGCAGTGGGAACATTATAGGCTGATGATGATGATAGTTTAATACTCTATGGGGCACACCTTTGCCTTACCCTTCTGGGATTACAGGCGTGATGTTTTGTGTGTCATAAAAAATACGACTGTCATATAATTTTAAAGGGTACTAAACAAATATTAATTGAGAAAAGCTATTATACATTTGATGACTTCCTTTATGACCAATCGCTGTACTGATTGAGAAAATTTTATTATGATTGACTCATCACATAATTATGTTGTAGCTATTCTGAGATTTTTTTATAATAAAATGTTTTTGTCCCTAAAATTAATATAATATGCCCCTGAAACACATAAAAAAACATTCTTCTTCCAAGTACAACAAACCCTAAACTTGCTACTTAAAATCTTCCTGAATCTTGACCGCAGTGATGAATATTAGTAAAACAACGTAGCATAAGAACTCGTAGCTAAATAGTAACGGCCGCTCGAGTCGATATTCAAGTTAAGCCGAACCGTGAACCACGAATTGCATACCGAGTTCCTTCGTGCCTCGAAAAGCACGTTAAGCCGTTGGGCCCGGCTAAGCCCGCCACACTATTCCCAAACCACTGTAACTCTTGTTAGCCAGAATCAACAGTGGCGACCACAAGAAAAGCGCCGAGACAATGAAGCTCGACGAAGTCCCAGAGAAATGATTTAACTGTCTTGGATCCCGCAACGAAATTAATCAGAAAAGAATAGCGGAGGAGTAGGAAAAACATAATTTCCACTTCCCTCCTTATCAGCAGGAGATAGAACAGAACAAGGCCAATAGGCACAGGCTGTTATTTGTAGATATCTGGCAGCTGTTACAGGTAGTCAGGAGCCCTAAAGTCTGACAAGCAGTTTTACCAAGGGGTTTCATATTACCCAGTAGTTACTAACTGAGTTGTGGAGGTCAGATAGGCAGTCACTCTCTTTCAAAGTAATCTATCTATCTATATAAATAAAAAGAGAAGTCCTGACTGACTGATTGACTGACTCATCAACGCCCAGCCTAAACCCTTGGACCTAGGAAGCTGAAATTTTGCACAGAGGTTCCTTTTTACCCGACTACGGCAAAGCCAAAGTAGGGTGGGTTATGATTTTGACTGGCTATGTATTATAATGTAGACAAGGAATAAGGAAGGATTTTTCGAAATTCAACCCCTAAGGGAGTTAAATAGGGGATGAAAGTTTGTATGGAAAATCATCATTTTCACGCGGGCGAAGCCGCTGGCAAGAGGTAGTAATAAATAACTCAAATGATACAGTGCGTGCTAAATTTAAAATATTATTCTGTTTTCGTTCATTTATGCATTTTTCAAACTCGTGGACTGCATCTTGCTAGCAGGTCTCAGTTAGCATTGATGTCGCCTTTATCTCTTAGCCTTTAAGTTCGGGTTTCGCAGTTCAACCTGAGGTGGTTGATCTTAGCAGAACTGAAATGTTAGTTAACATTGATAGAGCCCTTATCACTTAGCTTTTAAGGTCGGTTTTCGAAGTACAAAGTGACGTGGTTGATATTACTGCAGTGAAATGTTTTCAAAATAATCTTGAAGGTATTATTACAGTACAGAGTGATGGTAACAAAGGAATTGCCATTCATACGAAGTTATTATGTGATCGTTATATCAATAGAAACGGCCTTGATTGAGGCTTCTTGAGTAATTTCTCTTCTTCATCGTCGTAGGGCTCTAAGGCTCTGCTGGGGCTGCGGGTTGTTTGAAAGAGATAACGCAGCCCTGGAACAGAAAGGGCTAAGAAGGAACATTGAAATGACCGCCTCATCATCATCATTTCAGCCAAAAGACGTCCACTGCTGGACATAGGCCTCCCCCAGGCGTCGCCACATTGACCGGTCCCGTGCGTCTCTCATCCAGCGGGTTCCTGCAACCTTGACCAGGTCATCAGTCCACCTAGTGGGAGGCCTTCCAACGCAACGTCTTCCAGTTCGCGGTCGCCATTCCAGAACTTTTCGGCCCCATCGGCCATCCGTTCTGCGAGCAATTTGCCCTGCCCATTGCCACTTAAGTCTGGCGATTCTTCGGGATACGTCGTTAACGTTGAAATGACCGCCTATCTGCCCCCTTTTCACAAATGCTTCGATTCGAATTTGATTCGACAAGTCGTATACATGTCTATGTTTTTTTTGGCATTAGGAGAGTGAACGAGACATGATTTTGATTCTGCATCAAAATCGAACAGAAACGTTTGTGAATTAGGGGCCTAACCTCAACGACTCCAGCTAAAGCGTTTAGTGATTAAAATAATCCAGATAAATCTACATTTCTACTATCGGGAAAAACCTCTAGTGCTATCTAATATTTGAGTGCTTTATCTCCACTATCAGTGTTAAATACTGAGTGTGATAAAGTCTTTTATCACTGGGTTTTGGTAATGTTATGTTAGCAGGGTGTTATAGTGCTGGAGGATTATTAGCTTAGCTGTGTGCTGTGGATTTTGATGGGATTAGAGGCAACCTTCAGTTGTAATGGCGTCTAAATACTTTAGTTATGTAGATCTGGGCCCCGAGTCTGCTATTCAATAGTGTCAGAATGGTCGATCATTGATCTCATAATGGTTGATTTACGACAAGCCAAAAAGTACCTTAAGTCGACAGGCATAAGGTACTTTTTGGCTTGTCATCAATCAACAATTATGAGATCAATGATCGACCATTCTGACACTATTGAATAGCAGACTCGGGGTCCTGGTGTTTTCTGGTCAGTGAGGCCGGCCATGATGATCACACTTGCGACCACTTGATCAACGGTACAATCCATCACATCACCTTTAATGTTTATTCAGCATCGCCATCTTTATTGGAAACCTTCTAGCCAGTCTCTTTTTTCTTTAATTTTTAGATGCCACTAGGGTATTTCTCCTGTATAACTCACATACACAAACATCCGGACTCCGGACCCTGAACAACTATCTGTAGGCCAAAACATATTTGTTTCGTGCTTCGATCGAACCTGCGACACGCAGCAGCAGTCAATAGCTCAGCCACTGCCCTAACCGTGCCGTCGATATGCGATTGCTTGAGTCTCAATTCTAATTATAGTGCACACAAACACCAAAACAATTTATAATATAAAGTACCTAATCAAAAGTAAATACAATACCTACAGGATAATGTCGTGAGGAAACCTGACATTAATATGCAATGCATGTGCCGTGTCCTGAGTATCGCTGGTCACGTAGACCACGGCAACGTCATCGTACATATAGTTTAGGTGACCTATTCTGTCAGGCAAATATCCATGTATATGTTGAACAGCGAAGGAGACACAACACAACCCTGTCGAACACCTCTTGAGATGCAAAATCAGTCAGTGAATACCTCACTTTCCTGACACAAGCACTAGAATCCTTGTACAAAGATTTCAGTGCTCATGCCAAGAACCTGTCCACACCATACGTAGATAGAATTCACCACAGTTCTTCAATCCACAACCTGTCATAAGCCTTGTCCAAGTCTACGCACAGTAGACCCTCGTACAGGATAATGTGGTGAGGATACTTGGTATTAATATGCAATGCATGTGCCGTGTCTTGAGTATCGTTGGTCACGTACACCACGGAAACGTCATCGTAAACTGTGCATAGGTTTAGTATACGGTTGGACGGAATACTATATTATTTAAAGGTTAGGTAGGTATCTAAAGATCTCATTTATCTTCTAGACTTCTATAGGTACTAATAAATAAAATTGAAGCGTCTGTTTATAACAGCTTTTTACTGAATGCATGCATATTATGGCAGTAAGTTCGATACTTATAAACAACTCATTTATTTGAAAATGTTGTCTGTAGTTTGTACCGGCTAATCTCCAAAACGATTTGGATGTGATTTTACTGGCAGATATTATTAAGGTTCTGTGTAAAAAAAACTCTTAAAGTTGTTAACAAAATCCGATGTAATATTTTTATAACTTTTGTATTATTTAAGATCTTGTAAAATACACGTTTACTTCAATAAATAATTAAACTACATGTCGAACCCACGATCTCTTCATTCCTCACTCCAAAGCAATTCCAACCACTCATTCTTGATTGGACACACCGAAGATACTTTTAAATTAAAATTCAAGACGCCACTTACACCACTTGTGTAAGTAAAAATGGCCATTCTGTCACGTACGATGATACTGGTGGCCGTCAATTTGTTTGAAAAAAGATACGTTCAGGATAATAAAATATGTAAACGAAGTTAAAAAAAATGCTTGCATATATACGATTATACTAAAAACTTAGTCCAGAAATTATATTGTACAACTTTTTGTCTTTTTTTTTGTACAAAAACTGTTTCCATCCAAGTTCAAAATGATTTTCCTAGAAAGTCCTTATAAAGTTCTACTTTTCAGATTTTTTTTCTTATTTTCTAAACTTATGGTTCAAAAGTTAGAGGGGGGGACACATATTGTTTTTTACTTTTGGAGCGATTATTTCCGAAATTATTCACATTATCAAAAAATGATTTTAGTAAACCCCTATTCATTTTTAAATACCTTTCCAACAATATATCACACGATAAGGTTGAAATTTAAAAAAAAATCACTTCCCACTTTACATATAGGGGGGCTACCCTAATAAAACATTTTTTACCAATTTTTATTTTACCATTTTGTCGGCGTGATTGATACACATATTGGTACCAAATTTCAGCTTTCTAGTGCTAACACACAGAGATTAAGCGAGGACGGACAGACAGACATGGCGAAACTATAAGGGTTCCTAGTTAACTACGGAACCCTAAAAATACAGCTGATTCTACTTTATTTATACTACGTACCTACTAGCTGATGCCCGCGGTTTCGCCTGCGTGGATCTATTGGTTATCGCGACCAAAAGTAATCTTTTCATTCCCCCTTTTCAACTCTATAATACCTATGCCCTTTTACAGACTACACTATCTGTGTGCCAAATTTCATTTAAATCGGTTCAGTAGTTTTGGCGTGAACGCGCGACTGACAGATAGAGTTACTTTCGCATTTAATATTAAAAGGCTACTTTTAAAAGCAAAAAAAAAGGGTCTGAAAGGTGGGATGAAAAGATTACTTCTGGTCGCGATAACCGACATCCACGCAGACGAAGCCGCGGGCATCTACTAGTATTCCATGCTTCCAAAGCTGTTCTATTTGTAACACTAATCAGTCTGTAAGCGCCTGCTCACTGCCAAGAAAGTAGCATCTAAATAAGGAAGAAATACCAACTTTATTTTCTATAAAACGCCACTTGTCGTATCGTCTGGACTTAAGGTAGGAAACAATGATGTATAAAACTCTATATAGATACGTTGTCCGCACTCAAAAATGGCAACATGAAATGAATGGCTTCATTTCATGTTGCCACATTGCGCTCAGTCACGCACCAACCTGTCGCGCGACGCTACGTTTGTTTTTAATTTATATCGTGTGTTTTCAGAGGATGTATAAATTATACCCCAAAAGTTAAAGACAAAAATGTGTCATTTCACGCGTAAGTTTACAAAACTGCATTATTTTATTTTATTTTGTACGACGCTGCGTGCCTGCGTCTTTAGTGCATGTTTACGTACGCGCGGCGCGGCGCGCGGCGCGGCCGGCGACGCGATCCGCACTAAATTCAAACCTATGGCGGTGTATGAGTGCGTTCACGGAGAAGCGAATTTATACGCGATTGCTTGAATTTGAGGCGGCGGCCGCGGCGGCGAACGCGGCGACGGACGCGGCGATGCACGCGGCGGTTTATTCTCGATGAAGCGATGCCCGCGACGGAACTTGGCCTTGAAAATTCGCGGCGGCCGCCGCCGCGGCCGCCGCGCCGCGTCTCTGTGAACACCGTCGTACATTGCCATACGTTTGTGTTTGCGCGACCGATGATATCTGCCGCTGCACGCATCGCCTGTCCGTGAACACAAAATTCGCACGTCGCGTCGCTCGACGCGTCGCCGGCCGCGTCGCTCGCCGCGCCGCGCGTACGTAAACATGCACTAATGGCGGCCGCCGGCCGGCGCATGAAGTTAGTAGTCACGTGACGTTAGGGGAGGTTGGGAGTGGGACACTATATTTATCTCCCTCTAGCAACAGGCATCCCGCCGTACGGTGTAATATTTTCTTTCCCTTTCTTTACGAGTAGAGTAGTTATCTAGTATTTTCGCCGTTTTTAAGCGCCGAGATGTTGGTTGATAACGTGTCTATATATAATACGTCATTGGTAGGAAAGAAAAAAATATTTATTTGTTGCAGATACCTACATACTGAATACTGTTATACAAAATGACAAATAAATAAAAAAAACACAAATAAATACCCGTCGTGGGGCTTTCGGAACTTACTATTTATTGCTGTAAATGTTGTAATCCATATTATGTAAATACAGTAGTTATTTTTAGTACTTAGGTAGTACCTATAGGTACCTACTATGGACAAAGAAATATTTTGTGAAAGTACAATACCTACACGTTGTTGTCACATTATAGTGGTGACCGAAAAAATCGTTAAATCACGATGCCCCCCCCCCCCCCCCCTAGGGGTTAATCGATTTTTTTAGTCGCCATTATAATGTGACAAACACGTTTTATTTCGCGAAATGTAAATTAAGTAGGTATGTGACGTTCACAAAATATTTTACCATCTGAGCCTTGCGACCTTGTACGCGTGAAATTATTATAAAAACACTACCTACTTAAATATTATTATGTATAATTCAATAATTATTCCAAAGACACGTGGCGCCATCTATTATCTTAGGAACGTTATTGTTTGTTTTCCTCGGGAACAGTATTTTCTCGGGATAAAAGGTATGTGGCGACTAGCGACATCTATCGCAACACCTGCGTACTAACAACGATCGACAGAATATCCTACATCGCGCTATGAACATTATCCGCGACATAAGCCTATAAAGGAGTTCCCGACTTACAACTGTCGGGCAGTTAGCCCGCCGGACGCAACACCCGTCCGGTCGGAGGATCCTCCCTTTTCAACGGGGGATGAGGAGCTTTACACCCTGTTCCTCATACCCCCAAAGGTACCCTATGTCCGATTCTGTACACTAAACTCTCCCGTAAGTAAAGGTTGGCCCTTTTTTTTGGAGTGTGGGTAATCGTCAAATGACTCCTCCCGCTATGGGCGGCAAAGCGGTAGGGAGTGTCAGACTTTTACGGACTAAAAACCACCCATGTTCCTTCTCAGCCCTGTGTCCAGGGCAGCGGTATCTCTTTCGAACAACCCGCAGCGCCCTTGATTAAGAGGTCATTTTCCAACACGTTTAGAATCTCATTGATTCAAGTGACCACTTCCTTGTGATTTTCCTCTTCCATTTGATTGAGCCTCTACATTACTTGTATTAATTCAAGGTGCAATGAGAGGTTTTCGTTGCTAGATATTAACAGCCATTCAGATCAACCTTCAGGTTAAGCAGCGTTTACCTAGGTTGGTCTGTGGATTGGTGACCAGGTAGCTAACAATGTGGCACGAGATAAATAGAGATGATAAATTGTAGTAGCTTGAGTTGTTGGCAACTGTACTTACCAAAGGTAAGTAGTAAGTTATTCTTAATAAGTAAACCATTGCTAAACTAACCTACATGCTAACATAACTACACAGTTCAAGTATGTGAGTATTTAGAACTGCGTTTAGTAATTTCCTGCGTACTCAATTAATGCGTTATTTCACAAATTTCAAATATTTTTACCCGACTACGACGAAGCCGACTACGGCGATTTTGTTATTGAGTTGAATTGTGTTCTGGTAAAATTAAATGTAAGTAAACAGTAAATACTGGTCAAGTGCGAGTCGGACTCGCGCACGAAGGGTTCCGGACCATTTGTTGTAAGTTACATGGGTGCCCCACTAAATTATTTAAATTTAATTATTAATGGTGGCCCAGTGGTAGCGATATAGAAAATATACAAACGCTGAGTTCCATCAGTGGGAACATTATAGGCTGATGCTAAACGACCAAAGCAGCGGCTCCTAACAAGTTATGCAAAAACAATGAACCATAAACATTTATTGGACAATTAAACGCATCAGTTACACAATACACTCCCGGCCTTGGAACCTATTGATGCCAATAGGTAAGGCCGTAAACAAAAAATGACCATTGATAAAGTATGAAAAACGCAGTTACACCTGTGTGCATCGGTGTCAAGGATTTAACGAGATTTGGACTAGATTTATCGCTTATTATCATCATCTGCCTAGCCTTTACCCAACTATGTTGGGGTCGGCTTCCAGTCTAACCGGATGCAGCTGAATACCAGTATTTTACATGGAGCGACTGCCTATCTGACCATCAAAACCCAGTTGGTACAGATACCGGCACGGTTCTTGAGCGCTCGGCGGAAGAGTGGGGATCACTGTGCGCATCGTATACTTTATGACAAATAAAACGCACACCCGTTTATTATTGATTGGTCGTGAGGTAAGTGCGGTGCGAGTGACGGCTATGACGCGATGCGCTACGGGCCAATCACTGCACTTTCCCCGCCCCCGCGGGCCGCGCGTCTCTCTTCATACCACCAGGACCCAATCACCCAATAACTCACTTTTGCGTCAGCGCTCAAGAATCGTGCCGATGATTGTACCTACCGAGTAATAAAATACCTCTTGGTAAAACTGCTAGTCAGACCAGTGCTACTGGCTACGATAAGGTATCAAAGATCTACAATGAGAGCCGGAACCAACTGCTTTTCGAGGCACATAGGAAACCCGGTTAGTGATGTACCTGGTGGCAATATTGCCATTGCCGGGAATATTCCCAATTTTGCCGCTGCCGGTAAATTCCCAAAATTGCCGGCAACTTTACAACTGACTGACTGACATATCAACGTACAGCCCTAACTACTGGGGCTAGGAATGTGAAATTTTGCACACGGCTTCCTATTATAATGTAGGGGAGCACTAAGAAGGGGTTTTTGGAAATTTAACCTATAAGGGGGTGAAAAGGGGGATGAAAGTTTGTATGGAAAATCGTCACTTTTGTAGTTGAACCGACATCCACGCGGGCGAAGCCGTGGGCAAAGTGCTAGTAAGTCTATATAGGAGTTCCCGACTTACATATTATGTCGGGCAGTTAGCCCACCGGACACAACACCCGTCCGGTCGGAGGATCCTCCCTTTTCAACGGGGGATGAGGAACTTTACACCCTGTTCCTCATACCCCCCTCCCAAAGATATACCGGGTCTGCTACTGAGAAATTTCCGATCGAACACCCATTAACTCTTTGTTCGTCCTGGAAATCGAACCTAGTATCTCATGCTGAGCAGTCGCGCTTGTGACCGCTAGACCATCGAAGCAGTACAGTTTTGCTATCCAATAAGTCAGTAACACAGTAAAGGCTTTTTGCGTTACAGCAGGAAAATTACTGTTTGAGTGGTTGACATTATAAAGCACTTATCAGCATACAGCGTACAGTCCACCTCGTATTAAATTACCACCATTACCGCCTCCATGGTCGGTGGTCGTAGGTACGATTCCACCGGAAGCATACTTTGTGAAGTTGTTTCCAGTTTGGCTAGCACATTGCAAGCTTGAATCACCTGATTGTCTGATAAAAAGATGATTCCGTGCTTCGCAAGGCACGTATAAGCCGGTGGTCCTGGCCGCCAAAAAGCGATCGTCAAACCATGTCAGAGGCCTTTGAGGCGGTTTAGAAACTCTGACACTAGGGTGGTTCGTTAGACCTTACTGCCCACACGATAACGGAAACAGAACACGGTAACGGAAACTATGTTTTTTCCTACTCCTCCGCTATTCTTTTCTGATTAATTTCGTTGCGGGATCCAAGACAGTTAAATCATTTCTCTGGGACTTCGTCGAGCTTCATTGTCTCGGCGCTTTTCTTGTGGTCGCCACTGTTGATTCTGGCTAACAGGAGTTACAGTGGTTTGGGAATAGTGTGGCGGGCTTGCCCACACGATAAGTTATAGTAATAGTAGTGGTAAACCAAATACTAGGTTGACTGTACTCCACTTACTATTCACCTCAACCCGACATGCTGATTTCCGGTTCCTACTGTCAACAGTAATTCATAGTTAATTATGAAAATTATAGTCCACCATTATCCGACAAACTGCTTAGTATAATGCACATGAAAATTAATGAATTTCCGGTTCATAGTATTACTACAACGGTTTTCGCGAATAGGGTAGTTGACAAAAAAAATCTAAATAGTCCGTCAGATAGATTTCCAAAAAAATATTAAACACATATTTTTTCTATTTTCACGTAAGTAAACCAAAAATGAAGACGATACAGTGCTTCGAAAAGTCGTGTGGCGTCATAGTTTAGTACATTTTTACCAGAAAGTGATGTCACAAGATCACTCATGATCTTTGAAACGTTTTATTTTCGTCAATTTTTATTAATTTGATAAAACATAAAACACGTATCTAATATTTTTCGATAATCTAACAGATGGATACTTACACAATCATATTTTTAGTCAGAAAATATCCCTTTTGGTTGAGGAGCTCGTCGTGGGTTAATAATATGTAACTACTACTCGGGGTCGATCTTTAAGTTAAGCCACGCTTGCCTAGGTCGGTCTGTAGATGGGTGACCACCCATTATTTACCGAGTATCCTCCGTGCCTCGGAAAGCACGTTAAGCTGTTGGTCCCGGCTGCCATAATATAGACCTTTGGCAGTCTTTACAGGTAGTCAGCGACCTGATTGTCTGACAACCTTACCAAAGGGCGTATTACTCAGTGTAAACTGAGTTGTGGAGGTCAGATAGGCAGTCGCTCCATGTAAAATACTGGTATTCAGCTGCATCTGGTTAGACTGGAAGCCGACCCCAACATAGTTAGGAAAAGGCTAGGCAGATGATGATTTTGCGAGAACTGTTTCCGTGAATTTGCAAACAGTCGCGCACTGTCTTCTACATTAAAAAACTTTTCGAAGAACTTTATCTGTTCTTTGTTACCGTGTTCAAATATCTCATTCATAATTTTCACTATAAATTTATTGAGGTCGGCTTGCTGTCTAACAGGATGCAGCTGATTACCAGTATTTTACATGTAATTACTACCTATAAAACATTGCGGTAACATCACGCCTGTAATCCCAGAAGGGATAGGCAGAGGTGTACCTAATAGTACACCCACATTTCACCAGTTATGTTTAAGTCCCATGTAATAGGGGGCGAGCCTATTGCCGTTAACTGGGCACAGATCCAGGCTTCGTGGCCGCTACTTTGCCTGACCCTGGAAATCGAACTCTGGGCGTCATGCTCAGCAGTCGCGCTTGGGATCACTAGATCAACGAGGCTGTCCATATCTTCTATCTATCTATATAAATAAAAAGAGAAGTCCTGACTGACTGACTCATCAACGCCCAGCCCAAACCATTTGACCTAGAAAGCTGAAATTTTGCACAGGTTCCCTTTATAATGTAGACAAGGAATAAGGAAGGATTTTTCGAAATTCAACCCCTAAGGGAGTTAAATAGGGGATGAAAGTTTGTATGGAAAATCGTCATTTTCAAGCGGGCGAAGCCGCTGGCAAAAGCTAGTCTTCTATATAAATAAAAAGAGAAGTCCTGACTGACTGACTGACTCATCAACGCCTAGCCCAAACGCTTGAACCTAGAAAGCTGAAATTTTGCACAGAGTTTCCCTTTATAATGTAGACAAGGAATAAGGAAGGAATTTTCGAAATTCAACCCCTAAGAGAGTTAAATAGGGGATGAAAGTTTGTATGGAAAATCCTCATTTTCACGCGGGCGAAGCCGCTGGCAAAAGCTAGTTACCAATAACCGTGTAAAAAGAAATGGGTATAAAATGGAATGATGCACATAAATTATACAAATATTGTATAATGATGTAGGAAGCATTCTTATAAACCATGAAGACTATAAATTCTGCCCACCTTCTAGAGAAATGACGTGAATATTTATGTTTGTATAAACGTACATCACGTATAAAGCGGGACAGTGCACATTAAAATTCGACCTTCCTATCGCATGTTGTATGTATGTTTTATACACCTACATCGAGAACTCATGTACCGATTTGGATACAGTCTAGAATGTTGTTTGGTTCTATTACGGTACTGCAGATGAGTTTAGTTCTAGATAGGTAGATGCCGTAGATGGTGCTTTTTTCGTAAGCTAGTACCTAAGTTTGGTGCAATCTAATTAGTCCCTAGGCCTCTCTTAAAACCTATGTGATGAACTCGTGGCTATCATAGAATAAAAGCCGCTCGGGTCAATCCTCAAGTTAAGCCGAGCTTGCCAAGATTTTTTTGACCACCCATCACGGTTTCCTCCGTGCCTCGGAAAGTGAACGTGAAAAAGTGCACGGTCCCGGCTGATTTGTAGATTTTTGACAGTCGTAACAGGTAGTAGAGTATAAGATCCGAAATGAGGAAATCCGCCGAAGGACCAGGGTCACCGACATAGCTCTCAGAATATGCAAGTTGAAGTGGCAATGGGCAGGCCACATCGCTCGAGGAATCGACAACCGATGGGGTAGGAAGGTTCTCGAGTGGCGACCACGAACCGGAACACGCAGCGTTGGTAGGCCTCCTACCAGGTGGACCGACGACATCGTGAGACTCGCGGGCAACCGGTGGATGCAAACGGCAGGCTGCCGTTCTGTATGGCGTTCTATGGGGGAGGCCTTTGTCCAGCAGTGGACGTCTTATGGCTGATGATGATGAACAGGTAGTCAGTGGCCTGAAAGTCTGACAAGCAGACAACCATTCATCCAATGTATCATGATTCCTTTGATTTTCTGATAGATCATAAGTGCCCTTTTCAAATAAATTCAGTCTCAAACACATGTGATTCATAAACGATGTCAAACTGTTATGATTAGATTAATATTAAATTGAGACGGCCGCCGTAGACTGCAGTCTTGCCGTCTCTCTCTATAGACATTAAAATGACAAGGACGAGTAATAAAGGTCAATGTCAAACTTTAATGGTGGCAATTTTATTGTCTAAACTTGAGTGCCACGTTTTTCTAGCGGTCGGCAGTGGGGGAGTGTGAAGAATGGGGCTTAAAGTTCTTCATCCCCCATAGAAAATGGAGGTATTTCAGATCACACGGGTGTGGCGTCTGGTGAGCTACTGCCCGACAGTTCTTCTTAGCGTGTCGATGACAATTTAAATCGAGTTGGCCCAAAATTTGGCGACGAGTTTGGCACTTTCAGTATAGCCTCCATCAGCTCCTGTGATGTGCTTCTATAGCCTATCCGGTCCTGATGCAGCTGAATCCCGGTATTTTACAAGGAACGACGCTACAGGCGTCTCAAGCGTAAACACTATAAATCTTTATCTAATCTAATAAATAAAAAGAGAAGTCCTGACTGACTGACTCATCATCGCCCAGCCCAAACCCTTGGACCTAGAAAGCTGAAATTTTGCACAGAGGTTCCCTTTATAATGTATACAAGGAATAAGGAAGGATTTTTCGAAATTCAAACCCTAAGGGATTCAAACCCTAAGGGAGTTAAATAGGGGATGAAAGTTTGTATGGAAAACCGTCATTTTCGCGCGGGCGAAGCCGCTGGCAAAAGCTAGTCATATAAAAACACATACGTTTATAAAACAAAACAATCACGATCTCTTATAATTTATTTACATTAATTTACTGTTGAGTTTTATGTTCTTACGTGACTATGGTAGGTTTGAACAGGATTTTTTTTTATAGGCGTTATATGTTTTCCGTTACAAGACTTGTTTTACACCTTTTGAACTGACCTTTTGAACCCAATTTGTTTGGGGTCGGCGCGACATATTGTCGTGTTCTTGCATACTTCTCTGTTTATCGTCATGTCAGCAATAAAATGAAACCCTTGAAATGATTTACAAAATACGGAAGTAATATTTTGCGGTGAGAGCAGCTGTGAACATTATAAAATAGGTATTTGCATAAAATTGCATGCAAAGCTTAACCTTGACTGAAGTACGTGTTTGTTTGAGCATGACTCACCACCTCACCCTCTGACACCAACCCTTAATCGTTATTTCTGCGAACTACTTATGTGACCTAGTGCCACACATGCATCACGCCTGTAATCCCTAACCGCCTTATTATATTAAGGCGACATTTGCTGCCCGCGACCTTGAGCGCGCGTTTAACTCATCGCCTAAACAAATAAGGTTGAAAATGGCGATGCGTTTGATGCTCGTGACTGCCAAAATGAACGATAGTTCGCAGATTTAATTTATTAAAAAAAAAAATACGCTGTAATGTTAAAATATTTTTACATATGTCTTTAGTTGGTTAAATTTCCATTCTGATAGTAAAAAAATAAATAACAGTTGTCACTCAAAATATTGAGCATTTCGAGACGAAAAAGTTTTTTCGTGTGATTTTTTTGTGATTTTGTGATTTTTTTTTTCGAGGTTCTTGATTACTTTTAGAAAATATTTTTGCATAAGTCTTTTACCTATACATTTGACTATACACTGTATTTTTTTTGGAATTGTAATAAGTAGCAATACGGCTAACTCTGCGACGAAAAACAGGTCGTTTTTACGGTTCCCCCGTTAACTGCGCCTTAAGGATGGATTCGACCAAACTAGAGTAAGTTTTTCCTCGAGAGTAAACTACCACTTACAGTGCGATCAAATTATCTTGGCAGGTCCGAACTTCGTGCAGGTCATTTTGTTACAAACAACGAATGTATAAAAGTGTTATGATATTTATTTTATTTGTATTTCTCACTGTTTAAATTAGATATTTTCTGATCGTTTAAGTATTGGTTTATCTGGCAATAACAGTTTTATTCCCAAGTTTACATGCGTAAAATTTCGCAAAGCCTATGTATTGTTCAGACTTTCAGAGCTACCAAGATAATTTGATCGCACTGTACTATGCAATTGTTTATTCGAGAATAAGAATTGTCATACAAATCAGTAGCTTACTCTCGAATAAAAACTCGCTTAGTTTGGTTGAATCTGCCCTAATTAAAATAGTTAAACCTGGTTTAACTTACGCTTGGTTTATCTCGCATGCCGTCTCACTTCAAAAATATTCAAAAGAAAGTGACGGCATGCGAGATAAACCAAGCGTAAGTTAAACCAGGTTTAACTATTTTTATTTAAGGCGGTAGACGTTTAGCAGTGACCTTAGCCTCAGCTATTTACATATGAAATTAAGAAAATTTTTGTTACATGCACTGTATTGTGTGGGCTTTTATCTTCAGTTACTTTTGTTGTGAATAAAAATTACCTCATCCAAGCATCGACCGCGGCAAGCGTTGCTTACCTTCAAATATAGACCGTTTTTTTGGACGGTGTGAAATCATCAAATGACTCCTCCCGCTCTGGGTAGAGTGGTAGGGCTTAGTGTCGAGGCCGCTGCATCTCTTTCGACAATACGCAACCCCGACGGGCGTCGGCCCTTGCGGACCCCTCCTTGCTGACATCTCTTTGAGGCGCGCGTGGAACACGAACGCGCCGCGCGCCGTCGACACGGTCTGTTGTCGTCATAAGGCGGACGGACGGCGAGCTAGCCCATTACACACCGTCCACAGGCCTGCGTCAACGGTGGCCGGAAGCCATCACGTGGCCCCCGACGCCCGGAGCGCCTCCCGCGGCGGCTGGGACGAGAGGTTCTCTCCCTCTCACATTCCGCCACTCCTTCGCTAGCATCACTGCTTCGCACTGCGGAGGCGACGGCGTCCCATTCCTCCTCGTCCCGGACCATGGTTTGCACCAGGGCCGAACGCGAGAGGTCGCCCCCCAAATATCGACCCTCTGCGGCAGTTTTCACTCATCCACATGCCCTATTAAAATGATGTAATATACATAAAAACTACCTAATAATAGATTATGGGAACAGTTTGCGATGCGTGTTCATATAACAGAGCTGTATTCCCTAAGGGGTAGGCAGGGACAAAGGTGTGTATTTATGTCATACTAGCTATTGCCAGCGGCTTCGCCCGCGTGAAAATGTTGATTTTCCATACAAACTTTCATCCCCTATTTAACTACCTTAGGGGTTGAATTTCGAAAAATCCTTCCTTATTCCTTGTCTACATTATAAAGGGAACCTCTGTGCAAAATTTCAGCTTTCTAGGTCCAAGGGTTTGGGCTGGGCGTTGATGAGTCAGTCAGTCAGTTAGGACTTCTCTTTTTATTTATATAGATTTATATAGATTGTAATACATTTGCGTTATACCAGTTATGTATAAGTTCAATTTAATAGAAGAAAGTGATACTTACGATTCCGCTAACTAAAAATAAAAATTGCCGTAATTCTATTAACATCATCAGCCTATAATGTTCCCACTGCAGGGACTCAGGCCTCCCTCTCTAGGAGATGGATGGGCTATAATCTACCACGCGTGGACAGTGCGGATTGGTAGATGTCACATGTCTTCGATTTTTTTGGTTCTAAGACATGCCGGTTTCCTCACGATGTTTCTTTCACCGTTTTGCTAGCAGTGTTGATGAAATAAATTACACAAAGTAATGCGCCTGCCTGGGTTCGAACCCTCGACTTAGGTACTGTTCGTAAGTCGGGGCCGCCGCCACTGGGCAACTGCTCTAAAAGTCGGTTATTATGTTTTTTTAAGCAGTTATTACAATAACACGTGTTTTATTCCGAGGCAATATTGACATAATGGCTTCTAATTTACTCGAATGTATCGTATTCGCGCGGTCATCATACTTCATTTTGAAATGATTCACTATTGTGTAGGATAACCATGAGCTTGACATTCCTTCGGACATTTTCGGAAGTTAAATACGGGATGAAAGGGACACCGGTGCTGAAACGGTTACCACGGATTCAGTCCATGATTCTGAACACCTCGCACATTGTTCATCGGTTATAAAAAAAATGAAAAGCTGACTGACTGAGGTCCTGAGGATTAACGCACAGGCCAAACCCTTAGGGCTAGAACCTTAAAATTTCGCACACGTATTGCCCTTATGACGTAGGCATCCACTCAGAAAGATTTTTTTAAATTCTACCCCCAAGGGGGTGAAACAGGGGATGAAAGTTTGTATTGAATATCGTCATTTTTTTTTTTCGACATCCACGCAGGCGAAATTGCGGGCAAAAGCTAGTGGGTTATAAAAAAACATTAATGGAACAGCTGTTTTTTAATACTCGATGTAAAATTTATATGTGAGGGAGGGCGGGGGGGGGTTCAGAATTATCAGCTTGAGTGCCCAGCCCATAGGTACTTCTTGTCCCGTAATTTTTAAATTCCATCCTTTTCCATTTATCCCAGATCCGCAAGGAAACACAGTTGCAGATATTACATAATTTACATAGTCAGTGTCTTATAAATTTTCAACAGTAGGTACTGAATATGTGGTTACCGTTTTAGCGTCAATGTCCTTCCACCCTGTAGGTATACTTTTTCAAGTCAAACATAATTATCTCATTTCGAAATAATTGACACTTTTGTAACCGCTTGTGTGTTTTCGGACGTCAAGAATTTTGTTTGTTTTAGTGTTGCAAGTATGATGTTGTGATGCAAACTTTTAGTATGATGTACACTGCTTATTTAAGTGGGATTCTTCTCGTTTCGAATCCTATCGATATGGCAGTACGTTTTGTTGCATTAGGACCACTAGGTGTCGACAAATAGACAAATCTTTTTTTAGGGGTCGAGGGGCCGAGAGTGGACTAAACGTAGCGACCTATTAAAGTATCTTAAGACTTACTTCTGTACTCACAGATATTCAATGATTATCACTTAGTAAAGATTTTGACACTTTTTAACCGACTTCTAAAAAAAGAAGGAGGTTCTCAATTCGAATGTTTTTTTTTTATGTTTGTTCGGGCATAACTCCGTCACTTGCTGACCAATTTAAAATTCTTTTTTTGTTGGAAAAAAAAAAAGAAAAAAAGAAAATATGGGACCATTTGGGAAGTACTCCCTGTACTTCCCAAATGGTCCCATATTTTCTTTATCGAAATCGGACAAGCGGTTTTTTAATTACTTATCAACAAAACTCAAAAAAAAAACTACATTGTCCACAGTATGACTCATGAACATGTGAACTTACATGTGAACCACTAAAAAGTTAAAAATAAAAACTTTTTAACAAAAAATAAAACCGACTTAAAAAAAAACACGAAAAAGTGAAAAATAAACTTTAGAAGAAAAATCTGTTTCTAAAGTCAGTGGCAAAAAAATGAAATCAAACAAACAAAAGTCACCGACTTCAGAAACTGATTTTTCTTCTAAAGTTTATTTTGCACATTTTGTGTTTTTTTTTAAATGACGTGCTAGAAGTGCTACAAAAAAGTGACGTCATTTTTCATACCCCCATAGTTACGTAAGAAAAGACTAAGAATCGATAAGATTGTTGTTACAGATACTTAGCCTTTTTTTTGGAGGATGAGAAATCATCAAAATGACTCTCTGCCCTGGGCAGAGCGGAAGGGAGTGTCAGACTTCTACTGACTAAAAACCACCCATGTTCCTTCTTAGCCCTTTGTGCCGAGGTCGCGGTATCCAAGCGCGGATCCAGGGGGGGGGGGTCAGGGGGGTCATGACCCCCCCCTGGGCTGGGTCCAGGACCTAGGTGGACCACTAGCTAGGTAATAGATTCACATACGTTATCCCAACTACGAGTATGTTGTAGTCGGCTTCCAGTCTAACTGAATGCAGGTAAAAACCGGAATTTTACACGGAACGACTGCTGTCTTGGCCTGCACACAGTGCACACTGCACAACCCAGTTAGTACTGGGTACAACGAGATATCTCTTATTATGACTGGTTGTCAGACTTTCGGGCTCTGGCTGTTTCCGAGGCAATGAAAAAACTGAGTACATACTAACATATATTTTACGTTTTATAGTTATGTAAATCTTTACGTATCGTAGTGTTTTAATCGATTTATCCCTTACAAGGTTGGGTCAGAATGGTACACTTTTAATAGGCCACAAAAACTCAGTAGCCAAATAAACAAAGTACCTACACACCAATAATTTTTTTCGTAAGAATAATCGTTTATTATTGTCGAGTCAGTCACATCTTCCGAACCTCTGTCTTAGGCGCTTGGTTCAGGAAGTGTAGGATTGATGTCTACCAAGATAAGAGTAAGCGGATCTCTTCTCGAATCAAGTAAAACAATATTTTATACTCTTTTCTCCCAATGACAATATCTTTGCTACGCCCCAAAATCTTTAAAAAAAATCGCGCTCGCTTCGCTCGCGCCTCCCTCCTGCTCTTACGCCATTCTGTCTCACTTCTTCTTCTTATCGTGTGGGCAGTAAGGTCTAACGACCCCACACACCCTAGTGTCAGAGTTTCTAAACCGCCGCAAGGGCCTCTCACGACCGCCATTTGGCGGCCGGGACCACCGGCTTATACGTGCCTTCCGAAGCACGGAACCATCTTTCTGTCTCACTTGAAACGCTCATCTACTTCAATTCTCATTTCTGATTCTAAGTCGTCCATCCACCGAAAATTGTTCAACGCTTTATCCCCCTGGATAAGGGTTTATAGCACTTCGAAGAATCAAATCGTGGCTAAGAGCTTCAAGGGTTGAAGAACGTCTAGCCAGACTGGCACTTCTCCACACTAAGAAAACGTACCCATTGAAGTAGGTAGATGAAGTGGTAACGCGTTTCGGGAGAAGACGTAAAAAAAATGATTTTGTTATTTAATTATAGGTATTTTTAACCGACTTCTAAAAAAAGAAGGAGGTTCTCAATTCGGATGTTTGTTTTTTTTTTTTTTTTATGTTTGTTCGGGCATAACTCCGTCACTTGCTAACCGATTTTAAAAATTCTTTTTTTGTTGGAAAGGGTATACTTCCCAAATGGTCCCATAATTTTTTTATCGAAATCGGACAAGTGGTTTTTGAAAAATTAACAAAACTCAAAAAAAATACTACATTGTCCACATTATGACCCATGAACATGTGAACCACTAAAAAGTGAAAAATAAAAAAATTTTAACAAAAAATAAAACCGACTTAAATGTCAAAAATAAATCAGTTTCTGAAGTCGATGGCAAAAAAATGAAATCAAACAAACAAAAGTCACCGACTTCAGAAACTGATTTATTTTTGACATTTAAGTCGGTTTTATTTTTTGTTAAAAAGTTTTTATTAAGTACCTACGTACATAAATTAATAAAACACCTATTTTTTATTTGTATCCATGGTTATAAAAAATAAATTATAACTTCTTGTGACTTGACCACGACTGTGACCCCCCCCCTGGCGACAAAGCTGGATCCGCCCTTGGCGGTATCTCTTTCGATCAGCCCGCAGCCCAACAAATACTGAGCCTTGCATTTGGCTAGTACGCACGGGGACCAATTAAGCTATAGAAACCCAGTTTATGTGGATCTCTTATTGTACAGGAAATGTAAACATAGTGAGGCCTTGTTCTACTGGAAATGTCCACGTGGCAAACGATAAAGTTGAACGCAGACTTGGGCCGTACTGCACGTTCGTTCTCATACAGAAAACAATATTATTGACTGCGTCTTAAACATAATTAAAACAGGTTTTCCCAAGATATTTTCCATAACTATAAGTCAGTGGTGTCAAAGATCATGTACCTACCTACGTAAATTGTCTGAAAAAACAACAATATTAATTCCTCTACTATACATTGTCAACGAAAAACATTGTACCTATCATTTTTGCTAACGAGACGGCCAAGAAGACCGGCCAAGTGCTGGTAGGTATTTTGGTATTAAACTACATATTTTGATGAGACACTGTTTCTTGCCTTCATGATTGTAGGTCAACGGGAAGTACCCTGTAGGTGAAATCTCATTTTTTTATGTCGCTTATGTTTGTTTATATCTTTTGATCGAGTAGTCGACCTGAGTATTTGATATTAATTTTAGCTTGATACCTCCACGGGTTCCTGAGAAATAGGTTTGACAGACGGACAGACAGGCAAAATGTTCTGTTTTTGACGAGTAAGACACAGAACCATAAACAACATAGGTTTCTTTATCAAAAACAATGACATGCAAAAACTTTGCTAGCACACTCCTATCCCGCGTCAGTTTTCATGTCCGAGTATTTTAATTTCAGTGTGGTTTGGTTACCCTACTCAAATTAGTGTTATTTGTATCACTAATTTGTTGCGTCAGCGTAAAGGTAGTGGTAGGTATATGACATCATTGTGAAACACCAAATGTCAGGTTTTTACTTGGTCTTCTTTTATTTTTACCTACTAGCTGATGCCCACGGCTTCATCCGCTCGGATGTCGGTCAAATTTTTCGTAAAATAGTAGTATGTATGTAGCTGCATCAGGAGGAGCTCGTGGCTTAGTAAGAACTGCCACTCAGGTCGATCTTTAGGTAAAGCTGTGCTTGCCTAGGTCGGTCTGTGGATGGGTGACCGCCCGACATAGCGAGTTTCCTCCGTGCCTCGGAAAGCACGTTAAGCTGTTGGTCCCGGCTGCCATAATTATAGATCTTTGGCAGTCGTTACAGGTAGTCAGTGACCTGAAATTCTGACATCCAGTCTTACCAAAGGGTATTGTATTACCTAGTATTAACTGGGTTGTGGAGGTCAGATAGGCAGTCGCTCCACGTAAGATACTGGTATTCAGCTGCATCCGGTTAGATTGGAAGCCGACCCCAATATAGTTGGGAAAAGGCTAGGCAGATGATGGATGTAGCTGCATCCGGTATGAATGAAAGCTGATCCTATCCATGTTGAGAAAAAGGAAGTCAGATGATTATGTTTCGTGGTATTTCACGCGACTGCGGCGAAACCCAAAAGGAGGATTAGTAATTCAAATTATTATCCTATTAAGATTCTGCGAAACCGGCCATATAAGAGTCCCAGTTCTCCATCAGTTTATATTATCCCCTTCCCTCTTTTCATTTTTCGCGATATGTGATTGTATAGCTAGTATTATCATCGGCACGATTCTTGAGCGCTGACGCAAAAGTGAGTTGGGTCCCTTTGGTCACTTTGGTGGTATGAAGTGAGGAAAGTGCAGTGATTGGCCCGTAGCGCATCGCGTCATAGCCGTCACTCGGGATTTGTTCTTTACTCCTGCTGCACTTACCTCACGACCAATAAATAATAAACGGGTGTGCGTTTTATTTGTCATAAAGTGTACGATGCGCACAGCGATCCCCACTCTTCCGCCGAGCGCTCAAGAACCGTGCCGGGTATTATACCTGAATACAGATAAAAAAAACAATGTATTTTCGTAACGTTTAAACCGTACGTTCTTACTAGGGCCTTTGAAAAACAATTTTGTAAACAACATAATTTCTCACGTCAGAATGACATAATTTACGACTCGGTCACAATGGGCACTTATATTATGTATTTCAAAGTATTGCAAATTGTTCTAACTGCGACGACATTGAAATCTTCGAGTTTTATTGCACTGTAACAGACAATGTTGTTAATAGTGTTCATTAATATTTATTAGCAAGATACTTAGATAACTGATGATGAACGCAGGGTTTCTGTGTATGTACGTTGTCTCCTACATCAGCCATCCTTGTCAAATCCATAGTTGCATTCAGCTGTAATCAATGCTGAAGATGTTTTATTACCCACGACGACGGGACGGAGCAGGGCCCCGAGTCTGCTATTCAATAGTGTCAGAATGGTCGATCAGTGATCTCATAATGGTTGATTTACGACAAGCCAAAAAGTACTTTACGTCGACAGGCATAAGGTACTTTTTGGCTTGTCGTCAATCAACAATTATGAGATCACTGATCGACCATTCTGACACTATTGAATAGCAGACTCGGGGCCCAGGTCATATACCTGCTCCGTCCTCCGTCCCTCGGGGGCTGCCTTTTCTTTACGAAATTTCAACAAATTATGTACCTAGTATTTTATGTCGTCGTTAAACATCTACAATTCTTCAATAATTGTATTCACGTCACTAGAAAACCTTTAGCTGCCGACGAATATTCCTTAGTTATGTTCATTTTGAGTTATTTTATTCTTTTTCAATTAAAATTAGATTTTTACCGTCGTGGGTTTTTTTCAAAATTTTTAATTTTTGGCTTTGTATGTTAAAGATCATTCTATCATTCTTGTATATTTGTATCATTCTGTATTGAAAAGTTCAGACAACGACCATATTTTGAGACCCCCAGTGTACAAAGTTTCCATCATAAAAAAAGATTTATTATTATTTCCTCCCTCGGAGTAGAAAGGAGTGACCTCTCTACTGACCAAAACCACCCATGTTACTTCTTAGCACTTTGTGTCTGACGCCGCGGTATCTCTTTCAAACAACCCGCAGCCGCGATGTTCCATGGCTGTGGTAACTGTTTAGAATTCAAGGACACAGGTACTTATACAATATTTGTTTGTTTACAGTTTTGGTCACAAGACTATTCAACAGCTATCATTGCGTACGCTCATTCGTTACGTTACCAAATTGTATAAGAGCGTAAGACCATGCTGCTAACTTAAGGCGAGGTTGCAGTACTTTGTTTTTATGTACGCACGACCTCACCCCCCGCCCTGCCGCGCGAGCGATATAATGCCTAAATTTTGACTGTTTTTTGCTTCTTGGAGAAAAACTATAAAGAAATTATACAATATGTTTTCAACATTTACTTCAGAATAAAAAGTTATATCTATTGGTATAAATTTTATATAAATTCATGATGAAATGTCTTAGCAGTACACGTTTGAAATTGTGATTTAGAGTCATGTTTGATATAAAAAAAGTATCGAGCCGATCATTCTAAATCGCGTTTCTATCTTTACGATTTACTAGAGAGTATGTTCAATTTTTATGTAATGATTTTTATTTATTAAAAAACTCGTATTTAGTTCGATTTTTATAGGTTCAAAAATCTTAAAAAGTACTGCAGCCCCGCCTTAAACAATATTTGTTTACAGTTTTGGTCACAAGACTATTCAACAGCTAAGTATCATTGCGTACGCTTATTCGTTACGTCACAATTGTATAAGAGCGTAATGGACCATGCTGCTAAGTTAACGAGAGGCGCAACTTTCTCTTTAGACCATTAAAATAGTCATTTGTTGTGTTTATTTACTACTTTTGTGGTTTTAGGTGAGAGGTGTTGAAGTTAGGAGCTCGTGGTAAAATAATAACAGCCGACCGAGTCGATCTTTAAGGTGAAGCCTTCAAGGTAGCCAAAATCAAAATCGGATGAGGACTTTCAGAAATTAACTTCTACATCAAAACGTCTTTAATAAAACACTAGAGTAGATGATGCCTGCGGCTTTGCCCGCGTAAATGTCGGACAAATAATCAAATTATATACTAAACCTTTCTCGAGAACCACTCTATCCATTGGGCAAACAGTATAAAAATCGATGCAGTAGATTTTGAGTTTATCGCGTATATTTAACAGACAAACGGACGCGGTGGAAGACTTTTTTTTATAAGATTGAAGAATTTTCCATTGCTGCTCTATTCAATGAATGCTTTGTCGACAAAGAGAAATCGATTCATATCGGCTAATTTATATCTGACTTACTGTTCAACAACAAATACAAACTAATCAGTTTATCATATTTCCAATACGACTCAAGGCCAAAGAAAGCCTTAATAATGTTAAAAAAAACCGACGGAAAAAACTGAAAAGCAAAAAACAAGCACATTTTAAATTAAACAAAACTTGGAAGCAGGCAGGGTCCATTTAAATCTAAAATTACGAAAACAGTATGGATCCCAAAGAATGCTGCGAAGAATTTAATGGACATGCATACATACAGGTCACACAGCAGGAGTTACAGTGGTTTGGGAATAGTGTGGCTGGCTTGTCCCAAATAAAAAAAAAATACAGGGCAAATACATAACCCTCCTTTTGGGCTTCGCCGCAGTCGGGTAAAAAGAGGGATTATCAAAAATAATTCAAAAGTTTCTGTCACAAAATAAATTGATATTAACCTAGACATATATTCTTAAAAAACTGCGTAAAAAAAGTAAACAAACGCGAATAACCAGTTACGAACGCGTGATAACAACCTAGCTAATTAAAATGATAATTAACAATGTAATACAGATGTGTAGATTATGCTTTGTGTTAGTTGTTAAGGCGCCGCTCCATAGTAACTCAGAGCTAAGCTATAAACCTCTATTAATCTAAATAACTAATAACCTATATTATTAAGACTTCGATCAGGACATATGCCTTGTAATAAATTCGGCCACTTAATGAAAAAAAAAAACATCGAAAAAGAGCTCAATTGTTGAGGAGAAAAGAGGGAAAAAAGAAACTGCTTACAGATTCAGGATTGTTTTCAAGCCCCCCATAAATTATGTCGCTCTTCTTCTTAGTGTGTCGATGACAATTTAAAGAGTTCGGTACTTTCAAAAGCCTCCATCAGCTCCTGAGATGTGCAAGTAACAGGACAGGCTGGACACGATATCAAGTGCCCCATAGTTTGTGGGGCAACACCACATTTACACTCCAGGGCAGAGTCGCTCCGTCAAGGGCTAAGAAGGAACATGGGTGGTTTTTAGTCAGTAGAAGTCTGACACTCCCTACCGCTCTGCCCAGAGTGAGAGGAGTCATAAGAGGCAGAGTCGCTCAAATAAATGAACTGCGAATTGCGATGCTAACAAAAAACGTAGCATATTATGCAGTGGACGGTAAACTTAATGCATCATACAAAGAAATACAAACACAATTAAATATTTACATAACTTGTTACTATTTATTACTTACTCAACGATTTTACGATTATTGTATGTAAGAATGGCAGATACAATATGCTTCTAATGTGTTTACGTTTGTTTATGTAAATAATTCTTGATGCGAATCAGTGCGCGAATTCTGTTTGATATGATGTCAGGCTTGTCCGGGCTGCGGGTTGTTAAGAGATACCGCGGCCTCGGCACAAGGGCTAAAAAGGAACATGGGTGGTTTTTAGTCAGTAGAAATCTGACACTCCTTACCGCTCTGCTCAGAGCGGGAGGAGTCATTTGAGGATGTCCCACACCCCAAAAAAAAGGGTATCTTATTTATTACCCAGTCCTGAGTTCATCATCATCATCATTTCAGCCAAAAGACGTCCACTGCTGGACATAGTTGAAGACTAGTTGAAGTCCTGAGTTGGTTAGGTCAAATAGGCAGTCGCTCCATGCAAAATACTGGTATTCAGCTGCATCCGGATTCCGGTTAGACTGGAAGCCGAAAAGGTTAGGCAGATGATGATAATATCTATCTATCTATATAAATAAAGAGAGAAGTCCTGACTGACTGATTGACTGACTGACTCATCAACGCCCAGCCCAAACCCTTGGACCTAGAAAGCTGAAATTTTGCACAGAGGTTCCCTTTATAATGTAGACAAGGAATAAGGAAAGATTTTTCGAAATTCAACCCCTCAGGGATTTAAATAGGGGATGAAAGTTTGTATGGAAAATCGTCATTTTCACGCGGGCGAAGCCGCTGGCAAAAGCTAGTCACGAATAATTATCGGTACAGTAATCGAACTGGTATTGCCATGGAATTCAAACACTTATCTCTTGAGCCAAAAGGGTCACGTTGCTTGAATATTTGGCGGTTTGCCACTGATTTCTTTCAACAGGTCATCAGGGCAGGGAGTACCTAGGTACCTGTATATAATCATCCCTGGAATGTGGGGTTGTATAGAGCATATATACAGGGTGCGAGGGATACCGTGAAATGGGGGGAAATAGGGATTCAGGGGTGAATAGGGACGAAACTTCGAGAGGGATTTTAACATTGAATTAATTTGATAAGTTACCAACAAGTAGGCTATTTTATTTGTTAATTTTACTTTATAATTTAGATACGTTTTTGGCAACATACCATTTTAATTCAACGTATCAAGAGACCGGACGGCATGTCTTTGTTTCCTTGGAAGATGGGTAGGCCTTTAGTGTGGGACGCAACATGTGTCGATACTCTTACGCCATCACATTTTCCAAGTTCATCGTGCTGCGCAGGTGGAGCCGCTGCGGCTGCAGAAAACCTCAAGCGGCGTAAATATAGTAACCTTTGCGGAAACTATATTTTCGAGCCGTTTGGGGTTGAAACTCTGGGGCCGTGGGGTCCGAGTGCTCATAGCCTGTTTAAGGAAATTTCCGAACGCTTAGTTGACGCTTCTCGTGACCCAAGGGCTGGCTTTTATCTTGGCCAGAGGCTAAGTGTTGCCATACAACGAGGCAATGCCGCCAGTCTTTTGGGCACATTACCGGCTGACAGCGTTGAGGAGCAGTATTCCGATGCCTTTTTATAGTTTATTGTTAGTTTCCTTTATTTTATAGTTTTTATTCAACGTTAAAATCCCTCTCAAAGTTTCGTCTCTATGAAATTCACCGACGCTAAAATGGTTACCACATAATAATATTCGGGACATTGGAATAAGCCTTGTGAGCCCCCCACCCCCAACATAGTATTAGCAGTAGCCTTATTGTTTTTACTATAACATCACGCCTGTAATCCCAGAAGGGTTAAGCCTGTTGTTTCTGTCATCTGTGGGTTAAGCAGAGGTGTACCTAATAATACACCCACATTTCGCCAGTTAAGGCGAGACCCAACGCACCCGTTCGACTATACTATAGGCGTAGTGCTACACTCCACCTTAGTCGGATTCAATAAGGTTGCTTTTTGGGCGTACAGTGTTAGGCTGGCTAGTCTTTGTTAGGCGCTTTGGTTTATTGATATTCAAGGGTTTTCCTTTAATTATGATAGATAACTTAACATAATTTGAAAAAATAACCGGTATTAAATAAAATAATTGTATTCTTTATTTATTTCTAGAAAAAAATACTTATGTTATCGCTTAAATTACGGAGATTTTCGACGATAAAGTTAAAAAAAAGAGGCAATTGTATATTTTTTTTTATAGTAACTTTATTCGGAGATTTGATTCGGTATAATGCAAGTTTAGTTCTTTCTCTTTACAGGATATTTTTCCCACCTCAGTACTTCAAACCTATAGTTCACACTTGACGTTCAAAGACAGTACGTTTTTTGTAAATCCTGGTTGGGTCTCGCCTTAAGTATATTTATGCTCCATGTAATAGGGGGCGAGCCTATTGCCATCAACCGGGCACATATCGAGACTTCGTGGCGTGGTGGTGGTGGTGTTTTATTATATTTTATTTTTCTGTGACCGTGGCGTCACCTGGGACCATTTGTCAAAAATATTGCACGGGAACAATTTTAGTTTCATGTATTTCTATTTCTAAGCTTTTCATAATATTTTTTAGATTACTTATTGTTATTTTGGTATCAATTGGTTTTGGCTATAAATACTTTATCTATCTTTTTTTACCAATAAGCCAATGCGACTTTCATGGCACATAAAACTAGCCATGTCGTTAGGATTAGACACTTAAAACCAAATTAATAAACAATGGTTAATTAATTTGCGATTAAGTACGAAGATAAATTAAGAATTTGGTTTAAAAACACATGTACTGGGACTATAAAGATAGTGCTCAATTATAGTAGGTATAGTCGACCAAGAAATTGGTTTACCACTCTAAGGTTGAATATCATTTGCACGTACAAAACATCAAGTGCTATTTTCACGTCAGAATCTGTCAATCTGTCATCCTTAGCGAATAATTATGTTACTGGGAGATGTCATCAAAAGTGGTAAACCAATTTCTTGGTCGACTCATGTACATACTCATTGTCACTTACGTTATAAAAAAAAAACTTAAGTTTGTGTTTTTAACCGACATTCGGTTATTTATTGTCATCCATTAATTACGGTTTTTTGTACCTTCCCTTCCTCCCCCTTTTTTTTTTGGGTGGTGGGAAAACATCAAATAACTCCTCCCGCTCTGGGCTGAGCGGTAGGGAGTGTCAGACTTCTACTGACTAAAAACCACGCATGTTCCTTCTTAGCCCTTTCTGTCCGCGGTATTATCATGAGATTTGACAGAGTCTCATTGCAAGATGTACCCCTATGCCCCTATGGCGTAGGTACACTTAGTACGTGTGTGTTTTAAAGTAGGTAAGGGTAATTAATGCAATTTTAGTGTTAATCTGGTAATTCAAGTTAATTGATACCACTATTTAGTCATTATGATAGCATTGTTTGTCAATGTATTAAGTAAGCTAGGTATTTTTTGTTTTCCCTATCTGATATGGGCGGGCGTAATAAACGACACTTTTTTGTTTTCAACATGAACGGGTAAGCAGAAGTACATTGTATACCTACATCTCGCACCAGTTTCGTTAAAATCCGATGTGAATTTATTTTAATTGGTACACCACGCGGACACAGTATAGATTGATAGATAGTGTACCAGTGAGAGGCAGTGAAAATTATATTTTTCGTACTCCTCCATTAGGTATTATTTTCTGATTTTTTGGGGGATCCAAGGCAGTTAAATTATTTCTCTGGGACTTCGTCGAGCTTTCTTATAGCCATCTACATTTATACTCAAAATTTTCCTCATTCCTTCGCTTATCATGTCCATATTGTCCATACCACGATAACCGAACAACTTATCGGTCAACGACGCCACTTTCAGCTTCCTTTTATGTATTATTTATTTATTATATCATCTACAGTAATATTATAAAGCTGAAGAACTTGATCACTAGGTGGATCGATGACCTGGTGAAGGTTGCGGGAACCCGCTGGATGCGAGACGCACGGGACCGGTCAATGTGGCGACACCTGGGGGAGGCCTATGTCCAGCAGTGGACGTCTTTTGGCTGAAATGATGATGATGATGAAGTGTTTGTTTGTTTGGTTGAACACGCTAATCTCTGGAACTACTAGTTGGAATTGAAAAGTTATTTTTGAGTTGGATAGTCCATTTATCGGGGGAGGTTTTAGGTTATATTCCACGCATTCTATAATATTAGTAAACGAGACAAGAATGTGACCTTAAAAAACGCTGCAGTGGTAGACAGAGGTCACCGCTTAGCCGGCAAATTGGATAGCTGCCAATTTCACCCTTACCCCCGATTAAAAGCCTGATCAACAGCCCTGCATCATATCTACCTACCCTCCATCCTTACTATATTGGAGTCAGATGTTAACATACAGAAGTAGGTACCACGAGAAGAAATAAGTAAGTACCACACTTTTTAGGGTTCCGTACCTAAAAAGGAAAAAACGGAACCCTTATAGGATCACTCGTGTGTCTGTCTGTCCGTCCGACCATTCCCCCCCATATCTACGAAACTACTGAGCCTAACTCGGTATGTTTATGTAATGAGTGGCCATCGATTCACGTACCAACGTAGGTAAATGTTGACCTGAACGTCTGTTATTTATTATCTAGTTTTTTTATTATTATAAATAGGCTTGCTCTTGACCTCAATCTTGCCCTAAGGGCAGAGATGATGTCGACGATGGAACGAGCTTACCCAGTAGAAGCCTGTTCACTCGCGACTTAAACACATTAGGGTTATATGAACTCGGAAAAACCGACGCAGGCAGGGAATTCCACTCCTTGGCTGTGCGCATAATAAAGGACCCAGCAAAGCGCTTCGTTCGAATGTGTGGAATGTCGACTAGGTATCTAGTTGAGCTCCTCCGTCATGTTGTGATCGAAACGCCAAGTAATTCAAAAATATTATGTGTTAAGGCCGGGTTGCAGTAATTTTAAGATTTTTGAACCTATAAAAATCGAACTAAATACGAGTTTTTTAATAAATAAAAATCATTACATAAAAATTGAACATACTCTCTAGTAAATCGTAAAGATAGAAACGCGATTTAGAATGATCGGCTCGATACTTTTTTTTATCAAACATGACTCTAAATCACAATTTCAAACGTGTACTGCTAAGATATTTCATCATGAATTTATATGAAAGTTATATCAGTAGATAGAACTTTTTATTCTGAAGTAAATGGTGAAAACAGATTGTATAATTTCTTTATAGTTTTTCTCCAAGAAGCAAAAAACAGTCAAAATTTAGGCATTATATCGCTCGCGCGGCAGGGCGGGGGGCGAGGTCGTGCGTACATAAAAACAAAGTACTGCAACCTCGCCTTAACACTTGATACAAGTTTGTAATACTCCTGAAGTGCGTGCCCTCACACTATTTTAAAATGGCCTCCTTTTAAAAACTAATTGTTGCCCTCTCTCAGTAAAATAACGCTCATGGTCACCATATTTTTATTATTAACTAGCCTTTGCCAGCGGCTTCGCCCGCGTAAAAATGACGTTTTTCCATACAAACTTTCATCCCCTATTTAACTTTAGGGGTTGAATTTCGAAAAATCCTTTCTTATTCCTTGTCTACATTATAACGGGAACCTCTGTGCAAAATTTCAGCTTTCTAGGTCCAAGGGTTTGGGCTGGGCGTTGATGAGTCAGTCAGTCAGTCAAGACTTCTCTTTTTATTTATATAATACTTAGATAGAAGACTAGCCACCAGCCCCGGCTTCACACAGGTGAAACTTGTTAACTTAATATCATCATCATCACTCATCAGCCTATAATGTTCCCACTGCAGGGACTCTGGCTTCCTCTCTAGGAGAGGAATGGGCTATAAAGCTGTTCGCAGAATACGTCTACCTACCAAGTTTCAACTGTGTAGTCTTTATAGTTTCCGAATAAAGTAAGCAAGGCAGACAGTCAGACATGACGAATCTCTAAGGGTTTTGATTTTTCGCCATTCGGCTACAGAACGTGTTGTGCCTAAGTACCCCAAATATGGGACAAGGGCATTAAAGTGATGATGATGAAAAGTGTACGATTAAAGCGTTTAAAATTTTACCTCACATTAAGAGGAAATGCGAGTGCTGTCTCTTTCTACTATCGCTGTCTCTCTCCGTCCTCCTGCCCTCAAATTCGTGCGATAAGGACAACTGTAGAAAAAAGTTAGAATTCGAGGTTTGGCTCTCGCCTATTTCCTCCTCCAATATTGAACCAATTTAAAAGATATTTTAGACAATGAATAAGGAGGTTATATACTACGCCGCTATGTTTTTCTTTTTTCGTTAATAGTGGTCAAATTTGTACACTAGGACTCTGTTAACAGCGATCTAAACAAGCAATTTTGAGCATTTTTTGAGGGTTCTAGTGCTTATAAAAATAATTTATCACCAAAAAGGAAAACATAGGGGCATAGAAATAGTTAATATTTATTATTCTGTAAAAAACCATTGCTCTAGGGTCATTAACCAAAGAGAAAACAGGCGAGAGCGTTTGTATGGAGAAAAGACCACTCGCGTTTCCTCTTAAGAGCGTATGCTACCTCAGATTAGCAACCCTATTTGTGGTGGTTCAAACTTCGCTTGAAAACTGTTAGAATAAAGTTCTAATCAGCTTGCACTACAAAGCGGTTGTTACGTCTTTCGCTGCGGCCGAATAGTGCGAAATTAGTGGTATTTTGCGATTTACAAAAACACTATTGATTGGACAAAAAAAGTAAAACACTATGATTTTAGTATGTTGCTTGTAGAATTATTTGGTTAAAAGAAATTTTTAGAGGTATCTTCGAGCAAAGTTAGTTGTATTATGTTTTCACAACACTATGTCACTAGATATATCCTGAAGAATATCATATATTTTTCTGATTTTGATTACTGCAGTGAATCATATACTTTTACGCATTATAAAACTCGCGTTTGAGGTAGTATAAGCTCTTAACACCTACGTAAATTGTACGCCAATCCTATTAATTAATAGCTCTATTAATAAATTAGTAGGAGTGACTTATAATTAATTAAGTACTTTATTCTTCGTAAACGTAGACAAAAAAGTTTTATTTTGTTATTGGACTTCAACGTTTCACGTGCTTTGAAATCTGCAATTATCCCAGGGAAACTTAGTAGTGGGATAAATAGTGATCTATATCTTATCATCATCATCATCAGCCTATAATGTTCCCACGTGCGGGACTCAGGCCTCCTCTCTAGGAGAGGGATGGGACATAATCCACCACGCGGGACCTGTGCGGATTGGTACTATCTACTATGTCACATGTTTTCGAATTTTTTGATCCTAAGACATGTCGGTTTCCTCACGATGTTTTCCTTCACCGTACTGAGAGCAGTGGTGATGAAATAAATTACCTACACAAAGTAATGCGCCTGACTGGGTATATCTTAACCCGGGTTATATTAAGAATGAACTGATTATTATTATCATCTTTACCTTATTCGGATAACACCACCGTACCCATGATTAATAAACCGTCGCGTTTTTTTGCAAGTTTTTCGCGCCTTATCAAAACAAAATGGCGTCACAACAAGAGCTGTCAAAACATACGCCATATTAATTTTAGACGTTTATAAATAAATGCAGGTTTAGCTTAAGGGCGCGTACACATATAGGTCCGTTTTTACTGGATCCGTTTTAACGGATCAGAATTGGACCGGAGCGACATGATTACTGAATCCGGAATACTGTTTTGTGTGTGAACTCGCTCATGCAACTCCATACGCCATCAAATAACGGACCTGTAAAACGGATCGCTATGTGTACGAGCCCTTAGTTATCATGGGAATTGGGTACTTGTCAAAAAAAAATATACATACGTCAACAATAGGATACAGAAATACGGTAATTAGAGCCGTTAACAATGAGTCCGGATAATCGGATATCCGAATAATCGAGGTTCGGATAATTGGAGTTCTACTGTATGCGAGCTAATTTGGTGTTGTCATTGTTATTTACGCTAAAACCCCGTGGTGGCTCGACTAGGTCAGTATCCACTGGTAGCTAACATAAATTACATATTTGTTTCTCTTGCCCAAATCACTTGATTGCGTTATGAAAGCAAAGTGGCAAAGCAGTGAATCTAGCACAGATCATAAAGTATTCTATGACTGACTAAAACACTGATCGAAATCTGTGGCAATAATAGATGTCACTTCTATCTCCATTTTTTTAACATTTTTTTTCTTTTTTTCCAGAACAACAATCATACAACAATGAGCTGAACGAAACATGAAACAACGCCATCTAGCGGCCGACGGGCGGACTACGTAAGATCATGCAACTAGCGCCATCTGTTGAGTCATAAACGAGATGCCACGCTTAAAATATGCGTCGGTCGCCAGAGTTGTTGTTATACTCGGCCTCTTTTGTCTTTGGCTGCAGATTATGCTCTCTGCTTCTGGCGGGGGCATGTATCGGGATGGAGGTATGGCTTTACGTATTTTTTTTATTATAGAATATTTTAAAACAGGACAGCAGAGGTACTTTGACGGGCACAACACCAACAACATTCGTTTATTTAATTTTCTCGAAGACTTTTCTGGAAAACGAATAAAAAAAATAGAGGGTTATTATGTCAGTCAAGAAATTTGCTTTGTTTCGCTTAAGGTGCGTACAGATCATATAACACAACATGTTAAAAACATGTCATGTTACAAATTTAATGCTGTATTAAACTTGTGTTTTATAACTCGTTATAAATCACAAGCTGTACAACATGTTACATAATCTGTACGCACCTTTATATAACAGAAAAGTTAGGAAAGAATACATTAGTAAATTCAACACTGTCCCAAAAAACATAACTTAGTCCATAATATGATTGCACTGTTATAGTTAATACACAAAATGGTAATTTAGCGAAGTAAGGAGATTCTTAATTCTCAAAATAACTATTTAACAAACCGATGTTTCCCGTTGTCCACCACCGAGCTTTTCACCTGTGGTGGCATGAATTTTTTTATATAAATGGTTATTAAAAAAACCCAATTATTTTTTTTTTTAATTATTTTATTGATTGTTTCGCTGTTCACCATTGATGACAGGCCTGTGATGGACACCGCTAAGCATCGCTACTATAGTATATTCTCATTTAGAATCCAGGTAGTTATAAAGTAATTGTTTTAACTTTTTTACAGCTTTTTTTTTGTATAATTTCAGATAAAGATATAATATTGCGAGGACTATTGATTAAAAGTATACCATACGATTTTATGCAAGGTTTTTATTTAAATGTTTTGTTTCTTTTTTTATTTTGGTTTCATCTAATTTTGAATATTTTATGGGGTTTCATCTTTCTTATTATTTTAGTTATATTTGAAGAGTTACTCGTTTCTTCATTAGGTAATTTTTTTCTTGTTTCCATTTTATTAACTTATTACAGTTATTGTAAGTTTCATCAAACTTTTATTTCGAGGGCATTAATTTAATTTTAGTTAATAAAACCCATATTGTAGATCTCTCGCCCACACTTATTGAATATTAAAAAAATATATATTTCAAACCTTAATCTATAAGAAGTTAGATAATTATAATATATCACTAATATTTTATTTTTTACTTCTTCTGGGTAAGCTCGTTCCATCGTCGACCTCATCTCTGCCCTTAGGGCAAGATTGAGGTCAAGAGTAAGCCCATATTAAATAAAAAAAAAAAAAAAAAAATATTTTAGTATTTTCTTTTTATTTTATTCTAACTTTAAGTCTTCCGAATTAATTTAAATCTTCACACACAGCATAACCCTGTACTTATTCAAATACAATATAATAATGTATAAAACTTGCCTCATATTCACACTTATTGTAATTAATCAAATATATTACTTTGTAATTAATAAACTTTACTTTTTACTTTATCTTCTTTAATAGTGCACTAAATTGAAAATAATATTTCAATTTTTCAGATAGTGTATACGATTATGATACTAACACAAACTTGGATTCAGTACTACCACATCAAGGTTTTTTAATTATTTTATTATTTTTTCTGTTTGTCTATTCGTTTTTTTCTTCTAAATTCTATATGTGAAGGTATCAAAAGTGAATAAGTGTGCTAAAAAAAAAGAGTGAAATTTTACTTTATGTATTTTATTGCTAAATTTTGTGGAAAATAAGCTAAACTATGTATTTACTGCTATGTATGTTTGTACAAATCTTCCGTTTTTATTTTAAGATCATGTTTCATACACCTCTGCCGTATGTTTATGTAATTTCATGTGAACTACCCTCTTTATTATTCTATATACAAATATGTTTTGTAAACTAAGCATATATGTATGTTCATAATTATTTTAAACAGTGCTGATTATTATCAGCCAAAGAATAAGGAATTTTTATTTGAACCTAACCTAACTTTAGATTTGATATCATGTCATTGTTAACAAAAACAAAAAAACCTATCAAATCCAAAGTTATTATAAATAATTTAAAATTATCGCTTGAAATGTATTTAAATATGTATCTGTCTAAAACTGTTAATCATCAAAATATTGCCTATATTATACTCTTGTAAATAACTCATGTAAACTAAATACTCTAAGGGTAAAATCACATATTGCACCCACGGATCAGCGTTCTCGCGTATCTCCATCTCATTCTGTCACGTAAAGGCGTCATTTGGTAGAGCGAGAAGTCCGATCACAATCATATGCATTCATTCGCATCGGAAGCACTTGGGCTTCTCAGTTTAGTAAGTTGCCCATAACATGATAATTGGTACCCTATTCGTTTCTCATTAAGATAGTTTCCACTTATCAACAGTATATTGACATTTCATTGTTAGCTAGTCTGCTTCGGCAATTCACAGATAGAAAAAGATGCAAGAAACCGGTGATCTGTGAGTGTAAATGTGATTTCACCCCAATTTTCCTAATAAAAGCAATCTTCGTACGAAAACCTGATTTTTTCACTAATAGTAGAGGTGCTCGTAGCTAGATAATACCAGTTGCTCGGATCAATCTTCAGGTTAAGCTACGCTTGCCTAGGTTGGTCTGTGGATGGGTGACCACCCATTGATTCCTCCGTGCCTCGGAAAGCACTTTAAAAGTGCATCTGATTAAACTGGCAGCCGACCCTAACATAGTTGGGAACAGGCTAAGCAGATGATCATGTTCCGAAATATCGAAAGGCGCCATCTATCGGCGTGTACGCGAGTTTGGGTTCGTGCGATGGGTGCTTGCTTATTTAGGATACGGCCTTCTGTTACGTTTTCAGGATTGATTCATCGGTGGTGCTAAACTGGCTATTTCATGTGTTTAAAATTCATAAAAATAAAGGTTCGAGATTAAAAATGAAAGCAGTGTCGAAGTGGTGTTTAAATTTAAGTACACACAGCAACATATAAAGCTATGCATTTCTAGTACAATATGGTCTCGCTTTATATTATACTATTAGCAAACTAGCATTAAACAGATAAAAATAAAAACAACTATCAACCAACGGTTTTATATTTTAAACAATTCAATTAACAGGAAATAAAAAGAACACTAAATAGGCAGAATCAAATTGAAGGTAGGCAGAATTGGCTGTTCTAACGGGCAGAGATTCCTCGTAGCTTGTTGACTCGATGGAGAAAAGGGGCGAAATGCGTCGTGCAGCGGTTTATATAGCCGCGTGGTGGCTGGGGTGTGCGTTCCTCTTCACGCATCGTCTTGACGGTGTCTTTTCTGCTAACACGGCCTCTCCTGACCGGAGGACGTCCTCGTACTCCTATATCTCAGGTGGCAGGGCTTCGGCAGCACTGGAGGTGCTTGGTACAGGTTCTGGCATCATCACGCCAGATGGCACATCACTGTGTCTGGCAGCTCAGGCGTAGACTCCACGTCCTCGGCATTACGGTCTGAAAACACAAACAGCTGGTATTACTGTTCTGATTTTAAAACATTACTCGTGATTTCCGTTTTTTTTTTTAAATAACGTTTAGTAACAGTGAGACTGAAACGATGCAGACATCTCAGTCGCATCATTACCATTATACACAGTGAACAATGTTCACACGAACAAAAACATAAGTGTAAGAAACATATACACAACTTTAGCATATTTCTAACAACTTCACGTGGCATAGGCACGACGTTAGCATACCACATGATTTCAACGTTTTGTATGGCATAGGCACATCGTTAGCATACCAAACAGTCTCTACACTTGCATGATAGAAGCACTACGTTAGCTTATCAGCAATCTAACAACTTCACATGGCATGACATTAGCATACCACATGATCTCAACACTTGTATGGCATAGGCACGTCGTTAGCATACCAAACAATCTCTACACTTGCATGATAGAGGCACTACGTTAGCATATCAGCAATCTAACAACTTCACATGGCATGGCATTAGCATACCACATGATCTCAACACTTGTATGGCATAGGCACGTCGTTAGCATACCAAACAATCTCTACACTTGCATGATAGAGGCACTACGTTAGCTTATCAGCAATCTAACAACTTCACATGGCATGACATTAGCATACCACATGATCTCAACACTTGTATGGCATAGGCACGGCGTTAGCATACCAAACAATCTCTACACTTGCATGATAGAGGCACTACGTTAGCTTATCAGCAATCTAACAACTTCACATGGCATGACATTAGCATACCACATGATCTCAACACTTGTATGGCATAGGCACGTCGTTAGCATACCAAACAATCTCTACACTTGCATGATAGAGGCACTACGTTAGCTTATCAGCAATCTAACAACTTCACATGGCATGACATTAGCATACCACATGATCTCAACACTTGTATGGCATAGGCACGTCGTTAGCATACCAAACAGTCTCTGCACTTGCATGATAGAGGCACTACGTTAGCTTATCAGCAATCTAACAACTTCACATGGCATGACATTAACATACCACATGAACTCACTTGTATGGCATATATAGCATACCAAACAGTTTCTACACTTGCATGACATAGGCACGACGTTAGCTTGTCAGCAATCTAACAGCTTCACATGGCATAGGCACGACGTTAGCATACCACGTGATTTCAGCGCTTGTATGGCATAGGCACGACGTTAGCCTACCACACAGTCTCTACACACGTATGCAGCCGAGGTCACGCGCTTGACCAAGCCAGGTCGCGCAGTCGGCCTGCAGCGAGTCGCGCAGTTGCCAGTAGGACGCGCTGGCACGGTGGAGTGCTACACACAACTGCGCCAGTAGGGCGTGCTGGCACCGTGGTGTGCCACGCACAACTGCGCCTGTAGGGCGCGCTGGCACCGTGGAGTGCCACACACAACTGCGCCGGTAGGGCGCGCTGGCACCGTGGTGTGCCACGCACAACTGCGCCTGTAGGGCGCGCTGGCACCGTGGAGTGCCACACACAACTGCGCCTGTAGGGCGCGCTGGCACCGTGGTGTGCCACACACAACTGCGCCTGTAGGGCGCGCTGGCACCATGGTGTGCCACGCACAACTGCGCCTGTAGGGCGCGCTGGCACCGTGGTGTGCCACGCACAACTGCGCCTGTAGGGCGCGCTGACAGCCCGGAGCCTCGCGCTCAACACGCAAGTAGCGCGCTGGCAGCCCGTAGCGACGCGCTCAACACGCAAGTAGCGCGCTGGCAGCCCGTAGCGACGCGCTCAACACGCAAGTAGCGCGCTGGCAGCCCGTAGCGACGCGCTCAACACGCAAGTAGCGCGCTGGCAGCCCGTTGCGACGCGCTCAACGCGCAAGTAGCGCGCTGGCAGCCCAGAGCGACGCGCTCAGCAACGCCAGTAGGGCGCGCAGTCTGCCTGCAGCGACGCGCTCGGCAACGCCAGTAGGGCGCGCAGTCGGCCTACAGTGACGCGCTCGGCAACGCCAGTAGCACGCGCAGCCAGCGGTCACGGCGTCACTGTAGCGCAGCCCTGGCGACCACAGCTGTGAGACCAGGCAGCGTTGCGGTGCTTCCAAACACACACCACTGTGCTTGTGCAATGGTTAAGTAGTCTGCAAAGAAACAAATCTACGACAGAATTTTGCTCCACTCGGTCACCCCTGACCAAACTTATTTTCATTGGGTCCAACTCTTTTTGATTGAATCAAACGTGGTTAAACTATCAAACTATCAGTGGCAATTATCAAAAATAGAACAATAAACTACCCTGGGTCATGTCCTATTAGTCGTTCTGAATTATAGTCGTTCTGAATTATAGTCGTTCTGAATTATAGTCGTTCTGAATTATAGTCGTTCTGAATTTCGAAAAGTTCGAATCCTATAAAATCTATTGCGATCAAAAATGCCAGATTTACAGAAATCATCGAGTAAAACTTCTAACGCCACGGCTCTCAAAACAACCAGTAATCGAGTGAATGTCCCGTGTGCATCACTCATCACTGACGTCACAATACGGTCTTTCCAGACCCCGGCGTCCACTAAAGCTAACGCGCATCGCGCACCTACATTCTACATGAGTTTCCTCAAAAAACATTCATTTGAATCGGGCTACGACTACGCAATTAGCTGGTACTGTCAAACACAATACCTACAGCAGATATAATCCCTTACTCGACTTTCTACCACAACTTAACTTCATGAAAATTCATATGAACATTGTCTGGTACATGATCCACTGACCTAATTCCTTAGCCAATCATGTGCTGCATGTTTGTAGGTACGTGCAGTATTTAAAGATTCAATTAGATTCAAAGATCAAAATGTTCAAAATCTCCTCATCATTTAAATTTACAAGCAAAAATTTACTCTTTCATTTAGGAAAATTCAACTCCAGAATCAAAATCAAGTTTGAAACACTCACCAAACATAACACAACATAAGATCACGTTTGCAATCCCCGAAGGGTAAGGCAGAGGTGTACTTACCTACTAGTACACCCACAAAAACCTAATAACAATTTGACCGCCCTGGGAATCAAACCCAGGACCTAAACGTCCTCATGACCTCATCTAAAATGTTTGCCATATCCGGCCTCCTATGGCAGAGTATTTTTTTTTTTTTTAATTACTCCATCTACCGTCACTACTGACCCACTTATTAACCGATTTACAATTCGTTAAAGACAGTCATTAATTCATTATCCTTTCAATAATTCTTACGTTGCCCCACGCTAGGAATTTCTCCTTCAGCGTGGGTGCGTTTACAAACATTTAAACTCACATACACAAACACCCAGACCCGAAACTACTATGTCATACAAATAATTGTTCCGTGCGGGGATCGAACCCGCGACACGCAACACAGCAGTACAATCGCTCAGCCACTGTGCCAACCGTGCCGTCAATATAAATGTTATTGTCTATACCGTTGATACTTTGATCGAAATTAGAAAAATAAGATTGGTTAGATCTCACCGCTTCGTGTTGATTAACCGAATAGCGTCAATGATGCGTTCGAAGTGCGGTCGTAACGGCCATGCGGCATCGCGGTTAGTTACAGTACAGCGCTCGCGGAACGACCCGGGGAGAGCGAAGCCGCCTCGGCTGGCTCCCGCGGCGAACGGGACGCGAGCGCACACGCCTCACGTGCTCGCGGCGGGGTCTTGTGACGCTGCTCTTCCAATGACGTCAATCGATCTAAGATTTGATCTATTAGTAAATTGTTAGGTGACCTACGTCCTTTTGGAGTACGACTAGAGCCCTAGTTCCGATGACCTGGATGACCACAACTCGAATCACGAATTTCTAGATTGAGAACCACAGTTCTTAGAAAGCCTTCTGCTTTTACGGCTTTCTGCTATTAAGATGTTCACATGCCGTTCAACGCGCAAGCGTGGTACGAGGTACTTAAATAGCTTATTCACTAAACAAAACACTAATAAGGATAGCTGGATAGCTAATTAGCGTTACTAGGCTGAACCTAACAAACAAAGTTACAAAATGAACAACAAGCTACAGAACAACATTCTATAAAATGCAATCATAAACGCACTACCGTCATCTTTTCAATAATGCAGTTAACAAATTGGAACGTACTCACCAGATTTTTCAACATTTCGTTTACCATGTTACACATCTACCCGCAGTAATATGTTAATAGCAGGAAAAAAGTCAACATTTTATTTACGATGTAAAACAGTGACTTGGTTCCTTTTTCAAATTCGAACAACCAATTTTGCCTTAACAACAGAGTGGAGACGTGAGAATGAATCCCACTTCTGATATTAGCAAACTAGCATTAAACAGATAAAAATAAAAACAACTATCAACCAACGGTTTTATATTTTAAACAATTCAATTAACAGGAAATAAAAAGAACACTAAATAGGCAGAATCAAATTGAAGGTAGGCAGAATTGGCTGTTCTAACGGGCAGAGATTCCTCGTAGCTTGTTGACTCGATGGAGAAAAGGGGCGAAATGCGTCGTGCAGCGGTTTATATAGCCGCGTGGTGGCTGGGGTGTGCGTTCCTCTTCACGCATCGTCTTGACGGTGTCTTTTCTGCTAACAATACATTATGTTAGGTTAAACGAGGGACATAGTGAGGAAAGGTATTCAGTATTCGATTCTCGTCTCAAATATCTTATCTCGTCTCAAGAGGACGCCCATCTCATATAAAAAAATATATAACCTTAATTTGTGACGTATAATTACGTCACAAATTAAAGGCCATGGCCCTCACGCTCTCTCTCCTAATCTCACTTAGTTAGACGTTTCTTTTCCCCATTGGGCTACGCCAGTTTTAAAATATGAAGGGAAAATGAATTATACCCAATTACCCATAAGTCATTGACCCGCGCACATTTTCTGTGATAAGCGCAAAGACTTTTGCGCAATGTTTATTATGGTTCTGTTCTTCAGATTTTTATGAGTATCATGTAAGCATGCCCTATTGCGGGTTTCATTCAATATGCCCCTCGTTCAAACAAACATTCTGTATAGATTTTCTGTACAATAACTAAGAGATCTATATAAACTGGTTTTGCATAGCTTGATTCGTTGCAGTGCGTACCTGTACCATCTTGCTTTAGAAAGGTCTCTTTCGCTCTACAAAAACACCATTTATTTTTCTTCTAAAATTCGATGTTCCATTTACTACACGGTACTGTAATTCATTATTATCTGGATCCTTTATTTTTGTTTATCCTACGTGTGTTTTTGTGTGTTTAAATAAAATTGATTGTGCTGCTAACAGTTTGTGTAAACTACCAATAGATGGCGCTGTTACCAATTTAAAAATAGTGTCTCTTCTATGATTGTTTTTGTAGTTTCACTATTTCGTTATTTAGTCGTTTATAATATACTTACAGATTACTTTTCTATATTCATCAATATTGTACCTATAGTCATCATCATCACCATTCTCTTGCCCTTTAAATACCAATTAATTTGGGGTCGGCGCAGCCGGTCTTCTTCTTCCATACATCCCTATTTCTCGTCATCTCAACAGTCACCTCCTTTCTAGCCATATCATCTTTCACACAGTCCATCCATCGTTTCTTTGGTCCCAAAGAATGTCTACCCACGAAATACTTTAAGGTTGCACAAGCCAGTCATTCTTCCATACAAACGTAGTATGGTGATTACTCCTCTGGTTGACGGTGTAGGTTCAAAATTAAAAATTGTATCAACTGGTCTTGTCATTATCTAGGCCTCTATGGAAGCAGAATTGGAAAAAAAATATTGGTTTGGAAGTTATGAGCGTTGTAACTTTCATATTTTAGCACTAATTTTAACCATCTTTGGGCGTAAATAAGTTACTCATATAGTACGAAAATGAAAAAAGTGAAACCATACAGGCATAGATTAGTAATTAAAGAATTCAAATAATTTTATTTTGAACAGATACATTCAATGGATTTTTCTTGGTATCCATACTACCAAAGGTCTGCATAGAAACAATCGCGCGCCCGTTTTAGTTGTGTCTCTTTCGCTCTATGCATTTCGCTCGTGATGTCGGATGAAATAGCATACATTTTAGCCCCGCCCACAAACAAGTTCGTGCCGTTGGCTTGTTTACCCTTAACTCTTGCATCTGCACAACATCAAAATTATGAAATTAGTTTGCAACGTACTTACATTAATACATTTAATTAGCAGAATTACTGGCAATGAGCCCAGTTTACGTTATTTGAGAGAACTTGACATATTTCCCACACATATGAATATTACGTAGAACAGATATTTCCATTATAATGTAATACACCAACTGCCTCGTCGGTCTAATAGTCACAAACGCGACTGCTGAGCATGGAGTCTTTGCATTCGAATCCCGGGTCGGGCAAACCACACGGGGGTGTGTTACAATGTAATTTGTACCCTGTTTATTCCTTTTTCGTTAATATTGTTTTCACTAATCATCAGAAGACACATTGTCATCTCTTAGTTAGCTGCTTACAGCACAATCCAAATTCAACTCTATTCTTTCAACATTACCATTCATTCTTCTTTGCCCTTCGTCTTCTCATAGAAAAGAGTATCTCTTAGTTAGCTAGCCAATCCAAATTCAACTCTCTTCTTTCTACCTTAACATTCAATCTCCTTTCATCTATGTCATCTCATCCAGAAGGGCATCTCTTAATTAGCTCATCATCATCATCATCATCAGCCATTAGACGTCCACTGCTGGACAAAGGCCTCCCCCATAGAACGCCATAAAGATCGGCAGCCTGCCGTTTGCATCCACCGGTTGCCCGCGACTCTCACGATGTCGTCGGTCCACCTGGTGGGAGGCCTGCCAACTACTTAATTAGCTAATCAAGCCAAATTCATCTCTATTCAATCAACCTTACCGTTCATTTTTCCTCATCTTTGTCATCTCATCCAAAAAGGGTACAACTGCTAGCTACAGCACATTCTAATATGAACTCTATACTCAATGTACAACAATTGATTTCAGAAGAGCTGATGAACGCCAACGACACTTCGGAACAGGTTCTAGCGCTGGTGCCTCCTGAGTTACATAAGTACTTGACAGTACATCCTAGGAATTCTACAGGTTAGTCTGAAAATATTATTATCAAAAGCTATAATAATAATCAGCCTCTACTACTCCCACGGCTGGGATACTGGCCTCCTTTCCAAGAGGGAGTGGGCTGTACTCAACCATGCGAGCTCAATGCGGTTTGGCAGGATGCCATGACGTCGAAGTTTGTTTTTATTAAGCCTATGTCCCACTGCTGACCAAAGGCCTCCCCCATAGCCTTTCGCCCAGCGGTCATCGTGCATGCGGCTTACGTGACCCGCCCGATCCCATTTTAGCATATCAGCATTCTTGCCTAATAATAACTGCTACTCGGCTCGATCTTTAGGTTAACCGCGCTTTACTAGGTGGGTCTGTGGATGGGTTACATACCGAGTATCCTCCGTGCCTCGGTGCGCACGTTAAGATATTGGTCCCTGCTCCCATATAAAGATCTTTGGCAATCGTTACAGGTAGTCAGTGACCTGAAAGTCTGACAACCAGTCTTACCAAATGGTATCGTATTACCAGGTATGAGCTGACTTGTGGAGGTCAGATAGGCAGTCGCTCCATGTAAAATACTGGTATTCAACTGCATCCGGTTAGACTGGAAGCTCACCCCAACTTAGTTGGGAAAAGGCTAGGCAGATGATGATCATTTATGTTAAAAATTCCCATCCCACTCCTAGAGAGGAGGCCTGAGTCCCTGCAGTGGGAACATTATAGGCTGATGATAAAAATGTAATCGTTAAAACATAATCTTTTCTCCTTCCAGCGAACTCCACAGAGCGCATACCGGTGAAGAATATAACAGAAATAAAACGAGCTATCAAAAGGTACAATGAGGCGCAGACGATATATAACGAAGATATCTTCGGTGCAGTACAAAACGACACAGTTGTTATAGCCATACAAGTAAGCTATTTATTTATTTTTCAGAGGAAAAACATGTACAATATGACAGAAAAAATTCAAGCTACTGAACGAATAATAAAAAAACTATGCAAGTCGGTTAAAAAGATTAAAGGAGAATGTACGGTAATGAAAAAAAAATACAAATGTAAAAGATTAATTTAAAAAATAATATAAACAAATAAAATAATACTACATAGTTATCAGTTTTAATAAAAGCTTGTCGCGTGAATAGGAGAGCTATTAAAAGGTACACGCGCTGACGATATATAACGAAGATATTTTCGGAGCAGTACAAAACGACACTGTAATCTCCTCTTTTTGTGAAGTCGGTTAAAAATCTTAAAGTGGGGTTTACGGTAATGAAAAACAACAAATTAATGAATTGTTACGTTTTTTTTTTTTTAAATAACCTTTTTGAAGCAGATTAAAATATTAAAGGAGAATGAATAAAGATAAAAAACTGACAGCTTTTACAATCACATGATTAAAACTAAGAGTTTAAAATGTATATTATTTACAATTTATTACAGCATTTAATGACAAATCCACCTTTGGGGCTCACTCCAACATAAACCAATGTACTGAACCAATTTTAATATTTCCATTAAACCAATCGGAAACCATATCCTTTTATCTACATAAAAAAAAATATCTAATCGCTCCATAAATGACGGAAATATAAAAATAATACAACCAAATTGAGAACCTCCTTTTTTTTCGAAAAATTCAGTTAAAAATCAAGGAAAAAACTTAGGCTTAGGCATCTTCCGTCTAGCCAATATCAGGTCTTTGCCAGTTAGTCCCTTCAAACTTATACTTTTAGGGACAAGTCTTGACCTAAAAGCTCGTCTCTTCTTAGCTTCCCCCATCTCCTTCTCAGTTGTCTTCCAGTTTGGGGATCCTGGAAGGTGTTCCATCCAAATAAACTGGTCTTCTGAAGGTATATCGTCTATTAGAATGAATTTTCTTCGTTCCTGTAAGATGTAGAAATATATAAATATGTCATCATCATCAGCCTATAATGTTCCCACGTGCGGGACTCAGGCCTCCTCTAGGAGAGGGATGGGCTATAATCCACCACGCGGGCCCAGTGCGGGTTGGTAAATGTCACATGTCTTCGCAGTTTTTGGTTCTAAGACATGCCGGTTTCCTCACGATGTTATCAGGCGTAATGTTATGTAATACGTACCAACATTTATGTACTTACCAAGTATTCGTTGCAATAATACTCTTCGAAAGACTGTGTATATTTCGGTATATTTTGTTCTGTCTCTGCCTTTGGGATTCTGGCTACCATCTGCTTTGGCCAGTCTGGCTTTAAGTACCTGAAGATTAAAGTCAAATAGAAATAATAGAAAATTGGAAGCGTACAGTTCATCTAGAAAATTGGAAGCGTACAGTTCATGTAGAAAATTGGAAGCGTACAGTTCATCTAGAAAATTGGAAGCGTACAGTTCATTTAGAAAATTGGAAGCTCACAGTTCATCTAGAAAATTAGAAGCGTACAGTTCATTTAGAGAATTGGAAGCATACAGTTCATCTAGAAAATTGGAAGCATACAGTTCATCTAGAAAATTGGAAGCGTACAGTTCATCTAGAAAATCAGCCAATATATCATCTGTCTAACCTTGAAGCACGTTTAACTGTTGGTCCCAGCTGCCATATATTGATCTTTGCCAGTGGTTAAGGTAGTCAGTGTCGTGAATGTCAGTATTAACTGGGTTGTGGAGGTCAGATAGGCAGTCACTGCATGTAAAATACTGGTATTCAGCTGTATCCGGTTAGACTGGGAGCCGACCCCAACATAGTTGGCAAAAGGCTAGGCAGATGATGAGAATGTATACTTTAATCTTCTTCTTATCGTGTGGGCAGTAAGGTCTAACGACCCCACAAACCCTAGTGTCAGAGTTTCTAAACCGCCTCAAGGGCCTCTGTCATGGTTTGACGACCGCCAGTTCGCGGCCGGGATCTGCCAAGTCTGGGTGCCTTCCGAAGCACGGACTCCTCTTTTTATCAGACAATCAGGTGATTCAAGCCTGCATTGTCCTAGTCAAACTGGAAACAACTTTACATGTTTCCCGTGGGAATCGAAACCACAACCGCCAAGGCAAACTCCTAAATCACTCGACCATGGAGGCAGTTACTTGTGGCGACTAGCGACATCTAGGTATCGCAACACCTGCGTACTAACAAACGATCGACAGAAGTTCCTACATCGCGCTATCAACATTATCCGCGACATAAGCCTATATAGGAGTTCCCGACTTACAACTGTCGGGCAGTTAGCCCGCCGGACACAACACCCGTCCGGTCGGAGGATCCTCCCTTTTCTATGGGGGATGAAGAGCTTTACACCCTGTTCCTCATAATCCGATAAAGTACTCACCAAACCAAATCCCAGTGGTCTAGATAAATAGGTTCCGGCAATATGATCTTCATCCATCGAAGGATATCGCTTCTGAAATATATACATTAAATTAATGTGGGATACAGGGTTTTTCAATAAAATATTGCAGTCTTGAATTAACGTCTTTATATTTTTCAAATCTTATTATAGTTTAGCACATCGTCTTCGTTTGTGAATCTTTTCAACATGGCGACCTTCTCTAATCCCTTCTCCCCCCCCTCCCTCCCTCCCTCGTCTATCGCTCTCTCGCTCACACACAGCACTCCCTCCCTTTTTTTTTGGGGTGTTGGAAATCATCAAATGGCTCCTCCTGCTCTGGACAGAGCGGTAGAGTGTCAGACTTCTACTGACTAAAAACCAACCATGTTCCTTCTTAGCCCTTTGTGTCGAGATCGCGGTACCTCCTTCCTGCCTACAATGTTAGCAACTAGACTAACGAGGTAGTTTTAATTTACTAAATGTTTTTTTGTTGATTATGATTAGACGTTTTATCTAGGCTAACGAGGCAGTTCTAATTTACTAAATGATTTTTTATTGACTTTAATTAGATGTTTTATCTACCTTCTTTTTTGTTGCGCGGTAAAATGCCTAATGCATACCGCACCGTCCGAGGAGACGGCGTGGTTATATGGGGCTTGCACCCACTAAAAACACCGCCGTGGATGGGCCAGACGATTAACTACTACGCATGCTATGCAACGACGATAGAGCGATGGTGCCTCCTCCGCCGCCCTGTCCTCCTGCGACGGATCGCGTCAGCGAGGGAGTGTTCCTCCCTGACGCGCTCCGCCGCCTCCTTCTGCGAGATGACAGCCTCGCAGAAGGACGCCACTGCCTCCCATGCCTCCTTACTGGTGACCAAGGCCTTGACCACGGCCGGCAAAGAGAGGTCTGCCCCAATTGCTGCAACGATCGAGAGCACGGCCTTGCACCCCCCAAGCAGAGCAATGCTCGAGGGTGTGAAGTGCCGTGTCCTCGCTGCAGCCGCACTGGTGACACACGGGAGTCGCCTCCCTCTAGCCACTTTGTGCAGGTATTTGCCAAAGCAGCCATGCCCTGACAACACCTGCTCTAGACGGAAAGTCAACGTCCCGTATCGCCTCCGTACCCACTTCTCCAGGATCGGCTGGATAGCCCCCACAGTCAAGTGACCTGCACTAGGCGTCTCTAGCCTCACCCGCCGTTCCCGCAGGATATTTGCTTGGGCGTCCCTGCACCATCTTGTGACCACTTCTCGTGGAGGGTGCCTGCCACTCGCCACCTGCAGGTCTGGGCCACGCTGGTAAACTTCGGCCAGCAATTGCGCCTCCACATTCCATGGAGGTGTGCCCCCAATGGCGCCTGCCGCCTCCGTAGACACTGTGCGGTATCCGCGTATGACCCTGACTGCCATTACTCTCTGCGGTATCCGCAGAGAGCAGTATGTTTTATCTCACCTGCTCCAACTCTGGCGTATCCCGCCTCTAGGTCCCGTCCTGGATTTGAACCACGTACAGTAAGTAAGAGGCTTCCTAAAAGGTAGACCGACGCTTCTTGCGAACAGGATGTAGTCAGTGGCAAACACCTTTCTGACAGCTGCTGTTATTTTCTGAAAGAATACGTTCATTTCTAGGGCCGAATGGCAAAAAAGGGGCCGTTATATTTTACTTTACATCTTCATTATCGTATTCAGAAGGGCTCGTAGCTAGATGATAACAGCCGCTCGAATCAATCTTCAAGTTAAGCCGCGCTGTCCTAGATTGGGTGACCACACTGACCCCACGATTAGATACGGAGTTTCCTCCGTGTCTCGGAAAACACGTTAAGCAGTTGGTCCCGGCTGCCAAGGACCATTAGCAGTCGTTACAGGCAGTCAGTGGCCTGAATGTCTGACAACCAGTCTTACAAAGGGACATCATATCACCAAGTAGTAAATTGGGTTGTGAAGGTATTATGCAGTATGTTAGTTCAAACGAGAGACATATTGAAACCCGCAGTAAGGCATGCTAGCATGATACTAAAAAAAATATGAACAATAAAAACACTGATAAATAACCGACAGAACCATATCAAATATTTCGAAAAGTCTCGCGTTTATCACAGATAATTTATTTATTTTCTCCATTTTACGACTATCTTTACAGTTATAATGTGCGCGGCTCTATGACTTTTGGGTATAATCCCTTTCATATTTTAAAACTGGCGTAGGACAATTGCGAAAAAGAAAAGTCTAATAAAGTAAGATCTGGAGAGAGTGCACAATTACGTCGCAAAAAAAGGTTATAGTTTTTTTTTTATATATTTGGGACGAGAATCGAATACTGAAAACGGGTTCCTTCAATATGTCCCTCGTTTAACCTAACATACTGTATATTTTATGTAGATAGACAGTCGCTCTATGTTAAATACTAGTACCTATCCAGCTGCATCCGATTAGACTGGAAGCTGACCCCAACATAGTTGGGAAAAGGCTAGGCAGATTATATCATCATCATCATCATTTCAGCCAAAAGACGTCCACTGCTGGACATAGGCCTCCCCCAGGCGTCGCCACATTGACCGGTCCCGTGCGTCTCTCATCCAGCGGGTTCCTGCAACCTTGACCAGGTCATCGGTCCACCTAGTGGGAGGCCTTCCAACGCAACATCTTCCGGTTCGCGGTCGCCATTCCAGAACTTTTCGGCCCCATCGGCCATCCGTTCTGCGAGCAATGTGCCCTGCCCATTGCCACTTAAGTCTGGCGATTCTTCGGGCTACGTCGTTAACCTTGGTTCTCAAGCGGATGTCCTCATTTCTGATTCGATCACGCAAGGAAACTCCGAGCATAGCCCTCTCCATTGCCCTTTGGGTGACTTTGAGCTTTCTGTTGAGGCCCATTGTGAGCGACCACGTTTCGGATCAGATTATATCATCATAACGGAATTTATGTAACTTACTTTGATATGTTCAAAGTCATGGATGTTAATTTCTGGTAAAGCTGAAGGGTCTTCCAGTCGAAGGAGTCTTCTTCCATTTATATGGTTATCGATCATACATTCCTGTAAACAGTACTTTATTTAGGACTAGCTGACCCGTGCCCACTTCGTTGGGCATAATTAGTCGAAAGTGTGCTAATTACGTTTCGAAAAATTCAATTTCGGGGACGTCCGCTGCGTAAGGAGCCGACCACGCGACTGAGCCGCGCGGGTACCTACCTCTCAGATCAGATGTAAAAGGCCACGCCCCTTTCTCCCGAAGTGGGCACGAACGCGAACCGAATTAAACCCGAAACCATCCCGCGCCCGCCGCAGCTTTGCTTTTTTCTCCGATTCACTTTGCAAAACGGACTACCACGTAAAAGCCTTTTTATTTTTCGGTTTTTTATATACCCTATGACACTCAGCAATAATGTAGCTTTCTATTGGTGAAAGAATTTTTAAAATCGGTTTAGTAGATCCCGAGATTACCCCTTACAATTTAACAAATATACAAACACACAAACTTTACCTCTATAGAATACTAGCTGACCCGTGCCCACTTCGTTGGGCATAATTAGTCGAAAGTGTGCTAATTACGTTTCGAAAAATTCAATTTCGGGGACGTCCGCTGCGTAAGGAGCCGACCACGCGACTGAGCCGCGCGGGTACCTACCTCTCAGATCAGATGTAAAAGGCCACGCCCCTTTCTCCCGAAGCGAGCACGAACGCGAACCGAATTAAACCCGAAACCATCCCGCGCCCTCCGCGGCTTTGATTTTTTTCTCCGATTCACTTTGCAAAACGGACTACCACGAAAAGCCTTTTTATTTTTCGGTTTTTTATATAACCTATGACACTCGGCAATAATGTGGCTTTCTATTGGTGAAAGAATTTTTAAAATCGGTTCAGTAGATCCCGAGATTACCCCTTACAATTTAACAAATATACAAACACACAAACTTTACTTCTTTATAATATTAGTATAGATTATAATTTTCGTCGTGTCGATGGTTGAATTATTCAGGATGTACACCCTATCAGTCTGTAGCTGGACTGCCCGCTACAGACAGACTGATAGGGTGAAAAAGCGCTCAGTTCAACCTAGGAGTTTGTCGTTTGCTTAACCGGACTATCCTGTGGGTGCCTTAAGTTGAAGGCCTCCAGGCAGGGTAAAACACTAATAAACTTGGTGACTACACGCTAAAGGCACCCCTGTGGGGTACGATCCTTGACTTAGGGCGTCACTGGGGAGGGGAGAAAAGGGACAAGCTGAAACTGAGTGAGATTATTTCGGGGCTGGTTTAAAGCCACTGGCTCAGCATCGCGGGTTGGTTTGAGCAAAGGTCGAGGGGTTGTGTTTGTGCATCTTCAAGGTGCTAGTTTCCCTACTGCTTTCCTGGAGGAGTATGGTAGGGTCGTCGGGAGTGAATAGGGTGTGCCAGGCGGCCGATAGCCGAATTCGCGGGCATATTGCTTATCGTGTTTTCTTACTCCTCCGCTATACTTTTCTGATTAATTTTGTTGCGGGATCCAAGACACTTAAATTGATTCTCTAGGACTTCGTCGAGTTTCATTGTCTCGGCGCTTTTCTGGTGTTCGCTACTGTTGATTCTGGCGCACAGGGCAGTGGTTTGGGAATAGTGGGGTGGACTCGTCCCAAAAAAGTTCTCACCTTATATTGCGGCAACCCGACCACCTCTCTCATCCATTCCGCGACCTGGACCTCATTCCATTCGAAGGGCTGAGGGTAGTCCAATATGTCCACTACTGCTGCAGCAAGCTCATACAGCGTCAACGGGGAGACTAGACATTGTCTCAGTTTTCTGAAAAAGTAAAATATGTCTGTTAATACTTGCTAGTGGTTGTATTTGGTGGGTGGGAAATCATTAAATGACTCCTTCCACTCTGGGTGGAAGGGAGTGTCAGACTTCTTCTGACTAAAAACCAACCATGTTACTTCTTAGCCCTTTGGGTAAGAAGGAACAAGCAGATACCCTTCAATGTTGCTGAAATCTCTTTGGCACGAATCACCCTTCAAAATTGTTTAATCTTGAAGGTCGATCCGTGTGGCCCTTGCCAAGGACGGCCCTTGGATGGGTGACTATCCAATAGGTCATATCACGTCTTGTTCACGGCCCCTTCTTTGCGTACCCAGACAGCTCCTTATGCGCCCACAATCCAGGTGATGAATCTGCTAAACGCCCTGATTGCTAAGGAACCGAGCAATCGGGCCGGCACTAGTCCGGGGTGATGGAAGTCGCATTAGATCCCGCTGCCTCCCGACGCAAGTGAGCGAGGGAACAGCGGTGTGGTTTTAGTCAGTACGAGTCTGACAGACCCCTCCGCTCTCCCCAGGTCCGAGGACATCCATTGAGGATTTTCGCATCAACAAAAATGGCGTATGTCCAGTTGTGGACGTCTTTCGGCTGAAATGATGAAGATACTCACATAGGCTTAGGTTTAATACCGGCAGTCATGACCAGAACTACCGGTGGTGGTATCTCCACGGATTCCTCCCGCCGCGGGATCTTGATTACAGGTGCTTCTCGCCTTTTGCGAGGTTCCTCTTCAGGCTTTGGCTGGCGCTAAAAAAACGTAATACAAAATGTAGCTGAAGTTTCAAGTATTTGATAACACTTTAATTCAATAACACATGACATAACCTCACACCCTTTTCCCATGGGGGTAGGCAGCAACCACAGAACGCCACTTGCTACGATCCTTACATACTCGTTTTGCCTCGTCCACATTCATACATCTGGTCATACACGCGCGCCGGTTACGAGTACTTATTTACTACAATGTTTCCGTTTTTCTATTACATAACACGTTTTTCGGTGAAGTCCCAAAACCATACAAAAATCACTTATATTGGAATTTGTCAGGTGCAGCGACAATGCGAGTTTGTCTTTACATGGACAAGAAAAGAAACGACTTACAACAATAACTTCGCTTTCTAATTCTATGTGTTCGCCCAACATTTTGTAATCAATAAAATAATGTTAATAAATAAGTTCTAAATAAAATATAATACTCCGCAAGTTTGCATTGATTTTGTTTGACAGCGCTGTCATTTTTAGTTTTTTTTTTACAATTTGTCATAATAATTGTCAATAGGTTTTGTGTTGAAACCTCTTTTAACTGAATAACTGTTAATTACTTTTTTCACAAAACTCGTGGTTTTATTTAACTGAGGTTAGACCGACGAATTTCTAATATGAATTTGTTGTTAGATCTTTCTTTTTTTAACCGACTTCTAAAAAAAGAAGGAGGTTCTCAATTCGGATGTTTATATATATATTTTTTTATGTTTGTTCGGGCATAACTCCGTCACTTGCTAACCGATTTAAAAAAATCTTTTTTTGTCGGAAAGGGTACACTTCCCAAATTAATGGTCCCATATTTTTTTTTATCGAAATCGGTCAAGCGGTTTTTGAAAAATCAACAAAACTAAAAAAAAAACTACATTGTCCACATTATGACCCATGAACATGTGAACCACTAAAAAGTGAAAAATAAAAACTTTATAACAAAAAAGTCGGTTTTATTTTTTGTTAAAAAGTTTTTTGCTCATTCTCTCATAGAGAGGAGGTCTGTAGTCCCAGCAGTGGGAACTTTATAGGCTGAGCTTTTGTTTGATTTTTAACGGCACATTCCGAAACAAAATATGATCACAATGACACCTTTCGGCGTTTTTAAGAGGTACTTTGACTTCCTTTTTGAACAATGAACATATTAAATTAAAATAAATTTGTTTTGCCTACAGGTCCACACCCGCCTAACCTACCTCCGGCACCTAATCGTGTCGCTAGCTCAAGCGAGAGAGATAGACAGAACTCTCCTCATTTTCTCACACGACTACTATGATGACGAGATTAATGCTCTAGTGAGGAGTATCGACTTTACTAAGGTAAACTTTATGTTGTACGCGATAAGGTTCAAATTCCTTAGTCTCCTCTTCTTCTGACACCACTGCTGTGAGGAGGAGATCAATACTCTAGTGAGGAGCATCGACTTTACTAAGGTAAACTTTATGTTGTACGCGATAAGGTTCAAATTCCTTATTCTCCTTATCTTCTCACACGACTGCTATAATGAAGAGATCAATGCTCTAGTGAGGAGCATCGACTTTACTAAGGTAAACTTTATGTTATAAGCGATAAGGTTCAAATTCCTTACTCTCCTCATCTTCTCACACGATTACTACATAATATTATGAGGATATTAATACTCTAGTGAGGAGCATCGACTTTACTAATATAAACTTTAAGTTATAAGCTATAAGGTGCAAGTTCCATTTGCAACTAAGATGTATTAAGGAATCTATATAAATAAAGAGAGAAGTCCTGACTGACTGACTGACTGACTGACTCATCAACGCCCAGCCCAAACCCTTGGACCTAGAAAGCTGAAATTTTGCACAGAGGTTTCCTTTATTATGTAGACAAGGAATAAGGAAGGATTTTTCGAAATTCAACCCCTAAGGGAGTCAAATAGGGGATGAAAGTTTGTATGGAAAATCGTCATTTTCACGCGGGCGAAGCCGCTGGCTAAAGCTAGTCTTATATATAAATAAAAAGAGAAGTCCTGACTGACTGACTCATCAACGCCCAGCCCGAACCCTTGGACCTAGAAAGCTGAAATTTTGCACAGAGGTTCCCTTTATAATGTGGACAAGGAATAAGAAAGGATTTTTCGAAATTCAACCCCTAAGGGATTTAAATAGGGGATGAAAGTTTGTATGGAAAATCGTAATTTTCACGCGGGCGAAGCCGCTGGCAAAAGCTAGTGTTATAATATAAGTCGTGAGTTCAAACCCAAGCCTGTGCATTAATTTGTGTAATTTATTTCATCACCACTACTCTCAAAACGGTGAAGGAAAACATCGTGAGGAAACCGGCATGTCTTAGAACTAAAAACTCGAAGGCATGTGACATCTACAAACCCGCACTGGGCACGCGTGGTGAATTATAGCACATTCCTCTCCTAGAGATACTGATGGCGATGATGCTGTCCATAGATGGCATAGACAGATGGCCCGTTCTCCTTTTGCCATTCAAGAACATGACGTATTCAGTTGAAATTAAAATCTCTTTTTGTATCGTTTCCAGGTGATGCAGATATTCTATCCGTACTCTATACAAACTCATCCACTCGAATTTCCCGGGATGGACCCCAATGATTGTCCCAGGGATACTAAGTTTGAGCAGTAAGTAGAATTTTATTTGTTTTGTGAAAAATCACTATTTTTCAATTTTTATTATTCGATAGCTAACATGGTCAGAATAGACAAAAAAAAACAGCGAGGTTTGGAAGGAGAAAGGTGACGTCTGAGGGCGGAGACCCAGCAGTGACACACAATATAGGCTACGAAAAAAAACATTGGTACAAACATTTTGAAAAACTATAAACTTACATATAGTGCCTGTAGACGGCCGACGTAACCGAGGCAGGCCCAAAAAACGCTGGCGTGAGGATCTGGACTCATTCTCAACGGATTGGACGGAGAAGGCAAATTGTAAAAAATCTTGGAAAGCCATGGGGGAGGCCTTTGCCCAGCAGTGGGACAGTGTAGGCTAAGGAAAAAAAAAAAAAAAACTTACAGACAGGCGTTGCTCCATTTAAAATACTGGTATTCATTCGGTAAGACTGAAACCCATCCTCAACAAAGTTAGGAAAAGACTTCGCTTGGATAATACATCATCATCATCTGTCTAGCCTTTTCCCAAATCTAGAAAGAAAGAAAGAAAAATCTGACCTACACAATCCAGTTAATACTAGGTAAAAATAACATCATCACTACATAGTATAAAAATAAAACAAAGTCGCTTTCTCTGTCCCTATGTCCCTTTGTATGCTTAAATCTTTAAAACTACGCAACGGATTTTGATGCGGGTTTTTTTAATAGATAGAGTGATTCAAGAGGAAGGTTTTAATACCTTTTTTGCACCCGTGCGAAGCCGGGGCGGGTCACTAGTACTAAAAGAGTGTCCATGGACTTTCTTGCGCTTTGGAATGGTCAATAGAGTACTTTCACAAGTTATTAAGCCTTGTGACTGTGACTGTCGCTTCGTTGTCTTAATTTTTATAACATAAAAGTGCCTGTTATTTAAATAAATGCTTTCCGCCTTATTACAAAACGTAGTTATACCTGGTTTAACTTAGACTTGGTTTATCTCGCATGACGTCTCACTTCAATAATATTCCAAAGAAAGTTACAGCATACGAGATAAACCAGGTCTAAGTTAAACCAGGTTTAACTACCTTTTGTAATAAGGCGGTATAAGTTTAATCGGTTATTTAAAAAAAAAACAGCTGTTTTTCTATTTTTGTGGGCCTGCCGCACCCAACTTCCTTTTCGAGGGACGGAGAAAACTCAATATATTGGGGTTCACCCATCCATAGACCAACCAAAGCAAACGCGGCTTAACTTGAAGACCCCAGCGGCTGTTGTTATTTACCTCCTCCTAACTATTTATATTTCCACTTTCAGAGCAGTAAAACAGGAATGCAACAACGCGCTATATCCAGACTTACACGGGCACTACCGGGAGGCGAAGTATACGCAGACTAAACACCATTGGTGGTGGAAGGCTAACAGGATCTTCAATCAACTGCAGTGTACCATTGGGCATACAGGTTGGTTTTGCTTTTTTCCTAATGCTCCGCTAATTTCGTTGCGGGATCCAAGACAGTTAAATTGTTCCTCTGGGACTTCGTCGAGCTTCATTGTCTCGGCGCTGCACTGGAGGTCGCCACTGTTGATTCTAGCTTTCTGAACTTGCTTTGAGAATAGTGTGGCGGACTTGTCCCAAATATAAATATTATGGCTAATGAGCAATATCCAAAAATGTAACCTGTATTCTTTAAAAGTTAAAATTATGGTATTTTATGAAACTAATTTCAATGATTTAAAATTAGAAACTCGAATGTTTTTGAAATTAGAAACTCAATGATTTCGAAATAAGGGATAAGGGCAGGAAGACGATGAAACTAATTTCAATATTTTTTAAATAGGGATGTTTATTGACTAAAAAAATATGATTCTAATTAGTCCGTCTGTTAGATTATCGAAAAATATTGGATACGTATTTTTTGTTTTATCAAATCAATAAAAATTGACGAAGATAAAACGCGTCAAAGATTTGAGTGGGAGGTGGTGACGTCACTGCTCGCTAAGAAATGTCATACTAATGTCTTAGAATGTGACGTCACACGAGTTTTCAAAGCATTGTATCGTCTTCATTGTTTGTTTACGTGAAAAAAGAAAATATATGTCCAATATTTTTTGTTGGAAATCTATCTGACGGACTAATTAGATTTTTTTTGTTAACATCCCTATTAATGACTATTTTAATTTAAAGTTGTAAGGCTTTTGAGGCTGTTTCATAACCATTAACAAAATACCCTCTTCATCCCCAGGATACGTCCTCTTCCTCGAAGAAGACCACTACGTCGCCGAGGATTTCCTGCACATCCTGAGTCTCCTCAAGTCTACCGCAGACAAGAGTTGCCCTCAGTGTGATATCCTCAGTCTCGGGACCTATCTCAAGACTTATCAGTACCATTCTAATGGGGATAAGGTTAGTTAAAGAAAAAAAAAGAAAAAAATAATTATAAAATACCCGTCGAGGTTGCGGGTTGTTCCCGTCGGGGCTGTGGGTTGTTCCCGTCGATGCTGCGGGTTGTTCCCGTCGGGGCTGTGGGTTGTTCCCGTTGATGCTGCGGGTTGTTCCCGTTGATGCTGCGGGTTGTTCCCGTCGATGCTGCGGGTTGTTCCCGTCGGGGCTGTGGGTTGTTCCCGTTGATGCTGCGGGTTGTTCCCGTCGATGCTGCGGGTTGTTCCCGTCGGGGCTATGGTTTGTTCCCGTCGGGACTGTGGGTTGTTCCCGTTGATGCTGCGGGTTGTTCCCGTCGATGCTGCGGGTTGTTCCCGTCGGGGCTGTGGGTTGTTCCCGTTGATGCTGCGGGTTGTTCCCGTCGATGCTGCGGGTTGTTCCCGTCGGGGCTATGGTTTGTTCCCGTCGGGACTGTGGGTTGTTCCCGTTGATGCTGCGGGTTGTTCCCGTCGATGCTGCGGGTTGTTCCCGTCGGGGCTATGGTTTGTTCCCGTCGGGGCTGTGGGTTGTCCCCGTCGATGCTGCGGGTTGTTCCCGTCGGGGCTGTGGGTTGATTCCGTCGTGGCTGTAGGTTGTTCGAAAGAGATACCGCGGCCTCGACACAAAGGCCTAAGAAGGAACATGGGTGGTTTTTAGTCAGTGGAAGTCTGATACTCCCTACCGCTCTGCCCAGAGTGGTAGGGAGTTATTTGATGATATCCTACCCTCCAAAAAAAAAACGTCCTTATAAAATAGTAGGAAGAAAATCTCATTAGAGACTTACAAGAAACAACGTTACTACTGCGGTCCTGTGTTCGATTCTCAGGCCGCACTTTGCCGGCCTGAGAATCGAACACAGGACCGCAGTAGTAACGTTGTTTTACTGGATTTTTCTATGAAGAATTTCCCTGTAGCAGCCTCGGAGTCAGAATTTGTGCCTATTTGATGGCAATTGGCTCGCCCCCATCACATGTGAATAACATTGTACTCATCATATTGAACAACTTTTACTATAGGAACAACCTAAAATCGCGAAAAAAAAACAACTGTCCTATACATTTTATTATGCGAACATAATGGAACTGTTGTTTGTTGACGTGACAACGTCTAATAAATCGATGAACACCGGCTGGAGGATGACTCATTGTCCCGTTATGCTCATTGTCCCGTTACGCTCACTGCACGGTTGCGCTGCATCTATCTCTCTTCCACACGAAGTATGCAATCATTTCATCAATGTTTTGTTATGACGTTGTCACGTTAAATTATAGTCCGTAAATCAACTTTACAGACATGAAGACATCCAATTTATTGTTTTAGTTAGAAGTTATATACTATACTACTAAACTATGTATTTTCTATTACTAAAATTATTCCTTAAAAAAAACAGCGTAAGAAGAATTTGAACCTCAACTATATACAGCAAGTAAAGGCGGCGAATGAAGAACGAAGGAAGAAGCATGAAAACACACAAACTTGGAACTTCCAAGTGTACCCACACCTTTACACAGCCACGCAAAAGGTTTTAAATGTTATTTTTTAATATATTAAAGGTTTTTAGAACGGAGTTTCTTATCGCAAGTTACTGTTTTGATTTCTTGTCGGCTAAATCGAGCTAGCTCGTCGTCCGTCCGTCTTATAACGACGTCAGGCCGTTTCGACGGCGCGTTCGTGTTCCACGCGCGCCTCAAAGATATGTCAGCAACATTGCAGGGGCGTTCTTCGATAGAGATACAACGGCGTCGACACAAAGGGCTAAGAAGGAATATGGGTGGTTTTTAGTCAGTAGAAGTCTGACACTCCCACTACCGCTCTGATCAGAGCGCGAGGAGACATTTAATAATTTTGCACTCAAAAAAAAAAGGTGCTGGACCGAAAAATGCCCAAAAACTACATCTTTTTGCAGTGACTTTTGAAGCATTTCCCGATCACCTAAGAAACTAAAACTAGTTTGTATCAATTCAGCAAAATTATGCAAAATTATTTTTAATTTTAACGTTTATATACCCTTTTTTACTAATATAAATAAAAAGAAACTCCGTTCTAACTGGGTGTCCATAAGACATCCTATCTATTTTTTACTAGCATTAGGCTATGTTGCGCTGGTGTATGCTGAGCTTATTTTGATGTGGTATTTTTTTGCATGTAGATATGCGCATGGGGTTCTGTAGACTTGGAATGTATAAGGCCATAGTTTTTGCTTATCTTAACCCTTTTTAATAAGGAATATTTTCCCGCTATATTTTTCAGATCAAAAATTTAAAAGTGTGTTTTGTTTGTGTATGGATGTTATTTGAAGGCTTATCAATAACCCCGTCGGGGCTTAGGGTTGTTCGCAAGAGTTACCGCGGCCTCGGCACAAAAGGCTAAGAAGGACCATGGGTATGGGTGGTATACGTTAGGGAACTGGCAACTACAGTACTTTCACAAGTTATTATGCCTTGTGATTGTGACTGTAGCGTAGGAGTGCAATGCGTCGTTTCGGGAGTTGCTGCGTCGGGCTGCGCGGCGCCGGATGTTACCGGCGGCGAGTGGTGTGGGAGCGGGGGCGCGCAGTGGCGTGGGCCGTGGCGGCGGGTGTGCGGGGCTCCGGGTCGCGGGGCGGCGGTAGCACGTTGCGGCGTGCATTCGTTGTTCCGTGATTCGGGGTCTCGAGCATTCGTTGTTGCGGTTTGCGTCGCTGCGTGCTTTTGTGCTCGCAGTGTTCGTTGTTGCGGGCATTCGGTGGCGTGTGGTTCGGCGTGGTGACTTTCGGAATGACGTATTGCACTCGTAGTTTCGTTCTTCTTCCGTCCTTCTGACATTCAAAAGTGCCTGTAATGGCTTAATTTAAATAAAATATTTGAGTTTGAGTTAGAGTGGTTTTTAGTCAGTAGAAGTCTGACACTCCCTTTCGCTCTTCCCAAGAGCGGGAGGAGTCATTTGATGATTCCCAACCCCCTAAGAGCCTTATGAATAACTTACGAAATAATGTAAGAATACAACAACAAAAATATCTGGTTTTTCTACTAATAATACCTACGCCTATTTGGAGGAGCTCATGAATCTTCAGGTTAAGCTTGTCTAGGTTGTCTTGTAGATGGGTGACCACACCGGGCCTCGGAAAGCTCATTACCGGCGGTAAAATGGTTTCAAAGTGACACTTCGTAATAAACTGTGTCTGGGAATGGTCTGGGACCATTTTAAGAATTTATAATTATTACTTCATAATTATTATGATTCTGCTAAAGCGGCCATTTTTAACCGACTTCAAAAAAGGAGGAGGTTATAAATTCGACGGTATCTTTTTGAGACCCTCAGTGCAGCGCAACTTAACGTAATGCTAATAAATCATTCCTTAGGTATGCTTAGAATTTTGTAATGGATTATGATTTAATTTGTATTACTATAATCTGTAAATAGACACCTTATATGTACATATAAACAGTGTTACGTTGATGGATGATAGCCAAATGTTCTTTTTATCAAATGAATAATAAAAAAAATATTTTATTTATAATTACTATGTTTTTTTAAATGTTTTTTTTGCAACAAGATGTAGCAGGTCCTTTTGCTTTTAATTACTGGCAACATTCTATATTTGTCAAACTTTAAAAAAATATGCTGAATATAGAAATCACAGAGCATCAAAAAGTGTACTGAAGTGATGTTCAACCGTTGATGTTCTTAAAATCTAAAAAATGTTGTAGTTTCAATATTTCTATGGCTATCAATCATTGCTTTCACTGTAAGCTTTTTTTCCTGCTAACGCGTGTTATATAGAAATGGCATGATGGCTTTAGGCAATGTCTTTTGGAGACTGCTATACAGGGTAGGAGGGACACCGACGGACAAACGGTGACCACGTATTCAGTATTATCATTCTGAGCCCCTCACACAGAATTTTTTTCATCGGAAATTAAAAATAAACAGGTGTTTCTTACCAAATTGTACGAAACACGGTCAAAGTAAAAAACATCTATCTTAATTTTAATTATAGATAAACATTTTCTATACTCAGTGGGCTCAAAAGCACGTTTCTTTTTATTCTTCACAAACATTTTTTTTTGTTACAATTAACTTGCCAAACTTTTTAAACGTGGTAACCGTTTTCGCGTCAGTGTCCCTACCACCTTTTATATTATATAGTTTTACTAACCCTAAACTTAAACTATTACTACTTAAATTAATATCTGGATAAAAATTGCATGTATTGGATTTGCCACTCTCGTCCCACCGTCGTGAGTTGAAAGTCCCACATTGCATTATTTACATACAAGGTGTAAACGAACCCTTCAAGAAGCCGTCAACCAAGCATTCTGTACATCAAACTAAGTAACTGCGGTAAACAGAGATATTTAATGACTCCTTAAGCCGTCACTTAGCAAAGATTTGACATACTTTTGTATGATAAAACTGTCAAAACCTTTACTAAGTAATAGCCTAAGTAATCATTAAAGCTCTTTGAGTACGTCAGTTAGTCTACGCAAAAAATATTGCTGGGAAACTACTTTCAATTTTGGTATGAAAAAAAAAATGTGAAAAAAATATTTTTGATCTTCAATTTCTCCGTAACTAGAAGGTTCCCAGTTATGGTCCAGAAAGCAAAAGAAACATTGAGCTTTATATACAGTGTGTTAATTTAAACGAGCGACATATTGAAGGTGCGTATTCAGTATTTGCTTCTCATCCCAAATATGTAAAAAAAACAATAAAATTAATTTTTGATGTAATTGTACCATGGTCCCGCACGCTCTCCAGATCTCACTTTATTTTTCGTTTATTTTTCGCTTTTGTCCAGCCAGTTTCAAAATGTGAAGGGAAAATGGATTATAGCTAAAAGTCATAGAACCCCGCTCATTTTCTGAGTTATGTAGCAGTCTCCATTTTGAAAAAGTGCCCGGTTGAGCAAGGGTTGCGAGACTTTACCAAATATTTGGTTCTTATTAGTATCATGTAAGCATGCCATATTGCGCGTTTCAATATATCCCTCGTTTAAGTTAACATACTGTATACAGGATACAGATGAATTAGAAAGCTTATTTTTGCATAAATATAGCCTGTCTCCTCTTTTCTTTTCAAATCTGCCAACGAACGCATTGTACTAATTTTATTTGGTCCTGTATAATTTTTATTATTTTTCCTAAAATTGTAAACTAACACACAAATAGAAGGACAAAATGCTCATGTATATTTCTTGCTGGGTATCTCTTGCCTTGCTATTTTGAACTCTATTTCTTTTGTAATTAAGTAGATATTTATTTCTCATACGGTACTAATCACGTGGTAACCGTATGTGGGGGCTATTAAAATTAATAGTAATTAATTAACGCTTTGCTATGCATGGCGGGTTCTAAAGAGGTTGATTTTATTTTGTGCTTATAAGCGCTACGTCCAAGATAGACTAATAAAAGTAGAAATTAGTACTCACTCAAATGACGAAGTGCTTAAATCGAATGTACCGTCGCTACCGCACCAAGTTACTCCAAACTCTCAATTTTCTCCAAATGATTTTAAACCATAAAAATATGTTCAAAATTGAATGAGAAAATTTGATAGTTTGTGGAAACTTGATGCGTTGGCGACTGTACCTATTAGAAAGTAATATTGTTGGTTGTGGTTGAAAGCATGTAAATATATTTTTTTATGATTTGTAACGACTCCGGTACAAGGTGGATTTCTACATTTAATTATTTTCTAAATAATTAAATAGGTTTTTCTTAAAGTTTCTGATTTGTATTTCAAGTACTTATGACGAACACACGATGGCGTATGAGTACAAGTAGTTTAACGTCACGAAATCATGGTCATACGTGTCATTTTGACACCTGTTATTTTGACATCTGTCATTTAGACACCTGTTCAAAACAAGCTATTTAGTTTTATAGAGTAGTGAATCTTACTGCCGCACTCAGAGAGCTTTAAAGATTATTTAGGCCATCAGTAAGTAAAGGTTTTGACAGTTTTGTCATACAAAAGTATGTCAAATCTTTACTAAGTGATGGCGTATGTAATCATTAAACTTCTCCAAGCGCAGCAGTTAGTATAATATAATTTTTTGTTGTTGTTAAATATGAGAAATGCATCTTGTAGATGACCGTACTTTTGTAAGCTGTATATAGTACTCAATGCCTTGCTCTTTAAAAGCATGCTTAGTTATAAGATCAATGTAAATATTTATTATATACTTTTGGTTTTAGATCATTCTTGTTATTATGTATTTATTCCACTGTTAGTAGTATTCGTAGAATTTATGTCATTTGATAACTGTCAAAATTCCCGCCCCAATAATTTGACAGCTTCAACATTGCCAGCCCAAAAAAACCTATCATTATAGACAAAGATAATTCCAGCACTAAAACCAAATTTTCTACCATTTTCAGGTTGAAATAACGCCATGGCATTCCAGCATGCATAACATGGGTTTCGCATTCAATAGAACAGTTTGGGGTCTTATAATGAAGCAACAAAGTCAGTTTTGTGCGTACGATGATTATAATTGGGATTATTCGTTGCTGCATTTGTCTCAAAATATGCCTGGGAGAGAGAAGTTTAAGGTTATTGTTTGTAAGGGACCGAGAGTATTTCATATTGGAGAATGGTGAGTTTAATCTTAGTTTTTTAAACATCGATTTGTTTGTTTTGTCGCGTTGCGATGTGAGAGATCGAATAATTTTTCAATGGAGTTTAGATTCAAAATATTTGAGTTGTACTGCAAATGCAATATGGAGTAGAACTTCCTCTTTTTAAAGTAATAGTTTTAAATAAAGCTAATGTAATGACAGACTGAGCAAAGTAATCTATGAACCTCCAGCTGAATGGGTTTTTCTTGCTCCATTTGTGTCCAGGTAGAAGATCTTCAGCTAGTGGCACAAATCGGTTGAGAAAGGAAACAACTTCTTTTCACAACTTAGAACGTTCAGCACACTTTAAAATAAATAAATAAACTGACTTTATTTTCAGGCTACAGTGAGTGGTGCTTAGTTTTGTTAATTTAAGTATTCGTTACAGTAATGTTTAAGTAATTTTATTACTATTTATTTATAGACTGGAAGACTTACAGCTAAATACAATTGTGATAAATAACAGTATGATATAATCAGACATCCAATTACAAGTCTTAACGTCTAGAGCGTGTCTGAACCCATGAATTACGTTCGTAAGTGAGGGCCGCCACCACTGGGCCACTGCTGCTGTCACTGGGCCACCGCTGACCACACTTTAACATCTTTCAGCGGCTTCCACCACAAGAAGTCGAACTGCAACGCTTCCACAGTGATCAGTAAAGTACAAAAGCTGCTTCAAAACGCGAAGGCCTATCTATTTCCTACTCGAGTCAGTGCTACAGTGACTGCGGGCGGCGCGAAACATAACAAGAAGTTGGTCAAAGGAAATGGCGGTTGGGGAGATATTAGGTGAGGAATACTTATTTAAAATTTTAAAGATGATGTACTAATAATAACTGCCACTCAGGTCGATCTTTAGGTTAAGCAGTGCTTGCCTAGGTTGGTCTGGCCGCAGGCCTCCTCTCTATGAGAAAGAATGGGCTATAATCCACCACGCGGGCCCAGTGCGGTGTGGTAGATGTCACATGTCTTTGAATTTTTGGTTCTAGAATATGCCGGTTACCTCACTTTTTTTTCTTTCACCGTTTTTGAGAGCAGTGATGATGGAATAAATTAAACAAAGTAATGCGCCTGCCTGGGTTTGAACCCACGACTTATTGCTCGTAAGTCGGAGCCACCACCACTGGACCACCACTGCTCTCGAGTTACCAGTAACCCTGTATAAGTCTAACAATTTTTTTTGTTTTTATTTTCCAGGGATCAAGAATTATGCGCAAACATGACCAAGATAGGCCGTCAACCTCGCCGGAACATATACTATGCATAATTGCATAGAATTTACATAATTATATACACCCCCTGTTAATTGGTACTCAAGCGAAAATAAACTAAATCTGTATGAATTTAATGTTCATATTTGTATAACACGGATATAGACTGTCGGTTGTAGGAATATGTAAATTAAAATTATAGGAATAAGGTTCATTTTAAAATAGCTTGAGAAAGTCTAGGTCTTTGACTTAAACATAACTAGTGAAATGAGGGTGTACCTACTATTAAGTACACCTCTTGCCTAACCCTTTGGGGTTACAGGCGTGAAGTTATGTACATACATTCCACAAGCTTTTATACTGGAACACCCCCTTGAACACCCCAACACACCCCTAATACATGGGACTTACAGTGCAATCAAATTATCTTGGCAGGTCAAATTTCGTGCAGGTTATTTTGTTACAAGTAATGTATAAAGTGTTTTGATATTTATTTTATTTGTATTTCTCACTGTATATATTAGATATTTTCTGATCGTATAGGTATTGGTTTATCTGGCAATAACAGTTTTCTTCACAAGTTTACATGCGTAAAAGTTCGCAGAGCCTATGTTCAGACCTGCCAAGATAATTTGATCGTACTGTAAAGTTGATGGTCCACGGTAGCCCGCAAAATTCGAATTTTCTTACGTTTTTTACAATTTACCGGTCAGTGTCAGGTTGTATGTCAAATAAAATAGGCTTCGCGACCGTATCAAATGTTCTCAGAAACTTTACTGAATAATAATAATGATTAAAATCACCAATACAACCCTCTTAGTTCACATACCTGTCATGAATCCTTTTTTCATCAAATAGTCACTAAAGGAAGTAATATGAACTGAGATGGACGTATTGGTGTATTTAATCATTATTACTCTGTAAAGTCACATTTGTTACGGCTGCGAATCCTATTTTTTTAACATACAACCTGACAGTGATCGGTAAATTACAAAAAACGTAAAAAAAAAAAAAAGAATTTAGCGGGCTACCTTGTCGCCTTCAGCTTAACCATGACTCTTGAAATGTGGATGTTAGTATACACCAGCCTATGACTTTAAACGTTTATTATGACGAGTAAAATGAGCTTCTGTTAAATTTGTTTTTTTTATCTTCAAAAAAAGGACTAAAAATCATAAATCATAGTGTTTCACCGGCTTTGCACAAAATAAATTGTTTAAATGGACTCGAAATCCATCTCTCCATATTTATAAAATAAATAGACAGCGGGTATCAGAAGTATGTAGTCGTGTTTAAGCCTGTGCTGTCATCATCACCATCATTTCAGCCGAAAGACGTCCACTGCTGGACATAGGCCTCCCCTAAGTGTCGCCACATTGACCGGTCCCGTGCGTCTCGCATCCAGCGTATCCCCACAACCTTCACGAAGTCAGGGTGTGCTGTAATCAAATAAAATCATTTAATTAAAAGAGAACTAAATCCCATCGATAAAACACATAAAATTATTTTTAGAATTCTATTTTGTTCAAAATACAGCATAGCACTAAACATCAAAATGCAAAAAAATATTTGAAAATTAAAATTTTCTACATGCGGCTTGCATTAAATTTTCCCTTAATATGACCACACATTTCTGATACCTGCTGCATTGGAGAAAACCGCCGAATTTTGAGATTCCAAAATGTAAATACTCGCATCTACATATTTTTATAAACCTACCTTGGATGGTAGAAAACTCAAAATGTTACGTCAAATAGCTTATTTGCAACAATAATAACAAAATTCGAAAAATAATAAATATAAGACAGCGTTCTTTTAAACTCAAATGGTACGTTTTTGTAGTCCATTTTTTTTGTGTTGCCACACATGGAAAAATGCTACTATAATGTTAGTTTTTTTTTTAAATAGCAACAATGCGTATTAAAATGTACTTATTACTTAGCTGTATATAATTTGTTACTAACAATTTATTATTTTAAAGTGTAAAGTGTAGACGCACCGATTGTCGTCCATGAAAGAGGAAAAGTGATGCTTTAAAGTAGTATAAATTCTGAAAGTGCGACAATTGGTGCGTTTGCCCTGTTTTCTGTTATTTAATAGTAAAGTTGTGATTTTTTTTATATTTCACTGTTTTGGCAGAAATATTGACGATTTAAATGTATTATTATTTTATTTAATATCTATATGATACCGTCCTATGATATAATGTGACTTTTATTGTTGTTGTCATTTCAAAATATTATAAAGTGTCACTGAGACATTTTTTTTTCTCATTATATTTAGGCTTTCTTTTTACTTTTTTGTTGTGTGTGTGCACTTGTGGTATGTGGCAAAAAATACGTATTATTTTCTTTATTTTTACTTATATGATAAAGCTGAAGAGTGTTGAACGCCTAATCTCAGAAACTCCAAAAAAATACTCGAGATTTATACATTATGTTAAGAATCACTTGATTTTAATAAAATGAAATTTGTTCATGAATATTTATTATTTAAAAATACTTCACTTTAAATGACAACAATAGTAAAGGAAGTAAAAAAAACTCGAAATTATTCAAAAATCTCTTTGCCTCGAATAGTCAATATTTCTGTTGATATTTCTATTAATTGGTATATTTTTAAAAATGGTGCAAAACACTTAGATATTAAAATATAAATAAATAAATAAAAAATAGCATCGAAATAATATTGTTGCCCATAAACTAGAGTGAAAGATTTACTTGTTAAAAAAATAAGAAAAAAAAATTGATACTTCTTCTTTTTTGAAGTCGGTTAAAAAGGTCTATAGCAGCTACGGAGTCATTTGTGCCCGATTGATGGCAATAGGCTCGACCCCTATTGCTTAACTGTCTTCCTTCGGGGATTACAGGCACGCTAGACTATGTTTTATACGTTTCTTTTCACAAGTTATAGCTAGTTAGGTTTCTGCCTACCCCCATAGATAAAAGCGCGAGTGTATTTATGTACTATATTACCCGACTTCGGCGGGTGAAAAAGGAGGGTAATGATCTTTACAAGTAAATCTTTTACTCTAAAGAACAATTTAAGAACGTTATATAAATGCACAATAAGTAGAAAATATATTGTAAAAAGTAATGAAAAAAAAAACTTTTATTTATATAAAAGAGTCGTTTACACAATGGCCTAAGTTGGTGAACCATTTTGAACATTAAAACTTGCTTATTAAGAATTAGGATTGGAATGTAATAATTAGGGGGCGTCCATTGATTTCGTAAGTTGATCTGGTTGATTTGTCGAGCTTCTCTCCCCTCAGGTCGTCAAGACGAATCTCACGACGATTCGTCTTGACTATCTCACTCACTCCCTTAAACTCGCCTTAGGTTTTAAAAATGCGTATTTATCTAAATAAATTTAAATTCAAACTTACTTTATTTCAGATAAATAATAATAAAGCGTATCTCACTTCGTTGTTGACATTGAATATTTATTACTTAATAGTAAATAATTATTATTCTGTAAAATCGAGCCATGTTTTAGTGGAAAAACATAGTCACTCAATTAAACCTATTGTTTTTTTCAATATCTTACACTGTATCTGGTGGTAAAAAAATACATGAGATTCGCTTCAACCCGGAGGGGGTGAGATTCGCCTCGACCCCCTTAAACGCCTCACGAAATTAATAATAATAATAATAAAAAGTTTATTTCAGATCATACAATCCATCCTGTCGGGGCTGTGGATTATCGAAAGGTTAACGCGGCTCCGACACAAGGGCGAAGAAGGAACATGGGTTTGGTTTTTAGCCAGTAGAAGTTGGACACTCCCCTTCGCTCTGCCCAAGAGCGGGGGGGGGGGTTATTCGATGATTTTCCACCCACAAAAAAAAAAAAGATCATACAATCCATAAATCAATAGTTACAAAACAGAATAGGAATTAATGGATTCTATTTTATTAATTTCCCTGCTAAGTTCAAAATATCGTTTTTTCTTTGTATACCCAAATTGCCAAGTCATCTATAGCTACGTATAGCGACGACTCGGAGGCGGGTTGTGGCACACAAACGAATTATTGTTCGACCCATATGCTGGGTGCTTGGCACCGAAAGTGTTAAATGATGGCTGAAGATGGACCAGAATGGGTTATTAGTGTAAAAGGGAAAATAAAACGATGGCTGATATTGGACCATCATGGGCCATTGTGTAAACGTCTCTAAACAATTTGTAATTACCTAGTCAATGCGTTGCTTGTGCTGAAATATTTATTAAAAAAATAAATAAAAAATAGAGAGGTGTCTTATGGACACCTGATTGTAACGGAGTTCCCACTGTATAACATGCAAAAATGATTATTTTTTATTATATTATAATTAGCCCATGCCGGCAATTGGCTCGCCCCATTACATAAACTTAAAAATATAACTGGCGAAATATGTGTGTACTAATGGGTACGCCTCTGCCTAATCCTTCGGGAATTGCACGCGTGATGCTATATATGTATAGTTAGCCCATATTGTCCCACTGCTGTGATGACTTTATTTATGAGGAACTTCGTTTCAAAAATAAAATAATAAATATATTTAAAATGTTGACTACAGCGCCCTCTAGCGGTCTATGACAATAAACGCCTAAACGTTTACGAAAATAACTCAAAAATATTGTTTTAGTTTTTATTATTTTCAATGAAAAAAATTACTGTACCTACAGTAAGTATTTCAAACGAAATTGAAACTTATTTTTAGTATATAGTAAAGTTGATAATCGTTCAAGCGATTGTGATCAAGTGTTACATTACGTACGAATAAAAACGTTAACTGTATACAACTAAGGTTGAATTTCGAATGAAAAGCTACTGGAGTTAGTTTGATCTATTTCAACCTTTATAGATACTATATTTTGCACTTCCTTACTAAATTTCAATGTACAAAAAAGCCTAAAAACTAATAAAAGGGCTCTTTTCTTCAGAAACTAATTGGGTCAATCAATTACAAATATGTTTTACGTACTGATCGCTTTTTCAGTTGTAGGTTAAGCAACGCTTGCCGAGGTCGGTCCGTAGATGGGTGACCGTTCATACCGTTACATACCGAGGCCCTTTCGAAAGCCGTTGGTCCCGGCTGTCATTTTTCATATCTTTGACAGTCGGTACAGGTTATTCAGTAAACTGGGTTGTGGAGGTCAGATAGACAGTCGCTCCATGTAAAATACTGGTATTCAGCTACATCCGGTTAGACTGGAAGCCGACCCCAACATATTTAGAAAAAAAGCTAGACAGATGATTCTTTTAGTGATCTAGAAACACAAAACAAAAATTGGCGGTTAGTATGTAAAACATAGATTTCATGAAACCTTCATAAATTAAAATAAACTATGTCTTACTGACAATAACTTTTCTCTCCGTAGACAAAAATCATAGATCTGCCGTTACCGTGCTGAGTTCGCGCGAAAACGAGTCAACTTAGATTAGTACTCGATAGTCGGGTCCTATGCATGAGCCTAGGTCATCTATGACTCGGACACGGGCTGTCACAAACAAATTATTGTTCGACCCATATACTGGGTGCTGTATTCTGTCGCGGTATGGCGAATCTATGATTTAAATGTAAATAAAAAACAAATCTTGAAAATGTATTGTTAACCAAAAATGCCCAAATGCCTTAACATAGGAGATAATTGTACGCAAACGAGTACATTTTGTTTAAGCACAATTTTTTTTTGTGAATATGCCCTTTTTGTTGACGAAAATATACACAGAAACGTTTGATGTACAGTCACTAAAATAGATAGGTATCCAGGCACCTAACTTCAAATGTCTTTTAAACAATATTATAAGTGTGCTATGATACTTTGCTTTTGACTTTAGTTATCTGTGTGTGTCATAAGTTTTTTAGGCCATTATAAATTTATAACATTATTACACAGCACACTTATAACATTGTTTTAAGTAATTTTAAGTTAGGTGCCTGGATACCTATATATTTTGGTGACTACTATCGCAGACATTAGCGGTTGACCACTTCTTTGCGGGCCAAGGTTGCCCAACAAATAAAAAAAAATGCTAATTTAAAATCACGGTTAAAAAAATTAGAAAATATTACCTTTTATTGAGAGGTTTTTAGATAACCTTAAAAATACGAGAGTTACCCTTGTGACCTTAGAAATAAGGTTTAAAAGTGGTCAATAGCTAGTGTCCGCTATAGTACAATATAAGCACACAACCACAATATAAAGTAGTTCAAATGCCCTCGTAAACAAATGATTTTAACGAACAAAAGTGAATTTTGAATTGAAAATACCAGTCCAATTTCATTTGTATTATACAAAGATAATAAATAATAATAATATAAAATCATCAACGTTTTATGACGGAAAAATGGCTTGAGCGAGGAAGAGTATATAATAGTATACATACCACATAATATACTTTTGATCATCAAAGGTACGAGAGATCCAATCCAATGTGTAATTAAGGATACATCCTTAATTACACATTGGAGACACACTTACTCGGCTCAAGTCGATTCGCGTCGATACAAAATTTATAATTGAAATTATAGATTCAAAATGATGAGTCCTAACCATTGCTGTTAATAACTTGTTAACACTTTCTCTGCCAAGTTCAAAAAGTCTTTTTTTTTGCATGCCCGATATTGCAAGTCATCCATAGCGACGACTCAGGCGGTGGGTTGTGGGCACACACACGAATTATTGTTCGACCCATACGGTGGGTGCTTGGCATCGAAAGTGTATTTTGATTAAGAATGTCCATCCAAGCATTTTAAGCAAGCAACGAAGAATTAAATTAAATGCTAGTTTATATTATAAAATAGTTAAGACTCATGTAAAATTGAATTTTAACTGTGGCATAATAATTATAATGTAAAAAAAACCGTTTGTAATAAAAATGTAAGAAATAAATAAAGTGCAGTTCGTTTTGAATATGTTGTTTTTTTGTATATGTAAGGATATTCTTTCCGATTAATCCCATAGAAATTTCATCTAATTCGGTTCAGCACATCACTTTTTTGTATGAAGAGAAAATTGACAACCAGGATACCCCTAAGCCTGGTTGTCAATTTTCTTTTCATAATTTTATTATCCAGTAGGTACTAACTGGGTTGTGGAGGACAGATAGGTAGTCGCTCCATGTAAAATACTAATATTCAACTGAATCCGGTTAGACTGGAAGCCAGGAACCACTTTCCTGCTGAAGTACACCTACAGACACCAACACATCTCAAGCTGCTATCAATCAACCTTGAACCTAATGCTTTAGCGATAAAGTTGAAATCACGCTGTTACATTTTGATACGAAATAGTTTCAAGCAAAAAAAAGTTTTTTCTTTCTGTTTTATCTGCAATCAGTCCTTGGACTATGAGCGGATGAGTTCCGTGATGCTTGTAGTGTAGAGTGTGGCTGTGGCTTCCAGTGATGCCATCTACTTGTACGTATTACCTACGGCCTTACGGCCGGTCTTTTAGTGCCATGATACTGTGGCGCTTCAAGCGGAGCACGTAGTCTCGTGTCAACTAACGAGCTAGCACATTTGGGTGGATGGCTAGTCGTTCTTTATATTTCCCTGCTCTACATTCCGAATCTCCTCATTTACTGTGGGAATGGCTAGTTGTTGGTGGATTTCAGCGTTTGTAGTGAACCATAAGACATTGGCTATTGTGCGTAGTATTTTGTTTTGTTGACGCTGCAAGATGGCTTTATTGGGATTGATTATAGGTGTGATGTTAGGTTGCAGTGCAAACTAAGGACTCGTTTACGGAGACGCGGGCGTTGCGCGGTGCGTGCAGAATGCTCTTTTCGTGATTTTTTATTAATTTACTGAGAGACGAGTCCACCGCAACAAACGCTGCATTATAAACAAACGAGTGAAAAACCGCTTCTCGTAAAATCAAGTTTACTTTTTCATACATTGCCATGTGTTTGAAATAAAAACGCTGCACGCGCCGCGCGACGCCCCTCCTGTACGTAAACATGCACTAAAGGGTGGGTGTAGTAGCGCGGGCCTGTGGACGGTGAGTAGGTAATGGGCTAGCTCACCGTCCGTCATATGACGATAATAGGCCGTGCCGACGGCGTTCGTGTTTTTCACGCGCCTCATAGATGTCAGCAACATTGCAGATGCAGAGGCCTGCAAGGGCCGACGTTTGTCGGGGCCACGGGTTGTTTGAAAGAGATACCGGGGCCTCGGATACAAAGGGCTAAGAAGGAATAATGGGTGGCTTTTAGTCAGTAGAAGTCTGACACTCCCCAACGCTCCGCCCAGAGCGGAAGGAATCATTTGATGATCTCTCCACGCTTTAGCGTTGTTTCCAGAACTTCAACGGTACAGGGTAGCATCATCATTTATTTATCTATAATATGTATGTATTTAGAAATATATAAGTATGTTTATCAGTTGTCTAGTACCCATAACACAAGCTCTGCTTAGCTTGGGACTAGGTGGCGTTGTGTGATAGTTGTGGAATATTATTATTATTATTATTATCATCATCAGCCTGTAATGTTCCCACTGCAGGGACTCAGGCCTCCTCTCTAGGAGAGCGATGGGCTATAATTTAATCCACGACGCGGGCCCAGTGCGGGTTTATAGATGTCACATGTCTTCGAATTTTTGGTTCTACGACATGCCGGTTTCCTCACGATGTTTTCTTTCATCGTTTTGAGAGCTTTGGTGTTTGATAGGTATTTCAAATAAATCCACATATTCGTAATATAAAAATATATTTAATTCAGCAATATCAACATGTACTAAGGAACACATTCGTTTATTTATCAAAGAAACTATTAAAATCTTTGATTAGAGGAAACATCATATTTAACGTATTGTATGGGCGTACCCACGGTAGGCAGGGTGGGGCCTTTGCCCCACCCTGCTCTCTGACCCATAGCATTTCCTTTTTAGGCAAAATTTATATATTGACAAAATTAAATATTCATTTGGGTACTTTCAAAATTACATTAGATCTGGGCCTGCAGTCTCTACACTAAATATCGTTAAAAATCTGTCGCAAAGTCGAAGTCAAAAAATTTCTTTAATAGATTTTCAACCTTATATTGTTGAAATAAAGCTGAAAATCTATTACAGAAATACACACATACATAAAACATATACACATATACATACACCCAAACACAGTCAATTATTATAGTTTGTAACTTAATTAATATAATTACCTATACAGTACGTAATCAAAACTGCTGCTATGTGACTTACTGGAACCTTGTGGGAATCTGTTGTTCTAGGGTTGAGGAAGACTATCCCCTCGTGATACAGTTTATACTAGTACGAGTGGATAGGGCGAATCAGTCTAAAGACAGCCAAACCATAAACATATTATTTACATTGTACCATTTCACATTCAACGATCTATTTATTTTGTGTCTATTATTAAGTTACTCTGTATGGTTGTCTCAAATTTGTGAATAAATATATTATTATTATTAAAGAAATTTGACATCGATACGACTTAGCGACAGATTTTTAACGATATTTAGTGTAGAGACTGCCGGCCCTGGTGACCAATAGGGATGTTTCCTGACTAAAAAAACAATATGATTCTGTGTAGTCCGTCTGTTAGATTATATTATCGAACAATATTGGGTAGTTACGTGTTTTTTGTTTTATCAAAAAATTTCGAAAATAAAATGTGTCAAAGATCATGAGTAGGGGCTTGTGAGGTCACTTTCTGGTAAAAAATGTACTGCAATGACACACGAGCTTTCGAAGCACTGTATCGTTATAATTCTTTGTTTAGGTGAAAAAAAGAAAATATATGTGTGCAATCTTTTTTGGAAATCTCTCTGACGGACTAATTAGATTTTTTTTTGTCAACTACCTTAATGTATATTTAATAGCGTTTACGCCGCGTTTCATACAAATTTCCAAGTCCTTATTTTTCGAAATGGCTGTACTGATACATATACATAGGTCTACAAAGTTAGTGAAACATTTTCAAAAAATAGTGTTTTTAAATAGGTAAGACATTTTAAAAATGTTTTCTACTAACTTTTTAAACCAAAGTAGGTATCCTGCTTAGGTGAAGTTACATAAAAATTGGTTCAGTAATTTCAGCTAATAATGGCTCTCTTTTACAGAGAACCCTGATCCACTTAATCGTCTTCAGGGTTGACTTTTCTCTTTCCCCGTTTATCCACCAGCGTAGGTTCCCACTGTCGGGCAACACTGCAGTAGAGCTGCATGGCTGCCCGGGCATCTTCCACGGAGCTATGTTCACCGGACTGGATGTCTATGCCCAGGATCTCTTTCGCTAAGCGTTTTAACGATGGTGTGCTACCTTTGGTGATCTGAAAGTATGAGAAATTGTGGATTTAGTAAAAAGATAAAGCTTGCACATGAAGGGATATTGAGAGATTTTCCATATTATTTTAGCACCATAGACTTTGTATAGGTTTTCCTGTTATATAAATGAGTTGAACTTTTTTTTTTTTTTTTTTACTGATTAAGTATGCCTATAATGTTCCCAGAGCTGGGAGTGGACTAATAATCCACCACGCAAGTTCAGTGTGTGTGTTGGTAGATGTCACAAGTCTTCGAAATTTCTAGAACACCAATAACACGGTTTTGAGAGCAGTGGTGATAAATAATAAAAAATAAATGCGCCTGCCTGGATTCGCACCCATGACTTACCTACTGATTGTAAGTCAGGGCCACCATCATTGGTGCACTGCTGCTCAGCAGTAGTTTTAGTATAAATTGTAATAATTACCTTCCTAAACGGTTTATATCTTGATGTGTCTCTTATATTTCTTTTAGGATGCGACAGGAACAAAACGGACAAATCATTCTTCAACGAATGCCCGACTAAGATACGGGCTTTAATCAGTTCTGAAACTTCTTTCTGTACTACCGTAAAGTCTTCTCCATTGAGTAAATCCTCTTTTCTCACTCCGCTAATGTCAGTTCTATAGTCTTTGACCTCTTCACGCGCTTTCACGAATTTGTCGTAGATACAGTCGCCGAATTTGTTGACTATGGAGACTCTAGCTAACATGTGGTCATTACCATCATACCCTATTCCTACCATCTCACAATCCATCGCTAAAAACTTTGTTATCCGATTTTTATTGTTATTTTTCACAACACCATTCTCTTTTGTTGTTACACTATTTTTTTTACTATCTACGTTATTGACTAAGGTATCCGCATTTGATGCCAAGTTTAAAGTTTTCATATTTTGAATGTTTTCGTGGTCTTTTGCCTTTTTCTTTCTAGCACGACGGAATGTGCCAGAAAACTGGGCTTTGCTGTTTTCCTGTACTGGTTTTTCCGTTTTCTTGTCCATGATAAGGCTGCTTGATAAGAACTTTTGCCAGTTTGCATCTATAACACCACGAAGTCCCACAGTTTGGTTAGGTTGTTCATTTGAATTTCTCTTCCGTTTTTTCGATGACTCTGTCATATTTACATTAAACACGTAATGTAATAACAACTGTAGTATAAAAAATATACTGTTTATAACACTAAATACAATGCGAAGCACGAATTCAATAACGATCAAGAGTAAATAAAGTGCTTCCTGAATGAACCCATTTGACATCTTTTTGACAGACAGAACGCCCGCATGGCCACCATAGAGTAACTAAAGTTCAAGTTTTGTGACGGAATCACGGAACGTCTTGCATCTGCTGGGATGTCAACGACATGCGGGTCGGAATTGTACGCATTTCTAAACTTTATATTAATCACAACTACAAAATCAAATTCGCTTTGAACATGGTTGATTTATTTTTTTTAATTTTGATTGAGAATTTCACTGGTGAGAATGTAATCGAAATAAATTAAAAACATAAAATGTCAAAAAAGTGTCATAGACAATACTATTGGGTGCGTTTGAAAACTAAATAATCCTTTCATTCAACACAAAATTTATTTCATACAATTATATGTGAATTTATTTAAATATATGACTTTGGTGTCAATAAGAATACTAATGAAAAACTACTTCAAGAATTACCTTTTCCTATATTTATTAATATATTCCGGTTTAGAAATCACAAATATAAAAATAAAAGATGAATCTAATAATTCATTTTAGACTTTCAGAACACACCAATACCTGGTAATAGAAAAACAAGTTAGTTCTGATCGCAACGTATACGCTACAACGTAGGTTTACTTGCATTATGATTCTAAAAATTTGTAGAAAACCAGCAATGTACGCAATAAAATTCAAACTCTCAAAACTTAAGCATTGAAGTACTGTCACAAATGTAAATAAAAGATTTGTATACAAAAATGTCTGGAAATGTCAAATTGAGCCGACGTGTATGTTGTAGAACCGTGGTGGGAGAATTTGTGAAAATGTTATCTTGTTCGCAACGTAACTATGAGCCAGTGTACGCTTTCTAATCGCGTCGGGCAGACATAGCACGATAAAAAAATGTCTTACGATAATTTTCTCGAAAATTTAAATTCCCATGGCCAAGGACATCTATTGAAGTACTGGCCGGAATTAAACGAAAAAGAGCGGGACCAGTTAATCAGTGATTTAAAAAAAATCGACTTTGCTGAAGTGAACGATTTATTTAGGCGCGCGAACGATACAGCTAAAGTTATAACAGAAAAAGTTGAAGATTTAAAACCAATTCCTGACTCTCATTATGAAGCTGTTCCTAATTTGAGCAATGAAAAAATTGAAGAATATGAAAGTATTGGTTTAAAAGAAATTAGTGATGGGAAAGTGGGTGTTTTACTGCTTGCTGGAGGACAGGCAACCAGGCTTGGATTCGGTCACCCAAAAGGTATGTACGATGTTGGATTACCATCAAGGAAGACTCTATTCCAAATCCAGGCTGAAAGGATTGTGCGGGTGCAGCAAATGGCTGCTGAGAAGTACGGAAAGGAAGGAAAGATTACCTGGTACATAATGACTTCGGAGCATACGAAGGGACCAACCTCTGACTACTTCAGGAGTCATTCCTACTTCGGTTTAAACGAGGAGGACATTGTCTACTTCGATCAAGGACGGCTACCCTGCTTTGATTTTGAAGGGAAAATATTCCTGGATGAGAAACACCATGTTTCTTCAGCACCTGATGGAAATGGAGGACTTTACCGAGCACTTAAAGCTGAGGGTGTATTAGCAGACATCGCAAAACGTGGTGTGGAGCACTTACATGCCCATTCGGTTGACAATATTCTTATTAAAGTTGCGGATCCAGTTTTTATTGGCTACTGCAAGAGTAAGAATGCGGATTGTGCGGCCAAAGTGGTTCAGAAATCAAGTCCGAGTGAAGCCGTTGGTGTTGTGTGCCGAGTAAATGGACATTACAAGGTTGTGGAGTACTCAGAGTTAACCGATGAGGCTGCAGAAAGCCGTACCGCTGACGGTAGACTGACATTCTCTGCCGGAAACATCTGTAACCATTACTTCTCTTCCGCATTCTTGACAAAAATCTGCAACTTTGAATCTAAACTGAAACTCCATGTTGCCAAGAAGAAGATTCCTTATGTAGACCATGAAGGCATCCGTCAAAAGCCAACGGATCCAAATGGAATCAAAATGGAGAAGTTCATCTTTGATGTTTTCGAGTTTGCCGAGAACTTTATTTGTTTGGAAGTAGCGAGAGACGTGGAATTCTCTGCGCTGAAGAACGCAGATGCTGCGAAGAAAGACTGCCCATCCACCGCTAGGGAGGATTTATTAAGACTACACCGAAAATATGTTAAAGAAGCTGGTGGAATTGTCGAAGACCACATTGAAGTGGAGATTTCACCGCTCCTCTCGTATGGAGGAGAGAATCTTGAAGATTTGGTTAACGGAGAAGTGTTCACTATCAGTCCGTACCACCTTAAGAGTATGCAAGAAGCTGCCTTGAATGGGAATGGAGTCAACGGAACAAATGGTACTAATGGAACAAACGGGAACCACTAAGATAGTGACAATAAAGGTATTGGTTGTTAAAGTTTTATAAATTTTACAAAATTATTGAAAAAAAACTCTGGTCATAGAAAAGTGGACTAGTGTTGTTTATTCGGACTTTTAAATGCAAAAAGAAGGTGAAGTTTTTTTTATCATGTAGGTACATATTTGTTTGCATTGAAAATTTTTTTTTGTTATTTTTTAAATTCTCTATGGAAAGGACTAAGTGATGTGAAATTTAAGTCATTATTGGTTAAGAAATATAATTACATTAAATATTTTACAATTTGCTAGCAATTAAAGCAATAATTAGCTTATTACGCATTATTTGTAATTAGTTTTATGCAACTAATGCAACTCATTAAGTAAAATGTTATTGCCGGTTTTCATTAATATTAAGCAACTCCTAACTATACATATACTGTAGCCACTGTAGGTACTGCTCTGCCTAACCCATTGGGAAATACCTACTGACGTGTTGTCAAAAAGCTTAGCTTTTTTGAAGTTGTCAAAATTGACAATAATAATTAATTTATGGCGGTAGTATGTCGATCAATATAAGGTAAACGAGGAAAAAATTACTTCAAAAACTTTTTCGCGTGTTTATCTATTGTTTCACGGAAAAATTCTGATATTATTCTATTTTTAAAATTTGAAATGTGAAATTTGTAACCTTGGATGTCTAAATTGACCGAACTAAAATTTGAAATTAGTTCGGTCAATTTAGACATCCAAGGTTACATTAATTTCCACCCAGCTGAAAATTGGTAGGATTGTTCAAAACACCATTAAAAATGATATGTGAAAAGTCCTCAACGATCCGACACCTAGAAAAAAAAAACTCGAAAACTATTAAAACTATTTTTACAACATCTACGACTGGCAAAAGCTATATTTACAACGTTCCCGTGGTACAATATACGACCAAAACGCGAGCAAACCCGCAAGCAATACCTACCTAGTCGATTATAACATCACTGACTTGGCTTTCGCGCCACAATTTCGCTTTTTTTCAAGGTCGTTGTAAGCGAATCTTGTTTTGAAGTTTTTGAACCTGTTTTCATGCTGACCCCCTTTTGTTGAGGCGAGATAGTATTACGTTCTCACATAATATGCCGAAATAATCAGTTTTGAATATTTGTTTAAAAAACTTGTGAATAATAAATACATATTGTTAGATCGCTAGAGATAAATTTATATCTTTTGATTTTTATCAGAGATTTTGTTTTGATGGATTTAAAAGATATTGAAACTAAAAGTTAGTTGGTTGTTTTGTTGAGTTCTACGAACCAAGAAAAACTGCAATTTGAAGCGCTTTTACGCGCTGCTTTTATTTGCAACTTGCATTTGGTTTTAGCACTACCAGCGCCCTAGGCGATATTTTTCTACGGCGCCTGCTAACTGAAATTTAAACCCATACGAATAAAATCGCGAAATCAGAATGAGTCAAAAATCAACATTAAGTATAATTACCAGCGTGCCTGAGAGATATTTCTCGACGACATGTAAAGCCAAGTCAGAGACCAAATGGGCGGCATAAAAACTCTGCCACCAGCCCCGTAGCATGGCGATTCTATCTCTATTCTACCAAGAATAGACAAAGATTTTTCCATACAATTTGACATGAAACCTTGCTACAATATGTCATTTACTCGATTCTTCCGTCGACAAAACCCGTTTCTTCGGTGGTCATGCTAAGCCGGCAGGTTAGGTTAGCCACACCACGGTAATATTATCATACAGTAGTTTGACTTCATACAAACGGACGAAGCGCGAGCTATGCCTACGCGCCTCGATCAAGGGATGCGCCTGGGATGCAGACAGTCGCGACTGTGCCGCAGTGACGAGCGGACGGTGTGTTGTTTTTTAACAATAAATGCGCGATGTTTTCTCTAAAAATAAGACAAGTACATTTAATTTACATTTTTTGTGTTGTTTTTGGTTTTATGAATTCGTTAATAACGTATCCAGAGATAACTTTTTTTTAATTAAGTACCTGGAAACTTTGAAAGATAAGACTATAAAATATTTTCACTTACTAGTAGGTAGGCTTATAATGTGTGTCTTTTTAATGGATAAGTATTTCTTTATATGTCCCGAAAAAAACATGGTTTTTTAATTAAATCTATCAATCAAAAAACAACATCATCACTTTCCATCAGGTGAGATAGTGGTCAAACGCAAACCTATCAATAATAAAAAAAAAAAAAAAACACGCATGTTTATTGAACACTTTCTATTCAATTCACAAAGTATTTTATTTGTTTTAAAAAGTATATTTACGATCACAAAACTAAATGGGAACACAAAGTAGGCACATGTAATTAAAATACTGGAGGCGGGCAGCCCTTACGCATGTTTACGTACCGCGCGGCTGTAGGCATTTATTTCAAGGACACGGCCGAGTCACACTACTGTACATATTTATACTGTGGCCACACGATAAAAAAAGAAAAAACTGGCCAAGTGCAAGTCGGTCTAGCACATGAACGGTTCCGTACCATTGTAGTAGATATTGAGAGATTTTCCATGTTATTTTAGCACCATAGACTTGACCACTTCTTAGAGGTTTTCTTGTAATCTATAAGTGTTAAACTAATTTCTTTTCGGAGATCAGGGGGGGGGGGGGGAATTATCGAGCAGACAGACACACGAGTAATCCTATAAGGGTTCCGTTTTTTTTCATTTTGAGGTACGGAACTTAAAAGAACAGAATAATATAATTAACTCATATTACTCCGTTGATCTCTGATACACACGGCAATAGATTTTTATTTAATTAGATTTCGCACTAACATTTTCGTGTGTTATCTACATATGAAATACTAAATACTGTCGATTAATTATATTTTTGTCGCGCAAAACATCTATCTACTCTGTGTATAGTTAACGAAAATATAAGTTTTACGATTATATTGCTAAACTGCCAATTCGACGAAAAAAACTATTGTTTTGCTTCTACTGCCAAAATTCACTAATTTTTAACCGACTTCTAAAAAGGAGAAGGTTCTCAATTCTGTTTGCATGTCAATTCAAGGAAAATAATTGTGCAGCAGTTTAAACGAAATCATCACAATAATTATGTTTTGATATCAAATGATGTAATTGTAATTTAATCTCGCCAAGTCTAGCAACTAAAATAAGTATAAAAGGCAGCGAGTTCAAAATTTTAGGGAACAATTTATTTAGTGTAATATACTGCGTGCTAAGCGCAAAAGCGGTATCTTCTGAAAAAATAAATGTAAAGTACATTTTATTAGCATCCAATAGGTACCCTAAAAAATACGCATCTAATGACCTAAGCCAAATAGCAGTATCTATTTCAAAACAAAACTTGAAAAAAGCAAAGTCATGTTTTGTAAATTATACCTACATAATTTACAAAACTTGAATTTTCTCGAAACTGGCTTTCTTTGAGATACCGCTTTTGCACTTAGCACAGCAGTATAATTGTTTTAAACAGCCTATGCTGATAGCTTAATAACTGTGAAATCACACCTGCACGCACAGATCAGCACTTTAGCGTATCTCTGTCTCATTCTATCACGTAAAGGCGTCATTTGGTAGAGCGAGAGGTCCGATCACAATCAGGGAAAAAAGATGCAAGAAAACTAATCAGTGCGTGCAAATGTGATCTCATCCTAAAATAATGTAAAAAATGTAGCCAATGTATAATATATTATTAAATAAAGTAGGGTAGTCTGAGTCTAGAAGGCCTAGAATTAAATTAAAATAGCAATATTATCTTTATTTACAAAAACATATGTTATTTTGAAAGTACTATAATTATTTTGTTTTCAATTAATTGATTTTAAATTTATATTTTTTACTTTTTTGTTTGAAATGAATTGGATTGATATATAATTTACTGTTATCTATATACAATAATAGATATAATTGAGTTTATTCTGTAAAAAAAATCTCATGTGTTAGCATTCCTTTTTTATGTTTTTCATATAGGAAAGATCGAAGTTCAGAGCGTAAATATTTAGGATATTAAAAAAAATTCCGACTAAAACAATCATTACCTCGTCGGCTTAGTGGTTGCAAGCGCTACTGCTGAGAATGAAGTTCTGGACTTGATTCCCGGGTCGGGCAAAGTGTTATTGGGTTTTTCAGTTAGAGCCACGATAAGTATATTTGTACCCAGTTTATGATTATATAAGGTCCCACTAAAATAGGTGGACAAATTTTAACACAGCGTTCAGTACGTCTAACCAAAGATATTCTAAACAAAAAAACATTAAATAAACTGTTTTTTTTTTACTTAAAATAATAAATTGCCGGCACTCTAGAACAAACTCATCCTTTATAAGTACGTACTTAAATGCGTTTTTCTTATTATTTTTTTTACCATCGTCCTTATTTTGGTGGTCTGAATGATTTCTGAAATTTTGTCCACCTATTTTAATGGGATCTTAAATTACATGGGACTTAAACTTATCTGATGAAATGTGGGTGTACTATTAGGTACACCTTTGCCTAACCCTTCTGGGATTATAGGCGTCATGTTATGTTAGTCGGAAGAATTTTTATTATTTATTACACTCTTGTATTATATTGTGTACTTAAAAATCTTTTAGTCGTAATAAAATAAATGAGATTTAATTATATATTACATCTATTATAATTATTATCGTTCCTTTTAATGATAAAAATTATTAAAGTACCTTTTTTAAACAATGTTTGTCTTTTTATTAATCATCTCAAAATGAATACTGTAATGTACCTAACCAAGGTTTTGTAACAATATTCTGACTTATAGAGTGTCCATGGAGTTTCTTGCACATTCTTCTTCATAAAGATCTATGCTAAGGAATGGGTAACTAGGTACTTACAGTACATTCGCAGTTATTATGCCTTGTGGCTGTGACTGTAGCTTCTTTTTGTTTTGTTTCGACTATTCAAAAGTGCCTGTAACTGGGCTACTACCTACTTGAAATAAATGATTAGAATGTCGAAAAAAAAAAAAAACAAAGATCAAAATCTTCCTAGATTTCAGGTCAGGCTCAGGTTGTAAAGTATGTAGTATTGATTAAAATATGATTCGCGACCGTAATACGCATGTGTATTACCAGAAATATAATCATAATAAAAATCATCAATACAACTTCCTCAATTTTATAATTTTATATGACTACGGAACCCCAAAACATACAGACCACAAAACAAAATTCCAAATTCAAAATTAGCATTACAAACTTATCAATTGCAATTTCAAAATGGCGCAACCTGTGTTTTCGTAATACTTGTCAGTGGTTTGAGTCGGGTTAAGAAACTTGTTTAGCAGGTTTTGTAATAAATACATTACGATCACGGCCCGAATGTCAACATGCAAGACTTTAATAAATTGTCTAAGTTCGAAAGGTTAGATTTTAAAGTTCAAACAATCATTGAAGCGACTGGCGGGAAATTAATTCTTTGGTAAACGCCGCTTCATCATCTGCCATTTTTTTTGGTGGGTGGGAAATGATCAAATGACTCCTCAAAGGAAGGGAGTGTCAGACTTCTACTGACTAAAAACCACACATGTTCCTTCTTAGCCATTTGTGTCCGAGGGCGCGGTAGGTATCTCTTTCGAACAACCCGCATCATTTGTCGGGCCTTTTCCCAATTATGTTGAGGTCGCTTTTCAGTCTAACCGGATGCAGCTGAATATCAGTCATGGAGCGACTGCTCTGACCTCCACAACCCAGTTAGTGCTGGGTAGCTATTAAGATACCCAAAGGAGGGGCGACAGGCGGCAGATGTGGACGTCCCATTTCCATTTTAATTTGGCGGCTGTCTTACAAGCGTCTGTGATTTGGGTCTTGGATCGAAGATCGAAAAAAAAAACATAATAGTATCAAAAAGCGGTCGTTATGGGAGTCGTTCGCACTTGGACTTCTGTGATGTAAAAGTTGGTTGAAACTGCGATTTTTGGAAACTCATTCCCGGCTCGCTAACAAGTTGCCAGGGGAAAACCCTATAGGATTATACATAGTTATTCCCGCGACCCAAAACTTGCGCGGAGGGGGCTCCGGACAGGTATTTTAAGAGGAAACGGTGCCTCCTCTCATGTGTGGATTGTGACTACCGCGGTGGTTTTAGTGAGTAAAAATCCCACACTTCCCGATCTTGATTCCCAAAGACCGGCCGCTTTTTGAAGGTATCCCCCGACAACAACAAAAAAAAAATAGGTTATACCCGTGAAAGCTTTAAAGAAAATATTGTGAGTGCAATGCAAACGCTTATCTTTCGTTTGCACTGGCTTATCAGTCTACTTAGGTACCTACTCATGGTAATGCATTAATCGTTAACCAAATTGGTTAAGGCAAGCAAATTATAAGTAAATAGTAATTATCACAGAACAGATAAAAGAGGTGTAATTATCAATTTGTCATGCTCTAAGCAAGTAATCTTTTTTTTGGGAGGTTGGGAAATCATCAAATGTCCTCCTCCCGCTTTAAACTCAAACTCAAATATTTTATTTCAATTAAGCCATTACAGGCACTTTTGAATGTCAGAAGGACGGAAGAAGAACGAAACTACGAGTGCAATACGTCATTCCGAAAGTCACCACGCCGAGCCACACGCCACCGAATGCCCGCAACAACGAACACTGCGAGCAGGAAAGCACGCAGCGACGCAAACCGCAACAACGAATCCTCGAGACCCCGAATCACGGAACAACGAATGCACGCCGCAACGTGCAACCGCCACCCCGCGACCCGGAACCCCGCACATCCGCCGCCACGGCACACGCCGCCGCGCGCCCCCTCACCCACAGCACTCGCCGCCGGTAACATCCGGCGCCGCGCAGCCCGACGCAGCAACTCCCGAAACGACGTATTGCACTCCTACGCTACAGTCACAATCACAAGGCATAATAACTTGTGAAAGTACTCTTTGTACAGCGGTAGGGAGTGACAGACGTCTATTGACTAAAAACCACCCATGTTCCTTCTTAGCCCTTTGTGTCGAGGCCGCGGTATCTCTTTCGAACAACCCGCAGCCCCGACGGGAAGTAGGTAAGTAGTGACCCCGTATTCACAAACGTTTCAATTCCATTTCGATTCGGAAAGTCATAATGTCTTCTCACTCACTCCCGTAATGCCAATCGAATCGGAATCAAATCGAATTGAAGCAAAGGTCTGTCGGGGCTGTGGGACTTGTCGAAAAAGATAGCGCGGTCCCAAAACACAAAGGGCAAAGAAGGAACATAGACCGTGGGTTTTATTCAGTAGGACTCTGACTCGCTTCCGCTCCACCTAGAGTTGACCCCTCCCGAGTTCCTATCCCAAAAAAAAAGATTAAGGAGGTAGGGACATCTTTCTCTTTCTTTCAACCTGCAGTCAGGGGTAAAAAGAAAATAAAACGACGTAGAACGTGGTAGAACCCTTTTTACCCGACTTCGGCGAAGCACAAAAGGAGCGTTATTTCTTTTTTTGGTTGGCGGTGCGGCAGGGTTGACCAAAACCCAACCATGTTCTTTCTTAGTCCTTTGTGTTCCGGAACCGTGGTATCTCTTTCAAACAGTTCCGCAGCCCCGGACGTATAGAACCCTGAATAATATTATTTTCATCATCATCATCATCAGCCTATAATGTTCCCACGTGCGGGACTCAGGCCTCCTCTCTAGGAGAGGGATGGGCTATAATTCACCACGCGGGCCCAGTGTGGGTTGGATTATTTTATTTTCATAGAAGGTCATAAATTAACATGCTCTCATTGGTTATCCTACGCCTTCTTAATTACTTGAAACAATTGTGTAAATATCTACAGTGACAGTCTATACTTATATGCAATTTGAGTTGTTACATCAAAATGCCTGGCCTGTAAGTTATATTGCGTGTCTGTAACAGTCTGAGACCTATTAGAACATCTTGGCTAAATATGACAAGAAAGCAAGAAAGCAAGAAATATTTATTTGTTGCAGGGACATGACGTGCAAACAAAATGACATAAGATAAATAAACAATACCACGCACCGCCAGTGGGGAACCATGGGGAACCCACCCCACAGCGTGTGACTTTTAGCCGACTTCCAAAAAGAAGGAGGTTCTCAATTCGATTGGTATTTTTAGGGTTCCATACCTAAAGGGTAAAAATAGAACCCTATTACTAAGACTTCGCTGTCCGTCTGTCTGTCCGTCCGTCTGTCCGTCCGTCCGTCAGTCTATCCGTCCTTCTGTCTGTCACCAGGCTGTATCTCAAGAACCGCGATAGCTAGATAGGTAGTTGTTTCACAAATTATGTAAGTATTTCTGATTACTGAAACAAATAGGTAATCTAATCTCTACACCACCCTTGGTTGACTGGTAGAGAATGCCTAAGGCATTAAGTCCGCCTTTGTACCTTTTTTTGTGTGTGAGAAGTTTAAATAAATAAATAAATAGGTACCTACTAAAAATAAAATTAATATTCAAGGGCGGCTCTCATACAACAAACGTGTTTTTTTTGCACACCGATACATAAGTAGTTGACGGCTCCTTGAAGGGTTCGTTTGTAACACCTTTTACCTACTTGGATAATATTAAAATAATGTTCTCACAACAAAGAACATTCCTAAAGCTTGAAAAAAATTAAGACAAATCACAAGTATGTCTACAAGTTAATAAATATTTTCAATATCAAACCAAACAGGTTTACCTAAGCGACAACCCGTCGGTCGCGGGGCTAAATTAAAGCATTCGACCTTCTTTGTTCCTTTCACTTTCTGCTATATGCTTAGCTAACTCAAGTAAATGTAGTAATGTACCAAGAGTTTACAGTTCACCGGGTTTGTTTGATAATAACATAACTTCAAGCCTGTAATACCCGACGGGGGAGCCAGAAGTGGCTGCGGGCTGGTTATTCGAGATACCTCGGCCCCGGACACAAAGGGCTAAGACGGAACATGAACGTGTAGTGTATTTATGGTCCCATTAAAATAGGTGGACAAATTTTAAGACAGCGTTCAGTACGTCTAACCAAACATATCCAAGATATATTGGGTAACTAACACTTTTGGTGTAGGTATTTTCGCTACCTGTTTTATTTTCTTGTAGTTTTTTACTGATGCGTTTCTCTAATTTTCTTTTTTTACCATTGTCCTTATTTTGGTGGTCTGAATGATTTCTAAAAGGTTGTCCACCTATTTTAATGAGACCTTAATATCTATTTAATCGATATGTAAACACTGTCTCACAGCCACAAGTGGTCAGGGCCCCGAGTCTGCTATTCAATCGTGTCAGAATGGTCGATCATTGATCTCATAATGGTTGATTTACGACAAGCCAAAAAATACCTTATGCCTGTCGACTTAAGGTACTTTTTGGCTTGTCGTAAATCAACCATTATGAGATCAATGATCGACCATTCTGACACTATTGAATAGCAGACTCGGGGCCCTGGTAAGCTGTCACTAATGACATCTGTCAGTTACATGATGGCGGCAAGTTGCCAGGGGAACTCCCTAGGGCCTAGAGATTATGTGTTCTGTGGAGGGGAAGCGACCTTCTTGGTGGTCTTGTGTGAGCCTGTGATATAGTAGTAAACAGTGTTATCAACCTATTATGTCTACTACAAGTGGATACTACAGGTGGTTTTTTTTTAGTCAGTAGAAGTTTGACATTCTCTTCCGCTCCACCTAGAGCGGGAGGAGTCATTTGATGATTTCCCACCCTCTCAAAATGGTTAGGCTGAGGTGTATTAGTACACCCACATTTCGCCAGAACTATGTTTAAAAAAACCGGCCAAGAGCGTGTCGGGCCACGCTCAGTGTAGGGTTCCGTAGTAATAATTCTTTTTTTGTTTGAAATACGGGCCAATGAAACTTGACCTCTGGATTGTATAGGCGCTCATACGATTCAGGGACCAAATTATATTGGTTAACTGCAGTTTCCATCTGTTGTTTCCATCCAAGTTCAAAATAATTTTCCTAGAAAGTCCTTATAAAGTTCTACTTTTCAGATTTTTTTCGTATTTTCTAAACTTATGGTTCAAAAGTTAAAGGGGGGGGGACGCTTTGTTTTTTACTTTTGGAGCGATTATTTCCGAAATTATTGACATTATCAAAAAATGATTTTAGTAAACCCCTATTCATTTTTAAATACCTTTCCAACAATATATCACACGTTAGGGTTAAAATTAAAAAAAAAATCACTTCCCACTTTACATATAGGGGGGCTTCCCTAATAAAACATTTTTTTCCAATTTTTATTTTAGCACTTTGTCGGCGTGATTGATACACATATTGGTACCAAATTTCAGCTTTCTAGTGCTAACGGTCACAGAGATTAAGCGAGGACAGACAGACAGACAGACATGGCGAAACTATAAGGGTTCCTAGTTGACTACGGAACCCTAAAAAGTAATATGATAATCTCACATATAAAAAACCGGCCAAGAGCGTGTCGGGCCACGCTCAGTGTAGGGTTCCGTAGTAATAATTCTTTTTTTGTTTGAAATACGGGCCAATGAAACTTGACCTCTGGATTGTATAGGCGCTCATACGATTCAGGGACCAAATTATATTGGTTAACTGCAGTTTCCATCTGTTGTTTCCATCCAAGTTCAAAATAATTTTCCTAGAAAGTCCTTATAAAGTTCTACTTTTCAGATTTTTTTCGTATTTTCTAAACTTATGGTTCAAAAGTTAGAGGGGGGGGGACGCTTTGTTTTTTACTTTTGGAGCGATTATTTCCGAAATTATTGACATTATCAAAAAATGATTTTAGTAAACCCCTATTCATTTTTAAATACCTTTCCAACAATATATCACACGTTAGGGTTAAAATTAAAAAAAAAATCACTTCCCACTTTACATATAGGGGGGCTACCCTAATAAAACATTTTTTTCCAATTTTTATTTTAGCACTTTGTCGGCGTGATTGATACACATATTGGTACCAAATTTCAGCTTTCTAGTGCTAACGGTCACAGAGATTAAGCGAGGACGGACAGACGGACAGACAGACAGACAGACAGACAGACATGGCGAAACTATAATAATAATAATAATCATTTTATTTCAGGCAACTAAGGCCCATGCATAAAATACACACAATAATATAAAACAAAAATAACAAACTAATACATATAAAACAGTAAACTATAGGTAAAACTTTAACTAAACACTTAATGTCGGCGTCGTGTTTCGCTGCGAGGTGTCGCGTAACCGTCCTCGGAAACGACGGAAAACAACACCTTTTGGCCAAAAGTCTTCCTGCAAACAGGTCTGGAGATGTTGGGTTGGAACACGTACCACAAATGACTTAAAGTTGATGTTGTGGTGCGATTCCAACCTTTCGACCCTCAAAGTCCAATTGGTCTTCACTTTCATGTACTGCACCACTTCCTCAATCTTTGTGGTGTGATGCAGACGCGAAATATACAGCTGCGTCGTAGGCACAGCAGGGCGCAGCAGCATGTTGGGCCCAGTCGGTGCGGTACCGCACAAGTTCCGGGAACAGGGCTTCTTCTTCTTCCTCTTCACCACTTTAGTGAAGCCCTCGTCATCAACTTGGCCCGCACTTGGCATGCTGTTATTGACCACAGGCGGGGCAGGCTGAGTACCCTTTTTTCCCCCAACATTGGCTTGTCGCTTATGTTGCGACGCATCCAATTTGCCTTTATTGACAATAGTAGAGTAGGCATGTCTTGGGGTCGACGTACCTACGTGTGACGTTTCCGCTGCCGGTGTTGTGGCGCGGGAGGCGGTGGCGGGCGGCGCTTGCTCAGCATTATCAGCAGCTTGTGACGCACTAGTGTTCGCCGATTCAAAACTGCCGACAGATGCACTTTGCGCCGCTCGACGTGTGTTCACCTTAGAGGCCTCAGGTGACCCAGTTACTAAGCCAACGTTGCGCAATAATTCTATTTCTGCACGTAGCTCAGCGTTGGTTTTTTCTGAAACCTCCATTCTGGACTGCATCTTGGTCACCTCCACTTTCAGGGTAGTGATGTCCTTTAGCAGCCTCGTAACATCGACGTGATCGAACGTGACGGGGGGCAGTTTACTTAACTCCTTCGCCACGAAATCTGGCACGTCGTCCGGGTCAGTCCTCTTCAACATATCAATGACATCTTGAAGGCTCTTCTCAGTTCCATCCCTACGGCGAGACGGCATCTGGTCCAACTTTCCAAGTGACTGGAACAGTAGCAGTTTCCCACTGCTGATGTCGTCCTCCTTGAAATTGGTCCGGCATATCTGCAGGATGCTCACCTCGTCCATGTAGTCAATAGCATGGACTAGGAAAGCCAGCAATTCATTCACTATGAGTGGTTTAGAACCCATAGTGATTACGGGCAGCGGCTATGGCCGCGCAACTCGTGAATAAAATTCGTGCCGTGCACAGTGGAAACACGTCCGTGTTCGAGCGCGCATCGCACTGCACTGCACTATAAGGGTTCCTAGTTGACTACGGAACCCTAAAAAGGAGAACTGACTGACTGACATAATAATATCAACGTACAGCCGAAAGTACTGGGGATAGGAATGTGAAATTTTGCACACGGCTTCCTATTATAATGTAGGGGAGCACTAAGAAGGGGTTTTTGGAAATTTAACCTAAAAGGGGGATGAAAGTTTGTATGGAAAATCGTCACTTTTGTAGTTGAACCGACATCCACGCGGGCGAAGCCGTGGGCAAAGTGCTAGTATCCTATATTTATATGGTCCCATTAAAATAGGTGGACTTTAACACAGCGTTCAGTAGGTCTAACCAAAGATATCCAAACAAAAAAAAAAACATTAAATACACTGTTTTTTTTTACTTAAAATAATAAATTGCCGGCACTCTAGAACAAACTCATCCTATAAATAAGAGTAGGTACCTACTTAAGGACGCATTCCCGATTGATAAGTCAAATCATTACTTTTTTAAACAAAAGTATGTTTATTAAATACAATGCTTTGTATTTTTAAAATGTTTTTGCTGCTTATTGTAGATAGATGTGCAAGGTACAATTCTTAACTATAAATATAATTTTAGATATGTCCAGTTTCTCAATAAATGTACCGAAGTAAATTAACACTTCGGTACATTTATTGAGAAACTGGACATATCTAAAATTATATTTATAGTTAAGAATTGTACCTTGCACATCTATCTACAATAAGCAGCAAAAACATTTTAAAAATACAAAGCATTGTATTTAATAAACATACTTTTGTTTAAAAAAGTAATGATTTGACTTATCAATCGGGAATGCGTCCTTAAATGCGTTTTGTCTTATTATTTTTTACCATCGTCCTTATAATGGTGGTCTGAATAATTTCTGAAATTTTATCCACCTATTATCCTATACGAGCCTGTTGCTATCAACGGAGCACAAATCCAGACAAGAAAAAAAAAAAAAAAGGCACCAATGCTCGGCACCCAGCAGTCGCGCTTTTTTTTTTAGGGGCAAGCCCGCCACACTATTCCCAAACCACTGTAACTCCTGTTAGCCAGAATCAACAGTGGCGACCACAAGAAAAGCGCCGAGACAATGAAGCTCAAAGAAGTCCCAGAGAAACGATTTAACTGTCTTGGATCCCGCAACGAAATTAATCAGAAAAGAATAGCGGAGGAGTAGGAAAAAACATAATTTCCAGCAGTCGCGTTTGCAACTAATGAGGCAGTGCTCGCCACTGTTGATTTCTTCAGGTTGGAGTGGTTTGGGATTTTGGGAATAGTGTGGCGGGCTTCTCCCACAAATAAAAATACTACCTATAAGTATTTTATGTAACCCGTGTACAAGAAATACAGCCATAGGTAAACGCTAGGCCATTATTTTCTCTTTACAAAGAAACGCGTAGATTTACGCTTTACGTACATGTATACTACAACCCATCAAGCTCTACTAAACCAGTTTATGTGAATATATCATTGTACGGGAAACCTATACAAAGCAAGGCCATCATGCTATACTGGTTTAAATAGCGCTGCAATAAGTCACTGCATAACTTTAGGGTCAGTGCCCTAGGCGCAAAGGTTGAGTGGGATTCTAAACACGTATGGCCAATATGGCTGTATGTTACCAACGAGGTATGGCCAATATTGTACAATCATTAGCACTATTTTACACGTAGCCAAATTCAAGCACTATTTTCTTGTGAAACATTTATTTAGCTTGATAGCTTCATGTTTCGTAATAGTATAAGCACAGATTAGTATAAGTTCAAACCGAACCGTCCTTACTAACAGCTAACAGTAAGGGCTCCCACACATAAACACGATACGACGCGGCGACGTCGCGTCGTACAACGATGCGGCGTCGTTTCACGATACGACGATGTCGCGTCGTGGAAATCTACGATGAGCAATTGAGCATCGTAAAAAAACACGACATCGTAACGTAATGTGCCACGCACGATACACGGCACGATGCCGTCGATACAGTGGAGTGGTGTTTTAGTTCATTCCGAAAAATGGACCACTCTAGACGCATTCTGAAAATAATATTTAAATGTTTTTTCAATACACTTCCTCGAAAACTAGCTCTTATTGCACTACGATTAGGTTCGACATGCATCATATTTCGCACGCGTGCGGTAATAAGAATACAGCGTGCTGTAATATTATTACCGCACGCTGTAATCATAGAGCAGCGGTAATTCGATTAAAACTTATGAAATTAAAAAAAAAACACCACTGACTATTATAGAGCAGGCGTGTTTTTTTTTAATCTCGCCATTTTGATCTGCGTCTTTACAGCGTAAATATTTTTTGAATATTTAAATTGTGTTTGTAAAAAGAATACTACTAATAAACGTAAATATTTTAAACAATTATTTACTTTTATGAACAAGTAAGCATTTTTTTGTGTTCTTAATTAAAAAATATTTAAATTTTATATTTTTCCTGTGAGGCTGTTTGGCGGCTTTATACCTTTGCTTCTTTTTCAACCTGGCGAAATCAAACCGCGGAAAAAAAGTAAATTAAATCATAGTCTCATCAAATTTGTTGACAAAAACACATAACGTTTTTAGTTAATTTCTTCGAAAGTGTATTGAAAAACGTCGTTTGATACACGTGGGAATTTGTTATTGCATTTCTCGACCCCATGAACACCCTCGCCATACGGCTCGGGTGTTCAATCTGCCTCGAATGCAATAACAAACTTTCCGCACTTGTATCAAAATGTACTATTGAAATTAGAACCCAAATAAATGTTAATTTGTTCAGTTAAAGTAACAAGACTACTGCGCAGGATTGCATCGTGAGTTTCTAACGTCACGACGTCGTATCGTGCATCGACACGTTACGACGTCGTGTCGTAGATTTCCACGACGCGACGTCGTATCGTGAAACGACGCCACATCGTTGTACGACGCGACGTCGTATCGTGTTTATGTGTGGGAGCTGGGAGCCCTAAGTCGTGGGTTCGAACAAGGCAGGCGCAATACTTTGTTAAAGTAATTTATTTAACCACCACCGCTCTCAAAACGGTGAAGGATAACATCGTGAGGAAACCGGCATGTCTTAGAACCAAAAAAGTCATGTGACATCACACGCGTAGTGGATAGCCCATCCCTCTCCCAGAGAGGAGCTGCCTGCCTAGTCCCTGCAGTGGGAACATTATAGGCTGATGATGAGTTCGAAAATGCTATATCCGTAGCGGCATAAGATAACAATCAATATAATTATGTATAGGTACGTAACTACGTACAGTAGGAGAAAATCTCTTATATATCTGCGTGTGTAACATAATTATTGCTGGTGACTACTCGTGAGTGTACACACATTATGCTACCAACATACAGGACCAATGTTGGACACTACAATCAGTACCGTCTTTACCATAAGGGCACAAGGGGCCAGTGCCCAGGGCCCCCATCCTCAGAGGGCCCCGAAGGGCCGACAATTTCTCTCACTTTAATATTTAATAAAATCTCACTTTAATATTTAATAAAATTTAATCTCAAAAAACTCATTACACTTTTCTCAATGCCCGAATATCGATTATTTTCAGATTTATTCGAATCAATATATTTATATGAATTTGAGTGACTCAAGCCTACAGGGTCTCGGTTGTGTGCGGTATATAGACACGGTAGCTTCTTGCTTAATTTAAACTTAGTGCGCTTTTTGGCTGTACTAAAGGGCTGTTTTTGGTCTGATATAACTTACCAGACATTTACTTGAGTTTATAAATTTTATAATCTAGAGTCTATAATGTCTATTTTCAAGTTACATATCATTTGATTTTTTATTCAGTTATTCAGTAATTTAAAAGTATTTCTGAACGCATCCTACCTAATTTACTAAGAACACCATCTAGCGATCATCCATGCAAACCGCTCCAATGCCAAATTCAAGCGACCATAAAAAATTTCGACTTTGTCTATGGTTGGGGCTTGGGGGAATCCCCGGATAAATTATGAAAAACTTTCAGTCGGAACTTTTTACCTAAAGTTATTACTTATTATATGATTTAACACTTATTTTCACAGAAGTGTCGTGATTTAATTTTGTTTAATGTAATTTGGGTAAAATTAATAGAACTATTGATTTGTTCGTTTAAATATTATTTCATTATGTCGAAAAGAATATATCTAAGTGGTTCACAAAAGAGAAAAAAAGTTTTAGCTCAAAAATAAATCACGGAAAAACTTCCAAAGCTTACGTCATTTTTTACGGTGGAAGAAACAAATAAGTCGGGGAGTTGTTCATCATCATCACCTCAAGATAAAAATACCTCTGAGAATAACCAGGAAAAAGAGGTTATTACGTGTAACGAAAATGACAAACATTGATTACCCATAATAAAGCAGATCACAGTAAAAAAATGTATTTCACTTTCTTTACATTCCAAAAGGGCCCCAAATTCTTGTGTGCCCAAGGGCCCCAGCACAGTCTAAGACGGCTCTGACTACAATATGCTGTAGTATGCGGTAATGCGGCAACAGCACTCTGTTCTGTCGGTCACTACCGAGGAGTTGGCAGATGGGTGAATTGCCCAAGCAAAAAAAATACACGGCAAACCTGAGAACGGTAGTGCAATGTGCTAATTTTTAATTTTATATATTTTTTCTAAACAGCGTAAGTACTTCTCTACCTTGACAAAAAAAATAATCGATTTCTACCCATTAATATACGAAAAAAAAAATTACAAAGTGTTATTCTATCATCACAGTGGCCTGTCCTGAACCCAATTCCGCTCATAAAATACCTTCCCCTGCAAATACATTCGTAATATGGATTTAAATCGATTTTGTAATCATTAAATTATAATACATTCGATCAAATAAAACTATTTTTGTTTGTTTATCTTCTTTCTCATGGATTTGACAGGCAGTTAACTTTTGTATGGAAAAAAGTTATCATTTCAGAGGATAGTAAGTTTTAGTAGAATAGCCATGTCAACATTGCGTTGTTACGCCCCCCTCACCTTTCCTCACTTCGGATCAGTCCGGCTCAAGCTCTCGGCGCGAACGCACCGGTCCCAACGTCTTGCGGTTTCCCGCCAAAAAAGTAAGTTTATCATTTCAGTGATATGAGGACAAAATTAATTTCATTTCGGTGGCTGTTATTACTCGTGTTAGATTAGTATGCACAGTATATCATTTCGGTGGTAATTTTTATCATTTCGGTAGACACTTTTCATTTCAGTGGACTCTTAAAAATTCATCCTTAAATATATATGTAACTTTTGATGATATTTGATGTCCACTCACGCACAATGTTATAAAATAGGCTAAAGTTTTATTTGTCATTAAAAATATGTAGATAGCATTGAAATAAAAAAAATCCACCGAAATGACACATAAAAATCTCTTGTTGAAATTCACCCAGATATTGATGGCAATAGGCTCGCCTATTGACATAGCTGGCGAAATGTAGATATTAGATACACCTCTGCCTATAAACCATTTAGGGATTGCAGGCGTGATGTTATATGTGTGTGTGTGTGTAGGTACCTACTCTATGACCAGAAAATCAAAACATTTATTTCAAGTAGGCCAGGCACTTTTGAATAGTCGAATTAAACTAACTGCGGCACTCAGAGATATCCAACGATTACTCAAGCCGCCATCGCCACCCAGCAAAGGCCTGACTACTTTTGTATGAAACTGCCAAAAACCTTTACCAAGCGACGCACGGCCCAAGCAACCACTGAAGCTCTCCGAGTGCGGCAGTAAACTAACTACTAAACTAATGAAGCTAAATAAACTAAGCTAAGTACCTACAGTCCCAATCACAAGGCATAATAACTCGTGAGTGTACTGTAGTTGCCCATTCCAAAGCGTTGGTCTCATGAGAAGAATGGCAAGAAACTTCATGGACACTCTTTTAAAATCGTTTGGGTTTACAAAAATTCTTCCATTCTCCTCTATCAATATTAATCTATTATTGTCTCCTTTTTCTTTAATATCATCCCCTTCCTTTCAATCCATCAACATTTATATTATTCAATCAAAACAACAAAAGAGTTTCGTAAAAGCGTCGTAAATGCTGTCTCGATACATCGTGAATCGTGTTCGGAATTTTAAAGTTCATTCACAAAATGTCAAATGTCGCAGTGCGTTCTAAACCACTAATGTCATGGCCACTGCGGTCTAACGGCGGAATAAAAGAAAAAATTGGTTGCCTGTAAAGTCGGTTTACTGACGATAGTTGAACGTGACAACGATAAAAACATAAAATTCTTCATTCAGAAAATCATTTTAAATTTAAAAAATAAAAATACAACAAAATACTTGAATAAAATTTATTGTTTAAATTTCTACTCAATTGTTAAAATTAAAATTTTGATTTTATTATTTTAATAATATAATTAAATTTTTTCAATTAGTTACTCAATTATTTTAGCAAATTTAATTGTAATTTGTTATAAAAAAGTAATAATTTTAAATAATTCATTATAAGAATAAACAATGATTAAATTATTGTTTATAAATCTTACATTTAAAATTTGGAAACATTAAAATTTTCGTAAATCTAGTTTTTAAAAAGCCCGCCTCAATGTGTTTGATATAGGAGAAAATGTTCCCTTTGACGGATGGCCTGTCATTTCAGACACGTTGTTGTGATATGTGGAAGATTTAATATTTATGTTTTAATTTTTTTAAATCATAGCTACGCTCGATAATTATTTCGATTGAATAGTAAAGCCATCGATTTTTTACTCATCGTGAAATAGTTCTGTTAACTTATTGTTTTAATTTTGTCAATTATAGCATAACCTACAATCGCTGCACTAGCGGACCGATGCTATTCATTTTAATGATAAAAGCACGAATATTCGACAATGTATCACTGAATATATAATTAATATCGAAAGAATCATCGTTCATTTCCATTAGTTCGATTCATTAGTTCGATCGTCGAACTAGTGAGATTTTTTTTTCTCATCTGTTCGACCGTCGAACTAGTGAGAACTTTTTTTCTCATTTGTTCGACCGTCGAATTAATTAGATTTAATTCGTAATAGATAACACTGATACATGCAACGCATGTACTCCATGACGCACGCTCGCTTCGCTCGCATATTAAATAACACTAATATCTTCTGTCCCCGAAGTGCCGGGCCTCCGCCGGCCTCCTTCGTCGGCCTACGGCCCGGTGCCCATGCCGCCTATAAAGGATATTGTCGCGAAACGGTGATTCATCCACTTAGCGGACGACTAGCAACAGTCTATAATTTTGCGTTTTTTATTTTATTACGAAATTAGTAAAACATTTAAATGTAGTAGAACTATTTTTAAATCTAATTAATTCGACGGTCGAACAAATGAGAAAAAAAAAGTTCTCACTGGTTCGACGGTCGAACAGATGAGAAAAAAAAAAATTCTCACTAGTTCGACGATCGAACTAATGAATCGAACTAATTTAATGGGAATGAGCCAGAATCATTACCTTTATCGCTGTAATTATCGTTGCTTTAAACAATTGACACCACATTCACTTTTCACTGCACTTGATACTCGATCAAAACATGTAAATGTACTATAGCATAGCAGCTGTCTGCTGTCCACGCAGACGCATCGCTCACTCAAGTAGGAGAGAGACGGATGTCGAACGCTGCCAAACGCAAAGGCCGATTGTGCTTCTTTGTCGCTCGTTCCGCGCTCTCGCTTGCACTTCAAGCCTTACATGGAACGCCTCAGAGCGAGGTAACGCAGAGGTAACGCCTCAGAGGTAACGCCTCAGAGGTAATGCCTCAGAGGTAACGCCTCAGAGGTAACGCCTCAGAGGTAACGCCTCAGAGGTAACGCCTCATGAGTCATGTTTTTTCGTGCGTGCAGCCGGCTCTATCGAATTATAAGACGTTGTCACGTCAAAAAAAATTCTCACTAGTTCGACGATCGAACTAATGAATCGAACTAATTTAATGGGAATGAGCCAGAATCATTACCTTTATCGCTGTAATTATCGTTGCTTTAAACAATTGACACCACATTCACTTTTCACTGCACTTGATACTCGATCAAAACATGTAAATGTACTATAGCATAGCAGCTGTCTGCTGTCCACGCAGACGCATCGCTCACTCAAGTAGGAGAGAGACGGATGTCGAACGCTGCCAAACGCAAAGGCCGATTGTGCTTCTTTGTCGCTCGTTCCGCGCTCTCGCTTGCACTTCAAGCCTTACATGGAACGCCTCAGAGCGAGGTAACGCAGAGGTAACGCCTCAGAGGTAACGCCTCAGAGGTAACGCCTCAGAGGTAACGCCTCAGAGGTAATGCCTCAGAGGTAACGCCTCAGAGGTAACGCCTCAGAGGTAACGCCTCAGAGGTAACGCCTCAGAGGTAACGCCTCATGAGTCATGTTTTTTCGTGCGTGCAGCCGGCTCTATCGAATTATAAGACGTTGTCACGTCAAAAGGGATCTTCACATCATCATAATTATAAGCTTTTGCCAGCGGCTTCGCCCGCGTGGATGTCGGAAAATATAAAAAATTACGAGTTTTCATACAAACTTTCATCCCCTATTTAACTCCCTTAGGGGTTGAATTTCGAAAAATTCTTCCTTATTCCTTGTCTACATTATAAAGGGAACCTCTGTGCAAAATTTCAGCTTTCTAGGTCCAAGGGTTTGGGCTGGGCGTTCAGCCAGTGCGCCAACCGTGCTGTCAAAAAGCTGTGGGTGTCCTCAAATCCTTTTAAAGCAAAAAGTGCAGAGTAAAGTTACATACTCTTTGGTGCAGAGGGACATCAACATCATACTGCAAACGCATTTTTTTGCTTGTAAGAAATCATTAATTTGAAGGTGGTTGACCCAAACAACAAAGGAGTCACACAGCGAAGCGACCAACCAAACAAAATTGAATCATTTTCCACTTTCAATCCACGCTCCATTTACAACAAAGCACTAGTTATTTTCCATACCAATAAAACCAAACACCTTTACAAACACGACCGACCTCATTTGCAAACGTGTCATCCTTTAGTCTATGCTCTTTAAAAAATGTAACTTTCGCGCTCTTAAACCTAAATGTCAACGATAATGGCAGGAAATGTCAAGGTCAATTGACGGTCTTTTATTACCGACGGGTGACGATCGAATGCCGAGTAGAGACTACTTATAATATTTTATTGTCTTTTTAATTTGTTATTAATAATACTGTTATTTAACGTTTCCTGGTTACAGTTATTTTGAGATGAAGTTTAAGTTCCTGTTCCTTAAAAAATTGTCGGATAAATAAATAAATTATGCTTTTTTATTTGTAGTATTTAATATAATTATCATATAAATTCTTAACTAGAAGTAATCAAAGATCAATCATGTCAACATAGACCAAGGAGAAAATCAAACAAACTAAAGAACAGATTTTAATTAGGTATATACGAAAGTAACTTTGTCGGTACCTATGTCGTTCTAACTGTTTGCGACCTTATCACGCCTAAACGGCAGAACAGATTTCCGTGACAGGCACACCGGTAGCCAGATCCGGAATAGTAGCTAGGAAGGCCATACACAAGAGGTGTAAACGGATTCTTCACAAAACCGTCAACGCATTCTGTACGTCAAACTACGAGTAACTCTAGGCCAAAATTATTGTTGGGAATTAACTATCTTTTTTCGAGTGTAAAATCTTGTTTTATTGTGGGACTGAATGTAGCTGATGGATGCATGGAATAGTACGAGGATCGTAGAGGTATTTAAAGTAACTCCAAAATTTTTTTTTTTAGAAAAAACAGGTTTCCAGGTATTTATTTATTTAAATTAAGCACACCAACAGCACAATAACTTACAATTCAAATTAAATAACAACGAAAATTGACATTTCAGTAATCATATGTATGTATGCTCTAGATTCTAGAACAACAAAAAAAAAACAATCGCACTGAGAGGGACAACCAGCGCTGAGGCTGCGGAACTGTTCGATAGATATTCCGCGGCCCCGGAACAAAATGGGCTAAGAAGGAACATATGGGTGGGTTATAGCCAGTGGAAGTCTTACACAGTTACACTCCCTTCCACTTTGCCCAGAGCACCCGGAGGCATTTGATGATTTCCCAAGCATTTCGGTTCAGTTGAGGATATATTCACACCCATAGATTTGTTATTGTGGCACTACGTTTTTGTTTTTGATTGAAATCAAATAAATTATCATAATATACCGCAAACAGGATATATTTATAAAATTGGCTATTTATATTATAATCAGATGACCTTGACAGAGCGACTTCGTAACATAATTTTACAGAAAACTGATAAGAGGGTTAAATACCTACTTAATCATGAAGTTATTAAATAATATTTATCGATGCATCGTAATAAATACGTAATTATTATAATAATATAATTAACCTTTTCTAGATTATCTACATGGAGGTGAGTAGGTCGTAATCTACACATGTCAGTACATTGACTAAGTTACCTATATTATGTATCCTGTACTTGCCTTTCCCCAAGTATGTTGGGGTTGACTTCCAGTCTCACCAGATTCATATGAATATCAATTATCAGTACTTATCTACCGTGGAGCGACTGTCTATCTAATCTGGTTCCACAGTTTTAAACCGCCCATAGGCCTTTGACTTGGCTTTACCAAGTTATATTACGACTAATACGCACATGTAACAGAAAAATCAGAGGTGCGTGTCTTGGGTTATAACTTGAGAAGACCTATGACTGCACTATCACTGCTTCCGTCCCCGGTCACCCAGGGAGAATGGAACCGGCGAGAGGTGTCGTGCGGTGTTCCACAGGGTTTGGTTCTGGGGCCACTCCTGTGTGATATTGGCTACGTACGACTGGGTGCTGCGCGCCGCTAGATGTGAGACGCACGGGACGGGGCAATGTGGATGAGTACTATGTCCAGCAGTGGAAGTCTTTTGACTGAAATGATGTTGATGATGAATGCTTGGTTGATGACTACGTGAAGGGTCCGTAATACACCTTGTACCTATATCATTGATATGATAACAAAAGAAACTACAATTAAACACTAATTTAATTGCGAAATGCTATTAACCTAAATAACAGCATTACCTTTATCTTGTGATATCGAAACACTTGAAAATACTTGTCAAGTAAAGTAATTAATTGTGAAGATCTTTGTCCTTACATGCCAATAGCCAGTCAATAAACTCAGAATGATAGGAATGGGACGGCCATTACGCCTTCAATCCGCCAAGGATTAGGCAGGTGTACAATCGAACAAGCTAACAAGTATACAGCCAACTATCTTGTATTTACTTTTGATTATACAGATATGTCAAACGATTACAGCGTTTCACATCAGCGAAACACTTTAGAAAACAAAATTTCAATCAATATTTTCAGTGTTCCAGAATATAAAGATCTCTATCTTTATAGGTACTTATTAGCTTGACTGTACCTAATAGTAGGCACTTCATTTTGATGGTTATACGTATAAGTCCCATCCCATGTCACGAAACCAAACTAATGGAAAAACTGAGGGAAAAACACTAAGGGTGGGTTGCACTACTTTAACAGAGTTACTACTATAACTTGAGTTCCAGTTATAGAGGTTTCTCACTTATCCAGGTCCCAGTTAACCAAGTTTCACTGTAGTAAAGTAAAGTAAATTTTGACCATCGAAAGTTATCAGCCTAGTTTCATTAATTGAATTTTGATTTTGATTTAACGATAACCAAACATTTTAACAATGGTTGTAATGACGTCATAACTTAACGCTAACGTTAACTGCCCGATTTTGGCTGATTATAGAGAGCTATTGTTATGGTCAAATCTCAAGTCAGCTGTCAACATTGACGATGACAAATAACGTCTGATCGCGCCAGGACTCAGCCGAACCTTATCTCGGGCCCATGGGAGACAGGTCTCAGAACAGCTGCCGTCCTAACGGGATCAAATAGACGCGATACGCGCCTCCGAACAATATTACAATTTCTGAACTTAAAGCTACCCTTACCTCATTTCTTCGAGCCGGTCTCACTTCCTTGACCCCTCGCAAGTTGTGTAACTGTGTATGTGTATAATGAGTGTATATGACCTTGCGATGGTTTGCTGGTAGTTCCGGACGATTCTTCCACGTCGCTGCAAGCCACGCCGTTAACGCGAGCCACCACACTCACTCCGTATTAGTCTAACCACAAAAGCCTCGGTGCCTTCCCAATAGCACTCCCGTGACAAGGCAAACCAATGATATTATCACTAACCCGTTCGACATTCACAGCGTCGCTAACCGTACTGCTTAACTAGTATAATTGGGTGCCGCGAAATGACTCCACAAGTCGATTTAATCAATGCGCGTGCGCTTTCACCCGTTCTATGGCTACTATAATATTCGTTCGACGCCCAGCGCGACTCAATACGAACTACTTCACGCCGAGCCCAGCGCTCGACCTCTCTCCCTCCGCCCCTGTCGCCCCGAGGCGGAGAAAATCAAAAATCTGAAGGTAGATTATAAACAATCACCCCCCCCGGACCGACCCGTTGTCGGTCCGCTCAAACTCCCGGGAGTCGAGATAAAGTTGAAACTGCCCGTCTAAGGATCGAGTCCCTCACCTGGACGTCTGCGATCCTTGGAAACCCATCCTTGCCCGTAATCAGGTTAACAATGCGCCCCCGTCGCCAACACAACGGTGATAGGTTAGCATCCTTAACCAGAACGAGGTCTCCAACGCAGGGTGGGGTCGTCCTGTCCGTCCACTTAACGCGTTGCTGTAGAATATGCAAATACTCCAGCGACCATCGCTTCCAAAAATTTTGGCTCATTTGCCGTAACATCTGATACCGCGACAACCGGTACAACTTGACATCAGCATATGGATATTCCGGCAAGGCGCTAAGTGGTTGGCCAATCAAAAAATGACCTGGGGTAATGGCCTCAAGGTCATTCGGGTCAGCGCTCAACGGGCACAAAGGTCGCGAGTTTAAGACCGCCTCAATTCTGCAAAACACCGTTGACAACTCCTCAAAGGTGAGAATCGTTGAGCCGATGACCCGATACAAGTGAGTCTTAGAAGACTTAACTACTGCCTCGAAAATTCCACCCCAGTGGGGGCATCCAGGTGGACTAAAGTACCACGAAATGCCCCGACTGGCGAGGCCTGAGCCAATCCCTCGCTCATTCTGACTTAAAAACAATACAATTTCCTTTAAGCACCGGTCGGCGCCCTTGAAGTTGGTACCACAGTCCGACCGAATCAGTGACGGTACTCCCCTTCTAGAAACAAATCGATCTAACGCCGCCAGAAAGGCCTCCGTAGAGAGATCGGCCACCAGTTCCAAATGAACGGCCTTGGTCGCCAGACACACGAAGACACACAGATATGCCTTAACCGACTTCGCGTTGCGAAGGTGCGATGTCTTGACCATGAAGGGCCCCGCGAAATCTGTCCCTACGCCAGCAAATGGCCGAGCCTCCGTGACTCGGTCGGCCGGGAGATCTCCCATTTGTGGCTGCATTGTGGCTGCCTTGAGTCGGTAACAAGGCAAGCAACGAAACACAACGCTCCGTATGATTCTGCGGGCCGATAAAATCCAAAATTCACGCTGCAAAATGCCCAGAAGGGTGTTACAGCCTGCGTGTGAATTCTTGGTGTGACGGTCCCTAACCAACAACTCCACCAAAGCTCCTGAATGAAGCACTTTCCCATGAACGTGACCGGCGCGATCCAACCGGTTGGATCGAACGTTCGTGCGATAGTCGAAAGGACCGATCGCGTGGTCCAGGTCTTCGACAGCAACTCGGCCTCACAACTGTATGTGAAGGCATCCTGACTCGGTCGATACTGGACCCCTAAAATGGCCAACGCATGAAGATTCTCCGAATCCTCAAACAAATGCGGGTCTTGTTGATACTCAGTTGGCAGTCCTGCCAGTACCTCTGGGCAGTTCGACAGCCATTTCCTGAGTTCATAGCCACCGGAGGCCATGAGCGCCACCAATTCATCCCTTAAGATGAGCGCCTGCTCAATACTGTCTGAGCCCGTACAAATGTCGTCTACATAGACGTCCCTATCAATGACAGCAGCCGCGCGGGGAAAGCGGAGCCGTTCTTGATCAGCCAGTTCTCGTAGCGTACGCATGGCTACATATGGGCTGGGCTTTAATCCGTACGTGTTTGTGTTGAGCTCGTACGTGACCATCGGTTCTTCTGGGCTCTCTCGCCACAATATCAGCTGGAACCGACGGTCGTCTGGATGAATCTCAGTTTGACGAAACATCATCCGTACGTCCGTAACGAAGACAACCTGGTGTCTCCTGAAGTCCGTGAGAATGTCTGCAATGTCTCTGGTCAGCTTAGGACCAGCATGGAGACATTGATTCAGGGACACCCCGCTAGACGTCTCCGCGCTCCCGTCGAACACGACCCTAATCTTTGAGTCAGGTGTCTTCAAAACAGCATGATGAGGCAACACATAATGCTCCTCATGACGATAGTCAACCCTGGACACCGACATGTGACCCAACGTCAGGTATTCGCGCATGAACTCCACATACTTCTGTCGGAAGTTGGAGTCCCGCTTCATGCGCCTTTCCATTGCCACTAACCGCTTTTCTGCCAGACTCCATGAGCTCCCCAGCGGAGGTCGAATTGACAGAAATGGCAACCTGGTCATAAATCTACCCGATGGGAGGCGCACCGTGTTAAATCGATAGAATGTTTCGCACTCCTCATCACGTGGGTTATTTCTAAGAGCGGTGGGTGGCTCTTCCGTTGCCCAGAACCGTTGCAGGACGTCGGATAACACGCTGCCATAATATATGGAGCTATAATCCGTTGAGTGCTGTGGTTCCCGTACTGGGCCCAATAACGCGTAACCACCTGCGGTACGCATGGCCACAACCCCGTTTGGTTGCAGCTCCCGTTTGCCGCTTCGGAGCAGCTTCCCGAGGACGTCAGACCCAAGCAAGACGTCCACCCGTCCGGGGATCGCGAAGTGGGGATCGGCTAACTCCAATCCATTGGTCAACCCTTTTACCGCAGACGGTAACCGAGTCTGAGGGAGGACCCCAACCACTTCGTCCAAAACGATCGCCGTGGCATTCACCCGCGTGACCGATGCCGTGTCACCCATCTCGAACAGGAATGTCATCTGACCCCTGAGGTGAGGCACCCGATTGCCACCTATACCTACGGCGCCATCCCGTGATGGCTCTAATGTAAGGCCCAGCTTTTTCACTAAACAGCTGGACACAATACAACCTTGTGCCCCTGAATCTAACAGTGCTCGCACGTGCACCGGCTGTCCGTCAGTACCCCTGACAGTAATCCTAGCCGTCGGTAATAATACCGTTACTGTCGGGGTGGGCACCACTGACGAACAGGCTGCTAGTTGCTAATAGGAGGCACCTCCCTCCTCCTCTGCCGGAGGGGGAGTAAATACTGTCCCAGTATACGGGTCCCAACCCGGGTAGTAACCCTCCCGACCCATCGGTGACATCCGTGCCGGTCGGAAGTAGCCTACTGGCATCCTTCCGAACGGTGGCGGGCGCGCCGTCAGCCGAGGGCGTTCTGCGAGAGGCGGGGAGAAGCGACTACTCGGGGGTGGCAACATGCCCCCCAACGCATTCGAGTACGCCGCGTAACCCGTCTGTACTACCTCCGGGCCCCTGCCCGAGTCTCGGTGCCTATCCCCCCCCCGCGGGGAAGACGACGGTATCGGGTTGTGCTCTGGATCAGCCCTTGGCCCACCCCCCCGAGGGGGCGGCGACCGCTGATTCCTGGCCGACCCACCCCCCCTAGGGGGGGGTGACCGACCACCCGAATCTGGCTTAGGAGAGGGGGGGTGACCTCCCGGCGAGGCTCCGTGCACCTCCCTACTCTCCGCCAGGCATAGCAACTCGTGATGGGCTCCTCCGCAGGTTCCACAGTTAGTGGTCCTGTGGCACTCACGTACAAAGTGAGTCCCCAAGCAGCGGAAGCACAAATAGCGCTGCTTGACCACCCCTCTTCGTCTATGCACCCGCTGCGCCTTAAAGTCCGCGCATGCGGCGAGACCGTGCCCTTCCTTCCGACAGAAGGCGCACACTTCCGATTGGAGGGCGTGGTATTTCTTCCCCCCCCGACGGGGCTCAACCGGCTTGGGCCCGCTCGTACGTCGGGTTGACGGAGGAGGGTGCGACGTGGATGCCCCTTGGCAATCCGCCCGCCGGCACTCGCCTTCTAAAAACACCCTCAAGTCATCGTAACTTGGGAGGTGGTCCGTCGATTCGCCACCATGTGACTGCTCAAAGCGCGCCACCACGTCGATCGGCAACTTCCGTAAAACCCTATTGACGATGATATATTTATTGTCCCCTAACGACAACTTAAGTCGATCTAACGTGTTCACCGCAACCGTGACCGGATTAAGGATTTTCGACCTTATTTCGTACACGTTAGACACCTTCGGGATTTCAAAAATCTTATCAATGAGGCCATCAACTATTAATCGCCGATTATCATATCGGTCGATTAATAGGCCCCATGCCGTCTCATAACTGGCGTCCGTAATCTCCAGGTGGGTCAAGATGTCGTGCGGCTCACCGTTAAGCCTACCCATTAATTGAGCCATCTTGTACGCGGGCGAGAGATCTGTACGCGAATGCACGACACTATTAAAAATATCGCGGAATCGCGGCCAATCGGCATACTCGCCGCTAAACTCGGGTACATGTACTGGTGGCAACGGCGCCTGAATCCCTACGCCTGCTGGCCGACATGAATCCCTGACGTCACCCTTGCGCGATCGCTCAATGTCGGCCGCCGCCTGGATTATGCTCATGGACATTTCCCCACACTGGTCCACATTGCCCCGTACCACCTGAGCATCCTTGTCCACCGACGACAGATCCGTCGATTCGAGACATGCTAAATACTCAGCGTGACACTTTAACACGGCGTCATATCGTTCGTCAACTTGCCGAGCGCGTGACAATAACGCATCTTCACGATCTGTGCGACCTACCAAAGTAACAACCGATGAAAACCATCTCAATTCAGCTTCGATTCTGGCTGCGATAGTTTTCGTTACTGACGGAGCCATAGTACCAACTTCAATACGCGATTATGCAATAATAAATAACAATAACCAAAAAAAATAACAATTATTGTATCCGGAACTAACAATAATAATATATTCGTTGAGTGAATAAATCTACGACGCTATGCCAACTCTTGAACTTATTCCTCTACGTGCTCTAGAGGTTATTCCTCTATGTCTCAAATGTTGACAATCATAACACGATTTGTGATGAGGTTATATTTGTGCGTAACCGAACGTAAATAACAAATTATTTTATCAACGAATATTCACATTTCATGTACTTATTATTAATAACGCCAAACTCAACTTGAGGCGTACACTGGTATGTAGGTCAATGTACTACTACCTACAAGTTGAATTTGTACATGAACACAATTTTTACAAGTAAATTGGTACCAAGTACCTACTAATTTTTACAAGTGGGTATAACCACTGCTCTGCTACCAGATTTTGATCGCGCCAGGACTCAGCCGAACCTTATCTCGGGCCCATGGGAGACAGGTCTCAGAACAGCCGCCGTCCTAACGTGATCAAATAGACGCGATACGCGCCTCCGAACAATATTACAATTTCTGAACTTAAAGCTACCCTTACCTCATTTCTTCGAGCCGGTCTCACTTCCTTGACCCCTCGCAAGTTGTGTAACTGTGTATGTGTATAATGAGTGTATATGACCTTGCGATGGTTTGCTGGTAGTTCCGGACGATTCTTCCACGTCGCTGCAAGCCACGCCGTTAACGCGAGCCACCACACTCACTCCGTATTAGTCTAACCACAAAAGCCTCGGTGCCTTCCCAATAGCACTCCCGTGACAAGGCAAACCAATGATATTATCACTAACCCGTTCGACATTCACAGCGTCGCTAACCGTACTGCTTAACTAGTATAATTGGGTGCCGCGAAATGACTCCACAAGTCGATTTAATCAATGCGCGTGCGCTTTCACCCGTTCTATGGCTACTATAATATTCGTTCGACGCCCAGCGCGACTCAATACGAACTACTTCACGCCGAGCCCAGCGCTCGACCTCTCTCCCTCCGCCCCTGTCGCCCCGAGGCGGAGAAAATCAAAAATCTGAAGGTAGATTATAAACAACGTCATTGTGCAACCAAACTTTTTTACATACTATGGTCACCGTAGTTGTTACCACCGTATGGTCAACCAAGCCTACGGTGCAACTCACCCTTCCGACCTGGAAATCTAGCTCAGACCTCAGGCTCAACAGTCGTGCTTGCGACCAGTCAATAAACCCAGAATCATTGGAATGTGAAGAAAACATTATTCCTAAGGACTGGCCTGTTGGTCTAGTGGTTAGTGACCCTAACTGCTATGCCGGAGGTTGTGGGTTCGATTCCCACCCAGGACAAATGTTTGTGTGATGAGCATGATCATTTGTTCTGTGTCTGGGTGTAATTTATCTATAATATGTATGTATTTAGAAATATATAAGTATGTTTATCAGTTGTCTAGTACCCATAACACAAGCTCTGCTTAGCTTGGGACTAGATGGCGTTGTGTGATAGTTGTGCAATATTATATTATATTATTATATTATATATTACCTACTTGGAAAGGTAGGCGGAGCCATAACTGGTATTGGACTAAGATTATAGAACGAGATGACGTGGCCTCGGCACAAGGGAAAAGAAGGAACATGGGTTCGGTTTTCAGTCAGTAGAAGTCTGACACTCCCCTTCGCTCTGCCCAAGAGCGGGGGGGGGTCATTTGATGATTTTCCACCCACCAAAAAAAAAAAAGGAGGTCTAAGGAGGAGGAGCTGTGGCTAAATAATTTCAGCCGCTCAGGTCGATCTCTAGGTTAAGCTTCGTTTGATTAGGTTGAACCTGATAAGGTCACCCTCACCACGCGTTACATACCGAGTTCCCTCCGAGCCTCGCAAAGCACTTTTAGGCTGACTGTCCACTGAAGCGGAGCGAGGCTGCTCAGCGGTGAAACGGAGAAATATTAACCAATAGCACTGCATAAAATCTTCGCTCCGGTCCCAGTATGCAATCTTATTGGTTAATGTTTGTGCGTTTCTCCGCTCCGCAGCCTCACTCCGCTTCAGTGGACAGGCAGCCGGGTGGGACTCCACCAAAGCGGAGATGTGTGCGGTGTGCTGTGTGCTGTGCGAGAAGAAATGTTTTTCGCTGTGCGGAGATGTGTAATTTGTGTATGGCGCGATGGAAGCGGAGATGTGAGCTGTGCGCGGACGACGCGCAGTGGAGACGAGGGATGTGAGGGGTGTGATAATTATACTACAAGCACAACATTATAGTATAAGAAAATAAATTAAATTATAATAAAATCAGGATTAGAATTTAGATTAATAATTGAATCTCTTTGAAAGACAACGATTGGTCACTGACCTCAAGTCAAAGTTCTAACAAAGGATGTCATACATTCTGAACACAACAAAAACTAGTCTATGAAACAATTTACAATAATTGCGAGGCACTATCTAATTGTGATGTCGCTTCCGTTTCCGATGATAACGTAATTAAATAATAGTCTAATTGATTTTCCATTAATGCTAATTATTGTGATTGCGTTTAAGTACTTAAATTATCAATTCCTGGTAGAATTTATGAAGCCAATTTTGAGTTATGTAAAGAGAGGACCTTTTTTTATCGACAGTGGCAACCACCACTGCAGCGCAGACACAATGAAGCTCGACGAAGTCCCAGAGAAACTAGTTCTGTCTTGGATCCCGCAACGAAATTAATCAGAAAAGAATAGCGGAGGAGTAGGAAAAACATAGACAAAGAGAGGAGCTATTACCATAAATCGGGCATATTTCTAAACTCCGTGGTTGCTACTGAGAAATTCCCAGTGTGATTCTGTAAGACTTCGTTTTAAGCTTCGAATGTGAATCCGCGGCGAGTTTCTTGATTGGCATTCTAAAACTCGGTTGATAATTCGAATCTACACTAGCGCTACTCTTGCGAGCGTGTTTGCGAGTTGAACTAAATTTAACTCGAGATTTTGACAGCTAAAGTATGAGATGACATATAAAGTGGCATTCTGTAAGGTAATTCCCCCGTGAGTTCGACGCTCACTTCGCACTCAAACTCGATTCAAAGTGTCAAATTATACGTATCTATTTTACGAGTGAAAATAGAAGAAATCATAGTTATAATAGTGTTTAAATAAAGTTTTAAAGTGATTAAGTGCCTACCTCTACTGAAGCGATAACGATGGCAAGAATGTTTTTGCTTAAATCTGTATTAGAAGAAGCTCATGCTTTAGATAAACTAGAAAAGCGTCGACAATCTAACAAAATTCGAAGTTTATCTTTACTAACCCGAGATGACGACTATGTGAGCGTATATAGATTGTCAAAGGAGCTAATTGACCAACTGGAGTATGAGTTAGTTGTGTTACTGCCTCTGATAAAGCCCACAAAACGTCGAGGCAAAGGACTTTCAACTCGTGTAAAAGTAAGTGCTTCATTTTACTAAGTATACAGTTAATTTTGCAACTATTGACACAGTTTATAGCTGAATGATTTGTAACCAAGCACACCATTATATAGATGGATTATAGCCCATCCCTCTCCTAGAGAGGAGGCCTGAGTCCCTGCAGTGGGAACATTATAGGCTGATGATGATGACACCAATAAAAGAAAAACATTTCTTATTAAGGTGGTTTCCCTGCTAGCTGTACTTATATGTTTTCATCTTAGTCTAAAGACCCTGTAGACCGCTTCTACTGCCGCAAAGGCTACCATGCAAGAAATGTGCAATTGGTAAAATGGATTTCAATGTTGTAATCGATTATCATTATGTGTTCAATTAGTCTTTAAATATATATTTTTTTTTCAGATTACAGATGCAGATTTAAATATTTTAAATGTAGATCCAACATATGGTGGAGCTACTCATGATAGCTTCATTTTTAATTATGGTGTTATAAAAGAACACTTAGAGGCATTAACAAATGCTGGTGAAGAAGTTGTTTTGCTTGGTAAGTTAATCCTTTCCTGCCCCTACTTCAGAATATAAGCATAATTACTAGGTATAAAAACTACATAGTTATGTTTTTTTTTTCAGGTGATTCAGGATATGCTCAGCGCGCCTATCTTATGACACCAATTAGTGGCGCTGAAGATAATTCCCCAGAAGCATTTTACAATGAGCGTCATTTAACTGCTCGCAATTCAGTAGAGAGAACAATAGGCCTCCTAAAAGGACGATTTAGGTGCTTATTAGTACACAGAGTGCTCAACTATCATCCAGACATAGTTGCAAAAATTGTTATTGCATGTTGTGTTTTGCACAACATGTGCAATCGCGCAGGAATGCCGGCAATCACAATTTCAGAAGAAGAGCGGCTAGAAGAGCTCCAAACAATTGCTGAAGTTCAAAGGAGGCAAACTAGGGATTTACCATCTAACGCCGATTTAGCTCTAGGGCAATTACGTAGGCGAAACATAGTGAATAGGCTTTGGCATTCACGTCATAATTAATTGATCGGTGGTTGAAGACAAGGATGTGTGGCTAAATGGTTCCAGATAAATGGTTCCAGATCTAAAGATAAACTAGAAAAGCGTCGACAATCTAACAAAATTCGAAGTTTATCTTTACTAACCCGAGATGACGACTATGTGAGCGTATATAGATTGTCAAAGGAGCTAATTGACCAACTGGAGTATGAGTTAGTTGAGTTACTGCCTCTGATAAAGCCCACAAAACGTCGAGGCAAAGGACTTTCAACTCGTGTAAAAGTAAGTGCTTCATTTTACTAAGTATACAGTTAATTTTGCAACTATTGACACAGTTTATAGCTGAATGATTTGTAACCAAGCACACCATTATATAGATGGATTATAGCCCATCCCTCTCCTAGAGAGGAGGCCTGAGTCCCTGCAGTGGGAACATTATAGGCTGATGATGATTACACCATTATAAGAAAAACATTTCTTAATAAGGTGGTTTCCCTGCTAGCTGTACTTATATGTTTTCATCTTAGTCTAAAGACCCTGTATAGTTATAATATTGGTATTCTATTAAGCATGAAAATAACCAAATTGGTCCCTATTTTGTTTTGACTACTTAGATCTAGATAAAGTAGGTATTAAATTTTTTATTGATTTATTGTTTCACAGATATTATGCACCTTGTCATTCTTGGCTAATGGCAGTTATCAGAAAATTATTAAGGAAAACGTAAGGACATATTTATCGCAACCATCAGCATCTCGTTGCATAAATGAAGTAGTGGAAGCTCTCAATAATCCGGCCATAGTTAAAAAATATATAAGGTTTCCTCAAAATATACAAGAAAGACAAATGTTAAAAGAAAGGTTAGTACCTAGGTACAATACATTATAATTAAGTAAACTGACTGACTGTTTGATTTTTACATTTTGTGTGACAGTTGATCATTATTGTAAATTACAGGTTCTACAAAAAGTTTGGCTTTCCAGCAGCTCTTGGGTGTATTGATGGCACTCTGGTGGCAATGAAAAAACCAGCAGAGAATGAAGAACGCTTCTACTGCCGCAAAGGCTACCATGCAAGAAATGTGCAATTGGTAAAATGGATTTCAATGTTGTAATCGATTATCATTATGTAAGTATTCAATTAGTCTTTAAATATATATTTTTTTTTCAGATTACAGATGCAGATTTAAATATTTTAAATGTAGATCTAACATATGGTGGAGCTACTCATGATAGCTTCATTTTTAATTATGGTGTTATAAAAGAACACTTAGAGGCATTAACAAATGCTGGTGAAGAAGTTGTTTTGCTCGGTAAGTTAATCCTTTCCTGCCCCTACTTCAGAATATAAGCATAATTACTAGGTATAAAAACTACATAGTTATGTTTTTTTTTTCAGGTGATTCAGGATATGCTCAGCGCGCCTATCTTATGACACCAATTAGTGGCGCTGAAGATAACTCCCCAGAAGCATTTTACAATGAGCGTCATTTAACTGCTCGCAATTCAGTAGAGAGAACAATAGGCCTCCTAAAAGGACGATTTAGGTGCTTATTAGTACACAGAGTGCTCAACTATCATCCAGACATAGTTGCAAAAATTGTTATTGCATGTTGTGTTTTGCACAACATGTGCAATCGCGCAGGAATGCCGGCAATCACAATTTCAGAAGAAGAGCGGCTAGAAGAGCTCCAAACAATTGCTGAAGTTCAAAGGAGGCAAACTAGGGATTTACCATCTAACGCCGATTTAGCTCTAGGGCAATTACGTAGGCGAAACATAGTGAATAGGCTTTGGCATTCACGTCATAATTAATTGATCGGTGGTTGAAGACAAGGATGTGTGGCTATAGTTCTTTCGGCACATGTGGCTTCCCTGGCAGCTCAGCAGCAGCACATATTTACTTTCCCCTTGTTACCAGGCCTACGTTTTTCTCACATACCTAAGTACAATCAAAATTTTTAACAATCAGTTTGTAAAACCATACCATAATTATTATAAAAGAGTAACCATGGAGTTTCTTGCCGGTTCTTCTCCATGGCATCGACCAACCCGAACCGAGCACCTATGTGAAATAAAAGTATTTGATTTTGATTTTGGTGTTGTTTGTTGTATGTATTCTGTGGTGTGCGAGGCGAGTCTTTCAATAAAACTGCGCTAGTAATCGTTAAGTGTTTAATTTAAATATTAAAAAACTTACTTTAAAAACTAAAACATGACTCATACTGCTACACCCTAATTTTACTATAAAAACTAAAACATACTCATATTGCTACACCCTATCTCGATTCTTGGCCTCTGCTAATGCTTGCAGTCCTTTCCCGACTGCAGCTTCAGCTAAAATAGTATCCCTCTCTGCACTCCTCTCCAGAAAGGACTGCAAGATCTGTGTATTTAATCTTTGTATCTCCAGCTGCTGTTCTTCCACCCTTAGGAATCTGTCGGTGGTGGTGGAGAATTCCGTTCGCCGTTGTGATGGTGGAGGAGCAGCAACTGAAGACGTGTGACGTGATGCTGAAAAGAGAACACCTATTACTACATGCGTTAATAAAAACTCTCAAATAAATAGCAGCTTTTCGTTGTTATTTGTTTAAAAAATGAAGTTTTGATGATTATTTTTAGTTTGTACTTACACACAGAACCACCTCGACTACCACGAACTGTCCTAGGGCGCCGAGAAGGTGAAGCAACTGAGGCTGCGTGACGTGAAGCTAAAAAGATAAATATTTACATAACTTACATGAAGGTTCTGTATGTCGTCACTTACTTATATGATTTACTATTCATCGTGCTTGATATTATATCGAATAATGACCATCATATACAACTACCAATATTAAAAAAACCTTATTAATTAATTTTCTAAACATAAAAAATCTTTTGTGAGCAGTAATGATCTATATTGTTTTACCTAAGCCAAAACTTATTTTTGTCGCATAAGCAAGTAATTTATAATTTTAGAAACAAAGTAATAAATAAAAAAAGAAAATTTTAGTACATAAAATGCAATTTTTTTTAAGGGCCGGCTCCGGAAATCGAAGGTTGGGAATGTCATAGAAATAGATAGAAAACGATGCTCCACAACCTAGAAATAAATCACACAGCTAGCCAATGAATGTAACTTGTTATTAAAACTTTCGAATTTAAGATAATGCTTATGGATAAGTGTAAAAAAAAATCAGAAAATCACTAAAAACGAGTAAATCGCACTCCCGTATTGTAACAACTGAGTCGTAATTATTGAGAATTTTTAAATGAATTTTATTAAATAATAAAGTTAAAAGTATAAAGTAGTCACTGAAAGCTTCATTTTTTAATAAACATACTCTCATTTTGTGTAAAAAAATCACAAACTTGCCCATGTTTTTCGCTCAAAATCTTCATACAAATTACTATGAAGCGGAGCGCTTTCTTAGCAAGCTTCGACGGACCCACTCGTGGCTCAGTCTGCCACGCGCCTCCAACGTGAGAGCACGTCGATTTGCGCCGCATCGGCAGATCGCAGTCGAACCGTGTACGTACACAAAATCAGTGCACAGTGGTCTCGCGACAAACTTTTGTGATACCATAATAGTTTTGAAATTGAGTAAGTATACTTTTTATATTATTGTGAATTTGCATTATATAAGGTCCTATTTAAATAGGTGGACAAATTTTAACACAGCGTTCAGTACGTCTAACCAAACATATCCAAGTAAAAAAAACACTGATTAAAGTGAGTTTTTTGTACGTAAAATATTGGGTAACTAACGCTTTTAGTGTATTTTCGCTACCTGTTTTATTTTCTTGTAGGTATCTGATGCGTTTCTTTAATTTTCTTTTTTTACCATTGTTCTTATTTAGGTGGTCTGAATGATTCCTAAAATTTTGTCCACCTATTTTAATGGGACCTTATATTACTCGTAAATTAGATAGTAGGCAATGTACTGGTAGGTATGTGTATCTTATTGTGTATTTGTGTTTTTTTTTTGTGCGTCTGATTTGACATTACCTACATTTCGTTCGTAGAACAAAAATATCAAAAATTCTGGTTGTTTACATTTTCATTATACTAATTCTTAATTATCTGATAAACGCGTGGACCGATTTATATGATTCAAACGGATAGAATGGTTTTATACCTAGAATTTTCATTTGACAAAAAGTCGTTAAGATATCTCAACAAACAAAAAATCTCATTTTCAAGTTGCTCTCGTAATTATCCAACAAAAAAGATACCTACTATGGCGCACAGATATAAGCCGCCCGCGGTGCGTTTGCATATATGAAGATACCGTACTTCCCCCTTTTTAGAGTTCCGTAGTCAACTAGGAACCCTTAAAGTTTCGCCATGTCTGTCTGTCCGTCCGTCTGTCCGTCCTCGCTTAATCTCTGTGACCGTTAACACTAGAAAGCTGAAATTTGGTACCAATATGTGTATCAATCACGCCGACAAAGTGGTTAAATAAAAATTGGAAAAAAATGTTTTATTAGGGTAGGTCTAAGTAAAGTGGGAAGTGTTTTTTTTTAATTTCAACCTTAAGGGTAAACAAGCCAACGGCACGAACTAGTTTGGTGGGCGGGCCTAAAATGCATGCTATTTCATCCGACGTCACGATCACGAGCGAAATGCATAGAGCGAAAGAGACACAACTAAAACGGGCGCGCGATTGTTTCTATGCAGACCTTTGGTAGTATGGATACCATGAAAAATCCATTGAATGTATCTGTACAAAATAGAATTATTTGAATTCTTTAATAACTAATCTATGTCTGTATGGTTTAACTTTTTTAATTTTCGTACTATGTACGTAACTTATTTACGCCCAAAGATGGTTAAAATTAGTGCTAAAATATGAAAGTTTCGACGCTCATAACTTTCAAACCAATATTTTTTTTCCAATTCTGCTTCCATAGAGACCTAGATAATGACAAGACTAGTTGATACAATTTTTAATTTTGAACCTACACCGTCAACCAGAGGAGTAATCACCATACTACGTTTGTATGGAAGAATGACTTGCTTGTGCAACCTTAACGTGCGATATATTGTTGGAAAGGTATTTAAAAATGAATAGGGGTTTACTAAAATAATTTTTTGATAATGTCAATAATTTCGGAAATAATCGCTCCAAAAGTAAAAAAACAATGTGTCCCCCTCCCCCCCTCTAACTTTTGAACCATAAGTTTAGAAAATATGAAAAAAAACTGAAAAGTAGAACTTTATAAGGACTTTCTAGGAAAATAATTTTGAACTTGGATGGAAACAACAGTTTTTGTACAAAAAAGACAAAAAGTTGCACAAAATAATTTCTGGACTAAGTTTGTAGTATATGCAAGCATTTTTTTTAAACTTCGTTTACATATTTTACGGACGAACGGACGGGAAACTACGGAACCCTACACTGAGCGTGGCCCGACACGCTCTTGGCCGGTTTTTTTATAGGTACTATGGTGAAACGTATCAAATTTTATTTGTGAATAACAGTGTAGGCATTTATCGTTGTAGCCCTGTAGGTCCGGCCGTGTGGAGGAGCCCTGCACATTGTGTGTGTGTGTGCTTGTCTGTCTTCATTTTATTTCATTAGGTATCTGATATGTTATATTTATTGCAGAATCAAGAATATCCGGCACTAATCATGGAACCGGAGCTGCAGCCTGATGAACATGAAGTGGTTGTTGGCCGCAGATTGGTCGACGTTGACTTTGTTTTTAAGCAATTGCAAGATTTATGTGATCACGGTTTTCAGTAAAATATATTATTTTTGTAATTGGGAATAACAATTTCATTTTGTATTGTGCATCTAAAATAATAAAATTATATAGTACAATTTAATATATGTACATTATTAATCTCGCTATGCTAATAAATCTAATAATCACATATTTGACCACATATTATCAAAATCAGTGACAATAAAGTTACAATTAGTTGGCGAGTCAAAGTCTGACGTGGCGACCCACTGTGCATACGTACATGTGTACGTGTGCGGTGCGCGAGCCTCGATCGTTGTGAGTGTAGCGCTAAAAACCTAAACTTCGCGCGGCGCGTCCGCGAAGCTGGCCCTTAAATTCTCGATCTAATGGTAGTGCAAGTTGTTCAAAATTTATTGGTTACTTACATGATGAAGCAGCAGTTCGTTGAGTCACTGGGGAGGCTACTTGGGTGGAACCACGGCGTGAAGGTGAAGGTGTGGGTGTGTGGGAAAGCGTTACAGTTGGAGGGGACAGGCTAGGAAAATAAACATGAGGATTTGGAGGAGGAGTGTTCTCTAACTGGTTATTCTGAAACAACAGAAACAATCTTAAAAAGGAAACCCACTTCCTAATATTATAATTAAAAATATTGACAATTCCAAGGAAAGTTGCAAGTGACAAAGTAAATAATATTAAAGCACTAGAAATGTCAGAAAAAGATTTGAAAAAATCTTATGTATACTCCCTATGTTTAAGTAGTTAAATAAAAGTAAACAAACAAAAAAAAACATGTGACATGGTTACCCGACTAACGCCCTATTGCTTGAGTCTAGAGTGTAGTGGATCTGTTCTCAAGGTATGATTTGAATCATCACAGTCACAGGATACACTTGCTGTGACAACTCAAATCTGTTTCTACTCAGATACATACCCGTAAAATGCTTTGGCTTGTTCCAACAGTTGAGCTGGATGAGGAAGCAAAGAGTTTTCTCGCAATTGCATGAGCTGGTGGTCTGTAATTACGAGTGCGTTCCTGACTGTCCTCAATCAGGGTGGGATCCTGAAAAGTAAATTGGATAAAATGGTATCGTCCTTGTGGGATAAAATTAGATTAAAATATTTTGACTGCAAATAGTACCCTATAAGTAAATTACTATTTGAATTATATTGGTAATAATGAAATTGAATATTTACAGGTACTAATTCAGATCTAATAGAATATAATCTAGACACATCAGATTTAAAATAATAACAACATGTACCTATTAGGTACTACCTATAAATCTGATGTGACTAAGGTAATACCTAGTATTTAGTACAATATGGCTTACATAAAATACAATAGCTGGTGATTCCTCTGTAGGTGCCTGACTCTGCTGTTGTTGTGGTACATGAATCTATAAAAAGTAAATATAAACAAATAAATGCTAGTTAAGAGTATATTATTAATTAATTCCATAAAACAATGAATTAAATTTAAATATCTTACATTGTCAGTATCAGCATCTTGTATTACAATTTGTTGTTCTTCATGTGATGGAGATGGTGGATCATTTTCCTGAAACAGGTAGGTAAATTTAACATAAAAATTCACTTTACATTAGAAAGGGTCTAATCTACTAAAATAAAATGGGTGCTGTAAAAAACGACAGCAAACCTTGCAGAGTGCATCCAGTACTACTTACTTACCTATTGCATTTCTAAACTTACCGGAAATGGCTGCATGCCTAAATGTGAATCTCCTGTAGAAAAGCTTTCACCACCCCATAAAGCAACAATTCTTTCTTCAAGCTCTGATAGCTCCACTTCATCCTCCACCCCACCACCAGTCCTACGCCTAGCAGCAGAGCGTGCTGCAACTTTTTTTTTTATGGTGCTTTTTTTGTCAGACCAATACTACAATCAGACATTTAGTTAAAGAAATTATAAAAAAATGCTGTTAATAAATACACATATTATTATGTATGAATTGAGTAAAATTAGGTACGTAAAATTAAAATAAGATATTCATGAAATCAAGGAACATACTTGAAACCAAGAATATCGCACATTTTAAGTGGTTTGCTCTAAGGAATGTTAAGTGGTTCTAACATGTAAAAAAAAAAGCACTGCTACTAACCCTGGTCCACTGTTTGTAGCTTTTGATAGTGCCACCTATACTATTGAGGCGCACGGCTAGTACCTCCCACTGGCGTCGACTTCTATCTCTGGCATTTGGAGTTCTCGAGAAACCCTTCGCTAAGCCAGGGTTTCTTTCCATAAACTCTATCAGAGTTTCAACCTGAGCCGACGATGGCTGAGCGGAACGTGTCTCATTTGGACTGGAACATTATTGTTGGATTAGAAAAAAAAATAAACACTTCTTTATTTAATATTATTTTTGAAATGTACAAGAAGAAATATAAACTTACTTCATGATTATTTCACAATTATTATCGGCACTGAACGATCAAAAAACAAACAAAACGTAAACAAAACAATACACGACGAGATGAAAATATTGTCCACAGATTATTAATGATATTGGCTGTCACTGCTGTCAGTAATTTTTTTTCGTAGGGTAAGCATAGATTATATTCACAGCACGAATTTAGAGTTTTCTGTTTATTTTTTACTTATTAGCTGCCTCAAATTCCTTAAAATAATAAATTGTAACTTAAACATCATATTTAGCTAAAATTCTGTGTCAAAAACTGATAAAATAAAAAACCGATAAATCTCGACTTACATTTTGTTGAGTGTGGTAGTCACTAGTACAGTGTTGGTCGCTTCGGAGCTCACTTCACTTCGCAAGTGGATATGTGATGCTTACAGAATGCAAAATCAAGGTCATTTTGTACCGTAAGCGAAGTGAGAGCGAATAGCGATGCGAAATGCGAGTTGTTGTCTGAATTTTACAGAATCGACGTGCTGATGGTAAAACCCAATCTCACTTTGCCCGACCTGGGTATTGGACCCAAGACCTCATGTTGAGGAGTCGCGCTTGCGACCACAAGACCAACGAGGCAGTCTATAGGGTGTAAAGTAAACGGACCCTACATAGGTACAGTCAGCATCAGAAGTATATTAACATTACTCAAAGTTTCGAAGCTGTTTTTTTTAATAAAAACTTGTTAGATATTACTCGTTACTACATGTTATTGGAGTGTAAGGACTATTTTAACGAATAATCTTCTGAAACATTAAAAATAATAGCTAGGGTCCTGTACATAAAAGAATTAAAATTCCGAAATGTTCAGCTACTTCTGATGCTGACTGTACAACCTTCTAACAAGCATTCTGTGTAGGTAACAGATTAAACTTTGACGCAAAAACATATCGCTGGAAAACCATATTTTTTTTATTTTGGGCTGAAAAATCGCGTTTACAGTAATACTCAATCATGTAAAAACACAAAACATTGTGCTGAAACAACATGTATTGAATATTTTAGAGATATTTAAAGTCAAGTTGCATTAAAAAACTAAGTAGTATTAAATAAAATAAAATAAAGTAAAAAATCGTCGTTTATTTTGTCGTAGTCCGGTTTTAGTTTTTAACTTTTTTTTATTTAAACAATTTTTTGTTAAATATTTTTGTACTCTTTACTTTTTGTCCGCTAGAGGGCGCCAAATCGCTTTTGTGACACGTCACGTAGCCTATGTTCAGCGGAAAATTAAGACGGTTCTAACGATACCTCATAATAATTATGTCGAGTTCCGATAAGAGATTAGAAGTTATATGAGGGAACAGATGAAAATACTCACGTCTCACATACATACAAAACATGCATTAAACATACATAGCCAGTCAAAGTAACCCTCCTTTGGCTTTGCCGTAGTCGGGTAAAAAAACCCTGTGAAAAAATTTGAACTTTGATCGCTGACTTAAAAGGTTCCCAGGAGTGATCCAGAACAAATAAACTAATCGGAATGACGCGATGAGACGGTGAAAATCAATCGAAGCCAGCAGCCAGGATAGCAAGCTATTGTCAGAAGCTAGTAGGTACCTACATCTGGCTTCGTGTAGACAAAGCTAGCTTCATTTCTAGCATGTTCCAAGCCAGGGCAGTAAGACTGGACAGTTTAGTAGAAAACTAGCTTGCTTCTTCTTCTTAGCGTGTCGATGGCAATCTAAATTGTGTCAGCCCAGGATTGGGCTACTAGTTCGGCGCTTTCGGTAGCGTCCATCAGTTCCTGTAGTGAACAACAGCTTGCTGTCGTGCCACATAACACTACCTGACAACTAGCTTGCTTTCCTGGCTTGAAAAACTGACCTCGTAATCCTGGGCATTTGGGATTCATTACGGGTACTTTTACACCAATTATGTATGTCAGTACCAAAACATAGTGAAATAATATCCATTGTTATCTTTATAATAACAAGATATATTCCGTTGCAATAACCGCAGTTTATCGGCATCGTAAATATTATCAATAAGTACTTATTTACACAGATTTTTAGTGATAAAATCATTTGTTACGTCATATTCTTGAAACTCGACAAATAATAATAAAGATTTTATTTTAGATTGGAAAAATATTGTTTTCTTGTTATCAAAACGTGATTTCAAGGTTAATAAATAACCCGTCGGGGCTGCGGGCTGTTCGAAAGAGATACCGCGGCCTCGGCACAAGGGCTAAGATGAAACATGGTGGTTTTTAGTCAGTAGAAGTCTGAGACTCCCTTCCGCTCTGATGATTTTGAAAACAAAACCTTAATCAGTAAGTAAGTAAATATCATAGGATAAGCCCAAAGATCATATAGTCATCTGCTTTTGCATTTTCCCAGGGATCGAACCCGCGACACGCAGCGCAGCAACCAATAGCTCAGCCACTTGACTGGCATGTTGGTCTAGTGGTTAGTGACCCTAACTTACTGCTATGCCGGAGGTCGTGGGTTCGATTCCCACCCAGGACAAATGTTTGTGTGATGAGCACGATCATTTGTTCTGTGTCTGGGTGTAATTTATCTATAATATGTATGTATTTAGAAATATATAAGTATGTTTATCAGTTGTCTAGTACCCATAACACAAGCTCTGCTTAGCTTGGGACTAGATGGCGTTGTGTGATAGTTGAGGAGGTTCTTTTCAAAACTTGACTATTCCACTTTTCAATTTTTTTCAGAATTTAAGAAAAACGTATTTTAGATATGCAGCAATGTAAATCGTTTTTTTTTTTTTTTTTTAATATTATATACAAGCATAATACTCATTGTGTGGTACAGGTTTCAAAAGTTTAGGATTAATGTATACTGAATAAATCGACAATTTAAAATGGAATAATCTAGTTCTGACGCGGCTGTGCTGGAATAATCAAGTTTTGTTGCAAACTCTAGAGGAATCAATGACAATCATGACGTGACTTTTGTGTCAAACAAACGCCACAGTCATACAAGTGTTGTGCAATCGTTCAAAAACGATAATTTCAGCTTCTTAACGAAAGTTAAGTGAACTGTGAACATAAAGTTCTAACTGAAAAATGGACGGATGAATGGACAAAACATGTTTTGTTGCAATTTAGATTAAAGTAGTAAATTTACTTCAGGATTAATCATATTTTGTTCCAAAAATGAATATTGGAAGTGGGTAATGCCATTTCGAAGTGGAATTAACTACTTTTGACCAAATCGTGTGTTTTGTTTATTTTTTTCCAGTGGATCTATCGCGTTTAGATACGCTCTTGTTTTTGCATCGTGTAGATTTCAATGTTACCAACCCAAAAAAAAAAAACATGCTTTGTCAAAAGTGGAATAGTCAAGTTTTGAAAAGAACCTCCTCAGTTGTGGAATATTATTATTATTACTTCGCAAACCGTGCCGTCCGAACTTATCTTACTTATCTATCTATTGAAGTAGGTATATAGGTAGTTGACTAATCATAATCAAATGTGTGGGGTTTCCCCTACAGACTACACTATGGCATTGGAATTATTTGGAATATTTTTAATTTGGACTCGTTCAGTTATTTCCATGGTGTCCTATAAGGAAACGCGAAACATCTTATTTCTTTTACTCTAAAATCACATTGAAAAATCCAAAACACTATCATGCTAGCTATAGTAAATAACCTGTAGTACTTGGGTACCTAAGTATTTTTAAAATCACATTTTTTGATTCAAGACTTGAGAGAATTACATATTATCGCCAAAAGTGGCCACTTTTATCTTTACTTAAATCAGTAATTCTCTTCACAGTAGTTTCAGTGCTGTAAGCGCCTTAGAAAACACAAACAGAACGAAATGTACTAAGTATCAAATTAATCTCTTTTAAATCATATTCGGTAACGGCGGTCAATCTTAGCGGAGATTAGCCATCGGCACGGTAATAATGATATTGATATTAGGGCACGAGTTGTGACACGAACCTATTGCCATCAACCGAGCGAAAATCCAGACTCCGTGGATGCTACCAAGAGATTCCTGATGGAAAAACCCAATAACACTTTGCCTGACCTGGGATTCGAACCCAGGACCTCACACACCGCAAGTAGACAATAGTATGTATCTGTCATATATTATAGTCAGCTATTGTCACACCGCACGCTTGCGACCACTAGACCAATGTGCCAATCCACCTGTATTTTGTTTTAAAATATAATCATCATCATCATCATCAGCCTATAATGTTCCCACGTGCGGGACTCAGGCCTCCTCTCTAGGAGAGGGATGGGCTATAATCCACCACGCGTGCCCAGTGCGGGTTGAGAGATGTCACATGTCTTTGAATTTTTTGGTTCTAAGACATGCCGGTTTCCTCACGATGTTTTCCTTCACCGTTTAGAGAGCAGTGGTGATGAAAATAAATTACACAAAGTTTAGCGCCTGACTGGATTTGAACCCACGACTCACTGTTCGTACCTCGTACCTAAGTCGGGACCGCCGGCCGCCACCACATGGCCGCCACTGCTCCAATTATAAAACTGCTGATTCGCAAAATATAAACAAAAGAAAAAGGTACCTATTCTATTCGTAATGCTTATCGCTCTTTCACACTACTCGTATAATAAAGAAATACATTTGATTCACGATAAATCCGATAAGAGCGTGCGAAGTACATTTTTTTACAAACAATGCAATTTTAACTTGATAATAATATTGATATAAAGGGTGCTAAAATCAGCTGTTCAGTTCATTTTGACCAGTTCATCATCATCAGCCTATAATGTTCCCACTGCAGGGACTTCAGGCCTCCTCTTTGGGAGAGCGATAGGCTCCACCACGCGGGCCCAGTGCGTGTTTCTAAGACATGCCGGTTTTCTCACGATGTTTTCCTTCGCCGTTTTGAGAGCAGTGCCTGGGTTCGAATCCACGACTTACGGTTCGTAAGTCCGGGCCGCCACCACTGGGCCACCGCTGCTCTAAACTACACTACCTACACTGCTCTACAGTCGGTCACTAATTTTACCAGTCACCCTATATTTACTACTGGTCCATAAAAAGAGCTTAAATGAAAAGAAAATTTCCTTTGTCACTAAAGCGAAAAATCATGGACATGTGCCTTCGTCCAATTTTGACCTAAGGACCCCAGACTTGGTCTTTGACAAACATTCAAAATCGTTCAACTCAAGGTCTGCCAACGCGCAATGGAGCGTAACATTCTAGGTGTCAAACTAACCGACCGTGTACGCAACACAACACTGCGCTCCAAAACACAAATTATTGTCATTGCTCATAAAGTCGATGCTGAAGTGAGTCTGGAGTTCTGGACTGGTGTATGCCCAATGAGCTGTGGGCCAGAATAGTCACTTTCTGGAGCCCTGACTCAACAAGCAGGCGTCGCGGCAGATGAAGATGGCAGAACAATAGAGACAATACTAGTGCATGACCGAGTTTATTGTCTAAACTTCTAAATCATCATTACTATCACTACATAGTATAAAACAAAGTCACTTCCCGCTGTCTGTCCCTGTGTATGCTTATCTTTAAAACTACGCAACGGATTTTGATGTGGGTTTTTTTAATAGATAGAGTGATTCAAGAGGAAGGCTTTATTTTTTGCACCCGTGCGAAGCTGGGGCGGGTTATCATATACTTTCAAAATACATGCGGACGAAGTGTTAGTATTGTGCATAGCCCATAGGTACCTATAAATATTCCGTCACATTCTTCAGCGAGGCGTGGCAAATCTCGTGTGATTTGAATTGCTAATTTATCCACGACTACTACCGTTGATGTATTTATAGCAAATAAATATTAATGCGTGTTACCTAATTTATGAAATGGACACACCATTGGGATTGGGATCTAAGTTGTTTTTTATGCAGCACTTTAGGGGTCGTCCTTTAATCACGTGAGATTTAAAAGGGGCAGGGGCGTACCACGACGAGATCATGCGATCGATACATATACATCACTACAACATTTTGTAGTGATGTATATGTATTTTGACTTCCTACCTGCCCAAATAATACACAAAGTAACTAAGTAGGTAAGTATAGTTACAATAAGGAAAGGGTTGCAAGTCACAAGCCTGTAGGCCGGTGACCTCGAGCTTTGAAAGTAAATGACCTTGGTATGTGATCGCGCGCTAATGCATTCTCTCGAACAACCGTTCTTTGTCTTTTTGTAACAACTTTTTATATAGGTTTTCGATCAAATTGACGTACGATACTTATTAATTTATACTGTTTTTTTTAGATGGTGGGAAATCATCAAATGACTCTTCCCGCTCTGGGCCGAGCGGAAGGGAGTTTCAGACTTCTACTGATTTAAAACCTGCCATGTTCCTTCTTAGCCATTTGTGGGCCGCGGTATCTCTTTCGAATAACCAGCACCCCAGGCATAACCCGCAACCCTGGCTACATAGTTATACTCACAACTAAGTGAAGTGTTACTAACATGGTTTTTTATAGGCTCTATTACTAACACAAATTGTGTATTGCCATAATAATATTAGGTCTTTACCTATGAAATTGCCGTTCTGCAGTACTGGCCATTTCAAATCAAAATAATTTTTGTAATAGAAGCTGATGATACACAATCTACGGCTGAATTAGCAGCAGCTTTCGACGTTAGCGTCAAAACAATATTGGTCCATTTGCGTCAAATTGGCAAGGTAAAAAATACATGAAAAAAATTCGTTTTAATTTTTTCAAACAAAACGGCAATTTCATAGGTAAAGACCTATTATAGTTATATCTATATGCATCTATGGGTCAAAGTTACATAGAATAAATGGATGTTGTTATTTGTTTTATTATTATTATTATAAGGCCAGTGCAGGTCAAACTTCACTTCCTTCCGTCTTTCCTCCTTTCACTTTTCATGATCTATCTATTGTTTTTATAAGACAATCTTTTGAAAAAGAGACCAGCTCATCCAGCCATCTCCTTCTGGGCTTGCCACGTTGTCGTGTGTTACTTCTTCATACCGTATGGACAGTAAGGTCTAATAATTAACGACGGTCGTCGGCGGTTTCTAAACCACCTCAAGGGCCTCTGACATGGTTTGACGACCTTCACTTGGCGGCCTGGATCACCGACTTTTATACGTGCCGGAACTGATGCTGATGATTCCAAACATGGAGTCATCATCATCGTTTGCTACTATTCGATATTCACTGAGAAGTGATTTTTGCCCAATGCTCCACCTCCATCCAACCCAGTTCCATTGCAACATAAGCTGTAAAGCCAACATCAGCTACTTGGGTTTTGTTTTTTTTTGTTTCAAATAACATAACATCACGTCTGTAAATTCCGAAGGGTTAGGCAGAGGCGTATCTAATAGCAAAGTAGCAAACCCACATTTCACCAGTAATAATCACCAGTAAATCACCAGTAATAAAGTAAGTCCCATGTAATAGGAGTCTATTTGCCATCAACCGCCGCCGATCCAGGCTCTGTGACTCCTTCTTGAGAAATTCCTAATGGCAAAACCCTGTTACTTTTCGCACGATTCAAGAATCGAACCCAAAACCAGCTAAGTCGCGATTGCGACCACTAGACCAACGAGGCTGTCAGATATTTTAATGGTGAGTTGTTTTCCATTTCTGGGATAAGCAAGTTATTTCTTTCTTTTTTTTAATTTTTAATGGATTTATTATTAAGGAATACATATTACATTAATTAGAAACTATAAAATAAACTAAACTAACAATAAACTATAAAAAGGCTTCGAAATACTGCTCCTCAACGCTGCCAGCCGGTAATGTGCCCAAAAGACTGGCGGCATTGCCTCGTTGTATGGCAACACTTAGCCTCTGGCCAAGATAGAAGCCAGCCCTTGGGTCACGAGAAGCGTCAACTAAGCGTTTGGAAATTTCCTTAAACAGGCTAGGCTAGGAGCACTCGGACCCCACGGCCCCAGGGTTTCAACCCCAAACGGCTCGAAAATATAGTATCCGCAAAGGTTACTATATTTACGCGGCTTGAGGTTCTCTGCAGTCGCAGCGGCTCCATCCATGCAGCACGATGAACTTGGAAGATGTGATGGCGCAAGTGTATCGACACATGTTGCGTTATTGTAAATCATTATCATCTTCCTGCCCTTATAACATTCTATTTATGGTCGGTCTCGGTGCAACACATTTTCTTCTTCCATTCTTCCCTGTTAGACGTCACGTTTCCTTTCTCTTTCATATCATTCTTCACACAATCCACCCATCTTTTCTTTGACCGTCCTCTCCCTCTCCATCCATCAATATTTATATCCATCCCTTTTTTTAGTCACATGCGTTTCATCCCTCCTCATTACATTTCCATAACAAGATAGACGAAGCTCGTTATTGTACATGAGCTATGTTTAAATTGCAATCAGTAGTTCAGTACCCATAATAGGAATGTTTACTGACTCAAGAAAATATTATTCTAATTAGTCCGTCTGTTAGATTATTGAAAAATATTAGATACGTATTTTTAGGGTTCCGTACCTCAAAAGGAAAAAACGGAACCCTTATAGGATCACTTTGTTGTCCGTCTGTCCGTCCGTCCGTCCGTCTGTCAAGACCCTTTTTCTCAGGAACGCGTGGAGGTATGAAGCTGAAATTTATATCAATTACTCAAGTCTACTGTCCCTTGAAGCTGTGAAAAAATCAAACTTCTAAGCCAACGCAATCAAAAGATACAGCCGTTTATGCCGCAAATTTTCGACACTTGCAAGGGAATCAAAACCTACAGGGTGCTTCCCGTGAACTCAGAATCTTGAAATTTGGTACGAAGCAACGTCTTATAGCATAGATAAAGGAAAAATTACGAAAACCATACATTTTTTGTTACATCACAAAACATATTTTTTTTACGGAACCCTCGGTGCGCGAGTCCGACTCGCACTTGGCCGGTTTTTTTGTTTTATCAAATCAATAAAAATTGACGAAGATAAAACGCGTCAAAGATTTGAGTGGGAGGTTGTGTGTGACGTCACTGCTCGCTAAGAAATGTCATACTAATGTCTTAGAATATGACGTCACTCGAGTTTTCAAAGCAATATTATGTATCGTCTTCATTGTTTGTTTACGTGAAAAAAGAAAAACTATGTGTCTAATTTTTTTTGGAAATCTATCTGACGGACTAATTAGATTTTTTTTTGTTAACATCCCTATTATATATTTTTTGTGTAAGTACCTACAATAAAGACTTAGAACTAACTTCTAATCTCTACAAAAACAGTTCACTCTAAAAAAACCTTGACAAAATTGCCTCGGTAAAAGCAGACACCTTGAAAATCAAAAGTAACAGTACATTAAAGTATCAATAATAGACAGATATACGTCACAACTTCACAAGCAATATAAGTCTTGTATGTAGATGCTAGGGATGTTACGGAGGTGGTTTTACCGGAACCGAAATCGGAGTTTTAAAAGGGGGGATAGAACCGATGTGGCATAGGTATCAACATTTTGTTTTTTTTTTTTTAAATCACAAGGAAAGTGGCAAACCTACATAATAATATCTCGATAATGTGACACTTTGGGGTTACATATTACCGGACATTTTTTGTCTGTCTATATGTCCTCTATCCATACATACATACTACTTGTGTAAAATGGCGGTGGGTCGATAGGTCACCATCTCGGGCTCGACTCCGATTCCAACTCCGATTCCGGTTTCGACTCCGATAAACCAAATTTAAAAACTCCGATTTCGGTTCCAGTAAAACTACCTCTGTAACATCTCTAGTATATACGTAGATATTAACCAACTTATGCACTGTTCCGCGTCTGAAATGTAATCAACATTCACTTGTAACCTTCGTGGTGCATTCTACATATTTTTCTTTAGAATTTTTTAAGTACCTATGTCTTTGTTTGTAAACATATTTATTTGAGCGGAGGCGCACAGACGACCTGAGCGGAGAGAAGGTTTTGTAAAATTCGACCAATCACAGGAAGGGCGGTGGACCGACGACCTGGTCAAGGTTGCGGGGACCCGCTGGATGAGAGACGCACGGGACTGGTCAATGCGGCGACACCTGGGGGAGGCCTATGTCCAGCAGTGCACGTCTTTTGGCTGAAATGATGACAGGAAGGGCAGAGATGTAAATTTTAACTAATGTGATTGGCCGATTTCCGCACATCACGTCTCGTTTCCGCTCCTCTCCGCTTTGGTGGAAACCGGGCCTAACTGTATGTTCATCTGCGGCATATGTGTATGTTCCTTTTAACCCTTCTGCCTTCAAAGTAAGAGTGAACAGGCACGTTCTGGGCACGCTCGAATGCTGGATCCATCATAGACCACATCCATCTTTTACCATCAGGCGAGATCGAGGTCAAGATTAGAGCTTACTCTTAATGCAATAAAAATAGCAATTCGTATAATCTTCAGGTGCACAGTGTGCACACACAATGGTTTGGAGAAACACGATTCTGGAAACGTTACTATAGCAGGTAATGCAATAATGTCTCAAAAACCTGAAGACAAATTCTTACACAAATATAAGTCTCTCTGCTTAAATATAATATTTCTCTCCCCCATTACTCGTTTAGAATTTTCCTGCTGAAAACTCCAGTAGGAATCGTTTTACTGTTTTGTACTTCGATCAATAATAGACAATCCAAAAACACAAAGTGAACCATTTTTTTTAAATATGTATGTTAAAAATTATGTGTACCCCCACAAAGAATCAAACTATTTTCGAACAATGTTTACTGTATGGCCATTCAAATTTTTAACAAATTACCTAATGTTTTTAAAAGTCTTGACATCACAACATTTAAAAATAAACTATTTAACTTTCTAATTCAAAAGTGTTACTACTCAACGAATGAGTTTTTAAATGAAAAATTTGATTCAAAATTTAAATTAGACGACGACTTGCCTCCTGATTAAATGGAATTTCAACTCTAGGACATTGAATTGTAATCTTTAATATTTTGTTCATTTTATTTAATAATACTGACATTGTATTTAATAATTCTTGACATTGTAATTAATAATCCTGACATTGTAATTAATAATCCTGACATTGTAATTAATAATCCTGACATTGTAATTAATAATCCTGACATTGTATTTAATAATTCTTGACATTATAATTACCTAATAATACTGACATTGTATTTAATCATTCTTGACATTGTAATTAGTAGTTCTTGACATTGTAATTAATAATCCTGACATTTAATTATTCTTGTCATTATAATTTGATAGTAGTTAACGAATTCCTTATTCTTGACAATTTATGGTTCATTTGTATTAATTATATTGTATGTAAATTTTAATGTTAAATTTTAAATGTTAATTTTTATTCTTTATCATAAATTCATTACCATTATTCATATTCTTTAAAATATTTGTACGCTGGAAACAGCAGAATATTATGGACATCAAATTATGTGTAACACCTATAGCAACAATATTCTGACAAATAAATTTATTATTATTATTATTAAAAAATGGTGCGCTTTGTAAACTCACCACCTCTTCCCATAGGGTAGGCAGAAACCACAGAATTAATTAATATGTTTTTTTTAAAGTGTTGCACATTCACAGCAGGCAGCTTACACACTAATTATAAATACGTTCCACTCATATCACTCTAGGAACCACTTTCCTGGTAGGGTAACGCACACGACTAAATCTGTGACTTGACGAAAAATTGCGACTAACTAGGAAAAAATATAAATTAACGAAAATCTTAAAAATCTCTCTCCTGTATGATCTCATTAATTTATTATGATCATTGATTGATCACGTAAATTGTATAATACGTGAAGTCACACTAGGTAGGGGGCAGGGGGAAGTCTCATAAATGTGTCTTGCTGTGACAAGGACGGTGGTGGTGGAGGGTTTACAAATAAAAGCTTATACAAAATCGTGAAATTCCTGTCACGTAATTTATGGAAGGCCCCTTGTAATTATCTCGTGCGATTTTCGCCAAACCCATTTTTTTTTTGAGGGTTTGAAGTCTTCAAATGACTCCTGACAAAGCAGTAGGGAGTGTCAGACTTCGACTAAAAACCACCCATGTTCCTGCAAAAACATTAAAAACATTTAAATTTCGCTGGCTATCCTGGCGCTCCCACCTAAGCTTTATACATCTGCCTATCCCCTGGAGAACACAGGCGTGATGTTGGTGACATTCAAATCTATTCAAACTACCTTTTGCGTGAATGCAATGCAACAAGTGCATTCATTGAAGTAAGTACCTATCTACGGCTGAAAGATTGCGAATTACGCAGGCGAGTAAAGACAGTTTAGATGAGGCAGAATAAATATTCAAACAGCTGTTAAAATAAACGAACAGCGACCAAACCAATCATTTGCCAAACAAATGACGATAAAATTAGTAAATTACAAAATGAGAAGAACGGCCTTTTACATTTTCAGAGACCAGTGCTGCCATCTTATATCGTTACTAAAAGTTACACGATATCCGTAAAAAAATGAAAACTAATAAATAATAATTTACAAGGAAGTTTTACAGTTTTATGTTTATCGGGAACGTTTGTATTTATTGTTTAATAATGCAAAATGTTTTCCTGCTGTTTTATACGATCTAAAAATAGCACCAAATACGGCGTTCGATAAACTTCTAAACACATGCGCCTTCTATTCATATCAAACGACAAAATTTAGTAGGACATTCCATACGTATTTCAATTGTGGACGAATCGACTTTTCACTTTATTCGTATTATGTTGCCATGGATTTGCTGTCTCGTTCCCACAAGCATCTTTCAAATCTCTTGTCTCTTTCCAAAAAGCTCTCGCACTTGGGATGATGATAAATGGCGAACGGTCTTGACATTTCGTGCTACTATCAAAATGTTAAATTCTGTTATCGGTTGTTATTATTTACGTTTTATAAATAAAACAAGATGGTTTTCGGTGTAAATCAGACCCCTGTGAGTGCCAGCTGGCCATTTGAAGTGCTTGAACTGTAAAAACAAAAAAGGAAAACACCTAGTCAAGTGGGTCAAATAATCACAAATAAAAGCAAAAAATGTGTTTGAAACTGTCGAATAATAACATTTATTTGGTGTCTTCATCCGTATAAAGGCTCTGACAATACTCTACGTCTCAGTTCTGATAGATAAAAAGGTTATATTGTGACTTCGAACTGTGCGTATTTTTTTCGTAAATAAAAGTGAAATCTAGGTGCATCTATGTTGGTGTTAAGTGTAATTTGTACATAAATTTATTGTTTGTGTAAATATCTATTGAAAGTGAACAGTGTTTAGATAATTTCCAAACATTCTGAAGTTTAAATCAGCTATTTGTGGCGATGTAAAACAGCCACAGACGGTCAATAGAGGCTTAACAATCGAGGATCGTTGCCAAAGAATCTTACAAAAAGTAAAGCCATACACATTTTGGCGCCAATCAATAACTATAACAATTTTAAAAAGTTGGTTATTTTGTTGTGTGATGAATTATTTAGGAAATTAAAATGGTGACGATGAATTCATCGGAAAAGGCGGCATCTAAGGCCTGTCAGCAGGGGCCATCCAGGTAAGTTTCAGAAATAACACTATTCTATCAGAAAAATTACTATTCTCATACAAAATGTCTTGAAAAGTTTTACAATACATAATTTACAAAAAAAAAAAAAAATGTAGTGCATGGTACCTTAACTTTATTCTTTCAGTCAGTAGTCCTGTAATAATTGTTATATTTATTTAGAAAACCACAGCTGGTCAAATAAAGAAAATTGTAATCATTCCAAATAAAATTGTAACATGGAATTTTTCATAGTGCCAAGTCAGAAAGTTTGTTCATTAATTTGCACTACCTACGCTACTATTTCACTAGTATTGTGTACAAAAAAAGCAGATATGTTTTTAATTTCTGCGGGAATATTTCAGAATGATGTACAGTCAGCATCAGAAGTAGCTGAACATTTCGGAATTTTAATTCTTTTATGTACAGGACTCTAGCTATTATTTTTAATGTTTCAGAAGATTATTCGTTAAAATAGTCCTTGTACTCCAATAACATTTAGTAACAAGTAATATCTAACAAGTTTTTATTAAAATAACAGCTTCGAAACTTCGAGTAATGTTAATATACTTCTGATGCTGACTGTACAGTCTACCAAATAGATATTTTGTGCAGCTATCCTTTCATGTAAACCAGCGCAATATCTAAAATCATCACAATATTGTTCCAGAGACAATTCAAAATGTATAAAAGAAGAAAAAGAAAAGGACAGGGAAAAGAAGGAGAAGGAGAACCCAGTATCATTGCTGCCGCCCCAGGTCCAGGCTCTGATGTCCACCATCCCATCACCAGAGGAGTCGCCCAACTATCTGGTGTATAAGAGGGTAAGTTGTTCTACTATAAGCATTGACTTATATATTACTGCGTAAGGACTGGGCGGACCGCATGATAAAATGACGCCTCGAATTTGGTCCCAAATAGGTCTTGACTAAACCGAAGTTTAAAAGAAAATTAATATTTTTTTTTATTAACATTTTAATGAAAGCTTTATTTAATTTCTTTATACCTCGATAATACTACGCCACGCCGCTCATACAAGGTTACGTTTACGAGCAGCCTGATTAGTTCATACAGGTGACGTTAGTGTTTCTCTGTATGGGGAACGCATCGAGCAAAATGTTCGGACAACCGTATCTTTAGTTTTTATATCAATGATAGGTGTGTAAACTGTCACTAACATTATGCGGCTAACAGACGTCAAACACAAGTTTTATGCGTAAAAGTATATGAATCACTGCAGTAAACAAAATCAGAAAAATATATGTTATTCTTCAGGATATAATGCTAGTAACATAGTGTTGTGAAAACATAATACAACTAACTTTGCTTGATAGAAAAAAATCACGAAGATAGGTACCTCTAAAAATTTCTTTTAACGAGTAAAAACCATACTGAAATACATGTCATCGTTCTGATTTTTTGGCCAGATAATTCTACAAGCAACATACTAAAATCATAGTGTTTTACTTTTTTAGTCCAATCAATAGTTTTTTTGTAAATCGCAAAATACCACTAATTTCGCACTATTCGGCCGCAGCGAAAGACGTAACAACTGCTTTGTAGTGTAAGCTGATTAGAACTTTATTCTAACATTATTACAAACGAAGTTTGAACCACCACAAATAGAGTTGCTAATTTGAGGTAGCATAGGCTCTTAACACTGAAAAACACTTTACAAGTACAGTACCATGATCACGGATAAACTGAAGTTAACGCAGGCTTTTTCTAACCCCTTTATAACTTCACTTTATTCATGAACAGGGATGTTAACAAAAAAAAACTAATTAGCCTGTCAGATAGATTTCCAAAAAATATTGGACACATATTTTTTCATTTTTCACGTAAACAAACAATGAAGACGATACAGTGCTTCGAAAATTCGTGTGACGTCTTATTCTAAGTATGACATTTCTTAGCGAGCAGTGACGTCACAACCTCGAAAACTCGTGTGACGTCATATTCTAATGAAGTCATGACTAAGACTAACATTCAAGTTTTAAATTAGTCAGAAAAACCACAAATTAAAACGTGAGCGAAACCACAAAGGTGTGTGCTATAACGTACAATAATATTTTAAAGTATGTCGGTTATCGCGCTCAAAAGTAATCTTTTCAACCTTTTTTATGCAATAAAAAGCCCACGTCCTTTCTCAGGCTCTGTCTGTGTACCAAATTTCATTTAAATCGGTTCAGTAGTTTTAGCGTGAAAGAGCCACAGACAGACAGTTACTTTATCACTATCATCAGACGTCGTATCGTCTTCTTCTTAGCGTGTCGATGGCAAATCTTCACAAAATACATTAAATAAATTTGGCCCAATATTCAGCTACGCGAACTCCACTCGCTGATGCAGTCATTAGATCGTCAAGTGTGCAGGTGTCAGGGCATGCAGCGCAAGATGGAAGGTGGGCCATTGTCTGTGGAGATACGCCGCATACGCACTTGAGATCTGAACCGTCCGTGAACCCCCATCTGAAGAGATTGTCTTATTATTTGTATTGCTACGGCCGACCTGGGTTCGGAGTCTATTTAGAGATTTCCAAGTCGGCCACGGCAAAGCATGTCCAGGTGGTAGGCTTTCAGACGGCTCGATAAAACCGTCAGGGGGCTTAAGCAGGTCTTGCCAGAGCTCACATCTTGCTGTGGCGGCATTGCTGATAGCTGGACTAGTTTTTTCAACGCATCCAAAAAAACTTTTACGGCTTTTCAGCCTCTGAGGCACTGAGACGTGATAGTCGGTGATAGTGCATTGGGTGGCGTGAGTCAGCGTGTAGCTTGGACCTCTCAGTGCAGCTGGCTATGGTCCTCCGAACCTTTGGGGCGCTATAGATAGTGATAAATCTAGTGATGCGAAAGTACTACATAAAACACATAAATAAAACAAAGTCCTCCACCGCGTCTGTTTGTCTGTTCGCAAATTCGCAATAAACTCAAAAAGATCTGCACCGATTTTCGTGCTTTTTTCACCAATGGATAGAGTGGTTCTCGAAGAAGGTTTTCGTATATCTGCGGGTTGTTCGAAAGAGATACCGCGACCTCGACACAAAGGGCTAAGAAGGAACATGCTTGGTTTTTAGTCAGTAGAAGTCTGACACTCCCTTCCGCTCTGGGAGGGGTAATTTAATGATTTCCCAACCCCCCAGAAAAAAAATAGTTTTTAGTATATTTTTATTTTTTCGAAAGTAAACCTCTACGGGAGTTAAATAGGGGATGAAAGTTTGTTGGAATATTTTTGGACATTCACGCGGGCGAAGCCGCTGGCAAAAGCTACAAAAGAATATATCGGAAACTCGAAACAAATAGGAAACATGGTAAATGTCCCGTTTTCAGTACTTTTATGGAGTGATAAATAAATTGCACGACAAATAGTACATAGTCCTCAAGGAAATAGACGCAGTGCTGTCATAGTTATTTTGTATCGGAAGCGAAACATTCCAATTTAGTAGCTTCATCCGCCGCGCATTTTATTGCGTGCGCTGTTGCATCGCTAATTAGAATGTCGTAGTAAATAGTAAAGTTCTAAATAGTAGTAATACATACAAACATACATAAACTCACGCCATTTTCCCATGGGGGTAAGCAGAAATAACAGAACGCCACTTGCTACGATCTTTACATACTTAATCCTTTTGCCTCGTCCACGTTCATAAATCTGGTAGACATCTATCTATCTATATAAATAAAAAGAGAAGTCCTGACTGACTGACTCATCAACGCCCAGCCCAAACCCTTGGACCGAAAGCTGAAATTTTGCACAGACGTTCCCTTTATAATGTAGACAAGGAATAAGGAAGGATTTTTCGAAATTCAACCCCTAAGAGAGTTAAATAGGGGATGAAAGTTTGTATGGAAAATCGTCATTTTCACGCGGGCGAAGCCGCTGGCAAAAGCTATAGTTAGTAATAACAGTACTAAACCTATCTTTACACCATCATCAGCCTATAATTTTCCCACTGCAGGGACTCAGGTCTTCCCTCTAGGAGAGGGATGGACTATAATCCATCCACAGTGCGGGTTGGTAGATGTCACATGTCTTGGAATTTTTTGGTTCTATGTCATGCCTGTTTCCTCACAGTCCTTCACCGTTTACCAGTATTTTACATGGAGCGACTGCCTTAACCTCCACAACCCAGATAATACTTGGTAATATGATACCTTTTGGTAAGACTGGTTGTCAGACTTCTGGACCACAGGACCACCGACTACCTGTAACGACTGTCAAAGATGTTCAAATGGCAGCCAGGACCAACGTCTTAATCCGAGGCTCGGGGGAAACTCGGTATCGGTACATGCCGAGTTTCTTCGGTCCACAACATAACCCAAAAACCTATACTTGTATAACGTCAGAAAAAGCACGAAACACGTAATACGTGCCTATATTGTAGGGTTGCCCTCGATTTCTCTGGGATTTCATCATCAGGATCTGGTTTCCATATCATGGTACCACCCTTGAAATATCTCCGTTCCGATAAAAAAAAGAATCATCAAAATTGGTTCATAAACGACGAAGTTATTCGCGAACACAAATAAAAAAACCGGCCAAGAGCGTGTCGGGCCACGCTCAGTGTAGGGTTCCGTAGTAATAATTCTTTTTTTGTTTGAAATACGGGCCAATGAAACTTGACCTCTGGATTGTATAGGCGCTCATACGATTCAGGGACCAAATTATATTGGTTAACTGCAGTTTCCATCTGTTGTTTCCATCCAAGTTCAAAATAATTTTCCTAGAAAGTCCTTATAAAGTTCTACTTTTCAGATTTTTTTCGTATTTTCTAAACTTATGGTTCAAAAGTTAGAGGGGGGGGGACGCTTTGTTTTTTACTTTTGGAGCGATTATTTCCGAAATTATTGACATTATCAAAAAATGATTTTAGTAAACCCCTATTCATTTTTAAATACCTTTCCAACAATATATCACACGTTAGGGTTAAAATTAAAAAAAAATCACTTCCCACTTTACATATAGGGGGGCTACCCTAATAAAACATTTTTTTCCAATTTTTATTTTAGCACTTTGTCGGCGTGATTGATACACATATTGGTACCAAATTTCAGCTTTCTAGTGCTAACGGTCACAGAGATTAAGCGAGGACGGACAGACGGACAGACAGACAGACAGACAGACAGACAGACAGACATGGCGAAACTATAAGGGTTCCTAGTTGACTACGGAACCCTAAAAACGAACGAAAAATGTTCATAAATTATAAAAAAAATGATCATAAAATGGAAAGTACTGGGCCAAACCATGCTAAATTTTTATGGGACCAAATGGCAACTATTCCGCATCAAACAAAAAAAGAATCACGTAAATCGGATCATTAATCTCGGCGTAATCGGTGTACATACATAGAAAAAAAAAAAACATACCAATCGAATTGAGAACCTCCTCCTTTTGGGAAGTCGGTTAAAAACAGGCCAACCTCGGCAAGCGCGGCTCAACCTGAAGATTGATCGGAGCGGCTGTTATAATCTAGACACGTACGTACCTACCCGGTACGGAACGCTAAAAACAAACAAAACTTTCTTCCATAGAACGTACACAAACCACGAAAACAACAAAAAAAAAACACCTGCCATAGTCAGTCGAGCATAGCTCAAATGATGATCCCACTAGACCGCAATTGTTTTTTATTTCTCTCATAGTTCACCTAGTTCTCGGGTCAGTGGAAAAGGGGAAAAAATAGAGCGGTATAAATGGCACACACATGAAACTAAGGGCTCCTTTAGACCCCGTCGGGGCCGCGGTATTTTGTACTAGATTACGTGGCCTCGGCGCAAGGGCAAAGAAGGAACATGGGTTCGGTTTTTAGTCAGTAGAAGTCTGACACTCCCCTTCGCTCTGCCCAAGAGCGGGGGGGGGGTCATTCGATGATTTTCCACCCACCAAAAAAAATAAAGGGCTCCTTTAGACACGCGGGAACCGCATGATTGCCATATCCGCGTATTTCACGATATTCCGTTTTTAGATAATTTTAGTCTAGTCAACAAGTGCTTTTTGGGTCAATTTTTGGGTTAGGGGTCACTCGGCCCACTATGAAACTCGGACCAGGGACCAGTTGTCCCTTTTAAAAATTGGTTGTGGTAAACTGGGCCCACATCTCTTTTAGCTTCAATCAAGTGAAGGGTGGGATAGTATTTTTTTTGTTAGCCTATTTTGTGTCCCACTGCTGAGGGTCTAGTTGTAGTAGTCCGGTTTTTAGTCCGGTTGACCGAACTACTGACACTCTTTAATGGCAACAGTTCGTTTTCTTTTTTTTTTGTTTGAGAAAATAAGAATAGGTAGTAAAGTCCCGCAAACTACCAGAAGAACAGAAGTCCGAAGGAGGTATTTTTTTTGTCTGCCTCCGAAAAATGTGAAGGAAGTGTTAAATTCAGGCATCTACTGTATAGCTGAATGAACCGCGGTCAAAAAAATGTTTATCGCGATTTGTCTAAGTATTAGTTATGGCATTAGGTATCATATATGTTTGCATTTTATACAATACATTTTAATAGTATACGTACTGTTATCAGACTTTGTGATAGTCGTCCGATCCTCTCTTTATGTCATGCTAGGTAAATGTGATTTGAGGAGGGTGCGAGTGTGATATGAATGGACATGTCAATGACTGAGATACAGTTTCGTTAGTGTATGTTTTGTGGCAAACGAAGCATGATTGTAGCATCAAAGCTGTGGAAATACGGTCTTTGCGAACCATGTGAGGTGTAATGAGGTTATACGAGAACGTTGGGGTTTAAAAGAATATGATTGTACAAAATTGCAAAGAGTACTTATGCTAAGGTGGTTTGGTCATGTGGAGAGGATGAGTGAAAGTCGATTAACAAAAGGTTTTACAAGGTAGATGTGAGTGGCAACGCCGGGAGAGGACGCCCTAGAAAGACATACACTGACCTTATTGGTGAAGTTCTTCAGAAAGGACAGGTGCGTAGTAGTACTTGTAACCGGCGTGCGTGTATGACCAGATGTATGAATGTGGACGAGGCAAAAGGAGTATGTAAGGATCGTAGCAAGTCCCGTCGGGGCTGCGGGTTGTTCACAAGAGATACCGCGGCCTCGACATAAAGGGCTCACAAGTCACACGTTATAGGTACCAACCTAAACACTTTAATACCGTGTGACTACGGCTTTTCTTTTTGTTCTATCCTGAAAATCTTGTTTCATAATTTTTCAGCGTCGTTTTTTTTGTCGTAGTCGGGTTTTAGTTTTTTACTTTTTTTTTTTGATGATTTCTTTTTTTTTCCCCTAAAGAAAAAAAAGTATCGTAGCAAGTGGCGTTCTGTAGTTTCTCCCTACCCCCATGGAAAAGGGCGTGACTTTATGTATTTTGCCATCTATCTTGATACGGTTTTAGAAGCTGCTTCGCCTTCTTATAAGTGAGACTACGAAGGTACAACGATCTGTATTGACTGGATATAAAAAAGTTTATTAATTAATTAATTATATTGTAATTTTAATTATATTGTAATTGTTAAAAAGAACATATTAATGTAAGGATTTAGTGATTAAGTCGTTGGTGTGTCAATAAATAAATATTGTAATCGTGTTGGTTACAGATGGAGGCTATAATTGAGAAGATGCAGGACGAGAACACCGGTGTACCAGTCAGGACAGTCAAGAGCTTCATGACTAAGATACCTTCGGTAAGTACCTGTTATATTCTGCAAAAATATAAAAATATTCGAATAGAACCATTAATATTAAGACGCTCACAGCATCAGCACCGAACCTACCGCCACCCACATTTTATTTATAATAATAATAATTATAATAATAATAGGTAAAATAAATAAGTAATTCTCTTAATTTATGAAGTCTAGAATCATGAAAAGTGATTTTAAAAATACTACAGGTTATTTACTGGCATGATACTGTTCTGGATTTTTCAAATTTGTTGTGATTTCAGAGTAAAAAAAATAGGTAAAAAAACTTTTTAAGTTAAACGGTTTTATGTTAAACATACATTGCAATGTTTAAGATAAATGTACTAAAAACCAAAAAATAATAAAATAGATACAGTCGTGGGAAAAAACCGTGGGGCACGTCAATTGTAATTTCCGCAGCACGACAGTTCCGAATTGACGTGCCCCACGGTTTTTTCCCACGACTGTATCTATTTTATTATTTTTTGGTTTTTAGTACATTTATCTTAAACATTGCAATGTATGTTTAACATAAAACCGTTTAACTTAAAAAGTTTTTTTACCTATTTTTATTTTCTAGTTTTTAGCCGCCATCTTGGATTTTAATTTTATATAGTATATTGTATTCTGCTTGTTGAGCCCTTTCATTTGATACCCATATTGATGGGATTAATAAAACATAAATTATCCGCCATTTTGTAGCGGCGGCCATCTTGAATTTATAATGATAATGAATAAACATAATTCTATTGTCACCAAAATCCAAAGTGTATACAAAATTTCAGATTAATCGGTTGACAGGAAGAGGGTGAAATTTGAATTACTAAATTTGATCCAAGAATAAAACAAACGGGGTGAGCTAAATAAAACCGTTTAAAAAATAAAATGTGGGTTGCGCTAGTTTCGGTCCTGTAGTCACCTTAATGACTACCTTCTGCCCTGGACTTCGTCCGAATGGAATAGCTACTTTGAGAAGCATGTTAAATAATGCTCCGCTCGTATTGATCTTAGCGTGATGTTAATAAGTTCTATTTGCCTGAAACCTTCCTCGGTAAATGGGCAATAATCATTTTTGTAATTCTATCCAGAAGTTTCTTAGATTTGCGCGTTCAAACAAACACACAACACGCACAGTTTTAGAGACCATGTTAGTTTAAAAAATAAATCAATTTTTTATATGGTTTTGTTACAGGTATTCACCGGCTCAGACCTCATAGCCTGGATAAACCGCAACGTAAAAATGGAGGAGGCGTGGGAGCCTGTTCACATGGCACACCTGTTGGCTGCCCACGGATATTTGTTCCCTATAGACGACCATAAACTTACTGTTGCCAATGACAACACTTACTACCGGTAAGTGTAGCAATTAAAATAAGAACTTGGGAGAGAAAGAGAGAAATTTTGTGAGAAAAAAAGTTGGGTAAAAAAGAGAGAAATTGGGTAAAAAAGAGAGAAATTGGGTAAACAAGAGAGAAATTGGGTAAAAAAGAGTGAAAATGGGTAAACAAGAGAGAAATTGGGTAAAAAAGAGTGAAAATGGGTAAAACTGAGAGAAATTGAGTAGAAAAAGTTTGTAATTGGGCAAAAAGACAGAAATTGGGTAATTCAGAACAGAATATTGGTGAGAATTAGAGGTTAAATAGTAAATTGGGTTCGAAATAGAGTACAAAAGAGACGAATAGAGACATAGGGTGAGTAGTACATACGATATCATTGTCTCCCTCACACACAACAATCGTAACGTAAAGATGGAGGAGGCGTGGGAGCCTGTTCACATGGCACACCTGTTGGCTGCCCACGTATATTTGTTCCCTATATACGACCATAAACTTACTGTTGGACTGTTGCCAATGACAACACTTATTACCGGTAAGTGTAGTAAAACATCATTGTTGAGTGATCTCCCGAAGGGGTTTAGAGAAAATAGGAAATTTGGGACAAAATAGAGAGAAAAGAGGCAAATTGCGTGAGAAATTGGGGAGAAACTGGCAAATTGAATGATGGGTAGGGAGGAAAACAGGCAATTTGGGTGAGAAATAGGGGAGAAAAAGCCTATATCCATATATCCTAATTTTGGTTACAGATTCCAGACACCATATTTTTGGCCATCCAACCAATGGGAACCAGAGAATACTGACTATGGTAAGTGTCCTTAAAATTACCAACTGTCTGACCATCATAATCATCTCTTTTTAGGGTTCCGTAGTCAACTAGGAACCCTTATAGTTTCGCCATGTCTGTCTGTCCGTCCGTCCGTCCTCGCTTAATCTCTGTGACCGTTAGCACTAGAAATCTGAAATTTGGTACCAATATGTGTATCAATCACGCCGACAAAGTGGTAAAATAAAAATTGGAAAAAAATGTTTTATTAGGGTATTACTTGTAGGGGGCTCCCTATAAGACTTATAGGGAGCCCCCCCCTATAAGTAATACCCTAATTTAAAAAAAAATCACTTCCCACTTTACTTATAGTATAAGTAAAGTGGGAAGTGATTTTTTTTTTTAATTTCAACCCTAACGTGTGATATATTGTTGGAAAGGTATTTAAAAATTAATAGGGGTTTACTAAAATCATTTTTAGTAAACCCCTATTCATTTCCCTATTCACAAGTTTAGAAAATATGAAAAAAAATCTGAAAAATAGAATTTTAAAAGGACTTTCTAGGAAAATTATTTTGAACTTGGATGGAAACAGTTAACCAATATAATTTGGTCCCTGAATCGTATGAGCGCCTATACAATCCAGAGGTCAAGTTTCATTGGCCCGTAGAAGAAATTGTATAAATTATAGCATACCGTTTTGGTACGGAACCCTTCATGTGCGAGTCCGACTCGCATTTGGCCAGTTTTTTTTTTTTGGAGGGTTGTTAATCATCAAATGACTCCTCCCGCTCTCAGAGCGGCATAGCGTTAGAGAGTGTGAGACTTCTACTGACTAAAAATCACCCATGTTCTTCACTCTCACTCTTTCGAACAAACCGCAGCCCGACGGGAAAAAACGTTGAATCTTGTTGAATTTATGATTTTCCTTTCGAAAAACATGGTTTTGCTCTTTTAAATACAGACTTTTTTCCTATAAAAGCAGTATTTTTTACTTCTATTTATCTTCGGGGACGCCGATAGACACCAGACGGGCGATCAGTCCTTTCGTTGTGGATTATTTCGCCCAGTTCCCCATTTTGGTGGATCCCCTTCATGGGTTACTGGTGGTCGGCATCGCGAATCTTCCTGTTGTCTTGCAGAAGCTCACCAGTTGTTCGGTAGAGATTTCTGCAAGCTTCTCTTCATTAATCTCATCTGTTCCTAGGATTTCCCATCTGAGTGGCTCATACATTGTGCATTTTTTACTTTCAAAAACACATTAGACATTGTCCTTTTACAAAATAAGTAGGTTTTTTATACACATAACATAACATCACGCCTATAATTCCCGATGGGTTAGGTAGAGGCGTGCTTTTGTGACCCAAATATCATATTATCATATTGCTTTTTTTTTTCTCTTACTAAAACTGTTTTTTTCATCTTTTCAGCGGTATACCTCTGCAAGCGTACAATGCAGAATAAAGCTCGTTTGGAGCTAGCTGACTACGAAGCGGAGTCTCTTGCGCGACTGCAGAAGATGTTCAGCAGGAAATGGGAGTTCATATTTATGCAGGCTGAGGCTCAGAGCAAGGTATGGGACATAGGAACCCCGCCCAGTTGCCCCCCTTAGGTGGGTCTAGATGTACCGTGGTAGACCTACTTCCAGCTGCTATGTTTGAGTGTCATGTAATAGGGGAATGGTTCTTCGAGGTCAGATAGGCCCTTTGCTACATGTTAATTACTAGACTGGGTCTTAGAGGTCAGATAGGTAGTAGCTCCATGTAAAATACTGGTATTCAGCTGCATACGGTTAGTTAGACTGGAAGCTGAACCCAAAAAAATTGGGAAAAAGGCGAATTAAAGTCATCATCATCACCTATGATGATGACTTTACTTTAAGCCAATCCCACCAGCACAATGTTTTGAGTGAGCTACAACGAGTCCTACAGTAAAACGTGATTTTTACCACAAAAAAAGTCGTTTCCCAGCCATAATTGTTGTTTAGAGTTACTTAGTTTGATATACAGAATGCTTGATTGACGACTTCGTGTAGGGTTCTTCACTACATAGTATAAAACAAAGTCGCTTTCTCTGTCCCTATGTCCCTTTGTATGCTTAAATCTTTAAAACTACGCAACGGATTTTGATGCGGGTTTTTTTAATAGATAGAGTGATTCAAGAGGAAGGTTTTAATTTTGCACCCTTTTGCAGCCTTTTTAGCACCCGTGCGAAGCCGGGGCGGGTCACTAGTTAATAATAAGTAAAAACAATCTTTTTTCTATTCCAGGTTGACAAGAAACGCGATAAATTGGAGAGGAAGGTTCTGGATAGTCAGGAGCGAGCGTTCTGGGATGTTCACCGACCCATGGTAAGTACAAAATGGAGCCTTAATATTGGCTGCGGATTATCGAAAGAGATGACGTGGCCTCGGCACAAGGGTGAAGAAGGAACATGGGCTGTTTTTTAGTCAGAAGAAGTCTGACACTCCCCTTCCCTCTGCCCAATTTTGCACAGAGGTTCCCTTTATAATGTAGACAAGGAATAAGGAAGGATTTTTCGAAATTCAAGCCCTAAGGGAGTTAAATTTAAATAGGGGATGAAAGTTTGTATGGAAAATCGACATTTTCACGCGGGCAAAGCCGCTGGCAAAAGCTAGTAATAAATAATCTTAAATTCTCAATTCCAGCCCAACTGCGTAAACACAACAGAAATCGACCCAAAGAAGTTATCCCGCATCAATGCGTTGAAATCTAAGAGGCTGCGACAATGCCAGGAGCTGATATTACAACATAATTTGAAGGTAAGACTACAGTGCCACATTCAAACCCGTCGTAATAGGGATATGTTAAAAATTATGATTCCGTTTAGTCCGTCAGTTAGATTATCGAATAATATTGGATACATGTTTTTTGTTTTCACAAATTAATAAAAATTAACGAAGATAAAACGCGTCAAAGATCGGGAGAGGGGGCTTTTGACGTTACTACGTGGTAAAAAATGTAGTGCGATGTGACGTCACATGAGTTTTCGAAGCACTGTATCTGCACTGTATCATGTCTTCATTTTTGGTTTACGTGTAAAAAGAAAAAATACGTGTCCAATATTTTTTGGAAATCTATCTGACGGACTAATTAGATTTTTTTTGTCAACTACCCTATTGTTTTGAGCAGAGTGTAGCTTATTAAGATGTGGTATATTGAATTAACTTGATGTTCTTGAAAATAACCTAATGTACCGAAGAGGGTTGTAATTTTTTTGAGCTCGCTTCGCTCGCTCTTACATTCTCTAATTTCGGTGCAATCTTCTGCATTGCCAAAGTATCTGCATAACTCTTATTTCAGTATGAAAAGTCAGAAGAAAATAAATGTTCGAAAATTTTGGTAGAATAAAACCTTCCTCAAGAACCACTATCCATTGGTGAACAGCATGAAAATCGGTGCAGTTGTTTTTGAGGTTATGGCGAACAGACAGACGCGGCGGAGGACTTTGTTTTATGATATGTAGTGATCGTGATATCACTTTTAATGCGAACCTATTAATCTTTTTCAGAACAACCCGATAGTGACGATCACAAACCCTCAGGAGAGTGAGGAAGAAATACAGAAGAAGAATGAGAATACTGTCAAGGAGAACGGTGAGGAAAATCATATAAAAATAAACATAGAAATATTTTTAGGTCAAAATCGCTATTTTTTGTTAAATTTTATATTGAGTGTCAATATGAATCATCTGTTTAATAAAAGGTGATTTTTTGATGTAGTCATTGTACTCATATGTCGATCTTTATCTTCAAATATCTCGATAACGTGACACTTTGGGGTACCATGTTACATGACATTTTTGGTTCGTCTAAGTGTCCTCTACCCATACCACGCTGTATTAAAAAAAAAACAGTGGCGTTTAGTCGATATGCCAGCTTCCATACAAAAAAGTTCAAACCCCTCTGAATCTTCTGTGTTCATTTTAAATAAGGAATTATAAAAAAAAAAATTACATCAGTCACGTAAACTACTTCGCAGACGATATTACTTTTTCATTAAGCATCCAGGATACCAAGCACGAAGGCAGTATTTTCTACTTTTCGTTCATTTACTTTTTACTCGACTACGGCAAAGCCAATGGAGGGTTATGATTTTGACTGGCTATGTATGTATGTATGTGTGTATCTTCATCTGTTCCCTCTTAGCTTCTAATCTACTTATTGGAACTCGACATATGTGGTATCGTTAGAACCGTCTTAATTTTCCGCTGAACATAGGCTACATGACGTGTCACAAAAAGCGATTTGGCGCCCTCTAGCGGACAAAAAGTAAGGCTTAAAAAAGAAAAAAGGAGATAAATACGCCGTGTTTGGTATCATTTGAAAGGCCCTCACTTGAACATTTCCAAAATATTGCTCAAATTTAAAATCACGCCCTCTAGCGGACAAAAAGTCAAGAGTAAAAAAAATATTTAACACCAAAATTGTTTAAATAAATAAAAGTAAAAAACTAAAACCCGACTACGACAAACAAAAACGACACTGAAAAAGTATGAAACAAGACTTTCAGGATAGAACACGTTATAGGTACCAACCTAAACACATTAATACCGTGTGGCTACGGCTTTTCTTTTTGTTCTATCCTGAAAGTCTTGTTTCATACTTTTTCAGCGTCGTTTTTGTTTGTCGTAGTCGGGTTTGTACTATATTCCTATTAACAACAAAAAATCGTCCCCAGGCGAGACCTCACAACGCGACGTAGCCGTGACCTGCCTGCCCGGGCCCGCAACAAAGACACCCACCATCGAGCAACAAATAGACAGCGCTAAGCGACAAGTGGCCATGTTGCGAGCGCGCCTCGAGCGACGAAATGTTCGCCTGAGCAAAGTGCAGGAAATGTGAGTTATATGAATATGATTTTGCCGTGCAATAATAATAATAATTTATTTATTGAGAGATAACAATGATCCATAGTGGTTAGTAACAATTGGAACTTATAAACTATGTTAGTATGCACAGTAAGTAATCACAAAATAAACATTACAAAATTAAAATTAAAATACAATAAAATAGAAATTTAGATTAAAATAAAATAGTAACACTAGTCTGTAGGTGAACCATACAGCAGTGGTTCACGTACTGACAGTCGTAACGTTCAGAAAAAGAATAAGGGGATCGGACTGACTCAAAATAGTATTAGTTATGCAACTAATGAATAAAGGACGGATTTAAAGCGAGGGCCGTAGATGAGTCACGAGCAAGTGAAGGATTCTAATGATTGAATCACGAACGCAGCGAGTGATTCAACTGTTAGAATCCTGAACGACGCGAGTGATTCATGGCCCTCGATATAAATTCGTACTTTATTCAAGAGTTGCATACTATACTTTATACCATGACTACGAGAAAAGACATACTTAATTCATTAAACTTTGTGTCTGTACAATAAGGGATCGGACTGGGTCAAAATAATATGATTCTGTTTAGTCCGTAAGTTAGATTATCGAAAAATATTGGATACGTGTTTTTTGTTTTTTTTCAAATCAATAAAAATTGACGAAGATAAAACGCGTCAAAGGTCATTGAGTGGGACTTGAAACATCACTTGAAGGTACAAAATGTACTATCATATGACGTCACACGAGTTTTAAAAGCACTGTATCGTCTTCATTTTTTATTTACGTGAAAAAAGAAAAAATATGTGTCCAATATTTTTTGGAAATCTATCTGACGGACTAATTAGTTTTTTTGTCCGATCCCCTATTCTATAAAGATGAAACTGACCTGTTTACGAATTGATTTCTTGTCTTGTCGACGTCCGTACGTCACTACAGTCATGCTGAGCTGCATAGCTATTTACAAACAATCGAATCGAAACATGGTATGTCTATTTCGCTCGCTCTAGTAATGCCGAAAAATTGATGGTGACTTACGGACACACTGACACACAGACGGATAAGAGAGTAATCTTGTAAGGGTTCCATTTTTAATCTTTTGCGGTAAGGAACCCTAAAAAAGATATACATACAACACATTCGATTCGGTATCGATTCGATTGTTTGTGAATAACTATGCTGGACCTCCATTTGGCGCAACTTTGAGATGTTCACCGCACTTTGTGTATTCGTTGTTTAATTTGAAGTACGTCATGGTGCTAATTATACTTCAAATATCGTTCTTTATAAACTGGTACTCTGTTTTTTATGTAGGTATTCATGTAATTTATTATCATTTAATTGTACTTCTGTGTATTGTGCTATGTTTTTTGTGTGCACTGAATAAATAGTTTCTTTTTAAAACGTTGCCCCACATTAGGAATTTCTCCTGTATCTTCTCGGTGTTTGTCATAAATGTTACAGTACCATGCTGAGATAGTGGCCCTTTGGCTTCGTACGGGACTAATTTTAATTTAAACTATGTATGTCCTAATTTTAAGTGTTTCTTCTTAAGTTTTGTTTTTAATGTTTTTTGTCATTTTGTTCTGTCCGAAACACCCAAACCACACAGACAGACTTCTTTATCTTCTTATTAATAAAAAGAGCAGTCCTGACTGACTGACACAGGATGCAGACCTTGCAGAACCGTTTTCTCCGTAAGATCACCGGAGCTCCTTGGTATGTCCGTAACAACAGTCTACATATTATAGACCTCAAACTACCTACCATACAACAGTTCATGAAGCGCCTTTCCAAGCGCTTCTTTGACACCGCGGTCAAACATAGGAATCCGTTAATCGCATCGGCCGCCCGATACGATCCATCGCGTATAAGTATGATCCGCCGTCCGCGGCATACTCTTGTCACACCCGACGACCCCATCACCATCATCCAAGAGAGCAGTAGGGAAACCAGTAATCTTAGAAAGAACAGACACAGATACCCGTCTTTCCGACCGCGCCGCCGCGGTCCGTCGTCGCGAAATCCCGTTTCAAGCCCCCCCCCCCGACCCTTGCTAGAGCCAGCCCGCGATGCTGTGCTAGTAGTTTTAAACCAGCCCCTAATTAATTTAACTCAGATCCAGCCTGTCCCCTTGCTGCCCTCCACCAGTGACGTCCTAAGCCGAGGTCCGTACCCCACAGGGGGTGCCCTTAGCGATTAGTCACTTAGTATATAAGTTACTAGCTGACCCGCGCAACTTCGTCTGCGTCACATAAATATAGCTATAACCTTTCTCGATATATCGACTATCCGACATTAATTAAGCTAAATCGTAACAAACAAAAAATCTTATCTTTCCTCTTTTTATTACAATAGTTTAGATGGTTTAGATTAGCTTAGATTATATTAAAGTGTGAATTACTATAAAATCTATCTCTTACTGTTAAATATACTATAACACTCTGTACTTGTGAACATTATGATGCAGTAAATATTTTGAATTTGAATTTCCCGGAGGCCAGCCAGAATCCCCCGTACCTACATTGTATTGCGACGCAACCCGCGTAATTATTTTTCCGCGCGGGTATTTTTACATTGCGATATCTTCTAAGATATTTGTTTAAACTGTATAGAGTAAAGGGCACAAATATTCTATATTAAATTTCCGTTCTAACGAACACATTTATTTAGATATAGATTAATACCCTAAGGGTTAAATAAGCTTCGCAAAAAATAATTCTTTTTAACCTAACATTTTAATAATAAAAAATGGTTACAGTGAGTCAATCTTAAAAGATAGACAGATGCTGTCGCGGACTTTTTTTTAGAACTTTTAAAGACGAATAATTACTTCATACATGATATTCTCGTAACTTAAACCGTTTTCGCAGCGCACGCAACGGAAGCTCTCAGAAAGGAATTTTCTTTTCCCGTTTTTGCAACATTTCTCATTTATGCTCCGCTCCTATTGGTAGTAGCGTGATGTTATATAGCCTATAACCTTCCTCGATAAATGAACTATCCAACACAAAAAGAATTTTTCAAATCCAACCAGTAGTTCCAGAGTTTATCGCGTTCAAACAAACAAACAAACAAACAAACTCTTCAGCTTTATAATATTAGTATAGATTTGCCCCTGGCTGGAGGCCTTAAACTCAAGGCATCCACAGGGAATTGACCGGTTAAGCAGAAGCCAGTCTCCTAGACTAAACTGCGAGATGCCATATCGAAAAAAAAAAAAAAAAATGACTGACTGACTGACTCATCAACGCCCAGCCCAAACCCTTGGACCTAGAAAGCTGAAATTTTGCACAGAGGTTCCCTTTATAATGTAGACAAGGAATACGGAAGGATTTTTCGAAATTCAACCCGTAAGGGAGTTAAATAGGGGATGAAAGTTTGTATGGAAAATCGTTATTTTCACGCGGGCGAAGCCGCTGGCAAAAGCTAGTGTATCTATAATTTTGTCATACTAAACCATCTAAATTGTCCCCAGGATGATAGGCTACTGCGAGCAATACGGCGACTACGACGCGTTCTTCACTCCGCCGGAGTGGCCCAACCCTTGGCTTGGAGACTCCTGCACCGAGTTGTGGGAACAGGAGAAACATTGGTAATGTATCACTTATATCATCATCATCATCATCAGTCATAAGACATCCACTTTTGGAGGGGTATGAGGTACAGGGTGTAAAGTTCCTCATCCCCCATAGAAACATTGTATCCGTATAGTTCTACTGTTCAGTTCAACTAGTAGGACTAAACGGAGAAAAAAATCCATTTAGTTCTACTATCTGCTGTATGAATTTTAATTGAACTAAACGGACAAAAACGTTCTTTTAGTACTACTAATTTCCGGAATTATGTCCAACTGGTTGGACCACAGGGATAGGATGATCGTGTAAAACAAACATACATGCAACGCATGTTGTACTCCATGACGCGCGCTCGCTTCGCTCGCATATTACATAACACTATTGTCTTCTGTCCCCGAAGTGCCGGGCCTCCGCCGGCCTCCTTCGTCGGCCTACGGCCCGGTGCACATGCCGCCCATAAAGGATACTGTCGCGAGACGGTCGTATTATAATTTTGGTTAAAAGAGGAGGTAGTAATTGCATTGCACTTCAGCATTAATAGATAACCTTTTCCTGTTTATTACCAGTAGTTGTTCCATAGATCATACATTCAATTCCCAGAAGTACAACTAGTTGGACCAAGGAAAGAACAACTCACTGTAATTGAACCATTGGTAAAGATATTTCCCCATAGAACAACCAGTTGAACCCAGTTGAACCATGGGTAAATTTGTACTTCTCCGTAGTACAACCCATTGTATCCGTATAGTTCTAATACAATGGAAATTAGTAGTACTAAAAGAACTTTTTTGTCCGTTTAGTTCAATTAAAATTCATACAGCAGATAGTAGAACTAAATGGATTTTTTTCTCCGTTTAGTCCTACTAGTTGAACTGAACAGTAGAACTATACGTATACAAGTCATAGAAAAGGGAGGATCCTCCTCGCGGACGGGTGTTGTGTCCGGCGGGCTAACTCGACAACTCGCTAACTGCTGGACAAAGACGTCCCCCTTAGAACGCCATAATGAACGGCAACCTGCCGTTTGCATCCACCGGTTGCCCATTGCTACTCCAACTTGCATATTCTGAGAGCTATGTCAGTGGATTTTTTTTTTTAAATGGGACGCACCCGCAACACTATTCCCTGCCCACTGTAACTCCTGTTAGCCAGAATCAACAGTGGCGACCACAAGAAAAGCGCCGAGACAATGAAGTGAGACGAAGTCCCAGAGAAACGATTTAACTGTCTTGGATCCCGCAACGAAATTAATCAGAAAACAATAGCGGAGGAGTAGGAAAAAACATAATTTCCACTTCCCTCCATATCAGCAGGAGAGTGTCTCTATGTCAGTGATCCTGGTTCTTCTTCGAATTTCCTCATTTTTTATTTTATTTATTTAGGGATTTTTTTCATACCAGATTTTATCCCACAAAGAAACTCGTAGTTGCCATGGCTGACGTGCAAGTCTCTAAATAGACTCCAAGACTCTAGAAGCAAGGAAAACCTGTTCAGGTGGTGATTCATAGATGACTATGCCCTTTTTTTTTGGGTGGAAAATCATCGAATAAACCCCCCCCTCCCCCCGCTCTTGGGCAGAGCGAAGGGGAGGGAGTGTCAGACTTCTACTGACTAAAAACCAAACCCATGTTCCTTCTTCGCCCTTGTGTCGGAGCCGCGTTATTCTTTCGATAATCCACAGCCCCGACGGGAGATGACTATGCCCTGGAGTGTAAATGTCTTGCCCCACACACTATGGGGCCATATCGTGTCCAGCCTGTCCTGCTACTTGCACATCACAGGAGCTGATGGAGGCTACTGAAAGTGCCCCTTTTTACTTGTTATATAATCTAATACAATATCGTATTATTCCCTCCACAGCAAAGAGCCTCTGCCCTTACGTCGCGTCCGTCGCTGGTCGTTCTCTCTACGCGAACTGCTACAAGACCCCGCCGGCAAGGAGCACTTCGCCAAGTTCCTCTCTAAGGAGTTCAGCGGAGAGAACCTCAAGTAAGTGGAGCTTGTTAGTGTGATGATGGCAATAGGCTCGCTCCTATACCTACACATGTGTCGTTCTCTCTACGCGAACTGCTACAAGACCCCGCCGGCAAGGAGCACTTCGCCAAGTTCCTCTCTAAGGAGTTCAGCGGAGAGAACCTCAAGTAAGTGGAGCTTGTTAGTGTGATGATGGCAATAGGCTCGCTCCTATACCTACACTTGTGTCGTTCTCTCTACGCGAACTGCTACAAGACCCCGCCGGCAAGGAGCACTTCGCCAAGTTCCTCTCTAAGGAGTTCAGCGGAGAGAACCTCAAGTAAGTGGAGCTTGTTAGTGTGATGATGGCAATAGGCTCGCTCCTATACCTACACATGTGTCGTTCTCTCTACGCGAACTGCTACAAGACCCCGCCGGCAAGGAGCACTTCGCCAAGTTCCTCTCTAAGGAGTTCAGCGGAGAGAACCTCAAGTAAGTGGAGCTTGTTAGTGTGATGATGGCAATAGGCTCGCTCCTATACCTACACTTGTGTCGTTCTCTCTACGCGAACTGCTACAAGACCCCGCCGGCAAGGAGCACTTCGCCAAGTTCCTCTCTAAGGAGTTCAGCGGAGAGAACCTCAAGTAAGTGGAGCTTGTTAGTGTGATGATGGCAATAGGCTCGCTCCTATACCTACACTTGTGTCGTTCTCTCTACGCGAACTGCTACAAGACCCCGCCGGCAAGGAGCACTTCGCCAAGTTCCTCTCTAAGGAGTTCAGCGGAGAGAACCTCAAGTAAGTGGAGCTTGTTAGTGTGATGATGGCAATAGGCTCGCTCCTATACCTACACTTGTGTCGTTCTCTCTACGCGAACTGCTACAAGACCCCGCCGGCAAGGAGCACTTCGCCAAGTTCCTCTCTAAGGAGTTCAGCGGAGAGAACCTCAAGTAAGTGGAGCTTAAAGGGGGAAGGGGCAAAGCCCGACACCTCCCGGGGCTGTTCAAAACAGATACCACGGTCTCAAAATGCAAATAACCCTCCTTTTGGGCTTCGCCGCAGTCGGGTAAAAAACACCACACTTGACCTGAGAATCGTACCTAGGATCTCATGAACAGCACTCGCGCTTGCGACCACTAAACCGTGATATTATTAGGGTTCCGTACCTCAAAAGGAAAAAACGGAACCCTTATAGGATCACGCGTGTGTCAGTCCGACCATTCCCCCCACCCCCTTATCTCCGAAGCTATTGAGCCTAAAATTTAGAAAAAAATGTCAGAATTTAGTTCAACACTTATAGATTACATAGAAGTCTATGGTGTTAAAATAACATGGAAAATCTCTCAATATCTACTACAATCACAGAACAGAAATAACAGGTTCTTTCTGTTCTGTAACTACAATAGGGGATCGGACTGAGTCAAAAAAATATGATTCTGTTTAGTCCGTCAGTTAGATTATCGAAAAATATTGGATACGTGTTTTTTGTTTTAACGAATTAATGAAAATTGACGAAGATAAAAAGCGTCGTGACGTCACTTGTAGGTAAAAAATGTACTGACATGTAACGTTTTCGAGGAGTTCACGAGTTTTCAAAGCACTGTATCGTCTTGATTTTTTGTTAATGTGAAAAAAGAAAAAATAGGTGTTCAATATTTTTTGGAAATCTATCTGACGGACTAATTAGTTTTTTTTTGTCGGATCCCCTTATGTCCGACTTGCACCTGGCCAGTTTTTTTTTTTAATTATGTATGCTTTCTCCCACAGATTCTATCTAGCCGTACAAGAGCTAAAAGCTCTACCAATGCGGCGTGTGGCGTTTCGTTCCAAAGAGATATGGAAGGAATACCTCGCGTCTGACGCGCCTTCTCCTATCAATATTGACGCGGCTAGCAGGTATTGTAGACAACCAAGAAGGTTTAAAACACAAAAACACATAACCCTCCTTTCAGGCTTCGCCGCAGTCGGGTAAAAAGAGTGTGTCTGCTGCTCCTGAAAAAAAAAACAATAATCAATCAAGGAGGTTTCAACACTAGTGCAGAAAAAACGATAAAACTTATCCAAGGAGGTCTGAACACGCATGATATAGTTATACAAATATCCACGTCGTGGAGCTAGTGTCGCAACATTATGGTTTTAACAAAAAAATACTTCTACTGGTTCTGAAAAACACAAAAATCTAAATTTTTTCACCCCATACGTTTTTTACGTAAAAACAACAATAGGGGATCGGACTGGGTCAAAATAATATGATTCTGTTTAGAAATATTGAATACGTGTTTTTTGTTTTATCAAATCAATAAAAAATGACGAAGATAAAACGTGTTAAAGATCATGGAGTGGGGCTTGAAACGTCACTTGAAAGTACAAAATGTACTATCATATGACGTCACACGAGTTTTCGAAGCACTGTATCGTCTTCATTTTTTGTTTACGTCAAAAAAGAAAAAATACGTGTCCAATAATTTTTGGAAATCTATCTGACGGACTAATTAGTTTTTTTATGTCCGATCCCCTAATATTTGTTGTTATATGCTCCTCCTGGTCATTCATAATATTTGTTTTTTTTTCTTTTTCAGGGAACTGACACGCCAGAAAATAGAATCTGGTGCAGCTGACAGATATTGCTTCGATCAAGCTCAGGTACCTCACATTTTTACCATTTACTAACTCTCTAAAAGTATGTAATTTTTATGGATCATTTACGGAGACGCGTCGCCTGTAGCGTGGCTTTTTAACCGACTTCTAAAAAAAGAAGGATGTTCTCGATTCGGATGTTTATATATTTTTTTATGGTTGTTCAGGCATAACTCCGTCACTTGCTAACCGATTTGAAAAAATATTTTTTTGTTGGAAAGGGTATACTTGCCAAATGGTCCCATATTTTTTTATTTTTTTAACCAAATCGGACAAGCGGTTTTTGAAAAATCAACAAAACTCAAAAAAAAACTACATTGTCCACATTATGACCCATGAACATGTGAACCACTAAAAAGTGAAAAATAAAATTAACAAGAAATAAAACCGACTTCAAAAAAAAAACACTGTTTTTATTTTTGAAGTCGGTTTTATTTTTTGTTAAAAAGTTTTTATTGTGTTGTCAGACGCGTGAACACAAACTTATGACGTATTCATCACCATCAGTCTATAATGTTCCCACGTGTGGGACTCAGGCCTCCTCTCTAGGAGAAGGATGGGCTATAATCTACCACGCGGGCCCAGTGCGGTGCAGTAGATGTCACATATCTTCGAATTTTTTGGTTCCAAGACATGCCAGTTTCCTCAGGATGTTTTCTTTCACCGAGATTTTTTGGGAGCAGTGGTGATGGAATAAATTACACAAAGTAATGCGCCTGCCTGGGATTAAACCCACATCTAACTGGCTCGTAAGTCGGGGCCGCTACCACTGGGCCTTAAAAATACTTGATCTTGTAATAATGATGGTCTTTTTTACCCGACTTCGGCGAATCCCAAAAGGAGGGTTGTGTGTTTCGGGGCTACCGCTGTTCACTATTAAATCTTAACAATTTTTTTAATATTTTCAGGCTCACGTATACCATCTGATGAAGTCAGACAGTTACTCTCGATATCTCAGATCTGAAATGTATAAAGACTATCTCAATGGATCCAAGAAAAAGGTACGTATGTTTTGGAAAACTGTAATAGTTAAGTGTTTCTTTTCTTTTAGTCCCGTCAAATTAGACCAAAAAAATGTTCATAAATTATAAAAAAATGGTCATAAAATGAAAATTACTGGGCCAAACCATGCCAAACTTTTATGGGACCAAATGGCAACTATTCCGCATCAAACTAAAAAAGAATCACGTAAATCGGATCATAAACCGCAGCGTAATCGGTGTAAATACATAGAAAAAAAAAAAAAAACATACCGATCGAATTGAGAACCTCCTCCTTTTTGGGAAGTCGGTTAAAAATACCGCGGCCTCGACATAAAGGGCTAAGAAGGAACACGGGTTGTTTTTAGTCAGTAGTAGTCTAACACTCCCTTTCACTCTGCCCAAAAAAAAAAGGTTACATTACTCGTAATTCCCACCCAGTTAAATATTTTGCCTAAACTCAGCCGCCTTATTACAAAAGGTAGTTAAACCTGGTTTAACTTAGACCTGGTTTATCTCGCATGCTGTCACTTTCTTTTGAATATTATTGAAGTGAGACGTCATGCGAGATAAACCAAGTCTAAATTAAACCAGGTTTAACTACGTTTTGTAATAAGGCGGTAGATGTCTAAATTGACCGGACTATTTAATTAGATTTATTTTTATTATGCTTTACTTTATTTTTTTCTGTACTTCGTCTGTAACATAACTTCTTCGTAAATTTTATTTAAAATCACTTCTTTTCATAACTTCCATATCCTGTCAATTTTCATAACTTCTGCACAGTATATTATCATAACTCCACAATTTCAATTATTTAAGAGGAAACGCGAGTGGTCTTTTCTCCATACAAACGCTCTCGCCTGTTTTCTTTTTGGTTAATGACCTAGAGCAATGGTTTTTTACAGAATAATAAATATTAACTATTTCTATGCAAAAATAATTTATCACCAAAAAGGAAAACATAGGTTTTCCTTTTTGGTGATAAATTATTTTTATAAGCACTAGAACCCTCAAAAAATGCTCAAAATTGCTTGTTTAGATCGCTGTTAAAAGAGTCCTAGTGTACAAATTTGACAACTATTAACGAAAAAAGAAAAACATAGCGGCGCAGTATATAACCTCCTTATTCATTGTCTAAAATATCTTTTAAATTGGTTCAATATTGGAGGAGCAAAAAAAGGCGAGAGCCAAACCTCGAATTCTAACTTTTTTCTATAGTTGTCCTTATCGCACGAAGTTGAGGGCAGGAGGACGGAGAGAGACAGCGATAGTAGAAAGAGACAGCACTCGCATTTCCTCTTAAGAGCCTATCTGTTATGGAATTTTGCACTTTTCTTTTGTATTTCTTCATGTCCCCTATTTATCATTTCCATAGCTTGAAAAAATTCAGTTTTGTACCTTCCTAGTATTAAGACCTTTTTAGTTTCATAGTCATTCATATTACTGGTTCTGTCACGTAAAAAGAACACTGAGCGCAGTCGAGGGGATATGTTTGCGTTATACAGTCGCGTGCTAAAGTACTTCATATCGTGTGAGCAGTAAGGTCTAACGACCCTACACACCCTAGTGTCAGAGTTTCTAAACCGCCGCAAGGACCTCTGACATGGTTTGACGACCGCCATTTGACGGCCGGGACCACCGGCTTAATACGTGCCTTCCGAAGCACGGAACCATCTTTTTATCAGACAATCAGGTGATTCAAGCCTGCCAAACTGTTAACAAACAAACTATACTTCCCGTGGGAATCGAATCCACGACCACCGGGTCACTAGGCAAACGCCTAAACTACTCGACCACGGAGGCAGATAAAGCAGTATATAGGCTATTGTGATTGTGTTATAAATGTTATTGTCATATTGCAGAATCCTAATTATATACTTTACTAGCTTCTTTGTACTTTGAAAAAGGGAATGTTATTGTCATATTGCAGAATCCTAATTATATACTTTACTAGCTTCTTTGTACTTTGAAAAAGGGAATGTTATTGTCATATTGCAGAATCCTAATTATATACTTTACTAGCTTCTTTGTACTTTGAAAAAGGGAATGTTATTGTCATATTGCAGAATCCTAATTATATACTTTACTAGCTTCTTTGTACTTTGAAAAAGGGAATGTTATTGTCATATTGCAGAATCCTAATTATATACTTTACTAGCTTCTTTGTACTTTGAAAAAGGGCTTAAATAGGGGATCGGACTGGGTCAAAATAATATGATTCTGTTTAGTCCGTAAGTTCGTTTAATACGTGTTTTTTGTTTTATCAAATCAATAAAAAATTACGAAGATAAAACGCGTCAAAGATCATGGAGTAGGGCTTGAAACGTCACTGACGTCACACGTGTTTTCGAAGCACTGACTTCATTTTTTGTTTACGTGAAAAAAGAAAAAATACGGGTCCAATAATTTTTGGAAATCTATCTGACGGACTAATTCGTTTTTTTATGTCCGATCCCCTATTCAAAAAATATATAATTTTTACCTCAGCATAGCGTTCTTTTTACATGCCACGACCTATACCCGCCCATTTAGACCGCATAATTAACCAATTACTGCACATTCTCATTTTCAGAACTTCTCTTTTTTTTCTTTCAGACTTCAGTAAAAGGAATTCGCTCAATAGTATCGTTCACAGCAAGAAAAGAGACCACATCTAACTAAAAAGAGAAATAAAAGAAAAAGAAAACAACCAAGAAGGTTTTAAACACAGATATTACAAAAAAAAAAGTTTGTTCTGCCACTCCTGAAAAAAAAACTGTCAAACTCAAAAGGAGGTTTTAACACCGGTGCAGAAAAACAATAGAACTTATCCAAGGAGGTCTGAACACACATGATATAGTTCTACAACTAACCGCGTCGTGGCGCTAGCGTCGCAATTTTTTTTAGTTCTAGCAAACAAATATTAAGAAGAGTTAGTTCTAAACTCCTGAAAAAGTAACAAAATAAAGTAATGGACGTTTGAACACCGATACAGAAGAAAAACAAAAGTCTACTTATGCAAAGAGGACACACATATGATATAGTTCTACAAGTACCCGCATCTCGGCGCTAGTGTCGCAAAATTATTTAGTTCTGGGAAAAAATACCAAGGAGTTCTACAAAACGCCGCTGTGGCGCTGGCGTCGCATTTTTTATAATTCTGACATTCACCATAAGTCGAGAAGAATTTACCATCAGGACGATCGACTAACTAGAATGGCTAACAAGTGCTGGAAAATCAGTGGAGAAAAATAAACTTAATACATTATCCAATACAAATAGAACAGTGAATAATAATTGCGTGAACGGGACAGCAATACGTAAGTCTATCTTTATTATAAATGACCATAATTTCGGAAACTGAGAGGACTACAAGATCGATTATCCATTGGTACAAAATAAACTGTATGTCTGAAGCATAAAGTTTGTTTCTACTTACAATTTGGCAGACACTTCTAAAATGTTCTTCTATTTGCCACTGCGGCGCTAGTGTGCTATGTGTTTAGTTCTATGATTCGCCGCTGTGGTGCTAGTGTCCTTTTTATTTCCATGTTTCGCCACTGTAGCGCTAGTGAGCTCCCTGTGTAGTTCTATCAATCGCCACTGTGGCACAAGTGTGCCCTTGTTTAGTTCTAACAATCGCCGCTATGGCGCTGGTATGATCTTTCTCTAGTTCCATCACTCGCCGCTGTGGCGCTGTATGGTCTTTCTTTAGTTCCACCTAACGCCGCCTGTGGCGCTAGTGTACTCTTTGATTAGTTCTACTACTTGTTGTGGCGCTAGTGTACCCTTGTTTAGTTCTGTCAATCGCCGCTGTGGCGCTAGTGGTCAAATTTTAAATTGATAATACTCATTGTGTAATATAAACTTTTGATTATATTGATTAGTATTTTGATATTTTTTGTGTGGAGTATGTTGATAGGAATATGTGTTATAGAGTAATTGAAAAACACTCTGAAAATGATTGTTTTTTAGAGTTGTCTGGTTGGTCTAGTTGTGTCAAGCCCTTTACTAACGATCATGAGGTACGGGTTTCAATTACCAAGTCGAAAGTTTTGCTTTTTTCTATCAGGAATTTCTCAGAAGTAGCCACTGAGTTTGAATCTGACCGCTTGATGGCTTGATCTATACATAGCCCTTCAGAGTTCACAATTGTGATTATAAAGTTTATCTTGAAAGATAACTTTCTGATTCTGAAAACAACATCACGCTTGTAATTCTCGAAGGTTTAGAGGCAGAGGTATGTGTGGGTTGTGTTCGAGTCCTATGTAATAGGCGGCTAGCCTTTTGCCGTCAATCGGGCATAAATCCAGACTCCGTGGCTGCTACTGCGAAATTTCTGATAGAAAAATCCAATAAATTTTTGCCCTATCTGAGAATTGAACCAAGGACCTCGTGTTCAGCAGTCGCGCTTGCGACCACTAAACCTACAAGGCGGTCAAGAGATTAAAACAATATTTCTATCAACATATTCTTTAAATAGACTTCTAGGTTACTATGTGTATTAGAAAAAGCATATAATTTAGTAACATATGTATACTAAAAACAGTCAAGTCTTTTAGTCTTTCCATACATACGGTCTGATAACTCGAAATTTTATCCTAATTAGTTTCTAAAACTCAATTAATTTTGAAGTAAAGTGTGACCTTTTTGTTTTTTGGGGGTGGGAAATTATCAAATAACCCCTCCTGCTCTGGGCAGAGCGTAAGAGAGTGTCAGACTTCTACTGACTAAAAACCACCCATGTTCCTTCTTAGCCCTTGTGCCGAGGCCGCGGTATCGGATTTATGAACAGAATTATTACTGTAAAAAATGAAATATCGAGTATTCAGATTGATTTTCTTTGCCTATTTCTTCGATATGAAAGATATAAAGTCTCCTATAGCTCTCTTTAGACAAAATATATGTAAAATATTTATATATTCAAATTATATATAAAAATAAATGTGATTTGACTACGGTTTCGATAACCGTAGAAGCAATTGCAGTTGCCTGTCTTAATTAGTAATATAGTATTTCTTTAGTAAAACCCTCGTTCGCAACGTTCACTGGATTTTTAACGCAAAACTAAACCGCCGAGAGTTCAAATTTCGATGGCGTCTTTTTTGAGCTCGAAAACTATTCACCGGTGGTTGAAATTCCAACTGTGACCATTTTTGACCTGCCAGGATGAGCTAAATGGAATTCTCAATGCTCGGCGCAATACTGAGAGTTGAAAATCCAGTGAGCGATGAAAATTGTTCTTGCGAACGAGGGCTATCACTGTGTCTTGATGATATTCCAATTTGTTTGGGGGCGAGCCTATTGCCATCAAGCAGGCACACACCGAATAGTAGTCTTCACGACACAGTGAAAACCTAAATAATTGATTTCTGTAATAAGCTTATTGAAGCCAATACAAAAATGAACCTTATTTGCATGACGTTAAGGTTTAGGTTGTTTTTCTCTTATGATATGGTGGATTACAGTTCTTGACATCAGAAGCATAAGGTCGTATGTACAAAACGCTCTGTATTTACTATAGTCACCTGCAAAATAGGGTAGTTGAGTGACTAAAAAAATATGATTCTGTTTAATCCGTCAGTTAGATTATCGAAAAATATTGGATACGTGTTTTTTGTTTTATCAAATTAAAAAAAAATACGAAGATAAAAGGCGTCAAAGATCGAGAGTGAGGACTTGTGACGTCACTTGTAGGTAAAAAATGTACTGACATTTGTGACGTTTTCGAGGAGTTCACGAGTTTTCGAGGCACTGTATCGTCTTCATTTTTGAAATTTGTTTATGTGAAAATGTTTGTGTACAATATTTTTCGATATCTATGTGGCGGACTAATTAGTTTTTTTTTTGTACGATCCCCTATTGCATGGATAGATTAGTATCTATGTTCCTGTGAACGTCGATAACTAGGTGGCGTCTTTTCTCGCTTCACACGATTTTTTTTCTGAATTGTCCATGCATTTTTGCAGATGACTGTATATTCGACCTTATGGTGTCGAGAGTTATGCACATTATACTAATGCTAATAAGGTTCATTTTCGTATAAAACGCCTTTAGAAATCGGTGTCTCAAATATAAGGAGGCTATAGTCTTTTCGTTAGTCTAAGACATTATATAATGATATTAAGAGACAGACAATTTTAATTGTGTGAGCTCTAAACTGCAATAATTAATATTATGTTAATAAGTAGTTTTAGATGATTGTTCCTGAACAAAAATTGTGGAGATTGTAATTGATTGTGTTAAAATTCGTAACATGGTCACAGACGGAGTTACTATTGTGAATGGTTATTTTAACGTAATTCATATTATGATCCTATTATGACCTGCTAAAGGGACCATTTCAGACCACCGGATCATTTAAAAAAAAATAAAGTGAATTATTTTAATTTCTGACCCCTAGTAGACCGTACTACTTCTATACAATCAATTGCAACCTCAAAAAAAAATAACTTAAAAAAATAACAAAGGAACATATTTATCTTTAATTATCCCACAGAGACTAGCGCAGCCAAAGTTTTTCTTTAAAAAAAAACATAATTTGACAAAAAAAAGACTGTTTAAAAAAAAGATACTGCCCATTTTTTCGTTTTGAAAAAATAATTAAAAAAAAAAACTCATGTTTTTAAAAATTGAGTAAGTACCTAAATGAATACTGTTGTACATACGTCTTATATATTTAGTTTGTTTAGATTATAGGCAATATGGAATTTAATGTAAAAAGGTTTTTTACAAGAGAAGGTAATATTAAAACTAGGTGTTTCCAGCGGCTTCGCCCGCTACAACTCGAAAATTGTCCCACGGGATCATACTACCGGGATAAGAAGTCTCCTATGTGTTAAACCAGGTTATAAACTATCTCCGCCTTATTACAAAAGGTAGATAAACCTGGTTTAACTTAGACCTGGTTTATCTCGCATGCTGTCACTTTCTTTTGAATATTATTGAAGTGAGACGTCATGCGAGATAAACCAAGTCTAAGTTAAACCAGGTTTAACTACGTTTTGTAATAAGGCGGTCTGTGTTCTAAATTTCATCCACATCCGTTCAGTAGTTTTTGCGTGAAAGAGTAACAAACATCCTTACAAACTTTCGCATTTATAATATTAGTAGGATTAGGATTATTAAGAAATAGAGAAGTGTGAATGAAGAAGTTATGGTGGTTCGACCCCAAATGAACCGGGATAAGGACAGGGATGATAATGATAACATTACACACATTACATTATTATTATTTAATAATATCGGGCATGTAATCCCGTAAGGATTAGGCAAAGGAGTACAGTCAGTCCACCTGCAAAATTACATGGATACTTTAGTGTCTATTTTCCTGTGAACGTTTATAGTCCACAACGAGTTAACGTTAGGTGGCGTCATTTCTCGCTTCACACGATTTTAGTTCTGAACTGTCCATGCATTTTTGCAGGTGACTATCTAAATTCTAAACACCCACTTATACTGAATATACCAGTGAATAAAATATAATATAAATGTGGGATGTCTACTCAGCGGTATTGTATCGATAGTCGTTCCAACTAATGGTGCAATTAGCAAAAGCCTAGTATAGTTTGCAGACCTGGGGGTTTAAAATGGCTTTAGAAGCAAGATCTACTGCTTAAGTCTTTTTTTACTTCGATTCTGAGGGGTCTAAAATGGTCGCATTCCAGAATCGTTATAAAATAATAGTTGAATCACATTCTAATTCTTATAATAGTCACTGTAGCAGATAACATTACCCCCGTATTTATAGTCAAGTCAAAGTAATTACTTGGACTTAAGTAATTACTTATGCAATTATTTTTATGCAATGGGCAAGAATTTAAACGAAGTTAGAACGTTCAATGAAAGCAAAACTAAGAATTCTAACGTTTGATAGTTCTAACATTAAGGAATTACTAAACTACAGAGAAAAAATCGTATCCTAAACAATGACATTTACTCAAGTAATAGTAATGACTTGTTTATAAATACGGGTGTTAGAATTGTCTATTTGTGACCACTTTACGAATTGTAACGTTATAAAATTACTGTCCTAATATGATCCCGCGAAGCGACCAATTTAGACCCCTTAGGAATCGGAAGTGAAGAAATACCTCAGCAGTAGATCTTGGGACCACTATACCAATTTTATATAATTTACTATCTTTTTAACGGTGAAGAAAAACATCGTGAGGAAACTGTCATGTCCTAGAATCAAAAATTCGAAGACTTGTGACATCTACCAATCCGCACTGGGCCCGCGTGGTAGATTATAGCCCATACCTCTCAAAGAGAGGAGGCCTGTGTCCCAGCAGTGGGAACATTAATAGGCTGTTGATGATGATTATTATTATCTTCTCTTGTACAAAATCATGTACGAGTATATAAAGTAGGTAAACGTCGCTTCCTTCAAGGTATTGTTATATATTTGTGGTATCTTAAGGTTTTAACTTCGACCAGAAGACGGCGATACAATTACGATTCGATTCGGTATTTTCTCAAACATTTTTTTTTTATTATTATAAATGGGCTTGCTCTTGACCTCAATCTTGCCCTAAGGGCAGAGATGATGTCGACGATGGAACGAGATTACCCAGAAGAAGCCTGTTTACTCTCGACTTAAATAGATTAGGGTTATATGAACTCGGAAAAACCGACGCAGGCAGGGAATTCCAGTCCTTGGCTGTGCGCATAATAAATAATAAACTCAAAACATTAATTTAAATTAATGCATTTCGATCCGTTGGTCAATAAGTTAAACCAGTACTAAGTTGTGGAGGTCAGATAAGCAGTCGTTCCTTGTAAAATACTGGTATTCAGCTGCATCCCTGAATTGAGAAACGGAGCATTCAAAGGAAAAATATTTGGAAAACAAAATCGTATTTGTATCGTCGTATCTTACACTAGTATATGTAGATTCACACTGAGTGCGAAACAATTGAAAATTACTTACTTACTACCCTTAATTTTATACAACAAGAAAACAGAAAATATTATATTTCTTTAATATTTTCTACATTTACGTGCTTATTTGATATTCGTTTGACCCCTAAAAAATATCTAATAAGATAAGTAACTGGCCTTAATATAAAGAATATAATTACCGTATTAAAGTACCTACGCCAGCACAACAACCTAAACGAAAAATTTCCCAATCAGCTTTAAAACTAATGCTTCAGTGATAAAGTTGAAAATCTATTATAGAAAAACCGATTGTATTAGCTTGATGTAGGTACTGGTCTGTATATACCCAAATAGCTAAGAAATAAGAATGTTGGAAATTTTTATTTTCTTCTCAAAAGAAAACACAAATTCGGCAATTACTTTTTGCCTAAAATAGAAATAAGGACATCCGCTTGAGAACCAAGGTTACCGACGTAGCCCGAAGAATCGCCAGACTTAAGTGGCAATGGGCAGGGCACATTGCTCGCAGAACGGATGGCCGATGGGGCCGAAAAGTTCTGGAATGGCGACCGCGAACCGGAAGACGTTGCGCTGGAAGGCCTCCCACTAGGTGGACCGATGACCTGGTCAAGGTTGCAGGAAACCGCTGGATGAGAGACGCACGGGACCGGTCAATGTGGCGACGCCTGGGGGAGGCCTATGTTCAGCAGTGGACGTCTTTTGGCTGAAATGATGATGATGATGACTTTTTGCCTTCTAAAAGATATCTGACCAACTGACCAAAGATTCACAATACGACCCACCGATTTTAAAAAGGACCAAATGTGTAGATTATGTAAAATTACAGTTTTAAAATATGAAACTTTGGTCGTAATAGGGTAGTTGACTGACTAAAAAAAATATGATTAGTTAAGTTTAGTTCGTTAGTAAGATTATCGAAAAATATTGGATACGTGTTTTTGTTTTATCAAATTAATAAATAAAACGTTTCAAAGATCATGAGTGCTGGTGACGTCACTTTCTGGTAAAGAATGTACCAAACTGTGACGTCACTCGACTTTTAGAAGCACTGTATAGTCTTCAAGGAAAAATATGTGTCCAATATTTTTTGGATATACGGACTAATTAGATTTTTTGTCAACTACCCTGTTCCCTAAAGCATTTATTTCCTCTATTGGACTTACGGCTCACTACCACACATATGAGAGGGCACATTCCAGAAACGTAAGGCCTTTACTAATTCCGTTAGTCTTCGATAACTAGCCTTCATTTAATAAATTCAAATGTTTCGCTCTTAGTGTAATACCATTGATGTTAGCAAATTATATTTAAATTAGGACGATATAAGGCAAAAATAATCTAGTACTGTAGTTTGATAGTCAAAAAGTATGAAGCAATAAGTTTGGGTAGCTAATAAATCATTGTACGAATTAAGCTTATATTACAGTGGATCACCGGTAATCCGATAAAACGTTTTGCAGGGCAGTGTCGGACAATCGAATTTGTCCGTTTATATAGTCCGGAATTTTTCCGACGAATTACAGATCAAAATAATAAGATTCCATCTGAACTACAAAAAATAATACTACATAATATGTAGTATACAAATCATAGTACATAATGTGTAGTATACAAATCATACTACCTAAAATGTAATACATCATTTCTGTATGTCGGAATTAGTGATTTGTTTTTTTTTCTGTTTTTTTTGTGAAGATTTGTCAAAATAATGTTATGTTCTTAGATACATTCAACAGTGGTAGGCAAGTCGGATTATAAGGGGCGCTGGATTAGACAGGGGCCCGATTACCGGGGGTCCACTCCACTGTATAATGTATAGAAGCTTAACTCGTATAAATGACTTGATTTGAACTGGACACCGTCTCCGAAGGAGTTAGGAAGAGACGAGGCAGATGATAAGACCAATGTACTACCAAACTACAGTACTATATTATTTTTTAATTAATAAATTCAGACTTCTCTCTATTTTTAATGATTACGACAAAAAAAATACCAAAGTTATTATACTTTTTATTAGAAATTTATTTTTTTATTATATTTTTTTGTCTTTTTAGCTGTAGTTTTCGTTGTTAGGCCGGAGTGCTCATTTTTTGCACAAAATCTCAAAGTAATATGTACCTAAATGTTATTGCAAGAGTGCACTTTCGTAATTAATTGTCAGAGTGCACAGTAAAATGTCGAAATTGCACAAAATTACGTGTTTATTTAAGATAGACTGTTTAATTCTGTAAATGTTGTAAAAATTGCACTGATCAACAAAAGTATTGGCACTAATTTCGTCCAAAAAAGAGGCGCATCTGCGGCAAAAGAATGTAAAGAAAATTAATTGTTTTGTAAGGATTAATTTTCTTGTAATAAAAATTGCTTTTAATAAGGCAAAGATCTTGAATTGAAAAAATAAGTAAAAGTAAAAAAAAGTAAATCTGTTAAATTTTGTTTATTTTTATGCCATTGGGCTTCATTTTGAGCAAGCATATTGTAAAATAAGTTGTGATCAGTGCATTTTAAAAAAGGTAGCATTTTCGTCGCAAATTAATTTTAAATCAAGATAAAATGTATCTTAAATCAATGTTTAGAAAAAAAAAAACAATACTTTTTATAATTCTGCCACATAGCACAAAATGCACAAAATTATGTTCAATCATTACGCTTAGTCGAATTTGTTTAAGAATTCTTAGTCTCAAAAAGCATTTTTTTTTCTTATTTTTAGACTATTTTTTTAGTCGAACGTAGTTTTTATGTAATTCGCGTTAATTATTCAATTCATATCTTTTAATCGTTGGTTAAATATGGGACGGATAGGTTTATTCGAAGCTTGTTAAGACTGCGTTAGAGTGGTCTAATTCACATTTTATTTAAGAGACTAGTGACCCTTCCCAGAATTTCACACAGCGCCATCTATGGAAGGGCTATCGTCCTATCCCGATTTCGAACAGCGCCATCTATCGAACCCAATGCTAAACTTATCTTTAAAGGTGGAATTAACTACACAAGATGTATACAGATCCTACACGAAGCCGTCAACCAAGCATTCTGCACATCAAACTAAGTACCCCTACACAAAAAATATTGTTGGGAATCGGTTTTTTTTTGGAAAAATAATCATCAGGACTCAAAATAACACACTCAAATCATTGTTCTGATGGATATAAAGTTATTAGGAACATTAAAAAGTTGTATTGAATAAAAAAACTTGTCAAAAGTTGGATCTTTGACCCCTAATATCTCCATATCTAGAAGGTTCCTAGGTATTTTCTAAAACAACAAAAAAATGCCATGATGGGGAGAGCAAAGTGCCTTTCTGCTTCATCAAGGATATTTTTTTACACCTATTATTTTTCTGAAAAAGTAAAACTAAATCAGAAATCGATTCATAAATGTATTTTGATTCTCCTTTAGTCTCTTTATGCCGAAATGTGAGTTAGACTATTCTTTTGCTTTTGTTTCCTAGTTGTGATTCTCAAATATAATTGTAGAGAATTGATTATATTGTGATTGTCAATTTATACGAAATTGAACCGAATATTTTTTTTTCCAAAAATCTGAATACTTTTTTACCCAACTCGCCGAGGTCAAAGAGAGGGTAATGTTTTTGAACATAAATTGACAATCGCAATAAAAAATACGTTTAAAGGTTGATATTTAATCAAAGATTATGTAATAATTAAATACATAATTGTGTACCTATAGGCATGTACCAAAGTGTATTAAAGAAATAAATTATTTTAAAATGTATGTTTTTGTTGTTTCTTTGTATCCCAATTCCCAGTTTTAGGGTTCCGTACTTTTTTTTCCCTGGTTCCGTATCTCAATCGGAATTCATCACATGTTCTAAGTAACACAACACTTTTACACGCCCTATCATATCACGTTTTAAAACTAGATGGAACCGGTTTCGTACCTTACTACCTACATCAATCAAACTTGAATTGTTGAAACAAATAAAAAATAGCTGCAGTCCCAGTCACAAGGCATAATAACTGTGAATGTGCTGTCACTTTTAAAGTCCAGACATTGGTCAAGATTAGGATGCATCATCCATGCAGATTAGTTTCTGAGATGGTATTTTAAAGAAGAATCAGATTTCAGTGGATCTGACCAGTCAGTGCAAGCATTTCTCATTGATCGTGTAGGTCGACAAACAAAATAACCTTAGGAGCTCAAGAACTCTTCGTTATCAGTTTGCCAAGACCCTTTTTTTCTCAGGAACGCAGTGGAGGTTTCAAGCTGATATTAATTCATGGAGTGGGGCTTGAAACGTCACTTGAAGGTACAAAATGTACTATCATATGACGTCACACGAGTTTTCGAAGCACTGTATCGTCTTCATTTTTTGTTTACGTGAAAAAAGAAAAAATATGTGGTTAATATTTTTTTGAAATCTATCTGACGGACTAATTAGTTTTTTTTTTCGATCCCCTACGTATGTTTTTTCAAGTCGATCCCATGTAATAGGGGAATGCCCTAGATATCCAGCTGCTGAGTAGAAGCAATTTGAAGCCCATTATTGTCATATAGTGTCACTGAGTGTTGGTGAAAACGGGCTTTAGGAATTCAGTTAGGCTTTACTTATTATTGGTGAAAAAGGCATGTTGGGGTCGGCTTCCAGTCTGGATGCAGCTGAATACCAATAAATCACATACAGCGACTGCCTATCTGACGTCCACTTTTGTGAATTATAAAGCGCATATTTACCCAATCGTCGCAAAATTGATTTATTTCATTGCAATAAATTTTGTTTTATTTATACAGTTGCTTATAATACTTTTACGTAGAATTAACTAAAGTACCAATATCGTCTTTGTTTGATTAGTTATTTCCATTACCTATTATTTTTAACCGTTGGTCATTCACGGTATATACTGAGACGTAGACACTGACAGGTAGTCAGTGGCCCGAAGAGTCGAAGGTCTGTCGACCAGTCCTTCCAAGGGGTTGTGGCGATTAACACCTCTTTGATTGTTAGTAACATCTCTATGGGATTTTGACACGAGCTCTGCTAGGTCAATTTGTATATCTCTCTTATATCACCCAGTACTTACCTACTGTGCTGTGCAGATCAGGATAGGTACCTAGTCGTTCCATGTAACATACTAGTATTCAGCCAGGGTTAGACTGGAAGCCGATTCCAACATTGTTGGGAAAAAAGGAAGGCAGATGATGACTATGGCAGGATTATGACCCTGTCATAAAGGTACAAGTTGGTAGCCGCCTGCACGCAGCAGCAGCAGACGACGTGTCGCGTCGACACGACTGGTTTCTACGTATTTCTATGACATTCCCTCCGTAGTTAGCGACATGAAGCTAGCGACGCGTCGTCGAGCGGCAGACGCACGCACGTGTCGTCCGACCGCAGATCAGTAATGCCCATAAATAACAGAAACAACAGGAGATGTGTCCTTTAGCCGAAAATGTATCGGAACCTGTGTCTTCAGTTTACACATGCACGCAGAGCAGTAAAAACAATAATTGATATACGCACTCGGAACCAACTGGATGACATCTGCAGTTGTCGTCTGCAGTCAGGGTTCGAAATCATGACTGCAGCGACATGACGCGACGACATGTCGTCAGCTGCTGCTGCGTGCAGTCGGCTACCAACTTGTACCTTAATCCTGCCATGATAGGGATACATACTCAGGTGAAGAATTATTGATGACTCTGCCCTGGAGTGTAAATGTGGTGCTGTTCTACAAACAATGGGACACTGTATAATTATCTTGTCCCGTTGTTTGTTCATTACAGAAGCTCATGGACGCTTCTGAAGGCATCAAACTTGTGGATCCGTTCAGATGCCATCGACACGCTAAGAAGATCATCTTCCAGCTCCGTAAAAAAAACGGGAAGCCGATAGGGCTGTCGTATACTCAGGCCCTTTGACTGCAGTGGTAACTGAAAAACTTGTTTGGTAATCGCATAACTGAATGGACATGAAATGCGGTGAAAATTGTGAGGATAACGTTGAGTATGAATGTACCTAGATAAGAACTAAAGGCTATAGGAAACGATAGTCTCCGTGGTCGAGTAGTTTAGGCGTTTGCCTTGTGACCCGTGGTCGTGGGTTCGATTCTCACGGGAAGCATACTTTGTAAAGTTGTTTCCAGTTTGGTTAGGACATTGCAGGCTTGAATCGCCTCATCGTCTGATAAAAAAAAAACTAAAAAACCCGACTGAAAACTGAAAAGCAAAAAACAATCACATCTTAAATCAAACAAAACTTGGAAGCAGGCGGGGTCCATTCTATTTTTACCCACGACGGAACGGAGACGGTATATGCGTTTGGGGTGAGAGGTTGTTTGTTTGTGTGTTTGTTTGTTTGTTTGTGTGTTTGTGCAAATACATGTTGCCATTTTTTATTTCATAATTTAATAGTCTAATGAACCCCGCCTGCTTCCAAGTTTTGTTTAATTTAAAATGTGATTGTTTTTTACCCGACTACGGCAAAGCCAAAGGAAAGAAAGAAAGAAAGAATGATTCCGTGCTTCGGAAGGCACCTAAGTCGTTGGTCCCGGTCATCAAACCATGTCAGAGGCCTTTGAGGCGGTTTAGAAACATTGACACTAGGGTGTGTGGGGTCGTTAGACCTTACTGCCCAACTGCCCACACGGTAAGAAGAAGAAGAAATTAACGATAGATATACTGAGTGAAGGATGATATTTTTTTTTACGTTAAATGGGCTTACTCTTGACCTCAATCTTGCCCTAAGGGCAGAGATGAGGTCGACGATGGAACGAGCTACTCGCGACTTAAATAGATTGGGGTTTGGGGGGATTGGGGTTGGGGACTCGGGAACGGCTGGGCAGGGTGTTCCACTCCTTGGCTGTACGAATAATGAAGGATTTAGCATAACGCTTCGTACGAATGTGTGGAACATCGACAAGGTATGGGTGATAGCTTGCAGTACGCCTAGTCTCTCGATGGAAGAAGGGAGATGGTGGAATAATTTCGTAGAGCTCTTGCGCACACTCTCCGAAGTACAGTCTGTAGAAGACCGACAGACAAGCAACTTTGCGGCGGTGGGCCAGGCTATGTAGCTTGGCAACCAGCTTAGCGTCACCAATTAGCCTCCTGGCCCTGCGCTTTACTGAGTCGAGTGTGGCAAGTTGGTATTTGGCTGAGCCATCCCAAAGGTGACAGCAGTACTCCATGCCGGACCGGACTTGAGCTTGATTGCTGAGATGACAAGTATCTAGACTCCAAATAAATTGGGATAAGGGCATAACAATGATGATCATGATGATGACAGCAATACGTAGCTAATCAAACAAAAAATCTTTAAATAAATTCGGCACCACCACGTCACTGAACACAATACAAAATACTCGTAAATATTCACAAAATCGAAAAAGGCGTATGCGCAGCTGTTTAATATTTGCACAACAAATTATATAAATCTTGTCAAATTATAATTGAAGGCACAGTGGTTATAGCAGATTATATTTGTCTGTCCACTTGGCTAGTGTTCCGAATTAGTAGGTAATAATGCGTTTTTGTGTGGGATTGATAATTGCGCTGTTAATTGTAAGTAGATAACTGTTATTCTATTTGTTTATTTTGTTATGTTATTATATTTAACACCTACATATTAATTATGGGTCTGGTTCATAACATCGCGAGTCACTACATCGATCCTTCATCGGCCTTTTCAGGAAGAAGATCGTAACCGCCATTTTGCATTTACGGGAGAACGTTTTTTTTTTAATATTTCTCAAAATATTTACAGCACCGTCGATTTGGTGTACTGTCGATGTAGCGTACCATCGATTTGAGACGGCACGGTTGGCGCAGTGGCTAAGCGATTGGACTGCTGCGTTGAGTGTCGCGGGTTCGATCCCCGCACGGAACAAATATTTGTATGACCTGCAGGTAGTTGTTTCGGGTCTGGGTATTTGTGTATGTGAGTTTATATGTTTGTGAACGCACCCACGATACAGGAGAAATTCCTAGTGTGAGGCAACGTTTCTAAAAAAAAAGAAAAAGAAAAAGATTTGGGGTACTGTCGATTCATTAACCCGTCGATGGACCGTTGTCGATACAGCGACCATCGATGTAGTGACTCGCGATGTTATGAACCAGATCCATTAATTATGGAGGTAGGTGTACGTGTGTGTTGATAAAGTGGTGTTTCAAGGAATAATAAAATAAAATATAATACTATAAGTGATTCCCGTGGATTTGCCCGCGTGGAGGTCGGCCAAAATGTACTAAAACCTGCCTCGAGAACCACTCTATCCATTGGTGAAAACAGCATGAAAATTGGTGCAGTAGTTTTTGAGTTTATCGCGAACAGACAGACAGACTTTGTTTTATAATATGTGTAATGATAGTGAAGTATGTACCTATTAGTAAGTGGCGAGACGATCTGGATGTGTACTGCGAGGGCTCAAGGAAGCACAGGAAAAGAGCTCTTGGAAGGGAATTGGGGAAGCTTTTACCCAGCAGTGGGGCAGTGAAGTAGTTTGAAAGAAATTAGTGTTGAATTTGCTTGGATTTTTACGATTTTCGTATATAATCACTATCACTATTACAAAACAAAAGTCGAACAAGTCGCTTTATCTGTCCCTATGTCCCTTTCTAAGCTTAAATCTTTAAAACTACGCAACGGATTTTGATGCGGTTTTTTTTAATAGATAGAGTGATTCAAGAGAAAGGTTTTAATACCTTTTTTGCACCCGTGCGAAGCCGGGGCGGGTCACTAGTCGCCTTATAATTACTTTGTGGATATTTGTGAGAAAATAAATGAAATGAGTGAATGTGTGTGTGTTCTTCATTATCGTATGGAGTGCCTATCCTGGTGTCAGAGTATTAATGCCGCCTATGGTCATGGACTGGTATTATCGTCTCAGAACCAAAAAAATCGAAGACATGTGACATCTACCAACTCGCACTGGGCCCGCGTGGTAGATTATAGCCCATCCCTCTCCTAGAGAGGAGGCCTGAGTCCCGCACGTGGGAACATTATAGGCTGATGATGATGATGATGATGATCTGCTTAAGCGCCCATTTTAGACCCCCAGAAGTGGGGCAAGTGTCCCAATGTCTTTATTCAGCCTGCCTCGTTGGTCTAGTTGTCGCAAGCGCGACTGCAGAGCGTGAGGTCCTGGGTTCGATTCCCGGATCGGACAAAAAGTGCTATTGGGTTTTTCATTAGAAATTTCCCAGTAGTAGACCGGAGTTTGGAAGTTGGTGGTATAATACCCCCGTGCCTCGGAAAGCACGTTAAGCCGTTGGTCCTGCGCCTGATCTCTCTCCGGTCGTGTCGGATTGCCGTCCCATCGGACTATGAGAGAAAAAGGAACAGTGAGTGCACTTGTGCCTGCGCACACACGTCTGCACTATAATATCTCCCGCGCAGATGGCTAATCTCCACTAAGATTGGCCGCCGTGACCGAAAAACGGTCAGAAGAACTATCATTATTATTATTTTTTATTATTTATTTATTTACTTCATGCACAAACGTGGTACAAAGGCGGACTTAAGACGCAGTCAACGGGGGAACCGTAAAAACGACCTGTTTTTCGTCGCAGAGTTAGCCGTATTGCTACTTATTACAATTCCAAAAAAAATACAGTGTATAGTCAAATGTATAGGTAAAAGACTTATGCAAAAATATTTTCTAAAAGTAATCAAGAACCTCGAAAAAAAAAATCACAAAATCACACAAAAATCACACGAAAAAACTTTTTCGTCTCGAAATGCTCAATATTTTGAGTGACAAGTGTTATTTATTTTTTTACTATCAGAAAGGAAATTTAACCAACTAAAGACATATGTAAAAATATTTTAACATTACAGCGTACTTTTTTTTTAAATAAATTAAATCTGCGAACTATCGTTCATTTTTACAGTCACGAGCATCAAACGCATCGCCATTTTCAACCTTATTTGTTTAGGCGATGAGTTAAACGCGCGCTCAAGGTCGCGGGCAGCTAATGTCGCCTTAATGCCACAAGGCATTCTCTACCAGTCAACCTTAGGGTCAAATAGGACATCATTGTGGTAGAGTACAAAAATAAATAAATTAGGAGAATACTATTTTGTTAACATAAAATAATTAATATACCTACATAAATCGTACATTACATACTAGTACATATATATAAAGATGGAATTAAATAAACTAATGTATATTATAATACATAGGTACAAATATTTCACAAAACGAGAAACCAAACAATTATTATTATTATTTATTCTGTTCTAGGTCCAAGCGACGCTAACAGTTGCCGAACAATCAGGTAATTATAAAATTCCATGTATTATTAATATATCCACTATTTTATACAACTATTTTTTTAAACTTTGCAAACGAAAGAAATATTCTCGTAAAGGCGAGCTACGTGCAGTGCTACGGCGTAGCACACCGTGTAGCAATCGCGTAGCAATTCGTAGCTAACCTTTTTGTGACTACGCTTGTGAATTTTCTGACTTTTACGGTGAGCGTAAAAAAAATACCTACTTATAATATCTGAAAAATACTATAAATAAAGAAAACAGTGAGAGTGGTGAAATATAATGAAGTTTCAAACAACAACTCCAAACCTAAACAACAACTCCAAACCTAAACAAAAACTTTTAAATATTTTAAATGTATGCCCGTAATTGGCAATTCATCTATTAAATTACCGTATGGCCTAGAGGTGGGTTGTGTTGTGGGCACACAAACGAATTATTGTTCGACCCTTAAGGGTGGCTTATGGCACCACATGACACCGAAAGTGTTAATATTATAGAAGGCACCAAAATCTGGCTTCGGGTGGTTCGAAAGTGATACCGCGGTCTCGGCACAAAGGGCTAAGAAGGAACATGGGTGACACTCCCTACCGCTCTGCCCAAAAAAATCTTGGTTAACAGCTTCGTGGAAGGTTCGTTTCCAGCCAATCTTATAACTAAACCTCTTTTTTTCAGCAGAGGATGACATCGAAAGAGGTCATCATCACCATAACGTTAGAAAGCACTCCCACGAACACGACTTCGAATATACCTCTGAGGAGGAAAGGGAAGAGTGGCTTGCCAGACGGAGACATCAAAGGAGGAAAGAGGAAGGTGAGTCAGAATTGTTATTCTTTACCTTGGCCGCAGGTTAAGTGTTGGCATACAAAGAGCAGCGGTGGCCTAGGCAGCGGCCCCAACTTTCGATCAATAAGTCGTGGTTCGAACCCAGGCAGGGGTTTCATGGTGTAATTTATTTCATCACCACTGCTCTCAAAACGGTTCAGGAGAACATCTTGATGTCTAAGAACCAAAAATTCTAAAACATGTGACATATATAGTACCAATGCTAATACATGGTGGACCATTCCCTCTCATAGAGTGGCGGAGATAAGAGATCAAAAGAAGTTTTTAATAACTTTATTTTAATACATTAATGACCCATAGCTGTACTATTCAATGTATCGGGTATCCATCACTACATTTGTTACATTGAGTCCTGCCCTGTGCTGGGCCTACCTAATTAAAACCATTTGGGTGCTTTTCCACCAGAGATATGCTATGCTACGTTGCTATGGATGCGTTTGATACACAACAATATATTCATTGGTTCACATAGCTAGCACTGGTGGAAACGGACTCAACTAAGATATGTTTTTTTTTATATGGAAGAACGCGTGCTATGCATATCGCATAGCTCGAGCTGCGTAGGTATTTGCCTCGCGCACTTTGCGGAGGCGCACCGTCAAGCACATCTTACTCGCACAGCTACATAGCGTAGTATCAGTGGAAACGGTTACATAGTTTCACAGCTTAGTTATTATATTACATCCTCGCAGCATAGCTGCATAGCACATCTCTGTTGGAAAAGCAGCCTTTATGTCATATTTGTCGTCTGTCGAGAATCGTACACACATCAAGTTATCCGTCTTATTTTCCCAATCACACTTGAATCTAATGCTTTAGCGATATCTAGTTGAAAATGTTTGCACACAAATTCGGTAGGTATGCTAATAATTTAATTCCTTTTTTTTCAGGTGCTAATCAGTACATTTCTGACGAATTGAGACTTATCTTGGGGTTCAGAAGTAAGTATAATTATGTTTCAACTTTCTGGAAGTAGGCCGGTGACTGAATCATCATCATCATTTCAGCCCGGAATCACCCACTGTTGAGTATATAGGCCTCCCCTTTCTTCTGCCACTTTTCTCTGTACTGTGCGTCTCTCATCCATCCGTTTCCTGAGCTCCTGACGATATCATCCGATGACTGAATTCGTATGTGGTAATCGGTAGTTTATGGTGACAAACATAAATTAATATTCATGAAAGGAAATGAGGCATTTTTTATTTTCAACGTATTTATCATTAACACTGAAAACCATGTGTTTATGTTTGTTACAAACAGAATTGTATGTTTCTAATTTTATTTGGTCCATGCATACGCCCCATAAGGATCCGACAGGGTTTTTACATAATAATATTGCATATTTGACGATAATAACTAATTTAAATGTTTTCCAGATCACAAAGAAAGCAGTGAGTTACTGCATCAATTGACGGGCCACCGTGGTAAGTTCCTGCGGTATTCCATTTACTATTCCATGTCCTGTGCATTCATTTATAATTTGTCTCTTTAGTATCATTTTTCTAACAGCCTCGGAGGGTAGACATAAAAATATCTTCCATATGGGGCTTTTCCAGAAACACATCAACCACAAAATGCAATTTAATTCACCATTATTTTCGAAACGAAATAACCAATAACAATTATCAAGATTAGCGATTATCAGATATATATCAAAGTCTAAATGTTTGCGAATGAACCGTAATTTACTCGTAGTTTAAACAATTGTTAATCCGAGGACAAGCTACGTAGTACCAACAGTTGTGTCAATATTTCAATAAAAGTCTAAAAAGAAAGAATAAAAAGAGTTTTGAGACGGCCGAATGTCGCAAAAAATCTCGAGTTTGGGCTTGAAAATTAACACTTCGGGAGACCACCGCCTTTGTGCACTTCCTCTTTAGAGAGTGGTAAATTATCAAATGACTCCTCTCACTCTGGGTGGAGCGGAAGGAAATGTCAGACTAAAAACCACCCATGTTCCTTCTTAGCCCTTTGTGTCCTTTCGAACAACCCGCAGCGTCGGCCCTAGCGGGCCCCTGCAATGTTGCTGACATTTCATTGAGGCGCGCGTGGAACACGAACGCGCCGTCGACACGGAGTGGACACGGAGTGTCGACTGTCGTCGTCATAGGATGGACGGCTAGCCCATTACTCACCGTCCGCAGGTCCCCATCACACCATCATCTACCTAGCCTATGGTCCATACCAACTCTGATGGGTCGGTTTCCAGTGTAACCGGACCAGCTAATCTTTTTCTTCGTCCTACCCTTGTCGGGTCCCCTACGTTGTTTAACGCCGCTGTTGCGAATTAATTTTCCACTGCCTCACAGGTTCGAAAGCTCATGGAGTCGAATGAAGTAGTCGCGAAAGACGCTGTTTCGAAAAACATTTTCACTGCCTCATACGCTCGAATGCTTGTGATTTCGATATTAGAAAGGGGTGAAAGCACAGATTACGTGAAAGACTATGGTCTTATGTTACTTGTGGCCAGCGTAACACGTTGTTTTCTTCGATTCTCCTTTGTCAACCGTCAACCGTCAAGCTAACATTTAGGTACTCCAGCTGAATACCAGTATGGCTATCGGACCTCCACAACCCAATTAAGTACCTAGTACTGGGTCATACGATACCCCTTTTTTTTTTGGTCGGTGGAAAATCATCAAATGACCCCCCGCCCCCGCTCTTGGGCAGAGCGAAGGGGAGTGTCAGACTTCTACTGACTAAAAACCAACCCATGTTCCTTCTTCGCCCATGTGCCGAGGCCACGTCATCTCTTTCGATAATCCGCAGCCCCGGCGGGCGTCGGCCCTTGCGGGCGTCCTTGCTGACATCTTTTTGAGGCGCGCGTGGAACACGAACGCGCCGCCGACACGGTCTGTTGCCGTCATGACGACGGCCGGACGGCGAGCTAGCCCATTACTCACCGTCCACAGGCCCGCGTCTACGGTGGCCGCCGGAAGCCGTCACGTAGCCCCCGACGCCCGGAGCGCCTTCCGCGGCGGCTGGGACGTTGAGAGGTTCTCTCCCTCTCTCGTTCCGCCACCTCCTTCGCTAGCATCACTGCTTCGCAGAAGGAGGCGACGGCGTCCCATTCCTCCTCGCTCATACGATATCCCTTACCTGTCAGGTAACGACTGTCAAAGAACTACGAATTTAGCCGGGGCCTACTACTGACCAACGAAATAGAAACACTTTAATACAAAAGGTTATCCACCTTATTAAAAAATAATTACAGTTTCAAGCAAATATGTATGATATGACAGCCATAATTTATATCATTTCATCTGTGCACTCAATTTCCATGTAGAATATTTACATGCGTTTTAAAAAAATATAATGAGTGTTGATGAATTGTTTATTTTAGATTTAATTTCGTAGACTCATCGTTGGTCTAGTGGTTGCGTGCGCGACTGCTGAGCATGAGGCCCTAGGGACGATTCCCGAGTCGGACAAATTGTTATTGGGTTTTTCCATAAAAAACTTTTCAGTAGGAGCCACGAGTCTTGATTTATGCTCGATTGATGGCAATTGGCTGGCCGCCTATTACATAGAACTTTTAAACTACTGAAATGTGAGTGTACTTATAGGTACACACTCTGCCTAATCCTTCGGGGATTGGATGCTGCAGTAATATTTAAAGGAGAGCCATTATGTCACACACAATTTGGAGTTATTCTGACCCTTTTGTTTTTGGAGGGTAGGAAATCATCAAATGAAGGAGTCACTTGATGATTTAAAATAACCTACGTACTATTTACGTAAGTGAGAATTGAATAGCGTTAAATAATAAACCATTTGTATTTCAGATGAAGCCTCTGCTGTGAAATACATCGAAAACATTACAGGACTTACAGGTAAGCAAAACATTGTTCAAATATCCTCAAAAGGGATGTTTTCTGACTACAAAAAATATGATTCTGTTTAGTCCGTCAGTTAGGTTATCGAGAAATATTGGATACGTGTTTTTTGTTTTATCAAATTAATAAAAATTGACGAAGATAAAACGCGTGAATGATCATGAGTGGGAGCTTATGACGTCACTACGTGGTATAAATGTACTGCAATGTAAAGTACTCACACGAGTTTTTGAAGCACTGTATCATTTTCGTTTTTTGTTTACGTGAAAAAAGAAAAAATATGTGTCCAATATATTTTGGAAATCTATCTGACGGACTAATTATTATTTTTTGTGTCAATGAATGAATTTTGTCATGACAGATAAAATAATTAAAAAAAGAAAAGAAAAAAAAAAGTTTTAATTTGTCTCGCACGGGAAACAACAAAAAATGATTAAATGAACAATAAACAAAATGATATAAAAAAGTAAAGGTAAGTAAACCTGACCGTCCTTTACGTTTACGACCTTGGTTTTGAGTTTGAGTCATCGTGGTGAAAGGATTAGTTCACTCTGCGTTACCGAGTGCTAACTTTCCAGGGTGCGCCGGGCGTTTTGAATCGCCTGTACAGTCGAACAAGCTAATAAGTATACAGGGTAGAGATCTTTATAATTCAATAACACTGAAAATATTGATTGTAATTTTGTTTTATCAAGTGTTTCGCATTAAGCGACTGATGTCAAACGCTGTGACGGTTGACATCAGTCTCTAAATGTATCTGTATAATCCTAAAAGTACATAATTACAAGTTAGCTGGCTGTATACTTATTAGCTTGTTCGACTGTACGAATTTTATTAAAACGCCTTGGGAGGCTCCTTCCTTGCACCCACCTTAAAACTGTGTTATTTCATCTTCAGATCGTCATCATATCTTCGACTTCCTGGGGAAATGCAAGGGTTCCAGGAGTTGGAAGTATGTGCTGGAATTCTTGAAGCTTATGGATGAGTCTCCTCGTGAGTATCACTATCACTACATAGTATAAAACAAAGTCGCTTTCTCTGTCCCTATGTCCCTTTGTATGCTTAAATCTTTTAAACTACGCAACGGATTTTGATGCGGTTTTTTTCAATAGATAGAGTGATTCAAGATGAAGGTTTTAATACCTTTTTTGCACCTGTGCGAAGCCGGGGCGGGTCACTAGTTTTTAAATGAAAAAACGTTTGATAAGAGCTCGTGGTTTAATAATAACTGCCACTCGGGTCGATCTTTAGGTTAAGCTTGCCAAGGTTTGTCTGTGGATGTGTGACCGCCCATTTCCATACCGAGTTTCCTCGGTGCCTCGAGCTGTTGGTCCCGACTGCTATATTTAGATCTTTGGCAGTCGTTACCTGACAGTCTGGTAGTCAGTGACCTGAAAGTCTGACAACCAGTCATACTAAAGGGTATCGTATTACCCAGTATTATCCTCCCGTCCGCTAATAAATCTCCAGGAGATTTATAACAATGGCTTTGTCTATAATAAGGCGTATGTGAGCTCTTAACTGTGTTGTGGAGGTCAGATAGGCTGTCGCTCCATGTAAAATACTGATATTCAGCTACATCTGGTTAGACTGGAAGCCGACCCCAATATAGTTAGGAAAAGGCTAGGCATCATCATCGCCTGGGCAGCGTTTGGGAAGCTGAGAAGTATCTTCTCGTCCAACTTACCCCAGTGTCTATAGACGAAAGTCTATAGACACAGGGGTAAGTTGGACGACCAGTGTGTGTTGCCAGTGATTACATACGGGACCGAAACGTGGTCGCTCACAATGGGCCTCATCAGAAGGCTTAAAGTCACCCAAAGGGCAATGGAGAGGGCTATGCTCGGAGTTTCCTTACGCGATCGAATCAGAAATGAGGACATCCGCAAGGTTACCGACATAGCCCGAAGAATTGCCAAACTTAAGTGGCAGTGGGTCGCAGAACGGATGCCCGATGGGGCCGGAAAGTTCTACCCCGAACCGGAAGACGTTGCGTTGGAAGGCCTCCCCTAGGTGGACCGATGACCTGGTGAAGGTTGCGGGGATCCACTGGATGCGAGACGCACGGGACCGGTCAATGTGGCGACACTTAGGGGAGGCCTATGTCCAGCAGTGGACGTCTTTCGGCTGAAATGATGATGATGATGATGATGAGGCATCATCATTCTCTTGCCCATATCCCAATTCATTAGGGGTCGGCACAGCATGTCTTCCTCTTCCATACTTCTCTGTTTCTCTTCATCTCATGAAACACCTCTCTTCTTACCCTAACATTCTTAGCACAGTCCACGCATCGTTTATCTGTCAGACTCGAACAGATTAAAAAAATATTTGATAAAATTTAATAGCCTATAATGACACCCGGGCTATTCTTACGAATCTATAGACACCTCATTTATTAAAATGGTAGTTTAGGCGCTACGGTGGAACATACATACATACAAACATACATACATAGACTGCCAAAATCATTACCCTTCCTTTTGGCTTCGCCGTAGTCGGGTAAAAATCATCCCTGTGGCAATGTTCCCTTCAAACATTTGCACTGGGGATATGGCTACACGGAGCGACTGCCTATCTGATCTCCATAAACCAACTATAGTCCTGAGTAATACGATACCCTTTGATTATTGGTCTTCGTTTCTTATTTGAATTTTTGTTTTCTTTTTACAGATATCAGTATAATAGTGGAGCTCTTGAGACAAATGACAAACGAAAATGGTAAGCAAATAGTAATTTTTTTTTTTTTTTTTTTTTTAATCTTTATTTTAAAGAAGGCTTTTATCCTTAAAGGCAAGTCAGCCTCATCATAACATAAACTATTTTACACAACTAAACAAGTAATAAAAATTAAAAAAACATATCAGCAAGGAGAATTGCTATCTCCGGAGACGGCTGCGCTAAAACTGGAACATATGAACCGGTATCAAATTTATTTAAATTTAATTTAGACATCAATGTGTCTCGTTCCTTTTTATTCTTATTGCATTCGACAAGTAAATGGTAAACATCTTCAACCGTTCCACATATTTCACAGTTGGGAGAATCCACTTTTTTCATCAGAAAGCCAAACTTCCGAGATGGGTAATGACCAGAGCGCAATCTATGATATAGAACAATATGGCATCTACTCATTTCAATGATAGCAAACCACGGTATTGGAAGAGGCTGATATTGAATGGTTTTATACCAAATGCCCTTTTCTCTGCTACGTTCGTCAAAATATTCCTTAAACCTATCATAACACATTCTTTTGCAAGAAGTTACTCGTTCTAAATAATTAGGTACGACATAATATTCTTGACCCTGAGTAACCGCTAACTTTGCTAATCTATCAGCCCCCTCATTGCCTCTCAAACCTACATGAGATGGGATCCATTGCAATCTTAAAACGACGCCATTGTTTGTTAGATCTATTATCTTACGTAAAATTGAGTAAGCTATCGAAATACCTCTGAAACCAGAGGCACAGCGAGCTAAATGCTGCAAGCCACTCTTACTATCTGTAAAAATCACAAAATGTCTATCTCCCAAGTTATAAGCATAATTAATGGCTTCATAGATTGCAATGAGCTCCATCGTCATAATGGACACATAAGTATTTACTTTGTACATAATGGAATTATTTCTATCGACATCATAAAACGCTGCTCCCAGACCATCTTTACACTTGGAACCATCCGTGAAATATTTATTAAATCGACAGTATTTATCGTGAATTTCTTTTATGATTTCATATTTTAGAGAAGAAAAATTTAACGATTTTTTTGGACCTTTTACACACTCTAAAGTACATTTAATTAAGTCATCTATTGTTATACTGGTCACCCAAACTTCTAACGAAAACATTTCTAAATAATCAGAGGAATGCACAGGAAAAGATTCACATTCACCTAGTACCGAAACAAGTAAGGGTTTGTTTTTGTTTTGCCAAAATCTCATCTGCATGAGATCATTTAGTTCTGCAATAAGTCGTATAATTATACTGTTCGACCAGGACATACTTTTTATACAGTACTTATATGAAAGAAATAGTCTTCTATTATGCAACGGAGGTAAACACAGTTCGCTCTCCATTACATGAATAGGACTGCTTTTAATGAAACCTCCGATTATTCTGGCCGCCTGATTTTGTATTTTGTCTAATTTATACAAATGGACTTTAGCACAATTTCCGAACAAAAAACATCCATAATCCAATCTACTTCTTATCACCGAAATGTATAACGTACGTAAATACTTTGGATGCATTCCCCATTTGGAACCCGCTAACACTTGGAAAAGTTTTAAATATTTCAAGACTTTCTCAGCTACTTCATTAACATGTTTACCCCACCGTAAGGATCGATCAAGCCGCATACCTAAATACTTAATACTATCAACTGAACTAATAACATGTTCATTGACTTTAAGCTCTATTTTGTTCCTTCTTCGACCTCTAGAAAAAATACACATTTTAGATTTATTAGAGGAAAGTTGTAATCCAACTTCATCAAGCCTAGCTATCATATCATTAACTGCTAATTGTAAAGAAATTTCGCAAAAATGTAAGTCCCTGTGCTTTAAATAAAATACAAAATCATCGGCATACTGTAATAGAGAAACGCCTTCAATCTCACGACAAATTTTGTACGTAGTTAAATTAAACAGCAAAGGCGAAAGTGGGTCGCCCTGAGCTAAACCCCTATTTGTCCATCTACTAATGGTTGACTCCCCAGGATACACTTTTATCATTAAACATCTTGCATTTAAAAACTCCCAAATATATTTACAAATATTAGAAACAAACTGTAATCTATCTAATGTAGTCACGACACTCTCTACTAACACGTTGTTGTATGCATTCTCAATGTCCAAGAAGCAAGCTACAGTAGGAACATTGTGCGAAAATCCTATTTGAATATCAGTTACAAGCCTCGCGAGACAATCCAAGCAGGATTGTCCTTTGCGAAAGCCAGTCGTAGCAGCAGATAAAAACTTATTTTTTTCGGTATACCACTCAAGCCTCTTTACTAACATGGAGTGAAATATTTTACAAATGCATGATATGAGAGATATAGGCCTAAGCTTTGGTTCTACGTCAGTGCCGCTAACAGCCTTTGGTATGGGAATAACGGTTATTTCCCGCCATTGGCGTGGAATATGCCCAGATGAAAAAATCCTATTATATAAGTTAAGTAAAAATAATTTTCCCTCAGAAGGTAAGTTAAAAATCATGGAGTAAGTTATTCCATCCTTGCCCGGAGCAGTATCCTTTTTTTTTAAACAGTGTTTCATTTCTTGCAGACTAAATGGTGATTCTAATAAACTATTATGAGATGTGAAAGAAGGTTGTTTGTTTGTTACTGTATCTGGTGCTAAAGCATTTAGCAATTCCTTTTGCTTAGTTTCAGACGGATAAGATTTTACCTGTTTATAACCTTTGAACCAACGCATTTTTTGCCACATTACAGACACAGACGTAGTCTCATCTATACTGCTGCAAAAACATTTCCAATTATTTGATCTAGCTTTACTTATCAAAGCGTGTGCTTCCTCAGTTCTATCCTCTAGAGTTTTAAGATTAACAGGAGTAGGGTTACGTCTAAATATACTCAAAGCTAATCTACGTTTAGCTACTGCTCCGGACAGTGATGAATCCCAATATTCCTTAGGTTTGAATTTACCAGCCGGATTGGTACAAATTTTCGTCTCAGGAATATTTTTAATGGCTGACCGATTGATGTGATCCTCAAAATAATCATATTGAACTTGCACGCCTTCAAAGTTATCAAAATCACAAAATGGCTGTAGAAGATTTTCGCTAAACGCTTTCCAGTCTGCTTTTTTATAATTACGTTTCTTAATATAATTTTTTGATTCGAAGTAGTTCAGAGTTATCTTAATAATGAGGTGATCACTACCCAAGTTTTCATTGAATACTTTCCAATCACAATTTATTGCTATATCTGACGATGCAAACGTAATATCAGGTGAAGTTCTCGTCACAATGCCATTTACTAATTTGACCCTAGTAAAATCACCATTATTTAAAGAAATCCAACCATTTTCCAGTGAAGAGTCAAACAGTTGGGTTCCTCTTTGATCTATTTTATACGACCAATTTGTATGATGCCCATTAAAATCCCCTGCAATTAAAGTCTTTTCGAGTTCTAAATTAAATAGTCTATCCCAGTCAGCAGCACAAGTAACGACAGAAGATGGGCAGTAAATTGATATTATATTTTTAAGACTTTTTAAAATTTTGACGTGAATTATTTCTATGCCAGGATTTGATAGATTAATAGGACTTATTTGCGTATGTAATGATTTATGAACTATTATAGCAACTCCTCCATAAGAATCTGGTCTATCCTTTCTAAATATATTGTACCCAGTTAAATTAAAGTTGAAACTTGAGTCAAACCATGTTTCACTCAAAATAGCAATGTGAAACTTTTCCTGATTTAAAAATGCATCAAAACTACTTATTTTAGGTCTTAGACTTTGTGCATTCCACTGACATATTTTAACCGACATCTCCTTTGCTGAACTATCCATTATTCTTAGATGTAAAAAAGTTTAGCAAATCTCCATCCATAAAATTACTAATTAACAATAATTTAACTTCCTCACATATAATTTTAAACACCGCCTTCATTTTGTCCATTAGGTTTTGCTCTGTCGAGAACACAATTGCCATAATATTTCTCCAAATCTTCCTCCATTGAAATTTCCTCTCATTTGTATCTCTCTTTTCTTCTTCGTGATTTTGTATATTTTCTAAATTTTCTGTAAGCACGGATTTATTAATGTTATCATGAACATTTATAGTAAACTTCTTTTTAGGCTTATTTGATCCTTCTTTACTATTTTTATCACTTTTATTTTTTACTACAGTCGCGTAATCTACTTTTCTATGTTCTAAAATAACTGGTTCTCCATCTGTAAATTGTTCTTTATGTTCACCAGACAGCTTTTCATTAACGTCAATAAATGTAAGACTACTCATCTCCGTTTGTTCCGGTGAAACTTGTTTGTTACATTCCTTTTTTTCAATATAATACAGTTCCAATGCGTTTTTGTACGTGATATTTTTCATACTCATGAGAATACGAATCCTCTTCTCTTTAATAAAAAATGGGCATGTTTTGTTTATAGCCATGTGAGGACCATTGCAATTCAAACATCTAAAAATTTGAGTCTCACAATTGATGTGGTCTTTTCCACATTTTGGGCATAGGTTTTTTTTGATCGGACAAAACTTTTTAGAATGTCCAAACTTCCAACATCCAGAGCACTGGGTTACGGGAAAAACATATTTCTCAACCCTGAATCGGCATCCATATGCATACACATACTGTGGCACAACCTGGCTTTTAAAACCTATCCTAACTGACTCACTGTCGATCCATTTACCGTCCTCATTTAAACGTCTCAGTCTTCTGACAGACACCACCTCAAATGCGCCACTGAATGAGACTAACATTTCCTCATCAGTCATTTCCAAGTCAACCCCTTTAATAACTCCATAGGAAAGGTCAACCTCATCGGTAAATTGAGCTCGAATATCTAGTTCCTTGTTTTTAGGAAAATTTTGTAGTTTTTCGGCTTGTTTTCTATCATCAAACTGTACAAATACTTTATAAGGGCTTTTATATTTGATTCTAGTGATATTTTGAATATTCCCGTTTCGTAACCACTTAGCCAAGGCCATCTGCTTAGGTAAGACTTGTAATGAAGTCAAACATATCTCAAACGTTAATGTGTCTGTTTTCTCTTCAGAATTTTGAAAATTATTTTTATTTACATCAAACCTGCTTGTGCTAAAATTTCCATTTGAAGTGCTTCTAATGAGTTTCTTAGGACGTCTCCTGTCAACTGTACAAAAACTTTCATCACTACTATCTTCGCTCTTTTCCCTAGATCTTTTCTCTGATCTGGCAATTTGTTCTTCAAAATCCATCGTACTGTTCATCATCATCAGCTCCCGCTCGCAATTCTTTAATATTTCTGAATCGCTAGTATCGGTCAACGCAGCCTCCGGTGAACTCCCTACTTCCTCCATTTTCACCGTTAGCGGGTTTACCCGCACAGAATATGATAAATTAATACAATACTAAAGATGTTTTGTGAAAAGTATGTGCACACAAAACCCCGCCTCATGCACCACTCGATTTATAATAATTAATTAAAATAACCGATTTACATTAGCAAAACGTATCACTCAACTTGACAGCTGCCAATGAAATAAATAGTAATTTTGATTCTACGAAAGCGAATGTCACTTCTTGATATTTAAGTATGTACTAATTATCTAAGAAGTGACGTTCGCTTTCGTCATGAAGCACTTCGTTCACGTTGCATATTATTTAAAACAGTAAATTATTACCTTTTCGATAGCCTAATGTCAGTGCCTTCCACGGGAGCATTCATCTGTGATATTAGATTCATGAATTTCCATGTCGGGCAAAGAGTCTACCACCCAGTTTCTGTATAGCAAGATAACCTTGATACTTAAATGCACAAACTCTCAAATTGGTATTCCTAATCAAAACTCACTCGACGAGCGCGATTGCTGAGGTAGACGTCTATAGGTAGAGATCGACGAAATCAAAGTTAAGAATTTTTTTATTTAACAGATGTGCTAAAGGCGTTCGCTATTATGAAACCTCTGATTGGCCATGACGATTTCGACGGCATTTTTGAGAGTCTCCAGAAGATATCAGGAGAAAAGGGTAAGCTTGATATTTATTATTACATTGTATACATCGTCATCTTAAAATGATTAGGCCTCTTCCTCTTCCAGTCTGAATATACTGAATTCCATAGGTACATTTCTTTCGACTACCCACAATTATGACCGTCAAACATGAGAAAACAAAAAAAACGTGCTAAAGATGAGGGTGACCCTAATTTAAAACCCAAGAGACTGGCAGCGTTGCCGCGTTGTTTACACAAATAGGATAGTTTTTATCCCGATTTTATCTTCCCGTGGGATAATTTTCGAGTTGTAGCGGGTGAAGCCGCTGGCAACAGCTAGTATATAAATATGATTGTATTATTTTCAGATCCGCATGAGATTGCTGACTACTTCATGCATGTGGCTCACACTAATGGTAAGTTTATTTTTCGTTATTATGAGCCTGATGTGTCCCACTGCAGGGCAAAGGCCTTCTTGCCATTTATCTCTGTCTATGGCTGTTTGGGCCAAATCTTTTAGGTAAGAGTTTGCAGCACAGTCACCAAATTAAGATGGAACTGGCGCTGGAAAATTAGGCCAAAGTGGCTTCAAATTGGGTTCCGAACAACAGCTCCAAGCTACGCGGTAGGTAGGTAGGTCCAGAAGGAGATATGCTTATATACAGTCGAACAAGCTAATAAGTATACAGCCTAGCTAACTTGCATTTACTTATAAAGATACATTTAGAGACTGATATACTTATTAGCTTGTTCGACTGTACCTACCTAAGTCTAAAGGAAACGATTGCATATATTCTTGGGCCCCGATGTAATGGGATATTAAATGGTGTGAGTTAATAGATTCAGATTTATCAGTCGCTCACTGAAAGTTCTGTAAGTTTTGACAATCTGAGAGTCGAGTTATTAGAGGTTAAGTAAAAGTGAGGTTATGTTGTTGGTAGAGGTACTAATAAAGAGCTGATTATTAATAAGTTCTTTAAGCACTAATGCATATTATATTTAGCGGAGAATGTTTAAAAAAGCATATTATGAAAGAATATCAATGAATTGAAGCCAGATAACAGAAAATGACAGAAATGGATTTATCGAAAAGGCGTCCAGAATAAATTAAAAACACACTTTAAGTAGTACATGGTTTATTCATCTTCTATGATCGAAGTCTTCTATTAATATAATAATGTCGTCTAGAATTTTCTCATTTGTCTCTGCTACAAGATTGAGAATTGAGCTGAATTTAACAAATATAAAATTTATACAAATGACAATTTTTTTAGACCATATCTCCACTTATTACATGGGGGCCACCATTTTCCTTCTCCTTTAACTTCTAAGATATTTTTACTTTCTTCTTCTTTACGTGTCGATGAGCTCAAATCATATTAGACCAGTATGTAGCCACCTGCACAGCTCTATCATTTGCTTCGAGTAAATCCTAAAACAACGCCAACAACGAACCCTTATTAACAAATAACATTTCTAGAAATTCTAGACCTTGTGACTTGCGGACCGCGGGAAACACCACGTGCCGTTCCATCCCTCGCTCCGAACTGTACGTGTAGATGTGCGGATCAAACAGTCCGATCTGGCACCTCGACGCGAGTCCTTTCTCACAGTTTTACGCGCGCATCACGTATAAACGTAAATTACAAAAATGACGGTTTGGAGCGTCGAACCTATCACAGAGTTCATTCTTACTACTGTGTAAAAAACTTTTAAAAGCTATAACGTTCCACACGCCAGTCCAAACCGCAGTCCAAACTCTTGAAAATCAATTTACACGCACAGTTCGGAACGTTTGTCTAGTTATGTAAGTTTCGTCGGCAATCCAAACCGTGAATGCATTTAATCATTTGGCACAACAGTTTGATCCGCAGTCCAAACCGTACAGATCTAACTGCTGTTTGGAACGCAGTCCAAGATGCGCGGTCCGAATTGTACGTGTGCGGGGCGCTAATATCCTATGTCCCCTAGATGAGGCAGAGGGCGTCGATAGATGTCCTCCATCGCGATCGGTCTTAAGCTTCACGTTTCATCTCACTCCACGTCATTCCAATGTTCACCGCTTCTGCCAACACTGTGCGGCGCCAAGGTTGACGAGGACGGCCACGCTTTCTTTTCCCTTGGGGATTCCAGTCCAAAGCTTGTTTGGGTATGTGTTCGGGGTCCCTTCGGAGCGTGTGGCCAATCCATCTCCACTTGCGACGCTTGATCTGGCTGGAGGTCGATCGGGCTCTCGTGGCATTCCTCCAAGAGTTCTATGTTTGAGATGGTCTCGGGCCAGTAAATACCGAGAATGCGACGAAGACTTGAATTTGGCGTGAGATGACCTTTGTTACCTTCCACGTCTCGCACCCATAAAGCAGCACGGATTTTACATTGGATCCGAATATCTTAAGTTTGATCCTTCGGGTCAGTTTCCGCGACTGCCAAACAGGTCTCAACTGCGCAAAGGTAGCTCGGGCTTTGGCGATCCGTGTAGTGATGTCCTGTTCACTGCCCCCAGTCTCTGCCACGACGCTCCCGAGGTACGTAAATTTGTGGACGCGTGCCACTGCCTCTGTGCCAATCAGCAACGGTGAGTTATTCTTCACACCAGTTCTCATCTCCTGGGTCTTCCGGATGTTTATTTGCGGTTATGCGGTTTATTTTAAGGCCCGCTTCTGCCGCTTCCTGACGAAGATCGTTCAACTTTGCTTGCATGTCGGCGTGGGTATGACTCGGTAGGCATAGGTCATCGGCGTAGTCCAAGTCTTCCAAGACGTTGGATAATCCCCACTCTGTGCCCCGGCGCCTGTTTTTAGAGATGCGAAGCATAATTCGTCAAAAACGACTAAGAAGAGAAGCGGCGACAGGAGACAGCCTTGGCGGACACCCGCGTTTACTGCTACGTCATCCGAGATGAGGCCGTCATGGGTTACCTTGCAAGAGTATTTCTTGTAAATACTCTCCAGCAGACGGACGACTTTCGGCGGCACTCCAATTTCTAGTAGGCGGGACCAGATTCTAGACCACTTCAGCGTATCAAAGGCCTTTTCGAAGTCGACAAAGGTTAGATAAATCTCCCTCTGCCATTCTGATGCCTGTTCCAGAATGATACGGAGAGTGTTGATCTGGTCGGTGCATGAGCGGTTCGAGCGGAAACCAGCCTGTTCCCTGCGTAGAAGAGGATCCACGGCCTTTGGGCTTAGTACTTGTAGACCTAGGTAGCCGCTATTCGCCGCTGTCCTTGACCTACGTCAATCGACCCTGAGTCCATTATTACTCACCCCTCGGAACCCTCACCCTATCGCGCAACCCAATCACCGAATCGCGGTGTTAAGATTCTCCGGCGTCGAATGACCCTCGCGTGGTAGTTGTGATTTTATTGAGAGATACTTCTATACGTGACCCACCTTGTGATTGGTGGTTGCCGTCGGGGTTATCGTGATCAACTAGTCGATCCCCCAGGGTGTTACTGACCAGTGACCACAGCTTGGTTGTTGACCCCTGCGAGTAACTTGCATACTCGGGCGGGCGCGTAATTTTTGGTAGTTAGGGACTGTGAACGCGGTCCCTTTCAGAAACTTTGATGGAATTAGGCTTTGTTCAGAGCCATGATGGTTGATTCCAGTGGATTCGCGTCAGTTCCTATAGAAAGTTCAACTATTATCTTAATAGGTAATATTATAAACGCGAAAGTTTGAAGTATGGATGGATGGATGTTTGTTAGGTACTCTTTCACGCAAAAACTACTGAACAGGTTTGGATAAAATTTGATACACAGATAGTTTATACTCTGGAATAACACATAGGATAGTTTTAATCCCGATTTTATCTTCCCGTGGGATAATTTTGCGAGTTGTAGCGGGCGAAGCCGCCACCTAGTAGCTGATTTTCGCCGCTGTCCTTGACCTACGTCAATCGGCCCTGAGTTCATTCTCACTCACCCCTCGGAACCCTCACCCCATCCTGTGACGTCACACGTCACAATTTAGTTCCGATTTCCTAACTAGATGGCGTTGTTAGTTTGAACCCTATTTTCTGAATCGCGGTGTTAAGATTCTCCAGCGTCGAATGACCCTCGCGTGGTATGGTAGTTACTTTGTTGTACAAAATACTTCATTTAGTGATGCGTCGGGGTTATCGTGATCAACTAGTCGATCCCCCAGGGTGATACTGACCATAGCTTGGTTGTTGACCCCTGCGAGTAACTTGTATACTCGGGCGCGTTATTTTTGGTAGTTAGGGACTGTGAACGCGGTCCCTTTCAGAAACTTTGCACAGAGTCGTACACCATTTGGTACACAGATAGTTTATAACATAGAGTATAGTAATATAGATTGGGTTTATATCCTGGATTAACACATAGGATAGTTTTTATCCCGATTTTATCTTCCCGTGGGATCATTTTCGAGCTGTAGCAGCGGGCGAAGCCGCTGCCAACAGCTAGTAATAATATAAAAGTTGTTCAGTTTCATATGAGCGGAAAACACCACACGAGAGGACTTGAGTTTATTAGGTTACACCTGGTATAAATTGCAATGCGCGACTAGTGCCCGCAACCGGCGCCGTGGTGGAGTGTTGTGCACTGTTAGGTGCAGGCCACACATAATTGGCGTCGGGCGTGGACATGGCGCCCGACGCAATTTAGAATAAAAAAAGACGGGTTGCACTCCGGGAGTGCCGGCAGAAGTGAAAACTTGATTATTAACGTTGAGCATGTTTGATATTTTGGAATGGTTAGGGAATAATTTTGCACCAATTGCTTTAACAGTATAAAAGTACTATCATTTATGTGGTAGAATACAATATTGATTTATTGCGCTATCGTACACAAACATGACAATTTATATTACATTAAAAATTTAACACTTTAAAACTATTACAATTATTTTACATTAAAAAGTTTATCTCTCCGAAAAATCAACTTTCATCCATAATTTCAACGACTTTTTCACCATCATCATTACCAGAACTATCATCGCCAATCTCTAAAACTGATACGATAGGTTTATGGTAGCTGAAGTAAGAAACGAACAGTTTTGATTCGAACCTATTTAAATGTCTAATAAAGACCGCATCAATAGTAGTTTTGTATTTCGTTGTGCTAAGATTGCGATCATTCGACATAGTTAAACCAAATTCATTATTTAAAAATTCAATTATTCCGCCATAACTATGCTAACCCATTTATTTTGTCTTTCCCTGTCCTCCGATCGGAACTCCGATTGGTAGGAGGAGCGGGAATATTTTTTCCCATGCCTCCGATTAAGCATCATAAAAACATTGTACAGTCTAGTTCAAAATAAATTATTTTTGTATTTTATTGACTGTACAGTCGACATCGTTAACGTTCAGGGTCAAAATGTCCAACTCCCACACGACTAGTCTAAGATCGATAGTTTCCGAGATATAGCCGTTTCAATTTTGACAGCTGTCATCCGAAATGTAGATCTCATTGAGATCTATCACTTGTCCCTACACACAACTAGTCTAAGGTCGATAGTTTCCGAGATATAGCTGTTTCAATTTTGACAGCTGTCATCCGAAATGTAGATCTCATTGAGACCTATCACTTGTCCCTACACACAACTAGTCTAAGGTCGATAGTTTCCGAGATATAGCCGTTTCAATTTTGACAGCTGTCATCTGAAATGTAGATCTCATTGAGACCTATCACTTGTCCCTACACACAACTAGTCTAAGGTCGATAGTTTCCGAGATATAGCCGTTTCAATTTTGACAGCTGTCATCCGAAATGTAGATCTCATTGAGACCTATCACTTGTCCCTACACACAACTAGTCTAAGGTCGATAGTTTCCGAGATATAGCTGTTTCAATTTTGACAGCTGTCATCCGAAATGTAGATCTCATTGAGACCTATCACTTGTCCCTACACACAACTAGTCTAAGGTCGATAGTTTCCGAGATATAGCCGTTTCAATTTTGACAGCTGTCATCTGAAATGTAGATCTCATTGAGACCTATCACTTGTCCCTACACACAACTAGTCTAAGGTCGATAGTTTCCGAGATATAGCCGTTTCAATTTTGACAGCTGTCATCCGAAATGTAGATCTCATTGAGACCTATCAATTGTCCCTACACACAACTAGTCTAAGGTCGATAGTTTCCGAGATATAGCTGTTTCAATTTTGACAGCTGTCATCATTATTATTATTATTAATTATTATTAATTATTATTATTATTATTAATTATATTATTATTATTAATAATTTTATTATTATTATTAATAATTATATTATTATTAATAATAATTATTATTATTATTAAGCGCCCTGCGCTGCCTAAACGAAACAGTAGGCCCAGGCATACATTTTCGCCGCGCCGTAGAGAGGGGATAGCTGTCTACTCTCCATCCGTCTTACGCTTTTTCGATCAGGGTCACGTGGTCACGTGTCCTGACGAATTTTCGATCAGGGTCACGTGGTCACTTTTCCTGACGCGAGTTTAAGATTTTATACCCATCACAGAACAATTTCCCAAAGTGCTCAACGCCGCTAAAGAAGTTTTCACTTCAAAAAATGGCGCGTCATATCCACGCCCGAGCCACGACATTCCGTGTATCCTGAAATGATGATGGCATTATATATCCAGGCTACTATGGCCGGTTTCATTCCCCAGGTTCTACCTATAGCTCTTCTGCATTGTAGTAATGCAATTTTTGCTTTCTCACATGTTTCTTTTATATGCGTCTTGTATGACATGGTTTTGTCTAAGATCACTCCTAAGTATTTTATTTCCTTAGTTACTTCTATCCGTTCACCGTCGGCCTGCACCTTAGTGTGCGTGTAGTAACGGTAACCCGTCCATTTTGTTAAAAACGAAGTTTTTTAATGTTCCCAATTGGAAGAACAAAGATGTAAAATGTATCATTTCGGGAATAAAGTATAATTTAGGGAACTTTTAGAAACCTGATACTAGACTAACAACCCTGATAAATTACTTCAGTCTATCTACCAATGTTATTACAAATGATTTTAATATTATTTCAGGCGTGGAAGGCGTAAAGTTAGAAATAATGAAGCTGACAAATGGCATCGGTCCGGCGGAGTTTCCGAAACTACTGAAAGTACTGCTGCCTGAAATTGGTAAGATTTTTCTTCTTAATTTTAAAAAATACACGGCAGCATCATTATACTCGAACTCATATTATACAATATGTCAGTTTAAACGAGGGATATATTGAAACTCATGCGTCTACCAGAATAACAAAACGATTAAAGAAATCTTAATAAATATTAATTTTAATCTGTTTCTTTTTCACAGATATGAAAGGGGCCTTTAATCTTCTTATACTGGGCACAAGGACTGTAGGTAAGTTATAACTAAATCAATGGATATCGATAAAATAAGGTTTTGTAACAATATTCTGACTAACAAGTGTGTCCATATAGTTTCATAATTAAAATACGTTTTTCTCCGGAAGAGATCTACACTTTGGAATGGGCAACTACAGTACTGTCAGTTATTTTAAATAATTTTTCAGATATCGGCGATGCGATTAGGACTCTCAACCATTTACTAAACACAAAATCATTGACGGAGAGCATCATCCTACTGAAAACTATTACCAAGCAGACACGTAAGTACTGGATATTGAGTTAGCTCTTTGAGTTGAACTTTTTTTTAAATTATGTATTATGTATTGCTGGGTCCTTTATTATGCGCGCACAGCCAAGGAGTGGAATTCCCTGCCTGCGTCGGTTTTTCCGAGTTAATATAACCCTAATCTGTTTATGTCGCGAGTAAACAGGCTTCTACTGGGTAAGCTCGTTCCATCGTCGACATCATCTCTGCACTTAGGGCAAGATTGAAGTCAAGAGCAAGCCCATTTATAATAAAATAAAATTAAAAAATTAAAAAAAATTATTAAGTCGTCCTCACACCTTTATCAACCTTGTCCTGAGGACAGAGATAAGATCGATCGATCACCCATCTCCTCATAGAGAGGAGGCCTGAGTCCCTGCAGTGGGAACAATATATAATATGCTGATGATGACTTCAATTCATGTTTCAGAATTAAAATACGCATTGGAAGAGTTGACTCAATCGCTGAATCGAGGCAGTAAGTAAACTAATGTTTTAAATTAATTCTTTAAAATCTGAGATCTTAAACTTGGAAAAAAGTCGTTTCCCACCAATATTTTTTACGTAGTGCAATGGCACTACGTAAAAAGCCGTCAAGCATTCCGTACATCAAACTAAATGTAGTTTGATGTACGGAATGCTTGACGGCTTCATGCAGACCCCGTTTACACTCTGTATAAATGAGTAGCTTTTGCCAGCGGCTTCGCCCTCGTGAAAATGACCATTTTCCATACAAACTTTCATCCCCTATTTAACTCCATTAGGGGTTGATTTTCTAAAAATCCTTCCTTTATTCCTTGTCTACATTAAAAAGGGAACCTCTGTGCAAAATTTCAGCTTTCTAGGTCCAAGGGTTTGGGCTGGGCGTTGATGAGTCAGTCAGTCAGTCAGGACTTCTCTTTTTAGGGTTCCGTAGTCAACTAGGAACCCTTATAGTTTCGCCATGTCTGTCTGTCCGTCTGTCCGTCTGTCCGTCTGTCCGTCTGTCCGTCCTCGCTTAATCTCTGTGACCGTTAGCACTAGAAAGCTGAAATTTGGTACCAATATGTGTATCAATCACGCCTAGCGTTGCCAGGCGTCCGGCTTTAGCCGGACATAGTCAGGCTTTTTGATTGCCTGTCCGGCCAAAATAAGCGTCGTCCGGCCTGTCCGGCTTTTGTTAGGCTTTTTAGATTTCAAAATTCGCGCGCATCGAGACCGAATTCGCGAATGAAAGAAGCCGGCGCCGCGCCATCGCCGGCCGGCCGAGCGAGGGCGAGCGCTGTTGAGATTTGTTTTGGTTATTAAGAGAAGAAGTTTTGTTTTGTTTTGATTATTTACAGAATAAGTTCTGTTTTGTTTTATATATTGAGAATTTAAGACACATAATTTAGACTGATGTTGCATTTAATTTGAATTAAGGAAAGAATTATTGAGACTGATTAATAATAAAGTACTTTTAGACTAATTTGGCATTAGTTTTATTGTTAATTATCAAAAAAGCTTGGTTTTCATTAATTTTCTACATTAATACCAAAAAATCCCCTAAAATGCAAAGTGTCCGGCTTTTTTACCAAAATGTTAGGCCAAATTTTTTTTTATTTTTTACACGAATATTTAAAATTGTTGAAAATGCAGGATGTCCGGCTTTTTGACCCAAATGTTAGGCCAAACTCACAGCTCTGTCCGGCTTTTCGGTATGAGGACCTGGCAACGCTAATCACGCCGACAAAGTGGTAAAATAAAAATTTGAAAAAAATGTTTTATTAGGGTAGCCCCCCTAATCTAAAGTGGGAAGTGATTTTTTTTTTAATTTCAACCCTAACATGTGATATATATTGTTGGAAAGGTATTTAAAAACGAATAGGGGTTTACTTAAATCATTTTTTGATAATGTTAATAATTTCGGAAATAATCGCTCCAAAAGTAAAAAACAATGCGTCCCCCCCCCTCTAACTTTTGAACCATAAGATTAGAAAATATGAAAAAAATCTGAAAAGTAGGACTTTATAAGGACTTTCTAGGAAAATCATTTAGAACTTGGATGGAAACAACAGATGGAAACAGCAGTTAACCAAAATAATTTGGTCCCTGAATCGTATGAGCGCCAATACAATCCAGAGGTCAAGTTTCATTGGCCCGTAGAAGAAATTGTATAAATTATAACATACAGTTTTGGTACGGCTACGGAACCCTTCATGTGCGAGTCCGACTCGCACTTGGCCAGTTTTTTATTTATATAGATTACTAGCTTTTGCCAGCGGCTTCGCCCGCGTGAAAATGACCATTTTCCATACAAACTTTCATCCCTTATTTAACTACCTTAGGGGTTGAATTTCGAAAAATCCTTCCTTATTCCTTGTCTACATTATAAAGGGAACCTCTGCAAAATTTCAGCTTTCTAGGTCCAAGGGTTTGGGCTGGGCGTTGATGAGTCAGTCAGTCAGTCAGGGCTTCTCTTTTTATTTATATAGATATAGACAGATTGAAGTCGAGAGGTCGCAGAGCATGACGTCCTGGGTCTTCAACGTCCGGATCGGGTAAAGTGCTATTCACAGGTGCTATTGGATTTTTCTATCAGGAATTTCTTAGTATCAGCTACGGAGTCCAGATTCGTGCAATATACATTACATGGGACTTAAAAATAGCTGGTGAAATGTGGGTGTATACCTTCGTGGATTACAGGCTTAGTCTTATATTATGTTATATATTTTCAGGTCTAAGGGTTATCATAGAGAATCTCTACAAGATAGGAGGATGTGACAGCTTGCTGGAGGTTCAGCAGATCTTCAAAGATGTCTTCGGCACTGACAGTAAGTATTTCTACTGTTTGTAAAAAGTATTGGCGATAAGATTGGCTTGGAATGACAATTTCATCATCATCATCATTTCAGCCCGGAATCACCTACTGTTAGGTATAGGCCTCCCCTTTTTTCTGCCACTCCTTTCTGTAGGACTATTGCGTATCTTTTAATGTCAGTGGCTATCATATAATTAGTGTCCATCAATAACTGTCAATTGGTTATGGTTTGGTACATTAAAAAAAAAAACTAGCCTTTTGACAGTTATTTGATGGACACTATAAGATAGTCACTGACATTAAAAGATACGCAAATGATGAGAGATGAGAAATGGATAGCCCTGCTGATCCATTTCTCATCCATCAGTTTCCCGCGCTCCTGACAATTTGTTGTGAATTAGATTGACATTTGACCGTCATAACTATTGCCTTATTAATAGAGTCATTTCGCAAGAAGGTTCTGTGAATGGTAAGTGTAATTCGAATCATAATCGGCCTATATCCTTTTACCAACTATTATGCAGGTGTCGGCTTCCAATCTAAACAAATGCAGCCAGTATTTTAGATGGAGCATCTTGAGCAGGACATGTCACATGACCGGCCGCTTTCTTGAATTGAAGGACATTTAATATTTGGCCCGCTTAAATGCTGCCATTTTAATATCAAAATAGCACATCGCACACTGTTTACGTAGGAAAAAAAGTCTACGCTTTAAACCGACTCGTAGGCTGCCACCGGTTTAGGCCGGACTCCACCAAAGCGGAGACGAGCGGATTAGGAAAGGAGACGTGCGGAGATCGACCAATCAATACCAGAATTACATAGAGTTGACATTTTCATCTAGTCTTTCGCCCTTCTTGTGATTGGTTGAATTTGGCACATATATAGGAATCGGGCCATAATGTGTGCACGCGTACCTAGACACGGCTAACTGTTGTATAATTTACTATTCTAAAATGCATGCACGGGACCGGTCAATGTGGCGACACTTGGAGGAAGCCTATGTCCAGCAGTGGACGTCTTTCGCCTGAAATGATTCTAAAATCCAATTATTTCTTTCTTCAACAGATATTGTAAACATTATCAACAACATCAACAAGGTGACGAAGCGTCAGGACGCTCTTTACTTCTTGAGCTCACTACTCGACGTCACTCAAACGACTAGCGTCAGACACGCGTCAGCTGTCATCATGAGTCTGACAGGAAAAGAGAGTAAGTAACATAAGACATGTAATGTTAGTCAAGACGCTTTATACTTCTTGAGTTCACTTCTCGACGTCACACAAACAACGAGCGTCTGACAAGCGTCAGCTGTCATTATGACTCAGACAGGAAAAGACATTATGTAACATAACACATGCATGTAATGTTAGTTGTAGGTTGAAAAATATATAAATAAATTACTAGGTACATACGATGTGAGTGGCAACGCCGGGAGAAGGCACTCTAGAAGGACATTAACTGACCTTATTGGTGATGTTCTTCAGAAAGAACAGGTGCGCAGTACTCGCAACCAGCGTGTGTAAGTACCGTGGGGTAAGGATCGTGCCAGGTGGCGTTCTATGGTTTTGCATGGGTAAGCGTCAGGACGCTATATATTATTCCTGACTATCCTGACCACTACTTCGCGTCACTCAAACGACTAGCGTCAGACAAGCGTCAGGTGTCATCATGAGTCTGACAGCCAAAGACAGTAAGTAACATTACCTACATTATGCATGTATCCTGAAGGGGTATAAGCCACAAGCGTCAGGACGCTCAATACTTCGTTAGCTTTTCGTTACTTAGTTTTTTTTAACAATGTTATTTTGTGTATTTTCAGTGACTCTTTTTGAAGTTTTGGAACAAATCCGCCTGACATCGGGACACGAAGATATTATAGACTTCTTCAAGAGATTGATGTCAATCACGGGGACCAAGTGTGAGTATTATTATTTTATTTTTATATCTTCTAAAATACATATTTATGTGGATGACCTACAATAGGTATTTGACAATCATTTGTGTGACCACAACCACAACGAAAAAATAATTATTATTTTTGCTGTTTACTTACTACATAATTATTATATCTTTTTAATGAACACATATAACAATTTTCTTTTGTTTTCAGCTGTTCAAGAAGCATGGCAAGTCTTGATCGCTGTTACTTCACTAGAAGGTAATATTACATTATTTGACTGACGTTAATCATAAAGAAAAAGAAATGTTTGTTTGTCCATGACTTCCATGAAAAAAGACAAAACATATAGACAATAAACTTACAACACATAACAAATATTTATTTATTAAAACTTTATGACAAAACATCGTACAAAGGCGGACTTAATGCCTTGGGCAAAACAATAAAATAAATGTAATAAGTATGCGGGGCTAAAATGGCCAGAGATCGCACATGATAGAAAGGTTGAAAAGGAGAAAGGGGAGGCCTTTGCCGAACAGTGGGACACCATGCAGGCTAGTAATAATAATTTGCTAATCATGCTATTTATCTTTCAGACATATTCTTATTCTTCGACAAGGTCTACCAGTACACCGAGGTAGAGATCATAGTGTTCCTGGAGACGTTGCTACGTGTCACCAACGCTACTAACATTGGAGTAGCCGCGTCTATGCTCAGCAAGATCTGTGGAGTTGATGGTAAGGACTGATTTAAGCTTAAATATGAAAGTATTTGTGTATGTGAGTTTAAATTTTTGTGAACGCACCCACAATACAGGAGTAATTCCTAATGTGGGGCAATGTTTAAAAAAAGAAAAAGTAATTTTGTAAGTGATAAAATTTAAATTACATTGAAAACAAAAGTTATTATGGACCTTGTCAATTGAAAATCGATTTGGGCCATCAAAATACGGCTGACGCTAGAAAATTGTTGCGTCAGATATATTTCCCGCCAACCGTGTATAATTCTGAAAGTTCTGAACTCAGAATAGTTGCCAAAAAAAGTCTTAATTATTCCATAAATAGATATCCAAAAAATATTAGACACGTATTTTTTATTTTTTCACGTAAACAAACAATGAAGACGATACAGTGCTTCGAAAAGTCGTGCGACGTCATAGTTTGGTACATTTTTTACCAGAAAGTGACGTCACCAGTCCCCACTCATGATTTTTGAAACGTTTTATTTTCGTAAATTTTTATTCATTTGATAAAACAAAAACACGTACCAATATTTTTCGATAAATCTAACAGACGGCCTATACAGAATCATATTTTTTTAAGTCAGTCAACTATCTTTTTCTTTCTTTTCTATCTTTTTTAGTCAATCATTTCTCAACCTACCATTAATTTAACCCATTAATTATGTATTTTTTTTCACTTCCAGATTTTTTCGATATAATTCAACTGCTATTTAATATTACTGAGATGGGTATGTTATATTTTCGTGTTTTTTTTTTAAATTTGTCATATGTTGCTTTTTTGTATAATTTTGTTTTATTGTTAATTTAACAATTTATTTTAGTTTTGTCCTGTGCCAGACAAATATTTTTCTCAAGCTTACAACTTGAATGTAGACGTTTTTAATAATTCCCTTCTTATTTCAGACGTCGTGAAATTCTTCGAAAGCATCATAACTATTAGCAAGGCGTTCTGTAAGTACTAAATCTTTTTTTTTTTCAATCTGAAACCATTTTTACGGTTTTCACCTCCCCGTCGGGAACTCGGGACTGCAAGTTGTTCGAAAGAGATACCGCGGCCTCGGCACAAGGGCTAAGAAGCAATATGGGTGGTTTTTAGTCAGTAGAAGTCTGACACTCCCTACCGCTCTGCCCAGAGTGGAGGAGTCATTTGATAATTTCCCCACCACCAAAAGAAATAATTGTTCTCGCCTCTTCCTATTGATATATTTATGTTATGTTATGTAGTTATAATATTATGTATTTGTCCCTAGATTTAGAAGAAGCCGTCTTCGTTACTGAAGACTACACTTCTACAGACAGTAAGTTACTTTTTATAATTTATTTAAAGTAAGAATGATGCAAAATTTTGAAGATATACTCCATAGTTAGAAGCTACTCCTGATTAAACTGAACCAAAAGATTAAACTTCAATGACTGGATCAAACTACGTCACAATATGAATACTGAAAATGATTACTTTCTTCCAGATTTCATAGACGCCTTGAGAGATCTAAAAAGAGCAACCGGCCAGCCAAGTAAGATTGCACATTTCTTATCATTATCGTTTCATCCCATATTCACCCAATGTTGGGAATAGGCCTCCCCTTTGTTCTGCCACTTTTCTGTGTCCCTCACTCTTACAATATTTGTTACAAAAAATCGAATTTAAAAAAAAAAAACCAGTTGCGCCACCATCAAGTTCATTTAGAGCAAAGTTCTGTTGAGGTCAGATAGGCAGTCACTCCACGCAAAATACAATAATTCAGTTGCATCCGGTTAGACTGGAAGGTGACCTGGAAGTAGTTGGGAAGGGTAGGAAGATAATATTTAAAAATAACTCAGACAGATTCTTTAGTGATTTTTCTTGCACAAGTGACCCTACACAGTATTCTATTTTTCAATAACTATTAAATAATAATAATAAACTTTTATTTGCAGACTTTAAGTCCATAGTGTTAGTAATACATGAAATAGACTTACTTAACTAATATTAGTAACACACTTAAACAACAAGTACAAAACAAATAATAACAGACAATAATATACACAATATACATAACGAATAAGTAGTATATGAGAAATAAACACAATGTAGACAAAAGGATTAAGTCATTAAGCCTTGTGGCATTAAGTCCGCCTATATACCACGTTTATGCATGAAGTTTAAATAAATAAATAAATAAAAGGAACATACATACTTACATTAAAATATAACAAATATTTACTTGTCATCTTAACTCTAAATTCTCTTTCCAGCAATACTCCAAGCCATTCAATACATCAAACTAAAACAACCACGCATAGAGCGCTTAACATCATCCACCTCAAGGACTCGTAAACCTACAACAACAACTGGTGAAGAAGATGAAGATGATGATTCTAATGAAGAAGACTATTACGATGATGAATCTTATGAAAAGACTACTGAGAAGTCTACTCCTCTTCATCCATATAATGCTACTGCAGGAACTACTACCACCTCTGGAGAACCTAGTCGTTTGGCTACAACTGAACAATCTAACACTGCTGATCAATCTTCTACAACTCAAGCTACTAACAACGATGAGGCTACTGCTTCTGATCACAGCACGATTGTTGAAGTAGATAATACCACTGAACAAATTACTGTATTTGAGCAAGAATCCACTACTACATTTGATAAGTCTACGACATCTGATCTATCTAAGAATACTGATCAAGGTAGCACTACAGACCAAGCTGTAGCTAATACCACTAATCAAATAACAACTAGTAGTCAAGCTATCGCTACTGATGAAGAATCTACTACTGATAAGTCTACAACCTTTGATCTGTCTAAGACTACCGATGAAAGCACCACAGAACACGTGGCATCTATAAAGGAAGCTAGTACAATAGAGCAAGCTACTACTGAACAGGTAACAACAACTAGTGGGCAGACAAGTGCTTCTACCAATAAATCTGGTTCTGTTGATGAAGAAGTGATTACGACTATTGGGCAAGCTGGTGGTTCTACCGAGAAAGCTAGTACCATTACTGATGAATTAACCACTACCACAACGAAGCTTTTTACGACTGAAGAAAGTACTACTGATCAATCTTCTATTGTTGAACAAATAACTACAGAGCGAGCTGCAACAGACCTACAAGCAAATGATCAACAAACAACAGAGGTACCTTCAACTAAAGGACAAACTGGTACGACTCAGTCTACCACTATTGATCAAGCTACGATGAAACATACGACAACTGAAGCTACATACGCTGATCAAGCTAACACTACTGATCGAGGGACCACTCTTGGTCAGGAAACTACTACTGCTGGTCAGGTTTCTACTACTAAACAAGCAACGACGGAACAAGCAACAATAGAGTCACTAACAAATGAAGCTAGTACTACTGATTGTATCAGTACTTCTGATCAAGGAACCACTCCTGATTCGAAAGCTACTACTGCTGATCAGGTTTCCACTACTGGGAAGGATATTACTTCTACCAAGCAATCTAGTTCTATAACTGAAGAAATTACAACAAGGCTACCAATGTCTAAACAACCAACTACAGAAGTATTTACAACTGAACAAGCCGGCTCAACCCCTTATCTAGCTAGTACAACGGCTGATCAAACTACCATAACTGATGAAAATACAACAAAAATATCAACAAGCAACCTACCAACAGCGGAGGTATCTACTGAGCCGGCTACCACTACTCATCAAGCCCACACTACTAACCAAGCTACAACAACTGATGAAATTACGACAGAGGTGCACACAACCAAAGTACAGGGTAGTACAACTACCCAACAAGACAAAAGTACAACTGAGCAAGCATCTACTGTCGATCAAGCTGGTACCACTATTGACCAAGCTATAACATCTGATCATATTTTCGTTTTTGATAAAGATATTACTTCAACCGAGCATGCTAGTACGGCTTCTGAACAAGCTACCACTACTGAAGAAATAACTACAATAGAATCCACCACAGCCCAAGCTTATACTAAACAAATTAGTACGACTGCTCATCAAGTTACCACTTCTTACCAAGGAACTAAAACGACGGATCAAGCTTCCACAATAGATAAAGCTTCAACGACTGAGCAAGCAATCACTACTGAACAAGCTACAATAGAAGTAACGTCAACAGAACAAGCAGCTACAAAAGAACACGCGACATCAGAAGAGAAATGGTCAGAAGAAGCTGCCACAGAGCAAGTGACGTCAGAAGAGACTTCATCAGAAGATGCTGCAACAGAGCAAGATACATCAGAAGAATCTACGACTGAAAAAGCTGCAACGGAAATTGCTACTACTGACGCGAGTACTACTAAAGCACTTACCACATATCAAGCAGTGACTACTGAAGCGTTAACTACAGAAGTGGGTACTACTGAATCAGTCACAATACAAGAATCTACTACAAAAGCAGCTACAACAGAAAAAAATACTATTGAAGCAGTTACGACAGGGCAAGAACTTGCCATGACAGAAGCTGCTACTACTGAAGGAAACACTACCGAAAGACCCACGATAGAGCAAAAAGCGAGAGAAGCAACTACCACAGAAGTTACTATGACAGAAGTAGCTACTGCTGAAGCAGCTTCAATACAAGAATCTTCTACTGAAATAGGTACAGCAAAAGAAGCTACTTCTAAAGCAGCTACGACAGAAGCTGCCATGACAGAAGCTGCTACTACTGAATCGGGTACTACTAAAGCAACTAAAACAGAAGCAGCTACAATAAACGTAGATACTACTGATCCTGCTACGACAGCGGTACATATTGCAGAGCAAGTGACGACAGAAGCTGCTACGACAATAAAAGATCAGACAGAAATGCCTACGACAAAACAAGCGATGACAGAAACCGTTACTATAGGTGCTTCGACTGAAGCCACTACGTCAAACGCTGCTACGACGGAAGCTGCAACTACAAAAGCAGCCACAACACCAGTAATTTCATCCGATAAAACTGTGACAGAGCAATCGTCGTCAGAAGAAACTGAGTCAGAGCAAGCAACGTCAGAAGAGACTTTACCGGAAGAAGCTGCGACAGAGCAAGTGACGTCAGAAGAGACTTGGTCAGAAGAAACTACGCCTGAAAAAGCTGCAACAGAAGATGCTACTATTAAAGCACCTACGACATATCAAGCACTGACTACTGAAGCGTTAACTACAGAAGCGGGTAATTCTGAATCAGTCACAGTACAAAAATCTACTACAAAAGCAGCTGCAACAGAAGAAGTTTCTACTGAAGCAGTTACAACAGAGCAAGTGGTGATAGAACTTGCCATTACAGAAGCTGCTACTTCTGAAGGAGGCACTACCGAAACACCTACCCAAGAGCAAGAAGCGAGAGAAGGAACTACCATAGAAGAAGCTTCAATACAAAAGTCAACTACTGAAGTAGGTACAACAGAAGAAGCTACTTCAGAAACAGCTAGGATAAAACAAGTAACGACAGAAGCTGCCACGACAGACGCTGCTGCTACTACTGAACCGGGTACTACTAAAGCAACTACAACAGAAGCAGCTACAACAACGACCTTAAAAGATCTGACAGAAGTACCTACCACAAAACAAACGACGACAGAAGCCGTTATTACCGCAGGTGCTTCGACTAAAGCCACTACGATAAAAACTGAGACGACGGAAGCTGCATCAATAAAAGCAGCTACAACACCAATGATTACAAACGATACAACTGTGACAGAGCAATCGTCGTCAGTAGAAACTGAGGCGGAACAAGTGACGTCAGAAGAGACTTCTTCAGAAGAAGCTGCAACTGAGCAAGTGACGTCAGAAGAGAGTTTGTCAGAAGAAGCTGCGACAGACCAGGTGACGAACGAAGTGACTTTATCAAAAGAGACTTCGTCAGGAGATACGACAGAACAATTGACGTCAGAAGCGACTTCATCAGAAGAAGCGGCAACAGATCAAGCCGCCACAGAAGAGACTTTGTCAAAAGAAACAGTGACCACAGAAACTACTAATGAAGCAACTGCGTCGGGAACCACCACTGAAGAAAGTAGTATGCCTGCTGATAATTATCAACGTCCTACAACTTACCAAGTTGCCACTACTGACAAAGCATACGTTACTGATCAAACAACAATGGAGCCAGCATATGCTTCTGGTCAAGCCTCAATAACTGAGCAAGCGTTAATTTCTGAACAAACTACCACTACAGCACAAATTACTACTACTGATCAATTAAATACAAAAGAATATTTGACAGAAGCTACTGCTGAAACGGGTACTACTGGATCCCCTACGAGAGAGGAGGCAGCTACACAAGCAGCGACAATTAAAGAAGCTTCGACAAAAGCCGCTACTACAAAAACAACTACAATACAGGGATCTACTATTGAAGCAGCTGCAACAGAAGAAGCTACTGCTAAAGCAACTACAACAAAGCATGTGCCAGAAGTTTCTACGACAGTAGAATCTTTTACAGAAAAAGCTTCGACAGAAACTGCTACTATTGAAGCAGGTATTACCGAAACATCTACTAAAGAACAAGCAGTAATAGAAGGAGCTACGACAGAAGAAGCTTCTACAGAAGAAGCTTCGGCAGAAGACGCTTCGACAGAAGAAGCTTCGGCAGAAGACACTTCGACAGCAGAAGCTTCGACGGAAAAAGCTTCGACGGAAAAAGCTTTGACGGAAAAAGCTTCGACAGAAGTAGCTTCGACGAAAAGAGTTTCGACGGAAAGAGCTTCGACGGAAGGAGCTACGACGGAAAGAGCTTCGACAGAAGCCGTTACTACTGAAGCAGGTACGACCGAAATAGATACGACAGAAGAAGTTTCGACAGAAGAAGCTTCGGCAGAAGACGCTTCGTCAGAAGTCGCTACTACTAAATCAGCTACAATACAAGAATCTACTACTGAAGCAGCTACAACAGAAGAAGTAACTACGACTAAGCAAGTGTTGCCAGGAGTTTCCACGACAGTAGAATCTTTTACAGAAAAACCTTCGACCGAAGCTGCTACTACTGTAGCAGGTTTTACCGAAACACCTACTAAAGAGAAAACAGAAGAAGTTTTTACAGAAGCCGTTACTACTGAAGCAGCTTCATTACAAGAATCTACTACTGAAGCGGCTACGACAGAGCAAGCGACAATAGAAATTGCCACGAAAGAAGCATCTTTTACAAAAGAAGATACGACAGAAAAAGCTTACACAGAAGCTGCTACTACTGCAGCGGGTACTACTGAAGTAGCATCCTCTAAAGCAACTACGACAGAAGCAGCTAGTACCAAAGAAGGTACTACTCAAGCAGTAGCTGCAGAAGGTGCTACTGATGCAGGTACGACTGAGATACCTACGACAGAGGTATCTACGGCAGAAGCTTTTACGAGAGTAAATGATTTGACAGAAATACCTACGACAAAGCAAGCAACGATAGAACCCACTACTACTGAAGCCGCTTTAACAAAAGCTGCTACGACGGAAGCTGGAACTACAAAACCAACTACAACACAAGCGATTTCAACCGATACAACTGCCACAGAGCAATCGTTAACTGAAGAGACTTTGTCGGAAGAAGCTGCTGCACAGCAGGCGTCGACAGAGCAAGGGTCGACAGAAGTGACTTCGTCAGAAGAAGCTGCAACAGAGCAGGCGTCGTCAGAAGTCACGTCGGTGGAAGTGACTTCGGCAGAAGAAGCTGCAACAGAGCTGACGACGGTGGAAGAGGCTTCGACAGAGCTGTTGTCGACAGAAGTGACTTCGACAGAGCAGTTATCGGCAGAAGTGACTTCGACAGAACACGTGTCGATAAAAGTGACCTCGTCAGAAGAAGCGATTTCGACAGAGCAAGCGTCGACGGAAGTGACTTCGACAGAGCAGTTATCGACAGAGCAGGCGTCGATAGAGCAGACGTCAACAGAAGTGACTTCGACGGAAGAAGCTGCAACAGGGCTGACGTCGGTGGAAAAGACTTCGACAGAGCATTCGTCGACAGAAAACGTGTCGACAAAAGTGACCTCGTCAGAAGAAGCGACTTCGACAGAGCAGGCGTCGACAGAAGTGACTTCGACGGAAATGACTTCGACAGAAGTGACTTCGACACAGCAGACGTCGACAGAAGAAACTTTGACACAACAAGCGACATCAGAAAAGACTTCGTCAGAGGCAGCTGCAACAGAGCAACTGATAACAGTAGTGACTTCAGAAACGACTTCTGAGCTGTCAACCACAGAACCTGTTAGTTCAACAAGAGAAGTCTCCACTCAAGAATCAACAACTTCGAAACTGGCAACTGAGCAAGCAACTACAGTGCAATCAAGTGAGTTATCCACAACTGAAGCTGTTAGTTCAACAAGGGAAGTCTCCACTGAAGAATATGCAGCTACGAAACTGACAACTGAGCGAGCAACTACAGTGCAACCAACTGAATTGCCCACAACTGACGCTGTTAGTTCCATAAGGGAGATTACTACTCAACAAGCAACCACTGAGCAAGTAAATACTGTGACAACTTTAACCACACCTGAATCTGCTTCTTCAATAACTATTGAACAACTTACAACAGAATCGAAAGAAGATGAAGAACTGAGTACAAAGACATCGGAAGAATCGATTGAAAACATAGCGGAGGCCAGTACTGAGATATCAGAATCCGATGAATGGCTGAAATACACAAATGTCTCAACTGAAGAACAAACAACTACGAAACTGACAACTGAGCAAGCAATTACAGTGCAATCAACTGATTTGCCAACAACTGAAGCTGTTAGTTCAACAAGGGAAGTCTCCACTCAGGCACCAACAACTGAACAAGCAACTACAGTGCAATCAACTGAGTTGCCCACAACTGGAGCTGTTAGTTCAACAAGGGATATCTCCACTCAAGAACCAACAATTACGAAACTAACAACTGAGCAAACAACTATAGTGCATCCAACTGAGTTGCCCACAACTGACACTGTTAGTTCCATAAAAGAAGTTACTACTCAACAAGCAACCACTGAACAAGTAAATACTGTGACAACTTTACCCACAACTGAATCTGCTTCTTCAATAACTATTGAACAACTAACAACAGAATGGAAAGATGATAAAGCACTGAGTACAAAGACATCGGAAGAATCGATTAAAAACGTAGCGGAGGCCAGTACTGAGATATCAGAATCCGATGAATGGCTGGAATACACAGATGTTGAAACAACAACTGAGAAATCTACGTCAGAAGAAGATGTAAAACCTGAGTCAGAAGAATCAAGTGATGAAGGAAATGACGAGTCTACTACAGAGGATTTAAAATCTGAAGAATGGCTTGAATGGGGAACGGATGAACAACAAAATACTAAGAAAATATTACCATCCGAATCACTGGTAACTGTAACAACACCATACATTTCAGAATCAGCAGTAACTACTGAATCATTGCCTATAGATCAACCAGCAGTAACGAAAAATATTTTAACTGAAACTACTGTACGGCCAACCTCGGAAATATCGACTACTACAGATGGTTCTGCATCAGCAGAAGATAGTACTTCATCAACTGAATCGATAGAAAGTCCTCAGTCAACCGAAGTGACCGGAGAAATATTTTCAACTGAGAAACCAACTACATCACCACAAAAAATTACAGAAACGCAGCAACCATTTACTTCAACAACTGAAGGTGTATCTTCAGCGACAAGAGATATTGCATTGACAGCAGAAGGTGTTAGTTTAACAACAGGAGGTATTGCTTCAACAACAGAAGGTGTTGGTGCAACAACAGAAGGTGTTGCCTTATCAACGGAATACATTGCACCAACAATAGAAGGGGTATCTTTGACCACTGAAGGCATAACTGCAACAATAGAAGGTGTTGCTTTAACAACAGGAGGTGTAACTGCAACAAAAGAAGGTCTTGCCTCATCAACGGAATATATTGCATCAACAACAGAAGGGTTATCTTCGACTACAGAACGAATAACTGCAACAACAGAACGTATTGCTTCAACAACAGACGGTGTTGCTCCAACAACAGACGGTGTTAGTACAACAACAGAAGGGGTTTTTGTAACGACAGACGGTATTGCTCCAACAACGGACGGTGTTAGTACAACAACAGAAGGTGTTTTTGTAACGACAGACGGTGTTGCTCCAACAACGGACGGTGTTAGTAAAACAACAGAAGATGTTTCTGCAACGACATGTGGTGAAACAATAACAACAGCAGGAGTTACTACAACTAAAGAAGGCGTTACTGCAACAACAGAAGGAGTTTCTTCAACAACAGAAGGTGTTACTGCAACAAAAGAAGACTTTACAGCAACAACACAAGGCATTTTTGCAACAACAGGATATAATGGTTTGACAACTGATAAAATAACAACAGAAGCAGAGGTTCTAACGACTGAAAATGTTAATTCAACGATCACAGAACAAGCCACAACTTTATCAACACACACACAAGAAATAATAATTGATCCATCAACTCAACACATACCCATTGTAACAACAGAATTCACTTCATATAACTTAGAAGGATATTCCCAAAGTGCAAGTGTTCTAGAAACTGAGCAACCAATTTCTACTGAGCGAGTAAACACTGAAAAAACTTTGTTAGAGCAACCAAAATCTACGGAGCAACCAACGTTTGAACAACCCCAAACTGAATTATTTGACAATGAATTCATTCTTGTTCATTCAGAACAACCTTTGCTTTCTGAAACATCTACAGCTAAAGTCGTCACTTGCGAACCTGAGGATTACGATTCGAAGGACGAGGGATCTGGTGAGATTAATGATGAAGACGCATCTGGTGCTATATCTGATGATGACTGTGGTTCCGGAGAAGAACCTTCAATAAACGATACTGAAATTGGTTCTGGAAAGGAACCTTCAATTGATGATGAAGAATTTAGTTCCGAGAAGGAACCAATAATAGATGATGGTGATGAATTGATTGATGGCCAATTCATATTAGTAACGCCAAGTCAGAAAACAATTAAAGAAATAACGACAACTACTGAACAAGTTCCAATGGAAGTATCCACAGCGACAGAAAGTTACACTGAAGTAGTTACAACCGTAATCACTACTGAGAAGGCAGTGACTATATTAGCTTCTACTACAGAAGTTATAACTAGTCAGCAACCGTCTATAGAGGAATCAGCAACAACAACTTTGGCTGATGAGAACGCAACTACGAATGGTTGGCCTGTAATAGTTACCACTGAGCAAAAAACAACTGGATTAATTTCAGCAACTGAAAAGATAACAGCAGAAGTGTTTTCATCTGAACATCCAACGACAGTGAAAGGGACCACTGACCAACCTTCCACAACTCAGGCAGCACTAACAGAAGTACCCACAACAAAAACAACGGAACAATCTCCGACTCCAGAAGTAACAACCGATAGAGAAACAACTGTGTCCGCAACTACTGAACAAGAAACAACCAAACTAGTTTCAACTGAGCAACCTCCAGGTTTATCAGAAACAGAAGAACAAGAGACAAATGAATACTTTGAATCTCAGCAGGAACAGGAGTCTATTGGACAACCAGAATCACAGGAAGGCGCAAAAACAGAACAACCTGAATCTACTGAAGAATCAAGTTATGTTGAGGAGTCTGATGAATATTATAATGATGCTACAGAAGTGACAACCACAGAGAGAGATGGTACAGAAAAACCAATCACAAAAAATTATGTTACAGAACAGACAACTATAGCAGGTGATGCTTTAAAAGTGGCAACTACAGAAATATATGTTACGAATGCTACAACCACTGGGAGTGATGTTACAAAACAGACAGCCACAGAAAGTAACATGACATCGGAGACAACCACAGAAGCAAAAACTATTGATAAAGTAGAGTCAGACCAATCAGAATATCTTGACGAACTAAATGAAGGTGGAGAATCCGGTGAATATTCTGAGGAAGAACAAACCATTACTGAAGTTTACAGTGCGGAATATACCACTACAGAAACTGGCAGTACAGAACAACACATCACAGAAGCTGACAGCATGAAACAAACCACTACAGAGTCTGCAACAACTACTGAGAAAGGAACAAGCACTCAGCAATTAACAACTTCTCAGGAAATTACAACAGTGCAAGGTACTTCTGAGCAGCAAACATCAAGTTCTTATCTGCCTACAACACAAAAAATAGACACAACGGAATTACCGATAGTAGAGACAGAAACAACTACTACAGAATCAAAATCATTTACTGAAAAGGCTGCAACGACAACTGAGAAAGAAATAACCACTCAGCAACAAACACAGCGGGAAATAACAAGTGTGCAAGGTACTACTGAACAGCAAGCAACCACGTCAAAACCTCCTACTACAACACAACAGATAGAAACAACAGAATTTCCACAGATTGAGAAAGAAATAACAATTACAATATTCGAAGATACTGCAAGAACTATTGAACAAGAAACAGCTACAACGCAACGACCAACAACTCAAGAAACAGTTACTACTGAGCTAGAATCAGCTCCATCAACAACAGACACGCCTAGTACAACTGAAATAATTACTACGACTAAGGAAGAAAAACCTTTGACGACACCAGAAGTGTTAAACACATCAGAAATACCAACTATACAACAAAAAACTACTACTATTCAACCTATAGATGAACAACCATCAACTAACGCGGAAGAATTAACGACTTCAGTGCGACAAGAATATACTTTAGAGCAAGCCGTAACTACTGAAGAGTCAGCCATAAAACTATCTTCTTCTACAGAAGATTCAACAATTTCAGAAGGTACAACAACTGAAAGACACATTACGAATCAAGATAATACAGAGAAATCTACTGCTACAACTGAAAAACAGTACTTAGAGCATGAAAAATCAGAAAAGCTTACTTCAGAACGTCCCACAACAGAAGAATTTGTAACAACGACTAAACAACAAGAGGCTACTTCAACATATTTAGAAGCAACCACATACGCGGCAGAACCGAAGCCACCAGGAGTGCAAGCTGTCAAATTTGAAACTGAAGTCCAAATGCCGAAAGCGGGAGGGAAGTTGTGTCTAAGTCAGGGTCGACAAGGTGAGTTTATTTTGTGAAAATAAATTATTAATATTAACCCAGGCAAGCGCAGCTTAACCTAAAAGTTGATCCGAGCGGCTGTTATTATTTAGCCGGTCGGCGATTTTGTCTAACTCGTCCTACCATCCCTACAAAGTCTGTTGCGATGCCTTCTGGCTATATCAAGGCACCACTTAGTAGTATTTTCTCTGGTCTCATTCATCCTACTATTTGCGACCATCCAAAATACCTCGGTATAACTTTGGACCGGTCGTTGACTTTCAAAAATAACTGCCAGGCCATAAAAATGAAGGTACATGCCCGTAATAACTTACTGCGTCGCTTGACATCAACCAAATGGGGGGCGTCCCCTCAAGTCCTGCGGACCACTGGATTGGCGCTCTGCTTCTCCGCTGGTGAATATGCCTGTCCAGTATGGAACCGTTCTGCCCATGCCGACCTAGTGGATACAGCTCTTAATGAGACGTGCCGGATTATTAGTGGTTGCCTGAAACCGACCCCGGTACGAATGCTGTATCCACTAACTGGGATTGCGCCCCCAAAGGTTCGGAGGAACATAGCCAGCTGCACTGAGAGGTCCAAGCTACACGCTGACTCACGCCACCCAATGCACTATCACGTCTTAGTGCCTCAGAGGCTGAAAAGCCGTAAAAGTTTTTTTGGATGCGTTGAAAAAACTAGTCCAGCTATCAGCAATGCCTCCACAGCAAGACGTGAGCTCTGGCAAGACCTGCTTAAGCCCCCTGACGGTTTTATCGAGCCATCTGAAAGCCTACCACCTGGACATGCTTTGCCGTGGCCGACTTGGAAATCTCTAAATAGACTCCGAACCCAGGTCGGCCGTAGCAAAGACAATCTCTTCAGATGGGGGTTCACGGACGGTTCAGATCTCAAGTGCGTATGCGGCGTATCTCCACAGACAATGGCCCACCTTACATCTTGCGCTGCATGCCCTGACACCTGCACACTTGACGATCTAATGACTGCATCAGCGAGTGGAGTTAGCGTAGCTGAATATTGGGCCAAGTTAATTTAATGTATTTGTGAAGATTTGCCATCGACACGCTAAGAAGAAGACTAATATTATAAACGTAAAGTTTGTAAGTATGGATGTTTGTTTGTTACTCTTTCACGCAAAAACTATTGAACGGATTTGAATAAAATTTGGTAAACAGATAGTTATAACCTGGATTAACACAAATGACAGTTTTTATCCCGATTTTATGTTCCCGTGGGATTATTTACAGGTTGTAGCGGGCGAAGCCGCTGGCAACAGCTAGTAGCCCTATAAAAAAAAGCTTGTAGACTAATAATAACTTTATTCGTTCCACAGAAATAATGAACGCTCTAGAAACGAATATGCGTCTCAAGATCCTACTCCTCCCCCAAGGTCCTGAAGGCAAGAACTGCTATTGTACTTGCGATAACACCAGTCCTCCTGCCATTATACCTCTAGATGAGTTACCGCTAGAAGAAGAAATAGAGGAATAAATATTGCTTAGAAATAAGATTTAATTATGTATCTTGAGTGTAAATGAGGTGTTGCCCCACAAACTATGGGGCACTTGATATCGTGTCCAGCCTGTCCTGTTACTTGCACATCACAGGAGCTAATGGAGGTGCCAAACTCTCGTCGCCAAATTTTGGGCAGACTCAATTTAAATTGTCATCGCTAAAAATAATATGTATTATTTTACTGTTTTAAGAAATATATTTTTAATGTATTATTTTTGATGTTTTTTTTTATTCAAATTCAAATTCTTTATTTCAGACGTGAGTCCATAGTGTTAGTATCAACAAAATAACTTAATGACTAGGGTTAGTAATCAGAAAAAGGAAAATAGTAGATTGTATCATAAGGGAGCAAAATAATATTTTTACGGCGAGGGCGCTTTTTTGAATCCAGAGCGAAGTGAGGGATTCTAGAGTAGAATCCCGAACGTAGTGAGGGATTCTTTAGTAGAATCCTGAACGTAGCGAGGGATTCAAAGTACGTCGCCCGAGCCCAAAATATATTTTGCACCCGAGTGATACACTCGACTTTTCATCACCCTCTATGAGAAAATAAAAGGCGCCTCGTATTTTATTGTAGATAATATTATTATTTAATAAAAATAGAGTGACGACACGTTTAAATCCATCAGACATATTAATTACGAATGTGTGTCCAGTTTTACGTCCTTATTAAGACAACACGTTAATAAACAACCTTCTACTCCATATTAAGAAATTGTCGTATGCCTTTAAATATTTCTCCCGGGATTTTGTAGGGATTAAGTTTTGTATGACGTTATTAGCTTCTATTTTTATTAATTCAGGAGTTAATGCACTATCACTAGAACTCGACGTAGAACTCATCTTTTTTGCACAAAATACACTAAAGTCCGTACCGATTATTAGAACAGGGAAGTAAATCGCGCGCTTTTTTTTTTAAATTTAGTTACCGCGCCTCCTCGCACCGTACAGCCAACACTTACAGCCAGTAAAATACAATTTGCGTTCGATTTCAATGAACGATTCATGTTCTAAATTCAAATCTCATTACTGCCCGCTAAAAAGCCTAATGGAGAAAAGAGCTACTTTGCTCGCACAAAGAGGAACAAAACGACACTTTTCGAATTGAAGGGATGAAAAAAAATATGAAAGTCAGATGGTATGGATCTTTACCCAATGGCGCAGCAGAGGGGAGTCCCAACGATCTGAAAACACGCTCAGGAGACCGTTCGTGGCAGTGCGTAGCCGACCGACCATGGAGGCGGTCCTTTTTCTAATGATTGCGTAAAAATCATCTGTGCGCGCCTCCGCAAACATCGTGGAAGCACTACAACGCCACGACAGCCCAAACAGTATCCTAAACGCGTTATTATATTGGACACGCAGGTCGCTGTATGTCCTCTGCGTAAAACTGGTCCAAAGACTGCACGTGTAGAATGACTGGCAGAAAGCTTTGAAAAGAGTCACTTTAACTTGATTTGTACAACGTGCAAACCTTCGAACCAGCATGTTACATCGAACAGCCAACGACCTGCGCTCCCTCGCAATATCCATATTGTCCCTTAGGTCATCAGTGACCCAATGACCCAAGTACTTAAACTTAGTCACCCACGCTAAAGGATTGCCACAGAGCGAGATACCCGGAACATCCGAGTAGTTTATGGCACTAGCCTTAAAGATCATAAGTTCGCTCTTCTTGCCATTGTACTTGAGCCCATGGGACACTGCATAGGACTCACAAATAGCCACCAGCTTCCTCAGAGCGCCTATCGATGGGCTTAGCAGCACCATGTCATCTGCATAACTAATATTATTCAAGCATACGCCGTCAATATGACATCCAACTTTGGTGCTGCTAAGCTCACCGACTAGCCGGTTGACGTACAAATTGAAAAGGCGTGGTGAACTTAACCCCCCCTGCCTCACCCCACATTCCATCTCGTACATCTCCGACTGAGCCCCCGCCCATCTAACACTATTCGTCTGGTGATAGTACCAGTATTGAAACAAGGATGTAATTTCATTCGGTACTGTTGTATCACTCCGCAACTTATCCCATAGTACCTCGTACGAGACTAGGTCGAACGCCTTTGACAGGTCCAAAAAACAAGCAAAAACGGGAGTCTTTCGGGAAGTATAATATTGAACAGTTTGCTTGAGGCACAGAATGGCACTTTCCGTTGATAAACCAGATTTAAAACCAAATTGTGCGTCGTGGAGTTCAACGTGGGTGGCCAACTGTTGATCAAGCAAACTGTCCAAGACTTTGGCGACTATAGTGGCCAACGAAATTGGCCTGTAATTGGACACGTCAGAAGCGTCCCCTGTCCTATCCTTAATAATAGGAACCACCACCGTGCGCATAAGGTCCTGCGGCAAATATCGGTGACTAATGCAAAGGTTAAACAGAAGAGCAAGAACCCTATACATGTGTGGCCCCGCATACTTCAGGTGCTCGACGCTAAGGCCGTCGTGGCCGGGCGATTTACCTCTTGTCATCTTCTTTATGACAGTAGCAAGAGCAACCTGTTTAGATGTGAACATTACGGTAAACTCACCAGACCCCGAAATGTCCCCCTCATCGAACACCCGCCGATCTATTTGTAAGAGAGACTCAACTCTAAAATGTCTTTGAAAAAGGTTGGCAATCTCTTTCGGTTCGCTCAGACCCCCCACACTTGCAGGGAGACTCGGTTTGGCATTTAATTGATTAGTAGATTTCCAAAACTTAGAAAACTCTTTTTTCGAGTGACTTTTTGCCAAAATATCTTGCTTAATTTGCTGCTGGTTATTTTGGATAAATTTTAATTTAGTTTTAAATGTCCTTCGTGTATCACGCATTTTCTCATAGATAGTCCCCTGAGTGGGTGCACCATGCAACAGCCAAGTTTTGTAATAAGAACGAGCCTCCCTGTGAGCGTCGCTGACATATTTGTTCCAGCCTGTGATATATTTTTTTCTCATGGTGCGATCACTGCCGACATATGTACACTGGGCACCCTCTTGGAGTGTTGAAACTATTTCCAAATACAGATTATCTAATAATAAATTATGATCCATATTATTACACATTTTATGAGAACACGAAATACATTGGTCGGGAAAATCTATTAATTTTAGTTTATTATTACAGTACTCATAAAAATTATTAATTTGTTCATTATTTCTTTCACCCCATCGCACCTTATTACTAAGAAAATTCTGAGCTGGTAATTTCTGATTAATTTTATTTAAATTACACTCAAACAAAACAGGATAATGATCAGACTGGTACACCCCATATGAGACTGCTGCTTTAGTAATTAAGTTTTTGGCTGCACTTGTTATCAAACAATGGTCTAACCACCGTCGCGAGCCACTCGCTTGACAAATAAACGTATGAGTATCTTTCGGCAGGAGCTCATAGTCCTCGCAAAACCAAGTCTGCTCATTACAAACTGAAATAAGTTCATTAAAAAACCGCGAGCCCGGGTTAGCATTAAAATCCCCCAGTATAATTACACACTCAATATTACTACTTTCAATTATTGCTACAATCTCACTTAAAGTCTCTGTAAACAAAGTCAAATTGTCACTCTTACCATTATCGTAGGGCATGTACACTGAGAATATCAACATAGGACGGCTTTCGTATTCGACTTTTATCGCAACTAATCTATCACTGAAACACTTCACTGTTGACACAGATGGAAACACTGATTTTTTCCATAGCAGTGCCACTCCACCGTATGGTCTTCCTGTGATCACTTTGACAGACGTGTCAATGGCTGACTTGCCGCTGTACGCGAAGTTGTCGTCTAGGGTTCCTAGAAATCCTATATCGTGTGGCCAAATCCAGGTCTCCTGAAGTGCAATGATGTCGGCACTCTTGCATAAGTTTCTCACACTATCCACCGACCTGTTCACACCTTTACAGTTAAATGTCGATAATATAATTTTATTCTTATCATTAACAGCCATTATTTTGTGTCTTGTCTATAGACGGGAGCTGAGTCTCATAGGATTCTTTATCCTTTTTAAAAAACACGAATCGTCTAAAGCGTATTCCTTCAGGCCATAGGCTATCATCTAAAAAGGTGTCTAATTTATTTTTGGAGACAAATATCTTAAAGGCATTGTACGGCCTTTCTGTTTTCATGTTAATTTTCTCCAGTTTGATGGATACCTGAGTCTTAGTTTTAATATAGTCACAAATATCGGCTTCACTGGTGTGTTTATCAACATTCGAAACAAAAAGCGGGATAAATGATTCTGCTGCTTTAAAGTTCCCCATTGAAGCAGGTTGCGCTTTGCCTATCCTACCAGTAAACCGGTTTTTTAACTTTTTATTTTGAACAACTTTCCATTGTCCATCATTTTCCATTTCTTTCCATTCACCTTTGCTTACTACTTCAGCCATAGTCAGTTGTTTACTCGAAAATCCGTTAAGATTCGGACCATCCCTACTCAACAAAGTTGAGTTTACTGGAGCCAACGCAACAGAGTCGTGCGCAGCCCTGTGCGAGTCACAGATAGTACGGTATCGCAAAGAACTGTTTATGTCCGGCGAGCTGTTATCCATCGTGCCTGCTTCCACCGCGGTGGCGCGGGGGCATGAAGGCGCGAGAATCGGCGGCCGGTGCTCGGTACTTGTTTCACACGGCGGCGCCGGCGGCGATGACTCAGAAACATGCGAAAGTCCAAACGGTCCGCTGTCCAAAAGATACCCTCCTCTTCGCATATTAATATTAGAGTTAATATATGACACAGGGCTATTTACAGATATTCTATCCTTCTTTTGTTTACATTCTAAGTCTTCTTTAGTCACATAATTTAATTTTATCTGGTTTATCTCTTGACGCAAGCATACTAAGTCCTTTAATAACTTCGTTACGTCGACATGATCAAAACAAACGGGCGGTAGTTTCTCCAAGTTGTAGGCAACAAAAACTGGTAATTGATCAGGCTCCGCTGTTTTTAATACCGTCAGCATATCTTCGAGATCCTTTTCTTTTTTCTGTTTACGTCTTGATACAAGCTTAAGTTTTGTTTTCACAGATGAAAACAATAACTTTTTTGCACTGTCAATGTCTTCTTCAGAGAACGCCGACACACAAATTCTTATTATGCTTTCATTATCCATAACATCAAGTTTATTTTGAATAAACGCTAACACTTCACATATTACTACGTTACAATTCACACACTTCAGTGTGTTTACACTAGGGCTTTCAATACCGGTATTACGGGATCCCGTAATACCGTGATCCCGGACAAATATGGGTCATTTTCAATACCGGTATTGAAGCCCTCAATACCGGGATCACGGTATTGCAAGCATTACATGTATTATCGTAAATTAAATTCCATTTTTAAAATATAATAATGACACACGAAACATATAAAGAGACAGTGAGACAATAACTGATAATGAACAAGATATGACCATAGAAGAACCTTCTACTTCATTGAATTCGAGCAGTGGAAATGATATCGGGAGGCTGGTAATCGTCAAACCTGCGCGGTTTCGCTTCGTCTTCAAGGACCCACCAAGCAGACCCACCGGTGGGTCTCCGAATACTGATGTGTCTCCCAAGACCTACTGACTGGTAGGATCAGACCCACTAGTAGGTCTTGGGAGACACACATTTCCAGCCTCCCGAACGAACCAGATTCCGAAAAGGCTTTAGTACCGTAGACAGCATACCTACATACGCTGCGTGGTTATGTGGCTGGATGTCATACAAGAGACCGAAGAGTATAACCTGCCTCTCTGATTAGCGGTTGTGGACTACGAGAAACCCTTTAATTCGACCGAGACTTGGGCCGTACTGCAGTGTCTCCAACGGTGGCAAAAACACCACCATGTCAGTTCGACTTCAGGACCAGACCTCGAAACCTTTTTTTGTGTGACAGGGAGACGTCATATCTCCGAAACTGTTCACCCTGCACTGGAGGATACCTACCTTTAAGGTTCTGGATTGAAGAGACCTCAGTGAAATGCTCGATGACCGCAGTAGAGCTTCCGAAAGAGTGGGTCTTAAAATAAACATGGACAAAACCAAGGTCATGTTGACTGTCCACGTAACAATTTTTTTTTTTTGGTGGGTGGAAAATCATCGAATAACCCCCCCCGCTCTTGGGCAGAGCGAAGGGGAGTGTCAGACTTCTACTGACTAAAAACCAACCCATGTTCCTTCTTCCTCGCCCTTGTGTCGGAGCCGCGGTAACTTTCCGATATCCGCAGCCCCGACGGGCACGTAACACCCTCACCTATCAAAATCGGAGACTACACTCGAAGTTGTGGACGAAGTCTACCTGGATCTAATGATGTAAAATAGGTCCAGTTTGACCAGTCAGTCAGTTCGAACTTCGAGAAAGAGTAGAAATCGTCGTGGTGGGCAGGGCACATTGCTCGCAGAACAGATGGCCAATGGGGCCTAAAAGTTTTGGAGTGGCAACCGCGAACAGAAAGACGTTGTGTTGGAAGGCGTCCAACAAGGTGACAGGCCACTGCGGCAACACCTGGGGGAGGCCTATACGCCCAGCAGTGGACGTCTTGGTTGAAATGATCATTAATGATGATGTGTGACAATGAAGGCACGTCCATTCCTACCGGCAGCTTAGAGATATTTACTGTCTGTAATACCTACGAATATTGATGCAAAGCGTGCTTTTTTTTCAGTAGGCATTGTGAATGATGGCTAATAGCTAATTAAGCTATACTTACGTTTCTACAAATATTGATAGGTAGCTATGTTGAGTACATGATACATTTCAATAATAATAAAAATCGACTTTTTTGATATTTATTCTTTTCAAACGCTATGTGGAATGCCTTCCTACAAAAAGACTTGAGTTAAGTTTTCATTGTGTTCCTACTTAGTCCTATCTAATTAAATAATCAACCAATACCAAATTGTTATATAGAGCGCTATTTATAAAAGTTATTTAAAATAAAATAAAAAACAAAAAAGACTGTTTTTACAAATAAAAACACATACTTTAAATGTTGGTATGTAATACCGGTATTAATACCGTGATCACGGTATTGACGTCCAATACCGGATCGATACCGGTATTGAAAACATCCGGTATTTTGAAAGCCCTAGTTTACACTATTCTCGGACATTGTCATGACTTTTTTTCGCAGCGACCGCGCTCGGGAGTGCGCGTGCGCGAGGACTCCATTCATTTATATAACTGGTTTTTTTTATTTTACGCTTTTAAACGCAATTCATATTCATCATCTGCCTAGCCTTTTCCCAACTATATTGGGGTCGGCTTCCAGTCTAACTGGATGCAGCTGAATACCAGTATTTTACATGGAGCGACTGCCTATCTGACCTCCACAACCCAGTTAATACTAGGTAACACAATACCCTTTGGTAAGACTGGATGTCAGAATTTCAGGTCACTGACTACCTGTAACGACTGCCAAAGATCTATATATATGGCAACCGGGACCAACAGCTTAACGTGCGCTTTCCGAGGCACGGAGGAAACTCGGTATGTCGGGCGGTCACCCATCTCACCATTCTCTGAGACTTCGTCGAGCTTCATTGTCTCGACGCTTTTCTTATGGTCGCCACTGTTGATTCTGGCTTGCAGGAGTTACAGTGGTTTGGGAATAGTGTAGTGAGCTTTCTCCAATAAATACTTCTCTATGACCTTTCTATAGAGACCTTTCATGCCATAGCATCCTAAACACAGTCTCTTCATATCGCTTCTTTGGTCTTCCTCTACTCTTAAACTCATCCACATATTATTCATACACAAAAAACAATCCTCACGACATTTTCATCGTTCCTCCGCTTATAACATACACGCCTATTACCCAAGCGCGGATCCAGGGGGGGGGTCAGGGGGGTCATGACCCCCCCCTGGGCTGGGTCCAGGACCTAGGTGAACCACTTATTAAAATTTTTAAACGTAATGTTTACATTATATATTTTACACAACAGCCCAAAAAATTGAATCTTTTTAGGGTTCATGTATGTTTATTTGTGAGTTTCTATAATCCACCATAACTTCTAAACGCCTGAACCGATTTTGATAGGTACTATCCTTAGATTGTTTGCATTATCCCTAGTGTTATAGGCTGGTGAAAAATTCACGTTAAAAAAAGAGAAGATACAACGAGATATCCTTAGTATGACTGGTTGTCAGACTTTCGGGCTCTGGCTGTTTCCGAGGCAATGAAAAAACTGAGAACATACTAACATTATTTTACGTTTTATAGTTAAGTAAATCTTTAGTTATCGTAGTGTTAATCGATTTATCCCTTACAAGGTTGGGTCAGAATGCTCCACTTTTGATAGACCACAAAAACTCAAAACAAAGTACACACTAATATTTTTTTTCGTAAGAATAATCGTTTATCATTGTCGAGTCAGTCACATCTTCCGAACCTCTGTCTTAGGCGCTTGGTTAAGGAAGTGGAGGATTGATGTCTACCAAGATAAGAGTAAGTGGATCTCTTCTCGAATCAAGTAAATCAGTATTTTATACTCTTTCCTCCCAATGTCAATATCTTTGCCACCCCCAAAATCTTTAAAAAAATTCGCGCTCGCTTCGCTCGCGCCTCCCTCCTGCTATTTCACCATTCTGTCTCGCTTGAGACGCTCATCTACTTCAATTCTCATATTTTCTGATTCTAAGTCGTCCATCCACGGAAAATTGTTCAACGCTCTATCCCCCTGCAAGGGATAAAGCACTTCGAAGAATCAAATCGTGGCTAAGAGCTTCAATGGTTGAAGAACGTCTTACCAGACGGGCACTTCTCCACATTAAAAACACGTACCCATTGAAATAGGTAGATGAAGTGGTAACGCGTTTCGGGAGAAGACGTAAAAGAAAAATTGATTTTGTTATTAAATAACAAAATCAATTTTTCTTTTACGTCTTCTATATAATATAGGTTTTTTTTAAGTACCTACGTACATAAATTAATAAAACACCAATTTTTTACTTGTATTCATGATTATAAAATTTAAATTATAACTTCTTGTGACTTGACCACGACTCTTTGTGACCCCCCCCCTGGCACCAAAGCTGGATCCGCCCTTGCTATTACCCCCGAAGGGTAAGGCCTCAGCCTCGAATTTTGCGGGTAGCGGGGCGGCGCGGGAGCGGCAGGATCTTATGCGTACAATCAAATGGACCAGTTCTCGGAAAACAGCGGCGCGGGGGCGGGCAACGAGCGGTGCACTCCATACAAGCCGCACCGCCGCCGCCGCCGCCGCCCCGCTGCCCGCAAAATTCGAGGCTGAGGCCTTAGACAGAAGAGTTATTAGGTACACCTCCGTAAATTCAAGGTCGTTCAGAGCGAGTTATGCTAGGAGTCTCTCTCAGGGATCGCGTCCGAAATGAGGTGATCCGATAGTCAGAGGACCAGAGTTGTCGACATAGCTCACAGAATAAGTAAGCTGAAGTGGCAGTGGGCCGGCCATATTAACCGCAGAACCTATGACCGTTGGAGTAGACGTGATCTTGAGTGGAGACCGTGAATTGGCAAGCGTAAGGTGGGACGCCCTCAGGCTCTGTGGAGCAAAGATTTTCGCAGAGTGGCTGATAACAACTGGATAAGAGTTGCCGAAAATCGAGCTGAGTGGTGTAAGATATGAGGCCTTTATCCAGCAGTGGATTGCAATAGGCTGATGATGGGCACAATGTTAACTCCGTGGCTGCTCTAGAAAAAATCCTGCCGGTAAATCCTAATTACACTTTGACCTGGGAATCGAACCCTCAGCAGATGACAGCAGAAACCAGGATAGAATCATAATCACTACATAGTATAAAACAAAGTCGCTTTCTCTGTCCTTATGTCCCTTAGTATATGCTTAAGTCTCTAAAACTACGCAACGGATTTTGATGCGGTTTTTTAATAGATAGAGTGATTCAAGAGGAAGGTTTTAGTATCTTTTTTATCCCGTGCGAAGCCGGGGCGGGTCACTACTTTAAAAATAAAACAACAATGCTAATAGTTATAAAATTAATTCATTTATTAAAATTTCATTGTAAAATGATTTCTCATATTGGAAATTATTATTCTTATATCATGATTTAATATAGACCACTTGTCATTCACACTTGTTGGCAGTCAGTCTCGCACAGTGCCTGAAACAGAAGAAAAAAACAATTATACTATAAGTAAACGAGACTCTTCACGACTGTTGACAGTGGTTACACGTAGTCTGGTAAAATGTATTATGTGTATTTACTTAAAATTACAGAAATGTTTGATAAAAAAAATATCTGTTCATAGTTTTTTAATGTGAACTGACGTCCCCAGTATATTTTAAAAGATGGTTAAATTGACATATTCTATGACAAGCACACGGGGACTGTGGTGTACTGAAGTCTTTATTTCTATCCATTCGATAATTTATGTCACATAATCATCATCTGCCTAGCCTTTTCCCAACTATGTTGGGGTCTGCTTCCAATCTAACCGGATGCAGCTGAGTACCAGTATTTTACATGGAGCGACTGCCTATCTGATATTCGGTAGTACGATATCCCTTTGGTATGACAAGACTGGTTTACGGACTTTCAGGTCACTGACTACCTGTAACAACTGCCAAATATCTATGGATGGCAGGCAGTACCAACAGCTTAACGTGTGGTTTGGTCACCCATCCACGAACCAACTTAATCTAAATCGCCTGTTATTGTTTGGTCACGAGCTCCTCTAAATAATACCGCTTTATTTCTATATACTATAATCCTATTCATTGAATCGAACGATGGGATATTTTTTGGCCATCAGCCAAAATAGAAGATATATTACATACTTGGGAAGTTGGGATATCTCTCATCACTCGTTTTTGTTCAGAATAGACAACCACAGCTCAACGATTTTGTTTACAATAACATAAAAAATAAAACCTATAGTAAACTAAACATATTTGATTCAGTCGGGCAGTGTTTGTTTGGAATTTCTTATGATCGTCATCAGCCTATAATGTTCCCACTGCAGGGACTCAGGCCTTCTCTCTAAGAGGGATGGGCTATAATTTACCACACGGGCCCAGTGCGGATTGGTAGATGTCACAGTCTTCGAATTTTTTTGGTTCTAAGACATGGCGGTTTTCTCACGATGTTTTCCTTCACCGTTTTGAGAGTAGCGGTGATGAAATAAAATATATTGGGATAAGGGCAGGAGAATGATGATGTGGTTTAGACGTTTGCCTTGTGACCCGATGGTCGTGGGTTCGATTCCCACGGGAAGCATACTTTGTAAAGTTGTTTCCAGTTTGGCTAGGACATTGCAGGTTTAAATCACCTGATTGTCTGATAAAAAGATGATACCGTGCTTCGGAAGGCACGTATAAGCCGGTAGTCCCGGCCGCCAGATGGCGGTCGTCAAACCATGGCAGAGGCCCTTGAGGCGGTTTTGAAACTGACACTAGAGTGTGTGGGGTCGTTAGACCTTACTGAAGAAAAGAATAATAGTAGTAATATAATGTAAAAAGTCCAACGTACCTCACTCAACAGCAGATGTGTCCATATTAACATAACTGGCCCCCATATTCTCTCTATGACGTGTAGAAACGACATGCTTCTTCGCCGTCTCTCCCTCTTCGATGTCAGAATCACACACACCACATTTCAGGCACCCAAACTGATAATATACATATTTGTTCCGAGCCAGCATATTTATATTATGTTTCAACTCCAAGTAGAAACGGAAAACACTCTCGATTGAAGGCTTCTCCTTAAAATGCCCAGCGTACACCAAATGTGTGAGAAGGGATCGTATAGAGTTGAAAACCCCTTTGCATTCGATGCACGTAAAACTAGCACCTTCGCTGTGAAGAATATGGTTTCCTTTCATATAAACACTGATGATGTCTCCCTTGTTCGAGTTGTATTTCGCATCGGCGATCCCGGTTTGGTGGTCAATGCTGCTTAAAGCATGTTTGACGGCTTCACCCACATTTGGAAACGTCAGATCGCATACTTGGCATTTTAAGTCCTCAATTTTGTTCACTGCTAACAGCTCTTGATCAACCACCTCCTTGTATAAGGCAGAACGGATCAATTTCGATATGCAATCGAAGTGAGAAGCGCTTTCGAAGTGCTCGACAATAGCAGAAATCGATGGAACGGCCACGAAATCCGGGCAAATGGTGCATAAGTAAAAATTGCCGAAACTGGCAAAATATTCGGAGGGACGGCAATGATTTTTGTAAAGCATCGAAAGCTTTCGAGGAGCCGCATTCCTCAAATGTTTCTTTTGGCGGACATGGTTGAAGAGGACCTGTCTAGGTCCTTTCAGCGTCATATCGCAACAGGTACAATAGTTTCCAATCTTTCCCGAAGGCTTGATAAAGTTTTCTATGATGACGTGATCACGGTTGTTATGCGGCTTACCGACGCTAGCTAAGTACTTAATCCAGTTCAAATCTTTCGGTCCCCATTCTTCGGGGATCGAGCGATCTGGGTCAGTCTCCTTCATACGAATGAAGAGCTCGTCAGAAAGCTTTGCAAGATGCTTCTCGTCAAGGATATGCAAAATCGAAGCTTCAATAGATTCAATCGAAGCATTGCAAAGTCTACAATACAGTCCGTTGGCGCAAAAAGTGATATCATGGCTAAGAAGGAACTTTTCATTCATCTCCTTAATTTTCTCGATTGATGGGTCAGTCATTGAGAAAGAAATGCTCTTGTCAGACTGTAAGATACAGGAAAGGTTGTGAATATGACTTTCACTGAACACATGGTTCAAAACACTATCATAATGGAATCGTAAAGTATAATACTCGCAGGCGATGCAGAAGAAAGCAAGTTTCCCAGTCCGATCGTCGATTAAAGACAGCAACTTATGGTTGACAAGCAACTTCACAATCAAAGTCTCAATAGGACCGTAGTAGCGGTATTTCTTCGCCTGATTCTTCGGCTTTTCAGAAGTTGGCTCGTTCTCGTCATTATCTATATTCTTATTAGAATCGACAGCGAAGTTTTGATAAACGTTGTCCTTAATACTCATAATGATTGGAGCAACTGAAGACGTCTGCGTAGAAAAATCAACATCTGAGACATCAGAACATAATTTATCGTAGATATCCTGGTAGAATTTCAGCGCAGCATCGACGCTGGCTTCCGAAGCGTCTGGCAGGTTCTTCATCAACGCAGTACTAAGTTTTGACGAGAAATTGCGTTCTAATCTCTCAACTGGTTTAGTAATTGTCAGTTCTTTGATCTTCGGCAGCGGAGTGTCTCCCATAGCGGAGAGACGCCGAGACATATTCGGCAGAATAATCGGTTCAGCTACATCAATGCTTTCTCGTCTCAACTTCGGCAGATGGGCGTCAGAATTGAAGTGTTTCTGAAGTGATTCCATCAACGGTTCTTCATCATTCAATTCAATCTCAACATTGCAATCAGTGCATATATGCACCTGCTTCGCGTCCTCAGAAGTAAAATTAAACAATTCAGCTTTTAACAATTCAGGAACTTCACTTACAGGAAGACTGTTGAACCTTTGCCTTTGAAGGTTCGACTTCTTCTCCGTTGTAAATATATATTCAACTTCCACATAATCTCTCTTTTGTAAATAAATTTTCTTGTGCGTGGAGTCTAAGCTCCTTAGATAGGAGTGTAAAGTTTTGCTTTCTTGAGTCAGAGGGTGGTTCACAACATTTTGGAAGTGTCTAGCAAGACGCTTGATATCTTCAGACTTTCTGAAGGATAAAACAGTCAGGTTTTCCATGATTGTGATGTACCTCTGTGTCGACCCACAACTGAATTTGCCTGTTTATCTTGATACCAAGATTATAGGCCGCGCTTATAGAAGCTTATAATAACAGTTTTGAAGTTTTTGCTGTCCCGTTCTGCCCGTACTTTGCCAAATGGTAAATTTTGAGTACCAAAGAGTGGTTTGTTAGGATTTTGACTTGGAAATAAAATGGTGAAGTTTTTTGTGTTGATTATCACTGCATTTCAAGATCTGGAAAGAGAGAGAAAGGTTTTTGTTATTATTGGGTTCAAATTGCTCATTCATTGTTAGATACTAAGGAGTGAACTCTCATAGACCGTCAATCTACGAGAGAGTACATGAGACGGTCCAAGAGTGTCCAGTTTGCAGCAGTTTTTTGCCCATTCTTCTCCATATTTAATGATGAATGGGCAACTACAATACTCTCACAAAGTTATTATGGCTTCTGACTGTAGCATCGTTTTTTTTTTTTCTAACATTCAAAAGTGCTGCAATGGTCTTATTGAAATAAATGCTTTGAGGCGTAAGGTTAAAAGTGGCAGACCATCAGTGAAATCGCTGGTACATAATATGACGGCACAGTTAGCGCAGTGGCTCAAGCAATGGACTGCCGCGCTGCGTGTCGCGGGTTCGATCCCCGCACGGAACAAATATTTGTAAGACCTACAGATAGTTGTTCCGGGTCTGGGTATTTATGTACGTGAGTTTAAATGTTTGTGAACGCACCCACGATACAGGAGAAATTCCTAGTGTGGGGCAACGTTTTAAAAAAAATATATACCTATCATAAAAGTGTTATAAATCCAAGTGAATGGAAGTAGACACACCATGCGATTATTCACATTATTCACACTCAATATGCCATGAAAACAACTACCCACCGTACATTTAAAATTCACAATATTTTATATACTCATTCTGTTTTGCTCAACGCATTAGAGAGATATAACGTGGACAATATTATTATGTATTCATTTTGTATCGTATTAAGGAAAAAACATTAACAATATTTAAGGTAAAGCCGGTTTCCTATAACAAAAACAAAGTCTGTTTCAATTTATTATTGGAAATTAAATGACTGTTCCGGAAGTCGAATGCCCCGTTGGTATAGTGGTCGCAAGCGCGACTGCTCAACATGAGGTCTCGGGTTCGATTCTCGGGTCGGACAAAGTGTTTTTGGGGTTTTCCGTCGGGAATTATTCAGTAGCAGCCATTTCTCATTACTTTTTGAGTTGTATATGATTATTGTTAGCTTTTAAGCGTTTTGGTGAAAAACTGTAAGCTTAATAATGTATCTCTGAGTCACTAGTTCGAACCCCAGACAGGGATCTCTGATTTTTCGATATCAAGTGCGTATTGTATAAGAGGAGCTCGTGGCTTAATAAGAACTGCCACTCAGGTCGATCTTTAGGTAAAGCTGTGCTTGCCTAGGTCGGTCTGTGGATGGGTGACCGGGCGGTCACCCATCCACAGACCGACCAAGACATACCGACATATAGGTTGGTTAGAATAACCAGACTCGATACAATAGTAACGTGCAAATTAATGAACTAAAGTCACAAATCCATAATTAAAAAAACCGGCCAAGTGCGAGTCGGACTCGCGCACCGAGGGTTCCGTAAAAAAAATATATTATGTGATGTAACTAAAAATTTATGGTTTTCGTAATTATTCCTTTATCTATGCTATAAGACGTTGCTTCGTACCAAATTTCAAGATTCTGAGTTCACGGGAAGTACCCTGTAGGTTTTGATTCCCTTGCGAGTGTCGAAAATTTGCGGCATAAACGGGAGTATCTTGATGTAACTAAAAATTTATGGTTTTCGTAATTATTCCTTTATCTATGCTATAAGACGTTGCTTCGTACCAAATTTCAAGATTCTGAGTTCACGGGAAGTACCCTGTAGGTTTTGATTCCCTTGCGAGTGTCGAAAATTTGCGGCATAAACGGGAGTATCTTTTGATCGCGTTGACTTAGAAGTTTGATTTTTTCACAGCTCCAAGAGACCATAGACTTGAGTATTTGATATGAATTTCAGCTTGATACCTCCACGCGTTCCTGAGAAAAAAGGTCTTGACAGACAGACAGACGGACAACAAAGTGATCCTATAAGGGTTCCGTTTTTTCCTTTTGAGGTACGGAACCCTAAAAGTATATAATAATATAAAAAGAGACATTAATATATCAGTAAAAGACCCAGAGAAAAGTCTCAGGTAAACGATTTCTGTCTTGGATCCCACAACGAAATTAATCAGAAAATAATAGCGGAGGAGTAAGAAAAACATAATTTCCACTTCCCTCCATATCAGCAGGAGACAGAACAGAACAAGGCCAATAGGCACACAGGGACGTATACAACTGGGATAAGCCCAGTTGCCTAGCACCACGGATATTATTGTCACGGATATTGTTGTAAAGTTGAAGACTGAACCGAGCGGCTGTTATTATATTGCTCCTCAACACTACAGAATGTTTATGCTATGATTGTCTCGTCACATAAGTCCTACGACTTCCCCATACAGATCAGCAAATGACTCTGTATACGTCTATGGTCATGAATTCACATTGCATTTAATACAATTTTCCTTGTATATAAACTCACAGGATCCCTGTACAATGAATATATTTGATCTAAATGCATAGCGGATAATAACAGGCTTACAAGCTGAGCGTTATAAATAAGGATATTTAGTAAACATGGATCGAATCGTAATCGTAATGTCCTTCGAAAAGGTCGGCTGAGTAGTTGTTCGTGCGTAGAAAAAGGAAGCTTGTGGCAATATGGTCCTTTCAGTATGACGACGTCTGCAGTCTAATAGCCAACTTATTACATACACTAGCTTTTGCCCGCGACTTCATCCGCGTGGAATATAGTCTAAAACCTTCCTCGATAACTGGACTATCACTATATTATAAAAAGTCCTCTGCCGCGTCTGTCTGTTCGCGATAAACTCAAAAACTGCTGCGCCGATTTGCATGCTGTCTTCACCAATGGATAGAGTGGTTGTCGAGGAAGGTTTTAGTATATAATTTTATTGACATCCACGCGGGCGAAGCCGCGGGCATCAGTTAGTACTTTATAAAGATATTTTTTTCAAAATTCCAACCAGTAGTTCCTGAGATTAGCGCGTTAAACCAAACAAAGAAACATTTTAACTTCGTAATATTAGTATAGACATTATATACACAAACTCAAGCCCTTTTCCCAAGAAGGTAGGCAGAAACTACAGAACGTCACCTGCTACTCCTTTTGCTCCTTTTTTTTTCCTTTTGCTTTTTCTGCTAATCCTTTTGCCTTGTCCACATTCATGCACCTGGTCATACACGCACGCCAGTTACGAGTACTACGCACCTGTTCCTTTCTGAAGAACCTAGGGCGTCCTCTCCTGGCGTTGCCACTCACACCTGCCTCGTACCTTTTGTTAGTCGACTTTCACTCATCATCTCCACATGACCAATCATTGACCATCAAGTGGCATTACAGGACTGTAATGCCACAGAAAAAAAAAAAAAAAAAAAAGTCCTTCTGGAAGGACTTCCAGAAGGACTTTTGGTAAGGGTAAGGCAGAGATGCACCTAATAGTACACCCACGTTTCGCTAATTATGAAGTCTTATTTATTTATTAAAACTTCATGCACAATAGTGGTATAGTCGACCAAGAAATTGGTTTACCACTCTAAGGTTGAATATCATTTGCACGTACAAAACATCAAGTGCTATTTTCACGTCAGAATCTGTCAATCTGTCATCCATAGCGAATAATTATGTTACTGGGAGATGTCATCAAAAGTGGTAAACCAATTTCTTGGTCGACTATACATAGGCGGACTTAATGCCACAAGGCATTCTCTACCAGTCAACCTTAGGGTTAAATAAGACAACATTGTGGTAGGGTACAAAATAACTAAAAAACAACATCAACTCTAAAAACTAAACTATATACTTATATAATTCTACTAATACATAAATATAAAAATATAGAATAAACTAATAAATATTTTACAACAACCAAAATAAAAATCGAAAATCTTAACAATAGGCAATACCATGACTCGACTTAAAATAATTGAGAGCTATTTGGTCTGACTTAAATAGTGGCTACGTACTTTCCTCTTAAAAGTAAATTTGCTTTCAGCTTTTTAACCGACTTCAAAAAAGGAGGTTACTATCATGTTCGTGTGTATGTATTTTTTTTATTTTTATTTTTTAAAGCTAAGGGATAGCGCATTCCAGAGTTTTATAGATGACACAGCGTAAGAGTTTGACAAAAAACAGGTGCGATGTGAAGGAATTTGGAGAATTGGAAGCTCGAAGGCTACGACTATGACAACTGCCCAACACTTTTCACTTTTCTTATGTAATAGGGTGCGAACCTACTGCCAGCCAACAGTCTGGCACAAATCCAGACTCCGTAGCTAGGTAGCGCTCTGTACTGTATTTCATGTCGACCTCCATTGGATAAAAGCGTCAGGTTGTTTATTTATTAAATGCAACGGGAAGTCTAAACTTCAATAGAAAAAGCAGTTACGAGAGCTAACTTTACAAGTCTTGGAAGACCCTACAAAGCAAAGGTGTGGGCGATCACCCGGGCAGAGGCCGTGGGAGGAAGCCCGCATTGAAAGTGTGTGGGTGGGACGCCTACAAGGCTTTTCTGCTACTGGCATATCATATTTCAGGCTAAATGTCAATCCTAAAATGGACGATTAAGCTTTTCTAGTGGACGCTTTTTCATCGCGAAGTTTTTTATCATAACATCACACCTGCAATCCCCGAAGGGTGGCAGATGTGTAATCATTAGTACACCCACATTTCACCAGATGTAATAGGGGGCGAACCTAAGGCCATCAATCAGACACGACGTATTATAAATGCCCATGTAGGCATATGTGAAAAATCAAATATATTGATTTTGGTTATAACCGGAAAAAATACCGTGCGAAAGTGGAACATTTTCGCTAATAACATTCGGGGAATATCATCATAACGGGCGGTCACCCATCCACGGACCAACCTAAGTAGACGCCGCTTAACCTGAAGATTGACCCGAACGGCTGATATTATAATAGCCTTTTTGTTTTGGAGGTTGGGAAATCATCAAATGACTCCTCGATCTCTGGGCAGAGCGGTAGGGAAGTGTCAGACTTCTACTGACTAAAAACCACCCATGTTCCTTCTTAGCCCTTTGTGTCGAGGCTGCGGTATCTCTCTCGAACAACCCGCAGCCACATATTAATTAGCCACGAGTTCTATCTAACCCGAGCTAGTGTAAAACATTTCTTAGTCATCAATGTGTTGTATGAAAACAAACTCAGGTTTAAAAATAATGTTGATAAACAATGTAAGCGAAAGGTCAATGACATCGTGAGCTGAAATAACATAACTGTTTTACGACTAAATTTTTTACAGCTTCTTTCGAAAAACGCCATCTACTGGTGCATTTTTTAATCTGCCTGGAATTTTACCAATTTGGGAATGACTCTCAATTAATGTAAACACACCACATTCTCGAAAACGGCTCTAACGATTTCGATAAAAGTTGCAATACAGGGACTTCCAAAGGTGAAAAATAGATCTAGTTACTCTGTATTGAACGAATCGGATGGAAGATAAATGTATAGTACACCTGCATGTCTCCAGGGCCTCGAGTCCACTATTCAATAGTGTCAGAATGGTCTATCATTGATTGACACTTGTTGATTTTGACAACACCAAACTTGTCAAAATCAACAATTATGTGACCATTCTGACACTATTGAATAGCAGACTCGGGGTCCAGTTAGACCGAAGAAGTCATCATAATCATTTTTCTACCCATAACCCAATTTATTTGTGGTTGGCACAGCATACCTATCTTCTACTTCTATTACTCGTCATCAAAGCAGGTACCTCCTTTCTAGCTATATCATCCTTCACACAGTCCATCCATAAAAGAAGCATTACCTTATTTTTACTGTGCCCTAGAGCGGGTGTAATTTTTGAACCTTGGGTTTAAGCCATTGGTAATCTTCAACCATTTTATATAAACACACTTTTCCCATGGTATAGGCAGATATCACTGAACTCTACCAACTAAGATCCTTACATACGCCTTTTGCCACATCCATATTCATACATCTGGTCATGCTGGTAGTGAGTACTACACACCTGTCCTTTCTGAAGAGCCTCACCAATAAGATTAGCGTATGTCTTACTATTACCGAACAAGCAGCGGTGGCCCAGTGGTGGCGACCCCGACTTGCGAACAGTAAGTCCTGGGTTCGAACCTAGGCAGGCGCATTACTCTGTGTAATATATATCATCACCGCTGCTCTCAAAACATCGTAAGGAAACCGTCATGTCTTACAACCAAAAAATTCCAAGACATGTGACATCTACCAACCCGCACTTGCCCCACGTGGTGGATTATAGCCCATTCCTCTCTTAAAGAGGAGGCTTGAGTCTCTGCAGTGGGAACATTATAGTCTGAAGATGATGTCTTACTAGAGCGTTACAACTCACATCTGTCTTCTAAATACCTTTTCAATTAGTCACCTTGCACTCAGCGTCTCCACATGTGCAAACCATCTAAGCAAATAGTATGGCTAATAAAGATATGAGACATATGTTTAAGACAAAATAAAAGACATTTACTCAACTTGGGGCTAATTTAAAAACAGTTGTGCGGTATTTAGTTATCGTGGTATGGGCATGTGATGAGGAGGAATGAAGGAAATTTTGTGAGGGAGACCAAAGAACACCTGAAAGCCAGAATCAATGGTGGCGACCACCAGAAAAGAGCCGAAACAAGGAAGCTCGAAGAGAAACAATTTAAATTTCTTGTATCCCTCAACAAACAAACAAAAAAAAAAAAAACAGAAATGAATAGCGGTGGAGTAGGAAAATCATAATTTTCCCGTTTAAGAGTTGAGGAAGACCAAAGAAACAATGGATGGTGTAAAGGATGATAATACTTTGGAAACCCAATAATACTTTGAACCTAGGTCTTCATGCTCAGCAGTAGATTTGCAATAACTATACTGACAAAGCTTTCAAAGAAGGATAAAATGAATAGCCTATTTAATTATGTAAATAGGGCATAATAAACTTGATGACAATGAGGAATAAATCATTTAAATTATGAAGTTTTCTAACAGCAAAGAAGAAAATACGGGCCAGTAACATGAAAATCAATAAAAATTTATGATAATAGATAAAAAATAATCTTCTAGCAATAAAAAAGATATCCATTTATGCTTCCCTACCCAAATATTGAATTTGGAAGGCTTACCAGACTCTCCATAAACCACTATGTGCAGTTTTTTAATGTTTAAGGTTAGGTAGAGGCAACATTTCATTCTGCCTGTAATATACCCCCTTTATTTAAAATTAAAATGTCATAGAATGTTGTAGATCTAACACCATAGCTACATCATAAATAATTTACAACAATGCCGCTATAAATATGTTAATCTCTTTAACAGAATCATCTGAATATCACTTTCGTTAGATACAACACAAGGAATTCTTGATTTATAATGCTCATAATTTTAAATAAACAATGGTTTAGCATAGGGCACGAATGGGTGGAGATAGATCTAGAAAAATAAGGAAAAATACGGTTAATGTGATCTCTAATGCGGTTACTAATCCACCACAGATTATGAATACTTATGATAGCTTAGATGAATAACAAATTAATGATCATACCTACCTACCTACATCTAGATAAAAAAGCACACCAAAGCGAAAGATATTTTAAACAACAACGAAATTAATTAGTAATACTAACAAATACCGTTTCACAAAAATATTAGCACCACAAATAAAAAAACACTTCGAAAAAAAAACACGAAATTTTTTAAGGTTATAATGATGAGGCACATATCATAAAAATATGTTTTTTACGTAAAAAATATAATGAGAATGTAGAAAATATGTTTAAATTTACCTGAAAGTCTTGATTTTGTGCATGGCAGCGCGGTGCAGCCTATATTTTTTTATTTAGTACGGGCAAAAACTGACAGCCTGTGGTGACATGACAGACTAGAATTTTTTGACGTTTCGAACGTGATCCAATGCAGGGGGGTTTGGGGTGGTCAGGTTTTTGAGGTTTACCTCGAAAATGGGGAAAGTAGTGGAACGTTAGAACAGTTAGCTTACATTTTAAAGTTTCAGGTGATACGACGTCACGTGTGTTCACAGACACGCGAGTGCGTCAATTGATTCCTACAAGTGAGTACCAGCCCAGCACGCTGTAAGGTGCGTTGCGGGGACTCGCAGCACACCTACTTTAAATACTACGACAACAGCTAATAGAAAGTATGGAAGAAGAAGGCATGCTGCTGCGTATTTGGGGTTCCAAATAAATTGGAAAAAGGGCAGCGGAATGATGACCTATGCCTGCAGCTGGATCAATCATATCTTAGTTTAAATCATTATACTATCCTCACATAGAATTTACTTATTATGCTTATCATAGCATGCAAATTCAGCCTATAATGTTCCTACTGCTGGGACTCAGATGTCCTCTTTAAGAGACGGAATGGGCTATAATGTATATTCCGCCACGCGAGCTAAGTGCGGGCTGGTCTCATCTTTACAGTTTAAGATATATTTTCACTTTTTGGCATGTGGCCAACTAGCCATACTCGCAACTAACACAACAATATTATAATTTGGCAAAGGCCCATGTGAACTATGGTAATATACTCATACTGCTCTATAAAAAAATAACTAACATATTTTCAAACAGGGAAACCCAAGAGAAATCTCCCTAAAAATGACCATCCTCAAAACTAAATCTCCCCACAACTCTCCGGCACAGATAATAATCACTGTGCGTCATTTTGAGCTACGTGTCGCGAAGTAAGAAAAATAATCACAAAGTTATTTGCGTCATAAATTAGCCATGATATTTATAATGAATGACCTTGTGAACAGAAGATGGTTTATTTACCGATGATTCATTTATTTAACACATGTCTTGTAATTACAACGTTGTTTTTCATAAAAGTTGTATTTTTTTTTTTTGTAGGACACGGTGACAGAAATTGAGAACTGCCTTGTTTTGATTTACCGTTACGATTGTTTTAAAGCATCAGTGAGTTGTTATTAAATAACTGGTTTTCATATGTTCTGGTTGATCCAAATTCATACATTTGATTTGAGTAGTTTTGAGTATGAATGTCGATTTTTTTCGGAAAAGACTATCGTGAAGTTTTTGAGTATTCTATGACTGTAATTATGGGTAGATTAAAGAAAATATTGATGGGAGTCGTTGTCCCACGGAATCGTATTAACGGGATAAAACGGGTGTTAATCTAGGTTCCCAACTATATGCGTTCCAAATTGCATCCAAATCCGTTCAGTAGTTTTTACGGGATAGAGTAACAACTAACATTACAACCTTTCACAGTTATAATGGTAAGATGAACTCGTGACCCAAATAGAGAAATATAGAAGGAGAAGACATGCTGCGCTATTCACAAATAAAATGGTACGGTCAGCAACGGAAGTAGCTTAACATTTCGGAATTTTATTTATTAGCTATTGTTTTTAATTTTCAGAAGATTTGTCTTTAAATATTCATTCATTTTGACTGCCTCGTTGGCCTAGTGGTCACAAGTGCGACTTCTGAGCTTGAGCTCCTGGGTTTGATTACAGGGTCGGGCAAAGTGTTATTGATTTTTTCCATCATGAATTTATCAGTAACAGCCACGGAGTCTGGATCTGTGCCCGGTTGATGGCAATAGGCTCGCCCCCTATTACATGGGACTTAAACATAACTGGCGAAATGTGGGTGTACTATTATGTATACTTCTGCCTACCCTCCTGTAAAGGCGTGATGTGTGGCGTGTGTCCATTTCACAAAAGAAGTCCCGCGGACAATTGTGGAACTAAATTTGACAGATGGGGAGATATGGAGAGAGAGAGAGATAGCAACATTATGTCGCGCGAATACAGCGCTGCGTCTGCGGGACTTCTTTCGTGAAATGGACTTTACCTATTCTTTAAAATATTCCTTACTCTTCAATAGCTTGTTAGTAACGAGTAATACATATCAAGTTTTTTTTATTAAAAAATCGGCTTTGAAACTTTGAGTAGTTTTAGACAACTTCTGTTGCTGATATGTATATGATATGATATGATAAATGATAAACTAGAATAATAGTTCTCTATTATTCTCGTTTAGTGCATGATCAGCAACAGAACCGTAGATAAAAACCGGCGTATTTATTTTTAACTTGTTCGTTGAGGTAATAAACAGAAGTTGGGTGGACTTATTCTTATCATTGATAAGTGGTCCCTTTTTGGAGATAATAAAAAGATCAAGATCGGTATGAGGTAATATGTGTTAGAACATGATTATTTGTCTTTTGTGGGGGTCCAAGTCCATCATTATCTTCCTGCGCTTGTCCCGTATTACTTGGGGTCGACGCAACATGTGTTTTTTAAGCTATTGCATAGCTTCTATCGCGGGCCTTGAGCGTGGAGAGCGATTCCAAAAATTCCCTAACGAAAATATTCAAGATTCAGTATTCAACCAGGTTGCTATGGTTACGGAAAATAACAAGGTTGTCAACTGAGGTTGTCAAATTAAATAATTAATTATTTGCTGTTGATAAAAATGCTATGCAATAGCTTTACCGCGGCAGTCTCCGAGTGCCACATTTAGTTTTTTTTCTTCCCTGTCACTCGCCACGGTATCATTAAAGGTGAACGCAGACTTGGCCGCACCGCATGCACCGCAGTCGCCGCAGTCATCGCATTTGTCTATGGCCTCGCACACTTGTCCGCGCTGCAGTCGCCGCAGTCGTTCCTTTCGCCGCACGCATCGCACATGAAGAAATAGATAAATCGCATCGCACCACAGATAATTAATACTCTAGCGAGTATACAACGCACTGAATTTCTTTCATTCAGTTTCCAATCTAAGCTTTTTCTTTATTTAAATAAGTGGGGATGCGAATAATTATTTGTTATAGTAGTTTATTATTAGAGGAAGAAGAAAAGGAAATACCAACAAGAGTTAAAAAAATGTGGATTCATAGCATCAACTTAAAACGGCCGCTTTTTGGGGAGTTTTATAATTATTTTCAGATTTATTAAATCATAATAAGCGGTTTTTCAAATATTTTCATATAAGTAGAACTGACCACAGAATACTAATAACCTAGCATGATGAAACCCGCACCGCGCCAGCCGCAGCATCCAATGCGGACGGCCGGCGCTGATGACGTCATCAGCTGCGGATTGGGGAATTCGGCCGTTTCAGGTACTGCGGCGACTGCGGTGCGGGTAAGTGTGCGAGGTTGCATAGAACTTCTTACAAAGAATTCGAATGCGGCGACTGCGGTGCGTGCGGTGCGGCCAGGTCTGCGTTCACCTTTACTCTTCCTTCATATTATCATTCTTCACACAATCCGTCCTCTTTCCTTTGGTCGTTCTCTCCCTCTCCAGAGTCTCCATCCATCAACATTTACGTATAATTCATCGCTCTTTTAGTTACTTACATGCTCCCCTCCCTCGCCCCCAGCCTCCTCATTACCTCATTACATGCCCCAACATGACAGATAAACACATACCACGACAGTCGATTCCCTTTTCACTTTTCTGTAACTGGCTCTGCCCAAACCCATGTTCCTTTTTTGCCCTTGCGCCGAGGCCACGTCATCTAGTACAAAAATCCGCGGCCCCGACGGGCGTCCGCGGCCCCGAAGGGCGTCCGCGGCCCCGAAGGGCGTATTGTATGGCCTCTTGGCAAATCCAAGAGGCTATAAGGTCTTCTCATCTCCCGTCGGGGCTGCGGATATCGAAAAGTTACCGCGGCTCCGACACAAGGGCGAGGAAGAAGGAACATGGGTTGGTTTTTAGTCAGTAGAAGTCTGACACTCCCCTTCGCTCTGCCCAAGAGCGGGGGGGGTTATTCGATGATTTTCCACCCACCAAAAAAAAAAAAAAAAAAAAAAAAAAAAAAGGTCTTCTCATCTAGAAATCGACTAATATCAGTTTCCACTGTGATTCGGATTTTATATGTCACATCTCTAACCTCTATTTCATTTACTTTGTTTATGGTTTTGTTTGCTTGACATTGACACTTGTCACTTTGACAGGCGTTGTCAAAATAATTATTCGTCTTTTCCTTTGACGGTGTAAATTGAGAAATTTTATTGCTGAAAATACATGCTATGGTGAATTGGTGACTTCAAAACCTCAATAATGTCTACAGAAGAGCTGCACGAAGAAGTGGTGGAGGCGTTAGACGAAGACTACATAGGAAACTTTAGCTCCGACGTCGATACGACATGCACGATTTGTCAAGCAGAATTTCTCGATCCCGATGATTTATCTGTTCATTTACAACAAATACACAAAATAAGTACCGCCGGTTCAAAGCTATGTTATTTCTGTACATATAAATATACAGATTTGATTGATTTAGCCAAGCATTTTCGAGATACACACATGACAAGTTTATTCTACTGTGTTCACTGTTTTCGTGCTTTTACTGATGAAGATGAGCACAGAGTACATGAGAAGAAGCATAAACGGAGCTTCAAGTCTGCATATTGTTGCAATCAGTGCCCTGAGAAGTTTGGTAACACGCGAGATTTGAGAAAACATGATCTAGAATATCATTTTAACAATGATGATGGTGTCATACTGCAGCATATCCTTGCATACCTCTCGGCCGTTTTAAACGTCAAAGCTGAGACTGTCTTGTTAGGAAAGCACTTCCAGCGTAATTCTATGAAGTCTTCCCTTCTAGATTAAAATAAGATCTGTGTTGTGGTTGCTAGGTGATTACTTGTTATTCTTTGTATCTTTGATAAAGCACGCAATATATTTTACTAAACCTAATTTCCACTACGTTTACTTTAATATGGTAGCAGAGCATGCAAAAACGAGAGTTTAAAAGTTTTAGTATTGTTTTCTAAAGGATAAAAGTTCGAAAGAGTGAATCATGTTGTCTTCAAATATGAAACTCGAAATAGGACTATTCGATGGAAGCAACTGGCCGACCTGGAAATATAAAGTGTTGTTGCTGCTGCGGAGTAACACAGGCACCTTAGATGCGGTGCAGGGTACTCTAGTAAAGCCAGCACATCCGGATGAAGGAGCCAAAGCGGAAGCTTTTACTAAGTACAAAGACGAGTGTGACAGATATAATAAAATAGAAAGCACAGCACTGTTACTACTGACTACTAATATGACCAACGAAATGCTGAACAAAGTAATGCGTTTTACAACTGCGAGTGATATGTGGGACGAATTAAACCGTCTTTATGAGCGAGGATCACAAGACCGAACCTACGATCTGTGTATGCAACTTTTTAATTACAAGAAAGACCCCACTCATGACATGGGTTCACATATGTCTGCAATAAAGAATATTTGGCATGATCTGAATCAAGCTTTGTCTACAGTTTGCAATCAACTACCAGAAATTCTTTTGATATGCAAGATATTGGATTCCCTGCCAGAAGAGTATTTCAGTTTTAAATCGAGTTGGCTACTGATTACGTTGAAAGATCGTACAATCGAGAACTTGACCACCCAGTTGTGCGCTCACGAGAGAGCTTTGAAAGAAAGAAATAAATCTGAAGCTGAGGGTGAATCCAGCACGGAGGTATTGATAGTACGTAACAAAAAGCAAGACTACAAAAAGAAGTCCAAGTGCAACTATTGTGGAGCAAGCGGACATCGAGTAAAGCAATGCAAGAAATGGATTACGGATGGTAGACCCCCGAAACCTACAAAGGAATCCATATCAAATGCTGCTACATTGTCAAGTTTAGCTTTATCTCTTGGTGAGAGTAATGATAAAGACTCATGGTACGTGGACAATGGAGCGACAAGTCACGTAACCAATAGAGCAGATCAGTATGTATTTTTCGAGTACTTTAGCAAATCTCACAGAGTAATGACAGCAAATGGTGAAAATATTGAAGCTTTCGGAAAGGGCTCAATACAAGTAAAAGCTGACATTAATGGCCGAAACGAAACAATTACACTCACAAATGTTTGGTATGTTCCCAGTATACAACGAAAGTTGTTCTCAGTGCTAGCCGCACAAGATCTTTGTGAGAATAGCTCCTTTGAATCAAACACTCGGTCATGTTTATTTAAGGTTGATGGTAAGACAAAGTTAGTCGGTACTCGTGACAAGTATGGAGGTTTGTACAAACTTAAAATAGAAGTAATTACACCTAAACTTGAGATTAACCAACTAACAGTTAATAACCAACTTCAACTGTACCACGAACGTTTGGGACACCAAAACAAAAGACATGTCAAACAAGTTATGCAAAGAGAATTTGCTATGCAATTTAAATCTGAAAATAACAAAGAAGTTTGCGAAGGTTGCGTTTATGGAAAAGCCCACAGAAGGACATTTGGGACCAGAGAGAGAACTACAAGATCTGGAGAGCTAATACACACTGATGTGTGTGGACCTTTTGTGTATTCGATCTCAAAGTATAGATACTTTGTTCTATTCAAGGATGATTTCACCCGTTTTTCGTTACGTATACTTCTTACGACAAAAGTCAGAAGTTCAAGCACGCTTGAAGGATTTTCTAGTAGAAGCTAAGATATCAGGACACGTCATTCAAGAGTTGCTAAGCGACAATGGCGGTGAATTCGACAATGAACAAGTACGAAGTACGCTGAGACAACACGGGATTAAACAGAGGCTGACAATGCCCTACACTCCCGAACAAAACGGTTGTGCCGAAAGAGATAATCGCACAATTGTAGAGATGGCAAGAGCACTCATGCACGCTCATGATGAGATACCTAAAGGTTTATGGGCTGAAGTAATGCAAGCTTCGGTGTACATATTAAATCGTACGGGACCCACTCCAAATGATGACAAGTCACCGTATGAGTTATGGTACAACAAGAAACCCAAAATAAATCATCTCAGAATCATTGGTTGCGTATGCTACGTGCATGTCCCAAAACAAAAGAGAAATAAACTAGATAAAAAAGCAAAGAAAGGAATTCTTATAGGATATGATGGTGATGATGGGTATCGAGTTTATGATACAAGGAACTTTAAATTGTTGCGTTCCAGAGATGTAACTTTTGAAGAAATACCTCTGTTAGACCGAGACACACCTATTAGTGAGGAACCTGAAATCAAAAAGAATACCTATGAGCTACCTACTTCTTCCATAGATGTTCAACCAAACTTAGAAGTACTTAATCAAAGTAATGATCACTTGCATTCAGTGAATTTGGATAATGAAATAAGTGATACTGAAGAAGAACGACATGAAGAAGATACTTGGTATGAAACAGGTACTAGTAATGAAGAAGATCGACAAGAAGAAGACACTCAAACTGTTGAAGGTAGCAGTCGTGTACTTCGTGATCGGAGTCAAATTAAACCTCCAGAAAGATTTAATTTTGAACAATTTATCAATCAAATCATTGCTGTTCCAGAACCATCCTCGTATCGAGAAGCCATGCAAAGTACTGAAAAAGACAAGTGGGTTGAGGCTATGAACAGTGAGATAAATTCCCTGAAAGAGAATGAGACATGGAAACTGACACATTTACCAAATAACAGAAAAGCACTCAACTGCAAATGGATATTTAAGGTAAAGAAGAAGTATAAACGGAGCTTCAAGTCTGCATATTGATACGACATGCACGATTTGTCAAGCAGAATTTCTCGATCCCGATGATTTATCTGTTCATTTACAACAAATACACAAAATAAGTACCGCCGGTTCAAAGCTATGTTATTTCTGTACATATAAATATACAGATTTGATTGATTTAGCCAAGCATTTTCGAGATACACACATGACAAGTTTATTCTACTGTGTTCACTGTTTTCGTGCTTTTACTGATGAAGATGAGCACAGAGTACATGAGAAGAAGCATAAACGGAGCTTCAAGTCTGCATATTGTTGCAATCAGTGCCCTGAGAAGTTTGGTAACACGCGAGATTTGAGAAAACATGATCTAGAATATCATTTTAACAATGATGATGGTGTCATACTGCAGCATATCCTTGCATACCTCTCGGCCGTTTTAAACGTCAAAGCTGAGACTGTCTTAGTTTCTCTACGCGTAGACACTGTGTACATCTGCGTGGCTTGTAACTACTCCACATCAAGTATCAAACATTTTATCGACCATTCAAGCACTGAAAATTGTAACACGGTAGTCTGCGGACGATGTTCTAATGTATACAAGAAGAAGTACTCGTTGAATGTACACGTGTCAAAGCACTGTGGGAAGAGTTATCATATGTCCTCACGTATTGAGTGTCCGGATTGTAAGCTTGTCTTCAATAAGTTAACGTTTAGAGAACATAAGAAGGCTTGCAAAGTGATTAAATGTTATACCTGCAATACGCACTACGAAACAATGTACGAACTGACGGAACATCAGTCAACGGAGCATCCGCTATCCGTGGAACTGACAACGTGCAAGTTTTGCTGGAAACAGTGCGTTGGGAGTGTTGCGTTACAGAAGCATATGGACCGATCCCATAATGGTGAACTGCACTTGTATAAATACATGTGCATTTATTGCAAGATTCCTTATAAACACCCACAGAAACTCTTTGGCCATTTCTACACCAAACACAAGGAAATTGAGCCTTATACTTGCAGGATTTGTTCCAAAAAGTTTCGCTTACGCAAGAGGTTTACTCTCCATATTAAGCTAGCACACGAGGGCAAAGGGTTTGTAGAATTCGATGAAAATTTTCATGTATTTTTTACGGACACGAAATCACCGAACCCGTTTGTTCCAAAAAGTTTGTATGGTGATAAGCAGAAGAACGATACTACTCTTGGTAAGAATGAAGATTCAAATGTTAGTTTACTTAACTCCGAGATGAGTGTGACAGAGACAGAGGGGAATCAAACTGAAGTAGAAACGCTACCAAAGCCAAATTTAAAGCGTAAAAGAGAACCAAAGATACGTAAAAAAGGGCCGGTAGAAACTATAACGCTAGAGTCTTCAGATGATGAATCTCTATTAGTTCTAAAGAAAAGGGTGTTAAAGACATCTAATTTATTTTTTGTGATTTCATGATTTTCATGATTTTTCATGATTTAGAGTTGTACTGGGCAAAAATCTCTCCCAAATCCTTCCAGATTCATTATCTTGAGCCACCCCACCAGCCCTTGCGGTAGGCAACCACCGTGGTCGTGTCACCACCTCTTCTGTCATTATGATTTACTAGCTTTTGCCAGCGGCTTCGCCCACGTGAAAATGGCGATTTTCCATACAAACTTTCATCCCCTATTTAACTCCCTTAGGGGTTGAATTTCAAAAAATCCTTCCTTATTCCTTGTCTAGATTATAAAGGGAACGTCTGTGCAAAATTTCAGCTTTCTAGGTCCAAGGGTTTGGGCTGGGCGTTGATGAGTCAGTCTGTCAGGACTTCTCTTTTTATTTATATAGATATATAGAAGATCATTAATTTCGTATTGCTACAGGAACTAAAGTTTTATACTGGCCATGGTCTATATTCTATTTCTGTGCGAAATTACGTAAGACTTTTTTGCGTGATTGAAAATGACAAACTGCCAAAAAAAATCAGGAACTTTCACACTGTAAGCAAACAACTTCTTTCGTAATTTATCATTGGCATCTTTCATCAATCTAGAAGTGAACAGAGATGTGGATATATTAATTTAATCAAACACAAGTTATGAAAAGGAACTACGTAATGTCCTAGGTAAAATAAAATAAAGGTTACCCTACTTAGAAAGAGAGGGTCAGCCCACAGAGAGCGAGATAGCGATGCATAAGTTTTGCTTCAAGTAGGTATTCGAAGTGTGGTCTCCATATTTATCTATAACTTCATGGATCCACAGGGGGGTTTGGGGTGGTCAGGTTTTTGAGGTTTACCTCGAAAATGGGGAAAGTAGTGGAACGTTAGAACAGTTAGCTTACATTTTAAAGTTTCAGGTGATTCGACGTCACGTGTGTTCACAGACACGCGAGTGCGTCAAATGATTCCTACAAGTGAGTACCAGCCCAGCACGCTGTAAGGTGCGTTGCGGGGACTCGCAGCACACCTACTTTAAATACTAGGTACGACAACTAATAGAAAGTATGGAAGAAGAAGGCATGCTGCTGCGTATTTGGGGTTCCAAATAAATTGGAAAAAGGGCAGCGGAATGATGACCTATACCTGCCGCTGGATCAATCATATCTTAGTTTAAATCATTATACTATCCTCACATAGAATTTACTTATTATGCTATGCTTATCATAGCATGCAAATTCAGCCTATAATGTTCCTACTGCTGGGACTCAGGTGTCCTCTTTAAGAGACGGAATGGGCTATAATGTATATTCCGCCACGCGAGCTAAGTGCGGGCTGGTCTCATCTTTACAGTTTAAGATATATTTTCACTTTTTGGCATGTGGCCAACTAGCCACACTCGCAACTAACACAACAATATTATAATTTGGCAAAGGCCCATGTGAACTATGGTAATATACTCATACTGCTCTATAAAAAAATAAATAACATATTTTCAAACAGGGAAACCCAAGAGAAATCTCCCTAAAAATGACCATCCTCAAAACTAAATCTCCCCACAACTCTCCGGCACAGATAATAATCACTGTGCGTCATTTTGAGCTACGTGTCGCGGACCTAAGTAAACAATAAGAAAAATAATCACAAAGTTATTTGCGTCATAAATTAGCCATGATATTTATATTATAATGGATGACCTTGTGAACAGAAGATGGTTTATTTACCGATGATTCATTTATTTAGCACATGTCTTGTAATTACAACGTTGTTTTTCATAAAAGTTGTATTTTTTTTTTGTAGGACACGGTGACAGAAATTGAGAACTGCCTTGTTTTGATTTACCGTTACGATTGTTTTAAAGCATCAGTGAGTTGTTATTAAATAACTGGTTTTCTTATGTTCTGGTTGATCCAAATTCATACATTTGATTTGAGTAGTTTTGAGTATGAATGTCGATTGTTTTCGGAAAAGACTATCGTGAAGTTTTTGAGTATGAATGTAATTATGGGTAGATTAAAGAAAATATTGATGGGAGTCGTTGTCCCACGGAATCGTATTAACGGGATAAAACGGGTGTTAATCTAGGTTCCAAACTATATGCGTTCCAAATTGCATCCAAATCCGTTCAGTAGTTTTTACGGGATAGAGTAACAACTGACATCACAACCTTTCACAGTTATAATGGTAAGATGAACTCGTGACCCAAATAGAGAAATATAGAAGGAGAAGACATGCTGCGCTATTCACAAATAAAATGGTACGGTCAGCAACAGAAGTAGCTTAACATTTCGGAATTTTATTTATTAGCTATTGTTTTTAATTTTCAGAAGATTTGTCTTTAAATATTCATTCATTTTGACTGCCTCGTTGGCCTAGTGGTCACAAGTGCGACTTCTGAGCTTGAGCTCCTGGGTTTGATTACAGGGTCGGGCAAAGTGTTATTGATTTTTTCCATCATGAATTTATCAGTAACAGCCACGGAGTCTGGATCTGTGCCCGGTTGATGGCAATAGGCTCGCCCCCTATTACATGGGACTTAAACATAACTGGCGAAATGTGGGTGTACTATTATGTATACTTCTGCCTACCCTCCTGTAAAGGCGTGATGTGTGGCGTGTGTCCATTTCACGAAAGAAGTCCCGCGGACAATTGTGGAACTAAATTTGACAGATGGGGAGATATGGAGAGAGAGAGAGATAGCAACATTATGTCGCGCGAATACAGCGCTGCGTCTGCGGGACTTCTTTCGTGAAATGGACTTTACCTATTCTTTAAAATATTCCTTACTCTTCAATAGCTTGTTAGTAACGAGTAATACATATCAAGTTTTTTTTTATTAAAAAATCGGCTTTGAAACTTTGAGTAGGTAGTTTTAAACAACTTCTGTTGCTGTTAAGATATGATATGATATATATGATAAACGAGAATAATAGTTCTCTATTATTCTCGTTTAGTGCATGATCAGCAACAGAACCGTAGATAAAAACCGGCGTATTTATTTTTAACTTGTTCGTTGAGGTAATAAACAGTAGTTGGGTGGACTTATTCTTATCATTGATAAGTGGTCCCTTTTAGGAGATAATAAAAAGATCAAGATCGGTTTGAGGACGACATGTCTTGCAATCTGAACCCCGACCTAGATTTGGCCAAATCTAAATCTAACTCAAATATAAATACATATCAAAACGATGGTTCCGGGGGAATGTCTGCCTTAAATGGGAATCTGGCAATAAAAGAATACCTACTGGCAATAAAAGTACCTGCCTCTATGGAATGTGGGCATACAAGTACCTGTAATATGTGATAAAACATGATTATTTGTCTTTTGTGGGGTCCAAGTCCATCATTATCTTCCTGCGCTTGTCCCCTATTACTTGGGGTCGACGCAACATGTGTTTTTTAAGCTATTGCATAGCTTCTATCGCGGGCCTTGAGCGTGGAGAGCGAATCCAGAAATTCCGTAACGAGAATTTTCAACCAGGTTGCTATGTATGTATTTAGAAATATTTATGTATGTTTATCAGTTGTTTATTACCCATAACACAAGCTCTGCTTAGCTTGGGACTAGATGGCGTTGTGTGATAGTTGTGGAATATTATTATTATTATTATTCTCTTTATTTACTTTCCTTACATACTAATTTACATTTTTAAATATTTGTTAAAAAAAAAATCTAAAAAACATTTAAAAATATAAAAAAATAGTAGTCCACCGGTGTCGGGAGCAGGGTCCAAGCTACCGGTGGTTAGGGCCCCAGAGACAGGAACCTCCTCACAATACGGGCCGTATCGAGAAGTACTGCCTTCTGAATCAGGCCCTTGATCCAACCGCCAAGCGAAAGTTTTGACAGGTGGTCCTCCATGCTTTTTGCTATCAGGCCATTGGCCGTGACGACTATCGGCACAATGATAGCCGAGTTCACATGCCACATATCGACAACCTCGTGTGCTAAGTCCAGATATTTTATTTGCTTCTCTTTCTCAGCTTTCACGAGGTTCTCGTCATGTGGGATGGTAACATCGATTATCATTACGCGGCGCGCTGATCGGTCTATCACCACTATGTCAGGTTTATTGGCAACAATAGTCCTGTCAGTGATGATAGACTGATCCCAGTACAACGTGACATGGTCTTTTTCAAGAACTGGGTCGGGCACATACCTGTAGTATGGAACCTCAGATTCCACAAGTTTATATTTCAAGGCAAGTTGCTGGTGAATAATCCTGGCCACTTGATTGTGCCTGTGCAAGTACTCGCCGTTAGCCAGACGAGAACAACCAGAAATAATATGTCTGATGGACTCACCCGGACGGTGGCATGCCCGACACACGTCAACCGTCCCATCCTTCATAAATATTTCCGGTAGTTATTCGTCAACATAACTTCGTCCATAACTGCACAGACAAAACCTTCAGTTTCCCCAAAGAGGTCGCCGAAACGTAGCCAGGACACGGACGCTAGAAAATCTACATCGGGCCCATGAAGAACCCGGTAGAAGCGCCCGTGAAGCTCCTTGCTTTGCCACACTTCCTTGCGGTCATCAGCAGTAAGTACCACAGGTTTGCGCCAGTTCTCGTTAGCCATGGACAGTGGGGTGAGTCCCTTGTCCACTGCAACCACATCTCGGTGCATACCCACATCGGCTTTTAAAAAATATTCTCTGAGACTGCACACCTCGCGGTTGTGGAGGGTCTTCGCGTTTAAAAAACCTCGACCCCCGCACTTCCGCGGGATGTACAATCTCATGACCGATGATCGTGGGTGATGCATCCGATTTGCGGTCAGCAATGTACGGACTCTCCTATCCAAGGCATCGAGTTCAGTCTGAGTCCATTTGAGTTTGCCGAAAGAGTACATTAAAACTGGTATGACCCAACCGTTGAAGGCGCGCACCTTCTTCCCACCTGAAAGAAGGCTATTTAAAACCTTCTTCAGGCGTCCGAAGAAGCGCTCCTTCAACGATTGCTTCATGTCAGCTACGTTAATGCCTAACGCTTCCGACATACCCAAATATTTATAGCTTTTTTTATTATTATTATTATTATGGTTACGGAAAATAACAAGGTTGTCAACTGAGGTTGTCAAATTAAATAATTAATTATTTGCATAAGTTGATAAAAATGCTATGCAATAGCTTTACCGCGGCAGTCTCCGAGTGCCACATTTAGTTTTTTTTCTTCCCTGTCACTCGCCACGCTATCATTTACTCTTCCTTCATATTATCATTCTTCACACAATCCGTCCTCTTTCCTTTGGTCGTTCTCTCCCTCTCCAGAGTCTCCATCCATCAACATTTACGTATAATTCATCGCTCTTTTAGTTACTTACATGCTCCTCTCCCTCGCCCCCAGCCTCCTCATTACCTCATTACATGCCCCAACATGACAGATAAACACATACCACGACAGTCGATTCCCTTTTCACTTTTCTGTAACTGGCTCTGCTCAAACCCAGGTTCCTTTTTTGCCCTTGCGCCGAGGCCACGTCATCTAGTACAAAAATCCGCGGCCCCGACGGGCGTCCGCGGCCCCGAAGGGCGTATTGTATGGCCTCTTGGCAAATCCAAGAGGCTATAAGGTCTTCTCATCTAGAAATCGACTAATATCAGTTACCACTGTGATTCGGATTTTATATGTCACATCTCTAACCTCTATTTCATTTACTTTGTTTATGGTTTTGTTTGCTTGACATTGACACTTGTCACTTTGACAGGCGTTGTCAAAATAATTATTCGTCTTTTCCTTTGACGGTGTAAATTGAGAAATTTTATTGCTGAAAATACATGCTATGGTGAATTGGTGACTTCAAAACCTCAATAATGTCTACAGAAGAGCTGCACGAAGAAGTGGTGGAGGCGTTAGACGAAGACTACATAGGAAACTTTAGCTCCGACGTCGATACGACATGCACGATTTGTCAAGCAGAATTTCTCGATCCCGATGATTTATCTGTTCATTTACAACAAATACACAAAATAAGTACCGCCGGTTCAAAGCTATGTTATTTCTGTACATATAAATATACAGATTTGATTGATTTAGCCAAGCATTTTCGAGATATACACATGACAAGTTTATTCTACTGTGTTCACTGTTTACGTGCTTTTACTGATGAAGATGAGCACAGAGTACATGAGAAGAAGCATAAACGGAGCTTCAAGTCTGCATATTGTTGCAATCAGTGCCCTGAGAAGTTTGGTAACACGCGAGATTTGAGAAAACATGATCTAGAATATCATTTTAACAATGATGATGGTGTCATACTGCAGCATATCCTTGCATACCTCTCGGCCGTTTTAAACGTCAAAGCTGAGACTGTCTTAGTTTCTCTACGCGTAGACACTGTGTACATCTGCGTGGCTTGTAACTACTCCACATCAAGTATCAAACATTTTATCAACCATTCAAGCACTGAAAATTGTAACACGGTAGTCTGCGGACAATGTTCTAATGTATACAAGAAGAAGTACTCGTTGAATGTACACGTGTCAAAGCACTGTGGGAAGAGTTATCATAAGTCCTCACGTATTGAGTGTCCGGATTGTAAGCTTGTCTTCAATAAGTTAACGTTTAGAGAACATAAGAAGGCTTGCAAAGTGATTAAATGTTATACCTGCAATACGCACTACGAAACAATGTACGAACTGACGGAACATCAGTCAACGGAGCATCCGCTATCCGTGGAACTGACAACGTGCAAGTTTTGCTGGAAACAGTGCGTTGGGAGTGTTGCGTTACAGAAGCATATGGACCGATCCCATAATGGTGAACTGCACTTGTATAAATACATGTGCATTTATTGCAAGATTCCTTATAAACACCCACAGAAACTCTTTGGCCATTTCTACACCAAACACAAGGAAATTGAGCCTTATACTTGCAGGATTTGTTCCAAAAAGTTTCGCTTACGCAAGAGGTTTACTCTCCATATTAAGCTAGCACACGAGGGCAAAGGGTTTGTAGAATTCGATGAAAATTTTCATGTATTTTTTACGGACACGAAATCACCGAACCCGTTTGTTCCAAAAAGTTTGTATGGTGATAAGCAGAGGCTGATGATGAAGCAGAAGAACGATACTACTCTTGGTAAGAATGAAGATTCAAATGTTAGTTTACTAAACTCCGAGATGAGTGTGACAGAGACAGAGGGGAATCAAACTGAAGTAGAAACACTACCAAAGCCAAATTTAAAGCGTAAAAGAGAACCAAAGATACGTAAAAAAGGGCCGGTAGAAACTATAACGCTAGAGTCTTCAGATGATGAATCTCTATTAGTTCTCAAGAAAAGGGTGTTAAAGCAGCAGAAATCTGTGCAAAATAAAGCAAGTAAGTTGACAAAGAAACAAATTTTAAATATGAGGAAGAGGTTTACATGCAATGTTTGCAATAAATATTGCTATACATACCAGAATTTCAATCATCACTTAACTTTACATTCTAAGAAAGAATACAAGAAATGTATCAAATGCTCTGAAGTCTTCCGAAGCAAAGCGAAGTTGAATGAACACATGCACTTAAATCATAAATCGTCAAAATTGACGGACACTCTAAAAAACATGTTGGAAAAACGTAAAAAAGGAGAGAGTATCACTTCCGACTTACCAATGTCAGAAAAGTTCAGACGGACAATCAAGAAGGTTGAATTTGAGGAAATCCGGGCAGCAGCAAAGATTACTGAGATTGATAACACTCTCTCGGTCCAAAAGTTTATAGAAAACTTTACCCCTGAAGCAGAAAATAAAGTAGAAATAATAGTCAATCACGCAGTCACTTTAAAAGTAGTAGACGATGTACACAAAAAACCAGCAATAAAAATGATTAAATTTGAAGAAAAGCCTGTGCCTATGATTACAAAATTAGCTATGCCTGTCAAATTCAAGGCGAGTCAATGTGAAAAGACTGCCGCTATCATCAAGTTGGTGCAACCAATGCCAGTAGCTCAAGAGAGTAGTCAAGACTGTGAATATCCGAATGATGACGATGATAATTATAACTACATGGATCGCAACGACACAATCCCGGAAGTAGCAGAGGAAGTAATGTTAGAGGAAACCCCAAGAGTAACGCACATCCCTCAGAAAATTGTCATACCGAAGTTACCTGCGGAGTACAAAGACTTGAGGATAGCGCACTTGCTGCCTGAAGCGCCGTATTACAAGATAGTCAAAGTTAACGATGTATTGAAACAGCAAAATGCCAACAAACAACCAATAAATGAACCAATTTCTAATCAAAATATAGACATAAAATTGCCTGATGGTACAAAATTGGTGAGCACAAATCCGTTGGCCCATCTCCTTGGTAAGACTCCGATTGAGAAAGTTTTAGAACCGATGAAAAATAAGTACTATAAGACTAAAGTCAGGGACTTTCACGGGATGTTGGCTGAGGCTCTCAGTAATTTGGATAGGCCTAAAAGAAAGAAAAAGGTGACGCCGGTTGCAAGTACAAGGTCTGATGCAGGGATCCAGGAGGATGATTCAGTAGCCACATTGACCCAAGTAATTGACTGAAATTATGAATAATAATTGTTGTCCGAGACTTCCCTTCGCGTGAAATGATTAGGTTAATATTAATGTTTTCAATATTTAGTTAGACTCACCATCTGAGTCTATAACATAAGATAAGTGTTAAAAACCACTGCGAGAATAGAAAACACCACTGCCTTGCACTCCGAAGAATGCAGAAGTAATGATAAATAATTTTATTGTAGTTGTAGTTTTGGTCGATAGAAAAATATAGTAGATAGAAAATTTTTAATTATGCGAATATTGCTCGAATATTGTATGAATACAGAAAACGAGTATTAGACTGTTACTATGTTAAATTATGGTCCCATTAAATAAATCATGTTTACCATGCAATGTAATGAGGCTTGTGAAACACGCACAAACGATCACCATTCCGACATCCCACAGAAAAAAAACTTGCTGTTTCCCACATAACAACGCCTAGCTTAGAGTAAAAACCTCGTAAGTGTAAAAAAACCAGCCAAGTGCGAGTCGGACTCGCGCACGAAGGGTTCCGTAATATTTATTACAGACGCATTTACTATTACGAAAGGTCCATTTTACGCTTTTTAACGCAATTTCATATTATGATCCATTTTAGACCCCCAGGCGTTGATTTATCGTCCCTTTCTCATAATATGACAAGGCACGTAAATGGCGATAATGTTTTAATTGTTCAGTAAATTAATCGAACATAATTGCGCGACTGGCCTGTTGGTCTAGTGGTTAGTGACCCTAACTGCTATGCCGGAGGTCGTGGGTTCGATTCCCACCCAGGACAAATGTTTGTGTGATGAGCACAATCATTTGTTCTGTGTCTGGGTGTAATTTATCTATAATATGTATGTATTTAGAAATATATAAGTATGTTTATCAGTCTGTTGTCTAGTACCCATAACACAAGCTCTGCTTAGCTTGGGACTAGATGGCGTTGTGTGATAGTTGTGGAATATTATTATTATTATTAATTATTGGAAACATATTTTATCGAGTTCTAATTGCGCAATATTGATCTATATTCTAACAATCCGAGTGCTTAGGTTATTTTTATGTATATGTCAGTTTACGTGAAGACCAATAAATGTTATGTAACTAATTTATATTGTTTTACTATAAGGCCCTGGGAAAGGGGGAAGACCAGATGAAGAATTAATGTAATAGGCCCCGATTTCCGCACATCGCTCGTCTCCACTCCTCTCCCCTTTGGTGGAAACCGGGTAAAAAAAAAGAGTAAAGTATTTCATCCATGCTTCGGAAACTCAGACCAAGAAAAAAAAATTTTGGTCTGAGTTCGGAAAGCACGTGAACATTCTTTGACAGTAGGTTACAGGAAGTCTGACAACCCGTCTCACCGAAGAGTATCGTATTACCCAGTATTAACTGGGTTGTGGAGGTCAGATAGGTAGTCGCTCCATATAAAATACTCTGCTATTCAGATGCATGTGATAGAATAGCCTTATGTATATAAGAATAATATTATTATTATTATAGCTAGCCCTTATTGTCCCACTGCTGAGCAAAGGCCTCCCTCCATTCCTTCCAACGGTCGCGATTCTGTGCAACTTCTTTCCAATTCTCAAGGAAGACATCCAGTTCGTCCCGCCATCTCCTACGTGGTCTGCCACGACCCCGTGTCGCTGTTTCAGGGCACCAATCCTGAGCTTTACTCCAAGCAGAATCTAGCAAAAATGGGCATTACCTCCACCGATACCCAGTGCGAATGTGGTGCTCTTGAGCAAAACAATGTTGGAGTGTCGGGCCCACAGCTCATTCGGCATGCGACAGACATGTCCTGCCCAGTCCCATTTAAGTTGAGCAGCCTTTTGAGCCACGATGATTATTAATTGATGCTATCTATACTAATATTATAAAGCTGAAGAGTTTGTTTGTTTGTTTGTTTGTTTGAACGCGATAAACTCTGGAACTACTGGTTGGATTTGAAAAATTCTTTTTGTGTTGGATAGTTCATTTATCGAGGAAGGTTATAGGCTATATAACATCACGCTACTACCAATAGGAGCGGAGCATAAATGAGAAATGTTGCAAAAACGGGAAAAGAAAATTCCTTTCTGAGAGCTTCCGTTGCGTGCGCTGCGAAAACGGTTAAAGTTACGAGAATATCATGTATGAAGTAATTATTCGTCTTTAAAAGTTCTAAAAAAAAGTCCGCGACAGCATCTGTCTATCTTTTAAGATTGACTCACTGTAACCATTTTTTATTATTAAAATGTTAGGTTAAAAAGAATTATTTTTTGCGAAGCTTATTTAACCCATATAGTATTAATCTATATCTAAATAAATGTGTTCGTTAGAACGGAAATTTAATATAGAATATTTGTGCTCTTTACTCTATACAGTTTAAACAAATATCTTAGAAGATATCGCAATGTAAAAATACCCGCGCGGAAAAATAATCACGCGGGTTGCGTCGCAATGTAGGTACGGGGGATTCTGGCTGGCCTCCGGGAAATTTAAATTCATAATATTCACTGCATCATAATGTTTACAATGTGTACAGAGTGTTATAGTATATTTAACAGTAAGAGATAGATTTTATAGTAATTCACACTTTAATATAATCTAAGCTAATCTAAACCATCTAAACTATTGTAATAAAAAGAGGAAAGATAAGATTTTTTGTTTGTTACGATTTAGCTTAATTAATGTCGGATAGTCGATATATCGAGAAAGGTTATAACTATATTTATGTGACGCAGACGAAGTTGCGCGGGTCAGCTAGTATTCTTAAATACATAAGGCTATTCTATCACATGGGTGACTTGTAAGCCTTCTGATGAAGCGCAAGGCACCGAAGTGGGTTGTGAATTTGTGAGTGACCATCATCATTCTCTGACTGCCCTTATCCCAATTTATTTGAAGTCGGCGCAACATATTGTCTTCCATACTTTCTTTCCTACTTTTCGTCATCTCAGCAGTCACCTTTAAGACCAAGAAAATAAATAATAAAACAGCAAAAATAATTTAAAAAATAATCTTTATTTAATTCAAAACCGTTTACTTAATGTCTTAAAAATATTAACAATTACATTCTACAATTATTTGGAGTCCGAACGAGGTTCGCAATCAATATCGACGAAAACAATAACTTATTGATATTGACTTGAAAACAATTCGTTTGAACTCTTACAAAAACGTCCTATTCTATTACAGTAGAATCCTGATTATCCGGATTCATTCTTCACGGCTCTAACTACCGTAATTTTATATCGTATTGTCTAAATGACGTGAAATACATCTATAATAAAATATTGTTTGATTTAACTTTGAAACCGATTATCCGGATATTCTATTATACGGAATAATAATTGATTCGGATAATCGAGATTCTACTGTATCTTTCTAGATTATGCCCGGTTTCTGAGGCACTTTATCTGTGGTTTATCTATTCATATGCGTACATTTGAATAGATAAACCACAGATAAAGTGCCTCAGAAACCGGGCATTACAGTTCCAAGAACCTTTTGGCGCGTAAATAGTAAGAAGAGAAATTGTTGGTACACATAAAATTCTACGTGGTGTGGCCACATAGAATTTTTCAATAAAAAAAAACTGTTTTTTCCTTACATTTTGACCATCTAGGTATTTCACAGAACGAAACAGCTGTTTTTTACAATTACTGATGCAAAATCTTTTTTTTCTTGAATTGTACCTACCTAATTTACAGACAAACTCACGCTTTTCCCCATGGGGGTAGGCAGGAACCACGGCCACCTGCTACGACCCTTACATACTCCTTTTGCCTCGTCTTATTTAATGTTGTCTCTTTCTAGTTTAAAGCATGAGAAAGAGATAGCAATATCTTAAATTAGGTTCACTTACAGCCAAGAATATCATTAGTCGTATAAAAAGTACAATAAATTATTCATTGTTTGTGCTGCTATTGTGTCTGACTATTGGTTAGTTTAAACAGCGTGCAAGGGACGCAGAGGCACACTAAATGTAACCGTTTGTGTCCTTTCCACCTTGTATTAATTGCTGTTTATTTATATTTCATAGGCTACACTAATTCATTCATCCAGTTCGTATGTACGATCGAAGACAGTTCCGCCTGATCATTTAAAAAAAAAATCGCCTAAATCGTGCCGAGGCGCTGCCACGGGCTAGCGAGCGATTCTATTTCTTGAGTGCAAGCAAAAATGAGCTTAGTGGTGATCAGGCGCATAAGACCGCCATAGTACACAGGCCAGTGTGCGACGTTATAACAAATGTATACAGTCAGCAAAGAAGACTTATTTATATTCTATAAGAACAAAAAATTATTCGATTGCAAACATTTCGTCAATTTCTAAAACAAAAAAATAATAATATTTTGATTTAAACTTTCGTTGCCGACTGTACATTACAATAAATTTTACATTTTTTTCTTTGTTTTAGGACAGACATGGTCACATGACAAATAAATTAAAATAATTCTAAGTTCCTCAAATCTTTCCAAGTCGCAACACACTGCTTAAAGTTTGCCAAAATTACATTTTATTTTTAACAAGACTTAAAAATCTCCAACTTCTAAAGATCCACACTTTTTACCCGACTGCGGCGAAGCCCAAAAGGAGGGTTATGTGTTTGACGTGTATGTATGTATATAAGTATTTTATATTGTGGTTTAGAATTGATCACTTCATGATGTAGCCTACCACGAAATGGAATATGGAACCTACATTTTTTTTATTATCTGCAGGGCTATTGCGTATCTTTTAATGACAGTGGATAACATAAAGTGTCTATCAAATAACTGTCAAATGGTGAGTTTAAAAAAAAAATGTACCAAACCATAACCAATTTACAGTTAATCTATGGACACTTTAGGTTAGCCACTGTCATTAAAAGATACGCAATACCCCTGCAGGAATGATCTATCCACAGTAATCCACACTATAAAGTGATCAATTCTAAGATCTGGCCACGACAGTTATAAATCAATTTATCTGCCAGATATATTACCTAGATCTTACCCCAAAACTAATGAAACAGGCCAACAATCTCTTAATTTAAATTCATTGAGACATATTGAAACACTGCTTATATTTACAATTTTTGCACTAGAAACGCATCACATTAGCTTTGAAAATGTTCTGTTGTGTATAAACTCGGCAAAGTTAAAACGCGATTTTTTCGTGAAATAACGATTTCAACTTTGAGATTTAATATGACCTACTTTATGATACGAGTCCCAAAACAATAGATTTTGCTTCTAAACGTTGCGAAATGTGTATAGTCGACCAAGAAATTGGTTTACCACTCTAAGGTTGAATATCATTTGCACGTACAAAACATCAAGTGCTATTTTCACGTCAGAATCTGTCAATCTGTCATCCTTAGCGAATAATTATGTTACTGGGAGATGTCATCAAAAGTGGTAAACCAATTTCTTGGTCGACTATACATATCTGTACTTTCTAACATTACATTGGGTATTAGGAATCTGGGCATAAAAAAATAATATTTATGTTATATTGACCCGGTTTTACGTCTATGTTAAAATTATCGAACAAAATAGTCGAAGTCGCTTTATCAGACCGTAGCGAATCGACCGATTTATACTGGGTGGTCCAAATAGTCACGTTATAAGGAAATTAGATACGACAGGCCTAGGGGTATCGTAAAATACAAGACATACATTCCGCGAGTCTTGTTAGTTATTAAAAATTGTACGGGAACCGTTTTAACACGTTCTATGCCAAACCATAATTACTGTTTGACCCATATGTTACCCAGCATATGGGTCGAACAATAATTTATTTGTGTGCCGACAACTCGCCTCCGAGTGCAGCTATAGATGACTTGGCAATATTGGGTATACACAAAAAATATGATATTTAGAATTTGGCAGAGAAAGTGTTAAGGTGGAACCTCCAAGATAGTCCGCGTAAGTGTAATTTTCTCACTTTTTTGCAATTTGCAGGTCAGTGTCACGTTTTATGTTCATTATAATATAATCCCGTTCCCGTGGGAAAACAGGGATAAAAAGTAGCCTATGACACTCAGCAATAATGTGGCTTTCTATTGGTGAAAGAATTTTTAAAATCGGTTCGGTAGATCCCGAGATTACCCCTTACAATTTAACAATTATACAAACACACAAACTTTACCTCTTTAGAATATTAGTATAGAAGTATAGATAATCATTTAAATCATGAATACAATCTTCTTGAGTTGATTTAATTCCATTGATTGTCTATTTGATGAAAAAGGCATTCAAGGAAGTTATATGAACTGTGACGGTTGTATTGGTGATTTTAAACATTATTACTCAGTAAAGTCACATTTGTTACGGTCGCGAATCCTATTTTATTTACATTTACACTGACTGGAAAATTGCAAAAAATGTAAGAAAATTCGAATTTCGCGGGTTACCATTATGACATACAATTTAGAGGTTCTACCTTAAAATGGGATATATTCAGATACCTCTAGGCGTGGGGAATCTCACATCATTTCACAATTTCACACAGTTTTATCTTGAGTCTACGTTGTGTTGGCACTAGCTGGCTACAGCTCGCGAGGAGGTAGGACTCACTGCTGACACGCCGCACGACTCAGCCGCGCGAGATGCTAGGAGGGTACTTATCTGTGAAAAGACAGAATATTATGAGTTGATCATCTAATTAGCTTTTAACCAATAGGGTAGTTGACTGACTAAAAAAAAAAAATGATTCTGTTTAGTCTGTCTGTTAGATTATCGAAAAATATTGAATACGTGTTTTTTGTTTTATCAAATTAACAAAAAATTACGAAGATACAACGCGTCAAAGATCATGAGCTTGTGACGTCACTACGTGGTAAAAAATGTAACGAGATGTGATGTCACACCAGTTTTTAAAGCACTGTATAGTCTTAATTTTTTGAGTTCGTGAAAAAAGAAAAAAATATGTGTTCAATATTTTTTGAAAATCTATCTGACGGACTAATTAGATTTTTTTTGTCCGATCCCCTATTCTGTTGGGGTTAGCTTCCAGTCTAACCGGATGCAGCTGAATACCAGTATTTTACATGGAGCGACTGCCTATCTGACCTCCACAACCCAGTTAATACTAGGTAATACGATATCCTTTGGTAAGACTGGTTGTCAGACTTTCAGGTCACTGACTACCTGTAACGACTGCCAAAGATCTATATATATGACACCGGGACCAACAGCTTAACGTGCGCACCGAGGCACGGAGAAAACTCCGTATGTAATGGCTGGTCACCCATCTACAGACCAACATGTGCAATTAATGTATACATACATCACTACATAGTATAAAACAAAGTCGCTTTTTCTGTCCCTATGTCCCTTTGTATGCTTATATCTTTAAAACTACGCAACGGATTTTGATGCGGTTTTTTTTAGATATAAGATAGAGTGATTCAAGAGGAAGGTTGTTATACTTTTTTCACTCCTCTTGCTCAAAAAGAACGTCATAATAGCATACCAGAGCGGGCGTAAAATTGCATATATTGCCCTAGGGCTAAAAGTAAATCTCGTACGACAACTTGTTCAGCCAGCTGGTGCGTGATATAGTTTCAAGTAAAAAAAATGTTTTATATTTAAAAATGGAACTAAACGCGCTGAATGCCGAACTCTTTGGTTGAATGTGTGCGTTGCATTGCAGCTACAGAAGTAATAAAAAAAAGGCATAGGCGCGAAATTTTTGGAATTGTATTATTAAATTGAATTGAATTTTTAATAAAATAAAAATAAACTCATATTGAACATGGTTATTTTATTTTCTTGCAATCGTAGTGAAAAGTACAGTGTAACACACGGCGCTAAAATCCCATTATAACTCGGTTCCTATTTACTACCTCGCTAAAGCTCGGTAGTAAAACTACCTCGTATATAATGGGTCATTTTAGGCCCTTGTATTACAATGTACTATTTTGCACCCGTGCGAAGCCGGGGAGGGTCACTAGTATATTATAAATACACGCATCCACACACATACCCATATATACATATACCTACACACCGTCACCAATTTTACACTATTTTCATGTTGACAATAACTATTTATGATGTGATGGGGGGCCTGGAGTTCTAAAATACAGGCCTAGGCTTAGTTTAGACTCCAGATCTCCCACAAATTACAACTTTCTGCCAAACTACCTGTCCAACTATAAATCTATCATAACGATGTAATTTGTGGAGATGATGAATAAACGTTTTTACCCGACTACGGCAAAGCCAAAGGAGGGTTATGATTTTGACTGGCTATGTATGTATCTTCATCTGTTCCCTCATAGCTTCTAATCTACTTATTGGAACTCGACTTAAGAGGTATCTTTAGAACCGTCTTAATTTTTCGCTGAACATAGGCTACAAGACGTGTCACAAAAAGCGATTTGGCGCCCTCTAGCGGACAAAAAGTAAGGCTTAAAAAATAAAAATGGAGATAAATACGCCGTGTTTGGTATCATTTGAAAGGGCCTCACTTGTACTTTTCCAAAATATTGCTCAAATTTAAAATCACGCCCTCTAGCGGACAAAAAGTCAAGAGTAAACAAAAAATATTAACACCAAAATTGTTTAAAGAAAAGCCGTAGTCACACGTTATAGGTACCAACCTAAACACTTTAATACCGTGTGACTACGGCTTTTCTTTTTGTTCTATCCTGAAAATCTTGTTTCATACTTTTTCAGCGTCGTTTTTTTTTTTGTCGTAGTCGGGTTTTAGTTTTTTACTTTTTTTTTATTAACATAAAGATCGATCCAAGTGGCAGTTATCATTAGGCCACGAGCTTTTCAAGTTGAAAATGAATAAATGTAATGTATTTACCTTATGACTAGCAGCGTAGGTAGTATCAGGCGGCAACCGCAGCGCCCTGAGCAAGGCGGCGAGGTGTGCGGGCGGCTCTCCTGCGGCCAGCGTGCACTGCACGAGGCGCGCGCCCATCTCTGCGCGCGCGAAGCGGACGCCTACACTCCTGGGGGGGAATATACTGGTCAATACTACTGCGATAAACATCTATATAAAAAGGCAAAGCTGATTGACTGAACGCAAAGGCCATACCCTTTTTTTTTTTTTTTGTTGGGTGTAAAATCATCAAATGACCCCCCGCTCTTGGGCAGAGCGAAGGGGAGTGTCAGTCTTCTACTGACTAAAAACCGAACCCATGTTCCTTCTTTGCCCTTGCGCCGAGGCCACGTCATCTAGTACTAAAATCCGCGGCCCGACGGGACAGGCCATACTCTCAGGGCTGGAAACTTAAAATTTCGCACACGTATTCCCCTTATGACGTAAGCGTTCACTAATGAAAGATTTTTCAAGATTCAACCCCCAAGGGAATGACAAATGGGGTAAAGTTTCTATGGGAAATCGTAATTTTTGTAGTTTAACCGATGTCGCGGGGGAAGCCGCGGGTAAAAGCTAGTGTATAATAGTATAAATGTTTCCTGACTAAAAAAAAATATGAATCTGTCTAATCCGTCAGCTAGATTATCGAAAATAGTAAATTATTAACCAAGGGGATAAAGCAATGTTTTCTGTCGCGGGTGACGATTTAAATCGCGAGTGTAGCGAAGGATTTAAGTTCACCCAAGACAGACAGCTTTATCACCGAGGAAAATACTCTACTTTTCGTACCATTTGCGAAAAAAAATACACAATAATAATATGAGATAAGCAAAAATAATGACAATTAAAAGTAAAAGTAAACATTCGAAACATTGGTCCAATTATTGATAGAAATCACATTCGGGGAGAATGAATGAAATCCAGCACAATTTTCTTTCCCTGTTTTTAACAGATTAAAAATGACTATTGTTATGTTCGCTTTTTTTAAACGGTTTTACTTAGCTCACCCCGTTTTTTTTTTTCAAATTTTTGTGGCATAGAATGTCACTTTTTTGAGCAAGTGGTACGAAAATATAAATTAATAAAAATTTACAAAAATGAAACGTGGTAAAGTTTATGAGTAAGGACTTGTGACGTCACTTTGCGGTACGGTACGACACACAACTTTTCGAAACACTGTATCGTCTTCATTTTTTGTTTACGTGAAAAAAGAAAAAATATGTGTCCAATATTTTTTTGGAAATCTATCTGACGGACTAATTAGATTTTGTTTCGTGACTTACTTAGGTTGCAGGCCGCCTAAAGCGCGACACGCGGCTGCGACTTTCGGTCGCAACGCTTCTAGTCGCGCGTGTACGCTCGACCGGTCGCGTTGTGCTTCCGCTGATGATACTAGGCCTCGGATCTAAAAAACAACAAGCTTATAGTTAAAACAAAATCATTTATAAAAAACTAGTGACCCGCCCCGGCTTCGCACGGGTACAAAAAAGATACTAAAACCTTCCTCTTGAATCACTCTATCTATTAAAAAAAACCGCATGAAAATCCGTTGCGTAGTTTTAAAGATTTAAGCATACATAGGGACAGAGAAAGCGACTTTGTTTTATACTATGTAGTGATAAGATTTCAATTCAATAGGGTAGGTAGTTGACTAACTAAAATAAAAACTATTTCTGTTTAGTCCGTCTGTTATATTATCGAAAAATAATGGAAATGTGTTTTTTGTTTCATCAAATTAATAAAAAATGACGAAAATAAAACGTGTCAAAGAACGTGAGTGGCTGGCGACGTCACTTTTTGGTAAGAAATGTACCAAACTATGACGTCACGCGACTTTTCGAAGCACTGTATCGTCTTCATTTATTGTTTACGTGAAAAAAACAAAAATTCGTGTCGAATATTGTTTGAAAATCTATCTACCCTCTACCCTATTAGTCGATAAGCAGATGCTGGCCCCTTAAGGTTGAACAAGCCAGTCATTCTTCCATACAAACTTACGAAGGTGATTACTCCTCTGTTTGACGGTGTAGGTTCAAAATTTAAAATTGTATCAACTGGTCTTATCATTATCTAGGCCTCTATGGAAGCAGAATTGGAAAAAAAATATTGATTTGGAAGTTATGAACGTCAAAACTTTCATATTTTAGCACTAATTTTAACTCATCTTTGGGCGTAAATAAGTAACGTATATAGAATGAAAAAGAAAAAAGTGAAACCATACGGACATAGTTTAGTTATTAAAAAATTTAAATAATTTGATTTTGAACAGATACATTCAATAGATTTTTCATGAAACCAAATATACCAAAGGTCTGCATAGAAACAATCGCGCGCCCGTTTTAGTTGTGTCTCTTTCGCTCTATGCATTTCGCTCGTGATGTCGGATGAAATAGCATGCATTTTAGCCCCGCCCACCAACTAGTTCGTGCCGTTGGCTTGTTTACCCTTAATCACAATGCTTCGATTCGATTTCGACAAGTCGTATGTCTATCTTTTTTGGCATTATGAAAGTGAGCGAGATAAACATACGATATGATCGATTCGATTGTTTGTGAATAGCTATGCAAATACATGGTCCAGTGTAGCACGAACAATTCCTAAGTTAGGTGCAAACGTTCACCTCATCACAAACATGTAGATATGCGTGTAGCGCCTGCCCGCCATTCTCCCAGCCGCTCACCTCGTGACGTAACGCGGCTGCGTTCATTTTCTCTAGCAGAGGTGCTATGCTTTGTAAGTCATCTGGAATTTCAAAAGGATTAAGAACACAATCATCATCAGTCTATAATGTTCCCACTGCAGGAACTCAGGCCTCCTCTCTAGGAGAGGCATGGGCTATAACAATAACACAATATATTATTACAATGCATAGTTTTTTCCCCAACTATATTGGGGTCAGCTTCCAATCTAACCGGATGCAGCTGAATACCAGTATTTTTACATGGAGCGACTGCCTATCTGACCTAAACAGCTCATTTAGTACTGGGTAATATCTGGGTATCTGGGTACCCTAAGGGAGACTGGCTGTCAGACTTTAGGCCACTGGCTACTTGGAATGGCTGTCAAAGATTCTACAAAAAATCTTGTATAGCCGGTCGCTTGCTCACCGAACATATTAGTGTTCAAGGACAAAAAGTCGTTGTTTGCTTCGAGGGCTATAGAATGGCCAGTTGTTGATCCTTCTATCCTTTTCTCTAAAACATATTTTCAACATACGTAAATGAAAACTACTCAACGCGGTAGAGCTGACGTACAACAGTTTAGATAGTAACCGTTTAGTTTAGCGAGCGCTCTGTCCACAGGATAGGCCGACTGACGATGAAATGTGCCGCTTACCCTCAAGCTGGCGACCGACGGTCGAAGTAACTTTGGAGCGTTTGCGCGCGTACAAAATTACGTTGTAACTTCAAAAATAAATTGATACATTACCTGCTAACACAGCCTCAGGTAGTAATTCTTCTAACAACACTTTGTGTGCGGCGTTCCATTGTCCCGCGCCCACTAGATGCTCAGCCTCCACTGAAGGTAAGCGCTGAAACAAAACAGAACACGGTCAATACATATAAAAAAATCAGTATATCTAAATATTTTAGTTTTAGAAAACGATGAATCTGTGGGAATGATATGGCATGCCTGATAAGATGACGGGTTTTACAATATTTCATACTGGGCCCTACATCGTAATCTATAAAAATATTATAAAGCTGAAGAGTTGTCTGTTTGGTTGAACGCGCTATTGTGAGGAACTACGGACTAACAAAATTAAAAATAATATTTAATTATGTTGGATAGTCCATTTATCGAGGAAGGCTAAGAGATACCTCGACACAAAGAGCTAAGAAGGAACATGGGTGGTTTTCTATACTAATATTATAAAGAAGTGAAGTTTGTGTATTTGTTAAATTGTAAAGGGTAATCTCGGGATCTACTGAACCGATTTTAAAAATTCTTTCACCAATAGAAAGCCACATTATTGCCGAGTGTCATAGGTTATATAAAAAATCGAAAAATAAAAAGGCTTTTACGTGGTAGTCCGTTTTGCAAAGTGAATCGGAGAAAAAGCCAAAGCAGCGGAGGGCGCGGGATGGTTTCGGGTTTAATTCGGTTCGCGTTCGTGCCCGCTTCGGGAGAAAGGGGCGTGGCCTTTTACATCTGATCTGAGAGGTAGGTACCCGCGCGGCTCAGTCGCGTGGTCGGCTCCTTACGCAGCGGACGTCCCCGAAATTGAATTTCTCGAAACGTAATTAGCACACTTTCGACTAATTATGCCCAACGAAGTGGGCACGGGTCAGCTAGTTAGTTAATAAAAGTCTGTCACTCCCTACTGCTCTGCCCAGAGCGGGAGGAGTCATTTGATGATATCCCACGCTCACGCAAGGTCTTTTTGTTCTAAATTGCTCCCGAGCGAAGCCGGGGTGGGTCGCTATTATTTCATACTTGGCTTACCTCATACTTAGCCCTATGTGCTTGAGCTAAAAGCAGCCACTTCTCAGGCACTTGCAGTCTTCTGATCAGTTCTAGTCGCGCCTTCAACTCTGCTGTCTCCGCTTTGGCGGGCGCGTGCCGTGATAGTACACCGCGGACTAGGTGGCCTCGACTGTGGAGAAAAAGAAAATTAATTTGAGGTTGACGACATAGTTGCCATTGGGAGAAAAACCTGGATGAGGCTGTCATAGGCCTGTGGAGAAAAAACAAAACCGACTTCAAAAAAAAAAAAAAAAACAAATAAGTGAAAAATAAACTTTCATGAGATAGAATGTTGATAATATAATTTTTTTTTGAGTTTTGTTGATTTTTCAAAAACCGCTTGTCCAATTTCGATAAAAATTGTGGGACCATTTAGGAAGTTTATACTTTCCAACAAAAAAAGATTTTTTTCAAATCGGTTTGCAAGTAACGGAGTTATGCCCGAACAAACATAAAAAAAATATATATAAACATCCGAATTGAGAACCTCCTTCTTTTTTTAGAAGTCGGTTAAAAAATATGATTCTGTTTAGTTCGTCAGTTAGATTATCGAAAAATATTGGATACGTGTTTTTTATTTTATCAAATTAAGGCGAATGCTCACATACTGTGAGCATGTGAGTCAATGTGAGCTTCCCCCTTAAGGACGCATTTACGATTGATAAGTCAAATCATTACTTTTTTAAACAAAAGTATGTTTATTAAATACAATGCTTTGTATTTTTAAAATGTTTTTGCTACTTATTGTAGATAGATGTGCAAGGTACAAGTAAAATTCACTTCGGTACATTTATTGAGAAACTGGACATATCTAAAATTATATTTATAGTTAAGAATTGTACCTTGCACATCTATCTACAATAAGTAGCAAAAACATTTTAAAAATACAAAGCATTGTATTTAATAAACATACTTTTGTTTAAAAAAGTAATGATTTGACTTATCAATCGTAAATGCGTCCTTAATAAAAATTTACGAAGATAAAGCGCGTCAAAGATCGTGAGTGGAGGCTGTTGATGTCACGGTCTGGAAATGTAACAAACTGTGACGTCGCGCGAGTTTTCGAAGCACTGTATCGTCTTCATTTTTTGTTTACGTGAAAAAAGAAAAAATGTCCAATAATTTTTGGAAATCTATCTGACGGACTACTTAATTTTTTTATGTCCGATCCCCTATTGGATACACCTCAGCCTAACGGTTTAGAGAATACAGGTGTTCAAAAATTGCTAATTATTAGCCTAATTTAAGTTAAAATAAATGTATACTCACGCTATATCATCAGGATGGTATGACAGCGCTAGTACAGCTAGATGCCACTCTCCGCTCGCCTCCAGCTGGTCAGCTATACCCGTGATGCTCTCTATTGATGGGTTGCCGAACCAAGTGCCTAGGAGGAAACTGAAATGAACAAATGTATGGTTAGATAATGCGATTTTAGGGAGCAGTGGTGGCCCAGTGGTGTCGGCCCCGACTTACGAACAGTAGGTCGTGGTTTCGAACCCAGGCAGCCGCATTACTTTGTGTAATTTATTCCATCACCGCTGCTCTCAAAACGGTGAAGGAAAACATCGTGAGGAAACCGGCATGTCTTGGAACCAAAAAATTCGAAGACATGTGACATCTACCAACCCGCACTGGGCCCGCGTGGTAGATTATAGTCCATCCCTCTCCTAGAGAGGAGGCCTGAGTCCCGCACGTGGGAACATTATAGGCTGATGGTGAATGCGATTTTATGCTTGCTTTCATCGAAAGGGTAATGGTAAATTAGGTTAGTTCAATTGTTTGATATAAATTGGGAGATTTTTTTTTTAGTTTATTTTATAGTTAATTTTTAATATTATGTTTACGGTCTTTTTTCTTATTCTTTTTTTACATTGAGATTATATTACTGTTACTGTTAGCCTGTGTCATCCCACTGCAGGGCAAAGGCCTCTCCCCATGATTTCCAAATTTTGCGATCCAGGGCCAATGTGGACCACTGGTCGTTTGTTCTGTCAAGCTCGTCCCGCCATCTCCTTCGAGGTCTACCACGTCGCCTTTTGGCTGAGATTATATTTATAGGACCAAAAATATTGTACCCAATTTGGCAACAATATTGCCCGCTGTTCTGCCTGTGTGATGTCCGTTAATTATATACTAAAACCTTCCTTGAGAACCACTCCTTCCCTTGCTGAAAACAGCATGAATATCGGTGCAGTAGATTTTGAGTTTATCGCTAACAGACAGACAGACGCGGCGGACGACTTTGTTTTATAATTTACTAGCTGATGCCCGCGGCTTCACCCGCGTGGATGTCGTTCAAATTATATACTAAAACCTTCCTCTCGAATCACTCTATCTATTAAAAACCGCATCAAAATCCGTTGCGTAGTTTTAAAGATTTAAGCATACAAACAAACAGACAAAAATAGCGACTTTGTTTTATACTATGTATAAGGATGTAGCGATAAAAGTAGTTTATGTTAGACGCTATAACATCAGCTATCAGCCAGAAAGAGTCCCGTTGTTTTTTGAACAGGCAAGTACGGCTTAGCTTAAAAATTAATCCAAGCGGCTGTTTATTTAGCCGCGAGTCTTCAAACGCTAGACATCATCATCATCTGTTAAGAAAGCTAGACAGATGATGATTATGAATACAAATAACTCACCTAACTAGAGAAAACTGGCAAGGCAGAAGGGCGGCCTTTGTCCAGTAGTGGGACTCTATGGTACAGTATTGGCTGATATGATAACAACTTACCATAAACTATAATCCAAGGGGTCGGGCGTGTAGCCAGCAGGTCGTAGTTTGGGTCGCAAGTTGAACGCGCGCGCTCGTATCAACTCGTATCGCAGGTCTAGTACGCGACGACGTTTGCCGTTCTGTGGGAGATGAGAAATTATTGTTTTTTATACATATAAAACAAGGTAAGTATAAGTATAGAGGGTAGACTTAAAGTTAAAGATTATTCACCAGACATTTGAATTAAAAAAGCCATAAGTATAATGGAGGCCAATTTGAACAAAAACCGGCCAAGAGCGTGTCGGGCCACGCTCAGTGTAGGGTTCCGTAGTTTCCCGTCCGTCACATCCATTATTTTTTTTATTTTTTTCACTTTCAAAATGATTTTCCTAGAAAGTCCTTATAAAGTCCTTTTCAGATTTTTTTCATATTTTCTAAACTTATGGTGAGGGGGGGACACACATTGTTTTTTACTTTCGGAGCAATTATTTCCGAAATTATTGACATTATCAAAAAATGATTTCGGTAAACCCCTATTCATTTTTAAATACCTTTCCAACAACATATCACACGTTAGGGTTGAAATTAAAAAAAAATCACTTCCCACTTTACATAAAGGGGATATACCCTAATAAAACATTTTTTTCCAATTTTTATTTTAACACTTTGTCGGCGTGATTGATACACATATTGGTACCAAATTTCAGCTTTCTAGTGCTAACGGTCACAGAGATATAAGCGAGGACGGACAAACGGACGGACAGACAGACATGGCGAAACTATAAGGGTTCCTAGTTGACTACGGAACCCTAAAAAAGTATGAAAATGAATTGGCCCCACTTTCCAATTATTATTTTTTGTGGATGGGAAATCATTAAATGACTCCTCCCGCTCTGGGCAGAGCGGTAGGGAGTGTCAGACTTGTACTGACTGAAAACGACGGGATCCGCAGCCCCGACAGGATCCGCAGCCCAGACGGGTCACAGTGTCGGCCCTAGAACAAGCCAGGTGGACAAAAGTCATTTTCAAATTCCCGGAAATTTGTACTTTCTACCTGTAAACAACACCCCTAAACCTCCGATTCCAAGAATTGTTTACGTCTAACATTCCATACTGATGAGTCATCGTTTATCAAAGTAAGCTAATGAGGTAAATGCAGGTAAAGAAATAGGTCAGTTGCATTTTCGCGACACTTGCACTAACATCTCATTGTGGCAGTTCTAATTTTGTGGAAAGTTTTAGTGATGGATTTTACTTCTGAAGGTATGTACTATATTATTTTCTTATTAGAATCTTTTAAAGTGTCATAAACTTTCATAAAGTAGACTATCTGTGAATACACAAAAAAAAACAAGGTTTTTCTTGGTTTTCGAACTTATCAGACTTGGAAAAGCCATGTATCCTCTTGTACACTCTCTGATTTTTTGATATGTTTTAGCTACATGGCTATAGATGATTATGACATATGTTTTATGTAGCACACTTGAGTACAACATTTTTTTTTCTTTTTTTTTGCAGAAAAGCTTTGCTCTATTCGTAAAATAGAGTTTTTCGAAGAGTGGCTTAAGCACGAAAAAGACGAAAGAAATAATCGTCTTTTTGAATTTATTTTGTCTAAGTGTGATTTCTCTGACATCACTGAAGAATGTCAAAGATAAATAAAGATGAAATTAGCCTGCTTTTCTTCGAAAATTGCTACCAAGTGGGTGTCTTCAGGAAAATCAAAAGAGCGTTTCCTGAATAAGAATAAGTTGTGGCTGGAAGGCGAGAAGATAGAATTCTGCCTGCGATCGACTCAACCACAACCTTCTACCTCATCTGCTGACCTTTCTCGACCCGGAAGACCTAAAAAAGACTTTGAGGATTCATCTTTCAAAACGAAGAAACGTAGAGTTGCTGATCTTGTTGAATCGCGCAGTGTTGAGGAATTACTGACTGCTGCAGAGGTAGCTGCACGGTCAACTGGACATAAAAACGTTGCCAGAGTTTTAAAGGACATTGGCGAAAATCCAGCTTCTGCAAGTGCATGTGTTAGCCTTCAACAACCAAGTGCTGTGCAAAGTGATAGACCGCTAACTAGTGACGAAGCATTAGCGTATTATATTGATTCAAAATCAACAACTCACTCCTATAAACAAACTAGGAAGTGGACAATGAAAGTCGGGCATCACGTGTTTCCATCATATGATTGCATTGTGAAATCAAAAAAAGCGTGTTATCCTTCTGAGGAGCACATTGTTGTGACACAATCTCGAGCCGAAATTGAGCTACAAGCTATTTTGAATAAAACAGCAGATCGTTTAATAGAAGCTCAGAGAGAAGTTGTCACAAGTGTGCTCCCCAATTCATCATTTACTCTTATAAGTAAATGGGGATGTGACGGAAGTTCCGGTCATAGTGCTTACAAACAGACATTTGAGAACAGCGAGGACACTGATGAGTTCCTTTTTGTTTATTCGTTTGTTCCTCTACGGCTAATCGACGAAGGTAATAACATTATCTGGCAAAATCCTCGTCCATCATCGACGATGTATTGTCGTCCAATTAAATTCGTTTTTGCCAAAGAAACTACGGAATTGACAAAAATCGAGACAAATAAGGTTTTGGAACAAATAAACAAATTGGAGGCTACATCTTGTGATCTTGGTGGTTCTGAAATTACTGTTAAGCACAAGCTTCTGCTGACTATGACTGATGGAAAAGTGTGCAACGCTTTGACAGATACACATTCATCGCAGAAATGCTATATTTGTGGGGCTACGCCCAGAATGATGAATGATGAAGGAAGGCATTTTGATAGCAATCAGGATAATTTTGGCTTTGGTTTGTCAACATTGCATGCTTGGATTCGTTCGTTTGAGTGCTTTTTACACATTAGTTATAAGTTAGATATTAAAAAATGGCAAGCTAGGTCTTCAGAGGAAAAAGCAAGAGTAAAACAACGATCAGACGAAATCAAACAACGATTTAAGCATGAAATGGGATTAATTGTGGACAAGCCCAAGCCAGGATTTGGTTCCACAAATGATGGAAACACAGCTCGACGTTTTTTCGGAAACCCCGAACTGAGTGCTCAGATCACAGGATTGGATGTTACAATCATCAAACACTTTGATGTATTGTTGAGGACATTGTCTTCTGGCTTCGAGATAAATCTTGTTGAATTCAAAAAGTTTTGCCTCGAGACAAGAAGACTTTATCTAAGTCTCTACTCGTGGTACTACATGCCTGCTACTGTACATAAATTGCTTATTCACAGTACAGTGGTGATTAAGACGGCAATAGTTCCAATAGGGCAGCTTTCAGAGGAAGCCCAAGAAGCGAGAAACAAAGATTGCCGGAGATTTAGAGAGCACAACGCCAGAAAGTGCTCTCGTCATGCCACGAATAGAGACTTGCTCAATATGTTGATTTTAACGTCTGATCCTCTGATCAACAGCCTCCGGGAAGTACCGAAAAAAAAATCTAATAAATTGTGCGCGGAGGTCTTAAAGCTCATCATAGCTCACACTATAGAGCTTCGACTCCACCTGCAACTAAGACCTCCACAAACTCAGGAAGACAATTCGGATTCAGAATCAGATGATTTTGAATCCGATGATTCTGATATTGAGAATTAGTTTTAATGTAAATACATAGATACCTCTAGTTTTAGATTAATAATTTTTGTATATAATAATTATGTTAGACTAAGGTTGTATAATTATTATATAATTTGCGCTGATATTTGTAGCGATTAAGATAAGTTTATTCTTTTTTTCTGTATTATAATCGTGTATACATGAAATAAAATATTTATACACAATTCCTATGCATTTTATTCAACAAAAATATATTATAGTACTACATAAATAACTAATTTATAGTTTAAGTTCCAAAACCATGACAAAATAGTTTTGTCCACCTGGCTTGTTCTACGCCGGACACTGTGCGGGTGTTGCATTCACCTTAAACTTGAACATCGACCCGAGCGGCTATTTTTACCCGACTGCGACGAAAAGGAGGGTACTTACATTAACAACAGTGACGTCATAGGTGTTGACGTAGGGCGGCAGTGGTAGTCGCATGCACATGTCATCGGTCTCGATTAAAGATAAATCTATGTCGTCGTCTCCATCTTGTGTTTCTGTAGTAAAAAAGCTTTCGTAGGTTCGCATTACTTGTTCAAGGGATGGTATGTGCGAGCAGAGGTATCTGTGGAAGAAAAAAAATATTATTTATCGACTAGCTGACCCGTGCCCACTTCGTTGGGCATAATAAGTCGAAAGTGTGCTAATTACGTTTCGAAAAATTCAATTTCAGGGACGTCCGCTGCGTAAGGAGCCGACCTACCTCTCAGATGTAAAAGGCCACGCCCCCTTCTCCCGAAGCGAGCACGAACGCGAATCGAATTAAACCCGAAACCATCGCGCGCCCTCCGCTGCTTTGGTTTTTTTCTCCGATTCACTTTGCAAAAGGCTTTTACCACGTAAAAGCCTTTTTATTTTTCGGTTTTTATATAACCTATGACACTCAGCAATAATGTGGCTTTTGTATTGGTGAAAGAATTTTTAAAATCGGTTCAGTAGATCCCGAGATTACCCCTTACAATTTAACAAACACACAAACTTTACTTCTTTATAATATTAGTATGATAGTATGAAGTATGATTTGCAACTTTCGACTCAAGATTGTGAGTTGAAAGTCCCACATTGCAATAGATAAAAAAACAAGATAGAATATGTAAACGCATGATACACGAAGCGAAAAATCAAGGGTACTTTACATCCAACTAAGTAACCCGACGCAATAATATTGCTCGGAAACTATTATTTTATGGGGAGAAAAATGTCGTTTTATGGTGGGACTCCCTCGAAATATTAACACATTTTTTTTTTTTTTAATATCCTGTACTGTCCCACTGCAGGGCAAAGGCCTGAAATATATAAATATATAAAAAATATTAACATAGATGTTTTTATTTTAATTTCTTCGACAGTGTATTAAAAAACGTCAGTTGATACTCGTGGGCATTTATTATACTGCAGTTCAGTGCTACATAACAACCTCGCCTGAGGCTCGGGTGTGCAATTCGCATTTTTTTAAGGAGTGCAATGTCATCAAATGACTCTACCAACTCTGGACGGAGCGGAACGGTGTGTCAGACTTCTACTGACTATAAACCACCCATGTTCGAAAGAAAGAAAGAAAATTGTATTTATTTGGCAAAAATACTATAAAAAGAACAAAAACAATTCAAAACAATTAAAGCTACTAATGCCAAAAGGGCCTCAGCTCAGCATAATGCCAGATGGCAGCACAAAGCCACCTGACGCTGATTTTCAGCTGCTGCCCACGAGTGCCATACGCTCGAAAAAATAAACAAACACATTTAAAAATTCTAAAATATTTTGCTAAAAATAAAAAGCCTACTAAAATAAAATGTTGCGACTCTTAAATAAACAAAAAGGGCATGAGAACAATAATGTATATGTTCCTTCTTAGCCCTTTGTTTCCGGGGCCCCGGTATCTCTTACGAACAACCCGCAGTCCCGGCGGGCGTCGGCCCTTGTGGGCCCCTGCAATGTTGCTGATATCTCTTTGAGGCTGACATCTCTTTGACGATGTGAATTCCGCCTCAAATGCAACAACAAAATAGTACATTGTTCACCGAAAGGAGAAAGTGACCGATTACCGTAGGCAAGGGCTTTAAAACACTCGAGATCGGGAATCGCACTTTCTCTCGAGTGATACATAGTGCTTTATACTACACCTACGAGGAAAATAAAAAACTAAATTTATACTACACCTGCTTGGAAAGTACCTTGATACTTAATCAAATTTAAGGTAGAAAGAAAGTCATTGCATATCGAACTAATATGCGGGGAGAAAACGCATCTGAGCGGGAGAGAATGGATTTTCATACACTTTTCTCTCCCGCTCAGATTACAATTTGAAAAAAGAACATGTGAAAATTGCAGACGCCATTGGTGAAAAATTTTCAATTTGAATTAGAATTTAAATTTAGTTATTTATTTTCCTCGTAGGTGTAGTATAAAGCACTATGTATCACTCGAGAGAAAGTGCGATTCCCGATCTCGGGTGTTTTAAAGCCCTTGCGTAGCGGCTTCGGGCTTTAAACGACACCCTCGACGGTAATCGGTCACTTTCTTCTCTCGGTGAACAATGTACTATTAAATTCTAATTGTTGCAGTTAGTGAATCTGAGCGGGAGAGAAAAGTGTATGAAAATCCATTCTCTCCCGCTCAGATGCTTTTTCTCCCCGCATATTTGTTCGATATGCAATGACGTACTTTCTACCGTAAATTTGATAAAGTATCAAGGTACTTTCCAAGCAGGTGTAGTATAAAGTACTATTCCTTTTGCAGCATTGAATATCTTGTTAAGGTGGATGTTAAGTAAGTAAGTAAGTAAAGTTCATGTAACTGTCAAGAATGAGTATTTCATCAAAAGGTAATTCTTGAGAGTTACATGAACTTGGAGGGTTGTAATGATGATTTTGATGATTATAATTCTGTAACTGCATACGTCTTACAGCCGCGAATCATATTTTCACTAACATACAACCTAGCACTGGCCTGCAAATCGCTAAAACGTAAGAAAATTTGGCGGGCTACCCTGGAACATTCACCTTGAGACTAGCCCTTTGCTCTTGTAATAACTCTACTATTTACTTACCTAGCAGTAGCGTGCAGAGCTCTAAGCCAATCAGTCTCCAGCAGTTTGTCTCTGGGCGAGGTTTGTCCAGCGATGAGATGCAGCGTTGCCCAGCGGTGGGAAGACATGAGCGTGTCGGCGCCGCATTCACGCCAGAGGGACAGTTGCCGGGTTATTAGGGAACGGAATGTGGGGTCGCCTGTGGACAATATAAAGTGAAATATTAAAAAATATTTTTATAGGGGGAGAACATGAATAGTTATCGCACACGATAGAGGTTTGGAAGGCGATAGATCTTTGCCCATTTATCCATTTTATTACTTTTTTCATACATCGTGTTATTTCTTTAAAATAACATAATATTTTCGTGTTTTATTTTAACAGTAGTTTTGAGAATTCTTATAATATTTGGAAGAAAATTTTTTCGTGGTTCCGTTTTGATGAAGACCTGATGCTGATCTTCGAAGATAATGAAGTTCTTCAAGAATACACAGTAAATTTATCGGTATTGCTGCAATCACTTAGATGCTTATTGTTTACACGACATCATAACGGCTGTTTGCTCTGAGGGGGTACGCTCTGGGGGGGTATTTGTACAGTTCCATTTTATTGGGGACAAGCCTATTACCATGACGTGCATTGTTAACAAAGTACATAGCAAATATTTGTATAGGATATTACAACGAAAAATGGAAAAATAATAAACCTCTGACCTAAACAAACATATTTATGCTGCCTGCGTCGATTTTTCCGAGTTCATATAACCCTAATCTATTTAAGTCGCGAGTAAACAGGCTTCTACTGAGTTCTACTGGGTAAGCTCGTTCCATCGCCGACATCATCTCTGCCCTTAGGGGAAGATTGAGGTCAAGAGCAAGCCCATTTATAATAATAATAAAAAAAGGGAGGATCCTCCGACCAGACGGGTGTTGAGTCTGATTGGCTAACTGCCCGACATAATTATGTAAGTCGGGATCTTCTATACGCTAATGTCACGGATAAAGTTGATAGCGCGATATAGGAATCTTCGATAGTTCGCAGGTGTTGCGATAGATGTCGCTGTCACCAAAAAAACAAACTTTACAAATTAAATAAAAGCTTATCAAAAGTACGTTATTATTGTTTCAGTAACTCACCAGCAGCCTGAGCAATAAGTACAGCCATGTTAAGGTCGCCGTGCTCCTTGGCAACCTTGCAGGCGTCCAGTATCCGCCCGCCCAGCAACAGCGTCCAGATGCGGCCGCTGTGACCGTCTGCCTCTGTGGGATGAATATAGCGATTATTCTCTTCTTCTATGTAAATAAAAAGAGAAGTCCTGACTGACTGACTGACTCATCAACGTCCAGCCCAAACCCTTGGACCTAGAAAGCTGAAATTTTGCACAGAGGTTCCCTTTATAATGTAGACAAGGAATAAGGAAGGATTTTTCGAAATTCTTCCCCTAAGGGAGTTAAATAGGGGATGAAAGTTTGTATGGAAGATCGTCATTTTCACGCGGGCGAAGCCGCTGGCAAAAGCCAGTATAAAATTCATACAGTCAACGACATCGTGACAGTCGCGGGCAACAGGTGGATGCAAACCACAGGCTGCCGTGAAGTATGGCGTTCTATGGGGGAGGCCTTTGTCCAGCAGTGGACGTCCTATGATGATGAATTACAGTCGAGCATAGAACCACCTCCTTTTTGAGAGTCGGTTAAAATGGACTTATGTTATTAGTCTAGGGGTGTGACCGGCGGTCTGCCAAGTCACAGGTGACCTAAGACACGTACCTCTGATTTTTCGGATTCATTTGCGTATTGAATAATTGTAGCTTGCTTCGGTAAAGGAAAATATGGCATTTAACACAACAATAATAATAAATATTTCTCGACGACATGTAAGTGACCCGAAAAACTGACATCCAGTCTTACCAAGGGTCTTACACCCGTATTTATAAACAAGTAATTACTATTACTTGAGTAAATGTCATTGTTTAAGATACGATTTTTTCTCTGTAGTTTAGTAATTCCTTGATGTTAGAACTATCAAAGGTTAGAATTCTTAGTTTTGCTTTCATTGACGGTTCTAACTTCGCAGCTTCGTTTAAATTCTTGCCCATTGCATAAAAATATTTGCATAAGTAATTGCTTAAGTCCAAGTAATTACTTTGACTCGACTATAAATACGGGGGTTACTGTATAAGGTTAGATAGATTATAGTCGCTTCATATACAATACTGGTATTCAGCTGCATCCTGTAAGCCCCAACATGGTTGGTAATTCCCTTGGCAAATGATGATAGACCAACAAAATTATAAAAAAATGGTCATAAAATGAAAAGTACTGGGCCAAACCATGCTAAATTTTTATGGGACCAAATGGCAACTATTCCGCATCATACTAAAAAAGAATCACGTAAATCGGATCATAAATCGCAGCGTAATCGGTGTACATACATAGAAAAAAAAAACATACCGATCGAATTGAGAACCTCCTCCTTTTTGGGAAGTCGGTTAAAAATTAAATTTTCCTCACCATCCTCATTCTCCCCGTGCGTAGGTTTAGACAAGTCCTCGTCGGTAGCCTCAGCGACGGCCGTCTTGAGCCAGTCCAAGAACTTCCTGTGTCGGTTCACTGTTGATAGCGGGTCTGTGCCGAGCATTCCTGGAATTTTAAAAGATAATAGTATTAATAAACAAAATTGAAGTGTCTGTTCCCCGTCGGGGCCGTGGATTTTTGTACTAGATTACGTGGCCTCGGCGCAAGGGCAAAGAAGGAACATGGGTTCGGTTTTTAGTCAGTAGAAGTCTGACACTCCCCTTCGCTCTGCCCAAGAGCGGGGTGTCATTCGATGATTTTCCACCCACCAAAAAAAAAAAAAGTGTCTGTTGGTACTATCAAAATAACAGATTTTACTGAATGCTTTTATTAATAAACTCTTTTATTTTTGTCTCTTTGTATTTCTGTTTGTTCCGGCTTATCTTCGAAACGCCGATTTTGGCGGGACTTATACTGGCAGATAGCTGATGTTATAAGGAGTAATTAAAGTCAATTTTGTTTTTGAATAATAATTATGGTTTTTTGCTGAAAAATAAAAACCTTGAAATTGGTAACAAAATCCGATTCAAAAATGAAAGTAATAATGTTTTTCATAATATTTTTCTTTACCTAAATAAATTCATTAGATCAAAGGTCGTAAACTAAACTAGGACGTGTACTAATATAGGAATAGTAACTCACCATCATTTTCAAGATCAGCTCCCCAAAGCGCCTCACACAGCTGCCATACTTCGGAGCAATAAGCGCCCGATACACCAAACTGTTGACAAATATATTGTTGTTCAAAACTGAGGGTCATGAAATAACACGCCTGTATTTGTTGCAGGGATAGGTAGATGTCTACTGAACATATTTAAATAATGAGACAGTCGGAGCGAACTGCGTAACGTGATTTTGTCCATGACATTAATTTATACTTCACTTTCAACAATAACACATGTTTTCCATATTTGTGTGTCTGTCTGTTTGTTCGAAACGGCTGGACCTATTTGGACGGGACTGTTACTGGCTGATAGCTGATGTTATAAGGAGAAACTAAAGCTGGTTTTATTTTAGAGTAAAAATTAAGGTTACATGCAAAAATACCCTTGAAATTTGGTAAGAAATTCTAAGTAATATTTTTTACAATAATCTAGTAATAATGCTCTATGCCCAACCCAGGTAACGAACCTACCTTATATTTCGAGGACTGCGTCTGAGCGTCTCTGCTATACTGCGACAGGACCTCGCGTCTGTCGCGCGGACTCTGCGACAGAGTCAGTCGTGCGCATTTCGTGTCGTCCGACTGTGTGACTGTTGAGTATTCTAGGAGAATTGCCAGGTGTTTCTTGAGGACTTCCTGTTGAAGAAAATATGAATTGATTATATTTTGTTTATAAATTATAAAATAACCCAAAAGTGTAATGCCCAAAAAGTTAGGCAGCGATGTACCGCCCGTTATATAGCAATTATTTATTTATTTATTCAAACTTTATGCACAAGTAATAAAACCGTACAAAGGCGGACTTAATGCCTTGGCCATTTTCTACCAGTCTACCTTAGGGTGATGCAATTATCTGACTCACCTTTGCATAAATGGTTGAGATTTGATAGAACAATATCATCATCAGCACTCAGGGACTCAGGCCTCCTCTCTTGGAGAGGGATGGGCTATAATCTAGCACGCGGGCCCAGTTTTTGGTTCTAAGACATGCTGTTTTCCTTCATCGTTTTGAGAGCAGTGGTGTTGAAATAAATTACACAAAGTAATGCGCCTGCCTGGGTTCGAACCCAGACTTACTGTTTCGTAAGTCAGGGCCGCCGCCACTGGGCCACCACTGCTCTTTTTACTATTAAATCATAATTGTTACCAACTTACCAGCATGCCATCATGTTTCTCAGGCTGTCCGACTGCCATCCTCACCAGCAACGGTTCGGACCAGTCGTTGGACGCTCTACCGCGCACGTATCTACCCAGCTCCGATAGTTCTGCAGCTGTGGACGGAAAATATTTATATTATTATGGATTCATATAATTATACAACTTAGATCAGGGTTTAATATAAAAAAAAATAGGGCACTTTTTTGCTTGTTCGGCTTGTCGTCTATACGTGACTGTGGCGCTCAAAAGGTTAAAAGTGCTAAGCCAAACTATGTTAAATTTTTATGGGACCAAATGGTAACTAATACTCATCAAACTAAAAAAATCACGTAAATCGGATCATAATTTCAGCGTAATCAAGGTACATACATAAAATCCACCAATCGAATTGAGAACCTTCTCCTTTTTGGGAAATCGGTTCAAAAGTAAAGGGTTTTTTGTTACAAAATTTAACCTAAACAAACATAAAAACATTGCAGGTAAATAAATAAATAAAATAAAATATCTTTATTTCAGACCTAAGCAGTCCATACGTAGTTAGTGGTTAGTAACAAACTGTGCTTACATGCTATGTTAGTGTGGTTAGTACTTAATTCTATTTAACATAAACCTATACCTAATTCTACCCAGTGCCTTTGGATGGGGCAGTCCACTCTGCTAACAATCATTTTCAGGATGCTGTTCTGAGTGCTACGCAAACGTTGCAGTAGGGAAGCCGCTTTCTTACGCATGATGGCGTGAAAGCCATCCGTACGTGCTTCAGCAAACATTCCCGACGCACTGCAACGTCGCGGCAACCGCAACAGCATCCTGAAGGCATTGTTGTATTGCACGCGCAGGACGTTGTAGGCTCGGCTCGTATATGACACCCATAGGCCGCTCGTGTAGAAGGACTGACAGAACGCTTTAAATAAACTGACTTTGACGTCTGCCGTGCAGCGAGCAAACCTACGGGCGAGCATATTGCTCCTAAAGCTCTCCTAAAAGCTTAGGTATATTCATAAAGCTGCGGATTGTTCGAAAGAGATACTGCGGCCTCGGACACAAAGGACCATGGGTGGTTTTTAGTCAGTAGAAGTCAGACACTCCCTACCGCTCTGCCCGCAGCGGGAGGAGGCATTTGATGATTTCCCACCCAGCAAAAACAAATAGGTATAATAATATTCATAAACTGACGCTCTATTGCCACGAGGCTGAAACTAACTAACGTTATACCGTTGGTCCTGGATGTCATCCTTCGGATTAGATACTAGATTAGCATTGATATTTGCAAACGATCGAATTGAAACCGAATAATTATGTCGTATGTCTTTTTTATGTTAAATGGGCTTACTCTTGACCCCAATCTTGCCCTAAAGGCAGAGATGAGGTCGACGATGGAACGAGCTTACCCAGAAGACACCTATTTACTCGCGACTTAAATAGATGTCCATCTTTTATGGCATTTCTTCTTTTATCTTATTTGTTGTATTTTGTGAATCACTAACATAGCTATAAGTCACCTTGTTGTACTGCTAAAACTCTATGGACCGAGAAGTCTGAATTAAATGTTTTGAATTTGAATTACGAGAGCGAGCGAGATGGACATAGACATATTCGATTTGGTTCTTTGTGAATAGCAAATGTAGGAAGGGTTACAAAGATCAACAATTTTTTTTACAACTACGACCAACAGTTGTCCAAAGTAAATGATAGCGTGTAGTTGATAGACAAGAATGGAAGAAAAAAACGTCGTGTTGCGCGAACTCAAGTATTAGGGGGCGTCCATAAATTACGTGAGGTGTTTAAGGGGGGGAGGGGGTCGAGTCAAATCTCATCTAATCTTATGTTGGAGAGAGGGGGGGTCTCGGTAAATATCACGCAATTTTTTTTCTGATTGAAACAAATAAAAAAAAATACTATTTTGGTCCATATAATCCAGATTGTACATGCTTAAGACTTAATCTTAGCCACTAGTCTTAACTAGTCGTAAATAAAAGCACGAAGCAATTTTTCTTTTCTTTTTACAATAACAATCCAACGCGTTTACGTAAGAAACTCACATTTTGAAAAATCTCACGTGATATTGGGGGATAGGGGAGGGGGTTGAATAAAATCTCACGACATCTCACCAGGGCGGAGGGAGGGACAGAAAACTACAAAAAAACACCTCACGTAATTTATGGACGCCTAAACATGGGACAAGGAGAGACTGTATAGCTGACCTCCACAACCAACAAATAACTGAGTAACGACTATCAAAGATTAAGGTTGATGTTCCAGGGTAGCCCGCGAAATTCAAATTTTCTTAAGGCGCTGACAAGAGCCAAATAGGCTTGTATTGAACAATTTTTTAGCCAAATCTATACAGTTTGACACGGCGGAAAAAATATATGTTAATCTTGAACATATTTCTGATAATTTCGTTGTTTTCAAAACACGTTTTTGAAAAGTTTTTTCGATACAAAAAAATGGTAAACTAACCTCTTAAAATGATCTTCCAACAAAAATATCTGTATTACTGATCAACGTACGTTGGTAAAATTTATAACAATAACGTACCATATTTAAATACAAAATTTGGTTGTTTTTAATTTTTGATTATTTAATAAATTATTTTGATGTAATTAATAATTATATGGTTTGTAAGAAGTTCGAGCGTTGCGTCATCGCACTCTCTTTCTTACCTAAGCAATCCGACAGTGAGCGCTTAGGCGCGGTGCTAGACGGACGTATGTCACTTTGCGCCCCACTGACAGCTATCCGTTCATCTATAAATTATTATTGACCGCGTCACAATGTTAGTCCAGGATCCACGGTACATTTTTTCACTTGATTACTATCAAGCTAATTTTCCGTGAGCAGCTGCATTTTGATGAGACGCCTACATTACCCTATACGAAAACTCTCGATTGTGGTAGGTAATAGGGGCAGCAGGGATAAAATATATATTGATTATATACCTATTATTATAATTATTTATTTGATGATTTTCAAAAATCTATTACTAACTATTTTATTTTTATCTGATGATCATTATCTAAATCCAACATGTATTGATAACGAGCTCATCAAAAATTACTACAAACCAGCTGTTTTTTAGGGGTCCGTAGCCGAATGGCAAAAAACGGAACCCTTATAGATTCGTCATGTCTGTTTGTCCGTCTGTCCACCCGTATGTCACAGCCACTTCATTCGGAAACTATTGAGACTACACAGTTGAAACTCTACAAGTATTCTGTGAACCGCTTTACGATTTTTATACAAAAACTAGCTGATGCCCGCGGCTTCACCCGCGTGGATGTCGTTCAAATTATATACTAAAACCTTCCTCTTGAATCACTCTATCTATTAAAAAAAAACGCATCAAAATCCGTTGCGTAGTTTTAAAGATTTAAGCATACAGACAAACAAACAAATAAACAAACAAACAAACAGACACGACTTTGTTTTATACTATGTAAGGATAAGGATAAAAAAAAGGATTTAGGGGGTCGCCCCATACATGGAACTGAAACTATATTTTTTTTTTCATCAAACCTATACCTACGTGTGGGGTGTCTATAGACATTAAGACAGGTCTTTAAAAATGACATTGAGGTTTCACAAACAATTTTTTCTCAAAGCCAATCGTTTGGAAGACAGACACTTCCAAATTTGTAAAATGGCGACCGGCCTCGCGGTCGCTTGCCTTCGGTATTGCCAACAATGACCAGCTTTTCAAGGCTGCTATCTCCTCTTTGCATTATGTGGCCGAAATAAGACAAAATACGCTGTAGGCAAACTGTTGACAATCGAGTCTTGATATCGAGTTGGTAAAGGATAGACACATTTGTGCGTTTGGCCGTCCATGGAATTCGGAGAATCCGCCTAAAACACCACATTTCGAATGCGTCTATCCTCTGTCTTACTCTTGTTTGGATTGTCCATGTCTTAACTTGTGGGGAAAAAAAACCGAAAAGGAACCGATCCAGGCTGATGATGGTTTCGTGACGGTGTTGAGGAGGAAGCGCCGTCAGCGAACCATCAAGAACCGCTGCGGCACGGCTCCATCGGAGCCCAATGTGCATATTCGTGCCGCAAAGCCGAACACTCCTTTGTACCTCTCCCGTCTACATTACACCACTACGACGGAGGACATCGTGGAGTACGTGCGCCAGAAGATCAAGTACGTGGCGAGAGTGCAGCTGCTCGAGTCGCGCCGCAACGTCAACTTTAAGGCGTTTGTGGTGCGAGTACCGACATGCTACCTGCACTTCGTCTTGGAAGAGGACTTTTGGCCGCAGGGGGTGGTGTTTCGACGCTTCCGCGGGCAAGTGCCACATGATCGCACAGTGACGTAGTGCAAGTGTAGTGATACTAATATAGTTTTAAGGTTTTGTTTACTAACACAAGCTGTCAATTATATCGTATGTATGTTAGTCTGTAAGGTATTTATCTATGGGCCAAAGTAGCCTGAAAATAAATAAATATTATTATTATTAACTCTATGGAGGAAAATCAGGAAAACTAGTGCTCTGACCAAACGGGCCTTCGTTTTAAAACTTATACCACGTTTTTCCCAGATGTTCCGGGGCGTAATATAGCATCTTTAGCCATGGCTATCCGCCGTTTTATTTCTGTGACGCAGCTACCTTCATTACTTATATTGGAGCCCAGTTAATCGAAGCTGTCCACAGTATAGATGCCTTAGATGTTATAGGCGCCCGATAGCTTTCCCGCACGATCTACCACCATAAGCTTGGTTTTCTGCCTATTTATTGCAAACCCTACTTTGCTACTTTCCACTTCCAATCTGTGCCGTATCTCTTTCATGTTGCCAAATGTTGTAGCAAGGAGAACGGTGTCATCAGTGTACCTCAGATTGGAAATCCACTTTCCACCAACAGTAAACCCCTTGTCCCAGCCCTAAAGAGTCTTGAATGATATTACTCTTCATACATATTGAAGAGCAGAGGTGAGAGGATGCATCCCTGCCTAACGCATTTGAACAGTCGGTGTCTATTTTGACGAAAGAGCGGTTGTTGATGTGTAGGTAGAGGCATCAGACTATGTCAATAAGATGTTGAGGCGTTCCCATGTCTTTAAGAACCCCCCACAACTTGCCCCACTCCACGCAATCAAATGCTTTGGTATAATCTATGAAACATATCAATACAGGGCTGTTAAATTCCCGGCTTTTCTCTATAATTTGGCGAACGTTCAGGATTTGTTCCCGCGTGTCAGGCGACATTAGCTGCCCGCGACCTTGAGCGCGCGTTTAACTCATCGCCTAAACAAATAAGGTTGAAAATGGCGATGCGTTTGATGCTCGTGACTGCCAAAATGAACGATAGTTCGCAGATTTAATTTATTAAAAAAAAAAATACGCTGTAATGTTAAAATATTTTTACATATGTCTTTAGTTGGTTAAATTTCCTTTCTGATAGTAAAAAAAAAAATAACAGTTGTCACTCAAAATATTGAGCATTTCGATACGAAAAAGTTTTTTCGTGTGATTTTTTTGTGATTTTGTGATTTTTTTTTCGAGGTTCCTGATTACTTTTAGAAAATATTTTTGCATAAGTCTTTTACCTATACATTTGACTATACACTGTATTTTTTTTGGAATTGTACGGCTAACTCTGCGACGAAAAACAGGTCGTTTTTACGGTGCCCCTTTAACTGCGCCTTCCTGCTTGCTCTTCTGGAATTTGTGGCTCCAGAAAGTGTATTAGCCTGTTGTTTATGATGTACAGGAGTATTGATGGTGCGTGGAGTAAGTGCCAAACACTTAATTTAATTTTTAGAATCTTGTAGGCAACTTGTAAAGAGTGGGTTTAATAGAAATTATCCAATCCCCAAAACCCAGTTAGTAAGTAATCATTTTTAATGACTTCGTTATCGATACATATTGGAAGGAAGGGGACTCTTTGATCAAACCATACATTTTGTAGGACAAATATTTTTTCAAATAATTTAGATAATTATCATCAGATTTAACAAAAAAAACCCAGCTGATGATTCTCAAAAGTGTTTGTACTTAACACTTTTGAGAATCATCAAACCAACATATTTTATCCCTGCTACCCCTATTACTTACCACAATCGAGAATTCGAGAGTTTCGTGCAGGAAATTGTTGGGCGTCTCGCCGTCTCATCAAAATTAGCTTGATAGTAATCAAGTGCAAAAATGGACCGCGGATCCTGGACTATTTGTTTCTTACTTGGTAGTATGGCGCTAGGGTGTCGGAAAAATTGTGGGCGTGTCCAAAAATACTGAAACATCAGAAGTCAATAGCTATTGTCATCGTCTTAAGTTTTTTGCAATTTGCAGGCCAGTGATAGGTTGTATGTTGATGAACATTTGATTCGCGGCTGTAAGACGAAAAGGAAAGGTGTAAAAATGACTTACACCTTTATGAGCTCGGAGGGTTGTATTAATGATTTTGATGATTATAATTCTGTAACTGCATACGTCTTACAGCCGCGAATCAAATGTTCATCAACATACTACCTATCACTTGCCTGCAAATTGCAAAAAACTTAAGAAAATTTGAATTTCGCGGGCTGGTTGAAGGATTCACCTTAACAAATGCAACTGGGTGCTCTCTGAGACACGCAGGAAACTCGGTGGTCGGTCAATGGATGGTCAATTGGTCAACCATCTACAGTCTGACCTAGGTGAGGGTCTAGCCGACCTGTGGGAGACAGTAATACTTACATCTAGGTAGTTCGTTGACGGAATCGTATGAGGTGGTGAAGGCAAGCGTGTTGGAGGGACCGAACCCAACGCGGGAGTGACGAGCGCGACACACTGACATGTCTGATATGTACGCTGCGTCTAGACGACCTGTGGAAGTATAACTAACACACACACTAGTAATACTTACATCTAGGTAGTTCGTTGACGGAATCGTATGAGGTGGTGAAGGCAAGCGTGTTGGAGGGACCGAACCCAACGCGGGAGTGACGAGCGCGACACACTGACATGTCTGATATGTACGCTGCGTCTAGACGACCTGTGGAAGTATAACTAACACACACACTAGTAATACTTACATCTAGGTAGTTCGTTGACGGAATCGTATGAGGTGGTGAAGGCAAGCGTGTTGGAGGGACCGAACCCAACGCGGGAGTGACGAGCGCGACACACTGACATGTCTGATATGTACGCTGCGTCTAGACGACCTGTGGAAGTATAACTAACACACACACTAGTAATACTTACATCTAGGTAGTTCGTTGACGGAATCGTATGAGGTGGTGAAGGCAAGCGTGTTGGAGGGACCGAACCCAACGCGGGAGTGACGAGCGCGACACACTGACATGTCTGATATGTACGCTGCGTCTAGACGACCTGTGGAAGTATAACTAACACACACACTAGTAATACTTACATCTAGGTAGTTCGTTGACGGAATCGTATGAGGTGGTGAAGGCAAGCGTGTTGGAGGGACCGAACCCAACGCGGGAGTGACGAGCGCGACACACTGACATGTCTGATATGTACGCTGCGTCTAGACGACCTGTGGAAGAATAAAATTATTATTATAGAACCATGGCGTTAATTTTACATCGAAATATGAAAAAGAAAAAAAATCATCGTCGTTCTGCCCTTATCCCATGTCATTTGGGGTCGGCGCAACACGATGGTCGGTTCATACTTTTTGTTGCATTATTTTAGTTAGGATTAACCTGAGGGCCACGAAATGCGTCACTCCAAGCGAATTCGCCTTGTGCTGTAATCGTCAGCGTCGAGTGTCAAAAACAAATCTAATCTATATAAATAGAGAAGGCCTGACTGACTGACTCATCAACGCCCAGCCCAAACCCTTGGACCTAGAAAGCTGGAATTTTGCACAGATGTTCCCTATATAGTGTAAACAAGGAATAAGGAAGGATTTTTCGAAATTCAACCGCTAAGTGAGTTAAATAGGGGATGAAAGTTTGTTTGGAAAATCGACATTTTTGTAGTTAAACCGACATCCACGCGGGCGAAGCCGTGGGCAAAAGCTAGTCTATTATAATTCTACAAGGCCCACAAGTTGTAGCGAATTAACGCCACAAGCGTAGCGGTTTTTTCATGGTCGAATTTTCGTTTTTGACGCTCGACGCTGACGCTTGCAGCACAAGGCGAATTCGCTTGGAGCGTCGCATTTCGTGGCCCTCGGATTACTGTCTACTGTTTTATTCCTAATATCATTTGTAAAAACTTGTGATTCGCTTTCTTTATCTTTACTACCTCCGTAGCGTAACGAAGGTTGAGTGGGTGACGCGTATAAGTAACTCTCATGAGTAGCTAAAAAGTGCAAAACCTCCCCTTTTTCCCCCCTACCTTTTTCAAAGTTGCCCCATTTGCCCCCTTTAGGCGGATCTCGGAAGTTAAGAGACTGAAAATTTTATCAGCCTAGAGTAATATAGGAACAGTCACATATAGCCCAGGCTACAACACAATTTTGATAAACTTGTCCAATTCAAGCGTAGACGACCTAAATATTTGAAGTAGAACTTACCAGCAATAGTCTGTCTGAAGGGCGGCACTTTCCTGTGGTACTTCAGGACTATCGTGTGTGGCCGCACGAGTAAAGGCTTCATTGGTGTTTCTGAGGGCAAACAATAATACAAATTGTCAATATCTGTAGTACAGATACCGGCACGGTTCTTGAGCGCTCGGCGGAAGAGTGGGGATCGCTGTGCGCATCGTACACTTTATGACAAATAAAACGCACACCCGTTTATTAATTATTGGTCGTGAGGTAAGTGCAGCAGGAGTAAAGAACAAATCCCGAGTGACGGCTATGACGCGATGCGCTACGGGCCAATCACTGCACTTTCCTCACTTCATACCACCAAAGGGACCCAATTACTCACTTTTGCGTCAGCGCTCAACAATCGTGCCGATGATTGTAATAAACTTAAAAGCTGGATTTTAATTTATTTTATTTAAAGAACAATGTTCAAAACGTCCCCACCCTTGTAGCACTTTAAAACCTATGTCAATCGAAGGGTTATAGTCAACTTATCATTTTATTGTATGACAGCGAAACTGAAATCCGCATCCGAAAAAAGTTATATCGTTATGAAGAAACCGAAATCTAATTATGTTACCGACCACGATACTTTTCTTTTTGTAATTATTACTGTGGAATGATGTCGTTCTGAGTATTCAAACCTCGGAACTTAACCTTCTGCACCGAGGTGTGAGACAGGGAGACGTAATATCTCCGAAGCTGTTCATCGCTGTACTGGAGGATGTTTTCAAGGTTCTGAATCGGGAAGGACTAGGCATCAATGTAAATGGTGAGTACATCAGTCACCTTCCGTTTGCTGACTATTTAGTGGCTGAGACCATGGAGGACTTCAGAACAATGCTCGATGACCTCAGTAGAGTTTCCAAAAGAGTGGATCTTAAAATGAACATGAACATAACCATGATCATGTTGAATGGCTATGTAACACCCACTCCTATCAAGATCGGAACCTCTATACTCGAAGTTGCGGACGATTATGTCTACCTGGGACAAACGGTCTAGTTAAGTAGGTTTTAATTCGAGAAAGAGGTCACCACTTCACCAGTCCCATGCATCTCGCATCCAGCGGGTCCCCGCAACCTTCACCACAGGTCATCTGTCCACCTTTTTATTTTTGTTGAGTGGTGAAAAATACCTAACGCATACAGCACCGTCCCGGGAGACGGCGCGGCTTGCAACCACTGAAAAACACTGGCGTGAACCTACTGTCACTTTGTTGGATGAGCTAGAAGAACTGCTACGCATGACGTTCGCGACCCACCCAGCGATGTCCGGGCTCACCTGAGACATCACTCATGAGGGCCGTGCGATGTGACGACGATAGACTCCCCGATCTATCGCCCGCTGGCACCTCCTAGGGTGGCATTAGGTCACCATGGCGCCTCCTTCACCGACCTGTCCTCCTTCGACGGATCGCGTTAGTGAGGGAGTCTTCCTCCGCCACCTCCTTCTGTGAGATGACATCCTCACAGAAGGACGCCACTGCCTTCCATGCCTCCCTACTGTCGACCATGGCCTTGGTCACAGCCGGCAAAGAGCGGTCTGCCCCAATTGTTGCTACGAGAGCACGGCGCTGGACCACCCAAGCAGGGCAATGCTCGAGGGTGTGACGCGCCGTATCCTCGCTGCAGTCGCACTGGTAACACACGTGAGTCGCCTATTGTCTAGCCAGTTTGTGCAGGTATTTGCCAAAGCAGCCATGCCCTGACAACACCTGCACTAGATGGAAGGTCAACGTCCCGTGTCAGGTCATTTGTCCACCTAGTGGAAGGCCTTCCAACGCAACGTTTTCTGGTTCGCGGTCGCTACTCCCTTACTTTTCGGCCCCATCGGTTATTCGTTCTGCGAGCGATGTGCTGTGCCCTGCTCATTGCCACCACTTGAGTCTGGCAATTCCCGGTCTAAGTCGGTAACCTCGGTAACCTCAGAAGCTCCGAGCATAGCCCTCTCCATTGCCCTCTGACTTTAAGCCTTCTGATGAGACTGATTGTGAGCGATCACATTCTGGTCTCGTATTTAATCAATGACAGCACACACTTATGAAAGACTTTTGTCTTGAGATACTGCGGTAAGTTCGACGAAACGATCCAACTCAACTTCCGTAACGCTGCCCAGCCGAGTCGGATTAAACGATGGACCTCTTTCTTGAAGTTAGACCTACCTAACTAGACCGTTTGTCCAAGGTAGATAATCGTCCACAACTTCGACCGAAAATATCCGATCTTGATAGGAGTGGATGTTACATAGGCAGTCAACATGACCTTGGTTTTGTCCATGTTCATTCTAAGATCCACTCTTTCCGAAGCTCTACTGAGCATCGAGCATTGTACTGAGGTCCTCCATGGTCTCAGCCATAACCACAATATCGTCAGCAAACCGAAGGTGAATGATGTATACTCGCCATTGACATTGATGCTTAGTTCTCCCTAGTCCAGAACCTTGAAGACATCCTACCGTATAGCGGTGAACAGCTTCGGAGATATGACGTCTCCCTGTCTCACACCTATAATAGCTGCCGATGGGTAGGTTCAGAGGTTTGAAAGCTCCGAACGATATCATTCCACAGAAATAATTACAAAAAGAAAAGTATCGTGGTCGGTAACATAGTCTTTATTGTGACCAATTTCGGTTTCTTCATATCGATATAACTTTTTTCGGATGCGGATTTCAGTTTCGCTGTCATACAATAAAATGATAAGATGACTATGGCCCTTCGATTGACATAGGTTTTAAAGTGCTACAAGGGTGGGGACGGTGTCCATACATTTTTGTGCATTGTTCTTTATTTGATTATTGTTTGGGTGTATGACCTGAATGTATGACCGATTCTTTATTACGTTGTAACTCCTAAACGGATAAACGGATTTAGATAAAACGTCTATAAAATCGTCTTGGTGGCGCGAGAGTCACTAGCTACTTACATAAAAAAATTAAGACTTTTCAACATTTTGTTTAATAAAGATGTTGAAATAAAACATCGTGAATATTTAATGGTAAACCTCCCGTATAGTCCCCGACACGTAACTTGGCAAGAGTTGCGCAAAAGTCATTTTTTAGGTCTCTTTGTTTGTGGCTTGGGGCGCGAGGTATGAGGTAGCGTCATCCGCGCGTGTGATTGGTGCATTCAAATGCATACGTTCCATTCGCTCCCGATTACACTTGCGGTGCACGAAAGTTGTGTTGTTTTTGTTATTTCTTTTTGTTACGAATTTGAGTTGTCGTTGTGTTTTAAATTTAGGTTACGAGTGTTGTTGTTTTATATTTAGTTTTTGTTGTTTTTGTTATTGTTTTAAATTTAGTTTTTGTTGTTTTAAATTTTGTTTTACTTTTAAATGCATATTTTTATTTATATAAAAGTAAAACAAACACCCTAACAACCTAATAAATGTCACAAAGTCTTCACCTTTCTTTAACTTCATTATTAAAAATAAATTATGTCAATAACCATAGAATAACGACAAGCAATAAAAGTGACCACTTTTTGTGGCACAAAGTGTACGATGCGCGAACTTTGAATTCGAATTTCGAAACCTTGCCAAGTTACGTGTCGGGAGCTATACCAGCAGTATAGTGCAGTCAGTGTTACCTTCGGTGTGTGTGCGTTCAATGTCAGATATCTGCTGGTCCTCTCTCATAGCGGAGGGCGGGTGTGATGGCACAGATAACAATGGTGCTGATACGGGAACCAGCTGGTCCCCCGTTGATACTGACGCGTCGTCTTCCATTTCTGTAGGAGAGGAAATTTTGTGTTGATAAGAAAAAAAAAATAACAAAAAAAAAACCGACTTCAAAAAAAACAACACAAAAAAGTGAAAAATAAACTTTAGAAGAAAAATCAGTTTCAGAAGTCGGTGGCTTTTGTTTCTTTGATTTCATTTTTTTGCCACCGACTTCAGAAACTGATTTTTCTTCTAAAGTTTATTTTTCAATTTTTTGTGTTGTTTTCTTGAAGTCGGTTTTATTTTTTGTTAAAAAGTTTTTATTTCTCACTTTTTAGTGGTTCACATGTAAGTTCACATGTTCATGGGTCATAATGTGGACAATGTAGCTTATTTTTGAGTTTTGTTTATTTTTCAAAAACCGCTTGTACGATTTCGATAAAAAAAATATGGGACCATTTGGGAAGTATATATATATATATATATACATACCTACTCTTTCTAACAAAAAAAGAATTTTTCAAATCGGTTAGCAAGCGACGGAGTTATGCCCAAACAAACAAAAAAAAAACAAACATCCGAATTGAGATTCGCCTTCTTTTTTTAGAAGTCGGTTAAATATAGCCACAAACATCAATATCACTTTTGTATAAAACCCAACTACTGAAAAATCACGCCCTAAAAAGTATGATACAAGAAAATGTTCGGATGGGGAAATCATCAAATGACTACTCTCTTGCAGACTCTTACCGCCTTATTAATAAAAATAGTTAAACCTGGTTTAACTTACGCTTGGTTTATCTCGCATACAATTTCCCCTATTTAACTCCCTTAGCGGTTGAATTTCGAAAAACCCTTCCTTATAAATCCTTGTCTACGTTATAAAGGGAACTTCTGTGCAAAATTTCAGCTTTCTAGGTCCAAGGGTTTGGGCTGGGCGTTGATGAGTCAGTCAGTCAGTCAGTCAGGACTTCTCTTTTTATTATTTATATAGATAGCAGTTTTTTTTATAATCAACGAGAAATTTATAAGTGTGGGGTACATACCGGTATCAGCGTACAGAGAAGCCTTCATCAGTTGCACGTTATGGCTTTGACGATGTTCTAGACGAGCCAGCTCACTGGTGGGACTCTTTACGCCGTAGGCTGGAACAAATCATTAAAACATCAGGCTTTTTATGCCATAAAGAGATAGGCAGAAGTGTCTAATATAAAAACATTTTGCCTATCCAAAGTATGTCTTAAACATATGCCGGTCAAATACAGTACAGGTAAAAAATGACATGTAACGTGGTACCCTAAAGTGTCACGTTATCGAGATATTTGAAGGTTTACATTCAATGGATGGTTCAATGACCACATAAAAAATTGACCTTTTACGTGTCTATAGGCGGGTTGATATGCCACATCGGTTCTATACCTTTGGGGGGGGGGGGGGGGGTATGAGGAACATTGTGTAAAGCTCCTCATCCCCCGTTGAAAAGACAGGATCCGCCGACCGGACGGGTGTTGTGTCCGGCGGGCTAACTGCCCGACAGTTGTAAGTCGGGAACTCCTTGTCTCCATGTCGCGGATAAAGTTGATAGCGCGATGTAGGAACTTCTGTCGATCGTTTGTTAGTACGCAGGTGTTGCGATAGATGTCGCTAGTCGCCACATACCCTTTAACATCAATATCTTTCAGTTGTAGCAAATCTTGAACTGAATTTCTTAAGCTGGAGGGTTCGGTTACTTACGGTTATTAATCGGCTATCGGTCAAAACTCGTCTTTCAGTCGGACACTAGAAATGACTTACCTTTGTTGTCCAAATATAGGCTCTGTGACTCCGTATTATCTTCAGTTGTGTCCATCTCGAAAGCTATAACAAAGGAGTATATTTGAAAACAAGACAATAATTTTCATCAAGCTTGTCGTTTTCTATTTTAAATTGATTCGGTTGCAATAAAAGAATTGAATTGAATTGCAGTTCAGGTGAACTCATGGCACAATCTGGGTTTCTCAATTCGACATTGGTCGGCCGTTATTCATTTAACGAGCCCACAGAGGGAAAAATAATCACAATGGGGCGGGGGCGGTCGTACTGTGACAATAACGTGTATTTTTGGTCAAAAGAAAAACTCAACAGCCTATTATTGTTCCCACTGCTGGGACTCAGGCCTCGTCTCTAGGAGAGGTATGGGCTATAATCTACCACGCGGGCCCAGTGCGGTGCAGTAGATGTCACATGTCTTCGAATTTTTTGGTTCTAAGACTTGCCGGTTTCCTCACGATGTTTTCCTTCACCGTTTCGAGAGCATCGACGATGAAATAAATTACACAAAGTAATGCGCCTGCCTGGGTTCGAACCCACGACCTACTGTTCGTAAGTCGGGGCCGACACCACTGGGCCACCGCTGCTCCACTCTTTGTAATAATATACTATTATTTAGCTGAACCTGGTTAGACCGGCAAAAGGGAAAAAGCAGGCAGATTATGATGAGTTTGTAGTGTAATTAAACGATGATATGCTTGGTTTATATAATCAAGTATTGACAAATCCACTTCTGGCAGCAGCCTCCGCCGCCGATGCGTATCCGTGTGGCCTCTAGACCATTGAGACAAACAGTCGAGTGTGTTTTTGCAGCATGAGATCTCGCAGGTCAACCTATGAGGCTGGCTTCAGCTTAACCGGACTATCCTGTGAATGCCTTAAGTGTAAGGCCTCCAGCCAGGGCGTAAAACCTTATACACTATTAATAAAAATAGTTAAACCTGGTTTAACTTACGCTTGGTTTAATTCGCATGCCGTCACTTTCTTTTGAATATTTTTGAAGTGAGACCGGCATGCGAGATAAACCAAGCGTAAGTTAAAACCAGGTTTAACTATTTTTATTAATAAGGCGGTAAGTGACAGCGCGCTAACGCTTGTATCCCACAGGGGGTGTCCCCTGTGGCATACAAGCTACGGCTGAGGGCATCTGGGGAGGACTGCAAATGGACAGGCTGGCTCTAAGTGAGATCACTGTTTAGGGGCTTATTTAAAGCTACTGGCCAGACAATAGTCATTAATTTTATCGCATGCACATACAGCTTAGAAAGAGACCGTGATAAACGGACTAAGACGACGTATAATATTCTTGACAGAAGAATATTACCAAGGTCATCAATCTTTCAACTGACGTAAGTAGGTCAAGGTCATTCACTTTTAATAGGTCAAGGTCATTTGATATATTTAGAGTGATTTCATGTTTCATGTATATACTTTATTATACTTATTTAAAACGCCGGAAGAGTATGCCCCTAGAAGAACATACACTGGCTTTGTTGAGGTTCATCAGAAAGCTCGGGAGCGTAGTACTCGCAACCAGCGTACATGTATGACCAGATGTATGAATGTGGACGAGGCAAAAATAGTATGTAAGGATCGTAGCACGTGGCTTTCTGTGGTTTCTGCCTACCACCATGAGGAAAAGGTGTGAATTTATGGTATGTACATACACTTTTCTTTTTTCATACTCACGACGATTCTGACGGTGATAATTATTAATGCCGCTTCTACTGCTTTCTATGGCCAAAGACTTATCAAGTTTTTGGGGTTTAAGCCAAAATGCCACCATATGTGGTGAGTTCTGCTTTTAGGTATTACTTGCGCCATTTCCCCCCCCCCCCCCCTCCCGCCCCGTTAAATCACTAGCTAAGATATGGAGAAGGGTTGAAAGTTTTAAGGGATATTTTATTGGAAACGTGTTTTTTGTTTTGTCAAATTAATAAATAAAAAAACAGAAAATAAAACGTTTCAAAGAGCATGAGTGGGGGCTTGTGACGTCACGTTCTGGATAAAAAAAAGTACTAACCTTGTGACGTCACACGACTGACACTGTATCTTTTGTTTACGTGTATGAGTCCATTCTTTTTTGGAAAACTATCTGACGGACTAATTTTTATTTTTTTGGTGAAATTCCCTATTGTATCTGAATGTGTAAATATTGCAGGCCATGTAGATTCCTAGGTGCTTGTTAAATATTCGTCATGTTTTGTTTTTTATGTAACCTAAGACTCATTTTCTAAAGGGTATCTAATTACCCAGTAATAACTGGGTTGTAGAGGTCAGAGGCTGTCCAGCTTTATGTAAAACTAGCTTTTGCCAGCGGCTTCGCCCGCGTGAAAATGACGATTTTCCATACAAACTTTCATCCCCTATTTAACTCCCTTAGGGGTTGAATTTCGAAAAATCCTTCCTTATTCCTTGTCTACATTATAAAGGGAACTTCTGTGCAAAATTTCAGCTTTCTAGGTCCAAGGGTTTGGGCTGGGCGTTGATGAGTCAGTCAGTCAGTCAGGACTTCTCTCTTTAAGATAGTGGTATTCAGCTGCATCTGTTAGACTGGTAGTCGGTCCAAAAAGAGTGTCCATGAAGTTTCTTGCCATTCTTCTCATGAGACCAACGCTTTGGAATGGGCAACTACAGTACACTCACGAGTTATTATGCCTTGTGACTGGGACTGTAGCTTAGTTTATTTAGCTTCAGTAGTTCAGTAGTTTACTGCCGCATTCTCGAGAGCTTCAGTGGTTGCTTGGGCCGTCGCTTGGTAAAGGTTTTTGGCAGTTTTGTCATACAAAAGTATGTCAGGCCTTTGCTGGGTGGCGGCTTGAGTAATCGTTGGATATCTCTGAGTGCCGCAGTTAGTTTAATTCGACTATTCAAAAGTGCCTGTAACTGGCCTACTTGAAATAAAAATTTTGATTTTGGTCCCACATATTTGGGAAAAGGCTAGGCAGATGATAACCTACGACTTATTGTCGGGCTTACGTTGCCCCCCTCATACCTAAGTAAGCAATGCGGTAGGTCCAGTAAGAGATGGCGGGACGAGCTCGACTCTTTTCGCAGGGTTTTGCGAATAACAGTCCTAAATAGGGATGAGTGTAAAGAGGGAAGGGAGGCCTTTGCCCTGCAGTGGGACACAAATGGCTCATAATATATTAATTTCTAAATAAAAGCTTGTGTTTGTGATTATATTAAAAGAAGTATGTAAGGATCGTAGCGAGAGTAGAGAGAGGAGCGGTGGCCCAGTGGTATCGGCCCCGACTTACGAACGTAGTCGTGGGTTCGAACCCAGGTAGGCGCATTACTTTGTGTAATTTATTTCATCACCGCTGCTCTCAAAACGGTGAAGGAAAACATCGTGAGGAAACCGGCATGTCTTAGAATCAAATAATTCGAAGACATGTGACATCTACCAACCCGCACTGGACCTGGGTAGATTATAGTCCATCCCTCTCCTAGAGAGGAGGCCTGAGTCCCGCACGTGGGAACATTATAGCCTGATGATGAAGGATCGTAACAGGTAGCGTTCTGTGGTTTCTGCCTACCACAATGGGAAAAGGGTGTGAGTTTATGTATGTATAAGCATGTTTAGAAGATAAATATGAAGGTATTTGATAGTAGGATATTCTTCAATGATTTTTGTACTTGTTTTCTTTATCAAGTCGATATTTTATTTCTAATGTCGATACAAATGAATAATTATATTTATTTTCTAGAATAATACGGTTAAATTGGAATTACAATATTTTCTTATAGTGTATGTACTTTTTATATATATTTTTAAGTACGAACTATACTAATTAATTTCGATTTTACAAACTTTAATTTATATTAAGGCGTAAAAGTAATAAATATAATGCATAAATCTACTTATAATATTTACTTAAATATAACTTAGGATAGGATTTTTGGTAAGGTTTAGGACATAATAATTATTATCTACATAAATCTATTATAATATCTATCTAATGAAATAAAAAAATATATAACAGGAACGGGATTTATACTAAGTATTATATGAGATAATTATATTGAATAAAATCTCCTAATTATATTTAATATTTATCCATAAACTATTATAATTATATTCTTCTATTTAAACAATAATTATATATAATATTTTAAACAATAATGAATGATTTTACTTTATGACAAGCACTTCGCCCGCGACTTCGTCCGCAAAAATATGCATTATTATATAAATGTAGGATACAATATTCACGAACAATGTTTATGAAATGGATCATTCGTTCCGGAGATTACCCTCTTCATACAAACTCACAAACATAGAAAAATTGCATATTGATTTCATTCGTATGCTTCAACAAAGATATAGATGGACTCGCTATATTTTTTTTTAATTGTAACAGCCCTTTAAAACCTATGTTTACAAACAAAGATTTCATATTCAGATTTCTATATGTACCAAAATAATCTACAATATACCAAAAAACACAAAGCAAAAAACCAAGGAAACTAAAACTATAATCAATAGCGCAGTTATTAAATACATATTAGTACAAAGCATTGCTTTAGCCACTCGATTCTGTAGTACATATTCCTCGTTGAACGGAGCCGACGGTGCCTCGGGGTCGATTTGTACCCCATTGGGGTATTGTGGTACCCCACTGGGGTTATGATGTACCCCAATAGGGTGGTATTGTACCCCGCGATAGGGTTCGTATGTCGGGTTAAAACGGTACGTCGTGTAGTGGTTGCCTGTTAGGATGGGGAATCAAACTGTTTTAATTAGTATGGTGGTTTCGAGTTTTTTTATTGTTTTTATTCTGTAGGTCTATTGATAGTGGTGCTGGTAAACAGGGTTCGATTTCAAGGTTTGTTTTAGAGTCTTGACCTCAATCTTGTTCTGACGACATACTCGTATTTTTAGCACGCAGTTCTGAATACTAGTGTTTTATAATATGGAGCAACTGCCTATGACCTATCTGACCTCCACAATCCTGTTAGTACTGGATAATACGGTATCCTGTAGTTAAGACTTGTTGTCAGACTTTCACGAGGGGAAACCCACTTGTGTGGCATGCGGTTTTCAGTAATACCGAATGTCTAACCGGGAGCTGAATACCAGTATCTTCTAATAATCTAATAAATAAAGAGAGAAGTCCTGACTGACTGACTGACTGATTGACTGACTGACTCATCAACGCCCAGCCCAAACCCTTGGACCTAGAAAGCTGAAATTTGGCACAGAGGTTTCCTTTATAATGTAGACAAGGAATAAGGAAGGATTTTTCGAAATTCAACCCCTAAGGGAGTTAAATAGGGGATGAAAGTTTGTATGGAAAATCGTCATTTTCACGCGGGCGAAGCCGCTGGCAAAAGCTAGTCTTACATAAAGCGACTGCCTATCTCACCTCCACAACCCAGTTAATACCAGGTAATACAATATCCCTTAGTAAGACTGGTTATCAAAATTTCACGAGGGGAAACCCAGTCGTCGGCCTTCACTTTTTTTTCTAGCCTGCTCTGTCTCACTTCTCGGCAAAGGCCAGATCCACTCCTTCCATTTCTCGCTTCCTCCTTTCAGTTTTGACGGAACCTGTCCTAGAGACCTAACGATCACAAGGTGTCTCGTATTTCTAGCTCTAGCTAGGCGCTCACATCCTATTAAATGGGACTTTAACATAACTGGCGAAATGTGGGTTTACTATTAGGCCCAACTCTGCCTAATCCTTCGGGAGAAGTGCTGTTATATTACATACTAGCTTTTGCCAGCGGCTTCGCCCGCGTGAAAATGTCGATTTTCCAAACAAACTTTCATCCCCCATTTAAATCCCTTAGGGGTTGAATTTCGAAAAATCCTTCCTTATTCCTTGTCTACATTATAAAGGGAAACTTTGTGCAAAATTTCAGCTCTCTAGGTCCAAGGGTTTGGGCTGGGCGTTGATGAGTCAGTCAGTCAGGACTTCTCTTTTTATTTATATAGATTTAAAATTATGAAACGGGCCTACTCTTGACCTCAAATTTGTCCTGATGAGGTCGACGATGGAACAAGCTAACCCAGTTTTAGTATTGTGTTAAGACACCCAATCCAACGATCATTTCTAAGGCGGATCGTATTCCTACCACGCTGTTTTTTAGTCAAACCTAATGCAGCTGAATACCAGTATTTTACATGGAGCGACTGCCTATCTGACCTCCAGAATCCAGTTAGTACTGGGTTATACAATACTCCTCGGTTTGACTGTTGATTGCTGTCTGCGCCGTATCTACGCCTGACGCCTTTTTAATAGCATCAAGTTGCACAAGCAAGTGGTGCCATAACTTTTTCTGCAGATTGTTCGTGATTTTACTCACACCCGCACATTTTTGATTATTATACTTTTTAGGACCTTAAACCGTAATAAAGGACCTTAAACCGAATGTTGCTTGTGTGTTGGTGGTCAGAATTAGAAAAAACGAAGAGAAAACCCACTCGTCTGGCTTATATTTAAGGCCTCTTGTATGTCTAGCACAAGTTTCAACAGCTATGACATAAGTTTCTCGTAACCATCCAGGGTTCCACTCTACATACCTTTAGCAGCTCCATTAAGCAGGTTCAGCGAGGTCTGCTGCATCGCGAACAAGTTGTCTTCTGGTAGAGCTGGTGATGGACCGAGACCTCCTAACCCACCTAGCCCTGTTGTGGGTGGTGGCACTGGCTGCTTGGGGGCTGTGGGTAGAGAAGGGGTGTGTTAGATTTATGTGGTAAGGGTGTGATTCAAATGAGGGTGGAGTACGAAGGTTCTTGACCCCAAACGACTATTACACACAGCTCTATTTAATTAAAAAGAAAACGTTGCCCCTACACCAGGAATTTCTCCTATATTGTCTATCGTGGAAGTGTTTAAAAACATTTAACTCACATACTATGGTGTATGTGACTTTACCCAGACCACGAGCTGAACTGTATGTAGGCCATATAAATATTTGCTCCGTGCGGGGATCGAACTAGCGACACGCTGCTCTACAGTCAATTGTTCAGCCACTGCGCATAGCGTATTTTTATTATTTATTTTAGAGTTCCGTAGATGAAGAGCAACCGAACTTTGAGGGTGGGAAATCATCAAATGTGTCAGACTTCTACCGACTAAAAACCACCCATGTTCCTTCTTAGCCCTTTGTGTCGAGGTCGCGGTATCTCTTTCGAACACCCCGCAGTCCCGACGGGGAATACCAGTCCCTGCGACCAAGAGTCGTCTTCCAAGACGAGAATCAGATAACACGTTGGTATTCGGCCGACTGAGAGCAGCGGTGGCCCAGTGGTGGCTGCCCTGACTTACGAACAGTAGGTCGTGGGTTCGAACCAACGCAGGCACATTACTTTGCGTAATTTATTTCATCACCGCTGCTCTCATAATGGTAAAGGAAAACATCGTGAGGAAACCGGCATGTCTTAGAACCAAAAATTCGAAGACATGTGACATCTACTGCACCGCACTGGGCCCGCGTGGTAGATTATAGCCCATCCTTCTCCTAGAGAGGAGGCCTGAGTCCCGCACGTGGGAACAATATAGGCTGATGATGATGATGATGATTCGGGTTGATTCCGGCTAGTGTATAAAGTAACTCACGTAGTGCCGCGCTGGTCTGCAAGGCCTGAGTGGCGAGCTGTCTCTTCATGAGCTGCGGCACATCGTCGTCTTCATCCGAGTCAGTAAGTCCGTATTTACTGAAGTGCTCCACACGGAACACCCAGCTACCGGTCTGCGGGCGGTACTCGATGAATTTGGTGTTGTGCTTGTCGCAAACTCGACGGAGTTTCGTCTCGTATTCCATTTTTAGGAGTCTGTTGGGAAAGAATTAAAGTTAGAAATTGTTCTTTAACCTAGCGAAAGCAAACGCGCGCGAAAAAAAACACGAGCTCTGTGCGTTGATCCCCAGTCCAGTTTTTTTTTTGGCTCCCCCCGCTCTTGGGCAGAGCGAAGGGGAGTGTCAGACTTCTACTGACTAAAAACCGAACCCATGTTCCTTCTTTGCCCTTGCACCGAGGCCACGTCATCTAGTACTAAAATCCGCGGCCCCGACGGGCTCAGTCCAAAGCCTTAGGACTAGAATCTGAAAATTTCGCATACGTATTCCTCATCAGACTAAGGAAGGATTTTTCAAAATTCAAACATTTCCGACATCAACGCGGGATAAGCCGCGGGTAAAACATAGTTAAATCATAGTTACCTAATAATTAATGAATATCGTTTTATTATTGTATTTCTTCCAATGCAATCGGAACACGTGGGCATTTGCTACTGCAGTTTTCGCCTCCACAACAACCATGCTATGGCTCAGTTGTGAATTCCACCGCGAATGCAATAACAAACTTTCCCCACTTATATCAAAACTAGGGGACGTCCCGCGGTTTCACCCGCGTAGATCCCGTTCCCGTGTGAATACAGGGATAAAATAGCCTATGACACTCAGCAATAATGTGGCTTTCTATTGGTGAAAGAATTTTTAAAATCGGTTCAGTAGATCCCGAGATTACCCCTTACAATTTCACAAATATACAAACACACAAACTTTACTTCTTTATAATATTAGTAGTACCTCTCAGGTTCTGTGATAGCCCTCTTCTCACTCTAATCTCTGGGCCACACTCTGTCCAGAGTGACGATAGCGCGTCTGTTTAGACCTTCACCTAACGGAGGTTTGGCTGACTCCTCCGGGTATACTATTACTAGCTTTTTTGTAAGGTGGGAAATCATCAAATGACCCCCTGCAGGGAGTATCAGACTTCTACTGACTAAAAACCACCCAAGTTCCTTCTTATCCCTTTGTGTCGGGGCCGCGGTATCTCTTTCAAACAACCCGCAGCATCGACAGGCATCAGCCCTTGCGGGCCCCTCCCATATTGCTGACATATCTTTGTGTCGCGCGTGGAACACGAACGCGCCGTCGACACGGCCTGTCGTCGTCATAAGATAGATAGATAGATTCATTTATTTGCCTGAAATATGGTATTTTACAGATTTTGTAACACATAGGTACATATAAGACGGACGGACGGTGAGGTTTCCCTAACTCTTGAAGAATACAGGTGTTATCTTACCGTTCAGGTTCCGTAATGGCTCTCTTCTCACTCTTGTCTCTGGGCCACACTCTGTCCAGAGTGACGATAGCGCGTCTGTTTAGACCTTCGCCTAACGGAGGTTTGGCTGACTCCTCCGGGTAGACTATTACTTCTTTGTTGAGGAAGTGAACTGGAAAGAAAAAAAAATTGTTAAGTTATAGTTTATTGAATCATGTACGAAATCTTATGTCACTCAATAGGATGTTTCCTGACAAACCGCCTTATTACAAAACGTAGTTAAACCTGGTTTAACTTAGACTTGGTTTATCTCGCATGACGTCTCACTTCAATAATATTCAAAAGAAAGTGACAGCATGCGAGATAAACCAAGTCTAAGTTAAACCAGGTTTAACTACCTTTTGTAATAAGGCGGCAAGAGTTTAGTCAGTCAGTTAGTTTATCGAAAAATATTGGATACGCGTTTTGTTTTATCAAATTAAACAAAATTTACGAAAATAAAACGCGTCAAAGCTGAGTTGTGACGTCACTTTTAGGTAAAAATGTACAGGAATGTGACGTCACACGTGTTTTCGAAGCACTGTATCGTCTTCATTTTATGGTTACGTGTAACAAGAAAAATATGTGGTCAATATTTTTTGAAAATCTATCTGACGGACTAATAGTTTTTTTTTAAACTACCCTATTCTATTCAAACAGGACAGTTATTTTTTATGACAATTTCACTGGGACGTAGGTCGCTAAATAAGTTAGGTAATGAATGCACTTGTCAGCTGTGAAATACAACACAATATCTACCTGTTAAAATATGCCAACTTACCCAAACTATCGAGGTCCATGCCAGCCACGTCAATCTCACAGTCATAGAAGACATTGCCGTAGTTCTTGCGACCGATCGTCAGATGTGGCACCACGCAGGAACCGTCCGGACGTATGTAAGCTGTAGAAGAGAGAGCGTTTATTAATATTATGTTTCATGACAACTCATCATCATCATCATCAAATAAAGAAAGAAAGAAAATGTATTTATTAGTTTCACACAGTACAACACAATTTGATAAAAAACAATAACACAATTTTATTGACAATAAGCCTTAAAACATAATAATAATCATCAGCCTATAACATTCCCACGTGCGGGACTCAGGCCTCCTCTCTAGGAGAGGGAATGGGCTATAATCTACCACGCGGGCCCAGTGCGGGTTGGTAGATGTCACATGTCTTCGAATTTATTGGTTCTAAAACATGCCGGTTTCCTCACGATGTTTTTGTACACCGTTTTGCAGCAGTGATGAAATATATTACACAAAGTACAGCCCGCGCCAAACTTTGTGACCGCCCTGAGTATAGTCGCGAGTCTGAACTTGCGCATGGTACAGTCGAGTGGGAATACGTAATCAACCAAACAATTTTCGTTTTCGAACACTTTTAATACTTATTATATTATGGCCCTGCCCCCAAGCTCCTGTGCGTCTCGCTAATACCTGATTTTGTGTTCTGCGCAATGCAAGAGCCTAGTTTCGAGACAGTCACAAAGTTTGGCGCGAGCTGTAATGCGCACATCTGGGTTCAAAACCCACGACTACCCACTACTGTTCGTAAGTCGGGGCCGCCACCACTGTGCCAGCGTTCTCTTGGCTCAATAATAAACTTTTGTATTATGTAATCATGTCAGAGGCCTTCGAGGCGGTTTAGAAACTCTGACACTAGGGTGTGTGGGGTCGTTAGACCTTACTGCCCACACGATAAGAAGAAGATTATGTAAAAATAAAATAAATACTTACCGGTCATCTCATCCAAGCTAGGTATGGTGTAGTACCCAGGCCTGGTTAGCTTCACACCGGTCGGGTGAGGAGGCGCCTCCCGTGGAGCCACATGCTCCTCTTCTGATACTGTTGAAAGAATATTCAAGTTAGATTGTGATAATATGTTGTTGTTGAAACTATATTAATATTTCTGGTAAACTATGATAATAATTTTGTTGTAAATGTAAATTAGGCAATTTTTAGGGTACTGTACATGAAAGGTAACGAACGGGACCCTACTACTAGGCCTCCGCTGTCCGTCCATCTGTCTGTCAGCGAGTTGTAAATCATGATCCGCAATAGGAAGACGGTTGAACGGTTGTTTTTGACGATTCAGTTGAATAGGGATCGGACAGGGTCAAAATAATATGATTCTAATTAGTCCGTCTGTTAGATTATCGAAAAATATTGGATACGTGTTTTTTGTTTTATCAAATCACTAAAAATTTACGAAGATAAAGCGCGTCAAAGATCATGGAGTGGGGCTTGAAACGTCACTTGAAGGTACAAAATGTACTAGCATATGACGTCACACGAGTTTTCGAAGCACTGTATCGTCTTCATTGTTTGTTTACGTGAAAAAAGAAAAAATATGTGTCCAATATTTTTTGGAAATCTATCTGACTAATTCGTTTTTTTTTTGTCCGATCCCCTATTGTCAAAGTTGTGCTGTCGCGAAAAAATCATGTCAAGCCAAGTTATTTATCATTAACCGCAATCTACCTTGATGTCAATATTTCTGCCGCTAATAAAATAATTTTACCTAAAATTAAAATTAATATATTGCCAATAAAAAGAGTTTTTTTTTTTGTACTACCTGGGCATCCGTGACGGAAAAGACTAAAAATAATCCTATTTCAAAATACTTAAAAAATACACTAAAATAAAATGGATAATGCCAATAACATGACACCAAATAAAACTACATTCAAAGACAATATAAACCAACATCTACAACAAAAAAAAACAACATTAATAACCATATAATCCTCCAATCTGATGTGCTATCTTCTCACAACGCGAGCAGCCCGCCTGTTCGCCCGAGCGGTGTCGGCAGAACTGTAGCCGCTCTGTGTTTGTTACTACGTAGGGAGGAAGGGAGGAAGGGGGAGTTACACGGTGGAAGGGCTCGTTTACGGAGACGCGGGGCGTTGCGCGGCGCGTGCAGAATGCTCTTTTCGTGCTTTTTTATTTTATTAATTTACTGAGAGACGAGTCCACCGCAAAAAACGCTGCATTTTAAAACGAGCGAAAAATCGCTTCTCGTAAAATCAAGTTTTGAAATCGTTAACTTTTTCATACATTGCCATGTGTTTGAAATAAAAACGCAGCACGCGCCGCGCGACGCCCCGCCTTTACGTAAAACTTGCACAAAGGTGTAGAAGGCACGCGGGCCTGTGGACGGTGAGTGTTGGGCTAGCTCGCCGTCCGGTTGTCTTATGACGGCAACAGACCGTGTCCAAGGCGCCAGAGTGTTCCACACGCGACACAAAGAGATGTCAGCAAGGAGGGGCCCGCAAGGGCCGACGTCCGTCGGGGCCGCGGATTATCGAAAGAGATAACGAGGCCTCGGCGCAAGGGCGAGGAAGGAACATGGGTGGTTTTTAGTCAGTAGAAGTCTGACACTCCCTTCCGCTCTGCCCAAGAGCGGGAGGAGTTATTTGATGATTTCCCCCCTCCCCCCCCCCAAAATAAAAAAGGGGGTGGAAGGCACACCGACGCGGAATCAGTTACCACGTATTTAGTACGGTCAGCATCAGAAGTAGCTGAACATTTCGGAATTTTAATTATTTTATGTACAGGACTCTAGCTATTATTTGAGCTTCGTAGTAAGCTAAATGGCGCGACGTGACGTTCCGATAATTAAGCAATATTCCTTCTTTTATTTGACAATGGAATGGCAAGATTCAGCCATATTCCCCGACACGATTTCGCAATATTACATCACACTTTTAGGCTACATTACCCAACCTGATTTGCCAATATACCCCTGTATATTTTCGAAACATTCTCTAACAAACTTTCGTCAATATTTTCTACCACACGTCAGTTTTAACTTAGTAACAAAGGGTAGACGCCCAGATACTTGGGTTTGTAGCGAGAGGACCGAATTGGGACTATACCCATGATATTCTAAGCAATATATATAGCCTGGAGCTCTAAAATACAGGCCTTGGCTTAGTTTGGACTCCAGATCTCCTACAAATTACACTTTGTCGAAATTTCTGTGTCTGACTGTTTCATGTTTACGTTGATATGTAATTTGTGGAGATAAATAAAGATTTTTATTATAATATTATCCGACATAGTATAGCAATATTGCCCGACATGGTATGGCAATATTACCCAACACGATTTGGCAATATTCTCCGACACTTTCGAGCAATATTCTCTAACACACTTCGTCAATATTTTCTACTACACGGCAGTTTTAACTAATAGTAACAAAGGGTACTTACAAGACGTTGTATCAATATTATTATGATCGTTTTCAGTGTCGGAATTCGGAGGACCGAATTGGGACTATACCCATGATATTTTAAGCAATATTGCCTCGTTATCTAAGCAATATTATCCGACATAGTATAGCAATATTACCCAACACGATTTGGCAATATTCTCCGACACTTTCGAGCAATATTCTCTAACACACTTTCGTCAATATTTTCTACCACACTGACCAGTTTTAACTTAGTAACAAAAGGTAGACGCCCAGATACTTGGGTTTGTAGCGAGAGGACCGAATTGGGACTATACCCATGATATTTTAAGCAATATTGCCTCGTTCTCTAAGCAATATTATCCGACATAGTATAGCAATATTGCCCGACATGGTATGGCAATATTACCCGATACAATTTGGCAATATTCTCCGACACTTTCGAGCAATATTCTCAAACACACTTCCGTCAATATTTTCTAACACACCGACCACCTTTAACTTAGTAACAAAAGGTACTTACAAGACGTTGTATCAATATGATCGTTATCAGTGTCGCGGCCAGACCTCACAGCCAGTTCCCTGACGGAGTTCTCAGCTGAGTCAGGGTTGTTCACCAGCGGAGCGCGGAGCGGCAGACTGGTCAGCCAACTACTGCGGCGCCCAGATACTTGCTGCTGGATGTCTTTTTCTGCAAGAGGAGATAATGTTTAAAACCCATGTTATAGGGGGCGGGCCTATTGCCATTAAGAGGAAATGCGAGTGCGGTCTCTCTCCGTCCATCCGTGTCTCTCTCCACTATCGCTGTCTCTCTCCGTCCTCCTGCCCTCAAATTTGTGCGATAAGGACAACTGCAGATCCGACTCAAAAGCTTAAGTAAAAAGTTATAATTCGAGGTTGGGCTCTCGCCTATTTCCTCCTCCAATATTGAACCAATTTAAAAGATATTTTAGACAATTAATAAGGAGGATATATACTACGCCGCTATGTTTTTCTTTTTTCGTTAAAATTTGTACACTAGGACTCTGTTAACAGCGATCTAAACAAGCAATTTTGAGCATTTTTTGAGGGTTCTAGTGCTTATAAAAATAATTTATCACCAAAAAGGAAAACATAGGGGCATAGAAATAGTTAATATTTATTATTCTGTAAAAAAATATTGCTCTAGGGTCATTAACCAAAAAGAAAACAGGCGAGAGCGTTTGTATGGAGAAAAGACCACTCGCATTTCCTCTTAACTGGGCACAAATCTAGACACCATTTTTTTTTGGAGGGTGGTAAATCTTCAAATGACTCCTACCGCTCTGGGCAGAGCGGTAGGCAGTGTCAGAGTTTCACAGACTAAAAACCACTCATGTTCTTTCTTAGCCCTTTGTGTCGAGGCCGCGGTATCTCTTTCGAACAACCCGCAGCCCCGACGGGGACATCTTTGTCCCCCATTCAACTTCTGAAACAAAATTTACTTTCCACTTCATCCAAGATTCTGACGAATAGGGGATCGGACAAAAAAAAAACTAATTAGTCCGTCAGATAGATTTCCAAAAAATATTGAACACCTATTTTTTCTTTTTTCACATTAACAAAAAATGAAGACGATACAGTGCTTCGAAAACTCGTGAACTCCTCGAAAACGTTACATGTCAGTACATTTTTAACCCACAAGTGACGTCACGACGCTTTTTATCTTCGTCAATTTTCATTAATTCGTTAACACAAAAAACACGTATCCAATTTTTTTCGATAATCTAACTGACGGACTAAACAGAATCATATTTTTTTGACTCAGTCCGATCCCCTATTATCAACCTCCTTCTTTTGAAAGTCGGTTAAAAAGCATAAATATGAACGTACCTAAGTTGGGGTAAATCCGCGGTGTTTCTCCATCAATAGGTTTCTCCTTGTCGTTCCACGGCAGTTTGGAAGAACTAAGCCTGATAACAAAGACATTAATATAGCGTGAATCAATCAATTAGGCAGAACTGTACCTAGAGGTACACTCACAATTCGGTTTAAAGACATTTATTTCTCAAAGAACATTTACAGTTCACATAAAAGAGAAACTAAACTAAAATTAACAATAGGTAGGTTTTCATTAGATACGACGTTCAAGCCATCCAAGAGACCGAACAGTAAACACCAAGGTTTATTTATACATATAAAATAAAATAATATATGGTTTAAGAACACATTCCGTATCAAGAATCTAATAAATAAAGAGAGAAGTCCTGACTGACTGACTGACTCATCAACGCCCAGCACAAACCCTTGGACCTAGAAAGCTGAAATTTTGCACAGAGGTTCCCTTTATAATGATTTTTCGAAATTCAACCCCTAAGGGAGTTAAATAGGGGATGAAAGTTTGTATGGAAAATCATCATTTTCACGCGGGCGAAGCCGCTGGCCGATGACCTGGTGAAGGTTGCGGGGATCCGCTGGATGCGAGACGCACGGGACCGGTCAATGTGGCGACACTTAGGGGAGGCCTATGTCCAGCAGTGGACGTCTTTCGGCTGAAATGATGATGATGATGATGAAGCCGCTGGTAAAAGCTAGTTATTAATTTCGCCAGTTATGTAATGTAATCTGACACAGATTCAGACTCCTTGGCAGCTACTGAGATATTTCTGATGTAAAAGCCAATAACACCTTTCCCGACCCGCGAATTGAACAGAAGACCTCATGCTCGGCAGTTGCACTTGCGACTACCAGACCAATCAGGTAGTTCTTTTTTTTTTTTTTTTAATGGGACGCACCCGCCACACTATTCCCTGCCCACTGTAACTCCTGTTAGCCAGAGGCAACAGTGGCGACCACAAGAAAAGCGCCGAGACAATGAAGCTCGACGAAGTCCCAGAGAAGCGAATTAACTGTCTTGGATCCCGCAACGAAATAATCAGAAAAGAATAGCGGAGGCGTAGGAACAAAAAAAAAAAAAATTTTTTTCCAACCAGGTAGCTCACCTACTCCGACCATCTACCTACCGCTGGGTATAATAGTTTGGTGGTATGAGGAACAGGGTGTAAAGTTCCTCATCCACCGTTGAAAAGGGAGGATCCTCCTCGCGGACGGGTGTTGTGTCCGGCGCTAACTGCCCGACAGTTGTAAGTCGGGAACTCCTTTAGAGGCTTATGTCGCGGATAATGTTGATAACGCGATGTAGGATTTTTTGTCGCTATAGTTCGCAGGTGTTGCGATAGATGTCGCTAGTCGCCACAATAGTAGGCCTCTTGCGCCAATCTCCACACTCTTGTGCCAGCCTCATCCAGGATATTCTCGCAGTGACAAAAATGTCGTCTACCCTGGCAGTGGCAGTTACTTAAAATTAAAAAGGAATTAAAATATTACTCACCAACTGCCATGTCTGTCGGACCCGGAACTAATATCAGGTTCTGCAAAGAAAAAAAATAAAATAATCATTCATGATCACCATCAGTCTATAATGTTCCCACGTGCGGGAGAGGGATGGGCTAAAATCCACCACGCGAGCCCAGTGCGGGTTGGTAGATGTCAAATGTCTTCGGATTTATTGGTTCAAACAAAGACATGATGTTTTCCTTCAGCGTTTTGAGAGCAGCAGTGATGAAATAAATTACACAAAGTAATGCGCCTGCTTGGAACAACCCAAGCAGGCGCGCATTACTTTGTGTAATTAATTTTTACCCACGACTACTGTTCGTAAGTCGGGGTCGTCACCACTGGGCCACGCATCGCACGAAATCGATTATGATGAATCATTAGTCTAGAGCAGGGGTGGCGAACCTTTATGGATCAACGTGCCATTTTTTCTAAAGCAATGTTTATTGAGACCCTGCACGTGCCGTCCAATAATATTGTTTAGTCTTTATTGGCAAATAATTATCAAACTAAATATTCTCTGTCTCTCTATCTCTTTATTTGCTGCCAAAGAGAAAAAACTTGACCTACCTACATCGTAATAAATGTTTTAGAGTATACGTGTAGATTCCATGTTGAACTGGACTCCTCTACCTAACGGTTTCTATTCAAATCAGTTATTCCTCAGAAATTACTCGTAGGCTGGTAATTGGTAATATGGTTTAAATTCGGTGGCGTGCCTAAAATATTGTGAAACGTGCCATTGATGGCAGGCGTGCCATTGGTTCACCATCCCTGGTCTAGAGTAACCGGCGATAAATATTGCACATCGACCTTTTGAGAAAGTATATACGAATTGACTGTTCGACACATCTCTTCTCCGCTGTGCTTTTATATATAACTGCCGCAAGCCAGGTCGGTTCGAAAATGTTTCACGGCAAGCTAAATACAAAATAAGAACTTAATTAACAATAGGGGATCGGACTGGGTCAAAATAATATGATTCTGTTTAGTCCGTAAGTAAGATCATCGAAAAATATTGAATACGTGTTTTTTGTTTTATCAAATCAATAAAAAATGACGAAGATAAAACGCGTCAAAGATCTTGGAGTGGGGCTTGAAACGTCACTTGTGTCGTCAAAATGTACTATCATAATGACGTCACACGAGTTTTCGAAGCACTGTATCGTCTTCATTTTAAGATTACGTGAAAAAAGAAAAAATACGTGTCCAATATTTTTTGGAAATCTATCTGACGGACTAATTAGTTTTTTTTTGTCCGATCCCCTATTGCATTGATTTTTCCAAAGGTCGAGGTGCAATATTTATCGCCGGGTACTATACTGACTTTATACAGTTTTATACAGTGTAACACAAGAAAGTAGATGTTATCAAAAATACTTACGTCGTCCAGCCGAAGTGTTCTTCAAGGGAGCATATTCGTCCTGTCTCCGGTCCACCTCGTCCATGTTCGGCTGCTGTTCCGAAGGTATCTCTCTGTTGGGTAGACTGGCATTCGATTGGGGATGTTCTTCTAGAGATCTGTGGAAAAAAGAATATCATTAATATGACATAACATTTATTTATTGTCTAGTGTTTTGGCCCAAAGATACATAACTTACAGACTATCTTAAGTACAAAATCTATATAAATAAAAAGAGAAGTCCTGACTGACTGACTCATCAACGCCCAGCCCAAACCCTTGGACCTAGAAAGCTGAAATTTTGCACAAAGGTTCCCTTTATAATGTAGACAAGGAATAAGGAAGGATTTTTCGAAATTCAACCCCTAAGGGAGTTAAATAGGGGATGAAAGTTTGTATGGAAAATCGTCATTTTCAAGCGGGCGAAGCCGCTGGCAAAAGCTAGTACATACATAAATAGAACCTTAAAACTATGTTAGTAACATTTCACGTGTGCACTATTTCACTGTGCGACTGTGTAGCCGCAAAAATCCCTTTCTGGCATTGAGTTTGTCTTTTAAACTTATTACATGTAATCCTAACTTTTGTAATGAGCGAGACTTGCGAAAATATTCCCTGATGAGGTTTGTGAACATTACCTAGCCAATGTGCAATATTTACCCCAAAAGAAAAATGGCAATATTCTGCTACATTTATTGACAATCACCCACCATTCTGGCAATATTGACTGATCACCTTTGGTACTATTCACCACATTTTTTTTTATCCTTTATTAAAAAGAACCAGGTTCTTATTAATTAATTACAATCTAGCCTACAAGACTAATAAGCAGTTTTAATCTAACTTAATTTTTTACGTGATAATTATTTTAAAACTTAGAATAGTGCTGATTGTACTTTATACAAGTCCGTTCCACTTTCTTAGAGTCTGATATTATAATATAAACACTTTGTTCATGTGTTATATGAGTGTCATTTTGTCACTATTATTTCTACATTATTTACACTACACTAATTCAAAAGGTTTTGTTCGTTTTAGCCTTCGCACTATATTTGTCTGGTCTAGCAGCTGAATTGCCTCGATGTTCACCACACTTTTAGGGAATATTTCATACATTAAGTCAATATTTATCAAACATTTTGCACATTTTTTTACGCCCTTCCAAAATAAACAAGTCATGGCGGAACCCTTTGCGGCTTTGCCCAGTAGTGGAAAAGCATAGGCCGACATTAAATACATATACAGTGAAACTTGGTTAAGTGAGACCTCCAAGGGACCTGAAAATTTGTCTCACTTATTCGTATTTATACGTATTCCACTTACCCGTGTCTCAGATATCCAAATCTGTCTCGTGGGACCTCAGCATGAGTTCCAGTTATGGAGGTTTCTCACTTATCCAGGTCCCAGTTAACCAAGTTTCACTGTATATACGTCATACCAATCCCTCTCAAAGAGAGGAGGCCTGTGTCCCAGCAGTGTGAACATTAAGGCGCTGACAAGAGCCAAATAGGCTTGTATTGAACAATTTTTTAGCCAAATCTATACAGTTTGACACGGCGGAAAAAATATATGTTAATCTTGAACATATTTCTGATAATTTCGTTGTTTTCAAAACACGTTTTTGAAAAGTTTTCTCGATACAAAAAAATGGTAAACTAACCTCTTAAAATGATCTTCCAACAAAAATATCTGTATTACTGATGAACGTACGTTGTTAAAATTTATAACAATAACGTATCATATTTAAATACAAAATTTGGTTGTTTTTAATTTTTGATTATTTAATAAATTATTATTTTATAATTAATCATTATATGGTTTGTAAGAAGTTCGAGCGTTGCGTCATCGCGCTCTCTTTCTTACGTATGCAATCCGACAGTGAGCGCTTAGGCGCGGTGCTAGACGGACGTATGTCACTTTGCGCCCCACTGACAGCTATCCGTTCATCTATAAATTATTATTGACCGCGTCACAATGTTAGTCCAGGATCCACGGTACATTTTTTCACTTGATTACTATCAAGCTAATTTTCCGTGAGCCAACATTACCCTATACGAAAACTCTCGATTGTGGTAGGTAATAGGGACAGCAGGGATAAAATATATATTGATTATATATTATTATAATTATTTATTTGATGATTTTCAAAAATCTATTACTAACTATTTTATTTTTATCTGATGATCATTATCTAAATCCAACATGTATTGATAACGAGCTCATCAAAAATTACTACAAACCAGCTGTTTTTTAGGGGTCCGTAGTCGAATGGCAAAAAACGGAACCCTTATATATTCGTCATGTCTGTTTGTCCGTCTGTCCACCCGTATGTCACAGCCACTTCATTCGGAAACTATTGAGACTACACAGTTGAAACTCTACAAGTATTCTGTGAACCGCTTTACGATTTTTATACAAAAATAAAAAAAAGGATTTAGGGGGTCGCCCCATACATGGAACTGAAACTATATTTTTTTTTTCATCAAACCTATACCTACGTGTGGGGTGTCTATAGACATTAGACAGGTCTTTAAAAATGACATTGAGGTTCCACAAACAATTTTTTCTCAAAGCCAATCGTTTGGAAGACAGACACTTCCAAATTTGTAAAATGGCGACCGGCCTCGCGGTCGCTTGCCTTCGGTATTGCCAACAATGACCAGCTTTTCAAGGCTGCTATCTCCTCTTTGCATTATGTGGCCGAAATAAGACAAAATACGCTGTAGGCAAACTGTTGACCATCGAGTCTTGATATCGAGTTGGTAAAGGATAGACACATTTGTGCGTTTGGCCGTCCATGGAATTCGGAGAATCCGCCTAAAACACCACATTTCGAATGCGTCTATCCTCTGTCTTACTCTTGTTTGGATTGTCCATGTCTTAACTTGTGGGGAAAAATGCTCCTTCCGAGAAGCCTGTGCCTGAAAAGGAACCGATCCAGGCTGATGATGGTTTCGTGACGGTGTTGAGGAGGAAGCGCCGCCAGCGAACCATCAAGAACCGCTGCGGCACGGCTCCATCGGAGCCCAATGTGCATATTCGTGCCGCAAAGCCGAACACTCCTTTGTACCTCTCCCGTCTACATTACACCACTACGACGGAGGACATCGTGGAGTACGTGCGCCAGAAGATCAAGGTAGGGTATTTAATGTAGGAAGGTAAGGTATTTATCTATGGGCCAAAGTAGCCTGAAAATAAATAAATATTATTATTATTATTATTAACTTTATGGAGGAAAATCAGGAAAACTAGTGCTCTGACCAAACGGGCCTTCGTTTTAAAACTTATACCACGTTTTTCCCAGATGTTCCGGGGGCGTAATATAGCATCTTTAGCCATGGCTATCCGCCGTTTTATTTCTGTGACGCAGCTACCTTCATTACTTATATTGGAGCCCAGTTAATCGAAGCTGTCCACAGTATAGATGCCTTAGATGTTATAGGCGCCCGATAGGTTTCCCGCACGATCTACCACCATAAGCTTGGTTTTCTGCCTATTTATTGCAAACCCTACTTTGCCACTTTCCACTTCCAATCTGTGCCGTATCTCTTTCATGTTGCCAAATGTTGTAGCAAGGAGAACGGTGTCATCAGTGTACCTCAGATTGGAAATCCACTTTCCACCAACAGTAAACCCCTTGTCCCAGCCCTAAAGAGTCTTGAATGATATTACTCTTCGTACATATTGAAGAGCAGAGGTGAGAGGATGCATCCCTGCCTAACGCATTTGAACAGTCGGTGTCTATTTTGACGAAAGAGCGGTTGTTGATGTGTAGGTAGAGGCATCGGACTATGTCAATAAGATGTTGAGGCGTTCCCATGTCTTTAAGAACCCCCCACAGCTTGCCCCACTCCACGCAATCAAATGCTTTGGTATAATCTATGAAACATATCAATACAGGGCTGTTAAATTCCCGACTTTTCTCTATAATTTGGCGAACGTTCAGGATTTGTTCCCGCGTGTCTTTGCCTTTAACAAAACCTGCTTGCTCTTCTGGAATTTGTGGCTCCAGAAAGTGTATTAGCCTGTTGTTTATGATGTACAGGAGTATTGATGGTGCGTGGAGTAAGTGCCAAACACTTAATATAATTTTTAGAATCTTGTAGGCAACTTGTAAAGAGTGGGTTTAATAGAAAATATTCAATCCCCAAAACCCAGTTAGTAAGTAATCATTTTTAATGACTTCGTTATCGATACATATTGGAAGGAAGGAAGGGGACTCTTTGATCAAACCATACATTTTGTAGGACAAATATTTTTTCAAATAATTTAGATAATTATCATCAGATTTAACAAAAAAAACCCAGCTGATGATTCTCAAAAGTGTTTGTACTTAACACTTTTGAGAATCATCAAACCAACATATTTTATCCCTGCTACCCCTATTACTTACCACAATCGAGAATTCGAGAGTTTCGTGCAGGAAATTCTTAGGCGTCTCGCCGTCTCATCAAAATTAGCTTGATAGTAATCAAGTGCAAAAATGGACCGCGGATCCTGGACTATTTGTTTCTTACTTGGTAGTATGGCGCTAGGGTATCGGAAAAATTGTGGGCGTGTCCAAAAATACTGAAACATCAGAAGTCAATAGCTATTGTCATCGTCTTAATAGGCTGATGATGATGCTATACAAGTCTAACTACTAACCTGCCAGTATCATTAGTATGGTCCACGGAGTCGTGATGGCTGTCGTTCCCTTTCTGATTAGGTCGCAGCACGAGACGTTTGCGCGACGGCTTCAGACACAGCTTGTCTTCTAGACTAGCGTCCGACTCTTCTAGACCGTCGAACAGAGATTTCTGTGGAAGAACATGCGTTATTAATGTGTGAAGTGTATGTAAGCATATTTCAAAGTTGCGCCAGAAAACCTTATAGAAAAGTTGAAAGGGAATAGGGTCAGATAGATTTCCAAAAAATATTAGACACATATTTTTTATTTTTTCACGTAAACAAAAAATTAAGACGTTAAAGTGCTTCGAAAACTGTGGCATATCCTGTGTTGTTCTCGACATGTATCCGAGATGAGTCCATTATATCCCATCAAGCCAGCGATCGGCAGCGCCCTACTTGACCACGCAGTCTGTTCGACCACGTAATTATATAATACTAGCTTTTGCCAGCGGCTTCGCCCGCGTGAAAATGACGATTTTCCATACAAACTTTCATCCCCTATTCAACTCCCATATGGGTTGAATTTCGAAAAATCCTTCCTTATTCCTTGTCTACATTATAAAGGGAACATCTGTGCAAAATTTCAGCTTTCTAGGTCCAAGGGTTTGGGTTGGGCGTTGATGAGTCAGTCAGTCAGTCAGGATTCCCTCTTTATTTATATAGAAGATAGAGTGTACCTTGTCATCGCGCGTAGTTCTATGAGTGACAGTGAGCCGTAACGCATTATTAGGCGACGACACGCGGTAGGCAGAGCTGTTGCAACTGTCTAGTACTGCCTTTACAGCTGCAGGGTTTGTTGGTTTTAACACGTCTTCGGCTGTTGTCGCTGTGGGAGGAAAAATGGGGATTAGTACGTTATGGTTTAGAATATAGGGTGTATGGTTTCTTCACGAAGCTTTCAACCTAGCATTCTGTATCTAGCAATAGGGGATCGGACTGGGTCAAAATAATATGATTCTGTTTAGTCCGTAAGTTAGATTATCGAAAAATATTGAATACGTGTTTTTTGTTTTATCAAATCAATAAAAAATGACGAAGATAAAACGCGTCAAAGATCATGGAGTGGGGCTTGAAACGTCACTTGTGTCGTCAAAATGTACTATCATAATATGACGTCACACGAGTTTTCGAAGCACTGTATCGTCTTCATTTTAAGTTTACGTGAAAAAATAAAAAATACGTGTCCAATAATTTTTGGAAATCTATCTGACGGACTAATTAGTTTTTTTTTGTCCGATCCCCTATTCTGCGTAACGATTGCTGGGAAAAAACATTGTTTTTTGGTGTGAAAAATCACGTTTTGCATAATAATAAAGTCGGGTAAAAAGTAAGGCAAATGAATGACTGTATTCCTCATACATAAGTATGATCCTATAGGTTAATCCAATTCATAATAAAAAGTTTTTACAATGACCAGTACTAGAAACTTGTGAAACGAACGTTAAGCAATAACGTTCGTTTACGTTACGATGTTCTTTTTTATTCTCTCTTGTGTGTACATAAATGATTAAATAAATAAATACTATTGAAGTTGTACTGCAAATTTAACAATATATCGTCGGTCTAATTATCAGAATTCGTAAGTCCTTTTGAGCAAATTGTACAGGAGCAATAAAAACTGATTTTCTAACAAGTTTCGAGAGCTTTTTAAAATGGCGTGCTATATTATTTAAGTTTTTAAAGGGTGTAGATTGATATTTTACTAATAATTGTGGGTTCGATTCCCACCCAGGACAAATGTTTGTGTGATGAGCACGATCATTTGTTCTGTGTCTGGGTGTAATTTATCTATAATATGTATGTATTTAGAAATATATAAGTATGTTTATCAGTTGTCTAGTACCCATAACACAAGCTCTGCTTAGCTTGGGACTAGATGGCGTTGTGTGATAGTTGTGGAATATTAAAAAAAAAAAAAATATTTTAATGTTATGGCTGCGGAATAAAAAAAATGGCGTTAAAACAGATGGTGCAGAAATATGGTGCTTTTGGAGATAAAAATTCTGATAATTATTAAAGTTATTTCTTCCAAAAACTCCTAACAAAACAGTTGTAAACTACTCACATGAATCAGGCAGTAAATCTTTGAAGAGAGGCGAGTCGCCGTACGGCCTGGCTGCCAATGTTAGTATTTGTTCGTGAACGTTCCCGCCAGCTGAAGAACCGGACAGACTGTTGCTGTGAACGAAAATGTTCGTATTAGTATACTAGTATTTCGCCTGTGACTTCGTTCGTATAAAAAAATGTGATAAGTCGGCTAATAAGCATGATAAAAATATCTTCATCTTCTAAGCGTATCGATGGCTAATAGTTGTGTATAGAGCCAAAATCAGCTACGAGAACCCCGCTCTCCAATGCAGTTAATACACCATCGCAGGTGAGAGGGCACACAAATATAATTTAGAGCCTTTATCACCCACGAATAATGCATATCTGCCAGTGAAAGAATTTCGAAATTCCGAAGATTACTAGTCAAATTGGCAGTCTTTAGGAACACTAGTAAAAATAAAAGTGCCAAAAGTCCCCATCAATGTAATGTGTGCTAAAAAAATTATAAAGGGGAATGCCTGAAAAATGCTTGAAATAGACAGAAACTACTAACAGTCCTTAATTCTATTTAGAATAAATTAGGTATAATGAAATAATTCTCAAGTTTGTATACCTAGGGAGAAAATATAACGATCTTTAAAATATTTAACTTGATATCCGTCCCATTCCTTCTTATTTTATCATGGAGGTCAGTGTTTATTTGACATGAGTAATCGACATTCAGCCAAACAGGAATCGTCAAATGATCTTTAACGAACTATTTTATAGAATTATTGCACAGTTATCATTCATTTAATATAATTCGTCCTATTTATACCGTAAATCTAATTAAAATAATATATGCATGTCAATTAATTAAAATCAAATTATTTTCAAAATAAAAAACGTATCGTAGGCTGTATGCATCATAATGTCCTTTGCCTTACTGACACTTTGACATTACTGCATTTAATTTTTTCGATTGTTGATTTGATCGATTCATGGTTTTGCGTTTGCGACTTGAGTTACTAGTATATTGCTTTTTAGGATATTTAACGACGACTTTGGCCATTTTTTAAGGATTTTGATTTTACTTCTGTACACGTTACCCATTTTTGAACACGGACTTAGATTGAATGCTGTTTTGTTGTATAATTATTGCATATTAATCCTTAACCTTGACTTAACCTATATTTTAGAAAAAAATATTGGAACTGGCTTCTACCTAGTTTTTTGATAATGATTGAATTTGTAATGGATTCCCTACGATTTATAGTGCAATTTGGCGTATATTTCATTGTTGTCCATTTCAAGCATTTTTTTGTGTGGCTGATGGGCAATTCCCTTTCTGGTACACTGCTGCATCTGGTAATACAAGAAACAAACCGCAACAAATTTGGAAAAAGGTTAGGTAAATGATGTTTATTTTACAAAAAATAATAATAATAATAATCCTTTTTTTTCTATTTTTTTGTTTATTTTACAAATCCTTTTATAGGTCACTTTTTTAAACTAGATGAGGCTGGTGTTTCGTACATGAGTACATGAGGACTCTGTTTAGTGTTTGAATTCACCACACAGATTTGAGTGAACCCATCCAGTCAGTGCAAGCATTTTTTTTATTGGGACAAGCCCGCCACACTATTCCCTGCCCACTGTAACTCCTGTTAGCCAGAATCAACAGTGGCGACCACAAGAAAAGCGCCGAGACAATGAAGCTCGACGAAGTCCCAGAGAAGCGATTTAACTGTTGATTTAGCTGTTTTTTTTCAGCATTTGTCAGTTACCGTCTTATAATACAAGGAGTTCAATGTGATGATGATGCTCAAAATAAATATATCAGTACTTACTTCATCCCCACACCCTGGTTGTTGAGCATACTGCCCATGCCCATACCGAGTCCGCCGCCAAGTGAACTGTTGTTGCCGAACATACCGCCGCCTAAGCCGCTGTCCATACCTGATAACCAAAAATTTTATAATTAAGAATCGTTTTACAAAGGTAAATACATTTTTTACAGATATTTGCATCTATAGAAACAAATAAAATTTATGTTTTATTTTCGCGCTGTTTGTCTGAATGAATATGAAAGTATGTTCGCGAAAAAAAATTATTGAAATTGTTAACAAAATCTGATTCAAATCGGTAGTTTTTTTTTTAACCGACTTCCCAAAAGGAGGAGGTTCTCAATTCGATTGGGTTTATTTTTATGTATGTAGATTACGCTGCGATTTATGATCTGATTTACGTGATTCTTTTTTAGTTTGATGCGGAATAGTTGCCATTTGGTCCTCACCAGTCTTAAAAGTATTATTCTGAGCCGGCTGGTTGAACATAGTGCTGCCTAGTTGTCCGAAAGCAGACACTGCAGGCTTCGTCTGGAACGTGTTGGTACCTAAGCCACCGCCTAGACCTGTACCTGTGAATTGTAAGGGATTTATTAGTGGGAATATATCTAGCTAACTAATAAAGGTCACTGGAACTACTTGAGACCCATGGATGCCACTCAAGCTAAAAAATGTAAATACGAGTATACAGGTCGATAATTAGACCTTATTCTTATTCTTTATAAAGAATCCTCTAGAATTTCTTTCCTTAGTTATTTTATTTTGCGGATGGGAAATAATCAAATGGCTCCTCTCGCTCTGGGTGGAGCGGAAGTGAGTGTCAGACTTCTACTGACACCCACTCATATGTCCTTAATCCTATGTGTGACCGCGGTATCTGAACAGTTCCGTAGCCCCGGGAGGAGTACGTTTTTGTGGGCCCCTGCGATGTTGCTGACATCTCTGAGGCGTGCGTGGAATACTCGCGCGCCGTCGACACGGTCTATCATCGTCATAAGACGGACGGACAACGAACTAGTCCATTACTTACCATAGCCGGCACGCAAGAGAGTAGACCCCTTTTTTTGTGGTTGGGAAATCATACCTCCCGTTCAAGGTAGAGCGGTAGGGAGTGTCAGACTTCTACTGACTAAAAACCACCCTTCTTAGCCCTTTCCGCCTTATTACAAAACGTAGTTAAACCTGGTTTAACTACTTGGTTTATCTCCCATGACGTCTCACTTCTATAATATTCAAAAGAGAGATAAACCACGTCTAAGTTAAACCAGGTTTAACTACCTTTTGTAATAAGGCGGTTTGTGTCCGGGTCGAGGTATCTCTTTCGAAAAACCCGACGGGGAGAGTAGACCCATGTGGCAGGCGTTTCGAAGACGGAAACAGTCGACAAAACCTTAAGGACGCATTCCCGATTGATAAGTCAAATCATTACTTTTTTAAACAAAAGTATGTTTATTAAATACAATGCTTTGTATTTTTAAAATGTTTTTGCTGCTTATTGTAGATAGATGTGCAAGGTACAATTCCTAACTATAAATATAATTTTTGATATGTCCAGTTTCTCAATAAATGTACCGAAGTAAATTTTTTTCACTTCGGTACATTTATTATATTGCGTGGTTGTGGTAGATAGTGGCCCTTTAGCCTCGTACAGGACAAAGTTCAGAATTAATTTATTATGTTTTAAGGCTTATTGTCAATTGTGTTTTCTGTGTTATTGTTTTTTATCAAATTGTGTTGTCCTGTGTGAGACTAATAAATACATTTTCTTTCTTTTCTTTTAGTTTATTGAAAAATGGAAAAAAACGGTTACAAATTACAGATTCAGTTATTGACAGCTAGAGCTACAACTGCGCCATCTACGCTAAGAATAAAAACAATTTTTGATTGCGTTTCATATTGTAACAAACCCCAAAGCTTGTAGTAATTTGTTTATGTATGTGCTGCTCTTTTGTGTTGCTGCTGTCCATTAACGAATAAATACTGTTGGCTCAAAGTCACGCCAGCCAGTAGCCGTGCGGTTAGCGTCAGGTCGTCGTGCGGCAACCGACAGAAGTTCATAAAACGAGGCGAGCGGCGGTGCAACGGTCACTTTTTGCTTGGACGGCGCTCGGAAAGGACTTGCTACCAGACTATTATCGTGTGCTTCGCTAATTTTGGTTTATGTTTTTCTCGTGTACTGATTATTCCATTTGCTAGTGCTATTTCTATTTGATTATTGTTTAAAATGTTTGTCTTGATATTTTTGTAAAAGTGTAATTCAAAAGATATTAAACATTGTTTATTTTGTTCACGTATTTCACTTCTGATTCCTAATAATACGTATTATATTCTATTAGTACACTCACCCATCCCAGGCTGAGTATTAAATCCAAAGCTAGGCGCTGCGGCAGGTTTGCCGAACGTCTGTTGCCCTCCGAACATACCACCCGCTGTTGAAGTTGTAGTGCCAAAACCTCCTGTTGTCATTGTGCCGAATGCTGGAAAAGAGATGCAACGTTGTTATTGAAGAACTGGATGGCACAGATTTTGATGCAGTACCATATTAGCAGTTATTAGCTGTGGCCCCGTGGTTGCGGCCCCTACTAACGAACAGTAGGTCGTGGGTTGGCACATAACTTCGTGTAATTTATTTCATCACCGCTGCTCTCAAAACGGTGAAGGAAAACATCGTGAAGAAAAATGTGAACCAAAAAATTCGTAGACGTGACATCTACCAACCCGCACTGGGTCCGCGTGGTAGATTATAGCCCATCCCTCTCCTAGAGAGGAGGCCTGAGTCCCGCACGTGGGAATATTATAGGCTGATGATGATGATGACCACAGGCACAATTGATAACTGTCCTGTCCGAGTGGAATAAACTATAATATAATTATTATAAAGAACTTTGCATTTTTTGTGGATAAATTATTATTTCTAATTGGATCCCGCAACGAAATTAATCAGAAAAGAATAGCGGAAGAGCAGGAAAAGCATAATTTCCAAGTCTCTCAATATCAGCAGAAGACAGAACACGGGGTCTAAAATGGCCACTTTAGCAGATCATCATCATTTCAGCCAAAAGACGTCCACTGCTGGATATAGGCCTCCCCTAAGGGCCGGTTTCACCGGTTACGGATAAAGTGTCAGATAGTTATCTGACAGATAATGCTATCAAAAATTGTAGTTTATCTGGCAGATAAGTTCCTGATAGGCTATCCGGGACTTTATCAGCAAGTGGTGAAACCGGCCCTAAGTGTCGCCAAAATGAATGGATAGTATAGTATATGAACTAGTTCTTCGTTTCCGTCAACAGGACGACGGAGCCCCCCTGCGGCTCCTATTTCTGTCTGCAGGATTTAAAGGCACCTATCTAACCGAACCTCGGGGTGCCCATGACGTCGACCATCTAGGATTAGCGTTTCCGTCAACAGGTCCACACTATCGCGTATGGTAAGAACTAGTTTAGCCAAGGCGAAACTAGTTTGTCCTAAAGAGGTTCGGCCGGTAACATACTATATCATTTCATAATATGATCATAATATGAATTGCGTTAAAATTCGTAACATGGACTATTCATAATAGTAACTGCGTCTGTGACCATTTTACGAATTTTAACGTAATTCATATTATGATCATATTATGATTTGGTGGTCATTTTAGACCCCTAGAACAAGACGAATAAGCACAAAGGGATGTATTATACCGCCCGCGGTCGACGTTGTAGTGCCGAAACCTCCTGTTGTCGTGCCGAATGCTGGAAAAAAGGGTCAATGTTTTCATCGAAGAACTAACACTTTGATGGTGACTTTATTCGGAAAAATTGTGATACCTCAGCTAATTTTATTTTTTATTAATTTAAGGGTTCAGTGCCTCAAAAGGTAATAAAAGGGACCCTTATAAGATCACTGTCAACAAAGGGTTTGGAAGATTTTTTTATAAAGCCTGAGAGGTCTAACAACCGCAACTTTGACATCAAATCTTTCTACAATCTGTCATTTTGTAGATTTTTATTTTGTTGGTGTGTAGGAAATTATCAAATGACTCCTCGTGCTCTTGGCGGAGTGGACGGGAGTGTCAGACTTCTACTGACTAAAAACCAACTATATTCCTTCTTAGCCCTATAAGTCGGTGCCGCGGTATACCTTTCGAACAAAATGCAGCCCCAGATTTTGTCGATACTTCCTTGGACAGGTCAGGGCCCCGAGTCTGCTATTCAATAGTGTCAGAATGGTCTATCATTGATCTCATAATGGTTGATTGATGACAAGCCAAAAAGTACCTTAAGTCTGTCGACTTAAGGTACTTTTTGGCTTGACGTCTACTTGTCAAAATCAACAATTATGAGATCAATGATAGACCATTCTGACACTATTGAACAGCAGGCTCGGGGCCCAGGTCATTGTACGTGTCCAAAAGTTAAAGGCTAGGCAGATATAAGTCGATGCAAAACTAGGCCACTAGCATCCAAAAATTTATTTATGGAAACTTCATGTACAAGAGTAGTACATGGCGAACTTAATGCCACAAGACATACTCTACCCGTCAACCTTTGGGTCAAATAGTGGCCAACTGTGGTAGAGAACAAAAAAAAGGAGAAATATGGGGAACTTTTTTTTTTGGGACAATCCCGCCACACTGTTCCCAAACCACTGTAACTTATGTGCGCCAGAACCACCAGTGCAGCGTCGAGACAATGAAGCTCGACGAAGTCCCAGAGAAACGATTTTACTATCTTGGATCCCGCAACGAAATTAATCAGAAAAGGACCCTCATTATTACCGGCACGGTTCTTGAGCGCTCGGCGGAAGAGTGGGGACCGCTGTGCGCATCGTACACTTTATCTATACTTCTATACTAATATTATAAAGAGGTAAAGTTTGTGTTTGTATATTTGTTAAATTGTAAGGGGTAATCTCGGGATCTACTGAACCGATTTTAAAAATTCTTTCACCAATAGAAAGCCACATTATTGCTGAGTGTCATAGGCTATATAAAAAAACCGGCCAAGAGCGTGTCGGGCCACGCTCAGTGTAGGGTTCCGTAGTAATAATTCTTTTTTTGTTTGAAATACGGGCCAATGAAACTTGACCTCTGGATTGTATAGGCGCTCATACGATTCAGGGACCAAATTATATTGGATAACTGCAGTTTCCATCTGTTGTTTCCATCCAAGTTCAAAATAATTTTCCTAGAAAGTCCTTATAAAGTTCTACTTTTCAGATTTTTTTCGTATTTTTTAAACTTATGGTTCAAAAGTTAGAGGGGGGGGGACGCTTTGTTTTTTACTTTTGGAGCGATTATTTCCGAAATTATTGACATTATCAAAAAATGATTTTAGTAAACCCCTATTCATTTTTAAATACCTTTCCAACAATATATCACACGTTAGGGTTAAAATTAAAAAAAAAATCACTTCCCACTTTACATATAGGGGGGCTACCCTAATAAAACATTTTTTTCCAATTTTTATTTTAGCACTTTGTCGGCGTGATTGATACACATATTGGTACCAAATTTCAGCTTTCTAGTGCTAACGGTCACAGAGATTAAGCGAGGACGGACAGACAGACAGACAGACAGACAGACAGACAGACAGACATGGCGAAACTATAAGGGTTCCTAGTTGACTACGGAACCCTAAAAACCGAAAAATAAAAAGGCTTTTACGTGGTAGTCCGTTTTGCAAAGTGAATCGGAGAAAAAAGCAAAGCATCGGAGGGCGCGGGATGGTTTCGGGTTTAATTCGGTTCGCGTTCGTGCCCGCTTCGGGAGAAAGGGGCGTGGCCTTTTACATCTGATCTGAGAGGTAGGTACCCGCGCGGCTCAGTCGCGTGGTCGGCTCCTTACGCAGCGGACGTCCCCGAAATTGAATTTTTCGAAACGTAATTAGCTTACTTTCGACTAATTATGCCCAACGAAGTGGGCACGGGTCAGCTAGTGACAAATAAAACGCGCACCCGTTTATTATTTACTAGCGGACGTCCCGCGGTTTCACCCGCGTAGATCCGTTCCCTGTCGTAGCATATGACACTCAGCAATAATGTGGCTTTCTATTGGTGAAAGAATTTTTAAAATCGGTTCAGTAGATCCCGAGATTACCCCTTACAATTTAACAAATATACAAACACACAAACTTTACCTCTTTATAATATTAGTATAGAAGTATAGATTAGTATAGATTGGTCGTGAGGTAAGTGCAGCAGGAGTAAAGAACAAATCCCGAGTGAGGGCTATGACGCGATGCGCTACGGGCCAATCACTGCACTTTCCTCACTTCATACCACCAAAGGGACCCAATAACTCACTTTTGCGTCAGCGCTCAAGAACCGTGCCGATGATAATATCTTACTATAATTTAGCCTTCTAATAAGATGATGCCGTATATACACTTACCAGGAGCCTGTGTCCCAAAGGTAGGAGCCTGAGTCTTGGCCCCAAACACTCCGGTAGAGCCGAAGCCACCAAACCCGGTGCTAGCGGCGGGAGCACCGAAGCCTGTTGTGGCTGGCTTAGCGGCGCCGAATAGCATTCCTGGTTGTTGCTGTGAAGAGGAACATAAAAATATAATATTAAGACTGGAATTTGTGCGTGGTGTGGCAAAGGCGTACAGGTATTCAATTTTAAAAGCCATATTCTCATGGTACAACAAAAAGACATGTTGCGCCAATACCAAATGGTATTGGCGATTTACCGCCTTATTCATAAAAATAGTTAAGAGTTGTTTAACTTAAGCTTGGTTTATCTCGCATGCCGTCACTTTCATTTGAATATTATTGAAGTGAGACGGCATGCGAGATAAACCAAGCTTAAGTTAAACAACTCTTAACTATTTTTATGAATAAGGCGGTTAATGAATACCAATCACTATTCTCGAAACACCTTTTATAATTTATAAATTTTCATAATATAATATTTAACGTAACTCAGCAGAATATGATTCAAAATAAGGAGTCACAGTATACCGTATGCCAGTCAGTTTGTGGAGGGCAGTCCCTCACACCCTGTAGTTGTTTTATAAGATACTAGCTTTTGCCAGCGGCTTCGCCCGCGTGAAAATGACGATTTTTCATACAAACTTTCATCCCCTATTTAACTCCCTTAGGGGTTGAATTTCGAAAAATCCTTCCTTATTCCTTGTCTACATTATAAAAGGAACCTCTGTGCAAAATTTCAGCTTTCTAGGTCCAAGGGTTTGGGCTAGGCGTTGCAGTCAGTCAGGACTTCTCTTTTTTATTTATATAGATTCACTATGGAAATAAAGAAGCTATAAGTATATACATAATTATTATTATACTCAGTACTACAACTTATATAGAAATTCACCGTATTCTGTGTGGTAGCCCCAAATCCAAATGTGGAGGTGTTGGTACCAAACGTAGACGCTTGAGACTGAGTGGTAGGCGCACCAAACAGTCCTGTTCCACCTGCAACAAAAACATATATTGTTATACACATTGACCTGGTGGCACACGGGACCGCGAGATGTGGCGACTTGGAGAGGCCTATGCCCAACAGTGGACGTCTGAAATTATAAGTAAGATGAAACATTGACGTAACATCATCTTATGTGTTTCTCTCAATGCTGAGGATCACGATGACATGTATTGGATTCCTAATAGGGGATCGGACTGGGTCAAAATAATATGATTCTGTTTAGTCCGCAAGTTAGATTATCGAAAAATATTGAATACGTGTTTTTTGTTTTATCAAATCAATAAAAAATTACGAAGATAAAACGCGTCAAAGATCTTGGAGTGGGGCTTGAAACGTCACTTGTGTTGTCAAAATGTACTATCATATGACGTCACACGAGTTTTCGAAGCACTGTATCGTCTCCATTTTAAGTTTACGTGAAAAAAGAAAAAATACGTGTCCAATAATTTTTGGAAATCTATCAGACGGACTAATTATTTTTTTTTTGTCCGATCCCCTCTGCACACAATCTGGTTCATCTAACCTAACAAACAGACGGACGTTTTGCTGGGGAGTTTGTTCCAACACTTCTTCCCAGTTAAAACACTAGGAAGTGTCGAAGAGCGTTTCGGGATCGCCTCGTGTAAAATAACAAATAACGGGACTAATGATTTCGAGGAAATTCAATATAGGAGTCACTTTACCGACTGTTGTGAACGTACTTACGTACCCCAATTATTTTAAATATATTTTTATGTTGACCAGGTTACGTGGTTTTATATAATACTAGGTTTTGCCAGCGGCTTCGCCCGCGTGAAAATGACGATATTCCATACAAACTTTCATCCCCTATTTAACTCCCTTAGGGGTTGAAATTCGAAAAATCCTTCCTCATTCCTTGTCTACATTATAAAGGGAACCTCTGTGCAAAATTTCAGCTTTCTAGGTCCAAGGGTTTGGGCTGGGCGTTGATGAGTCAGTCAGTCAGTCAGGACTTCTCTCTTTATTTATATAGATATAAGGTAGATAACCTGCGCCACGTAACCCATTATCGTCACATTGGGGGTGTGATCAACAGTATTTTTTTCTGAAACTGTAAATTTTGTATTCAGCTGCATCCGGTTCGACTGGAAGCCAGTTCTTTAAGAATAAGATTTTTTTTTTTTTTTGTAGTTGGGCAAAGACAGGCAGTTTATGATAATGATGACAGATTGCTTGTTGTGCTCTGGCATCTGATAAGTCTTTACCTGTAGTACTGGTAGCTCCAAAGGCCGGTTTGTTATTACCAAAGAGCCCCTGTGTATTAGTGTGTGTGTATGTTGGTAGTGTGTGTGTGTGTGTCAGTGTGTGTCTGTGTTTTGGTAGTGTGTGTGTGTTAGTGCGTGTGTGTAGTGTCACGTACCTGTAGTACTGGTAGCTCCAAAGGCCGGTTTGTTATTACCGAAGAGCCCCTGTGTATTAGTGTGTGTGTAAGTATGTTGGTAGTGTGTTTGTGTTGGTAGTGTGTGTGTGTGTGTCAGTGTGTGTCTGTGTTTTGGTAGTGTGTGTGTGTTAGTGCGTGTGTGTAGTGTCACGTACCTGTAGTACTGGTAGCTCCAAAGGCCGGTTTGTTATTACCGAAGAGCCCCTGTGTATTAGTGCTCTGCGCATTGTTAGCGAACGAGAACGACGAGGGCTGTGTGGCGAAGCTCCCCGTGCCACCTAGGCCTCCGCCCCCGAACACTGAGGGCGCGCTCGTTGTCGCTGGTTGACCGAATGCTGTGACGAGAGAAAAATAAATTATATATTTTAGAAAAAACACATTTTAGGTACACCAGAACCGCGGGGCTGTGGACAGTGAGTAATAGGCTAGCTCGCCGTCCATCCGTCTTATGTTAACAGGCCGTGCCAGACCGGCCGACGGCGCGTTCGTGTTTCACTCGCGTCTCAAAGAGATGGCAAGAGTCAACGCCCACCGGAGCTGCGGGACTGTTCGAAAACCGCGTCCCCGGAACACAAGAGGCTTAAAAGGAACATGGGTATTTTTTTAGTCAGTACATGAGTACGGAGGCCTTTGCCCAGGAGTGGGAAAGTAGCTTAAAAAAAAAAAACATGAGTACAAGTCTGACAATAGGGGATCGGACAAAAAAAAACTAATTAGTCCGTCAGATAGATTTCCAAAAATTATTGGACACGTATTTTTTCTTTTTTCACGTAAACTTAAAATGAAGACGATACAGTGCTTCGAAAACTCGTGTGACGTCATAATTATGATAGTACATTTTGACGACACAAGTGACGTTTCAAGCCCCACTCCAAGATCTTTGACGCGTTTTATCTTCGTCATTTTTTATTGATTTGATAAAACAAAAAACACGTATTCAATATTTTTCAATAATCTAACTTACGGACTAAACAGAATCATATTATTTTGACCCAGTCCGATCCCCTATTCTTTCTGCAGTGGAAATTATGTTTTTCCTACTCCACCGCTATTGTTTTCTCATTCATTTCGTTGCGGGATCCAAGACAGATAAATCGTTTCTCTGGGACTTCGTCGAGCTTCATTGTCTCGGCGCTTTTCTTGTGGTCGCCACTGTTGACTCTGGCTAACAGGAGTTACAGTGGGCAGGGAATAGTGTGGCGGGCTTGTCTGATAAAAAAATCCTTTCTGCTCCGCCCACAGCAAGAGTAGGCATTTGATGATTCACCACAGTTAAAAAAAAGATCGAATTGCACTATTGAATACTACTACTACATGACTACATACACATGACGTGATCTTACAACCCGACCGTTTCCGGTCATGGCTCCCAATCTTAGCGGAAATTAATCACGGGCGCGGGAAATATTATAGTACACACATAATATGTCCTCTCTACCCCTTTTCTCTCATAGGCCAATGGGACGGCAATCCGACACAATCGGAGAGACTAAAAACTAGCATAGTTGGTAAATAGTTTACTCCTAATTTATTTATTTCTGTACTCTACCACAATGATGTCCTATTTGAACCTTAAGTTGACTAGTAGAGAATGCCTTGTGGCATTAAGTCCGCCTTTGTACCACGTCTGAGCATGAAAGTTTCAATAAATAAATAAAAAGCTAAACAAATGCTGATGTTACTCACAAGTATTCCCAAAGAGTGGTTTATTTTCCGTTTGCTGTTGGAATCCTCCAAACACGCCACTGGTGTTGCCTTTCCTACCAGCCACGTAATCTTCTAGACGAAGCTCTTCTAATGACTTGTTTTCGTATTCCTGGAGACAAAAATATACAATATTAAAAATTACGACAATAAAGTTATTTTGAAATCAAGGAGAAGATTTATAAAAACACTAGTGACACGCCCCGGGTTCGCACGGGTCCAAAAAATTTACTAAAACCTTCCTCTTGAATCACTCTATCTATTAAAAAAACCGCATCAAAATCCGTTGCGTAGTTTTAAAGATCTAAGCATATATAGGGACAGACAGCGGGAAGCGACTTTGTTTTATACTATGTAGTGATAGTGATGTAGTGATTACGACAATAGTGTTATTTCAAATTCAAGGGGAAGATTTGAAAAAACATGGTTAGACCTGGAGGTCTAAAATGGCCACTTTCGCAGATCATAATATGAATTGCGTTAAAAGCGTAAAGTGGACCTTTTATTGCGTCTGTGGCAATTTAAGAAAATAGATCTTATTAGGAAAATAATACGAGTTGCGTTAAAATTCGTAAAATGGTCACAGACGCACTTACTATTATAAAAGGTTTATTTTACACTTTTAAAGCAATTCGTATTATGATCTCCTAAAGCGGCCATTTTAGACGCCCTGCTGTCTTGTATGGATCAGCATGTTGGGCCACAAGAGGGATAAATGAAAGACAATAGGGAATATGCATAAAATTTGAAATGACCTAAAATATTTTTTTCTCGAATACTTATTATCGTAATATTATAATGAAAAGGATTTTTTTTTATTTACTTATTCTTTAAACCCCTAAAATAATATTCAAAAAGTGCAAAATAAGGGAGCGAAATTCAAACTTCCAAAACGCGCCACCATTGTTCGAACGAAATGTGACGTCATCTGACACGATATTGTATCCCGTTAAGGTATATAAATGTTCTGTGAAACACCCACTGGACGTGTCATGTGACGTCACGCGGAGCGCGCGCGAAATGGCGGTGTTTGAACTGCTTACATTTTTTAAAAGTTTTAAATTTGATTTTTTTAAATATCTAGAGTATTTTGAAGCCCATTAATATTTTTTTCTACGTTATAAAATAGTAAACTATTAATTTAAGACAAAAAAGAAAAACATGAATATTCCCTATTGCATAATTATGTTTGCGATAAGAATGCTAAAGGGAAAGTGTGGTGGCGCGAATGGATAAAATCAGGAAGGAAATAATATAATAAGGGATAATAATAGGGGATCGGACAAAAAAAAACTAATTAGTCCGTCTGATAGATTTCCAAAAATTATTGGACACGTATTTTTTTCTTTTTTCACGTAAACTTAGAATGAAGACGATACAGTGCTTTTTAAGCAGCTAAGAAGCTGGCTAAAAGATCATACTCGAATACAAGCGGAGAAATGGTGGAGCTCGACACCAGGATGTAGGCAATCCAAGGAGGCTATGCCATCCCTGGATATAAAACTGACCAGGCGCCTTCTGCGCCTGGACAGAGATAGCCTGCGCCTGGTGGCGGGGACCATCACCGGACATTGTTCACTGAATAAACACTTCCACACCCTAGGAATCACTGACAGTCCCCTGTGCAGGGCATGCATGGAGGCGGAGGAAACTGTGGCGCATGTGCTCCTTGAGTGCACAGGCGTTACCAAGATTCGTGAGGAGACCCTGGGAACACCACGATCCCTTGCGGATGCCCTGAGGAGACCGGGAAGTCTGATCTGCTTCTGGAGGGAGGTGAGCTGGTTGGAGTAATCGGCCGCCACGGCTCACGCACAATGGTCCTTAAGGACTAAGTGCGGAAACCAATAACCCCATAAAGAAGAAGAAGAAGATACAGTGCTTCGAAAACTCGTGTGACGTCATATGATAGTACATTTTGTACCTTCAATTGACGTTTCAAGCCCCACTCCATGATCTTTGACGCGCTATAGTCTCGTCAATTTTAATTGATTTGATATAACAAAAAACACGTATCCAATATTTTTCGATAATCTAACTGACGGACTAAACAGAATCATATTTTTTTGAGTCAGTCCGATCCCCTATTGCATATGTTTGCGATGAGAATGCTAAAGGGAAAGTGTGGTGGCGCGAATGGATAAAATCAGGAAGAAAATAAGTCTAAAATGGATCAGATAATTAAAACGTTGTGTGGGATTACCACAACTTTTTAGTAATATGCCGCGTTTTAGTATTTGTCGCGGTATGGGCATGTGATGCGGAGGAATTAGGAAAATGTAGAGTATGAATATATCTATACTAATATTATAAAGAAGTAAAGTTTGTGTGTTTGTATATTTGTTAAATTGTAAGGGGTAATCTCGGGATCTACTGAACCGATTTTAAAAATTCTTTCACCAATAGAAAGCCACATTATTGCTGAGTGTCATATGCTACTTTTTATCCCTGTATTCCCACGGGAACGGGATCTACGCGGGTGAAACCGCGGGACGTCCGCTAGTAAATGTTGATAAGGACAAGATAATAATGATTCCTTACCTTCATACAAGTGATACAATGATGTTTGATATTGACACTCTGCGAGGTGCCCGACTTCACGACCACATCTGTGCCGACCACCGGGTTGTACTTCACGTGTGCAGTGCCTGATTGTTGTTGTTGTTACTAAATCTGTCTGTCAATATACCTTACCTTCATACAAGTGATACAATGATGTTTGATGTTGACACTCTGCGAGGTGCCCGACTTCACGACCACGTCTGTGCCGACCACCGGGTTGTACTTCACGTGTGCAGTTCCTGATTGTTGTTGTTGTTGTTACTAAATCTGTCTGTCAATATACCTTACCTTCATACAAGTGATACAATGATGTTTGATGTTGACACTCTGCGAGGTGCCCGACTTCACGACCACATCTGTGCCGACCACCGGGTTGTACTTCACGTGTGCAGTGCCTGATTGTTGTTGTTGTTGTTACTAAATCTGTCTGTCAATATACCTTACCTTCATACAAGTAATACAATGATGTTTGATGTTGACACTCTGCGAGGTGCCCGACTTCACGACCACATCTGTGCCGACCACCGGGTTGTACCATCGCGTACAATAATGCATGGGAAGTTCAGAAAAAATACCGTGTGAAGCAAGAAATGACGCCACCTGGCGTAAATAAGTACTCGATTAGCAACATTGATTATATTGTTGATGCTACACTAACTAGAGGGCGCTCACGCTGTATAAAATGTTCATGTAGTTTCTTTTTTCTGTTTAAACATTCAAATAATTTATAATCAATTATTTCTATTATATAAATTTATTCCTAACTACCTACTATGTTTGTTTAAATTGAATATTATTATCATTTTATAACTATCTGATTTTAATTATCTATGTTTTAGTTTTCAAACTTGAGGGTAGGTCGAATATGAATTCATAAATAAATTTGTAGGTAGTAGAAATAATTAGATTGAAGATTTAGATGAGTTATTACTTAGCTCAATTGATTGTTCGCTAAGTTTGTTTCGATTACCTCATTCGAGTGTGTTTAGCTCAGTTTTATTTTAATTTAGGTGAATTAACTTATTTCATCAAAATGAGTACGCGTTGTAATATTGTTTTCGTTACAAGAGCTCAATTAACTGATTTGCAAAATCAAGGCAAAAACTTATCGACACTCGAAACTTGTCGACTTATCTTATTGTTAACGTAAGTAGTTTAGGTTTCAACATTTTTATAAGAAAAAAAAATGTTTTAGTTACGATTATACTACTTAATAAATAATCATTATTGCGTATTATATATTTCTGTTATATTGTTGCAGAGAAAAACAGTTGTTCTATTGGTACGACGATTTGAAGACGAGGGTTCTTTGCAACACCATCAAAGAACTATAGTAGACCACGGCTCATAAACACATTACAGCGTCAAATCGTGTTATGAGAGTATGAAGAAAATGGATTCCTGCCGATGACCGACTATGCTTCTTTATATGATTCAAGTGTGAGTTGCCCGTCGTGCTCTTAAAAGTGAAGAGCTGCATTATAGGAGGCATGTTGTGAAACCCTGGCCCACAGAAAACCATTATAGGACAAGATTACAGTTCGCTTTGGATCATGTTAACTTTGATTTGAGTAATGTTTTTTCATCTTCACAGATGAAAAAACTTTTAAGTCCAGTGAACACGGACGCTTATGTTTGTGGTGTAGAAATATTACGTGATAAACAAGTGGTTATGTGTGTCCAATATGCTGGTCATATTGCAGTGAACGTGTGGGGATACTTAGATAAGTGTTGCCGATCCAGGATTTATATTTCATAATACTTAAAAATAATATTACTTAACTTTAGTACTTATTATTTATATTAACTGGAGACCGGGTTATTATAACCTATTACATGACTTACGTATTTTTAATAACTAAAAAAAGTCAAACAAATTTTTTTTTTGTTTACATTACATAAGAACCTTTTCGTATGTTTTTGTGCAATTGTATAGCTGTTATCCTACCTATTTAATTTAACTTTTCACTTTTGTGATAAAATAATCCGGTCTCCTGTTTGTCTTTGTTGAGGTTACAAAAGCTTCAATCCTCTTTCCGATTTTGGAAACGAATACTTAAGCTATGGCCTCAATAAGAAGTTTTATATAATATAATAATGTTGAACGATAATGTCTGTTTTTGAATAATAAACTGTAAGAAATAAACCTCTAAAATTTGTGTGTCTTTTTGTTTGTCTCCGTTCATCCCTGTTGCTAACTGACTACTAACTCGAATATTATATTTTTTAATGCTATAATATGCGCACTTATTAGCTTAATGAAAACATTCCATAAGGTTTCTTTCGTTTTTTTTTATCATTTAACTTCTAACTTAATCCAACCTAATACGTGTTTCCTAACTTCTTACTTACCTAACCTATTCCCAAGTCAAAGTTCATTTTTTTCTATATCTCAACAGAATAGTTTACATTTAGTTAAGACTAAGTTATAAAAATCTACCTCCTTTTTATTTCACCTACAGGTGACACCGGGTAATCCGGATATTGTCATTGCGGAAAGTAAAAACTTTAAAGGTTTAATTTCTTATTATTATCTAAGTAGGAATTACAAATAAAATTGCTGTGAGGTAGAAACAGAAATAAAACTTATGCCACCTACAAGTGACACTGGGGATTGAAGAGTTTAATATCACAGTTGTGCAGAAACCAAACGCCATCTATTAATTATTTTCGAAAATTTGATTTCTACCTTCACAGAAAAATAGGCCCTAAGGTATCCATGCACTTTTGTGGGCGACTGTACTTCACGTGTGCAGTGCCTGATTGTTGTTGTTGTTACTAAATCTGTCTGTCAATATACCTTACCTTCATACAAGTGATACAATGATGTTTGATGTTGACACTCTGCGAGGTGCCCGACTTCACGACCACATCTGTGCCGACCACCGGGTTGTACTTCACGTGTGCAGTGCCTGATTGTTGTTGTTGTTGTTACTAAATCTGTCTGTCAATATACCTTACCTTCATACAAGTAATACAATGATGTTTGATGTTGACACTCTGCGAGGTGCCCGACTTCACGACCACATCTGTGCCGACCACCGGGTTGTACTTCACGTGTGCAGTGCCTGATTGTTGTTGTTGTTGCTGGCCGAATGCTCCTGCTGGGTGAAAGAGAAACCTTGTTAAAATTAAACGTACGTAAAACCAGTTATTGTAGATCTTTGATTGTACAGGATATCTGTACAAGGAGAGGCCATGTTATACTGGGACATGTAGCTTGATGGTCAGATAGGCAGTCGCTCCGTGTAAAATATTGATATTCAGCTACATCCGGTTAGACTGGAAGCCGAATCCAACATAGTTGGGAAAAGGCACTTCGGAGAGTGTGCGCAAGAGCTCCACGAGCTGATCCCACCATCTCCCTTCTTCCATCGGGAGACTAGACGTACTGCAGGGTATCACCGATACCTAGTCGACATTCCACACATTCGAACGAAGCGCTTTGCTAAGTCCTTTATTATGCGCACAGCCAAAGAGTGGAATTCCCTGCCTGCGTCGGTTTTTCCGAGTTCATATAACCCTAATCTGTTTAAGTCGCGAGTAAACAGGCTTCTACTGGGTAAGCTCGTTCCATCGTCGACATCATCTCTGCCCTTAGGGCAAGATTGAAGTCAAGAGCAAGCCCACTTATAATAAAAAAAAAGGCTTGGATCCATGGCATGCTAATTATTATAATTTTTGCTTGCGGCATATAATTCTATGTCTCAGTGCAAGCCGTATTAAGGCGATACCGCGAATGGCTCAATATAATATCAGTTTTGGTTCCTTAGATCTTACTCAGTTACTTGGATAACTGTGGTAAGCTCGTTCCATCGTCCACATCATCTATGCCCTTAGGGCAAGATTGAAGTCAAGAGCAAGCCCATTTATAATTAAAAAAAAAAAAAAAACTAGAGCTAATACATGCAATCAGGGCCCCGAGTCTGCTATTCAATAGTGTCAGAATGGTCGATCATTGATCTCATAATGGTTGATTGATGACAAGCCAAAAAGTAGCATAAGGTACTTTTTGGCTTGTCATCAATCAACCATTATGAGATCAATGATCGACCATTCTGACACTATTGAATAGCAGACTCGGGGCCCAGAACTCTGACCAGTGATGGGATGAGTGCTTTTATTAGATCAAAACCAATCGACGGAGGGCCTCGCGTCTCTGATAATGATAAATCATGTTTATTTTGCGAAAAGGTTTTAACATCACTTTTTTAAAAACTAGATGGGGCCGTTGTTTCGTACCTGACTACTCTGAAAAGAAATATCCAAAACAAAATCAGAAGTCATAGTCTCTTCTCTTTTAAAGCCCAGATAATTATAATCTGGGTTACACACATAGCCACTAACTACACAAGAAGACTCACCAGTGTTGTTAGAGAACAGTCCGCCACCTCCAAGAGTGTTGTTCTGCTGCCCAAACAGTCCTGTCCCAGTGGATGGAGTGGATCCGAAGAGACTGCCAGTCGTTGCTCCAGTCGTGGTTGTACCACCGAAGCCAAATCCTGGCGAAGATATCCCTTTTGTTAAAGGATAAATAAATTATTTTGATTAATTTAGATTTGAAATAGTGCAATAGGTTCTTGACCGTTATCACTACATCTATACTTCTAATCTATACTATCTATACTTCTATACTAATATTATAAAGAGGTAAAGTTTGTGTGTATATTTGTTAAATTGTAAGGGGTAATCTCGGGATCTACTGAACCGATTTTAAAAATTCTTTCACCAATAGAAAGCCACATTATTGCTGAGTGTCATAGGCTACTTTTTATCCCTGTATTCTCACGGGAACGGGATCTACGCGGGTGAAACCGCGGGACGTCCGCTAGTATTATATAAAACAAACTCCTCCGCCGCGTCTGTCTGTCAGTTCGCGATTAACCCTAGTCGACATTCCATACATTCGAACGAAGCGCTTTGCTGGGTCCCTTATTATGCGCACAGCCAAGGAGTGGAATTCCCTGCCCGCGTCGGTTTTTCCGAGTTCATATAACCCTGATCTGTTTAAGTCGCGAGTAAACAGGCTTCTACTGGGTAAGCTCGTTCCATCGTCGACATCATCTCTGCCCTCAGGGCAAGATTGAAGTCAAGAGCAAGCCCATTTATAATAATAAAAAAAAAACCAAAAACTACTGCACCGATTTTCATGTTGTTTTCACCAATGGATAGAGTGGTTCTCGAGGAAGGTTTTAGTATATAATGACATCTACGCGGATGAAGCCGCGGGCAGCAGCTAGTTCTCCATAAACTATAACCATTTGAAACATAATCTTAGTTTTCACACAAAAAATATTGCTAGGAATTGACATTTTGCTTTGTGTGAAAAACTATGTTTTACTGTAAAAGTCTGTCTATGTAATGCATACAAAATAATGTGCTGATGAATGCATTGAATACCATAGGGGTTATGGAGGTGCCTGCGGGTTGTTCGAAATAGATACCGCGGCCTCAACACAAAGGGCTAAGAAGAAGAAAATCTAAGAAGCTAAGAACATGGGTGGTTTTTAGTCAGTAGAAGTCTGACACTCCCCCTACCGCTGCCCAGAGCGGGAGGAAGTCATTTGATGATTTCCAACCCTCCAAGAAAAGGAGAGGAGGGTCCACCGTAACGAACGCTACATTTTAAACTAACGAGCGAAAAATCGCTTCTCGTAAAATCTACAATGCAATCAAATTATCTTGGCAGGTCCGAACTTCGTGCAGGTCATTTTGTTACAACGAATGTATAAAAGTGTTATGATATTTATTTTATTTGTTTTTCTCACTGTTTAAATTAGATATTTTCTGATCGTTTAAGTATTGGTTTATCTGGCAATAACAGTTTTCTTCACAAGTTTACATGCGTAAAAGTTCGCAGAGCCTATGTTCAGACCTGCCAAGATAATTTGATCGCAGTATACGTTTGAAATCGTTAACGTTTTCATACATTGCCATGTGTTTGAATTAAAAACGCACAACGCGCCGCGCGACGCCCCGCGTGTCCGTATATGAGGCCTTAGAGTAGCCTTACAGGTTAGGTTCTTAACACACGATAAACAAAGCAAGAACTAGGTTGCTACAATTCAAACTAACCAGTAGGTTTAGCTCCAAAAGCCGTCTGATTATGCGTAGTCCCGAACAAGCCGCCACCGACAGTCGAAGTGTTTCCAAACAGGCCTCCGCTGGCGGCCGGCTGCGCAGCCCCGAAACCGAAGCCCGAGGTGCTGGCCCCGAAGCCTGCGGTTGATGTGGAGGCGGTTGTGCCTCCGAATAGGCCTCCTGAAGTATTCGTGGTGCCGAATAGACCTGGTGGTAGAGAATTGGTTAAAATATGTTGTACTAGCTTTTGCCAGCGGCTTCGCCCGCGTGTAAATGTCGATTTTCCATACAAACTTTCATCCCCTATTTAACTCCCTTAGGGGTTGAATTTCTACAAATCCTTCCTTATTCCTTATCTACATTATAAATAAAAGGGAACCTCTGTGCAAAATTTCAGCTTCAGCGCAGCCCAAACCCTTGGACATAGAAAGCTGAAATTTTGCACAGAGGTTCCCTTTATGATGAAAGTTTGTATGGAAAATCGTCATTTTCACGCGGGCGAAGACGCTGGCAAAAGCTAGTGCAAAATAAAATTTAAATTACGATTCGAAAATCGACGTATTTACGTTACGTAAAGCATACATACCGCCACCAGTGGTAGGTTGCGTCGATGTAGCAGCTCCGAAAGCGGGCGGAGCGCCAAACGCGCTGGTCCCAGTGGTGGGCTTGAAGCCGCCGAAGGGCGAAGCCGCCGCAGTGCCCGAGTTGAAGGAGCCTGAGAGAGAAGGAAAAACATATAGTTAGATTGAGACTAAGTCTGTAGACACGAAACTTGCGACGGCCAAGCGATGGCGACGTGACGCGACGGCGATGTATACAAAAGCATTGCACAATATAGCGACGGGCACGAAACGGGCGACGGCGGAGCGGGGCGACATATTTTCACTCATACTCAGAAAGAAACAAAGTCATATATTTTTGGTTATTGTTACTACATACTTACTTATTACTATAACTATACCTGAGATAATTATGTCTCAGAAACCAACTGTTTAGAATTATTAAAGGTCGTTTCACTGATTTTTGTCTTGAATGAATAAAATTCAGGTCAGTGTCTTCTTGGGGGCACTATGAATAAAATACTTAGAAAAATTTCGAGGTAGGGCACCGCTCGCTTCGCTCGCTCGGCTCGCGCGCAGTTAGTCACAGTTCTAACCTAACCTATGGATATCTTTGCATAGTATATAATACTGACTATTATGAATAAAAAGTAATCTAAACAAAAAAGATATGACTTTGAATAATAAAGGTTATGTTGAGAAAATATAGGAAAACAAATAAAAGTTTAATAGATGTTAATTGCTACTTACATTATGAAGTTGAATGCTTCGAAATTATGAACATTAGAGACAAAGTAGTTAGGAATTGTGATTGTTAGGATGAACATTTTAGGATTTCCAATTATCGGAGTTGAAAATTTAGGTGAACTTTGGCGCACCCCTTGAGACTGGAGGGCCGGCTTCCGCTATCTCACAATTTCGCAACCTCTTCGCAGCCATCACTTTAGGTGACAAGGAATAGGGTGGTCCCACAAGGGACGCGGGACTCGCAAAGCAATAAAACTTCCTGACATTAAACTACCTGATATTTTAGCAAAACAGTTTGACTACAAATGTACCTATCTATATATTCTATTCTATTTTTATGAGTAACAGGGGTAACAGACAATCGAAAATAATAATGAAATGACAATTGCTTCTGTCACGCCAAATGAGGTTCTAACCATAGTCAAAAGTATGATTGCAATGGGATCTCATCATGCTTTCGACGTCCGTTATATTATACTAGCGGACGTCCCGCGGTTTCACCCGCGTAGATCCCGTTCCCGTGGGAATACAGGGATAAAAAGTAGCCTATGACACTCAGCAATAATGTGGCTTTCTATTGGTGAAAGAATTTTTAAAATCGGTTCAGTAGATCCCGAGATTACCCCTTACAATTTAACAAATACACAAACTTTACCTCTTTAAAATATTAGTATAGAAAATAAATAATAACATTTAATAATACTGCTTTGTTTACATTATTATCAAAACCAATGTTTTGATAATAATGTAATCTGAAGGATATCAGTTTAGGACGACATAATAGATTAGATACATTACGTCTGTATTTTTAAAAGGCTTGGCAGAAAGCGAGCAGCAGCGGTGGCCCAGTGGTGTCGGCCCCGACTTACGAACAGTAGGTCGTGGGTTCGAACCCAGGCAGGCGCATTACTTTGTGTAATTTATTTCATCACCGCTGCTCTCAAAACGGTGAAGGAAAACATCGTGAGGAAACCGGCATGTCTTGGAACCAAAAAATTTGAAGACATGTGACATCTGCCAATCCGCACTGGGCCCGCGTGGTGGATTATAGCCCATCCCTCTCCTAGAGAGGAGGCCTGAGTCCCTGCAGTGGGAACATTATAGGCTAATGATGATGATGATGGCAGAAAGGTACAGTAACCCATATTTCGCGATGGTGCAAGCCTATTGCCAATTGCCATGAACTTAGCACAAATCCAGACTCCGTGGCTGCTATTTAGAAATTCCTTTTCGAAAAACCCCAAAACAGTTTTAATAAGAAGAAATTCTCATGGATTTGGCCAGAAGACGTTATAACTCCCACGGATTTACAACCCCACTATTCTTATTCGACTGCCAAGTACTCTGTGAAGTTGGTCTATTGGTCACAATCGCGAAAGAACACAAAACCCAAGTACAATGTCAGACCCGGGAATCGAACTCAAGATCCCAGCTCAATAGTCGCGCAACCACTCCAACAACAAGACATTTATCAAAACAATTTTCCTCAACACGACATCGAATGTGTATACCGCAGTCCGGAATCCCCACCACTGCGTCATCAGTTAAAAGAAAACAAAGATGATTCATACACACAAATATTTGCATGTATGAGTCACCTATGTTTTATACGTCATGGAAAAGTTTGCATTTAATGCGTAAATTGAATTGCGACACAAAAACATAATATCACGACTGTATAATTAATTATCTGTAGGCTATACAAATATTCGTTTCGTTCGGGTATCGAACCCGCGACACGCAGCGCAGCAGTCTAATCGTACAGCCACAGCACGAACCGTGTCGTCACATATGTCAACTGTGTCGGCCGTATGCCTGTATATCACAAAAAAAGTAACTTACCAAAGTTGGCTGTAGTAGAGCCGAAAGCCGGTTTTTGAAACATTTTGACGAGTTCTTCTTACTGGTTTTGCTTGTAATTCACTTTTGACTACTCTTACAGCTAGGTTAGACTTTCACCATCATTTTCTGTAACAAAAGAATAGTAGATTATACAACAAGTGAATAAAAAGGGAATTTAATTCGAGGTACGAAGTTGGATCCCGAGAGCAGCGAAGGATTCTAGAGTAGAATCACGAGCGTAGCGAGGGATTCTATACTCTAGAATCCTGAACGGAGCGAGGGATACAAGTACCTACCGAGATAAATTTTTTATTCACGTGTTGTGTACTCTGCTTTTTACCATTGACTGTGAGAAAATAAATAGGAGCATGGTATTTATTTTCGGAGCTAAGCACTCTAGATTTCTTTGGCTTATTACCCACGGATAGACGTTTTAAGTATGTCACTAACTTTGAGTAATATTTTGAAATATCAATGTTGTGTTTGATTCTCACTGTGGCTTTTATCATAGAATATATGCTCCAAAGTGTCGACGGCTTCTTAGTCTTGGTTAATTCATTGAAATAGTTAAGAAATATGCACTCAGAGAAGGAATTGGCGCCATTCATGGTTTTCCAGTCGCAGAACAAATTGTATGTTTTCAGGTACAACTCCCGAGATTTTGGCGGCAACAAATCATCTACTATAACTGCTGCTTTAGAACGAAATGATTCCGGAGTCAGTCTCTCATTTTCGTCATCGGAAGAACTCATTTTATTATAATTACTTATATATTAATAGATTTTCCAATAACACAAAACAACCACAATAAAAGACAGAAAAGAACGTAACTAAATTAGCGGGATATTTTTTTAAAATTTGGAATGGAATAGCTCCATTCAGCCATCCAGTACGTACTTTCAGCAGCAGCGATTTTTTTGTATACTTAATGCGCGCGGAACTAGTTGGCCGCGCCTTAGGCATGTTTTTGTTTTTTTATTTAAGTATTCTTTTCAATAAATTGAACAATTATTGTTGACGATATCTCGAGATTGGTCATCACTATCTAATTATAGTCTCCTGTGCATTGCGAGCTGTAGGCAACCCACCCCCTCACCCCTGTCGCCACCTAAGGCGCGGCCAACTAGTTCCGCGCGCACTATACGTAATTCGTGTTTGTTCCTAATTCAAAATGTCTTTATTCACTCGGTGACTAAAAGAGCGTTTTATTCACTGTTATCGATGAATAAAATGCCCTTTTTCGAGTGGCAATGGTAAAAATATATTATTACTACCAGAAATCATACATAGTGTAGACACCAACATGTCTTTTTCGAACATCCCGCTGCCCCAACTGACGTCAGCCCTTGCGGACCCCTGCAAAGTTGCTGACATCTCTTTGGAGCTCGCGTGGAACACGAACGCGCCGTCGGCACGACCTGTCATCGTCATAAGACTGAGGCCCGTAATCCACCAAAGCGGAGAGGAGAGGAGACGAGAGGAGATGTGCCGCGAAGCTGGCAGGTTATTTCCACCAAAGCGGAGAAGAGATGCGTTGCGGAGAGGAGATGTGAGCTGTGTGTAGCAGAGATGTGAGCTGTGAGAGATCGAAAACAAAACAAAACGTGCGAGGCGCGCGGAGAAGGCAGCGGGGTGAAGCCCGGCCGCCCGACTAGACACTTCTCCGCTCTGCCGCGCCGCTTGCTCGCTCGCTGCACAATTCTATAGAAAAATGAGACATCTCCTCTCCTCTCCGCTTGACCCATTTCCACCAAAGCTAAGCGGAGAAGAGATGTGGAAATAACGAAATCGGATTGGTTTATTCAAACACATCTCCTCTCGTCTCCTCTCCTCTCCGCTTTGGTGGATTAGGCCCGTAATCCACCAAAGCGGAGAGGAGAGGAGACGAGAGGAGATGTGTTTGAATAAACCAATCCGATTTCGTTATTTCCACATCTCTTCTCCGCTTAGCTTTGGTGGAAATGGGTCAAGCGGAGAGGAGAGGAGATGTCTCATTTTTCTATAGAATTTTGTGCAGCGAGCGAGCAAGCGGCGCGGCAGAGCGGAGAAGTGTCTAGTCGGGCGGCCGGGCTTCACCCCGCTGCCTTCTCTGCGCGCCTCGCACGTTTTGTTTTGTTTTCGATCTCTCACAGCTCACATCTGTGCTACACACAGCTCACATCTCCTCTCCGCAACGCATCTCTTCTCCGCTTTGGTGGAAATAACCTGCCAGCTTCGCGGCACATCTCCTCTCGTCTCCTCTCCTCTCCGCTTTGGTGGATTACGGGCCTTACGGGCCTGAAGGACGGTGAGCTAGCCCATTATGGGCCTACTACACGCTCAAGCTTCACCACACTTTTCGTTCACACTTCACAGTACATCGCGCGTATGGTTGGTAAAACTGTATTGCCATTACAAACCACACGCGCGATGTACTGTGTGCATCGTGTAATCGCGCAGGCAAGACTGTGGGGAAGTGTGAGCGTGTGGTAGGCGCATTACTCACCGTCCACAGGCCCGCGCCTATGGTGGACGGAAGCCATACACCAGCAGGTCTAAGAGATATTTCTCGACGGCAAGTAACGCCATGTCATAGGCCCATGGCGGCATGACGGGAAACTGACACCTGCTGGCTTAGCATGACCACCGAAGAAACGGGTTTTGTCGACGGAAGAATTGACAAAATGACATATTGTAGCAAGGTTTCATGTCAAATTGTATGGAAAAATCTTTTGTCTATTCTTGGTAGAATAGAGATAGAATCGCCATGCTACGGGGGCAGGTTACGGTTAGGTTACCACATCATATATCCAATCTTTTCCCAACTATATTGGGGTCGGCTTCCAGTCTAACCGGATGCAGCTGAATACCAGTATTTTACATGGAGCGACTGCCTACCTGACCTCCACAACCCAGTGAATACGAAATCTGTAGAAAGACAAACTTTTCATCTGCCTAGACATTTTTATTAAACTAGGACATAATGTTGGGGCTGCTTACCCGTCGTCGTTGAATATTTTATGTGGATCGCCTGACCCAGTTTCAACACAAGACAGCCTTTAACAAGCCAAATATAAAAGCTATTTTAAGCTGTTAACGTTTCTAAATAAACTTATATTACGGGAGCCTACCTTCCGTGATGTTCTGAGCTCCCGATATTTCGACGATGTTACAAGCGCCGTACGGGATTCGAACCCAGACCCTAATGTACCGCCAATTATTAAAATGTAGACATGACGTGTCTAGGGGCGTGGGAAGGTGACACAAGATTACTCCATGTACTTTCATACATGTACATGATGACGTCATATCGATCGACGTATTATGGTTTATATAATATAATCAGTGATTATTTACTACTAGCTGTTGCCAGCGGTTTCACCCGCTACAACTCGAAAATTATCCCACGGGAAGATAAAATCGGGATAAAAACTATCCTATAGATGTGTTAATCCAGGTTATAAACTATCTGTGTACCAAAATTTTATCCAAATCCGTTCTGTAGTTTTTGCGTGAAGAAGTAACAAACACACACTCACAAACTTTCGCATTTATAATATTAGTAGGAAGTAGGATTTACTAAGTTGTTTCTACAGTACGACGGATACTTATACCAAATAAACTTGGGGTTCGAACCCAGAGAAAATTAACTACAGTAGGTATTAATAAATAATTAATCTGATATGCAATAGGCTCGACCCTCATTATATAGGACTGGATGTATATTAGGGACACTTCTGCCTAACCCTTCGGGAATTACAGGCGTGAATTTTCCGGATTGCAAAACCAAATAACATTTTGCCAGGGGGTCGAACCCAGGATCTAGGCTACTAGGCCAATGACTGTCTAGCTTTTTAACTTATATTCTACCTAACAACAATTATGTTGCTTAAGGCAACTTCTAATTTGTCGTTTTTCCTTATCTTAGAGACTTAGGCCCAGATTCAAAGACCACACTTTGACTTTACTTTGACTTTACTTTGATGGAAAGATCTAATTTCACGTAAAAATATATTTCTTAGGCCCAGATTCACAGACCACACTTTGACTTTACTTGGATAGAAAGATCTACTTTCACGCAAAAATATATTTCTTAGTCCTGTCAAGCTGTTCTTTACTTTCCAAAAATCATACTTTACTTAGTAAAGTCAAAGTGTGGTCTGTGAATCTGGGCCTTAGACTGTAAATGGTCACATAATACAGGTTATTCTACTTTCCCTAAGTGTGGGTTTTTCCAGTGGAAATTTTAGTAACACCACGAAGTTTCGATATGTGGCAATAGGCCCACCCTCTATTAAGGTGGTACCCTGAGCAAATAACCTTGAGCATTTGCTCCCTCTTTGCCGCACCCCACCTCTACAATACTTCGTAAACTATTACTTGCGCCACCTGGCGAACTTCATACGAATACAAGTAAAATTCACAGATCTAAGAAGTAATAGATATGGCTTCAAAGAAATATTTTTTTATTAAATGTTATTATGAATTCAGTTACTATACTACTCACGTCGATAAATAGGTAGGTACTTTCAACTTTTACAGTGATACAAATATTACGATTACGAAAATGAGCTCAAAATTAAAATCCAAGATGGCGCCGATGAAATTTTTTGGTTTATTCGTCATGGGTGTCGTTTTCATGGTTTTCGGGGTCGCTGATTACGAAAATGAGGTCAAAATGAAAATCCAAGATGGCGCTGACGAAGATCTTTGGTTTTTCCGTCATGGGTGTCGTTTTCATGGTTTTAGGGGTCGCTGATTATGAAAATAAGGTCAAAATGAAAATCCAAGATGGCGGCTAGGAAAATTTTTGGTTTTTCCGTCATGGGTGTCGTTTTCATGGTTTTAGGGGTCGCTGAATACGAAAATGTGGTCAAAATGAAAATCCAAGATGGTGGCCAGGAAAATTTTTGGTTTTTCCGTCATGGGTGTCGTTTTCATGGTTTTTGGGGTCGCTGATTACGAAAATAAGCTCAAAATCAAAATCCAAGATGGCGCCGACGAAAATTTTGGTTTTTCGACTATATATATATATATATATATAAAACGACAGCCATTACGGAAAAATCAAAAATTTACCTGGCTGCCATCTTGGATTTTCATTTTGACCTCAAAAACCATGAAAACGACACCCGTGAAAGAAAAACCAAACATTTTCCTGACCGCCACCTAGGGTTTTCATTTTGACCTCTTTTCGTAATCAGCGACCCCAAAAACGACACCCATGACGGAAAAACCTAAAATTTTCCTAGCCGCCATCTTGGATTTTCATTTTGTCCTCATTTTCGTAATCAGCGTCCCCAAAAACCATGAAAACGACACCCATGACGGAAAAACCAAAAATCTTCGTCGGCGCCATCTTGGATTTTCATTTTGACCTCATTTTCGTAATCAGCGACCCTAAAAACCATGAAAACGACACCCATGACGGAAAAACCTAAAAAATCTTTACCGCCATCTTGGATTTTCATTTTGATCTCATTTTCGTAATCAGCGACCCCAAAAACCATGAAAACGACACCCATGACGGAAAAACCTAAAATTTTCCTAGCCGCCATCTTGGATTTTCATTTTGACCTCATTTTCGTAATCAGCGTCCCCAAAAACCATGAAAACGACACCCATGACGGAAAAACCAAAAATCTTCGTCGGCGCCATCTTGGATTTTCATTTTGACCTCATTTTCGTAATCAGCGACCATAAAAACCATGAAAACGACACCCATGACGGAAAAACCAAAATTTTTCGTCGGCGCCATCTTGGATTTTCATTTTTACCTCATTTTCGTAATCAGCGACCCCAAAAACCATGAAAACGACACCCATGACGGAAAAACCTAAAATTTTCCTAGCCGCCATCTTGGATTTTAATTTTGATCTCATTTTCGTAATCGTGCCAATATTATTTTGTATCACAGTAAAAGTTGAAAGTACCTACCTATTTATCGACGTGAGTATAATAACTGAATTCATAATGACCAAAAGTATTTGGACGCACCAATATTTCATAAAAAAATATTTCATTGAATGCCATATCTATTACTTGAAATTACTTCTTAGATCTGTTGATAATGTGACGTAAGCGAGCGAGCGCATGAGCCGACGCGGCGCGGTGACGAGCGACACGGGTTCCCCCTTCGAGGCCTGGCGGCATACTGAATGTCAATAGATACGGTTGCGAATACGCTCAGAATTTTGCATAAAAATCTTTATAAAATCAAATTTTGGGTTTTTCAAAAAAAAAATCGTACCATAATGTTCATTATGAAATTGCTTATCCATTAGTGTAAAAACAAAATAAAAACAATTGTTAGTTTTGGAGAAGTAGCATGTTTTCAATAATTATTTCTCATTTCTGTGGTTTCGTTGTGAGGGGATTAATTAAATATTTTACTTAAAAAAGAAAAAAACAAAACGTACCATTTTGAAGGTAAGAGTATGTAGAAATTTAATGTATTTTTTGTTGGTTGATATATCTTTTTTTTTAAGAGTTATAAGTTCCAGAAAACTGCATAAAAAACGGCTAGAGCTACGTTTTGCTGGGGGACGCGCCTTAACTTCAAAATTTAAAACATAGCTGGAGAAATGTGAGTGTACCATTTTAGCACCTCTGCTGTTCCCTTTTAGGATTATAGCCGTAATGTTATGTCTAGTTCAAAGCTGGTCAAATAGAGTTGTAAAACCTCTAAATGACCTACTGTTGAACAAAGAAATGTGTACTGTTATAAAACTGTTCGTCAATAGATGAATCATGTTCTGAACTAGGCTAATGACCTTGATGTTATATGGTATATTTGTGAAATACGACTAAATAATTAACAGATCATCATCATCATCATGATCATCTGCCTTATAGCCTTTTCCCAACCATATTAGGGTTGGCTTCCAGTCTAACCGGATGCAGCTGAATACCAGTATTTTACATGGAGCAACTGCCTCCACCTAGTTAACACTGGGTAATACTACCCTTTGGTTCTTACTGCTTATTTATCAGACTTTTAGGCCACTGACTACTAGCCACAACCTCCTCGAGAGGAAAGAGAAGCAAATGTGTAAATATTTGCGAAATACTACTAAATATATACAGATAAATATGATAAAATAAATAAAATACGAAGTGTAAAATAAAACATAGAAAACTTGAATGAAAATATTGTAACTCTTCATTATGTATAACTTTTCTATAGGATCAGCAATGAAATCGCGAAAAAAAACTGCTGTTCCCATACATTTTGTCGAAATATGCGAACATAAATGTATGGAGCAACAATTTATTTTTTTCGCGATTTCAATTTTGGTTCCATAAAAAAGTTGTTTACAATAATGACAACCAAATCCTTTTCAAGGTTTTCCGTTATTAAATTACACTTGTATAAACTAGTAAATAAATAAATACTAAAAAATACTAATGAAGATTGAAGAAAATGACTTACTTGACGATTACATAACAAAAAAGCTATGATTTAAAAAAAATATTTTTGAAACTTTTTTTGGAACAATTAGTTTTAATTTTTTTTAAGTGGCTTCTTTTTTTTGAATATGGAACTTCTTTTTTTGAACAAACTTTTTTTAAAATACTTTTTTGATTAAGGAACTTCTTTTTATCAAACAAAACTTTTTTTTTAAATGAATTACTTCTTTTTTGCAAACTTTTTTTTAGGCAACTATTCGCAATATATTAATATTATTTTAAAGGCTGTTGTGTATAGATGTCGAAAATATAATGGCGTATAAATTCAACCTCATACAACGATGTTTTTAACACAACCAGCATCACAGAGTGATATGGTTGGACTGAGCAAATTAAACGTTAGGCAACCATTTTATAACCGCCAGTTTTCCTTGTATCAAAATGTGATGCAATTTTAATTTTTGCACGACTACGCGGCATTATGGCAAGGGAGGTGTGCAAAATGATCAAATATATAGCAATGACGAAACTTCTTTATTAGATAATGATTAATTAATTGACACATAAACAAAACTTCACGACTATAATCGCCGAAGGGTTAGGTAGAGTATTTAGGTAGGTTTATTGGGTTTTTCATCAGAATAGGGGATTGGACTGACTCAAAAAAATATGATTCTGATTAGTCCATCTGTTAGATTATCTAAAAATATTGGATACGTGTTTTTTGTTTTATCAAATCAATAAAAATTGACGAAAATTGATAAAGCGCGTCAAAGATCATGAAGTGGGGCTTGAAACGTCACTTGCAAGGTACAAAATGTACCAACTAGCATTATGACGTCACACGAGTTTTCGAAGCACTGAATCGTCTTCATTTTTTGTTTACGTGAAAAAAATATGTGGTCAATATTTTTTGAAAATCTATCTTCTGACGGACTACCTAATTAGATTTTTTTGTCCGATCCCCTATTTCATCCGTAGATTAATGGATAGACAAATAGATCAATGGACTGTCTCGTTGGTCTCGTGGCGAGAGCGACTGTTGGACATGAGGTTTTGTGGGGTCAATTCCCAGCTCGCAAAAAGTGTTAAGTAGGTACTGGGTTTTTGAATCAGGAGTTTTTCATAGCATCCACGAAGTTTTTATTTGTGACTGGTTAACGGCATTGACCAGCGGAGCATTGGAGCAGCGGTGGCCCAGTGGTGACGGCCCCGACTTACGAACAGTAGGTCGTGGGTTCGAACCCAGGCAGGCACATTACTTTGTGTAATTTATTTCATCACCGCTGCTCTCAAAACGGTGAAGGAAAACATCGTGAGGAAACCGGCATGTCTTAGAACCAAAAAATTGGAAGACATGTGAATGTGACATCTACCAATCCGCACTGGGCCCGCGTGGTAGATTATAGCCCATTCCCTCTCAAAGAGAGGAGGCCTGTGGAGATTACCAGCTTTATGTGAGAAAATAATTATCACGAATCCGAAATATAATATTGTGTAAGTATTTCGCAATATTTTGTAAACATTGTGCAATAACTTCTGAGTATTTTAAATACCTACCTAGTTACCTACATAGCACGCTATGAATACAATCTATGTTTACAAACATTCTACTTTTTTGTTTTTAGGAACAATCTAAATCTAACATCACGCGTTATAAACCCCGAAAGGTTGGGCAGATGTGTGCTTAATAGTACACACACATTTCGCAGGATAGTTAAAATTCCAATCTTCAGGTTAAGCTGCGTTTGCCGAGGTTGGTCTGTGGATGGGTGACCGAGCGTATGGTACCTCAAACGCGAGTTTTATAATGCGTAAAAGTATATGATACACTGCAGTAATCAACATCAGAAAAATATATGATATTCTTCAGGATATATGCTAGTGCCATAGTGTTGTGAAAACATAATACAACTAACTTTGCTCGATAGAAAAAAATCGCGAAGATACCTCTAAAAATTTCTTTTAACGAGAAAAAACCATACTAAAATACATGTCATCGTTCTGACTTTTTTGCCAAATAATTCTACAAGCAACAAACTAAAGTCATAGTGTTTTACTTTTTTAGTCCAATCAATAGTTTTTTTGTAAATCGCAAAATACCACTAATTTCGCACTATTCGGCCGCAGCGAAAGACGTAACAACCGCTTTGTAGTGCAAGCTGATTAGAACTTTATTCTAACAGTATTACCAGCGAAGTTTGAACCACCACAAATAGGGTTGCTAATCTGAGGTAGCCCGGCTGCCATATATATAGATCTTTGGCAGTCGTTACAGGTAGTCAGTGACCTGAAATTCTGACATCCAGTCTTACCAAGGAGTATCGTATTACCCGGTGCTAACTGGGGTGTGGGGGTCAGATAGGCCGTCGCTCCATGTAAAATACTGGTATTCAGCTGCATCCGGGACTGGAAGCCGACTCCGATTTACGAGGGAAAAGGCTAGGCAGATGATGGTTTTCTTTTTAAGAAATTAAAAGTTTTATTAAATATTTAAGAGAAAGTACCTAGTATGTGTTCGAAATATATTGTGAACGTATTTCGTAATGTTTCGTAAATATTGTGAAATCGTTTCCAAAAATGTTAATAACTACACAGAATGCTATGATTAAATAATCTATGTTTACAAACATTGTAGCTTGGTTCAAGGTTTTTCCTTTTTTTGTTTTAGTGACGCCGTGACCCACAACAACATCTGCCGGCTTAGCATGACCACCGAAGAAACGGGTTTTGTCGACGGAAGAATAGACAAAATGACAGATTGTAGCAAGGTTTCATGTCAAATTGTATGGAAAAATCTTTGTCTATTCTTGGTAGAATAGAGATAGAATCGCCATGCTACGGGGGCTGTAGGCCATACAAATATTTATTCGGTACGGGGGGATCGAACCCGCGACACGCAGTGCAGCAGTCTAATAGCTTAGCCAGTGCGCCAAACGTGTCGTCGAACTATAATAAGGGGGGATCGAACCCGCGACACGCAGCGCAGCAGTCTAATCGCTCAGCCACTGCGCCAAAGGTGTCGTCGAACTATAAAGGGGGATCGAACCCGCGACACGCAGCGCAGCAGTCTAATCGCTCAGCCACTGCGCCAAACGTGTCGCCGAACTATAAATAACATCACAACATCACGCCTTGTAATCCCCTAACGGTTATGCAGAGGGGTACCTAGCAGTACTTCTACATTCTACCAGTTATGTTGAATTCCCATGCAATGGGGGGGCGAGAATATCGTCTTTTTTTGTTTTTGGAGGTTCGTTTGTCATTAAATAACTTTTCCGCTCTGGCCGGAGCGACAGAGAGCGTCAGACTTCTACTGTCTAAAAACCACCCATGATCCTTCTTAGACCTTTGTGTCTGGGTGGTATCTGTTTGAACAACCCGGAGCCAGAATCCGCGCACAAATTCAGACTCCGGGGCTGCTGCTGAAAACTTCCTGTTTGAAATCTCAATAACACTTTATGAATCGAACCCGAAAGACCTTACGCTCAGTCATTGTGCTTGCGACAAATGTGTGTTTACAAACATTGTAGTTTGATTCAAGGTTATTTCGTTTTTGTTTTAGTATAGAACACACAGACTTTGGTCTACATGTAGTTTCCTAACTCAAGGTTTGCCAACAAATTTAAAAATTAAAATTAAAAAATAAATTTTAAATTTAATTTTTTTAATTTTAATTTTAATTTTAGGAATTTTAAACAATAGAGTGCAGTATACTATACTAGGTGTTAAATTAACGGATCGTGTTACAAATACATACAATACTGCCCTCAAAAACAGAAATTGCCTGGCCCTGATGTAGCTCAAATGGCTGCCCAACTCAATTATATTTGCTACTGGCCATGTCTGCCGCATGCCAGAAAAATTGACAAAAATCAAAATCAAGTTATTCAAACTAGGCTGAAACTTTTCGAACATCAAATTTTTTTTCAAGAGATAGTCCCCCAAAACATCTACCCTTCGACACTTCCTAGTGTTTAGCTGGGAAGAAGAAGTGGCGGAACAAACTCCCAGCACACATCTGTCTATTAAGTTGGAAGAACTAGATTCTATACAATAGTGAAACATCTGCAAAGTGCATAACTATGGCCGAAAATTTAAATATTTAACACAAAATTTAAATTTTAGCTTACTTTCGTAAAAAGTGGACCAGTTTTTGACTAGACTAACCTGTCAATTAAATTAATTTCTGAGCATTTAACATTTGTATGAGTTTGTCAGTTGATGGACGAAAGAATGAATATTGATGGATGGACAGGGAGAGAAAGGCCAAAGAAAAGATTTTTTTTTAAACGTTGCCCCACACTAGGAATTTATCCTGTATCGTGGGTACGCACCCACAAACATTGAAACTCACATGCCCAGACCCGAAACAACTATCTGTAGGCCATACAAATACTTGTTCCGTGCGGGGATCGAACCCGCGACACGTAGCGCAGCAGTCCAATCGCTTAGCCACTGCGCCAACCGTGTCGTCACATGATGAGAAAGATGTATGCATTGTGTGAGTAGTGATGTGAAAGAGTAAGAAGAAAATGATGCCGTAAGCATATTGGTATAAATTCGCCCATTTATTTTATGGGACTTAAATTAATATAAATGGCAAAATATGGGTGAACAATAGGGGATCGGAGTGACTCAAAAAAATATGATACTGTTAAGTCCGTCAGTTAGATTATTGAAAAATATTGGATATGTGTTTTTTGTTTTATCAAATCAATAGAAATTAACGAAGATAAAGCGCGTTAATGATCATGGAGTGGAGCTAGAAACGTCACTTGAAGGTACAAAATGTACTAGCATATGACGTCACACGAGTTTTTGAAGCACTGTATCGTCTTCATTTTTTGTTTAGGTGAAAAAAGAAAAAATACGTGTCCAATATTTTTTGAAAATCTATCTGACGGACTAATTAGTTTTTTATTGTCCGATCCCCTATTAGGCACACCTAACCCTTTGGGCATAACAGGTGTGTTGAACTATGTCTTCTACCCATACATTTTTCACTTACATCATGCACCGGATGTGATCCAAGTCAGAGGCCCTTGAGGCGGTTTAGAAACTCTGACATTAGGGTGTGGGGTGTCGTTAGACCTTACTGCCCACACGATAAGAAAAATACCAGTTTAAAATGGATTCTAACTGTACAAAATAAGTTAAAATGTGGTAATAACACTGTCTGTTATGTAAACTTTACACGCCGTGACAGCCTAGTCTAAATCTAAAGGATTTGGATGAAATTGGGCACACCAAGACTGGGTTAGGGGATCAGATACTTTTCATCCCGGTGGTACATTGCTATTATTTAATTCCAGACCCCATAGGGGCGAAGACCCAGGTAAAACAGTAAATATCATTTTTATAGAAAATAGATTACAAGGTAGTATACGCGCGAAAACAGAACTATTTAGGTATTTACGTTTGTAATTAGGTCAAGGCCAACAATTAGGCAAATCTTAAGTTTCTAATAAAACCTTAGTTTTGAAGTTTTATCAAGTTTTATTGTAAGTATTCCAATTTTTACACACTTGAAATAAATTAAATACTTAACACTGCAATTTTGTTTGCCAGGACGTGTTTGTTATAATTTTGATGAAATAATAAAAGTAACAAGAATTTATTCCGACAGTCCAAAATATGACATATTATGCGACCAAATTCAACTCGAACTCAGTGGAGGTCAGGTGAAAAAAAAGGAATTGTAAGAAGTCAGCATTTTATTCAAAATGTAAGGTTATAAAAATATTTTTTACCTCCGAAATGTCCTCTAACAGATTAATATTTCTTGGAATAACTATGGGTGCGTTCCGAATTACGCTGTAATCGATTTGAGCGTCCATAAACCCGTACCGAATTACTGTGAGCGCGCTAACGATGTCCCTTGAATCGTCATAGATGACGTCATGACAGCGATTACACCGACCATGCCCCAAATAAATATCACCGTGAGCGCTGTCAAAATCAAAGTAAAAAGTGACAGATGTCTGATGCGTGTGTGTGTGAGGCTGGGTGTGTGCGTGTGTTCACAGCTGAGGTTCACTGGCTGGAGTCGCACAAATACATTCAATTAGTTCTTTGAAATCTCTTTGGAGTCTCTTAACCATGAGTATTCAAGTAAATATACAAGACGAGCCTAACGGGCGACGAATTTCTCTCATGCAGGTTATGTTTTTGTTATCACGTGACGAGTGAGCACTTTAGGCGCGATAACGAGCGTTCCGAATTGATGACAGGTCTTAGCTGTCATAATCGTGATATCTAATTCGGAACGCAAAATATCGACGTGAGCGCTGTGAGCGATTATTTTGTAATACGGAACGCGGCCTTTATTGAAATTGAAAAGAAAGTAAACTTTGCAATAATGACAAGAAAAAAATGTGCAATCCAAAAGGCGGTTACACTATTCAAATCAGCAGGTTTATACAAACAGACGCAGTTTTCAGTTGAAAAACCCAGTACTTACATGAAACAATACACTGAAAACGTGGAATCGGCACGCGCCGACACTTTCTTGATAAAATAATAATAGAAACACAGTTATTTTAGCACTTTTTTGCAAAATTCAGCGGAATAAACACCACGCAAAACCATTGCACATTGACAAGCCACCCACAAACACTACAGAGTTTATAGCAGTGTTGCCAGGGCCCTTGAGTCATAAGTTACGTTTCGTTACCTGAAAAGTTACATTTTTGCTGCAAAAGTTACATTATTGTTTTTTTTTTTATTAACGTGTTTTTGGGGTCGGAGGTCAAAATTGATATCAGCAAAATGATGAAATATAAAGGAATCTATGATGTGTGTATATGGTGTATTTAATCTTAGGATAAAACAGACTAGTTTCATTTGTTCGCAGCGCCATCTTCACTGTTGTTGCTATCTAGTCTAGCACCTAACCTAAGGTTGATGTTCCACAGGCCAGTGATAGGATATAATACCACCTATCACTGGCCTGCAAATTGCAAAAAACTTAAGAAAATTTGAATTTCGCGGGCTGGTTGGAGGATTCACCTTAAGTCAAAGTCAAAAGTCATTTATTCAAACTAGGCTGATAATCAGCACTTTTCGAAGGTCAAAATTTGCATTACTTTACCACAGTGAAATTTGGCTAACTTAATTTAAACCAAAACTACGAGGTAGTGCATCATTATTTTTACTCTGAACTAACTACTAATATTCAAAACGTATAGAATCCTTGCTCCAACCAGCCCGCGAAATTCAAATTTCCTCACTTTTTTGCAATAATTAATTCATTAAAATATTATTCGCGGCTGTAAGACGTACATAGACTTAAGGTTGATGTTCCAGGGTAGCCCGTGTAATTCAAATTTTCTTAAGTTTTTTGCAATTTGCAGGCAAGTGATAGGTTGTATGTTGATGAACATTTGATTCGCGGCTGTAAGACGTGTATGTAGTTACAGAATTATAATCAACAAAATCATTAATACAACCCTCCGAGCTCATAAAGGTTCCGGAATGACTTTGACCTTGTAAAAAGTCATTTTTACACCTATAAGAGGTCGGAGGGTTGTATTAATGATTTTGATGATTATAATACATATGTCTTACAGCCGCGAATCAAATGTTCATCAACATACAACCTATCACTTGCCTGCAAATTGCAAAAAACTTAAGAAAATTTGAATTTCGCGGGCTGGTTGGAGGATTCACCATAATGGTTTTTTTTTACTAAATAAATAAAAAAGTTATCTTAAATTCGCTCTGTGATTATTGTAGTAGAGATAACGACCTATTTTTAACAAAAAAAAACCGTTTAAAATATTATTTCAAGCAACGAAGTAAAAGCATACAATTTCAACGAGGCAACTTGGCAATATCGCGTTTTTTGTAACAACAGGCCCCGATAAACTTACTTCAAACAATAAATTATTAATGTAATCACCGGAACTTCACTCACGCACTTTTCTCACAGTATTTGTACGACAGCAAACAATAACGCAACGAAACAAAACAAATCAGAATCACAACCGGGCATTTCTGTAGTTAGTAGCTACGAAAGTCGAAACTGCGAACGGCGGCAACTCGCGAAGTAGGAAACGTGCGCGCACCCGCTCAAGCAAAATCGAGTTTTAATATAACCAGTACGTTTCATTTTGTCATGGCGCTTTCCATTCAGAACCATCTCCGAGTGTGTTTTACGTGCGTTCAATTTGGATGCGTTCGAAAACTGTTTGCAAAAATCTAGTATTACAAATCTCGTTGTTCTCAAAAGTTACGAAAATTGCCTTATGTATAAAAGTTACTTACATGTTACGCGAGGGGGTCAAAAGTTACGAAAAATGTAAGAAATGTAACCTTCTGGCAACACTGGTTTATAGTTCTAAGAATCACAGATACATTTTGTTTAGTTTGTCTATGGACGAAATAGTGGTGTGTGTTTTTAAATCGACTAAAATAAACATTTATTGCTTTCTTGCGCGTGGCCGGCCGCACGGATATAACCACAGCTTGTGCCGAAGGAGAACTGTGCACAGGAAGAAATGGCGAGATTTCAGAGACGCACATTACGAAGGTTGGTTTGAGGTAGGAAGAGGCCTTTGCTCGGAAAAGTTAGAAAAAGTTATAAAATCACTCACCAGTTCTCGCTGTTTAGACGATTTTAAATAAATTGTTTTTTTTTTTAATTGATTTTTAGCTGTGATTTTCACATTTTACGTCTATGGTATCATTTCTAATGGCGGAAAAGCGGCAATCGTCGTCATAGTTGCTGAATTACATAGAAATGCTATAATGTCGAAAATGGATCGCCAATTGAATTCTAAAAAGGACAAGGAGACAATTTACGAGATATACAGAGCATGTCGCCTGTGTGGAGCCGGTGCCGGCTACAAAATGCCGATTATTCAGAACGTTGTCGACTTGGGTGACTCTGAAGTGGAATTCAGGCTGAAAGTACGCGATTGTGTACAAATTGAGGTAATTTTGACAAAAATACTTGATTATTAATTAAACTGCTTATATTTCTTACCATAGGGAACCTAATCCAAGCTGTCCCAATCTTATTTTACGGTAAATAAATGTGTTTGAAATTATTTTGTTTGTTGTCAAACAAATGAGTGAAAGTCTCTCTAAAATGGTTATTTACTATTCTAAACGGTTGTTAATTACTGTAATATACAGTTATGGTAATATGGAAATGTACTTATTTGATATATTTCTTGTTGTACTTCTAATTTGGAAACCCATTCAGATCCACTTTGAAAATAGGTTAACTTTGGCTTGCCCATGAATTTTTTCATGGCTACTTTTATGGCATGGCGTGGAGACACGTCATATGTAGGGTCGTCTCCTCAGCAATAAAGGGATGAGGAAGAGGATAAGTAGGGATGAAATTTTCCAATACATGCTCAATATGAATTCATTAAATGACTATGTTAACTTTCGTTAATTGGTCAGATTCTTAATTGAGTCGGCACACTCATAGACAATGTGCTAGGTAGAAGATACTTTATCCCCAAAATGTTTCCGTAGTTTCACTTCCATCTCGTGACCTCTGAGTTTGTTTCGGCTATATCTTCTTATGACTAGTCACATATAAAAACACTGACCCAATCTAGTCTTACTTACAATCTAGGACTTACTATTCGTAAGTCGGGCAAAATATTGGGGGAATACCCTAATATTTCTAATTATTTTAGGGTATTCCCCCAGTATTTTTTTGATCGTTATAACAATTGGTTGTAATAAATGAGTTAATAACTTCTAATTACATTGTTATATTCTTTCTTTTGCAGGTACACCAAGATGATAAGATGCCTCCACTAATCTGTGAGCTCTGTGTGGACAAAGTGAATGACTTCTACGAGTTCTTGGAGATGTGCCGGCAGACCAACAAGCGGACTAGGGTGCGGCTTGGTCTGCCTCCGCAGTCCATGCCTAAAGGAGCGGTAAGCATATAATTAACTCATCTACAATTCACATTCCAAAATGTCACATTGAGATCGATGGCAAGAGTACCATAGTTCATAACTGTTAATATTTTATCACGCTAGTAATAAAATAACTCTATGTGTTCAAAGTTTTATTGTTGACACATCAGGATAAGCAAAAAGACAAGAGAAAATATAAAAGGAAAAACATGTCAAAAGGAATACAGTCAATATCAAAAGAAGAAATTATAAAAGAGGTAGAAAAGCTAGGACATGAAACTCTTTTCTTCCTAACACTCCTCCTGAATTTCATTCTTCCAGACCCATTCCTTTCGCACACCATTCATACTTTCCTCTCAACAAAGCTTTAGTCAGACTGTCAGCCACCATTCGAGTCGTCTCCACATACTCTAACCTAACATGGCCATTCTCAATGGCCTCTCTAATAAAGTGGTGGCGTACGTCAATATGCTTTGTACGTTGATGGTGCACAGGATTCTGTGCAATAGCAATTGCAGATTGACTGTCGCTGCAGATCTTGACAATCACTTCTGGTAGACCACTGATCTCCGCAATAAATCTTTTAAGAAATATTGCTTCTCTCGCAGCTTCAGATATTGCCACATATTCTGCCTCTGCAGTTGAAAGAGCTACTGTTCTCTGTTTCTTGCTCTCCCAGCACACTGCTCCTCCTTTCCATAGGAAAACTACTCCGGTGTATGACTTCCTATCATAGCATGTGGCATGGCTTGCATCTGCATAGCACTGTAAATCATTGCTATTATTCTTCTTCTTGTACTTTAGTCCAAGGGTTTTAGTACCCTTTAAATATCTGAGTACCCGTTTTGCGGCTGTCCAGTGCTCGACACTGTAGCAACTATTAAATTGACTCAGATAATTTACTGCATGTGCTATGTCTGGCCTCGTGCAAACAGACAAGTACATCAGAGAACCAATTAAATTTTGATACGGAATGCTCGGATCCGATTTATGTTCTGGTCCTGGCTTCTCCAGTCTTTGACCGGTAACTGATGGCGTTGTAGCGATCTTGCAGTCATCCATCCCGAACATCTTCAAAACTTTATTGACATACTTCTCTTGGTCAACTTTGATTTCTGTCTCATTCTGCGTTATTTGCATCCCCAATACTAGTTCTGCCTTACCAAGATCCTTCATCTCAAATTTAGACATGAGGTCTTTTTTCACTTTGCGCAACTCCTGTGCGTCATTCCAGAAAATAAGCATGTCATCCACATATACCGCTAGAATGATGACCTTCTTGTCTTTGGATCTTGTATACACGCATGGTTCATTCTTGGATCTTTTGAAGCCAAGATGTAACAACTCATTATTTAATTTGCTGTTCCAATCTCTAGGGGCTTGCTTTAATCCATAAAGCGATCGATTAAGAAGACACACATAATCTTCTTTTCCTTTCTCCTCAAATCCTTCCGGTTGCTTCATATAGACAGTCTCAGATAAGTCTCCGTTTAAAAACGCTGTTTTCACGTCCATCTGATCAACATTAAAGCCTTCATGAGCAGCCATCGCTAAAAGGACTCTAAGTGAACTATGTCTAACAACTGGAGAAAAGGTCTAAAGGTGGAAAGGTCTTTCTATCGCCATCTTCACCTTGATCTACCCTAGGGTCAATGTCTGCTTCGGCTTCACCCTCTGGTGCTTGCAGAATATCAGATCCTCCGTTGTGTCCTATCACGGTTTCTTTTTCAGCTTCAGAAAGTTGGAGTATTACTTCTGGATGTTCTTCTAAATTCGATTGCTCATGATGCTTTCGGTTTTCAAAAAACACCACGTCTCTTGCCTTAAATACTTGGCCGGTAGTGAAGTCTAAAAGACGATATGCTTTTGCGTTATCACAAAAACCTGTGTGAATCAGTTCTCTGCTTTTCGGATCCCACTTACCTCTCTTCTGTTGAGGAATGTGCATAAAAGCTTTGCATCCGAAAGTCTTCACTGTACTCAGGTCGCACTTCTTACCTGACCATTTTTCTTCTGGCGTAACATTTTTCACCGCAATCGTTGGTGATCTGTTTTTCAAGAACACTGCATGATGGACAGCCTCTGCCCAAAAGCGTTTCGCCAAATTAGCATCTTGAAGCATGCTTCTTGCTTTCTCACAGATAGTTCTATTTGCGCGTTCAGCTATGCCGTTCTGCTCTGGCGTATATTCCACCGTTAGTTGACGCTGAATTCCGAATTGTTTCAAATAGTTATCCATCTGTTTGTTGACGAACTCGGTGCCGTTATCGGTGCGTAAGATCTTCAGCTTCTTACCACTTTGTTTTTCGGCATACTCCTTAAACTCTACAAATTTTTCGAAAACTTCACTCTTTTGTTTCAAAAAATAAATAAAAGTTTTTCTCGTAAAATCGTCAATGAACGTCAAAAAATACCTGAATTTGCTAACGGACGGCACCTCCATAGGTCCGCACACATCCGAGTGCACAAGCTCTAGCACTTCCTTAGCTCGGGTAGCATTTAACTTTTTAAATGGTTTCTTGGTTTGCTTCCCCATAATACATGGTATACACTCAAGTTGAGCTGAAGTGTTGGGAAAACTTACCCCTGTCGCCATCTTATCTCTTAGTAGTTTGAGATTGTTGATACCCAAATGCCCCATCCTCCGATGCCATAGCATAATTGGGTCCCCTTCTGTAGTAGCTAGAGCAGAACCCTGTGAACAGCATTTAATTTTGTATATGCCTCGTTCTTCCACACCTTTCACTACAGCCTTACCTCGAATCTCACAACCATCACTCTTAAAGATGTCGCACCCTTTTTCTGTAAATACCACCACGTGGCCCTTTTTCACGATCGCATTCACACTTAATAAATTAGATGATAATTTAGGTACATAAGTAACATTGTTGATAGTCAAACCTATTGACTCACATACAACCGTTCCTTTACTTTTACCCAATACCTCATTACCGTCAGCACATGTCACCCTCAAAGGCTTTGAAGTGTCCTTCAAGTCCTTAAACCACGATTTACAATTCGTCATATGTGTTGAAGCTCCAGAGTCTATGATCCAGCACGTCGATGAACCATCTGGTTCTGGACGTGCGCCAAACGCATAGGCTTGTAGTGCTTCCTTCCTTTGTTGTTTCGGATTATCTGGACATTCATGTGCTTTGTGTGGTCCTTCACAAATGAAGCACTTGACCTTCACTTTCGGTTTCTTTTTGTGTGTAGCCTTGCTCTTGTGATTCTTAGTCAGCAATGCTGATGGCTGTCTTACGCTTGAGCTAGCCGAGAAGGTGTCTTCCATCTGAAAGAGCTTCGTCTTCACATAGTCGGTAGTAAGCTCAATATTACTATTCTCTATGGCTAATCTCATTGGATGAAAATCCAGGGTTAGTCCTTGTAACAAAAGAGCAGCCAACAGTTCATCGTCGACTTCCTTTCCAAGGTCATGCAACTCCTGTGACGTGGCCATAACTGACGTCACATATTCTCGAACCGTTGAAAATTGCTCCAGTCTCATGCTTACCAACTTTGTTAATAAGCGGCAGCGGTTGTTAAGGCCCTTGTCTTCAAACGCATTCCTCAGAGCGTTCCATGCTTCCCTAGCTGTTTTCGCTTTGCGCACATGAACTAAGCAATGGGGCCTGAGCATTAAGCAAATCTTTGCTCGAGCTCGCTGATCCCTTCTCATACCTTGTACATCCGTGGCTTCAGGTGTAACACTCGTGTACTCCCAAAGATCGTCGTGTATTAGATATAGCTCCATCAAGAATTTCCAAGTTGCATAATTACTATTACCGTCGAGTTTTTCGATTGATAGCATGCCACTACTGCTTGAAATTCCAGTTTCATTTCTCTGGGAACTCCCGTTACCATTTCCGCTGTCCGACATTTCTGCGATTTTTATGATCACTTACATGTCTGGGCCCATAACCTGTTAATATTTTATCACGCTAGTAATAAAATAACTCTATGTGTTCAAAGTTTTATTGTTGACACATCAGGATAAGCAAAAAGACAAGAGAAAATATAAAAGGAAAAACATGTCAAAAGGAATACAGTCAATATCAAAAGAAGAAATTATAAAAGAGGTAGAAAAGCTAGGACATGAAACTCTTTTCTTCCTAACAATAACTAATGCTGAAATCCATGAGGCATGTAACATCTAAATAAGTACAAACAGCACAAAGTACAAAAAAAAAGCTATTGACACACCCTAATAAGCTGGCAAGTGAATTAGTAAATCGGAAGTACACAAGACGCCTCAAGAGGAAAGTAATACAGTGAAACCTGGTTAAGTGAGACCTCAAGGGACCTAAAAAATTGTCTCACATAAATAGAGGTATTCCACTTACCTAGTGTCTCAGCTCAGATATCCAAATCTGTCTCATGGGACCTCAGCATGAGTTCCAGTTATAGAGGTTTCTCACTTATCCAGGTCCCAGTTAACCAAGTTTCACTGTATTAGACCTAGCGAAGAGGATCGGCTCTAAGTATTAACATTTAATGGTAGCAAACTTTACTGGAAGACGCATACTACACAACAAGCCTCACAGATCACATCCGCTTATAGTTGAGGACTGATTGCGAATTCTCCAGGAAAAAAAAAATCACATGGACAAATATTGAGGTTATATTGGCTGTAACATTCAAGCTACATACATAACGACATGCCTGAAATCTCCGAACGGTTATGCAAAGGTTTACCCATTCACATTTCGCAAGTTAGTTTTTAAGGCCCATGTAATAAGGGGCGAGCCTATTGCCATCAACTGAGCACAAATCCGAACTCTGTGGCTGCTACTGAGAAATTGTTCATGGAAAAGCCCAACCTTGGAATCGAACCTATGGCCTCATGCCCATCAGTCGCGCTTGTGTCCACTAGGCCAACAATGCATCCAAAATTAATATACCTATGTAATCTATCTATCTATGTATATAAAAATGAATTACTGTTCGTTAGTCTCGCTAAAACTCGAGAATGGCGGAACCAATTTAGCTAATTTTAGTCTTGAAATATTCGTGGAAGTCCAGGGAAGGTTTAAACGGTGAGAAAGTGGTAGGTAGGTAGGCAGGGTAGTAGGTAGGTAGAGTAGGAAAAAGAGCATTGCAATGCATGCCGGGAATACCTAGTTACTGGGTATATTTAATGAGTTCTAAATACATATTAAATTAATTAAAAACTATAAAATAAACTAAACTAACAATAAACTATAAAAAGGCATCGAAATACTGCTCCTCAACGCTGTCAGCCGGTAATGTGCCCAAAAGACTGGCGGCATTGCCTCGTTGTATGGCAACACTTAGCCTCTGGCCAAGATAAAAGCCAGCCCTTGGGTCACGAGAAGCGTCAACTAAGCGTTTCGAGATTTCCTTAAACAGGCTATGAGCACTCGGACCCCACGGCCCCAGAGTTTCAACCCCAAACGGCTCGAAAATATAGTTTCCGCAAAGGTTAATATATTTACGCCGCTTGAGGTTTTCTGCAGCCGCAGCGGCTCCACCTGCGCAGCACGATGAACTTGGAAGATGTGTTAGGTGTTAGAGTGTGTGTGTCACTAGTGTCACCCTAGTTACTTATTAAATAGAAACTGCACTTGAACAAATGGCACAATAGATACTTGTCAGCAAGTGGTGATCTTCAAAATAAACTAGGAATTTACGATATATTTATTATTACTAAGGTACGGTCAGCATTAGAAGTATATTAACATTACTCAAAGTTTCGAAGCTGTTTTTTTAATAAAAACTTGCTAAATATTACTCGTTACTACATGTTATTGGAGTGTAAGGACTATTTTAAAGAATAATCTTCTAAACATTAAAAATAATAGCTGGAGTCCTGTACATAAAAGAATTAAAATTCCGAAATGTTCAGCTACTTCTGATGCTGACCGTACCATGAATAGTTTTAGTGATAATCAGAGGAAGTGTTAGACTACAGTCTACAAGCATTTTTGTATAGTAACTAAATTGTTTTAGTTACTATACAAAAATAGACTACATTTTTGTTCTTTACGGTGCGCGAAATTCAAATTGTTTTACTACTTTTTGCAATTTGCAGATCAGTGTCAGATTTTATGTTGATTAAAATATGATTCGCGCACGTACGCATTAGAAATATAATCATTAAAATCATGAATAATATCAATAATCCTCCTCTTGGGTTGATTTAATTCCATTGAGAGACTATTTCATGAAAAAGCCATTCAAGAAAGTTATATGAACTGAGAGGGTTGCATTGGTGATTTTAATCATTATAAATCGCTAAAGTCACATTTGTTACTGTCGCATCTCCTATTTTTTTACATAGAACCTGACACACTGTGTGAGCGCGGGCGCGGGGTGGGCGCGGCGCGACGTACTCAAACGTATGAACGTCATTTAAGCGTCCATAGTGGGCACGCGGGCGAGGGAAGCGGCGCGGGCTACTTTCCGCGGGGAGCGCGCGGGCACCATAGCTCGTTCATACAAGTGGCCGCAGTGAGTGCGCGGGCGACAAGCGACCCGTCCAAATTATATTTTGACAAACAGTGGACACGACAACATTCGGAACGAAGCCGCCTGTGGAAGCCGCAGACAACTGCGGACAGGCACAATCGCGCGCGTTTCCGCACCCGCGCCGCTCCCCCCACCGCGCTGCCAGTGTGGCTAAGCACTGACCGCCAAATTAAAAACGTATAAAAATTCGAATTTCGCGGGCCACCTCATCGCTTTCACCTTAAACAAGAAACCCTTTAATATTTTCCAGCCGGATGCCGGCGAATGCATCCTCGGTCTAACTGAACCGGTGTACGTGAACGACGACTCCGATGGTGAACCACTGTCCAAGCAGAAGAAGATGAATCCCAAGGTCAAGGTCAAGAGGGAACCGGTGGTCCAGGTATGTTCAAGTTCATCACAGGAGCTGATGGAGGCTACTGAAAGTGCCGAACTCGGCACCAAATTTTGGGCCGACTCAATTTAAATTGTCATCCGACACGCTAAGAAGAAGATCTGCCTAGCTTTTTCCAGTCAAACCGGATAGCTGAATGAGATAGTTAGTCGCTCCATGTATTACTACTGCACTGATTTTCATCCTGTTTTCACCAATGGATAGAGTGGTACCCGAGGAAGGTTTTACTAAATAATTAACAGACATCCACGCGGGCGAAGCCGTAGGCATCACCTAGTCTATCTATAGAAAAAAAAGAGAAGTCCTGACTGACTGACTCATCAACGCCCAGCCCAAACCCTTGAACCTAGAAAGCTGAAATTTTGCACAGAGGTTCCCTTTATAATGTCGACAAGGAATATGGAAGGATTTTTCGAAATTCAACCCATATGGGAATTAAATAGGGGATGAAAGTTTGTATGGAAAGTCGTTTTTTTTCACGCGGGCGAAGCCACTGGCAAAACCTAGTCTATAGTTCTATACTAATATTATAAAGTTTGTGTGTTTGTTAAATTGTAAGGGGTAATCTCGGGATCTACTGAACCGATTTTAAAAATTCTTTCTCCAATAGAAAGCCACATTATTGCTGAGTGTCATAGGCTACTTTTTATCCCTGTATTCCCACGGGAACGGGATCTACGCGGGGGAAACCGCGGGACGTCCGCTAGTATTACATAAAGCGACAACCTATCCGACCTGCACAACCTAGTTTGTACAAGGGCAATACACTTCACAGTCGTTACGAGTACTCAGAAGCCGAAAGTCTGACATCCAGTCTTACTAAGGGGTATTGTATTATTACCCAGTTACTGGGTTGTGAAAGACAGTCACCCAAAAAGATGTGATGTTTCATTCCTAGGAAACTCCGAGCATAGCCATCCATTCTCCATTGCCCTTTTCATCAAATAACCCCTCCCGCTTTGGGCAGGGGGAAAGGGAGTGTCAGACTTGTACTGACTAAAAACCACCCATGTTCCTTCTTAGCCCTTTATGTCGAGGCCGCGGTATCTTTGTGACCAACCCACAGCCCCGACGGGCTCTCCATGATGGCCCATTGGGAGACTTTGAGCTTTCTGATGAGGCCCACAATGATATCGGTTTAACTAAATTGAGCGACCACAACGGCCCACTGATGATCATGTATTCATGTTAGATGCCAATGTACCTTTCTCTTACTTCCCACAGCTGGAGAACAGGATACTGACCGAGTCCCGGTCCAGTCGGATACCGACCGAGTCGCGGTCCAGTCGGATAGTGACAGAGTCCAAGTCCAGTCGGATACCGACCGACTCCCGGTCCAGTCGGACAGTGACCGAGTCCCGGTCCAGTCGGTCCAGCAAGCGCGCTCCGACGCCGCCCAGAATGACGCGCAATAGGACTACTTCGAAAGAGGATAACGTTTCGCTAAGTCGCTTGAAGGTAAGATACAGAGATAATATATTTATTGAACAGGTTACTACCGTGTCAGTTCGCAGCGAATTTCATTTTAAGTGCATGTTTACGAACAGGCGCGGGGCGTCGCGCGGCGCGTGCTGCGTTTTTAATTCAAACACATGGCGATGTATGAAAAAGTTAACAATTTCAAACGTCGATTTTACGAGAAGCATTTTTCGCTCGTAAGTTTAAAATGCAGCGTTTTTTTGCGGTGGACCCGTTTCTCAGTAAATTAACAAACAAGTCTGAAAACTAAAACCCGACTACAAACGGAGGACTAATTCTATAATATAATATATAGGTACATATTTGTAATGTGCTCGCCAAGACCTTTCATTTGATACCAAACATGTTATGATTATCTCAATTTAATATTTTTCGAGATATTTTTTGACATTTAAATTCCGTCATAAAAAGAATTTATAAAATTTATATAGCCTATGTCACCCGGGCTATTCTTACAAATCTATTGACACCTCATTTATTAAAATCCGTTCGGTAGTTTAGGCGCTACGGTGGAACATACATACATACATACATATATACATACATACATACATACATACATAGACTGCCAAAATCATTACCCTTCCTTTTGGCTTCGCCGTAGTCGGGTAAAAAACACGAGACGAGCCTTTTGCACGCGCCACGCAACGCCCCGCGTCTCCGTAAACGAGCCCTACGTAGTACTGCTAGTTAAAAAATTACTTCCATTTCTATTTCGGATCTTGTTACCAATGAAAAACCCTTCTTCTTTTTGTTTTGCACGGCACCCAAATTTTTAAAACTTCGACACGCGCCGCTCAGCGCTGGCGCCACCCGCCATTTAAAACTAATGAACAACTACGACAACACGTACAAGAACGGCGCCGATCTACTAGCTTTCTTTCTGTATGCGGCCTTACACATTTCAAATAAGGTGTTTTTGTGAATAATGCCAAATAAACACTTTCTTTCTTTTCTTGACATAAACAGACTTATTTTTTTTCGCAGAAGCCTGTGCCCACGCCTCCTAAATCGATATTGAAGAAGGAAATCAAGGTAAAAATTCTTTAATACTTTCTCCAGATCACAAATCATTGCTCATAAAGCCGGTAAGCTGAAGTGGGACTGGGCTGGCCATATCTGCCATATGCCCAACGAGCTGTGGACCAAAATAACCACGTTGTGGAGCCCTGACACAGCCAGAAGACGACACGGTTGGCGCAGTGGCTGAGCGATTGGACTGCTGCGCTGCGTGTCGCGGGTTCGATCCCCGCACGGAACAAATATTTGTACGACCTACAGGTAGTTGTTCCGGGTCTGGGTATTTGTGTATGTGAACTTAAATGTTTGTAAGCGCGCCCACGATACAGGAGAAATTCCTAGTGTGGGGCAATGTTTTTAAAAAAAAAAAAGACCTCGCAGGAGATGGCAGGATGAGTTGAAGAAAACCAACAACCAGTGGTCCACGTTGGCCCTGGATCGAATGATTTGGAGGTCCAGGGGAGGTCTATGTCCAGCAGTTGTATGACACGGGCTAACAGTACTAGTAGGCTGGATTTATGCCCGATTCATGTCAGGCCCGCTCCCTATTACATTGAACTTAAACTTCTTCTTCTTATCATGTGGGCAGTAAGGTCTAACGACCCCACACACTCTAGTGTCAGAGTTTCTAAACCGCCGCAAGGGCCTCTGACATGGTTTGGCGGCCGGGACCACCGGCTTATACGTGCCTTCCGAAGCACGGAATCATCTTTTTATCAGACAATCAGGTGATTCAAGCCTGCAATGTCCTAACCAAACTGGAAACAACTTCACAAAGTATGCTTCCCGTGGGAATCGAACCCACGACCACCGGGTCACAAGGCAACGCCTAAACCACTCGACCACGGAGGCAGTTAAACTTATCTGGCGTAATAGGTGTACTATTAGGTACACCTTTTGCCTAACCCTCTTAATTTTCAGAGATTATCAAATTACTCCTCCCACTCTGGGCCGATCGGAAGGGAGTGGCAGACTTCTACTGAATAAAACTTTTTAACAAAAAATAAAACCAACTTCAAAAAAAAACACAAAAAAGTGAAAAATAAACTTTAGAAGAAAAATCAGTTTCTGAAGTCGGTGACTTTTGTTTGTTTGATTTCATTTTTTGCCACCGACTTCAGAAACTTGATTTTTGAGAATTATGGGACCATTTCGGAAGTATACCCTTTCCAACAAAAAAATATTTTTTCAAATCGGTTAGCAAGTGACGGAGTTATGCCCGAACAAACATAAAAAAAATATATTGTAATATAAACATCCGAATTGAGAACCTCCTTCTTTTTTTAGAAGTCGGTTAAAAAACCATTTTCTTAGCCCTTTGTGTCCGGGGCCACGGTATCTCTTTCGAACAAACCGCAGCCCCGACGGGCGTAGACCATTGCGGGCCCCTGCAATGTAGCCGTCGTCATAAGACGGACACCACTGCTAACCCTTCGGGTCATCATCATCAGCCTATAATGTTCCCACTGCTGGGACTCAGGCCTCCTCTCTAGGAGAGGGATGGGCTATAAATAACCCACCACGCGGGCCCAGTGCGGGTTGGGTAGCCTTCGGGTATTACAAGCATAAAGTTATGTTAATTGTTTACAGAGTGAGGACTCACCGCTAACATCGCGCTCCAAACGCACAAGGGATAAGGAGCCAGTCAAATTGGACACACCTACTAAGAGAGTCAAGTATGTACCCTTCTAGTATACTGTTCTTATATGGTCAAGCCCGCCACACTATTCCCTGCCCACTGTAACTCCTGTTAGCCAGAATCAACAGTGGCGACCACAAGAAAAGCGCCGAGACAATGAAGCTCGACGAAGTCCCAGAGAAACGATTTAACTGTCTTGGATCCCGCAACGAAATTAATCAGAAAAGAATAGCGGTAGTAGGAAAAAACATAATTTCCACTTCCCTCCATATCAGCAGGCAACTGGCAACTGGGCTTATCCCAGTTGTATACGTCCCTGTGTGCCTATTGGCCTTGTTCTGTTCTGTTTCTTATATGGTCAGTTACGGGATAGCTTTCGTCTTAGTCTAAAACAAAGTCGCTTCCCGCTGTCTGTCCCTATGTATGCTTAGATCTTTAAAACTAAGCAACGGATTTTGATGCGGGTTTTTTTAATAGATAGAGTGATTCCAGAGGAAGGTTTATGTGTAGAATAAATGCTTCCGTGCGAAGCCGGGTCGGGTTGCTAGTGTTAAATAAAATAGGATTCGCGACCGTTACAAATGTGACTTTACAGAGTAATAATGATTAGAATCACCAAGACAACCTTCTCAGTTCTTATAGGTTCCTTGAATGTGTCACTCATAGTATTGTAAGAATATTCTGAATATTCAGAACCTTAAACGGTCACTTACGGGATGTATTCTTTGAATATTATTAGCGATCGGATGCATCTATATATATAAAAGAAAGTCGTGTTAGTTACACCATTTATAACTCAAGAACGGCTGGACGGATTTAGATGAAAATTGGTAGGGAGGTAGCTAAGAACCAGGAGAAGGACATAGGATACTTAAAAAAAAAAAAAAGGCAATAGGTAGTAGGTAGGTAGGGTAGTAGGTAGGTAGGGTAGGTAGGGTAGTAGGTAGGAATAATCTATATTATGTGACGCAGACGAAGTTGCGCGGGTCAGCTAGTTATTTCATATAAGGCCCTATTAAAATAGGTGGACAAAATTTCAGAAGTCATTCAGACTACCAAAATAAGGACGATGGTAATAAAAATAATATGAAAATCGCATTTAAGTACCTACTCATAAAGGATGAGTTTGTTCTAGAAATCTAGAGTGCCGGCAATTTATTATTTTAAGTTAAAAAAAATCACATGTTTTTTTTGTTTAGATATCTTTTGTTAGACCTACTGAACGCTGTGTTAAAATTTGTCCACCTATTTAAATGGGACCTTATATTAATATGTTTCTGACCAAACGACGATTTCAATATATCGTCGGTCTAATTATTAGAATTCGTAAGTCCATTTGAGCAAATTTTACAGGAGTAACAAAAAACTGATTTTCTAAAAAGTTTCGAGAGCTTTTTAGAATGGCGTTCTATATTATTTAAGTTTAGAATGGGTGTAGATTATTATTTTACTAATATTTTTATGATTTTTTTGGCTAGGGAACAAAAAATTGGCGTTAAAACAGACGGCGTTTTTGGAGATACGAATTCTGATAATTAGTTCGACCATATTAGCCGAGTCATCACAATTTTTGCAAACAAAGTCGCGAACGAATAAGTACAACTTGCCAAAACATAAAAAATAACCAATTTCTTCTCTTTTTCTCACAGAATCGAGACCCCAAAGTCCCCCCCGAAGCCGTCCCCCCGACTCACCCGCCCCCCCAAGCCAGTGAAGTCCCCCCCAGTCCGCCCCCCCTCCCCCCCACGTATATACAAGTGCGCGGTGTGCGGACAGGGTTTTAAGACGGTGCAAGCTAATACCAACCATCTGAAGACGCATGTTGTCGGATTTACTAATCCCAAGTAAGTATTACAAGCTTTATTGTACTTTATTTATTTATTTAAAGACGACCAGCAAAGCATGCACCAAAAAGTGTTTAGGTTGGTACCTATAACGTGTGACTACGGCTTTTCTTTTTGTTCTATCCTGAAAATCTTGTTTCATTATTTTTCAGCGTCGTTTTTTTTGTCGTAGTCGGGTTTTAGTATTTACTTTTTTTATCTAAACAATTTTGGTGTTAAATATTTTTTTTTAATCTTGACTTTTTGTCCGCTAGAGGGCGTGATTTTAAATTTGAGCAATATTTTGGAAATGTACAAGTGAGGTCCTTTTAAATGATACCAAACACGGCGTGTTTATCTCCATTTTTATTTTTTAAGCCTTACTTTTTGTCCGCTAGAGGGCGCCAAATCGCTTTTTGTGACACGTCATGTAGCCTATGTTCAGCGTAAAATTAAGACGGTGCTAACGATACCTCATATGTCGAGTTCCGATAAGTAGATTGGAAGCTATGAGGGAACAGATGAAGATACATACATACATATAGCCAGTCAAAAAAATCATAACCCTCCTTTGGCTTTGCCGTAGTCGGGTAAAAATTAATTAAAAGCTGCCACGGCAAAACAAAACCATTAAACATTTACTGCACTTTTCGGCTCCATAGCAACGTCGTCTGCAGCTCGGTTGTGAATTCTCCCCCGAATGCAATAATAAAGTTTCCCCACTTTTATCACTTAAGCATTCACTGACGTATAGTTCTTTGGATGAAAAGTAAGTGGGTTAAAACTACTTTGGACCAACGGTTCATGGAACAATCAGCTGTGGGCGAATCGTTTCAGTTTGAATTTATTGTTGCCACCACGTGTTCAGAGTTTTGCAAGCTCATTTAGTTCGACCTCGCGTTTGTACAATTTTACTCCTGAATTTACTTTGGCCTCACGTTGAAGAGCTTTGCCAGTGACCAACCTACATTGGCGTCCCGCCTGTATACTTTCGCTAGCTACCTTTGCTTCGCCTTAGAAATGGCGAAAGAAAATCGCGAAATAAAAGTACATGTGGTAGTCCGGTCAATTTAGACATCCAAGGTTACAATAATTCCGACTAGGCTGAATATTGGTAGGATTGTTCAATACACTATTATAAAGGAAATGTGAAAAGTCCTCATCGATCGGCACGTGCAAAAAAAATTACTCGGGGTCAAAGGTTACAAAAAACGGGTTTTTCGCGATTTTCAGCAAAACGGTAAGTTTTATCATACAACTAGTTTAGACAAACATTGTAGATCAGATAATTATCTATAAAAAATGTCTATACTTTTTTTCCTAAGAGCCACCGTTTTTGAGATATAATGATTCAAAAAGATGAAAGAGTTGTAATCGTCATAATATGCACACGTTTCCACGCCACCTTTGAGGTACCGTAGTGTACTTAGCGCGTTTTTTAGGGTTCCGTAGTCAACTAGGAACCCTTATAGTTTCGCCATGTCTGTCTGTCCGTCTGTCCGTCTGTCTGTCCGTCCTCGCTTAATCTCTGTGACCGTTACCACTAGAAAGCTGAAATTTGGTACCAACATGTGTATCAATCACGCCGACAAAGTGGTAAAATAAAAATTGTCCAAAAATGTTTATTAGGGTCCCCCTTTATGTAAAGTGGGAAGTGATTTTTTTTTTAATTTCAACCCTAACGTGTGATATATTGTTGGAAAGGTATTTAAAAATGAATAGGGGTTTACTAAAAATCATTTTTTGATAATGTCAATAATTTCGGAAATAATCGCTCCAAAAGTAAAAAACAATTCGTCATTTTGAATCGTTATATCTCAAAAACGGTGGCTCTTAGGAAAAAAAGTACTTAGACATTTTTATAGATAATTATTTCATCTACAATTTTTGTCAGAGCTAATTTTATGATAAAACTTACCGTTTTGCTGAAAATCGCGAAAACCCCGTTTTTGTGACCTTTGACCCCGAGTAAATTTTTTTGCACGTGTCGGATAGTGTATTGAACCATCCTACCAATATTCAGCCTAGTCGGAATTATTGTAACCTCACCCCTATTTTTTAGTCTAATTTGACCGGACTATGGGTATTACTGCAGTTCTCGGCTTCATAAAAATCTCGTCTTTGGCTCGGTTGAGAATTCCGCCTTGAGTGCAATAACAAAGTTTTGTTAAGTCTTAAAGTTTTTTTCCGAATGGCAACTATATCGTCTGCCCATCTGGCCACCGGCCGACCCACATTTCTTTTCCATGTTCTTGGACGAAGATACAATATTTTCCTGAAATTAAATACATTTTCCTTGTTCACAGGTTAGCATGCAACCCCTGCGGTCTCTGGTTCTCATCACCAGAAGAAACCGCGGCTCATCACAAGCAACATAAGAACAAATCTAAGCCGTACACCTGCAAGAGATGTGTCACTAAGTTCAGACAATTATCTACTTATGATGAGTAAGTACTCGAAATCGTGATACTGATAGCGCTAATAGGGGATCGGACTGGGTCAAAATAATATGATTCTGTTTAGTCCGTAAGTTAGATTATCGAAAAATATTGAATACGTGTTTTTTGTTTTATCAAATCAATAAAAAATGACGAAGATAAAACGCGTCAAAGATCTTGGAGTGGGGCTTGAAACGTCACTTGTGTCGTCAAAATGTACTATCATATGACGGCACACGAGTTTTCGAAGCACTGTATCGTCTTCATTTTAAGTTTACGTGAAAAAAGAAAAAATACGTGTCCAATAATTTTTGGAAATCTATCTGACGGACTAATTAATTATTTTTTGTCCGATACCCTATTATGTTCCGGGTTGGAAATTCGTCTGACGAGACTCATCATCATCACTATTCTCTTGCCCTTCCTTTTTTATTTTAAATGGGCTTACTCTTGACCTCAATCTGGGCAAGATTGAGGTCAAGAGTAAGCCCATTTGTACCTCGGAGAGTGTGCGCAAGAGCTCCACGAGCTCATTCCACCATCTCCCTTCTTCCATCGGGAGACTAGGCGTACTGCAAGCTATCACCCATACCTTGTCGATGTTCCACACATTCATACGAAGCGTTTTGCTAAGTCCTTCATTATTCGTACAGCCAAGGAGTGGAACACCCTGCCTGCGTCGGTCTTCCCGAGTTCATATAGCCCCGATCTATTTAAGTCGCGAGTAAATAAGCTTCTTCTGGGTAAGCTAGTTCCATCGTCGACCTCATCTCTGCTCTTAGGGCAAGATTGAGGTCAAGAGTAAGCCCATATAAAAAAAAAAAAAAAACAAACATCCGAATTGAGAACCTCCTTCTTTTTTTTAAAGTCGGTTAAAAACACTACAAAACCATAAAACGCATCACAAATATTTAAAAATACAACAGGACAGTTTGAACATAACTTTCGAAATCTGAGTGTACTATTAAGTAAGCTTCGCTGTAGAATGATAACCCATACAGGGTGTAAAGTAACCCATCACACAGCCGTCAACCAAGCATTCTGTACCTCAAACTAAGTAGCCCTACGCAAAAAAAAATGCAGGGAAATGACTTTTTTAATACAGTTGCTCAAAAAGTGGCGTATTGCAGGGACGTATAGCGTTCGGGATGTGGGCTATTACGTACTCGTGCTTTTTCTTTACCTTTCCCGAACTCGTGCGTTCTCTTTCCCAACTGTCAAATTAAAAAAAAACCAACCACGAAGTGTTTACTAAATAAAATCATAGAAGTTTTTATGATTCATGCAAATATTTCTAAAGAAGCTACTAATTTGTTTCAATATCAGATTTCATTATTTGATTCAATGAGATCTCATTAAATTTCATTTTTATTTCATATCAATAAAAAAAATCTACTGAAGACTTGGCTGTATGGGCATAGTTCCCTTTGCCTACCCAGAATGGGTAAAGAAAACAAAAAAAATCTCTGCTTAAATTCTTTTACGGTAGGCGCCATTTTCCAAAAATGTTCTTTGTGAGTTTAATTACGGTTTTATTATTTTATTAAATTGCTTCATTTTTTCGCAACTGTATTAAAAATAGTTGTTCAGTACACGTGCGGAACCGTCATTGCAACTTGTTCCGACTGTCAACCCTCGCCGTCGGCTGTGTCTCGGCTCGGTTAGACATCTGTCGGAACTCTTTGCAATGACAGGCTTTCCGCACTTATAATGAAATATACTATTTTTTTGGGGTCAAAAATCACATTTTACGGTAAAACTCAATGTAGCACTCTTAAAACATTGTGTTAGTGGATGCTTTGAATAGTAAACGGGTCATGGAGGTAATTTAAGTAAAGTTGTAGCCTGAAAAAGTAGTATAAAAGTGAAAATTTTGAAAGTTTGACCCCCAATATCTCCATAACTAGGGGGTTCCTAGGTATGGTCTAGAGAACATAAAAAAAATGATCGCAGTGGTGGTGAGAACAAGTGCCCTTCGTTTGCGTCCAAACTTTACAGGAATCGAAAAAAAAATGTTTCATTTTGTGAATGTTTTTGTAGTGTACATTTCTTTTTTCATCTTTATTTATTTATTTAAACTTTTTGCACACAAAAAAAGGTACAAAGGCGGACTTAATGCGATCTTCCGTCGTATACAAGGCGTGATGTTATATTATCAATATATCCGCAATCCATACTTCCATACTTCCATACTAATATTATAAATGCGAAAGTAACTCTGTCTGTCTGTCTGTCTGTTACTCTTTCACGCCTAAACGGCTGAACGGATTTTGATGAAATTTGGTACAGACATAGTTTGGAACTTGAGAAAGGACATAGGATAGTTTTTTTTTATTTTTTTTTCGCGAGATAAACCAAAAATCTGCCGGAAGTCACTATTCCACGCGAACGAAGTCGCGGGTAAAAGCTAGTGATATACATTCTGTGTACTAAGTATCGGGAATTTGTCAATAAAACAAAAAATACAAATTATTCATCAAAATTTATTTTATCGCCTTCAAAGTAGGCCCCATCGCTTGCAATACAACATCTCCACCGCTTCACCCAGTCTTCCATACATTTTTCATAGGCTATTTGCGGTATGGCCTTTAGCTCATTCAGCGAATTTTCTTTTATGGCTTCTATCGACTCAAAACGTTTTCTTCGAAGTGGTAATTTTAACTTGGGAAATAAAAAAAAGTCAGACGGAGCCATATCAGGTGAATACGGTGCTTGGTCGAGAACTTTTGTTGAATTTTTCACTAAAAACTTTTTTACTATAATGGCTGTGTGTGATGGTGCATTATCATGGTGCAGCATCCATGAGTTGTGTTGCCACAAATCTGGACGTTTTCAACGGATACTCTCACGCAAACGCTTCATGACGCCTAAATAATATTCTTTATTCACTGTTTCTCCCTCTGGAAGGAATTCGGAGTGAACCACACCACGGTAGTCAAAAAAAACTGTCAGCATCACCTTGATTTTGGAGCGACTTTGGCGCTACTACTTCTCGGCCTTCTTTAAAAGCCTTATACCATTCATAAGTCCTTGTTTTCGATATACACGATTCGCCGTAGGTATTTCGCAACATTTTTAGTGATTCACCACATGAAATATCATTCGAAACACAAAATTTAAGGCACACTCTTTGTTCAACAATATTTTGCATTGTAAAAATCGCCGAGCACTCAAAACTATCACCAACAAAAAGTGTAGTTTATAACAAATTAAATGACAGATCCCGCTCAAATTTTGCGCGCTTAATCAGTACAGTGCTACCAACATGCAGTAAAAAAATTAGAACGACCTCTTTTACGCGGGTCTTTTTATTGACATATTCCCGATACTTTTTACACAGAGTAGTATAATCCGCATCAAGGATTGTTTTTACAGTATCGACGCGGGCGAAGCCGCGGGCATCAGCTATTATCTAAATTTAATATTTTGTCTTACTCTTTTCAGCCACTTCGACAAGAACAAATGCATACCATTCGACGAAGTACCGGACGTCAAATGCGATGAGTGTTGGCAAATGTTCCCAACTAACACGCTGCTAGATGACCACAAGTGTCTAGGAGAAGATCATCGGCCTGGCGGTGAGTTATACATTCATCATCATAATCATTTCAGCCGAAAGACGTCCACTGCTGACTATAAGCCTCCCCTAAGTGTCGCCACATTGACCAGACTCGTGTGTCTTTCATCCAGTGATCATCCCATCCAAACACACACCCACACGCACACCCACACCCACACACCCACACACATACCCATACATACATATACCTACACACCGTCACCAATTTCACACTATTTTTATGTTGACAATAACTATTTATGATGTGATGGGGGGCCTGGAGTTCTAAAATACAGGCCTAGGCTTAGTTTAGACTCCAGATCTCCCACAAATTACAACTTTCTGCCAAACTATAAATCTATCATAACGATGTAATTTGTGGAGATGAATAAACGTTTATTTTATTTTATTATTCATTATGTAGTGAAACATGATTGAATGAAATTATTTAGAATTAGGAAGGTATACCGAAACATTTGCAAGTCATGGAGAGAGGCTTTTGCCCATTAGTGCGATGACACAGGCTTACAATAACAGTAGAATGACTAGGAATGCTGATGTGATGAAAACACCGGAATGGGACGCCATAGGAAGACATACACTAACCTTATTGGTGATTAAGTAAGTAGAATCGTGCTGGCATTTGTTCACTGCAAACAAGCAACTAGATTACCACAAGTGTCTGGGAGAAGATCATAGGCCTGGCGGTAAGTTATACATTAAGACGATGACAATAGCTATTGACTTCTGATGTTTCAGTATTTTTGGACACGCCCACAATTTTTCCGATACCCTAGCGCCATACTACCAAGTAAGAAACAAATAGTCCAGGATCCGCGGTCCATTTTTGCACTTGATTACTATCAAGCTAATTTTGATGAGACGGCGAGACGCCTAAGAATTTCCTGCACGAAAACTCTCGAATTCTCGATTGTGGTAAGTAATAGGGGTAGCAGGGATAAAATATGTTGGTTTGATGATTCTCAAAAGTGTTAGTACAAACACTTTTGAGAATCATCAGCTGGGTTTTTTTTTGATAAATCTGATGATAATTATCTAAATTATTTGAAAAAATATTTGTCCTACAAAATGTAGGTATGGTTTGATCAAAGAGTCCCCTTCCTTCCTTCCAATATGTATCGATAACGAAGTCATTAAAAATGATTACTAACTGGGTTTTGGGGATTGGATATTTTCTATTAAACCCACTCTTTAAAGTTACCTACAAAATTCCTAAAATTATAATAAGTGTTTGGCACTTACTCCACGCACCATCAATACTCCTGTACATCATAAACAACAGGCTAATACACTTTCTGGAGCCACAAATTCCAGAAGAGCAAGCAGGTTTTGTTAAAGGCAAAGGCACGCGGGAACAAATCCTGAACGTTCGCCAAATTATACAGAAAAGCCGGGAATTTAACAGCCCTGTATTGATATGTTTCATACATTATACCAAAGCATTTGATTGCGTGGAGTGGGGCAAGCTGTGGGGGGTTCTTAAAGGCAATGGGAACGCCTCAACATCTTATTGACCTAGTCCGAAGCCTCTACATCAACAACCGCTCTTTCGTCAAAAGCGACACCGACTGCTCAAATGCGTTAGGCAGGGATGCATCCTCTCACCTCTGCTCTTCAATGTGTATGAAGAGTAATATCATTCAAGACTCTTGAGGGCTGGGACAAGGGGTTTACTGTTGGTGGAAAGTGGATTTCCAATCTGAGGTACACTGACGACACCGTTCTCCTTGCTACAACTTTTAGCAACATGAAAGAGATACTGCACAGATTGGAAGTAGAAAGTGGCAAAGTAAGGTTTGCAATAAATAGGCAGAAAACCAAGCTTATGGTGGTAGATCGTGCGGGAAAGCTATCGGGCGCCTATAACATCTAAGGCATCTATACTGTGGACAGCTTCGATTAACTGGGCTCCAATATAAGTAATGAAGGTAGCTGCGTCCCAGAAATAAAACGGCGGATAGCTATGGCTAAAGATGCTATATTACGCCCCCAGAACATCTGGGAAAAACGTGGTGTAAGTTTTAAAACGAAGGCCCGTTTGGTCAGACCACTAGTTTTCCTGATTTTCCTCACAACACTCTCACAACAATCCAAACAAGAGTAAGACAGAGGATAGATGCATTCGAAATGTGGTGTTTTAGGCGGATTCTCCGAATTCCATGGACGGCCAAACGCAGAAATGTGTCTATCCTTTACCAACTCGATATCAAGACTCGATTGTCAACAGTTTGCCTACAGCGTATTTTGTCTTATTTCGGCCACATAATGCAAAGAGGAGATAGCAGCCTTGAAAAGCTGGTCATTGTTGGCAATCCGGTCGCCATTTTACCAATTTTGAAGTGTCTGTCTTTCAAACGATTGGCTTTGAGAAAAAATTGTTTGTAGAACCTCAATGTCATTTTTAAAGACCTGTCTATGTCTATAGACAAACCACGCGTAGGTATAGGTTTGTTGAAAAAAAAATAGTTTCAGTTCCATTTATGACCCCATAAATCCTTTTTTTTTTTTTTGTATAAAAATCGTAAAGCAGTTCACAGAATACATCTACCTACCGAGTTTCAACTGTGTAGTCTCAATAGTTTCCGAATGAAGTGGCTGTGACATACGGGTGGACAGACGGACAAACAGACATGACGAATCTATAAGGGTTCCGTTTTTTGCCATTCGGCTACGGACCCCTAAAAAACAGCTGGTTTGTAATAATTTTTGATGAGCTCGTTATCAATACATGTTGGATTTAGATTTAGATAATGATCATCAGATTTAACAAAAAAAAAAATTGTTAGTAATAGATTTTTGAAAATCATCAAATAAATATATTTATATTTATAATCAATATATATTTTATCCCTGCTGCCCCTATTACCTACCACAATCGAGAGTTTTCGTATAGGGTAATGTTGGCGTCTCATCAAAATGCAGCTGCTCACGGAAAATTAGCTTGATAGTAATCAAGTGAAAAAATGTACCGTGGATCCTGGACTAACATTGTGACGCGGTCAATAATAATTTATAGATGAACGGATAGCTGTCAGTGGGGCGCAAAGTGACATACGTCCGTCTAGCACCGCGCCTAAGCGCTCACTGTCGGATTGCATACGTAAGAAAGAGAGCGCGATGACGCAACGCTCGAACTTCTTATATACCATATTATTAGGAATCAGAAGTGAAATACGTGAACAAAATAAACAATGTTTAATATCTTTTGAATTACACTTTTACAAAAATATCAAGACAAACATTTTAAACAATAATCAAATAGAAATAGCACTAGCAAATGGAATAATCAGTACACGATCAAAAACATAAACCAAAATTAGCGAAGCACACGATAATAGTCGGGTAGCAAGTCCTTTCCGAGCGCCGTCCAAGCAAAAAGTGACCGTTGCACCGCCGCTCGCCTCGTTTTATGAACTTCTGTCGGTTGCCGCACGTCGACCTGACGCTAACCGCACGGTTACTGGCTGATGTCGTGACTTTGAGCCAACACGGCCTCTCCTGACGCTCTGACGTCCTCGTCAGCTTCCAACAAGGCGGCTGAGTCTTCGCTGTCTCCTTGATAGCGTGTCTCACAACGCCAGTGGGGTGTGCTGGCACCGTGGAGTGCCACGCACAACTGCGCCTGTGGGGCGCGCTGGCACCGTGGAGTGCCGCACACAACTGCGCCTGTGGGGCGCGCTGGCACCGTGGAGTGCCGCACACAACTGCGCCTGAAGGGCGCGCTGGCACAGTGGAGTGCCACGCACAACTGCGCCTGAAGGGCGCGCTGGCAGCCCGGAGACTCTCGCTGTACACGCCAGTAGCGCGCTGGCAGCCCGGAGCCTCGCGCTGTACACGCCAGTAGCGCGCTGGCAGCCCGGAGCCACGCGCTGTACACGCCAGTAGCGCGCTGGCAGCCCGGAGCCACGCGCTGTACATGCCAGTAGCGCGCTGGCAGCCCGGAGCCACGCGCTGTACACGCCAGTAGCGCGCTGGCAGCCCGGAGCCACGCGCTGTACATGCCAGTAGCGCGCTGGCAGCCCGGAGCGACACGCTCGACAACGCCAGTAGGGTGCGCGGTCAGCTCGCAGCGACGCTCTCGGCAACGCGGGTATGGCGCGCAGTCGGCTCGCAGCGACGCTGCCGCGATGTCGGCAACGACAAGAGGGCGCGCAGTCGCCCTGCAGCGACGCGCTCAGCAACGCCGGTAAGGCGCGCTCGGTAACGCCAGTAGGGCGCGCGGTCGCCCTGCAGCGACGTGCACGTTCACGGCGTCACTGTGGCAAAGCCCTGGCAACCACTGCTAAGGCCAAGCAGCGTTGCGTTGCGTCCAAACACACGCCACACATCCTTGTGTAATGGTTAGGTACTCTGCAAACAAACTTTACAATTACAACAGAATTTTGTTCCGCTCGATCACTCCTGACCAAACTTTAGTTCCATTGGGTGGCACCAAATTCGACTCTCATTAATATCAAATGTACTGGAAATTATCGAAAATACAACACTCAACTACCTTGAGTCATATACCATAGTGCTTCACACCAACCTTAAAAATTCAATTGCAACAAAAACTGCTGAAATCATCGAGTAAAACCTTTAACACCAAGGCTCTCTAACCGAGTAGTACAACAAAAGAGTAATCTCATTCATTAAGGAACATTCAAGTCGAGAATCAAATTCAAAGAAACATTCACCAAACAAAACTTGTCAGACAAGAATACCAATAGGAACATAGGGATGTATAAGCACATTGTTAGCATATCACACAGACTTCTTCCACATCACTGTAGGCATAGGCTCCAAGTTTGCATACCCCTCAGATGTCGACTTCCACACACACTGTAGGCATAGGCTCCAAGTTTGCATACCCCTCAGATGTCGACTTCCACACACACTGTAGGCATAGGCTCCAAGTTTGCATACCCCTCAGATGTCGACTTCCACACACACTGTAGGCATAGGCTCCAAGTTTGCATACCCCTCAGTAGCTGTTGACATAGGCACATTGTTAGCGTATCACACAGACTTTCACACACGCAGCTGATGCCGCGCGCTTCACCAAACCACACGTTCTTATGTAATGGTTACTCTGCAAAGAGACAAATCTACGACAGAACCTGACCAAACATCCATTAGGTCCCACTCTCGTTGATAAAATCAAACGCGGCTAAACTGGAAATTATCGAAAATACAACAATCAACCACCCTGGGTCATGTACCTACCATAGTCGTTTAAATCGATCTTAAAAACATTATTGCGTCAAAAAAATGCCAGGTTCACAAAAATCATCGAGTAAAACCACAGATCACTAACTGACTAGTAAACAAGTCTATCTCCCGTGTGTATCACTATTTGACTTAACACTACGGTCTTTCCAGATCCTGACCTCAACCAGAGCTAAACGCACAACGCACAACATACAACAAACACACCCACTGTCTACTCGAGTTTCCTCAAAAACCTTCAATTTTAATCGGACTATGACTACACAATATTTACTGGTACTGTCTAACACAATACAGCCGATAGAATCTCTTGGCTTGCAACCACAACATTACATCATCAAAATCCTTATAAACATCAACTACCTATACGTAACTCATTGGCATCATTCTTAGCCTATCATGTGTATTAGGCAACTTACTTCTTTAATAAAGCAAAACTTATCAGACTTTACAGTGCACCTGTATACGGCCTACCTACGTCTTCACACGAAAAACAAGTCAACTGATCATAATGCGTAGGGGTTTGCATTTACGCAGACCATGATTATTCGAGTTTGATGTGCCAACAACTGCAATTTTTGGTTTCAAATATACGGAAAACGACTTTTGACTGTATTTTGTTTTGTTCATAATTGCGGCTTTTATTTGAGCATCAGATATCACAAATCACAACGTTGCCCGTCACCAGGAATTTCTCCTGTATCGTGGGTACCTTCACAAATATTTAAACTAACATACACAAGTACCCGACTTAAAAAAAACTATCTGTAGGTCATACAGATACTTGTATTCATAACGTCATTATAGCACAGTGACCATATCGACTTCACGCGGACACAATGACCGAAATTCGTGTTTAAAATGAGTCCACGTGCTGTTATTGGTCAACCAATCGTTAAGCGACGTGTTGGCACCACCATGTAAATAACCACCAATGCGTCCGAGGCATTGCCAATCACCCCAGTGACCTTATAAACACACACATAACATCACGCCTGCAATCCCCGAAGGGTTAGGCAGAGGTACCCAGTATACCCACATTTCGCCAGTTATGTTAAGACATAAGCTTAACCATGTAATAGGGGTGAGCCCATTGTCACCAACAAGGCACAAATCCAGAAAATAACACTTTGCCCGACCCGGGAATCGAACCCAGAACCTTCATGCTCATAGTCGCGCTTACGACTACTAAACCAACGAAATATTAAAATGGTTCGATCTTACTTGTATCAGGAACGAAAGTAAACCAATCCTGTCCGGAGCGTCGCCTCAACCGCGAGAGCGGTTACACAGGACTTCGCGTCCTCACGCGGCTCCTACGACGATCTCGTTCGCGCTTGGAACGGCGATCGGATCCCGAAACTTGCTATACGTGACCTTCCACTCCACTTATGGTGGCTACGAGATCGCTTAGAACGCAAGGCACTAGTTTTTGAACGCGAACAACTCGATCTATCCATTGCTAACTACTACCCGCTTTTATCTAAAATTAAAAGCCTGAAAACTAGTTTTTAACTTGTGGGCGAAAAGAATCTTTATCCCACTTCTGATATTAGGAATCAGAAGTGAAATACGTGAACAAAATAAACAATGTTTAATATCTTTTGAATTACACTTTTACAAAAATATCAAGACAAACATTTTAAACAATAATCAAATAGAAATAGCACTAGCAAATGGAATAATCAGTACACGATCAAAAACATAAACCAAAATTAGCGAAGCACACGATAATAGTCGGGTAGCAAGTCCTTTCCGAGCGCCGTCCAAGCAAAAAGTGACCGTTGCACCGCCGCTCGCCTCGTTTTATGAACTTCTGTCGGTTGCCGCACGTCGACCTGACGCTAACCGCACGGTTACTGGCTGATGTCGTGACTTTGAGCCAACAATATAATAATTAATTACTTATAAATAATTTATTACATAATAAAAAATTAAAAACAACGAAATTTTGTATTTAAATATGATACGTTATTGTTAAAAATTTTACCAACGTACGTTGATCAATAATACAGATATTTTTGTTGGAAGATCATTATAAGAGGTTAGTTTACCATTTTTTTGTATCGAGAAAACTTTTCAAAAACGCGTTTTGAATACAACGAAATTATCAGAAATATGTTCAAGATTAACATATATTTTTTCCGCCGTGTCAAACTGTATAGATTTGGCTAAAAAATTGTTCAATACAAGCCTATTTGGCTCTTGTCAGCGCCTTAAGTACAGTGCGATCAAATTATCTTGGCAGGTCTGAACATAGGCTCTGCGAACTTTTACGCATGTAAACTTGTGAATAAAACTGTTATTGCCAGATAAACCAATACTTAAACGATCAGAAAATATCTAATTTAAACAGTGAGAAATACAAATAAAATAAATATCATAACACTTTTATACATTAGTTGTAACAAAATGACCTGCACGAAGTTCGGAACTGCCAAGATAATTTGATTGCACTGTATCAACATCATCATTTCAGCCGAAAGACGTCCACTGCTGGACATAGGCCTCCCCATGAGTCGTCACATTCGTCTTGTATCCAGCTGATCCCTGCAACCTTTACCAGGTCATAGGTCCATGTCGTGGGAGGAACATTGCTAGATTTCATTTACATCATCATCATCATCTCAGCCGCAAGATGGTTCCATGCGTCTTGCATTAATTGATACATGATTGAGTTAAATTAATTAGACGGCTCCAGTTTTGTGAAATGCGGCAGACATGACTTCATATCCGGCGAGTTGCGGACAAACTCCAACCTATGTTGTAGTAGCCTGTTCATCTTTAAAGAGATCTAAGCTTTGAAATCCCCCCCCCCCCCCCCCCAGCTAAATTAAAACTCAGGAGAATACAGAAAACCCGAAACGAAGAGATAAGGAACAGAACAAAAATAACAGACGCTCTACGACTGAAATGGAAGTGGGCAGGGCATATTTCGAGATGTAGAGATCAAAGGTGGACATTGAAGTCAACGAAGTGGTCTGGACCGAGAGGGAAGAGGAACAGGGGCAGACCTCGCAAGAGATGGGCGGACGACATCACTGAAGTCGCTGGTCCGAGTTGGATGGACTTGGCCCAAAACAGGGAAAATTGGCACGGGATGGAGGAGGCTTTTACCCAAAAGGGATTCATATTCAAATAAAATTTATAAACGATTAATTTGTAAAAATATTTGTTATGAAAATATGGAATAAATGTGCTCAAGCTCATTTCGAGCACCTACAATGTTTTCACGGTTTTTATGCCTTGTGACTGAGGAGTGTATTTACATTTCATTGTTGTCTTTGTTTCGGCAATACAAAATTTATTTATTTATTTATTTATTTCTCCATTTTACGACTATCTTTACAGTTACCTAATTCGATAGTGTACACAATAACAATATTAATTCATATTTTATAACAAATTACAAACATAGCATTTTTTGTGAACTCACTCAGAGAACAACCAAATATATCAATGTCACAAGCTATGAGGTTAAGAGTGCGGAGTGCCCGCGTCAGCGGCGCCTCGCCCAATAGATTGGTCCGCGCGCGCGGCACCGCCAGCAAGCGTGGCTGTCGACGTCGCCCCACGTACCTGTCCGGAACACACAAACCTATCTGCCCTAAAATATCCGCATGATGTACCTTCCCTCTAAGTACCTTGAATATGTACGAGGTGAGTGTGAGATGCCTCCTGACCCCCAGCTCGTTATACCCAACCATACCCAAAATAAATAAAGTCGGGTACATAAGCGGATAAAATGGGTATACGCCATATAATTTTAAATATAAATATCTAACAAACTTGTTTTGTATTTTCTCCAGCATGATTCTATATTTAGATTCATGTGGAGCCCAGATAATTGCGTTACACTCTAATTGGCTTCTAACCAAAGCATTATATAAAGCTACCACCGCTTTTATGTTAGTAAACTCACGTACCATACGGAGCATAAAACCCAAATTTCGGTAAGCTTTTTTGCAGCAGCTTATGATGTGATCACGGAACGTCAGCCCAGTGTTGAATTTCACTCCCAAATCCCTAACTTCTGTAGCCCTAGCTATTTGTGACCCGTCAAGATTATAATTATACAGGATAGGAGCACGCGCACGAGAGAAAGTGATGGTCACACACTTTGCAGTGTTGAACTGCAAGAGGTTGTCCTTGCTCCAGGTCACCACCCTGTCTATGTCTCTCTGAAGCCTCTCGCAGTCATCCACTCCACTTATCTCTAGCGATAACTTGAGGTCATCAGCGAACAGCAAACACTTGGCGTCTTTTACAACTTCTGGCAGGTCATTCATCACGAGAATGAACTGCAAAGGCCCAAGGTTACTGCCCTGACTCACCCCAGACCTGGTAAAATATGGCTCTGATGTGTGCCCCGCATATTCCACGTATTGTTGCCTACCACTTAAATAATTTGCAAAAAACTTAAGCAGATGTGGAGTGAAACCAAACGCTGCTAACTTTTTGAGCAATACATCATTATTGACTAGATCGAATGCTTTCTTAAAATCGAAGTAAGCAGCATCAGTTTGCCCCCCACTGTCCACCGATGGCACAAGACTGGACATATGGCTCAAGAGATTGCTAGTGGTGCTTTTTGCCGGTCGAAATCCGTGCTGAGCGTCTGACAACTGACCGCGGACCTGTTGGAATATGCTCTTATGAATAGCAGCTTCAAAAACCTTAGCTGGGGTGGACAGTACTGCTACCGGTCTGTAACCATCCACTGTCATCCCTGAGCCGCCCTTTGGCACCGGAACAACGCGGGTCTTATTCTTCTTCTTCTTTATGGGTTTTAGGTTTCCGCACTTAATCCTTAAAGTGGACCATTGTGCGTGAGCCGTGGCGGCCGATTATTCCAACCAGCCCACCTCCCTCCAGAAGCAGATCAGGCTTCCCGGTCTCCTCAGGGCATCCGCAAGAGATCGTGGTGTTCCCAGGGTCTCCTCACGAATCTTGGTAACGCCTGTGCACTCGAGGAGCACATGCGCCACAGTTTCCTCCGCCTCCATGCATGCCCTGCACAGGGGACTGTCAGTGATTCCTAGGGTGTGAAAGTGTTTATTCAGTGAACAATGTCCGGTGATGGTCCCCGCCACCAGGCGCAGGCTATCTCTGTCCAGGCGCAGAAGGCGCCTGGTCAGTTTTGTATCCAGGGATGGCATAGCCTCCTTGGATTGCCTGCAGCCTGGTGTCGAGCTCCACCATTTCTCTGCTTGTATTCGAGTATGTTCTTTTAACCAGCTTCTTAGCTGCTTGAAAGGGATGGGCACAATGGGTTCGGGTCCGTAAGGCCTTGTGCTGAATCCTCTTCTGGCAAGTTCGTCGGCCGCATCGTTTCCAAGCGATCCGCTGTGACCTCTAATCCATTGCAGCGTTACCTTGTTGTGATTTATTTCCGTTATTCGTTCCAGGGCTTTGTGGCATTCCAGTATCAGTCTCGACGTGAACTGATTACTCTTCAGGGATTGAAGGACTGAGGCACTGTCGGAGAGTATTCGAATATTGGTATCCGTGACCTCCCTGGCCTCTATAGCGTGTGCCGCTTGGATGATACCTACACACTCTGCTTGGTAAACAGAGTTAAGTTTTCCAAGTGGTTTGGATATCTTGATGTTTAGGTCGTCGGAGAACACCCCGACGCCTGCCCCATAGTCGGTTTTTGATCCATCGGTGTAAATCCTTAGCTCATTTGTACCTGAGTAGTCACACCACTCCTCTATGAGCTCTATGTTGTAATGTTTTTGGAAGCAATGGGTCTTCAGGGTTCTGTCGATGGGTGATGTCATCATTGGCTGTTCCTTGATTGCATCTTCTCTGATGCGTGTGTGTTTGATTCTCGAGTCATTTCTTAGGATACCGGATACTTCGAGTCTGAAAGTCGCTAAGGCCGCCTCCTCTCTTATGACGAGATGCAGGGGAGGTAGCCCCAGCATCACCTGTAAGGCAGCAGTGGGGGAAGTTCTCATGCTGCCGGTGATTGCTACGCAGGCCAGCCTTTGTAGTTTCTCGAGATCCTTTTGGGTTGTACTTAGGTTGGTCCTAGGCCACCAAACTAAAGAGCCGTATGTGATGATTGGTCGGATAACTGTGGTGTATAGCCAGTAGGTTATTTTGGGGCTTAAGCCCCAGTTTCTTCCCAGGAGTCTCTTACATTGCCATAGAGCTATACTGGCTTTTGTGATGGTGTGCTCAGTGTGTTTTGCCCAGTTCAGCTGTTTGTCCAAAAAGATGCCCAGGTATTTGGTTTCAGTCGATAGGCTTAGGGTTGTCCCAAAGAAGCTTGGCAATTGTAGCGTTGCCAACTTCCTTTTCTTTGTGAAGAGGACGAGTTCCGTTTTGGTAGGGTTCACTGCTAGTTTGTATTCCTTGCACCAGTCCTCAACTATTCTTAGTGCTTGGCGCATAAGGTTGCATAGTGTGTTTTCGTGTGTGCCGTTTAGTATTATGGTCAGGTCGTCCGCATAACCCACCGTGTAGTAGCCCCCACTATTTAGGCGTTTAATGAGGCTGTCTACTACGAGGTTCCACAGTAGTGGCGAGAGGACACCACCTTGGGGGCATCCCTTGGCCACTATGGCTCTAGTAGTGTCATTCACCGTAACTTGTACGGCTCTCAGTCTGAGCATGTTTGTGATCCATCCTCGCAGTGTCGAGTCCACACCGTGTTCCTCGAGGGCTGCGTTGATGCTATGGAAGATGGTTTTGTCAAAAGCGCCTTCTATGTCAATGAAGACAGCTAATGACGAGCATTTGTGGTCCACTGCACATTCGATCTTGGAGATCACATTATGCAGCGCAGTTTCTGTTGATTTACCTGTGGAATACGCGTGTTGTTGTTTGTGAAGTGGTCGTTCCCGAAGAGGTCCGTCCCGAATGTGTCGATCGCAGAGTCTCTCGAGGGTTTTCAGTAAGAAAGATGTTAGGCTTATCGGTCTGTACGCCTTGGGTTGTGTGTAGTCTGGTTTTCCTGGTTTAGGGATGAAAATGACTTTCACCTCTCGCCATGCTAATGGTATATATTTCTGTGCTATGCAGGCTTGGTAGATGGCGGTCAGCCATGGCGTTAGAGCTTCTACTCCCCATTGCAGTAGGGCGGGGAAGATTGTGTCCAAGCCTGCGGACTTGTATGGTTTAAAGGTCTTTATCGCCCATTTTATTCTTTCTGCGGTTACTATGGTGCGGGCTCTGGCCCAGTCTTGGTCATCCGGGATGTGCGTTGGCTCACTTGCCCAGGTTCTGTCCTCGGATAGACTGCAGTCCGGGAAGTGGGTTTCCAAGAGAACTTTACTTGTTTCGTGGTCCGACTTGGTGTATGTGTTGTCTGGGGTTTTCAGCGACCCGAGGGTGCGATCTTGATCGGTGGATAGGATCTTCCTCACACGCGCGGCTTCGCTGTTCGATTCAATTTCTTCGCAGAACCTCCGCCAGGCCGCCCTGCTGGCGTTCCTGACTTGTTTTTTGAAGATGTATTGTGTTTTCTTAAATGTGTCCCAGTCTTCTGGTAGTCTGGAGTTTTTGGCTCTGTTAAATTGTTTACGCATAGATTGCCTGAGCTTACTAAGTTCCGCGTTCCACCAGGAGTTGCCCTTGCTCTTGGTGTTTGGATCTCTTAGCTTGCAGCACGCGTGGTAAGCTTCAATTATAAATTCCGAGAGTTTTGTTACGGTTTCTTCAAGTTGTTTGGGGTCCATTAGAATTTGGGGCGTTTGGTGCTGTGTTAGTAGTGAGGCCAACAGCCGTTTGTAGCCAGGTACATTTGTACGGCGTGGGTTGCGTCTAGGTTCGGGTTTTTTTATGTTAGCAGTAAGTGAGAAGCGAATCCTTCTATGATCAGAGCAGGAAGGCTCGTTGGATACGTGCCAGTCAGAGATAAGTTTTGCCGCGCCTTCCGAAACCAACGTTAGGTCGATAATCGTCTGTCCGCGCGATGTGACCCAAGTGGGTTCCGAGCCGCGGTTTGCGATGTTAAGGTTAGTTGAGAACAAATATGTGCATAGTACCTCACCTCTAGTGTTGGCTTTGTTGCAACCCCAAAGCGGGTGATGGGCGTTTGAGTCCGTGCAGATGACCAGGTCCAGGTTGGTGCCTTCACAGTACCTTATCAGGTCAGCCATCTCTTTCGGTGGGCAGTCTTCCTCCTCGCCAGGCATGTATACCGAGGCCAGGACGATGTCGGGTGCGTCACCGTCGGTTTTGAGCCTGACGGCTGTTAGATCTCTGGAACATAATTGCGTGAGTGTGGTGGTGGGTACATCTTTGGGTATGTAAGCACAGGTTCGTGGTTTATCTGTGCCTTGTGTGTCGAGGATCAGCTTACCTCCAATGTTACCTAGGCCGCATACTCTGTTGTTGCGGATCCACGGCTCTTGGATGAGTGCAATGGTTCGGGGTTCCATCTCCAGTGCTCTGCGCAGGCAGGCGGTAGCCGTCTGGCTATGCTGGAGGTTGGCCTGGATAATGTTTAGGGGACGGAATGGGGGCGGCAGTGGGGTGGAGTTAGGAGGAGGTCGATCCATTGGATGATTCGCCCCCCTCTTCCAGCCCATGCTGGTCTTCGTTCGGTGCCGGTAGCGGTGATAGGAGCATCTGCTCCGACCACCCTGGTGGTGAGGTTTGCCTTTCCGCAGCGTCGGCATCAGCCATCGCCGCTCTGGCCATCTCCTCCTCCAGGTGCGTCATCGTCGGGTCATTGTCGGTCGGAGTCGGTTTCGTCCGTTCAGTGTCGTTGTCCGTGTCAGAGGGGGCGGTTTTGGAGAGGAAACGCACGTATATCGACCCAAGTAGGTACGATACCCGTCGCTCCCTCTCCAGAACCTTCTGGACTTCGTCCGGTGGGATAGCCAGGGTCATGTAAGTCCCGTAGTTTTCGCCACCGACCGCTGTCGCCCTGAGCATCGTCCACCTACCGAAGCTGTACCACGGGTTCTGGCAGGCCAGGAGCGTCTGGAGCACTGGTACCTCCCCTTTGTACCGAGGTACGAAGAGCGCCACCCGAACCCGGGTCGGTATGTCGGACTGTTTAACTACCGTCAGTGTCTCGTCAGTGTTGGTCATTTTGACTTTGGGTACGTTCTGGGTCAGCCAAGTCAGGGCGTTGTCGTTCTCGCACCACACGTGGACCGTGCCGTCCGCTTCCCTTGGGAGGCCACGGAAAGCCGGGACTTTGGTGGGATCGGTTAGGCACGTCTCCATGATGAGGCTCTCGAGGCTGAGCTTGATGTGCTCGAACTCCACAGTCGTCAAGTCTCGGGATGGAGGCAAGAGGCAGATTGCTACGGCGAGTCGCGCAGGAATATCCTTCGTGGCCCGCGCGTAGGTTCTCCGCTCCCCTTGAGCGGCCTCGGTTTTACTGCGCTTGGCGTCCCCCTGGAGCGTACTCGGTGATGCCGTGTCGTCCGGGCGCTCCCTCTTCGCCGCTCCCTGTCCACTTGGGCCAGGTTGCGGTTCCGAGGAGCTTGGCACAGTGCTCTGTGCCAGGGATACCCGGTGCAGAAACCCAGACCGCTTGCCTCGCTTCTTTTTCGTGCGTCGTCGGTCTACGGTCTCGTCGCGGTTCCGGTCGTTTCCTCCGGATGGTCCTGGTGCGGGCAGTGATCTCTCGCGCTGGGTTTCCCCCTCGCGCACTGTTCCCTGCCCGCTCGTTTCCGCGTCCGACTGCTTCACGCGCTGGGTTTCCCCTTCGCATGTCTGCAGCCGGTCGCGTACTCCCTTACAACTAGCCGTTTGTGCTTCGCGCTGGCTATTGCCCTCGCAAATCTTGCTCAAACGGCTGTTGAGTACTCTTTCCCTGTTTCGGATCTTTCCGCAATTTGACTTCAGCCAGCGTACTTCGTCCACAGAGATAAACCCAGAACCGTCGGATTCCACTTCCTTTCCCGTCCCGAGAGAGGTCATGTCCCTCAGCCTAGCCTCGATCTTCTCGCGCTGGGATGCCAGCACGCGGAGTTCGTTGCTAAGACTGGATTGTCGAGCTCTGTCATCGTCATTTTCAGGATTGTTTGTCACACTGTTCCGAACGATGCTCTGCTTCCAGGCCATCGTGGGAGGTGTGACATTCGTCAGGGAAATTGGCGCAGGAGTCGCAGCCGTCTTGGGGTCAGTAGGTGCAGAAGTTGCAGCCGTAGACGTGATGGATGGCGCGTGAGCCGCAGCCAAAGCTGTTGGCGCCGAAGCAGCCAGCTGCGCAGAAGGCGCAGCACTAGGCAGATTGGTGCCCCCCCCCAGATTACGGTGGAGGCAGACCGACGAGTCGGTGCAGGATTCTCCGGCATTGCCGGTACCTGCCTGGGGAATAATTATTTTTCCTCTCTGCATTTCATTGGATTGGTGGTGGGCTTTTTTGGAAATGAGGTTACCCGTCCTCATGGACCGAAAGGAGAAGAGGGATACGGGAGGGAGGGACTGGGCGTAGGATCATGGGAGTGGGGTGTGGGATCACCCTAGGCCTGGTATTTGACTTTCGGGAATGCGAAAAAGCGCCCGGGAGTTTTTGTTGCGTCTATTTCTTATGGAACTAGACCAAGAAACAGGGTGGCAACCTCGTGAAGGTGAATCCCCCAGACTTGCCTTGAGGATCTACACGACCGTGGCGCTCCCCCTCAAGACCCCGCCATCCTACCGCCTCTGAGGGAGGCAGTAGGATAGGCCTGGGTTTATACTACCACCCGTGCGTGTGCAAAGCATGTCGCTATAAAATCGCAAAAGCATAAGCCCAGACCCACCCCACAACGCGGGTCATCTTCCACCTCTCGGGAAACACAGCTTCATTCAGACATTTATTGTAAACTAGCTTTTGCCCGCGACTTCGTTCGCGTGGAATAGTGACTTCCGGCAGATTTTTGGTTTATCTCGCGTAAAAAAAAAAAAAAACTATCCTATGTCCTTTCTCAAGTTCCAAACTATGTCTGTACCAAATTTCACACAAATCGGTTCAGTAGTTTAGGCGTGAAGCAAAGACAGACAGACAGACAGACAGAGTTACTTTCGCCTTTATAATCCAGGATTTTCCCTCGTTGAATAGTAAACTAAGTGTAGGTGTTATAATTTCGGTGATGAACTGATTACCTATCCGTTTCTTTGTCTAAAATGAGTATTAACTTATCACTATGATTGACTATTGAGCTTAAAGTTCGTAGGTATAAATGTCTATCTAATTACCTCCTCAAGTTTAAAGCGTAGCTAGTTATGTAGTACTATATTAATTCTGTGGTGTAGGTATATAGATTTTATCTGTATGTAATGTAACAGTCAGTTGAATAAAAAATCGTATACAAATCAGATCAATAGTTTTGGCGTAATGTGATTCTAGACAGAATTTTAATGTTATAGATAGGAAGCTGTGTATAGGTTCCTGTGGGAATGAGATATTTTCCCGAAGTAAAAAGTAGTCTGAATTTTGGTACCTTCCTACCCTATAAGTTAAGTAGTGTGATGGAATGTCGCTAAGTTTCGATCCAAGTAAAACTGTTAAATAAAGACAGTTGCATCAAAATCTTATCATAAATTCCCTAAATTATGGCGCCTACCGACCCTCTAAGTTAGAAAAGTGATCAAATACTAACTTGAAGTCTACTAAGACTTCAAGTTAGTATTTGATCACTCAGTTAAAAAAAAAACATCAAAATCATTTCAGTAGCTATGGCGTCATGCGCTTCTTGACACGATCACGCTAGATTTCCGCGGGAATGAGGTATTTTCCCGCCGTAAAAAGTAGCCTGTGTCCGTGCCTAGGCTCCTATCTTTATATTAACCAAGTCTTATAAAAATCCGTTCAGACGTTAAGGCGTGAATGAGGTATAAAACTTTTAAAACAAACGATTAAAAATAACTAACTTAATTAGTTTTCTGCCTACTGCCTACGCCTTAAGTAAGATAGCATGAATATTAATAGCCCATATCCTTTTCTAGGTAGAAACCACTACCCACCACTATCTATCACTTAACTAAATTTCATCAAAATCCGTTTAGCCGTTTAGGCATGATAGAGCAAAACTCCCAGCAAAAACCATAAAAAAATCACTAACTCAATTCAGTTTTCTGCCTACTTCCTACCCCCTAAGTACGATGACGTGATCATTTTGATCTTATATCCGTTTTTAGGTAACCATCTATTACCTTACTAAATTTCATCAAAATCTGTTCAGCCGTTTAGACGTTAAAGAGCAAAAGTCCCAACAAAAACGACAAAAAATCACTAACTCAATTTAGTTATCTGCCTACTGCCTACCCCCTAAGAACGATGGCGTGATTATTTATAGCCTATGACCATTCCTAGGTTATCATCTATCACCATACCAAATTTCATCAAAATCCGTTCAGCCGTTTAGACGTGAAAGAGCAAAAGTCCCAACAAAAACGACTAAAAATCACTAACTCAATTTAGTTAACTGCCTACTGCCTACCCCCTAAGAACGATGGCGTGATTATTTATAGCCTATGTCCATTTCTAGGTTATCATCTATCACCATACCAAATTTCATCAAAATCCGTTCAGCCGTTTAGGCGTGAAAGAGTAACAGACAGACAGACAGACAGACAGACAGAATTACTTTCGCATTTATAATATTAGTATGGATGTCCATTTCTAGGTTATCATCTATCACCATACCAAATTTCATCAAAATCCGTTCAGCCGTTTAGACGTGAAAGAGCAAAAGTCCCAACAAAAACGACTAAAAATCACTAACTCAATTTAGTTAACTGCCTACTGCCTACCCCCTAAGAACGATGGCGTGATTATTTATAGCCTATGTCCATTTCTAGGTTATCATCTATCACCATACCAAATTTCATCAAAATCCGTTCAGCCGTTTAGGCGTGAAAGAGTAACAGACAGACAGACAGACAGACAGACAGACAGACAGAGTTACTTTCGCATTTATAATATTAGTATGGATGACCATTTCTAGGTTATCATCTATCACCATACCAAATTTCATCAAAATCCGTTCAGCCGTTTAGACGTGAAAGAGCAAAGTCCCAACAAAAACGACAAAAAATCACTAACTCAATTTAGTTAACTGCCTACCCCCTAAGAACGATGGCGTGATTATTTATAGCCTATGTCCATTTCTAGGTTATCATCTATCACCATACCAAATTTCATCAAAATCCGTTCAGCCGTTTAGGCGTGAAAGAGTAACAGACAGACAGACAGACAGACAGACAGAGTTACTTTCGCATTTATAATATTATAGTATATAGTATATAGTATGGATGACCATTTCTAGGTTATCATCTATCACCATACCAAATTTCATCAAAATCCGTTCAGCCGTTTAGACGTGAAAGAGCAAAGTCCCAACAAAAACGACAAAAAATTACTAACTCAATTTAGTTAACTGCCTACCCCCTAAGAACGATGGCGTGATTATTTATAGCCTATGACCATTTCTAGGTTATCATCTATCACCATACCAAATTTCATCAAAATCCGTTCAGCCGTTTAGACGTGAAAGAGCAAAAGTCCCAACAAAAACGACTAAAAATCACTAACTCAATTTAGTTAACTGCCTACCCCCTAAGAACGATGGCGTGATTATTTATAGCCTATGTCCATTCCTAGGTTATCATCTATCACCATACCAAATTTCATCAAAATCCGTTCAGCCGTTTAGACGTGAAAGAGCAAAAGTCCCAACAAAAACGACAAAAAATCACTAACTCAATTTAGTTATCTGCCTACTGCCTACCCCCTAAGAACGATGGCGTGATTATTTATAGCCTATGACCATTCCTAGGTTATCATCTATCACCATACCAAATTTCATCAAAATCCGTTCAGCCGTTTAGACGTGAAAGAGCAAAAGTCCCAACAAAAACGACTAAAAATCACTAACTCAATTTAGTTAACTGCCTACTGCCTACCCCCTAAGAACGATGGCGTGATTATTTATAGCCTATGTCCATTTCTAGGTTATCATCTATCACCATACCAAATTTCATCAAAATCCGTTCAGCCGTTTAGGCGTGAAAGAGTAACAGACAGACAGACAGACAGAGTTACTTTCGCATTTATAATATTAGTATGGATGGATATAATGCAACGGTTTGGCTAACACCATTCGACAATCCCTGAAGATGTAAGGCGGGATGCCGTCCGGTCCCGAAGACCTTTTCGGTTTAAGCTTATGAAGCGCGCAATATACATCCGATAGTTGCAAGTGATCAAGATGTACCCGCGCCGCTCCATTCTCCCCGCCCGCTTCCGCCATCGCTGCACTGACATCTAACTGGGCCTGCTCCGCACTATACACCGAATAAAAGTACTCAGCAAACTCCTGAACGCACTGTTCATCAGACAAGGCCTCGCCATTCTTTAAAATTTTTCGCGGACATCTACTACCTTTTCTAGATTTAGCATAATTCCAAAACGACTTTGGGTCTTCCAGCATATTATTTTGAATACGATATTCATACTGTTTGCGAGCACACACTATTAAATTTTTAACTTTGGTTCTACACTGAGCAAACGCTTCGTAATCAGATATCGTCCCACTTGTTTTGTACTGCTTATGGAGAACAGCCTTTATTTTTATGTCGCGAATTATTTCAGCAGTGTACCACTCAGGATAAATATACCTTGAGCTTACACGACTTCGCTTTTTCTTTGGAACGCAACCATCTAAAATGGAATTAATAATATTATAAAAATAGTCTAAACTCATTCCTAAATCTAACTCATACATTGGAGCCCAATCTACGGACGCAAGTGATGAGTACAGCACAAAAAAATTGGCTTTGTTAAAATTCCAGCCTACTGGTTCATGGGTATCGGCTGTTGGTGTTGATGAGCCCGCGCACTGGCTCTGACGCACCCGCATACTCACCGCCACCTCGAGCGGCGGGTGATACGCGTCCACTGGTACGAGCGGCGCCTCCGCCGCGCGCACACTCACACTCTCTTCCTCCGCGAATGTACTCAACACTAGATCTAATTGTCGACCATTGCAATTATCTACTTTGTTACTCTGAGTGAATCCACAATAACTTTCAAAACATTTAAAATAGTTTATAATGTTGTCAGGACACGAATGTAAGTTGAAGTCACCTATTACAATAGTGTCATTATAATTATTACACAAAGATTCAATAATTCTAAATAGGACCATGTATTCGTTTTCGTTAGAATTTGGTGGGATATAAACAACACATAACAAAAACATGAATCTGTTACGCTGGTACACTGACGCACAAACTAGTTCAAATACCTGATGATCTATGTTGACGTCACCGGGTAGGGACACTCGACGCAGCTCATAACTCGGTGTGGCCACGAGACACGCGCCTCCGTGTTTGCGCCCATCTGCTCGGTCACATCGTATAATAGAGTAACCAGGCGGAACCAATTCCGCGTCATGTATGGATTCATTGCAGCCTGTTTCTGTTATGGCAAATAAGTTTGCGCTTGAAGACTGAACTCCCACATAAAATTCCTCCAATTTAGTGCGGAGTCCCCTTACATTTTGGTAAAATATTTCCACCAGTTTATTCCGGGGGTTGTTGTGTATTGGTTTGTCTCCGAAACCACACCCATTCGCAGAACTCAATGTTCACTGCCCAACTTTCTGGTTGACACAATACTTCGTACTTGCTTTCCGGCACTCCTATAATGAAGGAAGCATAGTCTCTCTCTGTTTTGTGTCTTATTTTCTCTATTTTAATCGATACTTCCTCACCGTATAAAGTTTTCACATGTTTTTCCAAATTTTCTATTGTTGTTTCTTTCTTCAGACGCCATACATGTAAATATTTCTTTCGCTCCGTTCCCTGAATTTCACTTAAACCCACACTTCCTCCTTTCCTCACTTCGCTATTTGGAAATCTGTTTTTTTTTCTATTAACCAATGTCCATTTCTCATCTTTTCCTGAACCTTCACGTTCTTTTTCGGTAACATTAGCTGGTATATTTAAACTCGTATCTCTGTTTGTTTCTTGTATCCTTTCGGTGACTACCGCGTTTGCTGATTTCGTGGCCACACATTCCATTGGTAAAATTTTATTAACTACCTCCGTTTTACTTTCCTTTACTATCTTTGCAAATGACACTGCCGGCGTTTTCAGTCCTTTTTCAGCCCCACTTTTCTCCATTATTTTGCTGGCAGTAAGACTGGCCTCTAATTCTGCATTTTTTTCTAAAAGCACTCTTATTCTAGTCTCTAAAATCTCGACTTTATTTGCCTTTTCTTCAACTACCTTCAATATGTTTTTTAAATCTTTTAATTCTGTTTCTGTGCTAACACATTTCTTCTTCAGTAGTATGATTTGTATCGTCTGCTCATCCAGACGAGTTTTAACCTCTACGCGAAACTCCCGCAGTTCATCGAGCACTTGATTTCGGCTATCAATAACAGTGACTTCCTTCGGATTGCGACGACTGCCACGCTCAGTGTTCACGTAACTTGGTGAATGAGTTTCGTCGACCGTTGTGTTTCCTCGGACTGGTGTTTCAGTGTTACCTTTCTTCGGGTTATTGCATGTGCATTCAGGACATACCCATCTCTTCTTGTACTCCGCTGTGAATGCCCTGAACTGCGGCTCCGATATGGTAAGGCAATTCAGATGATACATTTTTTTACACTTTTCTTTCGAACACCGCATATGTAACACATCTTTAATGCCATCATCACAGCCGTTCGTATCCATTTCGTATCCATTTAGTTTATTTCAATGAGTTAAAAATATTTAATTTAAAGTAATTTATCCAACAAATATAAACACGTCCGCACTCTCGCTCGCACGAGGGTTATTTAAAATAACCTGTAACAGGCCTACTTCATCATCACCATATCAGCCTGGAATCACCCACTGATGAGTATAGGCCTCCCCTTTTTTCTGCCACAACTGGCCTATTTGCGCTTCGATTTTAAGATAAAGAAAAATGATGTATCACCACATAGTATAAAACAAAGTCGCTTTCTCTGTCCCTATGTCCCTTTGAATGCTTACATCTTTAAAACTACGCAACGGATTTTGATGCGGTTTTTTTTTAATAGATAGAGTGATTCAAGAGGAAGGTTTTAATATTTTTTTTCCATCCGTGCGAAGCCGGGGCGGGTCACTAGTTAAAAATAAATTGTATCTATTTTCTTTACAGGAAAATGCAGTAAATGTAGAAGAAGTTACACTTTGCTGAAGAACTTGAAGAAGCACGAACTAACCTGCACCGCTAAGAAAAAAGGTAAATTTTATTCTTTACAAAATTAACTATTTGTAATATAGTTATGAACCGTGAAAGCTTAAAACAGTGTTTAACTATTTGTGCCTTTTGTTGGGCACGAATTATTGAAATATTTGTGCACACATATATCTTTAGGTATAGGTCACAATTTATCTCTCTAATGAACCAAAGATGATGAAAGATCCAATATAGTGATATTATAAGCTGTATAATTATATCGTATATGTTAGTCTGTGGTATTTATCTATGGCCCAAAGTAGCCTGAAAATAAATAAATATTATTATATTGCAACTTTCATCGAAATCGTTAGAGCCCTTTTCGAATTTCATCAGATTTTTTACTTTACTGAATGCAGTTTTAAAGTATATGCGGTACTTATAGCAAAAATCTCTTTTTTTTAGTTTTTTGTCTGGCTATTTATTCCCGCTAATTCCGAAATGGCTGGACCATTTTTAAGAGGTCTTAGCTTTACTGGCAGATAGCTGATGCTGTAAAATATAATAAGTTACGGAGGCTACTTTTATTATTGAAAAAGAAATAAGGTTCCGTGCAAAAAAATAAAAACCGTAGGTATGTATTTTTACAATAATAGGTATGGTTCCTGACTAAAAAAAAATTTAAATTAGATAGATTATCGAAAAATATTGGATACTTACGTGTTTTTTGTTTTGTCAAATTAATAAATATACGAAGATAAAACGCGTCAAAGATCGTGGGGCCTTGTGACATCACTGGCCAATCTATTTGATTTGAGAAATCTATTTGACGGACTAATTAAATAACACAAAGACAACAGCTAGTTGTAAAAAAATCTTAATATCTTTTCCAGGAGAACTAATATTGGACCCAGTACTACTCGGCAAGCTGAGGCCTATTCAAATACGTGTGTCCCGCTGTGATCCACTGCTCACGAACCTCAAGCAGGAGCATTATGATGTGTCTAATGTTACACCGGTGAGTACCATTTTATTTCTATACTCATATTAAGGTGAAACCTCCACCCGTCGGGGCTGCGGATCCCGTCGGGGCTGCGGACCCGAAGAAAGCGTATAGCACGTTTCTATTATCTATCTATATCTATACATATAATAAAACAGTAAAAAAACTGTGTCTGTACAGTCACGGACTATAAATGATGAGCCACTTGCCACCATTCGTATTTTAGCCGTGTAATGCAAATCGGGTTTAACGATTAAACCCGATTTGCATTCAATATATTAAAAAAAAAAAATTGAGGAGGGTTTAGAAATAGTAATAGAGCAAGAATCTGAAAAAAAAAAATCTGTTTGTTTGTCTGTATGTTTGTACACGCTAATCTTCGGAACTACTTGACGGATTTGAATGTTTTTTTTTTCGTTGTATAGGTATTAAGTCTGGGCAACATATAGGCGAATTTATCTTAGAAACTTGAAAATTTCCACGTGAACGAAGTCGCGGGCATCAGCTAGTAACTAATAAGATATCGTCATCATTTATTTCAAAGTAAAATATTTTATTTAACTAATTTTAAATTTTGTATAAACAACATGAGGGGGAGAGGGGTCAAACATTTCCAAAAATTCACCCCCCCTCTCCCCCCCCAAGGGAGCGTTCAAGTATTACGTTATTGAGTAGAGTTTTTACTTTAAAGTGAAAAAGGGTTTTTAAAAATAGTGCAAATCTTGGAACTTTGACCTCAGATATTTTTTGCAACTAAAAGGTATAGTCCGCAACAAAATCATTTTTTTTGGCGGGCAGAATAAGTCTCCTTACACCCATTATGTTACTGAAGTATAGCCGAGCGGCGTGCGCAATTTCTATATTCGTATTAATATTAAAACCTTTTGTTCTAATTACCTTTTTCATTTGTCCACAGGATTTCGGCCTGGACAAAAACTGTGTATACCCATACATATCTTCAGTTTCAAGCCTCAGAATAAAATCCGATCCCGACGGTATGGTAGACATACAAGATGAAATTAAAAACGCATTCTATAATGAAGAAGATTATATCCATTGGGATTCCGAAAATACTGATTCGGAAGAAGAAGAAACCAGTTTACTCCAAACCCCTAAGAAGAAGAAGATAGATACTCTAGCTAATCTTACTCTAAAAACTCTCTTCTCCAAGAAATGTCTAGGAAAGGTCCCTAAGAGAAAAAGAAGAGTCAAGCATGAGAAAAATATGTTTGACTCTCTTCTGAATGAAACAGACGATGATGTGACGCATGATATTAACAGTATAATCGATAATTTGGGTGATGATGATGACTTGGATGGTCGGAAAGATGAAGGTCTAAGTCAGAAGGGTGATGATAAAGAATTGAATGATTCTGACAAAAGTATGGATGTTGGTGATGCCAAAAATACTAATGATGATAACATTGCGATTACTAAAAAAGGTGATGACAATGATTCTTCACAAAAAAATGAAGATAATGATGCTAAAAGTGACCAAATTGACAGTTCTAAAGATACTGACAATGATGCTGCAGAGAAAAATGATGTTAAAAGTGACGAAATTGACAATTCTAATGACAAAAAAGACGTTTTTAATGATGAAGTGTCAAAAGAAAAAGACATTAGCAGTGCTTCTAAAAATGTTAATAGTGTTTGCAACGAAACGGATGGTTCAAATAATAATTTAAGTGGTAATAATGAAAATAATAGCATAGAGGATAAGATTAATAATGGTACTATTAATATTAATAATCTAAGCTTCGATTTTGATGACGGTGTTGTTGTAAGTAAAAAAGTAAATGATATATCGTCTTCAGACAGTAAAGATGAAATTCAAAATGATGATGAGGCTGAGTCGAAAAGTATGGAAAGCCTTAAAATAGATTATGAAAATAGTCAAGATTCTAATTCTGTTGGTGGTGGTAGCGATAGCTTACTAAATAATACAGAAAGCGATAAAGAAAAGATCGATAACGCTACATCAGAACAAAATTCAGAAGACCCGAAATCTCAGTCAATTGATAATCTAAGTCAAGATACAGAAATGACAGAGCTAGAAGAGGACAGTAGTCAGAATGACGAAAAACAGACAGATTTTAGTCACAATGACGAAAAACAGACAGATTTCAGTCAGAATGACGAAAAACAGACAGATTTCAGTCAGAATGACGAAAAACAGACAGATTTCAGTCAGAATGACGAAAAACAGACAGATTTCAGTCAGAATGACGAAAAACAGACAGATTTCAGTCAGAATGACGAAAAACAGACAGATTTCAGTCACAACAGTGATAGTGTAAACGAAAATGATTACAAAAACGCCATCAGTGTTATAGTCAACAGCGGAAAAAGTAAACCGTTGACAGAATCCGAAGAAGAAAATTCTAAACTTATGGAAGCTTTGGATGCTCAAATCGGGGAAAATAACGATAATGCAAGTAATGTTATTAATAATGATAATAAAGGACAAATTAACGATAATTTTAACGATAAAATAGCGCTAGAAGATTTGATTTCGGGTAAGAATAATGATGTTGATATGATTCCGGAGGAGTTTAATTTTGACGCTTGAGTTTTTAGTTGTTAATTGTTGGGTATATTATGTTGTCTAGGAATGAGTTTATACTCGAATTATTGCAGAATTGTTGTTGCACAATAGTCTAAATGTAACTCTATGAAAAAAAAAACGATAGTTGCCCGATTTACAGTCGCAAGATATAATTTATAAACAATAGGATATTTCACCAAAAAAATCTAATTAGTCCGTCTGTTAGATTATCGAAAAATATTGAATACGTGTTTTTTGTTTTATTACAGTAATAAAAAATTACGAAAATAAAACTTGTCAAAGATCAGTCGGGGCTTGTGACGTCACTTTATGGTAAAAAATGTACTGCAATGAGACGACATACTAGTTTTCGAAGCAGCATCGTCTTCATCTTTTGTTTACGTTAAAAAAAAAGAGTTCAATATTTTTTGCAAATCTATCTGACGGACTAATATGGATGTTTACTACCTAAAAAAAATATGATTCTAATTAGTTCGTCTGTTAGATTATCGAAAAATATTGGATATGTATTTTTTGTTTTATCAAATCAATAAAAATTGACGAAGATAAAACGCGTCAAAGATTTGAGTTGGAGGTTGTGCCGTCACTGCTCGCTAAGAAATGTCATACTAATGTCTTAGAATATGACGTCACACGAGTTTTCAAAGCACTGTATCGTCTTCATTGTTTGTTTACGAGAAAAAATAAAAAAATATGTGTCCAATATTTTTTGGAAACCTATCTGACGGACTAATTAGATTTTTTTTGTTAAAATCCCTTTTTTTTAATTTTTTTTGTTGTACTTGTTTCGATACCGCGCCCCGAAACACAAATTGCTAAGAAGGAAAATAGATGGGTCTTAGTCGGTACAAATTAGACAAGGTCAGTGCTTTCTTGAAATAAATGATTTCATATTATCACCCGTTGCCGTGGCAACAGTTTTTGTTTTCATAGAGTTGCAAAAAACACAAATTGTTTCTTTGGTGTCTGCCGTTGCTTTGAGTGAATGTCATAGCGGTCACCTTTGGAGCTGTTAGTTCAATGGTTTTCTTTTTAGATGGGTTTTGAGCTTAAAACATTGGTTTGTGTCTAGGTGGACTTAGGAGTATGTAAGGATCGTAACAGCGTTCTGTGGTGTCCCCCCACAGTTATAGATAGACCTAGGTAACGCGAGAATCACGATCTGTATGAAAACCGAGCTTGCCATTTTTTTATGACGTCACAAGCACTATTTTGTGATAAGAAAATCAAATCGATTCAATTTAATTCTTTTATTGCATCAAATAAAATATTTCAATCAATATATATATTTAAAAAAAATATTTAGTAACACATATTTGGCCAATACAAAATAGCATGTAATAGTACAAGTTTTTACACTTAAGATAGGTACAGTTAAATAAGTCTGTGCTATAATGTATACAATTTACAGGGACACTTTTGAAAAAACTCATCTAGCGAATAAAAACACTCATGCAACAACCATTTCCGCAACGCAATACAAAACTTAATAAAGGGTAGTTGAGTAATTGACCTCGGCAAAGCATTGTAAATTATGGGAGCCATATAAACGCAGTTCCGTCGAAAAAGTTCTATAGTTTAGGAACGGGCATTTCAAAATCTTAATGTGTAGGTTTCCTTTTATACGATTCAAAGACGCCGCCGCGTACGGCGCCCCCTTCGCCCCAACCCTTGCCTTTTGCACCAGCGCTGACGTCCGACTAGCGCTATACACCGATGCAGACTGAGCGCGAAAGTGGCCACGATACGATTTTTGTACGTAAGCTAGTAGTTGCTCTTGCGTTATGTAGGGTTATCTATATCTGTGTTTCTGTCTACCCCCATGGGAAGGGCGTGAGTTTATGTATGTATGTACGTGTGCTTTGGTAATAGGGGATCGGACTGGGTCAAAATAATATGATTCTGTTTAGTCCGTAAGTTAGATTATCGAAAAATATTGAATACGTGTTTTTTGCTTTATCAAATCAATAAAAAATGACGAAGATAAAACGCGTCAAAGATCTTGGAGTGGGGCTTGAAACGTCACTTGTGTCGTCAAAATGTACTATCATATGACGTCACCCGAGTTTTCGAAGCACTGTATCGTCTTCATTTTAAGTTTACGTGAAAAAAGAAAAAATACGTGTCCAATATGTTTTGGAAATCTATCTGACGGACTAATTAGTTTTTTTTTGTCCGATCCCCTATTACACTATTTCTCTTCATTGAAAAGATTCACAACTGTTTACTCTGTACCCTTGCAGAGAATCTAGTGATAGTTTTTATTATGAAAATTAACCGTTAATTAGGTTCAAGGCTTTTTAAAATAAGGTTTAAAAATAAAAGACACTTATTCATGTACTTACTTGTATATTTTCCAACACACAAAATCAAATACTTCAGAATCAAAACTATAATATTCCACAACACAGTAGGAGTTATTTTACTTGACTTCTTGACTTGACGTCCCATGTACGACTGAGCTCGCAGGATTGGTACGACCGCCAAAATCGGCATTTTCCCGCCATTCTACCAACTTTTAAATCCAAGCGCTATGATTGGTTAGTCGTACCAACCACGAACTCAGCCGGTACTACAATAGTCAAAATAATACTTTTTAATTCTAGAATCAGACAAAATGTAACAATAAAATATTTAATAATTTACTTATGATAACAGTCGGCCATCCAAGTTACAGTATACGTCCTCGTGGTACAAAATTAAAGGAAAAGAAAAAATATACAATTATAAAGTCTTTACATACTAGGCAAAAACATAACCATAACATGGTTTCACACTTGTATTTATCATCATAGCGTTCTTGTTACAATAAGTTGAAATACAATAAATTTAATTATGACAATCACAATTTGGGGCATTATTTCATGGCCCACTATTATTAATGGCGAGCATTATTTCATGGCTCGATGTACATTTACGGGCATTATTTCATGGCCCACTATTATTAATGGCGAGCATTATTTCATGGCTCGATGTACATTTACGGGCATTATTTCATGGCCCACTATAATATTAATGGTGAGCATTATTTCATGGCTCGACTAAATTTACAGGCATTATTTCATGGCCCATTTTTAAGTATCTGGCATTATTTCATGGCCAGGGATGACCTCAATAGACATTATTTCATGGTCTAAGGGTCTGGAAAGATTGTTTACCGTAACGGGCATTATTTCATGGCCCGGATAAGGTAAAACTGAAATAAATGTTTAATAATCATACATTGCATAATAATATAGAAACATTATTCGCTGTCATTACCAGACGATTCGTCATGTGGTCTATTAAAGTTTAACCAGGCCTTAATTTTGTCACTTGCAACAACTGTTGAATAAGGCCTATTAGATTTTCGTGTGATGGGAGTATCCTCAATTTGATAACGATCAAAATCATAAATTTTTGTGATTCTATAGGGTCCCTGAAACTTAGGAACAAGTTTCTTGCTAGTTCCTGAAGCTGGGACTTGCCGTTCAACCCTTACAAGATCACCTACTTTATATTTTGGAGCTGGACAATGCTTTGCGTCATACGCCTTCTTTTGCGACTCTTGATAGGAATTGACATGCGAGTTAATCTCATTTCTGATTTGTGACAAATTTTGACTGTTAGAAGAACCTGCTATGTCGCCTGACAGTTCGGATACTATTCTACAGTCACTAGGACCCGAGGGTCTTATGCCGAATAGAGCCTCTGACGGGGTACGATTTATGCCCTTGTTGAACGTGTTGTTCATGCCCCACTGCACGTCAGGCAGATGCTCATCCCATTTATTTTCAGGGAAACCGATACACTTCGTGGTCAAAGCATCAACGAGTGTCCTGTTATAGCGTTCTACCTGACCATTGGCCCTTGGGGTGGAAACAGCATTCAACACGTGCTTAATGTTTTTTTCGGTCATGAACCTTTTAAAGGCCTCACTAGTAAAAGAGGTTCCACGATCCGTTATTACCCTTCTTGGAACACCGAACAAACCAAAATACTCTCGAAAGACCTTTAGAGAAGTTGTGGTTTTTGTGTTTCTTACGGGTTTCAAATAAATATAACGAGTAAAGGCGTCAATCAGAGCTAAAATGTACATATTTCCTCTTGCACTACGTATAAAGGGGCCAACATGATCTGCATGGACCGTATCAAAGGGAATATCGACTTTTGGTATAGGGTGCAAAGTACCGGGTTTCTTACCTCCCGAGGCCTTTGAATAAGCGCACTCTAGGCAAGAACCGATATACTTCTTAACAAAGTTACGCATTTTTGCAAACCAATATGTCGCTTTGATACGCTCCAGAGTTTTGTCAAGCGCAAAGTGCCCTATATCATCGTGGTTTTGCTTTACAATCTGCCATCTCACCCCTTTTGGCACAACCCATCTATCGCCATCACTGGTTACCCTATAGAGCCTATTATTCTTCAAAGTATAGTTCGATTTTATATCGACTACGTCATTAAATTGAGGGTCTTTTAGAATGCCAACTATCCTTTGCATCTCACTATCTGCACCTTGGACTGTGGTTAACCAATCGCAATCACTAACAACCATTACATCACGAGCTTGCTGTATAGGGTTACGACTAAGTGCGTCGACATGGGCCATGCGCTGTCCAGCCCTATACTCAATGCAAAAATTATATTCCTGCATTTGTTCCCACCACCTAGCGACTCGTGGAATCATATCTCTCTTCTGGAAGGTTGCACGAAGCGAGTTGCAGTCAGTTATAATTTTGAAAGGGATACCTACTAAATAAACGCGGAACTTTTGTAAGGACGAAACAACGGCAAGAGTCTCCAAGTCATAAGACGAGTAATTTTGTTCCTCAGGCGTTGTCTGCCTACTAAAGTAAGCAATTGGCCTTAGTATGTCGTCCTTATCCTTTTGCAACAATATACCTGCCACTCCAATCTTACAAGCGTCCGTATGAAGTTGCGTATCTGCCTTTGGATTGTAGAGAGCTAAAGTGGGACGTTGTACAAGCTCTTTTTGTAAACGACGGAACGCATTTTCTTGCTCTGTACCCCATGACCATTTAAAGTCCTTTTTGAGGAGTTGTGTAAGCGGTTTTGCAATAACCGAGAAATTTTGGACAAATCTGCGAAAGAAGCTAGATAGTCCAAGAAACTGTCGAACATTATGTTGACTTTGAGGAGTTGGAAAGAGTTTCACAGCCTCTACTTTTCTCTCACCAGGACGAATGCCATTGGCAGAGATTTCAAATCCCAAATATTCTACCGAACTACAGAAAAAGAAGCATTTGGAGAGCTTCAGCGTGAGACCAGCATCAGCGAACAAGCACAGCACCGATTCTAACCTCGACATTCCTTCATTAATATCCTTTGAAGGAATAATGACGTCATCCAAATAGGCCAGGGCTTCTTTATGTCGTAATGATCCAAGGACTTGATGCATAATACGTTGAAATGTCGCTGGGGCATTCGCAAGGCCAAATGGCATACGATTGAATTCGTAATGGCCATCCGGGGTCACGAATCCAGTTTTATATTTGTCAGTTTCACGGATTGGAATCTGGTAATAACCAGAAGCAAGGTCTAAAGTTGAATAGTATTTATTACCAGAAAGAACATCTAGCTGATCGTCAATCAGCGGCATAGGATAGTTTTCGCGGACGGTCTTTTTGTTAAGAGCCCGATAATCGATGCATAAACGAAGTTCACCAGACTTTTTCCTAACCACTACGATAGGACTTGCGTAACATGACGTTGAGGGTCTTATGATATCATTCTCCAACAACTCAGAAATCATTCCTCGAACCTTCTCTTTTTCGCTGATTGACAAACGGTAGGGCCTATAGACGACGGGCTGGTTATCTTGGAGATCAATGGTCATATGACCGACCTTCGAATTCCCCAATTCTGACAAGTTGAAGGCAAAACAGGTTCGATACCTATTGAGTAGATTGAGCAATTGAATTTTATGCTCAGGGGAGAGTCCACCTTCCAGATTTAGGTCAGCCTCAGTAATTGACTGAAACTTATCATTGTCAGTGGAGGAGACGCTTAAAACTTGCATGCTGGACTCTTCCTGAGCTACACGACCACGAGCAATAAGAAAGTCTTTTGGGAGCACTATAGGGGTTGATGAAGTATTTACAACGACGATTTGTCCTCCACCTTCTCTCAACTGGAACAACCCAGCAGCTATTGAATAGCGAACACCCTTCAGGTATCGAATACTTCCATCGACAAAAATGTCACCCTGATACGGCGAATCTGTATACACATCCACAACAGCAAGACCCAAAAGCTCAACGGCGTCTTTACAAAACAAATTCATTTTGCTATTAGGTACAATATGTTGGAGCTCAAGTTCAGAGAACTCTAAGGTGTCACTAGTTTTACGAATGACGATGTGTGACTGCTCCGTGAACGTTTGACCTATTAAAAGAGGCACATGCATGGCATCATCTGCGATTATCAACAATTCGAGATCAGCCTGCACATTATCGATAATTATTTGAACTTTTTGTTTGCCTATGCAATGGACAACCGAATTACCGAAACCTCTTAGTACAGGAAGATTATTGACACTATAACTAGAACCTATATTTCGAAATGCTGACAATCGAATCATTGAGCATTCACTTCCAAAATCTATAAATGCAGTTATGGGAGAACCGTTAATAGTCGCAGTTTTGAAATACTTTTTGTTCGATTCCGACACCGGAGCGGTTATTTCAGAAGAATTAACCGCACCTGCATCACCCCTACCCTCAACTCGCATCACTTTTTTCTCTTCAGTCGATGGTAGTTTGGCATAACACTGTTCCACCTCATGACCTACTCTATTGCATCGACTACACTTCTTTATGGGTTGGGTGCACTGAGATGTGACATGACCATCCTTCTTGCAATTTGAACAACGTGTTGATCTAGAGTTAGAGCTATTTTGGTGTTTTTGGGGTTGTCCTTTAACTATTTTACGCTCGTTATTAAATTTAGTATTTCGAGCATTGCATAAATATGATAGGAGCTTGTTAGGGTCATCAAACTGAGCGGACTCCGCACCTAATCTAACCGACCGGTCGTCGATGCCATGTAAAATGCATTCTACAGCCCTTTTCCCAGTTATGCCACATCTATTGATTAGAGACAGTTTATCATAATAAAAGTCTTCTAAAGAGTCTGTGAACCTAGCCCGTTTGGCCAGCATGTCGCTAAGCATTTGCCCATAGTTTTCTTCCGATGGGAAGGCAGCCAAGAGTTTTTCCTGCCATTCGGCCCAAGTAAACAGGACCGACGGGAGGCCCTCATACCATCTCTGGGCTATACCCTTTAGTTTTGGTAATGCAAAATGAATGACTTGCTTCTCCGACCACGCATAGATGATTGCGCATTCATTAACCTTATGCAACCACATCGTCATTGTCTGTTCCCGTTTACTTGGGTCAAACTCTGGAATTGTGTTGTTCAGGGATCCTAACTTATCTGCACTATTACTAGACATAGATTTTAAAACATTGACAAGATCAGACAAAGTAGATAATTTCAACGAAGAAGTCTGCTCACCTGCGGTCTTGTCTTCAATCGCGGTTGGCACGTGCCCTAACGCGCTGCCATGTGACTGCCCCACTGGGCTACGCGAACGGCTCAATCCTCGGCGGAGGTTCGAGCTGCGGCTCGCCGCGTGGCAGTCCGGCCAGCGGCGCGATGAGCGGCGGCTCAACACTCGATGCTCGTGGCTGCGGCCCGATGCGCGGCGATCAGGGCTGCGGCCCGATACTCGGCGATCAGGGCTGCGGCCCGATACTCGGCGATCAGGGCTGCGGCCTGATGCGTGGCGATCAGGGCTGCGGCCCGATGTGCGGCGGTCCGGGCTGCGGCCCGATGCATGGCGATCCGGGCTGCGGCCCGAGGCGCGGCGGTCCGGGCAGCGGCCTGAGGCGCGGCGGTCCGGGCAGTGGCCCGAGGCGCGGCGCTCCGGGCTGTAGCCCGATGCGCGGCGGTGATCCGGGCTGCGGCCCGATGCGTGGCGATCAGGGCTGCGGCCCGATGTGCGGTGGTCCGGGCTGCGGCCCGATGCATGGCGATCCGGGCTGCGGCCCGAGGCGCGGCGTTCCAGGCTGCGCCAGCTATCCCGACTTCGAAGAGGCACTGGTTGATCTGGTGAGCAGCGACTCAGGCGCCCTCTTGATTGTCGGCTCGGCCGGCTGCGTGACCGGTTTAAATCCCGGCTGCAGACTTGACGCCTTACAGGGCTGCGTGACCGCCGGTTGGCAGGGGGTGACCTCGTCGGATCTGTCGGCGTGTAGAGAACACGTCCACGTTCGTTGCTCTCCATGGCGTAACCCTGGAAAGTTAATTATATCCCAAAGAAAATGTTCTTTAAAACTGATTCTAAACTAAAGAGAACAAGCCTAACGTAAAGCATAATATAAACACGTTAATAAATATCGTCGATAACATCTGACTGGATATAATAAATCTACTGAGTGCGAATCCATAAGCTATTATAAAAAGTTTTTAGGCAGCCTACATTAGCATGATTTAAACGGAAGCAACATAATAATCGTAACGATTAGGTATTTCACTAACATACGTACATAAGCTCACGCCTTTTCCCCATGGGTATAGGCAAAACCCACAGCACATTACCCACATCTGCCACGGTCCCTACAAACACATTTTGTTCCCAAACATAGGTTGGAATAAAATACTACAGTTACTAAAATAGTCACATGTTAGTAAGGTACGTGGCTGTGCGTTATAAAACCACTGCGTATTGATGAAAAGAAAACAAATAGAAACCACCTCGTACATAAGACACCCAACTTGTATAAAATTCAATTGTAGGGTCGTTTGTACCACGGATTTCAAAAGCTATGCTATAATAATATACATTTCAAGTGTTTACTTACTAGATACGGTAACTTAAATGCCACTAAATAGCCAAGAACCCAACAACTGTTATCAGATTATTAGACAAACAAAGTAACACTATTAGGTACTTAGCAAGTACATCCAACAGTTAAATAAATTAAGGGTAGGAAGAAAAAGAAAAAAAAAAACATTATTGGCCAAAATAGGGGTCTTTATCCCACTTCTGAGATGTTTACTCTGTACCCTTGCAGAGAATCTAGTGATAGTTTTTATTATGAAAATTAACCGTTAATTAGGTTCAAGGCTTTTTAAAATAAGGTTTAAAAATAAAAGACACTTATTCATGTACTTACTTGTATATTTTCCAACACACAAAATCAAATACTTCAGAATCAAAACTATAATATTCCACAACACAGTAGGAGTTATTTTACTTGACTTCTTGACTTGACGTCCCATGTACGACTGAGCTCGCAGGATTGGTACGACCGCCAAAATCGGCATTTTCCCGCCATTCTACCAACTTTTAAATCCAAGCGCTATGATTGGTTAGTCGTACCAACCACGAACTCAGCCGGTACTACAATAGTCAAAATAATACTTTTTAATTCTAGAATCAGACAAAATGTAACAATAAAATATTTAATAATTTACTTATGATAACACAACTTTTTTGTACTTTCTTTTTCAATAGTTATTCAGTGTTGATAGAAGTCATTATGTGTTAGAATTTTACAGTTTGGGGTAGTCCTAGCGTCTGTACCCATATTGCTATTCCTAGATATCTATAAATTTTCGTCCTTTTCTTGTTTTATGTGCGAGAAAAGGATAGAAATATCCTAATTTTAAGTATAGTTTACGCAGCAGTATAGATTTTTAAGTAAAAAAGGGTACCTACTTTGATCCCAGTAATCAATAAACATTTTTTTTTTGAGCTTTCATAACGCAATTGGCTAATTGATTACTGTTAAAAATTCTCGGGAGTGTTATTTCAAAGAACTTACAGAAATAACACGATGTGTGTAGAAAGTTAGTAATAAAATCGATAAAAAATTGGCTTAGTTTTAACTGATTTTAAATGACATGTTATATTTCATACCGCCATAGTTACGTAGCGCAAATGGCCGTTTTGCGCGACAAGGGTAGAAAGTGCTATTTTTTAATCGATTTTGATTACAAATTTATTCAAAATTAATTTAGAAAAAATTATACAGTGATAAATTCGAATCAAGTTTACAGGTTTAAAATAAAGTTTTTTTTAGAGAAATTATGTCTTAGAATTGGTTTGAGGAACAATTCACCCCATGGAGGGTTGTTCCTTACACCCTGAATTCTAAATAAATGATGGTTTCTGATTGAATAAGAATATTATATTTTTGTTACAAAGTTTTTTAGTTCTATTCTCAGCTAATTTTGCAATATATGTTGTCTATTGTTACAATTTAAAAGTATATTAAGTGTGTAAATATCGATTAGGCTCCTCCTATTACATGGTGAAATGTAGGTGTACTATTACGTACCCTTCTGCCGAATCCTTCGGGGATTAAAAGCGTGATGTTTTCTGTATATTGATTATTATGTACAGTGAAACCTGGTTAAGTGAGACCTCAAGGGACCTGAAACTTGTCTCACTTATTAGAAGTATTCCACTTACCCAGTGTCTCAGATATCCAAATCTGTCTCATGGGACCTCAGCATGAGTTCCAGTTATAGAGGTTTCTCACTTATCCAGGTCCCAGTTAACCAAGTTTCACTTTATATTATACAGCGATTTACCGACCTGCGTCCGTCAAGGGATGATTTTTCATGTCATATTTAAAAGCTTGCGAAACGAAAAATCGATTTAAAAAAAAAAACTAATTCTTAAACAACAGTTACTGTTACTATTAATATCATAAACGGGATATTTACCATGTTTGATTACTGTTTTGAGTTCCCGATATTTCGGCGCTGTTACAAGCACCATGATCACGGATGCACATCCGTGATCATGGTGCAAAACAGTAATCAAACATGGTAAATATCCCGTTTATGATATTAATAGTAGTGTCAGTGACCATGTCAGTTTAAAAACTTATAACAGTTACTGTTGTAATACGGTTTTAAAAATAAAACTAACACGCTTTTATTAGCTTCCTGTAGAAATATCTTAGAACTTAAATTATACGCTATTCGGGAGCCTTCAAGTATTACATAGCAAAATTTTGGAGATTTTTGACCCCCCCTTTATGTAAATATCTTAGGAGTTAAATTATACATTATTCGGGAACCTTCAAGTATAGCACTATTTATGGAGATTCCCCCCCCCCCCCCTTATGTAACGCGCCGTAAAGTTTTTCTGTACCCCCCTTTTCCCTCCTACTAAAACGTTACGTAACTACCAAGTAACCATTTTTACATAAAAGACATTGTTTGAGAAAAAATACATACAAACGCCTCTGTAACGTATCGTATTCGTAACGTTTTATAAGACCCCCCTGCCCCCACAAAGTCGTTACGTAATACTTACTTTTTAAGCACGCCCATGATTGGGTACAAAATGAGAGGATTTAATGGATAATATGACGTAACTCTAAAGCGCTTTTACTATAACATTTTATTCATAAAACTTATAAAATGAGTTTCTTTGGTAAAGTTATTTAATATTACAAGTAAATGCACCTTGTAGGATACAGGTCACTAAATCGCCTCAATGTATAAAGAAGATTGCTGTAATCTTGCATGCAAATTGTGTACGTAGAGATTTGCGATAGAGAAAAACGATTGCTATGTGCCCCAAATTATTATTTACTAGTGACCCGCCCCGGCTTCGCACGGGTGCAAAAAAGGTATTAAAACCTTCCTCTTGAATCACTCTATCTATTAAAAAAACCGCATGAAAATCCGTTGCGTAGTTTTAAAGATTTAAGCATACAAAGGGACATAGGTACAGAGAAAGCGACTTTGTTTTATACTATGTAGTGATGTAAGTTTTCCTCAGAGGCGGATATTTGGGCTATTTCGATACAGTGCTTCGAAAACTCGTGTGACGTCACATTTTAGTTCATTTTTTACCGGAACGTGACGTCACAAGCCCCCTCCACTCATGATTTGTGACGCGTTTTATCGTCGTCAATATGATAAAACAAAAATCACATAAGTATCCAATATTTTTTACTGACGGACTAAACATAATCATAGATTTATTGTCAGGAATCATCCTTAAGGACGCATTTACGATTGTTATGTCAAATTATTACTTTTTTAAACAAAAGTATGTTTATTAAATACAATGCTTTGTATTTTTAAAATGTTTTTGCTACTTATTGTAGGTAGATGTGCAAGGTACAATTCTTAACTATAAATATAATTTTAGATATGTCCAGTTTCTCAATAAATGTACCGAAGAAAAACATAATCCAGTGAAATTTTACAAATTATTTCAACATAAAAACTGTTTATTTTCATTTTCGTTGTTTAGTTTTATATAATAGTTATCTCTTACTCTGTATAAGACATATTTTTAAGGATTCTGTATGCCAGCGTGGACTTAGCGAAGCCCGATTTGCCTGCCAAACAAATAACAACTCTACTTCTCTTCAAATATTGTCGAAAATCTAAATAATAATAATAATATTCCACAACTATCACACAACGCCATCTAGTCCCAAGCTAAGCAGAGCTTGTGTTGTGGGTACTAGACAACTGATAAACATACTTATATATTTCTAAATACATACATATTATAGATAAATTACACCCAGACACAGAACAAATGATCGTGCTCATCACACAAACATTTGTCCTGGGTGGGAATCGAACCCACGACCTCCGGCATAGCAGTTAGGGTCACTAACCACTAGACCAACAGGCCAGTCAAGTCAAATATTGGTAAACATTGTGTAAAACTGTTTTAAACTCTCATTCTAATTAATTATTTACGGCTAAAATTCGCTTGTGAATATTTTATCGTGAGTTAGAAGTTTGCGGTAGGCCTTTGTCTGAGCGGGTTGTTCGAAAGAGATACCGCGGCCTTGACACAAAGGGCTATGAAGGAACATGGGTGGTTTTTAGTCAGTAGAAGAAGTCTGACACTCCCTACTGCTCTGCCCAGAGTGGGATGAGTCATTTGATAATTTCCCACCCCCCAAAAAAAGACCTTTGTTTGAGTCGATGATCTTACACTTATATTGATACTTTCACTGCTTAGTTCAAATTATCCATTTTTATTTGTATGCCGTGTGAGCGCAAGTCATCTATAGCTACGTATAGCAACGACTCGGAGGCGGGTTGTGCAACGAAACGAATTATTGTCCGACCCATACGCTGAGTGCATTTTTTTTTTGGAGAGTGGGAAATTTTCAAGTGACCCCTCCCGCTCTGGACGGAGTGGAAGGAAGTGTCGGACTTCTACCGACTAAAAACCACCCATGGTCCTTCTTAGCCCTTTGTCGTTTGGCCTTTGATGTCCAACCCATATGCTGAGTCTTTGGCACCGAAAGTGTTAAACTCTACATTTCGTATATTTAAGGTTTAAATTCGCTTGAGAATATTTTATCGTGAATTTAGAAGTTAGCGGTAGGCTACTGTTCGCGACGATGCTCGTACACTTATAGTAATTGATTTTTGAACGTTATTTTGAGGGTACAAACTACAAAGTTGATATTTGTTTGTCTGCTTCGCTTGGTCTACCTCGGCTTCATTGGTTTAGGGATACTCTAAGCTTTTATTATATGTAATATTAATATTATAATAAGTTAGCTTAAGGCAATATTAATGTATGTAAGTACCTATTTTTTGTAAATAAGAAAATAATTATAATGTTTCGTATATATTTTTGTTTTATTTTATACCTACACAGTGTTATTGAAATGCGAAAAAAATCCTGATACTAGAAGTCATCTTATTTACGCAAAAAACAACCAAATAAAGCGTGTCTGCTAAGGATGAGATGCTGGGTTCGAGTCCCAGTTCGGCCAAATCTGAAAAAAATTAGTCTGGATTTGTGTTCTGTTGATGGCAATAGGCTCGCCCCCTGATCATCATCAGCTATAAGACGTCCACTGCTGGACAAAGGCATCCCCCAAAAACGCCATACTTCACGGCAACCTGCCGTTTGCATCTAAGAAACGGGTTTAGTCGACGGAAGAATCGACAAAATGACAGCAAGGTTTCATGTCAAATTGTATGGAAAAATCTTTCTCTATTCTTGGTAGATTATAGATAGAATCGCCATGCTACGGGGGCGGCTGGGCGTCTTACATGTGGCCACTTTTGCAGATTATAATAAATTGCGTTAAAAATCCTAAAATGGTCACAGACGCAATTCATATTATGATCTGCTAAATGGCCATTTCAGATCCCCTGCTTTAGCTTGGCTGTTATAATTCCAACATCAGCTACTCGAGTTATGGAGCGCAGGGTGGTGTTTCTCCCGTCGGGGCTGTGGATTATCGAAAGAGATGACGTGGCCTCGGCACAAGGGCGAAGAAGGAACATGGGTTGGTTTTTAGTCAGTAGAAGTCTGACACTCCCCTTCGCTCTGCCCGAGCGGGGGAGGGTTGTTTGATGATTTTACACACACCAAAAAAAAAAAACTGGCCAAGTGCAAGTCGGACTCGCACATGAAGGGTTCCGTACCAAAACGGTATGCTATAATTTATACAATTTCTTCCAGGGACCAAATACGATTCAGGGACCAAATTATATTGGATAACTGCTGTTTCCATCCAAGTTCAAAATAATTTTCCTAGAAAGTCCTTATAAAGTTCTACTTTTCAGATTTTTTTCATATTTTCTAAACTTATGGTCTAAAAGTTAGATTATTTCCGAAATTTTTGACATTATCAAAAAATCATTTTAGTAAACCCCTATTCATTTTTAAATACCTTTCCAACAATATATCACACGTTAGGGTCGAAATTAAAAAAAAAATCACTTCCCACTTTACATATTACATATAATTACATATATAATATTATAAATGCGAAAGTAACTCTGTCTGTCTGTCTGTCTGTCTGTTACTCTTTCACGCCTAAACGGCTGAACGGATTTTGATGAAATTTGGTATGGTGATAGATGATAACCTAGAGGGGGCTACCCTAATACAACATTTTTTTCCAATTTTTATTTTACCACTTTGTCGGCGTGATTGATTACACATATTGGTACCAAACAGCTTTCTAGTGCTAACGGTCACAGAGATTAAGCGATGACGGACGGACGGACGGACAGACATGGCGAAACTATAAGGGTTCCTAGTTGACTAACTACGGAACCCTAAAAGCTAAAAAGGGTGGTGTTTCTTCATCGCTTGGCACATATAATATTACCTACGCTGCGATCCACCTTTACCATTACGCTATTATATTTGGACGATAAGAACGAATGTTTAATCAAAATACCGTGTTTATTTAAAATTTAATTTGTAAGTGAAAGCATTTTCCACGTGCATTGTTTATATAAAACATTGTGCGTCATGATGACTAATGATGAGCATGACTTATAGGTACCAATTTACTTGAACTAAAAAAAAACTGTTAAGCTTCCCAAAAGCGACCCCCATATTCAAAATTCATTTAATTTCGTTATACGTCCGTGTTTGGGTCATAGAAATACATAATAATAATATTCCACAACTATCACACAACGCCATCTAGTCCCAAGCTAAGCAGAGCTTGTGTTATGGGTACTAGACAACTGATAAACATACTTATATATTTCTAAATACATACATATTATAGATAAATTACACCCAGACACAGAACAAATGATCGTGCTCATCACACAAACATTTGTCCTGGGTGGGAATCGAACCCACGACCTCCGGCATAGCAGTTAGGGTCACTAACCACTAGACCAACAGGCCTGTCATATGTGTAGGTACCAAATTCAACTTAATCGGTCCATTATATTCGGAGCAAATTGGCTGTGACAGACTGACAGACACACGAGTGATCCTTTAGGGGTTCCGTTTTTTCCTTTTGAGGTACGGAACCCTGAAAATAATAACAAGTGAGTTAGCCACTGCACTGTTTTTGATGTGATTTTTTTTTATACGCGCCTAGGTAGATATATAATTCGTATGCCATGACGGAAGTTGGCGGACGGACGGACAGACAGACAGACGGACATGGCGAAACTATAAGGGTTCCATATTGACTACGGAACCCTTAAATCCGGCCAGGTGCGAATCGTGCTCACGCATGAAGGGTTCCGTGCGGCTGTGCCATCGTGGTATGGGGAGTCGATATTTGTTGTTGTAAGTAGAGGCAACAGAAATACACATTCTGTGAAAATTCAACTGTCTACCTTTTACGGATCATGAGGTATTAAAGCCCGCCGTGACAGACAGACAGCGGAGGCTTAGTAAAGTAAAAGGGTCCCGTTTGTAACCCTTTAGGTACGGAACCCTAAAAATTTCATATTTTAAAACTGGCCAAGTGCAAGTCGGACTTGCACATGTAGGGTTCCGTACCATTTTAGTAGATAATTGAGAGATTTTTCATGTTTTATTAGCACCATAGTCTGCGTATAGGTTTTCCTGTAATCTATGAGTGTTGAACTAATTTCTGTATTTTTTTTCGTGATCCTATATGGTTTCCGTTTTTTCCTTTTGAGGTACGGAACCCTAAAAATATTAAAACTATGCAATATGACATGGTGTTGAACTGTTGACGATTGTACTTCATCATGTACAATTTGATTGCGCCATGTTTTAGTAAATTGGTAACATGGCGAAATTCAGAAACGCATTTTGTTAGGTTTAATTAGTTTTTGGAAATAGCCATGGGTAGTTTAAGAAATTATTTAGAAAGAATGCTGCAGATTATTATATTCTGTAAGTATAAAGTTTTAATATTTAAATTATAAAGTAGTGAGATCGTGGCTAGATGACGCTCGGGCTCCGATGGTCTAGGGTTGCAAGCGCGACTGTACAAAGCGTTCTATTGTACAATTCCCGGGTTGGGCAAAATTTTCTATAAGGAATTTCTCAGTAGCAGCCACGCAGCCTGAATGCTGGTTCTCAACCAATTTTGATAATTTTCAGACATCGCCCTACATTCAACTACTAATGCCTTGAAATATGGCTACGAAAGAGATCAAGGTAACTTGGAATTTGTCAACTATGACCGCGAATTCAAACGGATGCGTTCCGATCAACTATTCGACAACCTACATTCCTTATTAAACAAAAAAAGCATTTCAGCCAATACTGACAACGCTAAAAACGACGATTATTACGATGCCTCCAACGATTACAATTACAAAGCTTACAAAAATGATGAACAACAAACGTACGATTTTTATGCTGATAGTGATGATTATGTAGATAATGTACTAGGAAGAGTTCCAGTTAACTTAATAAAACAAATTAACGATAAAATTATCAAACGTAATTATGAAGATAATGTCAGAAAATCCGAAAAGAGGTTCAAAAGAGATGTAGCCAATAATACTATAGCCAATATAACGTCTACAGAAAAAAACGTTACATTTAACTATACTACAACGGAAAAACCTGAAACGATTACTACGGAGTCAGTTGAAGAATTGAGAGCTAATAAAAACGAAACTGAAAAAGAGGAAAATCCGTTACCTCATGTCGTCATTTTAAACAAAACTGATGTGCCTTTAAATGGCAGAAGAATGATGATGGATCTGCCAACAAAATTTGACACAACAACTGATTCTAGAGTTAAAGACAAACTCCTTTCTTATCTAGAAGAAACTTTTAAGGAAATCGAAAAAAAAATACAACCACTGACAAATATTAAAATAGCGTTGTCTAATGATGACCACTACAAAATTGGGTATATTATAGCCACAATAGACACTTTGGAAGTTAATTTGAGGAAGATGAAGAAAGAAATGAATTTGAATCGACGGTCCTGGGACGATGAGAAGATTCTAGGATTGTTGGATAGGATAAAATCGTCTGATACGGTAACTACGAGCTTGATTGAGACTTTGAAGAAGTATTTGCCTCAGAAATAAGTGAGATTTTAGTTGTTATTATATAATAAAGCTAAAAAATAATTTAAAACAAATCAACTAACTTACCACCTGTTTTTTTATTATTATTATTTACTTAGTTGTTATTAAATAATAAAGCTTATTCTTAATTATTTGTCTTTACAACCGCCTTTAAAAGGAGGAGGTTCTTAATTCGGTTGTATAGGTACACCTAACTCGTAGGTTGTTCCTTATGTAGGATAAGGATAAATTAGCCGACCCCAACTTAATTGGAAAAAGACTTGGCAGATTTTTTTTCTAGGCTGTTCTTTCATATCCTGGGCAAAGGCCTCCCTCCACTACTTCCATTTCTCTCGAACCGTGCGTCCTCCTTTCAGTTCTAGCGGAAGCGGAACCTGTCTAATTCGTCCCGCCATCTCCTTCTTGGCCTGCCGCGATCCCGCCTCACTGTGTCAGGGCACCAGTTTCGTGCTATTTTGGCCCACAGTTTGTCCGGCATGCGGCAGACTTGTCCTGCCCAGTCCCATTTGAGTTGGGCAGCCTTTTGAGCAACGTCAGCTTTATTTGTTTTGGAGCGCAATATTGTGTTTCGAACACGATCCGGTACGGAGTTTAAAATAAGTTTAGTTTAGTTTTTTTTTAAGGCAGTTTTCTGCCTTATTTAATAAAAAGTAAATAAAAACCGGCCAAGAGCGTGTCGGGCCAGGCTCAGTGTAGGGTTCCGTAGTAATAATTCTTTTTTTGTTTGAAAAAAGATACGTTCAGGATAATAATTTAAAATATGTAAACGAAGTTAAAAAAATGCTTGCATATACGATACTACAAACTTAGTCCAGAAATTATTTTGTACAATTTTTTGTCTTTTTTGTACAAAAACTGTTTCCATCCAAGTTCAAAATGATTTTCCTAGAAAGTCCTTATAAAGTTCTACTTTTCAGATTTTTTTCATATTTTCTAAACTTATGGTTCAAAAGTTAGAGGGGGGAGGACACATTGTTTTTTAATTTTGGAGCGATTATTTCCGAAATTATTGACATTCTCAAAAAATGATTTTAGTAAACCCCTATTCATTTTTAAATACCTTTCCAACAATATATCACACGTTAGGGTTGAAATTTAAAAAAAAATCACTTCCCACTTTACATAGGGGGGCTACCCTAATAAAACATTTCTTTCCAATTTTTATTTTACCACTTTGTCGGCGTGATTGATACACATATTGGTACCTACTACTACCTACCTACCTAATTTCAGGTTTCTAGTGCTAACGGTCACAGAGATTAAGCGAGGACGGACAGACAGACATGGCGAAACTATAAGGGTTCCTATAGTTGGCTACGGAACCCTAAAAAATACGAGTATCGCAGTGATGGGGAGAACACGTGCCTTTCGGCTTCGTCAAGGGTACTTTTACACCCTTTTAAAAAAAGACAAAACATAAAAATAATATGTAAATAAAAAAACACTTAAAATCAAAATGTTTTATTTTAAATTATCAGTCTATCATTTAACAACGTGAGCTTCAACATTAATATATTTAACTAGCTGACCCGCGCAACTTCGTCTGCGTCACATATATAGGTAGCTATAACCTTTCTCGTTAAATCGACTATCCGACATTAATTATTATTAAGCTAAACCGTAACAAACAAAAAATCTTATCTTTCCTCTTTATTACAATAGTTTAGATGGTTTAGATTAGCTTAGATTATATTAAAGTGTGAATTACTATAAAATCTATCTCTTACTGTTAAATATACTATAACACTCTGTACTTGTAAACATTATGATGCAGTGAATATTTTGAATTTGAATTTCCCGGAGGCCAGCCAGAATCCCCCGTACCTACATTGCGACGCAACCCGCGTAATTATTTTTCCGCGCGGGTATTTTTACATTGCGATATCTTCGAAGATATTTGTTTAAACTGTATAGAGTAAAGAGCACAAATATTCTATATTAAATTTCCGTTCTAACGAACACATTTATTTAGATATAGATTAATACCATATGGGTTAAATAAGCTTAGCAAAAAATAATACTTTTTAACCTAACATTTTAATAGTAAAAAATGGTTACAGTGAGTCAATCTTAAAAGATAGACAGATGCTGTCGCGGACTTTTTTTTAGAACTTTTAAAGACGAATAATTACTTCATACATGATATTCTCGTAACTTAAACCGTTTTCGCAGCGCACGCAACGGAAGCTCTCAGAAAGGAATTTTCTTTTCCCGTTTTTGCAACATTTCTCATTTATGCTCCGCTCCTATTGGTAGTAGCGTGATGTTATATAGCCTATAACCTTCCTCGATAAATGAACTATCCAACACAAAAAGAATTTTTCAAATCCAACCAGTAGTTCCAGAGTTTATCGCGTTCAAACAAACAAACAAACAAACAAACTCTTCAGCTTTATAATATTAGTATAGAAGTATAGATTAAAATAATAACTTATTGTTTGTACTTAATATTTAAGTAAGTCTGTACTACTTTCGAAAAGTACATTTTATATTTATTTATATAATAACTACGTATTTTCAAGTACCTAAAGATTCGGTCAAATAGGAACGGTCGGGGTTCTAAAATGGCCACTGTAGCAGATCATAATATGAAATGCGAACGTAAAAAGGAACTTTTATAAATAGTAACTGCGTCTGTGACCATTTTACGAAATTTTAACGCAATTCATAAAATTTTCCTATTAGGATCTATTTTCCTAAATGGTCACAGAAACAGTAACTACTATGAAAAGTCCATTTTACGCCTATTTAACGCAATTCATATTATTTCATTTCATTTATTCAATAACAATTTACATTGTACCTATCTGAATGTGTTACAAAAAATAAAAGTAATTAAGTACAAAAAAAGAACATAAGAGACAGTAAAGTAAATAAATTAATAAAAACAAATTCCATCGCTATTCAAGTTAAATTATTAACAAAATCAAGGTCAACAAAACAATAAATTAATCATTAACAAATATACCAATATTACCAGTTATGTGGAAGAATAGTTAGACCAACAGTAACATAAAACAATGTTCAATTATAATTAATTTAAAAGAGAAAATTATAACTACAATTCAATGGTTAAACCTATCATTAAATAATAATAATATTTAGACATGCCAAAACTTCATTAAGGTCAGCAATTAAAATCAAATTTCATAGAATCTGTTATGAAAACATGTCATTTAAAATAATAGATAATAGTCAATCCTTACAATAATCCATTTAGAGAACAAATCATAACTACCATTTTTAATTGATCAGTTGTCAAAATCATTTACTCATAGAAATATATAGGTATTCGTCATAACAGAAATTCATCTATGTCAAAAATCGAATTTAAATAATTAAAACATAACACATCAAATCCATTAAACATCACAAAATAATAAATAATCAAACATAATAATAAATAATTGAATATCGCATAAAGACTCAAATCATATGATCTGCTAACGTGTCAATTTTAGACACCCAGATTGGGATCCCGTTGTATTATATTTCTATGGATCTGGCTGTGGAAAACGGACACTTCACAGAGTTGAAAGATACTTTAGTACGCTCGAGGACCAAACCAGCTATGAAAAACTAATTTATGCAGATCTCTCTTAGTACAGAAAATCTTTACAAAATGAGGCCATGTTATACTAGAAAATTGTAGCTTTATGTGTCACCGTCTAACAAATGATTTTGATCACCGTTAGGACTATTCTTGCTAGCAGCACCAGGTTTATTGGTCTTCACGATAAACAGATGTGTCACTATCGTGCATCATCATTTATGCACGGAGTTTTGTTTTTAACCGACGAAAAAAAAGGAGGAGGTTCTCAATTCAACCCATTTTTTTATTTGAGCAGATTCTGCAGATTAGTGTGTTAGTAAAACACCAAAACATTAATTCCGGGCACAGAGTCTGGTGTCCATAGCCAGTTTTCGAGTTTGACCGAATATTTAAGCCCCTGAGTTCAATTCTCAGGCGAGGCAAAGTTTTAGTGAGTATTTCTAAAAGGAAATGCTCAGTTCCGGCCCTTAAATAAGTGTATTGATAAGAAATTATCATTGTGCAAAGAAAATTTCTTATAAATGACGAAAAACTAAACTTAAATCTAACTTTACAAAATAAAATTCTAAAAACTTAACAATTAACTACTAACTTAACGCTGTTAACAACAATGTTACCAGTACAATAAAAATTCTACCATTTCAGTAGTTTTTTCTCAGAATCTGTAACATGTGAGAAAGTTTCAATTACTGAATACTGGTAGACCGTTAAATTACTGGCTTCAGTTTACTGGGGAATTCGTTAATAATTATTATTAAACTGGGATTCTATCTTAAGATACTTATTAAATTTTACTAATTCTGCGAGCTCTCATCATCCTCTGTTAGATGGTGAAGATTTTCGGTGCGATTGGAGAATTGTATCTACAACTACTGACGCGGCATTCACCTTACTGCATCTGTGAAGAAAAAGATACATAATAATTATTACAAAAAGTCACTCTTGGTCTTTTAGTGCTCTCAAGCGCAGTTGCTGAGCAGTTGAGCACGGCGCGAGCACGAGGAGTGTTTCTGAGGTCGGAAAAAGAGTTATGAGGTTTTTTCAACTGGAACTTCATACATTTTTGTAACAACTTGGAATCTGGACATTTCCTGCGAAATATTGACACCATACGTACTTATAATCCTGCCTACATTTTGTACAATACAAGCGTGATATTGTAATGTTGTTATGGCCAAATTTACTAATTATTATGCAATAAATTAATGTATTTTCAGACTGGTTTGATAGACAGGGACAAGCGGAAAGAGGAAGAGCCTTTTGAATTACAGTGTGCTTTTAGCTAAAATATACCGTCCCGCTCAGAAATATTGACGAGGTAAACAGAACATGCATTTGTCTTACCTAGGAAACATGTCATTGCACTTAAGCTCAGTCCAGCCAGTCAGTACTTCATATAGCATTGTGTCGAGAGCCTTGTTTGCTGCTAGCTCGCCTGTCAGCATTCTGAGAGCCACGCTAAAATGGAAGCAAAATAATGTTATGACGTGCCCAATCGGGTTTTTCAACGCTCGTGTTAGTTATTTTATTTGCACATGATAATTGTTAATTGTACAAAATATGTAGGTATTTAATTAATAATTTCCATATGTAAGATATATTTTTTTTAGGCAGGCATCTCTTGAGGAGACGAAAATTATTAAGTTTTATTTAGTGCTAACTTTCGTGATATAACTTTATCGTTATATAAATGAACTCTTGCGTAAAAGGTATTCCCCGTTAAGGCATTATTTTTGAAACAGAAGGCTTTTCTCAGTATAAGCTTGAAGTCTATAATAATTATAATTATCCTTACTACTCCTATTAACTTAAAATTATAGCATTTCTGTATTTATCGAGGTCTGAAGTGAATTACACCGATATTTTTCCGGTTTTGTTGACTGCTCCTAGTTATGCGAGTATAGAATAGAGATCGAAAGAGGGCTTACCCATTAATCCTAGCCATAGTTCCATAAGGAGGATTCAACTTAGTAGTAGCCACCAAATTCCTACAATACAGTAGCCACACACAATCCAGCTCGGTATAAAAACTACCATTATTGTTGGCAACACCATGCGTACTGTCAAAAGAGGTTTGAAGGTGATTTAGCGCGTGTGTGTTGGCATCAAGGTTGCGAGACAGTTGGTTTTGAATGTTGGTAGCTTGCTGTTCTTTATTTGAAATTTGATTGAGGATGTTTCTGTAAAAGAAATTGGTTATTAAAATGGGATTTTCTACACATACATAAACTGACATGTTTTTCTCATGGGGGTAGGCAGAAACCATAGAACGGCACCTGCTACGATCCTTATACTCCTTTCGCCTCGTCTACGATAATTATATTTATTCTAGTCATACACGCACACTGGTTGCGATTACTACGCACCTGTCCTTTTTGAAGAGCCTCACCAATAAGGTCAGTGTAGTCCTGCTAGGCGTCCCCCCGGCGATGCCAAATTGGCGTTACTTTCAAACTCCCTCTTATATGCTCAATTGCTAATTTCTTAGTTTATCCATTTTGTGTATAGAAGATTGAATAACAAAAACAAACTCACTTAGTATTCTTGTAAGCCCTGCCAAGATGTATGGCAGCGCGGGCTGTGCTCATACCAACTTCCATAATGTTTTCTAGAAGATTCTTGCCGAGGTCTATGTCATCTTGGCGAGGATTCAAACGTTTTCTGAAAAGAAATATTTTCATTATTCCCTGGCTTAGGGGTGGGAGTTTCGCGTCAATCGATTTTCAACTTTATCGCAATAGCATTAATAGGTTCAAAGTTTATTGGAAAAAAATTACAGTTTCGGGTAGCTGATGTATAGACGTACCTACTCACCTCTTTCAACCCCTTCGAGGGATACATGCTTCTTGTTATGTTAATAATCATTAAAAAACTTTTTAACAAAGAAGTCGGTTAAAAAATTAAACGGACTTAAAAAAAAAAGTCAAAATTAAATTAGTTTCTGAAGTCGGTGACTTTTATTTGTTTGGTTTCATTTTTTTGCCACCGACTTCAGAAACTGTATTTTTTTTTTTGAAGTCGGTTTAATTTTTTGTTAAAAAGTTTTTATTTTTCACTTTTTAGTGGTTCACATGTTCATGCATGAGTCATAATGTGGACAATGTAGTTTTTTTTTGAGTTTTGTTGATTTTTCAAAAACCGCTTGTCCGATTTCGAAAAAAAAAAAATGGGACCATTTGGGAAGTAAGTATGTACCCTTTCCAACAAAAAAAGATTTTTTTCAAATCGGTTAGCATGTGACGGAGTTACGCCCGAACAAACATAAAAAAAAAACAAACATCCGAATTGAGAACCTCCTTCTTTTTTTAGAAATCGGTTAAAAATCATCAATACAACCCTCCAAGTTCAAATAATTCTATTAAACCGGGTCAGACTGACTTGTTGGTCTTGTTTCCCAAGGCGGGTAAAGTGTTTTTGAGTTCTTGCATCAGGAATTTGTCAGTAGCAGCCACGGAATCTGTATTTGTGCTCGGTTGATAGCAATAGACTCGCGCCCTACTACATGGGACTAAATCATAACTAGTGTAATGTGGGTGCACCCCTACCTAACCGGTTGGAGATTACAGGAGTGATGTTTGTCATCATCATCACCATCATTCTCATCATCTATATTTATAAAAGGAGAACTGACTGGGTGACATATCAACGTACAGCCGAAACTAACTGGGGCTAGGAATGTGAAATTTTGCACACGGCTTCCTATTATAATGTAGGGGAGCACTACGAAGGGGTTTTTGGAAATTTAACCTTTACGGGGGTGAAAAGGGGGATGAAAGTTTGTATGGAAAATCGACACATTTGTAGTTTTTTTTTTTTTTTTTTGAACCGACATCCACGCGGGCGAAGCCGTGGGCAAAGTGCTAGTCTGCCTATAAAAGCCTTTTCCCAACCATGTTGGGGCCGGCTTCCAGTCTTACTGGAGGCAGCTGAATTCGCTGCGGGTTGTTGGAAACAGATATCGCGGCCTCGGACACAAAAGGCTAAAGAAGGTACATTGATGGTTTTTAGTCAGGAGAAGTCTGACACTCAGTTCCGCGGGAGGAGTCATTTGATGATTTCCCACCCTACCAAAGAAAAAGGCAGCTGAATACTATTATAAATGTAGTTGGTAATGGTCTATACTTACAGAAACAGAGATCCATCGTGGACCACTTCGTTCTGTTTGGTCTCAACTTTGCTGGGATCCAGAAACATTGCGTTGAACGCAAAAACATCTTGGTCTTTCATCATCTTCGTTCGAGCCATCTCCTGGAAATTTTAGCACAGAATTAACACACTAGAATCAATTATGCTGACTTTTAATTAGGTACTAAAAATGATCTGCTCAGCATATGCGTCATCAACTATGATAATAACTTAAATTTCAGTAACGCCACGTAGTAAATCATTTTAAAAAATTAGGCTTCAAATGTTCTAATCTGGATTTATTTCCAAAAAAAAACTAAAAATTTAAGTAACTCAAAATCTACTGAATTTCGGTAGAACATTTTTGGTGGCTTAATTTGTTGCCTTTTAACTCTAAGTTACTATGACAGCCTACAAGGAATACCTACGTCTATTTTTTTTTTCTATTTATTTATAAAAGTAATCTATTAAGTAGGCTTCTTTACAGTTGCCTAATTTTATCGTCCACCTCATCTCTGTCTTCAGGACAAGATTGAGATTAAGAATCAAGAGTAGGCCCATCTATCTATATAAATAAAAAATAGGTAAAAAAACTTTTTAAGTTAAACGGTTTTATGTTAAACATACATTGCAATGTTTAAGATAAATGTACTAAAAACCAAAAAATAATAAAATAGAAAACCGTGGGGCACGTCAATTGTCTACAAATTATCGACTTAATTATTATTATTATGATTTTAATCAACGATTGTAGACAATTGACGTGCCCCACGGTTTTCTATTTTATTATTTTTTGGTTTTTAGTACATTTATCTTAAACATTGCAATGTATGTTTAACATAAAACCGTTTAACTTAAAAAGTTTTTTTACCTATTTTTTATTTTCTAGTTTTTAGTTTTTATTTCGCATTCTGTTTAAAGGGGCCGCCATCTTGGATTTTAATTTTATATAGTATATTGTATTATACTGGTTGAGCACTTTCATTTGATACCCATATTGATGGGATCGATAAAACCTACGTTATCCGCCATTTTGTAGCGGCCGCCATCTTGTATTTAAATTTTTTATAGTATATTGTATTCTGCTTGTTGAGCCCTTTCATTTGATACCCATATTGATGGGATTGATAAAACCTACGTTATCCGCCATTTTGTAGCGGCCGCCATCTTGGATTTCAATTTTTTATAGTATATTGTATTCTGCTTGTTGAGCCCTTTCATTTGATACCCATATTGATGGGATTAATAAAACATAAATAAATTATCCGCCATTTTGTAGCGGCCGCCATCTTGGATATCAATTTTTTATAGTATATTGTATTCTACTTGTTGAGCCCTTTCATTTGATACCCATATTGATGGGATTAATAAAACATAAATTATCCGCCATTTTGTAGCGGCGGCCATCTTGAATTTATAATGATAATGAATAAACATAATTGTATTGTCACCAAAATCCAATGTGTGTACAAAATTTCAGATTAATCGGTTGACTGGAAGTGGGTGAAATTTGAATTACTAAATTTGATCCAAGAAAAAAACAAACGGGGTGAGCTAAATAAAACCGTTTAAAAAGAGAAGTCCTGACTGACTGACTGACTGATTGACTGACTCATCAACGCCCAGCCCAAACCCTTGGACCTAGAAAGCTGAAATTTTGCACAGAGGCTCCCTTTATAATGTAGACAAGGAATAAGGAAGGATTTTTCGAAAATCGACCCCTAAAGGAGTTAAATAGGGGATGAAAGTTTGTATGAAAAATCGTCATTTTTGATATTTTCCGATTCCGATATCCACGCGGGCGAAGCCGCTGGCAAAGGCTAGTTTAAAATAAAAATAAACCACGTACCTGATTCTCCCACGCCATCAGCTGAATATTATGCAGCAACATAACATCTAGCGTCAAAATTCCAAACGACAATAAATCAGTGCTATTCGTCACAATAACCTTCCTACTAGCATTGAAATGAGTATAATTATCTCCAAAATACATATCCCTAAGCTTATGCATGACTATAGTCACGTTGCCTTCGACCAGACTTTCGTTTAAGGCTTTCAGGAGACTTCCGAAGTCGCTGTCTGCTCTTGTCTCGTTCGTTTGGAGGTCAGGGTCTGATGAGACCCACTCGTGGAGTTCTTGGACCTTTTCTATTAGGTAGCTGGTCATTGTGTTGCTTTGCATGTAGTCATCGTAGAGGTTTTCGTCATTGTAGTAGTCATCTTTTCCTGGAATTGAAAAATTGCCATCACTGCATAGTATAACAAAGTCGCTTTTTGCTGTCTGTCCCTAGGTATGCTTAGATCTTCAAAACTACGCAACGGATTTGATGCGGGTTTTTTTTAATAGATCTGAGTGATTCAAGAGGAAGGTTTTAGTATCTTTTTTGTACCCGTGCGAAGCCGGGGCGGGTCACTATATATAATTCTTGGTAAGTTTTGGGTTTTTCGTTCCATAATTATTATGGATTTTTTAGCGACTACTAACAGAAAAGCGCCGAGACAATGAAGCTCGACGAAGTCTCAGGGGAAAAAAAATAACTATTGAAATACAGTCAAATTGTTTATCTGATCTGGGACTTCGTCGCAAAAAGGGCCTCGATCACGCCTTATGGAAATGAAGGGATGAGGCCTAAGATGGAACGAGCTTGCGCAGAAGATGCCAATTCACACTTGATTTGAAAGCAGACGGGTTAAATATGGGATTAATCACATGCCGGCTGCAGAGAGTTCCACACTTATGTGTGCCGTGTTCGCGTAACGTGGACGAGAAGCGCTTTCTTGGATCCCGCAACGAAATTAATCAGAAAATAATAGCGGACGAGTAGCGAGTTAATAATCTGGTTCATGTTTATGTACACACCATCAATATACCCGTAAGGTATTTCTAAATCCTTTCCGAATTCCGGTAAGATTGGCTTGAAATTCGGAACATAATCTTCTACAATATTCATCTTAGTTTCATTTACTTTAACTTTTTCCTCAACAGTTTCATACACAGAAGTTTTCTTGATTTCTTCAACTTTTGTATCGAAAGCTTTTTCTTCCTGAACGCTATCTATGACAGCTTTGTCCTTTTTCTTAATATTCCTTTCTTCATGTTTAATTTCGTCATGTAGAGGATGTATTTGAGTTTTAGATATAAGATTCTTGTGTTCTCTATTTGCGACTATGTTTTTAAAAATGGATAGTTTTTCTAAAATGGCGTTTTCTTCTGTTTCGTCTGAGTCTGGGGTGAATTCTGTTGTTTTTGGGTATTGTGGAGAGTGTATAGGTTCCTGGAAAAGATAAAAGATATTATTAACATCAATAATTTATAGGAAACACAGATTTCCACGTTGGAAACACAGACTTCCTCGCTGGAAACACACACTTCCCCGTTGGAAACACACACTTCCTCGTTGGCAACATAGACTTCCTCGTTGGTCTAGTGGTCGCAAGCGCGAGAATTTTACAAGAGGGTCCTGGGTTTGATTCCCCGGTCGGACAAAGTGTTACTGGGTTTTTCCATTAGGAATTTCTCAATAGCAGCCACGAAGTCTGGATTTGTGCCCGGTTGATGGCAATAGGCTCGCCCCCTATTACATCGGACTTCATCAACCACAACTGACGACCACAAAAGACGTCCACTACTGGGGCCCTACTATGACGTCTTAAAACAGTCCTAACTTATTCTTAATCCAGTGTGGAAACGTGACAGAACTATACAGGAAGTCTAGCGCCAGCTCTCTTCCACACTGGGTTAAGAATAAGTTAGGACTGTTTTAAGACGTCATACTTAGTAGGGGGCCAGGACATAGGCCACCGGACTTAAATAAAACATATGGCACAATGTTGGTGTACCTACCTACCTACTAATGCGTACACCTCTGCCTTAAGGTTGATGTTCCAGGGTAGCCCGCGAAATTCAAATTTTCTTAAGTTTTTTGCAATTTGCAGGCCAGTGATAGGTTGTATGTTGATGAACATTTGATTCGCGGCTGTAAGACATATGTAGTTACAGAATTATAATCATCAAAATCATTAATACAACCCTCCGAGCTCATAACGATTCCGGAATGACTTTTTACAAGGTCAAAGTCATTCCGGAACCTTTATGAACCTTTTTTAGTTGTATTAATGATTTTGATGATTATAATTCTGTAACTACATATGTCTTACAGCCGCGAATCAAATGTTCATCAACATACAACCTATCACTGGCCTGCAAATTGCAAAAAACTTAAGATTTGAATTTCGCGGGCTGGTTGAAGGATTCACTTTAACCCTTCTGGGATTACAGGGGTGATGTTATGTCATTTATAGTTCAAAGAGTTTTGTTTCTTTGATTTATAGCAACAAATCTCGTAAAAGTCATTTATTTTCTTGTGACGCTCTCTAAATTATTTAGCTAATTGTAATAACTTAATGATAGTTAAACAATAGAACACAAAAATAAATAATCACCGGTGACTGGAAGACTTCCCGCGTGGTGAAGGCATCAGAGGTGCCCCACTTGGTGATGACCACGGTGGCAAGTACCAGGGCAGCACAGACGGCGAAGCAGGAAGCGCTGGCTATGATCCACACCTTCAGAGGTACCTAGAAATTAAAGAAGGGGCAGATTTTATCAGACACTGATAAAATCCCTAATCGCACACTTTCCCTCACGATTCACAAATCAATTTTATCGTTGTTAGTTGCTTTATTTAACGAAAACCACATAATAGCATGTGGTTTAAAATGAAGAGCATACTATTGTGAGTCTGTTATTTAATTATCTCTCATTAATCATCGTCTGTCTAGCTTAATTAGGGTTCTGTAACCAAACGACAATAAACACTACAATAAATAAATAATCCTTCCTAGCCGTTTTCGACTACGGCAACCGTTTAGTCATCAACTTACTGGCGTCTATCATGGGCTCTCATGTGGCTAGAAAATCCACCTTTGTTTACAAACATTCTCGCTCAGAGTGGACACGTAGTGAGAGCACCATTAACATAGTGGTAATTTATTGCCGCTGGTGGCCGGGCTTTTAATTCGTCACGCTTCAAATCACACATACAATACATTCGTCATGTACGTATAATGTCTGTCCGTCCGTATGTCCACTGCCACTGCGTGTGCCATTTTAATCAGAAACTATTATGGTGGATGTTCCAGGGTAGCCCGCGAAATGACCTTTTGATGAAATACTCATTCTTGACAGTTACATGAACTTGGAGGGTTGTAATGATGATTTTGATGATTATAATTCTGTAACTGCATACGTCTCACGTCTTTCTGTAGCCGCGAATCATATTTTCACTAACATACAACCTAGCACTGGCCTGCAAATCGCTAAATACGTAAGAAAATTTGTATTACGCGGGCTACCCTGGAACATCAACCTTAAGACTAGGTACCTACACAGTTGAAACTTAATTGATACTTTTATTATGTTGGGGTAACATGAAACTTACCAAGAAAAAGGCAATTTCTTCAGGATCGCGTGCATGATTTCTGACACAAAAATATCTGTACTACACAATACATTTCACAAACAGCCAAACCCGGAACAAAAGTGTCTAAATGTCTGTAGGTCATAAGTACAAATGGCTATCGGTGTGGCAATCTTGAAATCGGCCAATATACCACGAAGCAATGTTTTGAGAATTTTTCTATGGAGGTCCCAATCGTAATCGCCGAGTACTTAGTTATTTTTATTACTCCCAAACCACTGAAACTACTGAACACAGTGGAGACCACCAGAAAAGCGCTGAGACAATGAAGCTCGACGAAGTTCCAGAGAAACAATTTAAGTGCTGGGTCCCGCAACGAAATTAATCAGAAAAGAATAGCGGAGGAGTAGGAAAGACACGTCTTCTTCCCTCTATATCAGCAAGAGACAGAACCTGACACATAGCCAATAGGCACAAAGGGACGTTTACAATTAGGTTGAGCCCTGGTGCCTAATAAATACAATCCTTTAGGTTCATTTCATTTCATCGAATGACTATTTCATGAAAAAGTCTATCAGTGGCAATTGAATTCCGCGGGCTACCCTGGCGCTTTCGCCTTCTAAATATTCCTTTTTCTTTTTTTTTTTGGGAATGGCATGTCGCTTTTCATCAGGAGGTTGTCCAGTGCTTAACCAGACTATCCTGTGGGTGCCTGGAGTGTAAGGCCTCCAGCCAGGGCAAACAAACTTACAAACTAATCGATTACACGCTCAGGGCACCCCCCGTGGGGTACGCCTCGGGTTAGCGATCGCGTACTATAGGGGAGGACAGCAAGGAGACAGGCTGGATCTGAGTGTTGTCATCATTTACGGGCTTTTTTGTGGATTGGGAATCATCGAATGTCCCCCTCCCCTCTAGGCGGAGCGAAAGGGAGTGTCAGACTTCTTCTGACTAAAGCCCACCCATGTTCCTTCTTAGCCCTTTGTCTTCTAAGGCCACGGTATCTCTTTCAAACAGTCACAGCCTCGGCAGGATTATTTAGAGGCTGATTTAGAACTACAAGCTCAACCAAGCCGGTCGGGAAGGGACTTGCCCACCCCCTAAGGTTTCCATACTTACGGTAGTTTTGTCCGGAACACGGTGTATGACAGTTGGTCTCGGCGGCAGTGGTCGGCGCGCATTCGGCATGCGTTCGGGTACATTCGGGTAAGTTCGGCTCCAATCGGTCGTCATCGTAGCGCGACTGTCGCACGAAGTGGAAGATGGCGGCCGTTTTTCATATTCGTATTGAAACATTTTCTGGAACAAGTGAAAATAGAACGTTAGTTTGAATTTAGGACTTTTTTAGGGTTCCGTACCTCAAAAGGAAAAAACGAAACCCATAAAGGATCACTCGTGTGTGTGTCTGTCTGTCCGACCATTCCCCTCCCCCCCCCCCTTATCTCCGAAACTACTGAGCCTAAAATTCTGGAAAAAAATACAGTTTAACACTTATAGATTACAGGAAAACCTATAAGATGTCTAAGTACATACGGAACCCTTTATGTGCAATTCCGACTTGGACTTGGCCAGTTTTTTTGTTTTGTTGTGGCAAATGCGACCTGCCTATGACCTGTAGACTGTAGATCTTCGACAGTCGTTATAGGTAGTCAGTGATCAGAGAATCAGACAACCAATTTGACCAAGGAGTATCAACTAAGCCATCATTATCATCATCATCAGCCTATAATGTTCCCACTGCAGGGACTCAGGCCTCCTCTCTATGAGAGAAAATGGGCTATAATCATGCTATAATCTACCACGCGGGCACAGCCCGGTTTGGTACAGTCGAACAAGCTAATAAGTATACAGCGTAGAGATCTTTATAATTCTATAACAATGAAAAATATTGATTGTAATTTTGTTTTCTCAAGTGATTCGCCTTAATCGACTGATGTCGAATGCTGTATCGATTGACATCAGTCTCTAAATGTATCTGTATAATCTTAAAAGTAAATACAAGTTAGCTGGCTGTATACTTATTAGCTTGTTCGACTGTACATGTCACATATCTTCAAATTGTCAATTCTAGGACATGCCAGTTTCTTCACGATGTTTTCGTTCACCGTTTAGAGAGAAGAGTTGTCTTTCTCTCATATTAAATCCGTGGGACCATACTCTGTCACAGATACTTATATACTTAGGTCTGTATACTTACTGACTAAGTACTTAGGTATGCTCATCTTAGCATGAAATTTTATATACCTCCGTGAGAAACGGTAAACGATTGCCTGTTTCCTTCTGCTAAGGGATTTTAAACCTTATTTCGGTACGTCGTAAGGCTGGATGTTTTAGGATATAATATATTATACTAATGCGCCTACTTAGAGGACAAGACATTACGTGGTTTTTGTGCAATAAGTCTGCAACTGCTGAGTATGAGGCCCTGGGATCAATTCCCGGGTCGGGCAAAGAGTTTTTGGGTTTTCAATCAGGAATTTCTCAATAGCAGCCACGAAGTCTGGATTTGTGCCCGGTTGATGGCAATAGCCTCGCCCCTTAATGTCCCCTATTGCATGGGACTTCGGACTTAAAATAACTGTACCAGTATTTTTTATACAAGGTCCCATTAAAATGGAATGGACAAATTTTAACACAGCGTTCAGTACCTACGTCTAACCTAAGATATGAGCGTTTATTTGACTTAAAATAATAAATTGCCAAATGCCAAATAATTTCATCACCGCTGCTCTCAAAACGGTGAAGGAAAGCATCGTGAGGAAACCGGCATGTCTTAGAACCAAAAATTCGAAGACAATGTGACATCAGCTGCCAATCCGCACTGGGCCCGCGTGGTGGATTTTAGTCCATCCCTCTCCTAGAGAGGAGGACTGAGTCCCGCACGTGGGAACATTATAGGCTGATGATGATGAAGATGATGAATAAATTGCCAATATTTTTAGTGTATTTAATTTCCTGTGTATCTATGTTATTTTCTTTTTTTACCATCGTCCTTATTTTGGTGGTCTGAACTGAATGATTTCTAAAAGTTTGTCCATCTATTTTAATGGGACCTTATAGTAAAAATATTATATATATATACTTATAATAAATCTGTAGTACTTATAATAAATCTGTACAGAGGTCAATTCTGTACATGATATATATTTTCAAAATAACTATCAGGGGGTAATTAGTGATAGATACTGGGGCGCTACTACAACGTCTTAAAACAGTCCTGTTTAAGTCTTACTTTGCATTTTCGTACCATCACGTCCTTAAAACAATCTTAATGTAGGACTGCTAAAAATATCAGTTTTGATATCGTTTTGATGACGTCACCTCAAATAGTTCATTCAATTTGTACCACGACGTGCCTTTTGACAGCGAGCAGGATTGTTTTTATGTCAAATAGCAGGAATGTTTGACATTCTAAATAAGTTGATCTGGGGCGACGAATATATTATTGTTTTATAAATTACTAGTGACCCGCCCCGGCTTCGCACGGGTACAAAAAAGGTATTAAAACCTTCCTCTTGAATCACTCTATCTATTAAAAAAAACCGCATCAAAATCCGTTGCGTAGTTTTAAAGATTTAAGCATACAGACAAACAAACAAATAAACAAACAAACAAACAGACGCGACTTTGTTTTATACTATGTAAGGATACAAAAGAAATGTACTGCCGTGATAGACTTGGTATTATAAACACATTTATATACGTGCAAGGGGTGTATTAAACACCTTTGCCCAATCCTTCGGATGTTACAGGCATAATGTTATGGTGTCGTAAAGTATTCGATTTGACTAGGTATGTTTTCAGTGGTTTCAGTGCATCATCTTTATCATTTTCAACAAGAAATTGTCTGCTGCAGGACGTAGGCATCTTCCAAGCATCGCCACATCGACCGATCTTGTATTTCTCCCATTCCGAAAAGGAGGAAGAGCTAGAGAGACTATGACTAGGCTGATGATGATTTTGTGACGGTGTTATGAGGAAGCACCGTCAATGTAGCAACAAGAACCACTGTGACATGACTCCATCGGAGCCCAACGTGCATATTCGTGCCGCGAACCCAAACACTCCTGTGTACATTTCCCGCATACACTACACCAGTACGGCGGAGGACATCGTGGAGTACGTGCGCCAGAAGACCAAGTACCTACGTGGCAAGAGTGTGGAGTTGCTGGAGTCGCGCAGCTACGTCAACTTTGGGGCGTTCGTGGTATAAGTACCAACATGTTATGGATCTGCATAAACGTGCTGGAAGAGGACATTAGGCCGCAGGGAGTGGTGTTCCTTCGTTTTCATGGGCAAGTGTCATATGTACCTACGTGCAGCACAAAGACTTAGTGCTTAACTGAAGTGTTACAAACATAGTTTTAAGGCTCTCTTTACTAATACAAATTGTATTTTGTCATATTTATGTTAGTCAGCTTTACATGACATACTAAGGTATGTAAGGCTGCCAAAGATGCCTGAGAAAAAGTGGATGTTGTTGTAGTTTGTATTTACATCGTATACATCGATTTGTAAAATGTACTGTTGCTATAGATTACCTACCTATAACTTGTATTGCTCGAGAATCATTAAACTACCATTATAATAACTGTGTTATTGTTTGTATGCTTGAAAATGACGGTCTTAAGGTCTGACGACCCCACACACCCTAGTGTCAGAGTTTCTAAACATGGTTTGACGACAGCAATTTGGCGACAGGGTCCACCGGCTTAGGGTACTTTTCCATCAGAGATGCGCTATGCTACGTTGCTATGGGTGCGTTATATATCCGCCAATCATATTCATTGGTGCACAATTGCACATAGCTTAGCACTGGTGGAAGCGGATTCAACTAAGATGTTTTCTATATGGAAGGATGCGTACTATGGATGTGTGCTTGATGAAAAGCAGCCTATACGTGCCTTCCGAAGCATAGAGTGCCTTCCATACATTGCTACTAAAAATCAATCTAGTTTTACAAACTCGCGGGAATGCACAAGCGTGTTTAACCGAACGCTCTTACATCGTTTGAACATATTCTCAATTCTCAATTCTCAATTCTTTATTGCGTACCATAATGTATACAGGATATTAGGGAAAACAGTTTCATAAGTCTCAATTATGGACCCTGTCGGGCACAGCACAGATAAAAGTAGTAGAGAGGAGGAAGAACGCTCGGCGTTTAATAATATACAAGTATTTATTTAGTAACATTGTAACCATAATAATTACTTTAAAAATAAATATTAACTATAGTTTCATATATTTATTATTATTTTTATTTAATATGTACGTTATTTATTTATTATTAATTTTATTAATTATGTAAGTCATTAAGTTATTATGAGTAATTTAATTATTATTATTTATTATACAAGTAACTTTAATTAATTATTATCCTACAGGGGTAAGTTATTTATTTTATATTTCTAATTTATCATTAAAGTATTCGCCTATACTATAGTAGCATTTGCTTTCAAGGAATATTTTTAATTTATTAATAAATATGTTATATTTATCTAAATTCTTAATTATTGCAGGTAACTTATTATAAATTTTTATGGACATGACAAAGGTACTATCGGAGTGCATTTTTAGTCGCGATATTGGCAAGTTTAGCCTATTTTTGTGCCTTAGAGTTATTTTTGTTTGTATGTCCTCTCTTTTTGTGAAGTAATCTGGGTACTTACGTACAAACTTACAAACTTCCAATATATACAGACATGGTAGGGGCAAGATCTTTAGTTCCTGAAAGTGGGGTTTACAGCTATCGGTGACTTCAATATTTACTAAAATCCTAATAAGTTTTTTTTGTAGGGTAAATAGCGTGGGCGCGTCAGTACTGTTGCCCCATAAGATGATACCATATTTTAGCCATGCGTGGGCGTAAGCGTAGTACGTTACTAATGCTGTTTTAAGGTCTGTGGTTTTTTTGATCTCGCGGAGGGCGTATGAAAATTTTGAAATTTTTGCTCGTACTTTCTTAACGTGAGACTTCCAATTTATGTTTGTATCAATATCTAAGCCTAGTAGGGTGAATTTGTCAACTACATCTAATTTATTATTATTGAAGCTAAAGTTAATATCAATCGGGTTTTTTTGACGAGGGTGAAATGAAATTATTTTAGTTTTGTTGAAATTTATTTCTAGATTGTGTTCAGTCATCCAATTTATTGTAGAATCTAGTATAGAGTTTAATTTATCATTTAAATTGTTGTTATTTTCACATGAGGTAAGTATAGATATGTCATCCGCAAACAGGACACATGGCTCATTTATATTATTTGGAAGATCGTTTACATAAACTAGAAATAAGAAACACCCCATTACGCTTCCTTGCGGGATTGAGGCGGTGATTTGTTTGCTGTGGGATCTGATCAATTCTATTTCATTTGTATTGTTGTTGTAATGTTCGATTTCAACTACTTGTTCCCTGTTTTCCAAATAAGATACAAACCAGTCGTAACATTTGCCGCGGAGTCCTATTCTATATATTTTATTTAATAATATTTCAAATTGTACTTTATCATATGCCTTCGTCATATCAAGCAAAAGTCCTATCGCGTACTTTTTATCATTTATAATATTAAGGGCTTTTTGAATAAATTTGTAGACGGCCAAAGTAGTGGAGCGGTTTTTTCGGAAACCGTTTTGGCAGTCGTTAAATATATGATATTTTTCACAAAAAGCATAAACTCGATTACACATGGCTTTTTCGAATATTTTGGAAGCGGTCGGTAAGAGGGCAATGGGGCGGTAATTATTAGGGTCGGTTTTATTATTCTTCTTATGGATAGGTTTTATGAGGGCTTTTTTTAAAAGATTCGGAAAAGATCCTTCTTCAAATGATTGATTTAATAGTAAATAAAAAGGTAAAGTTAATTCATCTGCACATTGTTTTAATAAGTTAGGTGGGAGTTCGTCAACGCCGTGACTTTTTTTATTTTTTAAGTTTTTTATTAGTGAATTAACCTCGTAGGGATCAATTGGACTGAGGAAGATTGAGTTTTCTGTAGGGCATTGAACTGGAGATATTTTCGGTTTTCCGGTCGAGTTGTTCGTGGCCTCTCCGATGGAAGCGAAGAAGGTGTTAAATATGTTAGCTACCTCCTTGGGTTCAGAAGTCACGCTATTGTTTGTTTGAAGAGTTATGTTAGATTTCTCACTTGCAATTTTTTTATTCGTACGTTCATTTACTATGCTCCACATCGTCTTAACTTTATTATTAGATTTAGTCATTTTATTTTTGTAGTGTAGTTTTTTTGCTGTCGTTACTGTCTTCTTTAGAATTTTTTCATAGTTTTTGTAATGTCGGGTTAGTATTGGATTGTCTGTTTTTGTTGTTAGTATTTTTAATAATCTTTTATTTTTGCAAGATTTTTTTATGCCAACGGTAAGCCAGTATTTTTTATATTTTGGTTTTAACTTTAATTTTTTTAACGGCATACATTGATTTAGAATGTCAATGAGGGTGCCACTAAAAGCCTCATAATTACCGTTCATGTCTTTTCCAGTAGTAATGATATTATTCCAATTTAGTTCTTGTAATTTTGACTTAATTTTAAAATATTTGTGTGATTGAAAAATCTTTTCTTTACATAGTCACCCTGAAATCATCCACAACTTCTTACACGCAGTTTAGCAGACCTAAAGTACTTGGGTACCTACTTAAATAAAACGATGAAAGTTAATAATGGTTTATAGTCAGAATTCTTTATTATACAGTTTAAAATATCGATTAAAAACTCGTAGATCAGTCCATATTCGAATTTCCTGGAATTATTTTAACCAGCTCCATGGTCCATAGTGATAGGTAGTGGTTTTTAAGATGCATAGATGCAGTTTTAATGATATTCTTTCCATTGGTTGCTCTTCATCTCTGAAGGGAAAATAAACATTCGCATGTCCACGTTCACGTTAAGGTTTTTATTTCAAGTAGCTTCAAAATAAGGATAAGATGAGTAGATGAGTAGGTACCTATCGCATCCTATTATGAACAATGTTAAGAACCAGCATTTTGGTACATATGTCATAAGTCCATCATAAATAAATGAATATCGAAAACGGTTCATATTCACAATCACAGCACACATGGCAAGAAAAGTAAATACGATAATTTAATTTAGAATTATTATATAAACATGATGTAATTTTATTGAATTTTGTTGACAACCACTCACTGACAAGTATACTGACGTAATGCATTGACATGGATGCCACTTTATTAAAAAACGATAATGATACCAGCCAGTTTTAAAAAACTCTGGTCCGAATCTTATTATGTTACAATGAAGGGCTTAACCTCCTTCGAAACATGTTCTTACTTTGTCAAGGAAAATCCTCAAAGATTTTATAAATGTTACGATTTTAATTATTTATTTTCTTAAAACTACCAATAAAAATGAAAAATTGTATGGTAAATAATAATATTTCTATTTTCATTAAAGTTATATTTTGTTTCATGACTATCATTTCGGAATACGATTCGGACCGGAATTTTGAAAAAGAGACAGCGCTATGCAGTTTACGTATTGCTAGTTGCTTCTTTCATGTTAATTTGTTAAAGCAGGGAATAGACAAATTTTACATATCGTTCGTTCTTTCCCCACACTAAGCAAGAGTAAAACAGTATTGTTTTGTAGAGGTCATGGTACCAAACAAAGTGTTATTGTTTTAAGCCTGAATCAAAACGTTCCTGCAATAGGATTGTTTTGTTAGAGGTGGTAGTAGCGGCCCTGATGCCAAAAATGCAATCAGTAAAATTTTTGTCTGTCTGTCTGTATGTTCCTTATAGAAACAAAAACTACTCGACGGATTTTAACGAAACTTGGCACAATTATTCTTCATACTCCTGGGGAGGTGATAGTATACTTTTCATCACGCTACAATCAATAGGAGCAGAGCAGTGAAGGGAAATGTTGGGAAAACGGGAGAAGTTGCTCCATTTTTTTAAGCTTCCGTCGCGTGTGCAGCCTTAATGGTTAAAGCTACATCGAAATCATTTATGACGGAAAAGTTCTACATAAAATTATGTAAAAAATATCCCGCAACAGCATATGTCTATCTTCTATGGTTGACTCACAATAACACGTGTAACTCCCGACAGCTTAGCAGTTCGGAGCTTTCTGGTTATATTTGTTTACTCTTACGTTTATAATACTCTCACTCATCCGTAATTAAAAGAAGTTAATATTATTACCTATTCAATAAAAAAAGAATCATAGTAATATTGGTATAGAAACACCAAACTTATACATGAAATACGCTATGCCCATACCATCGCGCCGTCGCGCGTGAATACTAAATCATATGCCTTATTTATCAGTTGTCTAGTACCCATAACACAAGCTCTGCTTAGCTTGGGACTAGATGGCGTTGTGTGATAGTTGTGGAATATTATTATTATTATTTATTATTTATTTATGCTTAGGGATTATCTGTCTGTCTGTCTGCATGTTCCTTATACCTAGAAACAAAAACTACTCGACGGATTTTAACGAAACTTGGTACAATTTGTTCTTCATACTCCTAGGGAGGTTATAGTATACTTTTCATCAGTCATCACGCTACAATCAATAGGAGCAGAGCAGTGAAGGGAAATTATGAGTACCTATTATGAATGACGGAACCCTAAAAATAATGTTTTGATTTCCTTGCGGCCTTGGGGCCAACGATCGCTTTTATTTATGTCTAGATATTCAGCACGTGCCTGACGTTTCAGTAATACATAGTTAATTGACTATGACCCGTACCTACTCTAAGAATTTACTAACGCAATGATCATATTTGAATTTGAACCCTGAGACGTTTGCGTGTATGTAAAAACGTTGTATTTAAAACTAGAATATTTAAGTTTCGTGGAAATAAATAAAATTGCGAATATATTGTGTGTGCGTGTGTGTTTTTAATTACTTTATCTAGTCATTTGATCAACCGTAATCATAGATACTTTAAAAAAGGTCAAAAGAGAATGTTTAACTTTAGTTTTTATAAGAATAAGATTATATTAATTTCTTTGGCAAACACAGAACATAACACCAGTACACCACGTCTGTAATCCCAGGATAGTTAGTTAGGCAGAGGTTAACCTAATACTTAGTACACTCTCATTTCGCCAGTTTTGTTTTTTTAAGCGTTATTTATTAAGGCGTGTTAGCAGTCGGCACGTAAGTTGAAACAAAATGGCCTGTTTCACCCCCCCAGTAGGCCAGTACAATCATCGGCACGATTCTTGAGCGCTGACGCAAAAGTGAGTTATTGGGTCCCTTTGGTGGTATGAAGTGAGATGCGGGGGCGGAGAAAGTGCAGTGATTGGCCCTTAGCGCATCGCCTCATCGCCGTCACTCGGGATTTGTTCTTTACTCCTGCTGCACTTATCTCACGACCAATAAATAATAAACGGATGTGCGTTTTATTTGTCACTAGCTTTTGCCAGCGGCTTCGCCTGCGTAAAAATGACGATTTTCCATACAAACTTTCATCCCCTATTTAAGTCCCTTAGGGGTTGAATTTCGAAAAATTCGTCTTTATTCCTTGTCTACATTATAAAGTGAAACCCTGTGCAAAATTTCAGCTTTCTAGGTCCAAGCGTTTGGGCTGGGCGTTGATGAGTCAGTCAATCAGTCAGTCAGGACTTCTTTTTATTTATATAACAATATATGTATAATAATAAATATTATATAAATAAAGTGTACGATGCGCACAGCGATCCCCACTCTTCCGCCGAGCGCTCAAGAACCGTGCCTGTATCTGTACAATCCCCGAAGGATTTCCCAGAGGTGATGAAAGGTGGCAGAAGTGATGATATATGCTAGTAATATGCGCTATGCGCAGTTAGTCTTTACTGAACTTCCGCTGTATTGAATATCTACGCGAAAATTCACGAAACAAAAAACAATACTGAGATTTCTCGAAGATAAATATAAATTGTAAACTATGCAATTATGAGTTATTATCAAAACTGATAACTATAAACTCCATTGTCTGCCATTTCTTGAGAACGGAAGCCATTTTGAATTTTCGTTTGACATTCGAAAAGTGCATTGAGTTAAGAGTAAGACTACACTAAGTAAAGCTCTTTCGCAGTTTTGGGCAGGCATTACCAGTTGCAACAATGTTAATTTAATTAAGGAAAGGTACGAAAGAACTGCTCCTGAACAGTTCTGTAGTTTCGCCTCATTCAAGTCCTCACTCAGACACTAGGGGCCTGCCCGGAAAAGCTATTTAAAGAAATAAAGAAATAAAATGTATTTATTGGTCTCCAGGACAAAGCAATTTGAGTTTGATAGTGTTAATACATAGTAAGTGTACACCGTAAATGGTAGGGATTTTTGCTAAATTGGTTTCCATTACCTCGTTTCATCCTACATACCATATCATCAAAACTATAATTCCTAAGGTATACATTGTCATATAATTTACTAACTCTAACTCAAAGATCTCACGTGCTACTTGCTCCGCTAGTAACATTAGAGTCACGGTCTGTTTCGCGAGCATGCTTTAATGATATTTATCTGTCCTCTCGCATCCGGAAGAGTTCGTTGACTGCACTCTCGCACACAAACATGACATTTTTTATTACATAAAAATTAAACACTTCAGAACTATTACAATTATTTAAAAATCAACTTGACATTTTATTTTTTTGACATTTGACACGCGTGCACGCACATTTGCGCAAGCGCCCCGCCTCGTCTTACGATTTTACGAATTTGCGTCGCGACATTTTTTTAACAATCCCTAAATAAAATTCACAGCGCCGCTAAAGAAGTTTTCACTTCAAAAATAACTGAAACATATTTCCCAAGTACGTATGTGTACAAGTCGACTACCTCAATACATTTTTTTGTCAGTAAAACAATTAAAAGTAAACATTTGACTCACTTCTTACTTCAGAATAGAAATTCACTGATTTGAATAACAAATGAAGTCTGATTTAAATTCGAAATGGCAATATATTTGAACTGTACTCGCCTTGCATTAAATTATGTCTTTAACGTAGCATTTCGCTTGTTATTGCGGAGGGATTAAGCAGGTGTGAGTCGCCTATTCCACAGAACCTAAAGACTAAGGTCGTCAATCAGGGCGTCCTACCTAGTTATGTCTTACAGGGCCGAAACGTGGAAACTCACAGTACGGTTTGTCCATAAATTACCTATGGAGCTGGCTATACTTGGAGTCTCCCTGAGGGATTGCATCCGGAACAAGGTGATCCGAAAGAGAACCAGAGTTATCGATATAGCTCACGGAATAATTAGGTTGAAAGGGCCAGTGTGCCGGTTATATTAGCCGTAGAAACGATTACCGCTGGGTTAGACGTGTTCTTGAGTGTAGGGTGGAACACTCGTTTCATTATAGTACTCATTCATCACTTTTCGCTTTTTACTGCTGTTAGAACTAACAAAGCAACTGCTCTGCTAATTATGACCTCAGGCTCGGAGCGACGATCTTTGCGGGTGGCTGGTAGCAATGGATCTGACGTGCGATTGAAGAGGCCTAAGTCCAGTGGATTGTTGAAGGTTGATAATGATGTACAGCATAATTAGCAGAGCAGTTGCTTTGTTAGTAGTCCACCTGACCCGGCTGATGGAACCTAAAAGTTTTGTACAATCTTAAAAGTATGCACGTTAGCTGGCTGTATACTTATTAGCTTGTTCGACTGTACATGACATGTAATAGGCAATCATGACATAATAGCTAAGACTATAAGGAAATATCGCAATCTTATAAGTTCATAACGAACGAAGAGTTTGTGTTGTAACTACGGAGAAACAGTTATTGATACGTTTAAAAATAAAATTGATGTGTTTATTTGTAATATTTAAATAACAGTTTTTTACTGTATCATCGAGTATTTGGTCAAGACCCACTTGCAAATGGACCCACAATAAAACAATGAAAAAAAAACTATTGTAAATAAATGTTATTTGTTCGACTGATCTCGTGGGTCCACTTCGAGTGGGTCCAGTTGACTAGACTCATTCTCCTACCCTTATCTCAATTTGTTTGTGGTCGGTGAGCGGCCAGCAATGGCCAGCATATCTTCTTCTTCCATGTTTCTCAAATGAGTAATAGTACTCATAATCTCTGCACTACTTTCTAGCCATATCATGAGCTTTTGCCAGCGGCTTCGCCCGCGTGAAAATGATGATTTTCCATACAAACTTTCATCCCCTATTTCCCTTAGGGGTTGAATTTCGAAAAATCCTTCCTTATTCCTTGTCTACATTATAAAGGGAACCTCTGAGCAAAATTTCAGCTTTCTAGGTTCAAGGGTTTGGGCTGGGCGTTGATGAGTCAGTCAGTCAGTCAGTCAGGACTTCTCTCTTTATTTATATAGATATATATATATATATAGAAGATAGCTAAATAAAGTAAATAAATTTTTTACTCCTAGAACAATAACCCTCCTTTTGGGCTTTGCCGCAGTCGGGTAAAAACGAATCCTTTTTTTACTTTTTTCTGTTTGTTTGTTCTGTCAATCTCCGAAACGGCTGAACCAAATTTTGACAGAACCTACTAGTTAGCTGGCTTTTATTTTAGATTTAGAAAAAACGATTAGGATTTTGTTAATTTGTGAATTTCATAGTTTTTTTTTTACACTGATGTATAAAAATTTACGCTGACGAAAGTTGCGGGGCACAGTTAGTATAGGGAAACTGGGTACACTTGATCCCCCCTTTTTATTTTGGGTCATAGAATTAGTTTTAAGTCCTACATTGGGGATGTGTTTGAGCCAAAATGTTGGGAAGGTAATAGTCCACGCTTCGAAAAAAGTAAAACGGGGTAGTTCAATATTTGTAATAAAAAATTAAGTTCAAAAATCTAAAACCCGACTACTACCAAATCGCGGTCTTAAAAGTAGAAAACAAGAAAATAATTCTTGTCTGATATTCTTCGTAGTCGCATGCCACTGATACCTGATGCTCTTTCATGGCGTTCTCATTGATACAAGGTGGCATGCGACTACGAAGAATATCAGACAAGAATTATTTTCTTGTTTTCTACTTTTAAGACCGCGATTTGGTAGTAGTCGGGTTTTAGATTTTTGAACTTAATTTTTTATTTGAATTTTATTTTTGTGTGTACTTAAACTATAATATGATACATATTTGTGATGTGCTCGCCAAGACCTTTCATTTGATACCAAAATTGCTATGGTTATCTCAATTTAATATTTTTTGAGGTAAGTTTTTGACATTTAAATTCCGTCATAAAAAGAATTTATAAAATTTATATAGCCTATGTCACCCGGGCTATTCATACGAATCTATTGACACCTAATTTATTAAAATCCGTTCAGTAGATTAGGCGCTACGGTGGAACATACATACATACATACATACATAGACTGCCAAAATCATTACCCTTCCTTTTGGCTTCGCCGTAGTCGGGTAAAAAATAAAGGGCTTTAACGAAAAACACAGGTTTGAACCAAGTGTCCCCGTATATGGGAGACTTGATCCCGCACAAAGGGAGACTTGATACGGGGGGGATCAAGTCTCCCATATCTAAGGGACACTAAGATCCGTCCAAAGGGAGACTTGATACGGGGGGGGGGGAATGAAGTCTCCCATATTTAAGAGATACTTGTTAATATCTAGGCGATCAAGTTTGATCAACTTTATATACTTGTTAACATAAAAAAATGAAACACAAAATTCAATTTCTTTAAATATAATTCTTTTTAACCGACTTCAAAAAAAGGAGGAGGTTATCAATTCGACTGTATTTTTTTTTTTTTTTTTTTTTATGTTTGTTCGCGCATAACTTGCGACTGGGTGGACTGATTTTCTTGATTCTTTTTTCATTTGAAAGCTGGTGCTTCCCGTGTGGTCCCATTGTCACCATTTCAATATCTGATGATGGGATCTTGTAGAAATCGGGGGAACTCTTCAATAAATAACAGCAGATTAACCGCGATTGTTGCTATAGCATATCTAAGCATTGTTTACGCCATCACACAACATAATATCACGCCTGTACTCACTACAAAGGTGATGAAGAACTTCGGAGATAGGCAACGGAACTCCTCAATTAATGATAGCAAATGGACTGGGATTGCTGAAATCTCATGACTGTCTATTGACCACTCTGATCTGAGATTGACCAGTTCATAACATAACATCACGCCGGTACGTTGTGAAGGGGTAAGCACATGTGAACCACTAAAAAGTGAAAAATAAAAACTTTTTTACAAAAAATAAAACCGACTTCGACAAAAATAAAACACAAAAAAGTGAAAAATAAAAAATCAGCTTCAGAAGTCGGTGGCAAAAACATGAAATCAAACAAACAAAAGTCACCGACTTCTGAAGCTGATTTTTTATTTTTCACTTTTTTGTGTTTTATTTTTGTCGAAGTCGGTTTTATTTTTTGTAAAAAAGTTTTTTAATAGAAAAATCCAGTATGAACTGAACACAACAATAAGTCTTGAACTGTTTCGACCTTCAGGTAGGCAGTCTCAGTCTCGTTTAGGTAATAATCAAAAAAAATAGTCTCAAATAGCTTCAGATATCTCAACTTACTAACAAAACTAGATTTATTATCACAATAAGAACATCAGATTTAAAATGTAGGTAAGTACAAAAACAACATCTAATGCTGTAATAACAAAACAATATAAATTAAGTTAAATTCTTAAAAAGTTTCTTACTTTTTACGTCTACTAAATCTTCTTATAAAATAAATTGTATCAATTAGGATGGCACAATAAGAATCACAGAATCAAATAAAAAAACTAAAAAAATAAATTCAATATAGTATCATTACTATTCTTACAACTATTCAAAGCCTATCTTAATAATTAATTAACATAGGAACATTACACATCTAACTATTAATCTCACAGAATATCTACTTATCAATTTTAAACTTTTTTAAGGACTTTGGAAATTGGAAAGCTCCTACCCGCTTGGATGAGGATTTGAAAACAGGAGGAGAAATTTTTTTCACTACTTGGTATTTGCCAATTATACAAATATCTGGCTTCTCTGGCCATTTGAATTTTGTATCTGTGAGTTTTTTAGCAAATTTCACATCATAACTTGCCAATGATTCATTTGTTATCTGACCTACATAACGGTGTAACTTTGTTTTCTCAGATACAAAATTTACGACAACCCAGTCACCTTCAAATATGTTCTCTTCATCACCGTACTCATTTTCGGACTCTTCATTTTCATCGTCTAAATCTGACATACAAAAATCTGATTCTGGGGATGGAGGTATAACAAATTCTCCGTCTTCTGAACTACAGCTGCTGTAAATATCAAAATTTTTTGTTCTTTTTTTTTGTTTTAGGCTTCCTTTTTGTTTGTTCTTTGTCTATCTTCCTTTTTGCGGAGGCAGCTAACTTTTTAATTTTCTTTTCTTCCCTCTCCCGAGCTTCATTTTCTATGGCATTTTTTTCCGGCGTATCAGTAAGTATTTTTGTTGATCCTTTCTTTCTTCCCTTGGTCACAGTTTTTCGTGGTCCTGCTTTTGGATACGGTCTTATTATGTCTGGACTAATGTACTTCGACGTTGAAGGTAACGAAATAGATGACTGTAATAAAGATTTAGACATTTTGGATGGTGTTCTGAAATTCTCGTTGGTTAGACTTGTAAATTCTATCGGTGAAAGTACTCTTTGCGATGTTGAAGCCCACGTTGTATCGACCGGTTTAGATGCAGTCGCTGAAACATCATTTCTAGGAGAATCGAGTTGCGTTGTAACTGTTGTTATGTTCATTGCAGATGTTTCATCACCATGAGGCAGAGCATATGTTGGCGAAGTTGTTGTACTTGCAGATATTTGTACAGCCGCACAAGTATCATTATCAGATGGAGAAATAATGGCAGTTGTAGAAGTTTCATCAACAGAGAAGTTGATCACACGAGATTCATTAATAGTTTGGACTTGGTATGCTAATTGAGCAAGGGTCGGGATAACAGCCAATGTAGATCCTGTGGAAGCTTCTACGATAAAATTATTATATTCATTTGCAATGTTGCAATTGAAATTGACCTCAGGTGTTTGATCAAGTAGTGATGGTGATGCTATACCTGAAGAAGAGTTTCGCAGTGGATCATCATCTTCTGCACGATTAGCATTTGTAACAAGTGCTTCCGGCCTGTGTGTTAAAGATTCTTCAAGTCTATGAGTAATTGTATATTCTGGTATGTCAGTAACGTCACCTTCAGCATCTTCGGCACCACTGGCATCTGTAACAGGCTCTTCCAGCCCTTGTGCTATAGATTCTTCTGGCCTCGGTCTGTCATTAACAGATTCTTCCAGTCTGTGAGTAATTGTATCTTCTGGTCTGTCAGTAACGAAACATGATAAAAATTCATCATCAGTGAAGATGTCACTGTTGAAGGGATAAATACCCGAAATTTCAAAACTTTTTATGATGTTTCTAGGGGTCATTGCATTTGGGTAAGCTTTTCCCAAGCAGCCAGCTACATCATAAATGCTCAAAGTGCGAGCTGGATGCTGTAACATCCAGTCGTCACATGCGGTGTTGTAATGGGACTTCAAAGAGCTGAAAACGATTCTGTCTAGTGGCTGAAGTTTTTGAGATGTATGCGGTGGTATTGTCAAGACATGGATACCATTATCTTTAGCAAAATTTATAGATTCAATACTGACGTGACTCTCATGATTATCTAAGATGATGAGGCATGGATTGTCCTTTGAGCACCTGACATTTTTTTTGAAATGTTCCAGAAAGCGTATAAAATTTGGCACTGTCATCCAGCCTGTGGGGTAAGGAGCTCCATCAGAGCCAGGAGGAGCGTTTTCAATCATTCTTGGCTGCCAATTTTTCCTCGGAAAAATTAGAAATGGTGGTATATGGTTTCCTGCTGCGTTAATCGCACCACATACCGTGACCAATTCACCCCGCTCGGCAGATGTAACTTTTGAGACCTGTTTGAGACCCTTAGAAGCTATTATCTTTTTAGGTTTGTGGACTGTGGTAATGCCAGTTTCGTCGACATTCCAAATGTCTCTGGCTTCAAAATGGAAGCGTTCATATAAGCTTCTCAACTTTAAAAAGAACTGTGACACATTGTGTCTATTGAAACTTGTGGCTCGGGACAAACTTGTTGCTTCCGGAATTCGCAAGGATAAATCATTGTGCCGTTTCATAAAGCCATGCAACCACTCATAGCTGGCAATTTTGTTTTCTTGCCAGTTCGGTGGTATTGTTTTATTGTTTTTCACACCAAATTCAAACGCAAGTTCTCGTGCTGCTTTTGGGGTTAAGCCATAATGCATTTTGCTTGCTTTTATATAATAATTAGCTAAATCTTTTTCTTCTGTAGTAGTAAAAATTGTAGATTGCCTATAATTAGGCTCATATTCCGGGGAGGCACCGCCAGCAGCAATAGCATCTATTTTTTTCTTAATATATCTTTTTAATGTCATAGGGGATAATTTATATTTTTTGGACGTGCTTCTGACTGATTTTCCAGCAAATATGACATCATGGACTGCACTTTTTAATATTATGAGGGCAATTTTTTCTCTTTTTTTTGCACCCTGCTTTGTCTTATATATTCGCGGCATTTTTTGACCTGCAATAATAACGTTAATTGAAAACTTTGAAAGCTATATAATTATGTATATTACAAATTTTAATAATGATCATCACAATTATCTATGGGAGACTTTATCCCGCTATGGGAGACTTGATCCCCTCGGATCAAGTCTCCCACAACGCTCTGTATCATCTCTCCCCAGTAACCGATTTTTAAAAAAAAATAACCTCTTTCCTAGCCTTATTCACTTAAGTGTTTTAACTTTTAGCGCAATCATTGTACATAAAATAGCAGTTCTAATAATGTAATACTCAAACTCTAAAACATATTATTCGATGATTTTATAAACAAAACTAAACTTACCAAAATCTTGTTTCACTACACGAACATCACTCACCGGTCGCCATGTCACAAACTGTTAGTTTTGACATTTGTGGCGTTTCCTAAAAGTCATACCGTACCATAGACAAACAGGGTTGCTAGTTTTAAATAGTCTAGCAAGCGTGGTTGGCTTATAAACTAAATGTACCATGTGTCCCAGAGGGATCAAGTGTACCCAGTCTCCCTACTAATAAAATAACATTTGTACAACGGTTAGTAAAAGTAACAATAAAGTTCATTTAGTACGAAGCTAAAGCTCGTCAAAGATCATGGAGTGGGGCTTGAAACGTCACTTGAAGGTACAAAATGTACTAACAAGTTTACCGTTTCCAACATTTTGGAAACGGTAATTTTTACATGCCGTCGAGATTTCGAGAAATATCTCTGTGTCAGGCGAGCTGGTTTCCTCACGATGATATTTTCCTTCATCGAAGTAACCCATAATCTATATAAATAAAAAGAGAAGTCGTGACTGACTGACTGACTCATCAACGCCCAGCCCAAACATTGGACCTTGAAAGCTGAAATTTTGCACAGAGGTTCCCTTTATAATGTAGAAAAGGAGTAAGGAAAGATTTTTCGAAATTCAACCCCTAAGGGAGTTAAATAGGGGATGAAAGTTTGTATGGAAAATCGTCATTTTCAGGCGGGCGAAGCCGCTGGCAAAAGCTACATAAAGCATAATCAGCTTATTTATAATGTTTTCACTGCTGGAACTCCAGGCTTCCTCTCAAATACTCTCAATACGAGGAAATTGGCTATAATCTACAACGTGGTCCCAGTGCGGGTCGGTAGATGTCACTTGTTTTCGATTTTTTGGGTTTCCTCACAATGTTTTTCTTCACCGTTTTTTAAAGTAGTAAAATAACAATTTTGAAATTGCAAGTTACGTAAGAAAAGAATTTGGCCAGTTGCCCTGAGTCCCTGACGCTTCCACTTTATTTGCCTAAATAGCCAAGTGCGAGTAGGACTCGGGCATAAAGGGTTCCGTACCACCAGTCTGTAGGTTACCCTTTTTACTTATTTTTCATAATTTGTTGTAACTTGTAAGTAATAGGGTCCAGTCGGTTACCCTTCGGGTACGGAACCCTAACACTTACCTACTAAATCATGTTCTAAAACGGTAGCCAAATTAGAAAATGATGTGTCTTGCCCATTGTTTGAATACGTAAATTGTTCTTGCCCTTTGTAGTTCATTGTCGCACGATATTTTATACGTTTATAGTTGTACAGTGAATATTATGTAGTACCTAATAGACTTCTTGATTACTACGAACTTATAAAATTCGCAAACAATGACTGAATGAGATCAGCCCACTTGATAGGAAAAAGTGGAGTGAGATGAAAGAGGAAAAATTTTTAAACCCGGACTACAAATGAAGACCGGACGCTCACCGAATGCCCTCTAAACTAGCACAACTCTGGGGAAACCCGGACGGGTGGTAACCCTAACTTCAGGATACGCTTCACCTTCCAATTATTAGTTGACTTTACTGACTACTTGTGGCTGTGAGACAGTGTTTACATAATCGTTAACACTGAAAACTGGGTATTTACCATGTTAACCGATATTTTTGCACTGTTACAAGCACCATGATCACGGATAAACTGAAGTTACTGCGGGTGGATATTTATGGAGCAGACAAAACAAAAAATAAACATGGAAAATATTTCGTTTAAAATATCCCGCTTTCAGTATTTATGATAATGTTACTGCAATGTCAGGTAAGGCGCCAATAAACGCGAAACTAGCGCCACCCACATCTTATTTCTTTTACTCTAAAATCACATCAAATTTGAAATAATAACCCGTAGTATTTTTAAATCACTTTGATTCTAGACTTGATAAATTAAGATAATTGCTGATAGATAAAAGTTTTGGCGGTTTTTCAAATTTGATGTGATTTTAGAGTAAAAGAAATAAGATGTGGGTGGCGCTAGTTTCGGTGCTGTTAAACTTTATAGTGATTACATATAGATACATCAACTGCAAACTGGACCACACAACTCTAAGCGGCAGAAATAGGAAATAAGCCTCATTTATGTGTATTTACTTACATAGGTATGCAGAGAGCATAGCACCGTTAGACCAGCCTAGCTTATATTACAGAAAGCCTCGGAAACCTGTATCTGTTTAGACCGTTATGTCAAATAGAGGATAATGCGATGTTTGCGCCATAAGCAAGCAAAACTTAGTGCGGTCTTCAATATTTGCATTGACTGCATCGTTAGTCAATGCAGAGAGGTAAACACCAAGTTTGCAGTGGCAACTACAGTACTTTCACAAGTTATTATGCCTTGTGACTGTGACTGTAGCTTAGGACTGCAATGCGTCATTTCGGGAGTTGCTGCGTCGGGCTGCGTGGCGCCGGATGTTACCGCCGGCGAGTGCTGTGGGTGCGGGGGCCCCAGGTCGCGGGGCGGCGTGCATTCGTTGTTCCGTGATTTCGGGGTCTCGTGCATTCGTTGTTGCAGTTTGCGTCGCTGCGTGCTTTCGTGCTCGCAGTGTTCGTTGTTGCGGGCATTCGGCGGCGTGTGGTTCGGCGTGGTGGCTTTCGGAATGACGTATTGCACTCGTAGTTTTTTTTTAGTTTTTATGAATTGTTCTTCTGACATTCAAAAGTGCCTATAATGGCTTAATTGAAATAAGTGATTTGAGTTTGAGTTTCTGTACAAAACTAAAGTGTGTAAAAGTACCCTAACGAAGCCGAAACGTAGATAATCTCCTCATCACTGCGATAAGTTTTTGTCCTAGCCTAGAAACCTTCTGGTTACGGAGATATCGGGGGTCAAAGTTCCAAAATTTTTGCAGCTGTTTTTTAGGGTTCCGTAGTCAACTAGGAACCCTTATAGTTTCGCCATGTCTGTCTGTCCGTCTGTCCGTCCTCGCTTAATCTCTGTGTCAAAAAACACAGAAACAAAAAAAGAATTATTACTACGGAATACACTGAGCGTGGCCCGACACGCTCTTGGCCGGTTTTTTTTTAAATACCTTTCAAACAATATATCACACGCTAGGGTTGAAATTAAAAAAAAAAACACTTCCCACTTTACATAAGGGGGGCTACCCTAATAAAACATTTTTTTCCAATTTTTATTTTACCACTTTGTCGGCGTGATTGATACACATATTGCCAATATTTGGTACCAATATGATATTGGTACCAAATTTTATCTTTCTAGTGCTAACGGTCACAGAGATTAACCGAGGACGGCCGGACAGACAGACATGGCGAAACTATAAGGGTTCCTAGTTGACTACGGAACCCTAAAAAGCTAAAGTAGTCCACAGAAGAGGGTAATGTTTTTAAAGTCCGTCATAAAGAGAGCATCTCGCCTATAACTGCTGAAAATGCCAAAATGTTAGGTAAGGTGGTCATCCATCACGTCGGGGCTGTGGATTATCGAAAGGATAACGCGGCTCCGACACAAGGGCGAAGAAGGAACATGGGTGAGTTTTAGTCAGTAGAAGTCTGACACTCCCTACCGCTGCGCCCAGAGTGGGAGGAGTTATTTGATGATTTCCCAAACTCCAAAAAAATCCATCTACATATCAACCTAGGCTAGCGCGGCTTAGCCTGAATAAAAGAGAGCATCTAAAAAGCGCTAAATGCCAAAAGGTCAGGTTGTTTAGCAACAATAGGCTGTATTGAGACCACACTGTGTTAACCAGTGAAAGGAGTTAGCACATCTCTGTCAAATGAATGTCGCTTAGAACTTGTTTAGTTTTCGATTTTGATGTAAGGTTCTAATAAGGGTGACCTGAGTTATATTATTAGGAACGGGGGAAAGTGGTTAACGCCCAAATACTCAAACGTCACTCAATTTTAAGTTGCACTTAAATCTCGTGCTGTCTTTGTTACTTTAACGCAGAGTGACAGAGATAGCAGGAGTTATGAGGGTTACTTAAAATTGAGTGACGTTTGAGTATTTGGGCGTAAGTGTGTCAGAAAAATGTTACGTGAGGTTTGTGTTTTATTAATTCCGAAGGCTCAAAATATTTTTTTTAAACTGCCTGGGTCGCAAGCGGGAAGACTGAGCGCGAGGTCCTGGGTTGGATCCAGGTCGGGCTAAGTGATATTGGGGTTTACCATCAAGAAATTCTGGGTCAGTGGGTCGTTTTAGGTAGATAGAAGCCCCGTCGGGGCTGTGGAGTATCGAAAGGATAACGCGGCTCCGACACAAGGGCGAAGAAGGAACATGGGTTTGGTTTTTAGTCAGTAGAAGTTGGACACTCCCCTTCGCTCTGCCCAAGAGCGGGGGGGGGGGGTTATTCGATGATTTTCCACCCACCAAAAAAAATAAAAAAGGTGGATAGAGAAGCGTTTAATCTTCGATACCTCATTCTTCACCAGTCATGTGAATGAATGACAGCTTTTAAGCGATGCAAGTTAGGATGCTTATTATCTTTGTTTTTTTGTTTGTTTGTTTCGGAGTTTGGAAGTTGGCGGTATAATACCCCCGTGCCTCGAAAAGCACGTTAAGCCGTTGGTCCTGCGCCTGATCTCTCTCCGGTCGTGTCGGATTGCCGTCCCATCGGACTATGAGAGATTTTTTAAAGGAACAGAGAGTGCACTTGTGCCTGCGCACACAGTTGTGCACTATAATATCTCCCGCGCAGATGGCTAATCTCCACTAAGATTGGCCGCCGTGGCCGAAAAACGGTCAGCAGGACTACCTTATATCTTTGTTTTGCAAAAATGATTTGTGGTTTTCTCCACTTTTTGGGCTTTATCGCACTCGGGTTCAAAGGCCCCCAAATTGATACAAGGCCCTACTAGGACTAGCTACACCACAGTTGATAGCTAGATAGGTAGCTGTATGTGTTTTTGGTTGAAACTGAAACACAAGAGCCAGGGGGTCCGAGCCCGAGCGTCAACCTAGTCTGTCGAGACTCGAGACATGGCCAAGCGATTGGTCTACTCTTCCTGTGACCTATTTTCAGTTACTATTCCTGTTGACAGCGATGTTTGACACGAAATTGTTGACGCCCTAATTAACAATTATATTAACTGCCACACTCAGAGACGTATATTCATCACTAAGTAAAGGTTTTGACGTTTTAGAGAAGGTTTTATTATGTCAAATCTTTACTAAGTGACGGCTTAATTAATCTTTAAATATCTCTAAGTACTTACCGCAGTTAATGTTTTTCTTCTTCTATAGACGTAGTAGGTACATAGTTTTATTATTACTTCCATTCCAAGGTGGGTGTTCCAGGGTAGCCCGCGAAATTCAAATTTTCTTACGTTTTTAGCGATTTGCAGGTCAGTGCTAGGAATTGTATGTTACTGAAAATATGATTCGCGGCTGTAAGAGGTATGCAGTTACAGAATTATAATCATCAAAATCATCATTACAATCCTCCAAGTTCATAGAGTTACATGAACTTGGAGGCGAATCATATTTTCACTAACATACAACCTATAGCACTGGCCTGCAAATCGCTAAAAACGTAAGAAAATTTGAATTTCGCGGGCTACCCTGGAACATCAACCTTAAGTTTGGTTAAATAAATAGATAATTATGTAAATAGGTTGATTGTTTGGTAATTTTAATCATATATTAGTCTATTGATGGTACGATATTATTATCTAAGCTTGCAAATCAGTCTATCATCATTATACAATCCGATACGGCTAACGAACCTTCAAATTGCAAAAAACATAAGACATTTAAAATTCGCGGACTATCCAGCCTAACTTAAAACTAAATTGTCTCAATATTTAAACACATTACAAAACAAAAGTGGCATATTTAATATAAACGTACCTTCTCTGTACACGGCTAAAATAAAAAAAAAAACTTTTGTTTGAAACCAAAACTGTCACAGACTATTACAAAAAACACTTAAATCAGAAAAACACTTGTAATAAATCAATTTATTTACGAAGTATATCAATAAAACTACTTTTAAATTAAGTTACAAAAATATTTTTACGACGCGAGCGCGAAATTGAGAAGCGTGCGTTCCTCTTGGGTTAGGAATTGGTACTAAAAATGTGTGCACAGACGCACAGTTATTTTGCATTTTGTCTGTGCCGGCGAAAGTAGTCTGTCGTACGGAGTTCGAGTTAAAAAAGTTTGCAATGCTTGCGTTTAAAATAATGACTGTTTAACATAACATCACGCCTGTTAGGAAGAGGTGGGTGGGTAGGCTATCGGTGTTGAGAGTGCTAATTACATTAGGGCACAGATATTATAATATACTTATTAGATTCGGCATTCGGTAGCAAAGTCGAACATAATTATGATGTGTGTTTGGGAAAATCTTGGTCTCAAATTCCGCAAAGCGCCCAGTTATATAGGTACTTAATATATGAATATATTTTGTCCAATTATGCGAGAAAAGACGTAGGAGCTCGTGGCTAAGTAATAATAACCACCAGGTTAAGCCGCGTTTGCAGAGATTGGAATGTGGATGGGGGTAATCTCCAGATATTACATACCGAATTTCCATGTCCATTTCAACCGCGCGGCCACCTCATAAAATTTGATGAAACTGCCAGGAATTAGTTGTAATATCCCAACAAGCAAATTAGTCATATAAGGTTGAGTTTATTCAGCTATTCGGTGTTATAAAAGTCGAGTAAGTGTGAATTATTCAGCACGTGTCGTATAAAAGCATCATATGTAGCATTTTAGTTATTCAGCATTTTGGTCACATAATGGTGTACAAATGAATATTGATATAAAAATATTTGTTATTATATTCATATTACTAAGAATTAAAGGGGGGCGTTAAATATTTATGATATAACCTAGTATATTTCATCAGAAAACTTACCTTCGCAATACTTAGCAAACCTATGCGCGAGTTTACGAACCTACATTTGGTGCAACCTACAAATTAACATGTCTGCTAAATAAATTGTACTTACCGATGTATTATAATTTTTTATAATTTTTAAAACACAACACGACGACGCACTTGATTAAATAAACATGACATATTAAAGTCATATAAGTTACAGTTATAGCGCAACTTAAGCTTGTAACAGTCACTCCGGCGACAATTACGTGACGATTTAGCTGAATAAGTAGCTTTTATACGATGTCTATGTGACTGAATTGCTGAATATAATGGGCCCAAATCGCGTTGTATAAACGTTTTCATTACGTTTATACGACTTCTATTAGGAGCCAAAATGCTGAATAATTTGCGTTGCCGCGACTACTACACGACATATTTTTGCTAGTTGGGATGTTACTATTATTATTATGAAAGAACACCTGTGCAGCTGTTTCCGCATAAACTGCACTACTTACCTACTATATTTCCTGTGTCTAGGTCTAGGACATCCTACACTGACCTTATTGGTGACGTTCTTTAGAAAGGTCATGTGTGCGTAATTGTAGCTGTGTCATTAAAATTCCGCCATAAGAAGGTTTATGTCAGCGGAATTCTGTGTGCATACATATATATTTTTTTAATGAGACAAGCCCGCCACCCCGCCACACTATTCCCAAACCACTGTAACAGTGTAACTCCTGAAAGCCAGAATCAATACTGACGAGTTATGACGATCACCAAAAGAGCGCAGAGGCAATGAAGCTCTACGAAGTCCCAGAGAAACGATTGACTGTCTTGGATCCTTTGGTCTTGCATACCTATATTCTTGACTGATGACTGGTGGAGGGTGCAGAGATCCGCTGAATCGTACGGTACCGCTTAATGTGGTGACATGTGAGGGAGCCCACCCATGTTCAGCAGTGGACGTCTTTCGGCTGAAATGATGATGACCGATATTCTTGCAGGAAACCTAGATAGGCATGAATGAACCCAAATGTATAGTCTAGATTTTGGAAAAAGATGCTGATAAATAGGTCCCCAAACTAAAAATCTACTTATTTGTAGAAATAATTAAAATTGTAGTGTGTTTGTAATTTCATAATTCAATTCAATTACACAAAGTACACAGAGACGTAGTCTCTAGCCCATGTAGCCAGTGATGGATTAACCCTTAATCAAATTAAGCAATTGCCTAGGGCATCACGTCTGGGGGGGCACCAGAATAAGTATAATTCAATTCAATGTCTTAATATTGTATTATATTGTATAATTGCATGGCACATGTGTGAGTACTATGTACCTACTATAAAGCCACTTTTTACATTTAGTTATATTTTATTGACGTTGCCCTGGTGGCTGGGAGAATGTCATGCTCACTCAAATGTCTCGCTGATGGTGGCGGGTGTGTCGGATCATTTAGTTCCCTTCAAAATGGTTGAGTTAGATGGTGCTGATCCATGCGTCATGTTCGTGAACGGGCGCTGTCAGTGGAGACTGGTCATCTCTTAGCTGCCATGGTTTATATATTTTTCTTTGATTTGTTTTTTATATCTTTTTACTCTGGACGCTCTTAACTTGCACGTCTTGCTACATAGTTCTCACATAATATACCATCTCAACATGAATGATATAATGTACCAAGATTTTGTAACAAATTCTGTTTTAAAAGAGTGTCCATGGAGTTTCTTGCCCGTTCTTCTTCATGAGATCTACGTTAGGGAACTGGCAACTACGGTACTTTCACAAGTTATTATGCCTTGTGATTGTGACTGTAGCGTAGGAGTGCAATGCGTCGTTTCGGGAGTTGCTGCGTCGGGCTGCGCGGCGCCGGATGTTACCGGCGGCGAGTGCTGTGGGTGCGGGGGCGCGCGGCGGCGTGTGCCGTGGTGGCGGGTGTGCGGGGCTCCGGGTCGCGGGGCGGCGGTTGCACGTTGCGGCGTGCATTCGTTGTTCCGTGATTCGGGGTCTCGAGCATTCGTTGTTGCGGTTTGCGTCGCTGCGTGCTTTTGTGCTCGCAGTGTTCGTTGTTGCGGGCATTCGGTGGCGTGTGGTTCGGCGTGGTGACTTTCGGAATGACGTATTGCACTCGTAGTTTCGTTCTTCTTCCGTCCTTCTGACATTCAAAAGTGCCTGTAATGGCTTAATTGAAATAAAATATTTGAGTTTGAGTTTGAGTACAAAAAAAATCCGTCCTTAGGGCATCACGTCTCACTCTCACGTCAAAATTCGCGTGTTTTAACACGTTAACTGCCATAGTGGAACGGTCAAAATTTAATTTTTTTTTTTTTTGGTGGTCCAGGATTTAGCTTAATGAGATATGGATTTATGTCTAGTTTAGGTTGCGATCGGATGTATAGTTTATGAAATAATCGCAAAAAACCCCATGAGGTCACCGATGCCCTACGTGGCGCTGTGATGTCGAAAATTGCATTTTCGTTATTTTGGCGCCAGATAGGTCACAACTCCGGTCACCCGCCCCGCACTCGAATAATTGCATTCAAGTGGGATGCACGTCATTTTGTTAATTATTGTTTGTTTTTGCATTTTCTAATAAATATTTTCTTATCTTACACAATTACTGTATTTATTATTTAATTTTATTACCTTACCCCGTATATTGTAAATGTAAAATAGCAGAGGCTTTTTTCAGTTTTCTCGGAAACTACTTATGCATTTAAAAAAACACTTTACTGTTAAAAAGCCTACAAAAATGGTATTATAATATGCTACGTAAAAAAATTTTAAACGAATATTTATGTTACACTTAAACTCAAATCTTCGCATCCATGAACGAGTTCGCCGAAAACTGCAAATTTTTCTATGTAAATCTTACAAATATCAAGGTAAACGAAAACCACCGTGGGCACATATTCTACAGCGCCACAGCGGTCACATCATCATTCATCATTTCAGCCAAAAACCGTCCACTGCTGAACATAGGCCTCCCCCAGGCGTCGCCACATTGACCGGTCCCGTGCGTCTCTCATCCAGCGGTTTCCTGCAACCTTGACCAGGTCATCGGTCCACCTAGTGGGAGGCCTTCCAGCGCAACGTCTTCCGGTTCGCGGTCGCCATTCCAGAACTTTTCGGCCCCATCGGCCATCCGTCACATGCATACACAAAATCACATGCGGTCACATGCATACACAAAATCTACGGAATAACAGTCCTACGGCTCACAAAATAGGTTTGAACACAGGTCTGCCTTGAGGTCACCGGTGACCCATGTGGCTCCTAAACACAGGGCAGGGTCCGGTCACCGGTGACCTACGTGGCAGTTAACGTGTTAAGTTGACTTTAGTCCGGCTTAGAGTCAAAACATAGCCCCATAATAAATGATGATAAAATTGAATCAGTTTTCCCTAATGTGGAAACAGCCCAGCGTATATTTTTATCGCTTATGATTACTAATTGCTCAGCGGAACGTTCTTTTTCAAAATTAAAAATATTAAAAAGGACAAAGATGATACAAGAAAGGCTCGATAATTTATCGATATTATACATGGCGTCCGATATGTTAATAGTAGTTTATGCGACTGTGCATAATGAAGGGCATTACAACACAAGTGTGGGTTTAAGAAACGAGCCGAAGGCGAGTTTCTTAATAGCATCACACGAGTGTTGTAATGCCTAATTATGTATAGTTGCATGCACTAATTTATCTACCCGAATATCATAAGGGCTCTATGATGGGCTCAGGAACCATAGGGAAATGACCAGCATTGTTACCAGTGTAATGCAATAAAAAATAAACAGGTTATTATTTGCATTCGTCGCTGCATTTACGATATCTGGCGGAGTGTTCATGTTAATTTCTGAGTCACTATCACTCATTTTCGACAGAAATAAAGAACTTATCAGAAAATTTGTCTACTCAATGAAAGGGAATAAAAAGCTAACGAACAAATGACAGCTCGAAATGGCGGCGTTTCGGATATCTGTAATTTTTTTTAATCATAGGCAAACGAACAAAGTCACTATTCTTGTGTCACTCGAGATCAAAATGTCGTGCGATTTATAATTAAAATCATACTGAATTGGGGTTTCGTATCGATAGGTATCTTTTTTTTATTTTTTTTTCTTTATTGGCCAACCAACTGTTTTAATCAGTTTTAATGTAGATACTAGAATAGCACACTCACGTGAATTTGACACCTGTTCCAAATTTAAACTCCATAACCTACTGTTTTCAGTAGGTTATGAGCTCATTACAGTTCTGTTAATTTCTGCTGGTTGGTAATGCTGCTATGCGATTCTCTAAGCGCAAACATCGTAACAGCCTTGATCGCAGCGGCTGTTACAGCGGTGAACACACGATTCGTATTCTCCTTCGTAACTTTTTCAAGGCTGTCGACACTAGCGCTGCACGGCTGTAGACGGCGTGAGATGGAATTACTTAGTTGACATTTCTTAGTGGAAATCGGTATTCTGTAAGCAAAACATCCTCGACTTTGACAACAGCCTCGACGTACGCCCACGATTTTTAATGTCAAATGCAAAAGCTTCTATTTTGTGGCTGTTGGCAAGGATTTATAATTTATTTTAGTGGAGTTTATTGGAATAAGTATATCAAATATATATGTAGGTACCTAAGTACTTACTTACATAAATTTTTATGCGATTCGCTAAGCGCAAACATCGTAACAGCCTTGATCGCAGCGGCTGTTACAGCGGTGAACACACGATTCGTATTCTCCTTCTTAAATAACTTTTTCAAGGCTGTCGACACTAGCGCTGCACGGCTGTAGACGGCGTGAGATGGAATTACTTATTTGACATTTCGTAATGGAAATGGGAACCAGCAATGTACAACACAGCAATGTACGACACGAGAACGCGCGACATCGTTTTGACAAGTGTTTTGAATTCCAGTGTTGTACGTTGCTGTGTCGTGCATTCTCGGCCCGGACCTCGATCGTCCGGGCAAGAATGTACGACACGCCAATTGGAATCATCACAAACAGTGACGTCACATTTAAAAAAGTAGTAAGCCATCAAGCCATGTGACAATAGGGACGGGTGATATACAGATTTTATTGATTTTGATTGAAAGAGACGATTGATTTTGTAGTAATCTGTGAATCTATGTTATGTTTTGTGTTGTGTGCTGTGGTTGTGTGGAACTTTTTAGAAACGCAGTTTGGGTTACAGAGTACATTTTAAATTCTGGTTGTAAGGCGGGTTTCTACAGCTAAATTATGAAGAGAAAATGGTCCTGAGAGATGGAAGAAAACAGAAGATAATGAAATACTTCAGTAATAATAAAATCAGCAACGTGCAAGCGTTTTCAACAAGAAATGATATTTCATTGGTGATCTTTGAGATGTTGCAACATGTTTGGCAAGTAAGTACCTACTTACAAATTACAACAAGTACGTAATGGAAGTTTGAATCAGCATAGCAACAATTTTTCCATGAGCAACCAGGGCTCCTCTGAGGGGCTCCTAATATGAACTTACTAACCCACCTCAATAGCATTATTCTCAATCCGTAACTTGAAAATCGTCTCAACTAAGATACCTTAAGATTATCAGTGTGTAAATTATTAGAGCTCTGTGTGTATCTGGTGGGTCAAAGTGTCGTCTTAGGGGCACTATGAAAAAAATACTTCGAAAAATTTCGCAACCAATTTCGAGGTAGCCGCTGCCGCGGTACCACCGTACCACTCGCTTCGCTCGCTCGGCTCGCGCGTAGTTGAATGAGTTGATCACAGTTCTAACCTAACCTATGGATCCCTTCGACATTGTTTTTACGACAAACGGTTGGTCGGAGACAAAAAACACCAAGACACTTAAGCTTTTATTTCACTCCAACCGGAATTTTGTAGAACGTAAGTACCTACCTTTAGCTGCCATCATAATAACTTTCTAATTAATCTTATTTATTTTAGATTTTCACTGCGACCGTAAGATGTGCGCGACTCACACTTGATGGAGATAATTATAAAAGCAATGAAATATTTGCCCCGAACATAGTCCATACCACTATTGTGTTGCTGCTTGCTGCTCAAGAGGACCGCAAGCCTGACATAGAATTCCATTACTTACATTAATAATATATGGTTTGATCGCAGAAGAAAAGAACACTTTAGTAAAAAGTTAATTGGTTATACCTAGTCAAAGCTGCCCTGAATTACATACCTACATTTAAACTGCTTGTGCAAAAGAAATACCTACTATGAAATAAATTCTAGAATAAGAATAGTAATTGGATAAACTAAATTAAGGGTGCAACCAGAGGTAAGAAGGTTAAGTGTGGAGACAGTATGAAAGTGGCAATGTAAATTATTATCCAGATAGCATTATAGTTACTGCTCAATGAATGCTATAGCTTATTAAAACCTTAGCTTATTTTCCTAATTTCGATCAAAGTATCAACGCTATAGACAATAACATTTAAATTGACGGCACGGTTGGCACAGTGGCTGAGTGATTGGACTGCTGCGCTGCGTGTCGCGGGTTCGATCCCCGCACCGAACAAATATTATCAAAAAATTATTTTAGTAAACCCCTATTCATTTTTAAATACCTTTCCAACAATATATCACGCGTTAGGGTTGAAATTAAAAAAAAAAAACACTTCCCACTTTACATATAGGGGGGCTACTTACCCTAATAAAACATTTTTTTTCCAATTTTTATTTTACCACTGTCGGCGTGATTGATACACATATTGGTACCAAATTTCAGCTTTCTAGTGCTAACGGTCACAGAGATTAAGCGATGACGGACGGACAGAGAGACATGACGAAACTATAAGGGTTCCTAGTTGACTACGGAACCCTAAAAAATACGGAAATCACGAGTAATGTTTTAAAATCAGAATAGTAATACCAGCTGTTTGTGTTTTCAGACCGTAATGCCGAGGACGTGGAGTCTACGCCTGAGCTGCCAGACACAGTGATGTGCCATCTGGCGAGATGATGCCAGAACCAATGTCAAGCACCTCCAGTGCTGCCGAAGCCCTGCAACCTGAGTTATAGGAGTACGAGGACGTCCTCCGGTCAGGAGAGGCCGTGTTAGCAGAAAAGACACCGTCACGACGATGCGTGAAGAGGAACGCACACTCCAGCCACCACGCGGCTATATAAACCGCTGCACGACGCATTTCGTCCCTTTTCTCCATCGAGTCAACAAGCTACGAGGAATCTGTTAAATTGAATTGTTTAAAATATAAAACCGTTGGTTGATACTTAGTTGTTTTTATTTTTATCTGTTTAATGCTAGTTTTCTTATAATAGTCTATACTTATTAAATAAGTAAGAAAGACCAATTTAACCACTAGACCTTGTGGTGCACCTTGGCGGAGAGGCCCATGTCAAGCAGTGAAGATGAACAAATTTTTATTATCATCATCATCAGCCATTAGACGTCCACTGCTGGACAAAGGCCTCCCCCATAGAACGCCATAAAGATCGGCAGCCTGCCGTTTGCATCCACCGGTTGCCCGCGACTCTCACGATGTCGTCGGTCCACCTGGTGGGAGGCCTGCCAACGCTGCGTCTTCCGGTTCGTGGTCGCCACTCGAGAACCTTTCTTCCCCATCGGTTGTCCGTTCTTCGAGCGATGTGGCCTGCCCATTGCCACTTCAACTTGCATATTCTGCGAGCTATGTCGGTGACCCTGGTTCTTCGGCGAATTTCCTCATTCCGGATTCTGTCGCACAAAGAAACTCCGAGCATAGCCCTCTCCATGGCTCGTTGCGTGACTCTGAGCTTTTCTAAGAGGCCAGCAGTTAAGGACCATGTCTCTGTGCCATAAGTCATCACTGGCAACACACACTGGTTAGACACCCTCGTCTTGAGACACTGCGGAATTTTGGACGAAAAGATGTCGCGTAGTTTCCCGAACGCTGCCCATCCGAGTTGGATTCTTCGGGCGACCTCTTTGTCGAAGTTCGATCTACCCAGTTTAACAGTTTGTCCCAGGTAAACATAACTATCAACAACTTCGAGAGTATCGCTCCCAACAATTACCGGTACGGGTGGAACACGGTCATTAAACATGACTTTCGTCTTGTCCATGTTCATCTAAGACCCACCTTTTGAGAAACGTTACTGAGGTCTCTGAGCATTGTGTTCATATCCTCCAGCGATTCAGCCATGATGACTATATCATCGGCAAAACGAAGGTGAATGATATATTCGCCGTTGATGTTGATGCCGAATCCATCCCAGTCCAAGAGTTTGAAAACATCCTCCAATGCGTTCGTGAACAGTTTCGGAGAAATAACGTCTCCCTGTCTCATTTTTATTAGATCATCAACAAATTAACAGCCTCCATTGTCTAGTGATCCGAGGTTCTGGGTTCGATTCCCGGTGGGGACACTGTCTCACAAAAATATCTTAAGGTGAATCCTCCAACCAGCCCGCGAAATTCAAATTTTATTAAGTTTTTTGCAATTTGCAGGGCAGTGATAGGTTGTATGTTGATGAACATTTGATTCGCGGCTGTAAGACGTATGTAGTTACAGAATTATAATCATCAAAACCATTAATACAACCCTCCGAGCTCATAAAGGTTTAAAAATTACTTTTTACAAGGTCAAAGCCATTCCGGAACCTTTATGAGCTCGGAGGGTTGTATTAATGATTTTGATGATTATAATTCTGTAACTACATACGTCTTACAGCCGCGAATCAAATGTTCATCAACATACCACCTATCACTGACCTGCAAATTGCAAAAAACTTAAGAAAAATTTGAATTTCGCGGGCTACCCTGGACTGTTCCAACTTTAGTTTTAAAAGGCATTGCATGTTTAGAAAATAAGATGATTCTGTGCTTCAGATTCGGAGGACACGTTACTGTCGGTCCTGGTTATTTTCTACGCGGCACCTAGTGGAAACAGAGCCTAGGCAAAAGCAGATTTCATTTGCTGACTTTTTTTCCTTCTCCCAATTATTGAAATCTTCCGCCTTGCTAGACCTAAAATAAATCGGGAGGCTGAATACTATTATTACTTAACCGATAAAAAAACAGCTTAAAATTATCCATCATTAACATTATTTATTTCTTAATTATTAGGCTGCTGCAGCTGGAGGTTGAGTTATGAGCAGTTGGTCGTTATGGGATGTAGTACGTTTGCCCCGCACGGCCTCCCAGAATTTGCGTTTTAGGTGTGCACCAATGCAATGTACTCGCCTCTAGGAATATAATTATGTACTTACCCGTTTCTTTTTCAATGTACCTACCTCTGTAGGTACTTTTGAAGATACTACTTGCTTTGCTACTACTAGCTTGTCCGTGGCTTTCTTCAGCTTCACCTGCGCTAAAAGTGATTTTTCCTGGATAGTACCTACATATTTTGTAGGAAAGTCAGAATTAACACTTGTTAGTTCTGTGAATGTTATAAATGCGGTTTCCAGCCCATTCTATTTCGGGTACTTAATCGCCGTGATTGCAATAATAAAACTAGGAGCTTTTTTTCTTCGTGGTCCTTAAAATACTGGAAAAACCCGTGGTTCCTTCTTTTTTTCTTCGTGTTCCTATAATACGACCGTCTCGCAACAGTAAATAAATAAATAAGTGTATACCTATAGGTTTAATTAAACGTTGCTAAAGGTAAATAAAAAACTGAAATATAATACTGAATTTTATTATCAAATTACATCTATGACATTTTAAACAATAGGTAATGGATAGATCTGGGTTTTCCAAAATATCACTAGTTTCCATTAAAGATTTGACATATATTATGCTTCGTCGTATTCTACACATATAATTTCAACTTTATTATTATTTTGAAATTTACTATCTGCAACACAAAAATAACATTTTTTTATACCACAAACATACATTTGTAATTGCATTTGTGAGTAAAACTTTTTTGTTGGCTTTCCATTTTGTATGTAGTTTTTATAAGTTTCTTCACTAAATGGACATTATGGACATTTAATTTCAATAATAAAATCCTGACCTATTACATCTGGTGAACCAGCAATCATGAAAAAACTTTTACTTAAAAAAAGGCCACCTCTCTGATTTTTTTTATTTAGCTTTGTCTGTAGTACCTCAAGCACTTTATTTTCCAACACTCTGCCTCTTTTAATAGCTGGTGTATCAGGCACTTTACCACCCATGATCAGCCCGACTAATGCCCCATCTCTAGTCTGACATTTACCGACTTCATAAGATTTTGATGCTGTTATTCGAGCAAACCTTAGCTCATGCCATAAGTGGCTTTCGGCTTGATCCCTTGTACTTTGATCCGCCTTTACTAAAATATCTCTAGTAAATGATGAACATATTTTTTTTTTAATTCTTCACAACTTTGATCTCTATACATGAGAGATAACTGACATTGATATTGTATCAAAATCCTTTGGATTATTTTGCACATGTCTTAGTAGCTCACAGTTTTTGATGCCTTTGTATCTTCAGATGTTGACGCTATTCCTGATCCCATTTCCAAGGCCGTTACATATTTTATTGACGAACCAACTTTGGATAAAGTTGACTTGTGTGCAAGAAGGTTCTTCACTTCTCCGATGTAACCACATTAAAAAAAGCAACGGCATGCTTGCAACCGCCTGCCGATGCCGCACAATCATGGCATTTAGAACTCACGACAGCACCATTCTTTTCGTCCACAATAACAGTGACTGCGTAAGGCGTAGAGCGAACTTTGTGCTCAGGGCATACACGACACTTAATAGTACACACATTTAGGTCTCTTTTTATTTGGACATATCCAACAGCATCATCGCCATAAGATTCTCTTGAAGATCTGAAACAATCAAACAAACGAGCTGTTACAAACTTATTAATTTACGCACATAACCTAACTCTGTAAACAATGATTTAAACGAAGTTCTAAACACGATAAAATAGATATAAAAAGCAGAAAATCATCTATTGCATATGTACTTGAATGTTTTTTATGTATTTGTAGATAGATAAATAGTATTAAACATAAAACTGTACTTACAAAGATGTTTTCACGTTCCTGAATTCTGAACCACAAGTCTTTTGTTTCTTGCAAAAAAGTTTGCCACCATCAAATAATCTATCTTTGGTAAGTTGGAACTATTCCCTTTAGTGAATCTAGATTCCATCGTAGTATTAATATTAAGTAGTTCACAGATTAATTCGTCGGTAAGATCGCAAAATAAGAAAATACAGAGAAGTACAAACAAGTTGCGTGCGTTGTTGTAAACGTGTTTGACGTTTGACGACAGCTTGTTTTGACTTTTGAGATCTGTGACATATGGCAACTTGGCAAGCGTTTGCAACAATCACGTGACAACAGATTAAAAATATAGGATTTGAAATCATTTTTAATTTTATTCTAGATTATAAAAATGTGATTTTTGGCATTATATTAATACAAACTATTAAAAAATTAACACTAAACATTGATTTGTGATTAGTGTTTAACCTGACAATAACCTGCTAATTGCAAAACGCGTAAGAAAATTTGAATACCCTGGCGCTTCCGCCATAATGGCGCACCCTCACCACTTGTGTAATATAACAATCCAGATTTTGAGCAATATGATACAAATAGACGCTCCCGGTGGTGAGAGAACATTTGAATCATATAGAAGCAAACATAGCAATATCCATGTTTGATTGGTTTGTGTTTTTTGGGAATTTAAATAAAACTAATTTTGATAATCATACCCATGTTTTTTGAACAAAATTGTATTGTATTGCAATGGGGATGTTAAAATAGGTACACATGCACAAGCGATTATATAATTATTAAAATTAAGCTTTAAAGTATAATAATTAAACGATTAGGTATTCATTTATTCATGTAACAATTCGCATTGTGTTTGAATGTTCTATTACATAGGAGTTTAATACAGCTTTGTAAATAATAAATTATTGCATTTAACATAAAAATTAATATTAATCAAATTACAATAAAAATAAAATATTATGTCAGTAGAAAGTAAATAGTCAAGATGATTGTAAATAGTCTCACGTCAAATTATTATTAATTATTAATATTAACCGCCTTATTCATAAAAATAGTTAAGAGTTGTTTAACTTAAGCTTGGTTTATCTCGCATGCCGTCACTTTCATTTGAATATTATTGAAGTGAGACGGCATGCGAGATAAACCAAGCTTAAGTTAAACAACTCCTATTTTTATGAATAAGGCGGTAAGTCATTAAGTCATTCTGTTAAATGTAAAAATTTAATTATGACTTGAATATATTAAATTATTAATGGTAATAAGTATTAGACAGGTACAAAAAAGTAAGTTACTAAATATTTAATAAAAACTATTTACCATCACTTGTCACCAATTCGGATAAAGAGTATAAACATTTATTTAATAGGAATACTTTAAGTTTAGTTTTGAAAAGCGTAGCTTTGTAAATCAATGTTCTTAAAAGTCAGTAGGCAACCTATTAAATAATTCTACTGCAATAATAAGTTTAGAAGCAATATTTTATTTTTTATAACATTTCTTCTAGTGTTCTCTCTTAGTTCACGTTCTTCTTTTGATTCGTGCTCGTGTATGTATTTTGCAAAGTGGCTGAGTAGTACTAATACATTTTATACTTGGTACCGTTAAAATGCCTAATGTTTTAAAATATTCTCTACATGACTCCCATTGTGGGATTCTCACAATAGTGCTTGATAGAGTTGAAGAGTTGACGATGACGTTAACATATTGAAAAAATTACTGGTTATTGCTGTTTTTGTTCATGACAGTAGGATATTGCTGTATTTGAACCTCCTACTTTAGGATTTTGCTGGATTTGCACCCTTATAACCGTTGCCGCCATACTGAATAACGCTCCGTGATTGGCTAGTTGGGACTTTGCTGCATTTGGTTTTGACAGTCTTTTGGATTTTGCTATTTTTACACCGAACATTAAAATTGAAACTACTTTTTACACGGGATATTGCTGTTTTAGCAGCGCTATTACTTTAAAAAAAAGTTTGAAATTTTACTTAGATGGTGGCGCCATCATCAGGCTCATTTGAGAAAAAAGTGGATATTGCTGTATTTGCTTTTAAAGGATTCATTTGGTCAGTGGGGTGGATTTACCTATTCAATGGAACAATCAAACATCCACGATTCAATTTTGTGTTTGCATGGAAAGCTTGTAACTTACAAGCTGTGTAGTGCGCATGAATGGTGTGGTGCGCAACCTGTAATCCATCTGGGATTAGGATTACAGGTTGCGCACCGCAGAATCATCATCGTCAACAGCCTATTAATGTTCCCACTGCTGGGACACAGGCCTCCTCTCTTTTGAGAGGGAATGGGCTATAATCTACTACGCGGGCTCAATGCGGATTGGTAGATGTCACATGTCTTCGAATTTTTTGGTTCTAAGACATGCCGGTATCCTTCACCGTTTTGAGAGAAGAGGTGTTGAAATAAATTACACAAAGTAATGTGCCTGCCTGGGTTCGAACCCACGACCTACTGTTCGTAAGTCGGGGCCGCCACCACTGGGTCACCGCTGCTCTCACCACAGAATACTTTTATTATAATACACACAACACTGTCTAGGGATATTTTGTATAAAGTTCTTAAACTCAAAAAATACTGGCCATTTTTTAATTCTTTTGAAGAAAGTTTATTTTGTAAACCTTTTTGAATGATTCTAAATTTGAATTTGAAAAAATAAATTAAAAACAAAATATTTTTTTACGCGGTATAATGGTAGCGTAGTCCGAAGGTTTCATTTACCTACAGTAGGAGTCGTTCTCGTTACCCGTGGTTCCAGCATTAGGGATTGTTTCCTGGACTTCTGAATATATCGATAGAAAATACAAATCCATAATAACAGCACATTTATTAAGTACCTACCTTATTTACGAGTGCGGTGCCATTCGTCTAACTAAATAATATAATGAGTTCCCAACGAGTCAAACCCAATCGTGTCACACTGTGACTCGGTGGGATTCTTGCCGGCCGCGAGGCCGAGCCTCGCAGCCTAAATGCCGCGCGGCATCTAATGGGGATGCGGCTTGACGTTTCTCAGTCTCTTGTTTATATTTTTCGGAGGAGCAATCAACACCTCTCTTCGGACTTCAGAGAGAGCCACTCTTGCGAGTTTGATATAAAACAGTAAGCAGCCAGTGATGATTCTGCATGTTTCAATATAGGTCCCTACTCAAAGCACTGCCTGCAGGCCCCTGCCTGCAGTGACACTGCAAATTGTATTGTATGTATTTATGCAGGGCCGATATTTTAATTGTTCACCCTACCGCAAGGCCGCAGTTTCGTTCTGCTAGCCCAATGCACGATCTCCCCACTCCAAATACTGCAAGCTGTGCAGCATCTCTGAGATGGACTACTTACACAAAATATCGAAGCTTTGTGGAGCAACACCTTATTTGGCAGTAACTGCAAGCAGGCCCTGCAGGCAGTGCTTTGTGTACGCTCGGGCATGATGCATACAAGGAGTAAATTCGCCAGCATAGGTTGTGGATTTTCTTTTTGTGAATCGAGTCATGTTGTTTTTATTTTATTTTATGTGTTTGTTTTTTATTTTGATTCTTTTAGAAACCATTCAGATGTAGGAGCCCAGCGAAGTGGATGACGCTCCGTTGACCGGGACTCCCTCAACTTGGATGCAAGAGCAAGCGATTCAAATTATCAAGCCCTAGCCGGTGCACGGTGTACAGCACGAGTAGATAATGTCATTTGGTGAAATAAAAAAACAAACAAAAAAACTCGATTCACTTTGGCTGGGATCGAACTCACGTCACAAGATTGTAAAGCAGCGCTGTACCCTGTGGCTGTACCCCCAGCTGACTTGTTATAAACCGTGGCGAATATTTGTAAATAAGTATGCTACCTAATCGCAAGCCAGTCTATTTTTCGTGCTTTCTATCACGATGTCTAAAACCTCTTTTTTGATATTCTTTGGTTTTACTATTTTATATGTTTTTTTTATCGTGCTGCCACCTTTTTGTTGTTTTCTGTCAGTGTATCCAATATAAAACTGTAAAGCCGCGTCCCCACTTACGTCACCCGAAACGTTCCTGTTAGGCTCGCTGCTCGGCCTCATAGAACCGCGCGGCCTAAGTCGGGACGCCGCCGGTAGTTGTTGCCTATTAGGCCGCGTGGATTTTGTGGGGTCGCAGCTTAAGATAATGCCACTCAGACGTGCTAAAAAGAAGTATGATCGTAAAAAGTACGCTTTTGAGGTCTGTGCTTTAGAGCAAAATATGTACCATTGGTTTTACTTTTTTATGTTTTTTCGTGTTTCCCCTTTCACCTTCACCTTTTTGTTGTTGTCTGTCAGTGTCTCCAATAAAAGACTGTAAAGCCGCGTCCCCACTAAAGTCACCCGAAACGTTCCTGTTAGGGCGCGTCTCAGTCTCACGGAGATGCGGCCAAACGTTCCTGTTAGTCCACGCCCACGCGGCTCATGCCTCGCTTACGTCCACACTCATGTCAACTCATGTGGCACGGCTGCCCGACTCTAGTGGGGACGCGGCTTAAGATAATGTCACTCAGACGTGATAAAAAGAATAATATGATCGCAAAAAGTATGCTTTTGAGGTCTAATCTTGTGACGTGAGTTCGATCCCAGCCAAAGTGAATCGAGTTTTTTTGTTTGTTTTTTTTATTTCATGCATTAAAATTTGGACCCAAAAGTCATAATACTTTATACAATAAACAAACAAATTTCAAATATCGCACCCTTACTTACTTTTTCCATGCAATTTTCACAGAGTTTTTATTCGCCTTTTTTAAATTCCTGGTGAAAGTAAAATATAAATTGTAATATAATATAAATATAAATATCGCTGGACATAACACACTTAAAATGGAACGTGTTATAACGGTCAATGGCTGATCGAGTCCCTATCAATTTTTCAATCACGCAATCAATCGTCTTTCGGACAGCACTACCTAGCTCAATTACCTAGTATCCAAGTCCCAAAATTTCGAGCCGACCAGTCGGCCAACCAGTCGGGCGATGTCGCCGATTGGCGTGCTGTACATTCTCGGGTCGAGCCAGCAAGGTACACCCCAGCAATTGGCGACATCGCGATGTCGCCAATTACAGTGTCGTACACTCCTGTGTTGTACATTCCAGTGTCGTGCACTGCTGGTACGTACGTTGCTGTGACGTGCATTATAGGGACTCATGGAAATCGGTATTCTCTAAGGCTGCGGTTTAAATTGTACGATGTGCGCTATTGGTACTGTGTTCGTGCATATAATCGGTTTATTTTGTACAAACATGAGCTCTTCTTAGCAGTGTGACGTCATGATTGACGTCATCGATCGCTACCAACGGCGCACACAAAAATTTGGTAGTACAGTGTGTGCGGAGACGTCAAATTCGAATTTGACAAGTGTCAAGGAAAGCAATTGACTTGTTTTTATTTTGCTTTTAGATGTTGTGTGTTGTTGCACCATTATTTAGTTAATATTCAATGAAAAATGTCGCAGTACGTAAATAAATAATTCCGAGAGGGGTTTAATATTATGTTCTGTGCTTTCGGCTTAGTTCCGAGGTTATAATTTTTGACAGAAGTGACATTACAGGGCTATTGACTGGTTCAAATTGAAAGTGTACCGATGGTAAACATTCAATTTGAACAGCTAGTTTGTAGCGTTGGCACGTTTGTAAAGGATCGTACAATTTGAACCGCAGCCTAAGCAAAAAATCCTCGACTTTGACAACAGCCTCGACGTACGCCTACGATTTTTAATGTCAAATGCAAAAGCTTCTATTTTGTGGCTGTTGGCAACGTGGTTGGCAAGGATTTAGAATTTATTTTAGTGGAGTATATTGGATTACGTACCTAGGTATATCAAAAATATGTAAGTACATCTCATTTTATTTATCTTGTAAACTTAAAACTGTGTGAAATTATAGTTGTGGGCTCTAAACAGACAGGTTTTATTATTAAAATAATAATTGGTGTTTTGATGCTTTAAGTTCTCTTGAAAAAAATCGAATAATATTATGTAATTATCATTCAACAGGGCCGCAAGAAGTTTATGTGTGAAGTTCTTATTGGAAGAAGCTAAAAGACGAGACGATTTACGTAAAAGACGTGATGCTCGTAAGATACGTCAACTAAGTCTCTTGACAACAGACGGGGATTACATACGGGCTTTCAGACTCAACAAGGATCTAATAGCCATGTTAAAAAAAGATCTCGTGCCGTTAATGTCTGCACAGTTACGGCTAGGTGGGCTTAGTAATGACACCAAGGTAATTCTATATTTTGAATATCTTATTACAAAAAAAAAAAATTGTTAAAAGGTAAGTAGGTACCTACTTAGTATTTTAATCCATGACTTTACAATGTGCATGATTGTATTAAAAACTATAATCTTTCCTTTTTGCAGATACTATGTTGCCTATCGTTTTTAGCCACTGGGAGTTACCAAAATATAGTAGGAAAATCTCTTTTTAATTATGTATCTCAGCCATCCGCCAGTCGAGCCATTCGTACAGTGGTTAATGCGCTTAACCATCCGGATATTATTAAAAAGTATATCCGATTTCCACAAAATACAATTGAAAGACAAACCCTGAAACGAAGGTTAGTATATATATACCTAATGAAATGGGAATTAATATGTGCCTACTTGATTAGTTCCCTTTGACAGCTTTGTCATATTATGACCTTGTTGTTGCAGGTTTTTTAATAAGTTTAAGATTCCCGGTGTCCTAGGCTGCGCAGATGGCACTCTGGTGGCTATGATTCGTCCAAAAGAGCAAGAGGAAAGGTACTACTGCAGGAAAGGTTACCATGCCAGAAATGTTCTTATTGTAAGTAACATTCATTTTTTAAACTATACCTACCTATAGATAGATTATGAAAATTATATGTTGTTGGCTTTAATTGGTGAACAGTAACTTACTTGTTTTAAGTTGTCAACTGATGTTTGTATGTGTTGAAATTAAAGTAAATTCAATTTCAGATTAATGATTGCGACCTTAATATATTACATGTGGATGCTACATTTGGTGGGGCCACGCATGACAGTTTTGTTTTTAATAACACCCCTATCAGACATCACCTGGAACATTTAAATAGCACAGGAGAGACAGCACGTTTGTTAGGTTTGTAAAGATTTTAACAATAAATAGGTATCTTTGAAAGTGGTGGTGGTTGTTTTGTTAATAATATTATGAATTTGTTTTAGGTGATTCAGCCTATGGACAGAGATCCTACATGATGACCCCCTGCAATAATCCTGAGCCTGGTTCTCCAGAGGATTACTATAATTCTCTGCAGACCACAGCAAGAAACACCGTTGAAAGGACTATTGGAATTTTGAAGGGCCGGTTTAGATGTCTTCTAGTTCACCGAGTTTTGCACTATGATCCAGATATGGTGTCTAAAATTGTCATAGCTTGCTGTGTGTTGCATAATATATGTAATCATGCTGGATTACCAGTCTTAGAATTACCCAATTATTTGCAACAAGAAGAAAATAGAGTGCATCAAATGTTGCAACAAGGCCGTCATCAAATGGAGCCAGCTGCTGCAGCTCATAGTGCATTAGAACATGGTAGGAATTGTCGCCGACAACTAATTAATACATTATGGCGAGCACGACAGTAGTTTAGTTTAACGGGGCTTTTATCCGCACTTAGCCTCTTGATTGGGCCATTGTGCGTGAGCACGACAGGTAATAAAGTCATCTATCTATATATATAAAAGGATAACTGACTGGGTGACATATTTTTTTTGTACAGCCATCCTGACGTTTGGTTGGCTGGTCGCCTCCTAGTCTAAAGCCAAGCATGCAGAGTTTCCCGAAATGTATTGCGTCAATAATTGCTTCATATTTGCTTCATTTATCTAATTTAGTTGTATCTTCAAACATGTGTTAAATAAAGGATGTAGCAATTATTTTAATTAAAAGTGCCTGATAAAACAATAAAGGCAAATACTTAGTTATGTTGAATCGGTTTACAACATAACTAAGTATTTGCCTTTATTGTTTTATCAGGCGCTTTTCCTTAGGATAATTAAAATAATTGCTACATCCTTTATTTAACACATGTTTGAAGATACAACTAAATTAGATAAATGAAGCAAATATGAAGCAATTATTGACGCAATACATTTCGGGAAACTCTGCATGCTTGGCTTTAAACTAGGAGGCGACCAGCCAACCAAACGTCAGGATGGCTGTACAAAAAAAATATGTTATTTCTAAATATATATAATAAGTAGCAATTATTTATTAAATGTAGCAAATATAAGCAATTATGTAGCAATTTTCTAATCAACTCTCATAGACCAAAGCCACAGGCAACCAGCCATTCTGACGGAGACGAAAAGGGGGATGAAAGTTTGTATGGAAAATTTTATTACTTGTGTTTAGGAATGTGAAATTTTGCACACGGCTTCCTATTATAATGTAGGGGAGCACTAAGAAGGGGTTTTTGGAAATTTATCCTTTAGGGGGTGAAAAGGGGGATGAAAGTTTGTATGGAAAATCTTATTACTTGTGTTTAGGAATGTGGAATTTTGCACACGGCTTCCTATTATAATGTAGGGGAGCACTAAGAAGGGGTTTTTGGAAATTTAACCTTTAAGGGGGTGAAAAGGGGGATGAAAGTTTGTATGGAAAATCTTATTACTTGTGTTTAGGAATGTGGAATTTTGCACACGGCTTCCTATTATAATGTAGGGGAGCACTAAGAAGGGGTTTTTGGAAATTTAACCTTTAAGGGGGTGAAAAGGGGGATGAAAGTTTGTATGGAAAATCTTATTACTTGTGTTTAGGAATGTGAAATTTTGCACACGGCTTCCTATTATAATGTAGGGGAGCACTAAGAAGGGGTTTTTGGAAATTTAACCTTTAAGGGGGTGAAAAGGGGGATGAAAGTTTGTATGGAAAATCTTATTACTTGTGTTTAGGAATGTGAAATTTTGCACACGGCTTCCTATTATAATGTAGGGGAGCACTAAGAAGGGGTTTTTGGAAATTTAACCTTTAAGGGGGTGAAAAGGGGGATGAAAGTTTGTATGGAAAATCTTATTACTTGTGTTTAGGAATGTGGAATTTTGCACACGGCTTCCTATTATAATGTAGGGGAGCACTAAGAAGGGGTTTTTGGAAATTTAACCTTTAAGGGGGTGAAAAGGGGGATGAAAGTTTGTATGGAAAATCTTATTACTTGTGTTTAGGAATGTGAAATTTTGCACACGGCTTCCTATTATAATGTAGGGGAGCACTAAGAAGGGGTTTTTGGAAATTTATCCTTTAGGGGGTGAAAAGGGGGATGAAAGTTTGTATGGAAAATCTTATTACTTGTGTTTAGGAATGTGGAATTTTGCACACGGCTTCCTATTATAATGTAGGGGAGCACTAAGAAGGGGTTTTTGGAAATTTAACCTTTAAGGGGGTGAAAAGGGGGATGAAAGTTTGTATGGAAAATCTTATTACTTGTGTTTAGGAATGTGGAATTTTGCACACGGCTTCCTATTATAATGTAGGGGAGCACTAAGAAGGGGTTTTTGGAAATTTAACCTTTAAGGGGGTGAAAAGGGGGATGAAAGTTTGTATGGAAAATCTTATTGTGTTTAGGAATGTGGAATTTTGCACACGGCTTCCTATTATAATGTAGGGGAGCACTAAGAAGGGGTTTTTGGAAATTTAACCTTTAAGGGGGTGAAAAGGGGGATGAAAGTTTGTATGGAAAATCTTATTACTTGTGTTTAGGAATGTGAAATTTTGCACACGGCTTCCTATTATAATGTAGGGGAGCACTAAGAAGGGGTTTTTGGAAATTTAACCTTTAAGGGGGTGTAGGGGGTTTAAGTTTGTATGGAAAATCGTCACTTTTGTAGTTGAACCGACATCCACGCGGGCGAAGCCGTGGGCAAAGTGCTAGTCCTGCCATAAATAACTTATTTTTGTATTGTTAAAAAATAATAATAAAGAACATTCAATTGAATTGTTTATATTTTTTTTTCTTCTAAAATTATATTTTTACAATTCAATACGCAAACACATTCAATTAAATCAGACACTCACACCCACTCTCACCAAAATTCAATGTTGCACCCGAGATTGTTGAATGGCTTCAACAATCTGTGGTACGACATTGTTTATAGTGCTCGTCAATCTGTTTACTGCCTCCGCTGTCATACGGTAGGCCTGCACAAACATCTCCTGTGACCGAGCAATGGCAAGCTCCGCATCGACACGTCGCTCTTCAATGGCGATAAACCTTTCCGTTAAGCTAGCCATTTCTGAGCGACGTTGCGATGGAGGAGACCGTCGCAGCAGACGTCGACGCGCCACAGAAGTTCCGGCCCGGGTACGCGCGCCTCGCAGCACGCGGCGTCGAGACGGGGACCCTCCACTTCCTCTCTGTGACGGCAGTGAGCGACGTCTTCCCGCCTGCTGGCGCGGTGTCTCCACCAATATACTTCGCGGCGCCCTTCCTTCGCCTCTTGCTCCGTCCGCACGAGCTACAAATTTAATTACACTTAGTTACAACATTTGAAAGTACTGAAAAAAAAAAACATTATATTATCATATAATATCACCTTCCATTCAAAATTTTTTGTTGCTGTTTCACACTGAATCACAAAGTAAGTAGTACTGAATTAACTAATTTAATGTTACCTGATGTACTCTCCCTCTCAGGACTATTATTATCAAGGAAAACCTGGAAATTAAAAAAAGAGGAGTAATTTAATAACTAAGTTTACAGATTAATTAATTATCTAAATTGTTTGTTGTTACCGTTTCATCTTCATCTTGAAGAACATCATCAGGATTTGAACCTCTTTGTGCTGCTGAAGGGGATTCCAGTGCTTCACGCATTGAGCCCACTCCTAGAACAGCAGCTGCAGTATTATCCTAAAAAAAAGTCACATACTTAAGTGCTCATTTATTATTATATAATATCAACTTTCAAGCAAATGTTGTTACCCATGCCAATTGCATTCCATCTTCGTCAACTATCATACTGTGGCTGTGGGGTCCTGAAGGTCCAGCGACGATTCCCTTAAAAAAACAAGGTTTTTTTACCATCAGGTAACACACTTGCGTGTCTTCCTCTTATATTATGTTGCTCACACATATTATATAAAATAGCCTAACATATATTATATAAAATAAAAATCAATTGTCACCTGCAATATGCTTTCCGACTCATTCGAGCCTTGTGGGACCGTACCAGTATTATCCGTTACCTAAAATCAAAACAGATATGAGAATGACCACACAAAATTAATATTAATGTGTACTTATAACAAAAACAATAAAATGCATGCTAATGGTAGTCAGAAACAATAGAGGTATTGTAATGAATAATTTAGGAACTTACTGGGAACGGATTAATTGATAAGTGCCTGTCACCAGTAGCAAAGCTTAGTCCGCCAACAATGGTGAGAATTCTTTGCTCTAGTTCGTTGAGCTCCACCACCTCTGCATCAACCCCACCACCTGTCCGTTGTCTAGCAGCCTCTGCCATGTTGGCCTTCCTTTTCACCGAAGCTTTCTTATCTTTCCAATACTAAAGCAAATAATGAACAAAAAACTTACTTCATTGAGTACCTTCACACATCTAAATACAAATTAAAGTACATAAATTATAATATTACATACCGTGGCCCACTGCTTCCAAGTTTTTACACACCCGTTGCCATCACTGTTTAAGTCCCGAGCGATATCTTCCCATCCATTTCGCATCCGGGACCTAGCATTGGCCGTACGGGCATGTCCAGTGGCAAGATCGGACCTAGTCTCCATCAGCCCAATTAATTTTTCCACTTGGGCTAAGGATGGTCCTGCATTCCGAGCCACTGAAAACAATGGTGAATTTTATTTATTGTGACTGCCTCGAGTTTTGCGGGCAGCGGGGCGGCGGCGGCGGCGGCGGCGGCGGCGGCGCGGGTGCGGCAGGATCTAATGCGTAAAATCAAATGGACCGGTTCTCGAAAACAGCGGCGGCGTGGCGGACGGGCAACGAGCGGTGCACTCCAGTCAAGCGGTGAGCCGGTGAACGCCCGCGCCGCCGCCACCCCGCTGCCCGCAAAATTCGAGGCAGAGGCTCTAAACACACATTCGTTATTGACAAAAAATATACTTAAATTAGCACTTAGCAGGTAATAAAAGTATTACTTACTTTTTGAGCTTCTATAGCGAGCGGTTTATCTGGCTTTATCTATGAGTTTCTTGATCTGGCAGCAAGCTTTCCACTTAATTCCACTCACTCAAAAGTAAAACTAATAAAATAATTGAAAATAAACTGACTTACCCTCGACTTTTTTTTTTTAAGGTGAATCCTCCAACCAGCCCGCGAAATTCAAATTTTCTTAAGTTTTTTGCAATTTGCAGGCAAGTGATAGGTTGTATGTTGATGAACATTTGATTCGCGGCTGTAAGACGTATGTAGTTACAGAATTATAATCATCAAAATCATTAATACAACCCTCCGAGCTCATAAAGGTTCCGGAATGACTTTGACCTTGTAAAAAGTTTATTGGAACCTTTATGAGCTCGGAGGGTTGTATTAATGATTTTGATGATTATAATTCTGTAACTACATAATATGTCTTACAGCCGCGAATCAAATGTTCATCAACATACAACCTATCATTGGCCTGCAAATTGCAAAAAACTTAAGAAAATTTGAATTTCGCGGGCTACCCTGGAACATCAACCTTAAATGGAATTAACCATAGTGGAAAAGTGTTGTCGTAATTTTAGCATGAAGAATTTTATAAAGTATCGAGTAGAAAAGAGAAAAAGGATCGAAACTTCATGTGATAGAATGAAATAGATATATTATGTCGACTGCTGACGAAAAACTAAAAAGGGACAATAGGCACTATGGAACGCTCGGGCGGTAAAACTTGTCGACATCGGCACAATTGCCATTCATAAAAATAGAATAGAAAAGGGACACTAACTAATCACTTGAAAACGCTGTGTATGCCATTACAATGTGTTACATCCGCATTATAATGTAAAACAATGAAAAAAAAAACCACTGAAGAATAGGCTGTATGGGCTAGATCCCTTTGCCTGTTCCGTAAGGAACGAACAAAAAATTTCACAATAAATAATTTGATACTTTTTAATTGATTTTACACATTTAAACAATGAATACATCTTTACTAATAGTAAATGCGTCGGGTACGTAATTTTTTACCCGACTGCGCAAAGCAAAGAAGGGTTATGTGTTTATCAGTCTATGTATGTATGTATGTATGTTTGTTCCTATGTGGCATTGTAGAGGCCAAACGCCTTGGCCGATTTTGATGATCCGTACGTCAATCGATTCGTCTTGACCTCGCGAGTGTCACTAAAAACATTACAATAAACAATACTTACTATAGTAACAACTAGTCGCCAGATTGTCAAAATGAAAAAAAAAATATCGACGTACCACGTCAAGTGGGGTATCGTTGAATAGGTAATTGAAAATGAATATTAGGTTTCCTTTATCATTTTTCATTTTATGAAACCGTTTAGGATATATAACGATTTAAAGTTATTAGAACAAACAATATCGCATTTCTTACTTATAACCGGATTTTTTTACGTGTACGGAATGAATATAAAATCGAATCGAAATCTACCGTCTTATAATAAAACTGACTAAAAAGTGTAAAATAAAAAAATGTAGTTAAAAAACTAAAAAACCCGACTGAAAAAACGGAAAAGCAAAAGACAAGCACATTTTAAATTAAACAAAACTTGGAAGCAGGCGGGGTTCATTTGAATATTAAATTAGGAAATGAAAATAGAATGGACCCCGCCTGCTTACAAGTTTTGTTTAATTTAAAATGTGCTTGTCTTTTGCTTTTCCGTTTTTTCAGTCGGGTTTTTTAGTTTTTTAACTACATTTTTTTTATTACAAAGAAATAGTCAAAATCTACTAGTCGAGAATTTATCGATTGTGTGGATGTCATTTTGTCACCGCTCTAGCACAGCCTTGCGAACAGCCGTGAGTGCCCGCAGCCGAGACATCAACGGCGAGCAAATACAGCCTATAGAATACCGATCAAACCGCCCGTGAGCACAGCGAACGATGTCACGGCTGTAACAGCCATGATTACAGCGAAGATCGCAGCTACAAAGTCTCACTTAGAGAATCGCATGAGCATGCATGGAGGCGGAGGAAACTGTGGCGCATGTGCTCCTTGAGTGCACAGGCGTTACCAAGATTCGTGAGGAGACCCTGGGAACACCACGATCCCTTGCGGATGCCCTGAGGAGACCTGGAAGTCTGATCTGCTTCTGGAGTGAGGTGGGCTGGTTGGAATAATCGGCCGCCACGGCTCACGCACAATGGTCCACCTTTAAGGACTAAGTGCGGAAACCTGAGACCCCATAAAGAAGAAGAAGAGTGTCAAAAGAGACGGGGACGTTCAAGTGACTAAATCGTTATTCAATGAACCCCAAGGAAAGTAATATAATTATAATGATGAACCCTTTCGATATAGGGGAGAGTGGAAGAAGGAAACGTGTTGCGCCGACCCCAAGTAATGGGATAAGGGCAGGAAGATGATGAACCCTTATTATCGATTCAATTATTATTTTTCATTGTGAAGGCTTACAGGCAGTAACGTAATGTATAAAGAATTGATAATTCGATCCTGTGTATGCCAATGGGAATTTAGTTAACTACTAGGGATATTTGAAATAAAACCAATAACATTCTTATTTTCTTTTATTCCATTTCCTCATTTTCATAATTTTCTCTTACTAAGAGATCTAGGAAGGAGGCAGGTGCTGAAATATCTTGTTGATGTCGAGCCCACCCCATATACCAAACAATAGTCATGATGTGAGCACAGCAAGCCATGGTACGTTTTGCAATTATACAGTTACAGTAATAACCGTGGATTCTGTGCTCCAACTGTTTTCCTGGATATTTAATAAAATATAATATGTGTAAAGTACTTTTCCACAAGGTGTCTTCACTGTATTCTAGCCCTAAATAAAAACATTTCACCCTCAAAATCTGGTATATGAATGAAGAGGCTCAACATCACGGCAAACTTCAATTTCAAAAATTCCATTTTGCCTTATATTAATGTTCTCCGTAATAAGAGTGTGCTTGCTTTATCTGTAGTTCCCAATGCAAATAAAATTAAATCAGATTCTATCATCACTGGGAACTCATTTAGAAGAATAACAGCATGAATGCTAATAAAAGATGATGCTTCTTCCATTCATATTATTTTCAATAATAAAATCAGCTAATGTGTTAGGTTCATTTAATTTTAGCAAGGCACGCTCAAGAGGCATCTGGTACCTATATCTGTAATGGGTACATGGAAAGCATTTATCATGGCCCCTGCTATTCGAAAATCAGTTATTAGATGGGTAGCGACATTGTTGCTGAAATCATTTCTTATTAGTTTATAATCTCTCCAAGTAGTGGAGGTTGTACCTCCACTACCCAACTACAAATTGTTACAAGTCTCGACTTATTTGCTCAACTGTGTCTCTCCAGGTTGTAGGGATTCAGGTTTACAAACAGAGATATAATTGTAACATTAGAACAGAATCTGACACAGTTGCGGCATAGGGGCCATAAATATCAAGTAATGGTAACAACAGACGGTCACGCCGTCTGTTGTTACCATTAAGAAAGGCATAACCAAGTTTCTGTATTTATCTATACTAAGATTGTTTTTGAAATCAGTGTTGCCGGCAGCAAGTTTCGATTTATTCCGATTCCTCATCTGAAAAGTTCCGAAAAGTTCCGCCGAGTAAAATTTTTCTGTAAACATACCTATATAATTATATATACCTATATATATTTTTTACCATGATACATTAATTCATTACAACCACCAATTTAGTCCAGACGAACTGAAAAAAATAAAATAAAATGCTCTAAAACATTTGTGTAAAGAAAATTTGAATTTCACGGGCTGGTTTAAGCATTCACCATAAGGTGAATGCTTCAACCAGCCTGCGAAATTCATTTTTTTTACGTTTTTTTGCAATTTGTAGGCCAGTGCTAGGTTATATTATGTTGATTAAAATATTAATTGAAAACGTACGTTGTTACAGAATTTTATTCATCACAATCATCAAGTTCATAAAGGTGCAGAAATGACTTTGACCTTGAAAAAAGTCATTTTTACACCTTTATGAGCTCGGAGGGTTGTATTGATGATTATAATTCTGTAACCACATACGTCTTACAGCCGCAAATCAAATGTTCATCAACATACAACCTAGCACTGGCCTGCAAATTGCAAAAAAAACGTAAGAAAATTTAAATTTCGCGGGCTGGTTGGTGCAGTTCAGTGAACGAAAATAATCTATCGCTAATCCTGTCAGTCGAGTTTATTTTATTTATTATTTTTAGTCCATAAAGCCAAGACTACGATAAAAATATCCTCTAATCGCGATTGATTATGGGTAATAATTATTGTAATAAAATTATGTCAATTTCATTTCAATGTCGCTTGTTTGTTGGTTGGTCTAAGCCAAAGTTCCGAAAAGTTCCGCCAAAGCTGAGGTTCCGCAAAAGTTCCGCCAAGGGCTTCAAAGTTCCGAATTCGGAACAAAAGTTCCGCGCCGGCAACGCTGTTTGAAATAAATAATTTCATGATTTTTGTTGTTGTTTTGGCTTTGACATTTGTAGATACATACGTCAAAATAAAAATGATTAAAATATCGGTCCTGGAGCACTGTCTTTTAGCTACTTGATAACCAAACGCAAAAAATAATCTGAATGGTGAAATAAATGATTTTTTATGTTCTTGTTCCCATAATGTATAACAAAAAAAGTGTGTTGGATAAAATACGTAACATTAATACAAATTAAAAAAATTTAAACAATATATTTTTAGGTTTTCATAAGTTTATCAAATGCAGTAACGAAACGCATCATCAGAAAAATTAATCACGAGATTGCCAGATTAATTCTTGGGTTGCAAGTTTTAGCATCTTTACTAGTCAATTTCAGGTGGTACAAATTTTAATTGATTTTGCACATTCAAACAATGAAAACATCTTTAATAATAGTAAATGCGTCGGGTACATAATTTTTATTACAAAGAAATAGTCAAAATCTACTAGTCGAGAATTTATCGATTGTGAGGATGTCATTTTGTCACCGCTCTAGCACAGCCTTGCGAACAGCCGTGAGTCCCCGCAGCCGAGAGATCAACGGCGAGCAAATACAGCCTACAGAATACCGAACAAACCGCCCGTGAGCGCAGCGAACGATGTCACGGCTGTAACAGCCATGGTCACAGCGTAGATCGCAGCTACAAAGTCTCACTTAGAGAATCGCACTGCAGGTCATTGCCTATGGTTTTTGAACGCATTAGAGAGGGTTTATGATATTTGGGTAGATAAAAACGTTAGACGCTTCTGTGAATTCAATACTTACCCGGAAAAGCCGCAAGGCGCATTTCAATAAATAAATAAAAAGTAGTTAAAAAGTAAAAACCCCGACTGAACAAAAACTGAAAAGCAAAAAACAAGCATAATTTTATATTATACAAAACTTGGAAGCAGGTGAGGTCTATTTGAATATAAAAATAAGAAACGACAGGGCCTGGTGTAAATTAAGAATTAACCCTTCACACAGCCGTCAACCAAGCATTCTTACATCAAACTAAGAACCCCTACGCATTTTTTTTGTGGTTCAAAAATCACATTTTACTGCAAAACTCAATGTAGCACTCTTAAAACATTGTGCTAGTGGATGCTTTGAATAGTAAACGGGTCATGGAGGTAATTTAAAGTTATATACCTGAAAAACTAGTAGGCATTTACAAAAACAGCTGTGAAAAATTTGGAAATTTGACCCCCAAAATCTCCGTAACTAGGGGGTTCCCAAGTATGGTCTAGAATAGAAACATGATCGAAGTGGTGAGGGGAACAAGTGCTCTTCGTTTGCGTTAAGGGTACTATACACCCTTTAAATATAATTGATTTTTGCTTTTCAGTTTTTGTTCAGTGGGGTTTTGTAGTTTTCTATTTTTTTTTTTTTTCTAGCTTTTGAGTTAGTCACTTAAAGTAGTTCGCAGACGATTTATGTTTTTTTATACGATTTTTAATGATACCCTACTCGATGATAAAGGAAAAAAAATTCGAACTCCCCGCAATATATCCCCCAAAATCCGCAATTTTCGTTGTTTTTTAATTTTGATATCTAGCCAGTGACACTCGCGCCACCAAGACAAATCTAACTACGTTTATTTTATCTAAATTCGTTCACCCGTTTAGGAGTTATGAGAGAACAAAGAAACGGACATACATACGTAGAGGTAAAACACATAACTCTCCTTTTGGGCTTCGCCGCAGTCGGGTAAAAAAAACGAATGTTTTTAGGCGGTAAAGGTTTAAAAACTAATTCTAGTTGAAATACGGATAGGGGGGGCCCACAGGCGTGGATTGCTTAGGGCATCAAGTAGTCTTAATCCGTCACTGCATGTAGCGCCCGTGTGCAAACATTATCCTAGCGCCCCCTCTATTTTCATCATTAGCCAAGAAAAGTAGCAAAAAGACAATTTACACTTTGTGTTTATTATTAAACGGTTTTATTTAGCTCACCCCGTTTGTTTTTTTCTTGGATCAAATTTAGTAATTCAAATTTCACCCACTTCCAGTCAACCGATTAATCTGAAATTTTGTACACACATTGGATTTTGGTGACAATACAATTATGTTTATTCATTATCATTATTAATTCAAGATGGCCGCCGCTACAAAATGGCGGATAATTTATGTTTTATTAATCCCATCAATATGGGTATCAAATGAAAGGGCTCAACAAGTAGAATACAATATACTATAAAAAATTGAAATCCAAGATGGCGGCCGCTACAAAATGGCGGATAATTTATTTATGTTTTATTAATCCCATCAATATGGGTATCAAATGAAAGGGCTCAACAAGCAGAATACAATATACTATAAAAAATTGAAATCCAAGATGGCGGCCGCTACAAAATGGCGGATAACGTAGGTTTTATCAATCCCATCAATATGGGTATCAAATGAAAGGGCTCAACAAGCAGAATACAATATACTATAAAAAATTTAAATACAAGATGGCGGCCGCTACAAAATGGCGGATAACGTAGGTTTTATCGATCCCATCAATATGGGTATCAAATGAAAGTGCTCAACCAGTATAATACAATATACTATATAAAATTAAAATCCAAGATGGCGGCCCCTTTAAACAGAATGCGAAATAAAAACTAAAAACTAGAAAATAAAAAATAGGTAAAAAAACTTTTTAAGTTAAACGGTTTTATGTTAAACATACATTGCAATGTTTAAGATAAATGTACTAAAAACCAAAAAATAATAAAATAGAAAACCGTGGGGCACGTCAATTGTCTACAATCGTTGATTAAAATCATAATAATAATAATTAAGTCGATAATTTGTAGACAATTGACGTGCCCCACGGTTTTCTATTTTATTATTTTTTGGTTTTTAGTACATTTATCTTAAACATTGCAATGTATGTTTAACATAAAACCGTTTAACTTAAAAAGTTTTTTTACCTATTTTTTTTTCAAAGTCAAATCTTTTTTTAAATTCAATTTCATTGGTTCTAAGTAGTTTCTATGTACCTACGTCATATTCGATAGCCATTATAGCTAATAGTGTATTATGGTTGATTGGTAATCGATTGTCGTGGTATGGACATATTATTATGATGCGAAGGAATGAAGGAAATGTTGTGAGGAAAATGTTGAGTATGAATGTAGATGGCTATAAGAGTAGAGGAAGGCCAAAGAAACGATGGATGGATTGTGTGAAGGATGATATGGCTAGAAAGGAGGTACTGCTGAGATGACGAGAAATAGGGAAGTATGGAAGAAGAAGACATGTTGCGCCGACCACAAATAAATTGAAATCGCCGGGATCCGTGTTACGCCAAATCAGATCCCGGGATCGGTGGAGACAGACCCAACAATTTTGGCACATCGAATAAATGAGAAATTCATACATATAGATAAAAATGGTCTCTTAATGAAAAAAGCAAGAGCGAGCGAAGCGAGCTCGAAAATTTTAGCCCCCGCCTCGGAAAGGTTATTTTTATCATTCAATAAAATTATATTTGACTTACTTTTACTACTAACGCATTGAAAAATGGGGCAATAATAAAAACTCGGCGGCAAGAGCGAGCGAAGCGAGCTAAAAAATTTGAGCATTCCAATTATGAGATGGGTTAGATTTTCTTTTTACCGTGAATACAGATTTAAATAAAATAATAATTTAAAAAAAAAATAGGTAAAAAAACTTTTTAAGTTAAACGGTTTTATGTTAAACATACATTGCAATAGTTAAGATAAATGTACTAAAAACCAAAAAATAATAAAATAGAAAACCGTGGGGCACGTCAATTGTCTACAAATTATCGACTTAATTATTATTATTATGATTTCAATCAACGATTGTAGACAATTGACGTGCCCCACGGTTTTCTATTTTATTATTTTTTGGTTTTTAGTACATTTATCTTAACTATTGCAATGTATGTTTAACAGAAAACCGTTTAACTTAAAAAGTTTTTTTACCTATTTTTTTATTTTCTAGTTTTTAGTTTTTATTTCGCATTCTGTTTAAAGGGGCCGCCATCTTGGATATTAATTTTATATAGTATATTGTATTATACTTATTGAGCACTTTCATTTGATACCCATATTGATGGGATCGATAAAACCTACGTTAACCGCCATTTTGTAGCGGCCGCCATCTTGTATTTCAATTTTTTATAGTATATTGTATTCTGCTTGTTGAGCCCTTTCATTTGATACCCATATTGATGGGATTGATAAAACCTACGTTATCCGCCATTTTGTAGCGGCCGCCATCTTGGATTTCAATTTTTTATAGTATATTGTATTCTGCTTGTTGAGCCCTTTCATTTGATACCCATATTGATGGGATTAATAAAACATAAATAAATTATCCGCCATTTTGTAGCGGCCGCCATCTTGGATTTCAATTTTTTATAGTATATTGTATTCTACTTGTTGAGCCCTTTCATTTGATACCCATATTGATGGGATTAATAAAACATAAATTATCCGCCATTTTGTAGCGGCGGCCATCTTGAATTTATAATGATAATGAATAAACATAATTGTATTGTCACCAAAATCCAATGTGTGTACAAAATTTCAGATTAATCGGTTGACTGGAAGTGGGTGAAATTTGAATTACTAAATTTGATCCAAGAATAAAACAAACGGGGTGAGCTAAATAATAAAATAATAAAACCGTTTAAAAACAATCTTTTCAATCAATGTAGTGTCACCAGAACCAAAGTTATGAACTGTGAGCAACCTTTCAGCTCAATCGGATGAGGGGAACTGGTTTGAAGTTCAGTTGCAAGATTTAACCAATACTAACAAACTGACAAGGGAACTGGGTGGCGGGTTAGAAGAAATATAGTAATAGGTACCTATAGATTTTCTAGATTTGCGGGGCGGCAGACCGGAATTTTAATTAATTGTCTGATGACATAACCATGACCTGACGCTGCCGCTTGACTCCGCTCTGTGCCGCCCCCTGAAACGCGCCGCCGGGGGCCATGGAATAAATAAAATAACAGGCCAGAGGGGGTTGGTTAAGTAGATGTCACATGTTGACATGTCTTCGATTTTTCTCCTTGGGCGCTCCGTAGCGAGCGCTGATCGGCGCCCACATGGACTCTGTGCCCGGGTACTACCCACACCCTGCACTATAATATATATGTAAAGACGCCTTTGCCAGTTTTAGTTGTAATAACATATCTTACACAAATATTTTCTATGCATTTATTTTACATTGATACCAATTCATGTGGTTTTCCCACATTTGATTTTTCAAAAATCGATCGAACGAATTCGATAATATTTTAATGGAATCTCCTGGCACCCCTGTATCTCTGGCGCCCTGGGCCGTCGCCCAACCGCGCCCTACCCTAACGCCGCTACTGTTTGGAGGTGTCGCACTAGAGGGCGCTCGGCGCCCCCTTAGACCCGGCGCCCGTGTGCGCCGCACACCCTGCACTATAGGTAAAGACGCCTCTGAAAGTACATCTGCCTGGGCTCGAACCCACGACTTATACACTTACGTTCGTAAAGTCGGGGCCGCCAGCACTCCTGAACGCATAGTGAAAGAAAAAACACTTTTTTTTTGTAATGAGAGTAGCTATTTGTAAAGATCTTGCAAGTGGCGTTCGATGGTTTCTGCCCACTCCATTGGATAAATATCTAGGCACACATACGTTAACTTAGATAGTTAGGTACTTGGCTAGGCTCCGCCGAGATTGACCGCTATGAATGACCACATTCAGTCAGTACTTCAGGTTAATGTGATGCGGAGAAAAGTGGAAAATGTCGTCATGAAAGTTTTGAATATGAATGTGTGGTATAAAGTAGACGAAGACCAAAGAAACGATGGAAGGGCTGTGTAAAGGACGATATACTATGATGATATATACTTGAAATAGTATAAGTATATATAATATATATAATAGTATATAAGTATATATTATATTTATTTAGTATATATAAGTATACCTACTATAATATGAGATGACGAGAAACAAAGAAGTATGGAAGACGAAGACATGCTGCGTCGATCCCAAATGCATTAGGATAAGGGCAAGAGAAAGATGACTTCAGGAGTTAGGGCTCCCACACATAAACACGACACGACTTCGTGACGTGTCGATGCACGATACGACGTCGTGACGTTAGAAACTCTCGATGCAATCCTGCGCAGTTGTCTGTTACTTTAATGAACAAATTAACATTTATTTGGGTTCTAATTTCAAAAACATCTAAATAAGTATTCTTTTTAGAATGCATCTAGCGCGGTCCATTTTTCGGAATGAACTAAATACCACCCCTGCCTGTATCGACGGCATCGTGCCGTGTATCGTGCGTGGCACATTACGTTACGATGTCGTTTTTTTTACGATGCTCATCGTAGATTTCCACGACGCGACGTCGTCGTATCGTGAAACGAGGCCGCATCGTTGTACGACGCGACGTCGTATCGTGTTTATGTGTGGGAGCCCTTAAAGGGATATACAAAAAAACAACATAATTTTCAAAGACTCGCTTTATTTATTCTTATTTCATTTACACATTCAGAAGTTCAAAATATTTTAAACATCCATAAATGTCTACACAAAAAAACATGGAAATCAGATGCTTAAATACCTTATACATACGGACTATTTTGCATTGAATTTGTATCATTATAAAAGTACTCTACATTACCCAACAATTTTTTTTACAGAAATGTACTTTTTTTAATCAAGATTTTTTTCATTAGGAGCCCACCGCCTAGCGCCATGATGGCAATAGGCTAGCCCCTATTACATGGGACTTAAATATAACTGACAAAATATGGGTGTACAGTTTTCCGGTTTAAAAGCGTGATATTTTAGTAATACAACTTTTTTATTGATACAAATTCAATGATCTACATAATTATAGTATACTGAATTGAAATGTGATATTAAGTATATTAAAACATTTAGATGATTGATAGTGGAATATTATATTGTGTTTGATATTATTATTCAATAAACATATCTTTACAAGAAAAAAAACTGAAAACTACATTACGTACCGGTACTATACGTACGGTACTGAATTGACTGACAACTCTTGCTATAAAAAATTTGTTACGCCTCTGAGTGCAGCAGTATGTAAGTATGGCCAGGGAAAATAATTGTTAAATAAATTGACATACTAGAGTCCATTTCACGAAAGAAGTCCCGCAGACGCAGCGCTGTAGGTATTCGCGCGACATAATGTTGCTATCTCTCTCTCTCTCTCCATATCTCCCCATCTGCCAAATTTAGTTCCACAATAGGGGATCGGACAAAAAAAAACTAATTAGTCCGTCAGATAGATTTCCAAAAATTATTAGACACGTATTTTTTCTTTTTTCACGTAAACTTAAAATGAAGACGATACAGTGCTTCTAAAACTCGTGTGACGTCATATGATAGTACATTTTGACGACACAAGTGACGTTTCAAGCCCCACTCCACGATCTTTGACGCGTTTTATCTTCGTAATTTTTATTGATTTGATAAAACAAAAAATACGTATTCAATATTTTTCGATAATCTAACTTACGGACTAAACAGAATCATATTATTTTGACCCAGTCCGATCCCCTATTGTCCGCGGGACTTCTTTCGTGAAATCGACTTTACGCCAATTTGACGTGTCATAGTTATGTCATAAAATTAACACTCCGTTAAAAAACGCGCGGGGCACAGGCGTGCCCCAGTCATATATTTTTGCGTATTATTACCTATAAAATTGACTTAGAATCTCGCCGTGTTTAATAGCTGCTGCTAGTGTCCTTGAGCGTACGTCAGTGTTGCGTCGGCTGCGTTGGCGCACGGACGTGCTTTATATACTCAGTATAGTGCTCCTGGGGCACACCTGTGCCCCGTGCGTGTAATTTGACGAACGACAGAGGTAAGCAGTTTTAGTTATTTTCTTCAATATTTATGTAATTAATTTCAATAACATTGTTTAGAAATGTACATAAACATTATTTTCTTCTGTTATTGTTGTGATAACATTTGTATTCTGCTCATTTCAGGTACTTATCGATCAAAATGGACAAAGAGTATCAGATAATTGACTGGCTCCAGGAATCTGACAAATGAAGCTTCTGCTTGTAAAACTTCTATTTCTTGTTTTAATCTGTTTTTAAATGAAGAGATTGTAGACATGATTACTTGTTGTACTAATATTTACATTGCCAAGATAAGGGAAAAATATCAACGACAGAGGGATGCCATGACTGCGGAAGGGCCAAAGATCGATCGACCAGGGCCCCGAGTCTGCTATTCAATAGTGTCAGAATGGTCGATCATTGATCTCATAATGGTTGATTGATGACAAGCCAAAAAGTACCTTATGCTTGTCGACTTAAGGTACTTTTTGGCTTGTCGTAAATCAACCATTATGAGATCAATGATCGACCATTCTGACACTATTGAATAGCAGACTCGGGGCCCTGAACAGCATGTCACAAATGTAACAAGCCTGTTTGCAACGACCATAAATATATAGTGTATGTATCCAGTGTTATAACCAAAGTGTAAATGATCTTGATAGGTCACGTATTGATGACTAAGATCTTAAATTTAAGATCCTATGTTGATTTTTCAAAGTTTTTTAGGATGCAGAAAAAAAGGTTTTTATGTTTTTATTTTAATTAAGAGGGGCTTATTTTTTGTTTTTATTATAGGTATCAATAAAGACTGATTACGTATAAAAAATATGTATTATTTATTTCTTACCCAATAATTAAAAATCCATCAATTACTTTGGGGCACGGGGGTGCCCCGCGCGTGAAATCATGTAATTATTAGAGGCGCGTGTAACGGAGTGTTAATTGCCTTACTGATGCCCGGTTTCTGGGGCACTTTATCTGTGGTTTATCTATTCATATGCGTACATTTGAATAGATAAACCACAGATAAAGTGCCTCAGAAACCAGGCATCAGAGATGATGAGATGAATGATTATTTTAGCCGTCACTTAGTAAAGATTTGACATACATAACCTTTACTAAGTGACGGCTTAAGACATCATTAAAGGACTCTGAGTGCGGCAGTCAGTGTGTGTATTCTGACAGTTGTTGGGCTACGCGCAAACAGGCCACTTTTCACACCCACCGGTGGTAGCGAAAAACTGTTGAAATGATTTTCAAAACGTCTTTTTTGGAAATGCCTCTGTGCAACGGACAATTGGACGTTAGTTCAGCGAAAATGGTCCAATCCACAACAACCATTTTGATGATTGGATCGTTTGCGCTTAGCTTCACAAATTGAAGTTGGTAGTCAATTAGCTTAACAATCAATTTCCCTGTTTTATCGACTTGCATGACTAAAGAAATAGCTTTTCTAGTACCAGAGACTTACTACATCAAGTTTCCACGAGAAGTGTTGGTACAGTCGAACAAGCTAATAAGTATAAAGCCAGATAACTTGTATTCACCTTTAAGATTATACAGATACATTTAGAAATTGATATCAAATGATACAACGTTTGAAATCAGTCGCTTATTGCGAAACACTTTTTAAAACAAAATGGCAATCAATATTTTCAGTGTTCTAGAATTATAAAGATCTCTAGCTGTTTAAAGATTAGCTTGTTCGACTGTAACTAAACTCGTGTTACCCGACTTCCTAGGGTGAGTTTAGTGTTATCACTACAAATACCAGAGCGCTCCCATTTGCCTTCGCTTTATAAAGATATTTACATCTTGTTACACACTACAAAATACCTAACTTTTGTACAATTGAGGGCAAAAATAAGCACTCATGTCAGTTAATTTATGTTTTTTTCAATTATATGGAGCTCGTACCTAAATTATAACAGCAAGTGCCAAACTCGTCTCAAAGTTTGGGGCCGACGTAATTTGAATAGGATCGGACAAAAAAAACTAATTAGTCCGTCAGATAGATTTCCAAAAAATATTGACCACATATTTTTTCTTTTTTCACGTAAATAAAAAAGGAAGAATCTTGTGCCGTCATAATTATGCTAGTCCATTTTGTACCTTCAAGTGAAGTTTCAAGCCCCAAATCCCCAATCCATGATCTTTGTCGCGCTTTATCTTCGTCATTTTTTATTGATTTGTTAAAACAAAAAATTTAACACGTATCCAATATTTTTCGATAATCTTTAACACGTATCCAATATTTTTCGATAATCTAACTGACGATGACGGACTAAACAGAATCATATTTTTTTGAGTCAGTCCGATCCCCTATTGTCATCGACATCTAAGAACAAGAATAACAGAAGCTCGGGTCCGTGGATGGGTGACCAACCATTACATACCGAATTTCCTTCGTGCTTCGGAAAGGCCGTAAAGCCGTTTATCTTTGACAGTCGTTACAGGTAAGTCGGACAACCAGTCACACTATGGGGTCAAGGACTTAAATGAAGCAATCGACAGAGCTGTCCAAGTAATTAAGTGCTGGGGCCCTACTATGACGTCTTAAAACAGTCCTAACTTATTCTTAATCCAGTGTGGAAAAGAGATGGCGCTAGACACCCTGTATAGTTCTGTCACGCTTCCACACTGGATTAACCTTTTGAGCGCCACAATCACGTATGTGCGTAAGTGCCTTAAGTCTGTAAGGTACTTTTTGGCTTGTCGTCTTACTTGACTGTTGCGGTCAATAGCAAGAATAAGTTAGGACTGTTTTAAGACGTCATAGTAGGGCAGCAGGTCGGATAAAGTTTGGTAATTCTTTCAAAAAGAAGAAGAAAAAGTACTTACTGGGTTGTGTTGTGGAGGTCAGATAGACAGTAGCTCCATGTAAAATACCGGTATTCAGCTGCATCCGGTTAGACTGAATACATATTTTTGCTCTCAACTGCCTCACTACAGAGTACCCTAAACTTTTCTTACATTTTACAGGTATTTGTAGCGCTGTGTACAAAAATTTAATTTTGCCGTTTTACCCTAGACCCGCTGAGATAATTTTATGGAAACAAACTGAAGTTTTTAGGCATTTAGTACGCGTTTGGCACAAACGTTAAGAGGAAACGCGAGTGGTCTTTTCTCCATACAAACGCTCTCGCCTGTTTTCTTTTTGGTTAATGACCCTAGAGCAATGGTTTTTTACAGAATAATAAATATTAACTATTTCTATGCCCCTATGTTTTCCTTTTTGGTGATAAATTATTTTTATAAGCACTAGAACCCTCAAAAAATGCTCAAAATTGCTTGTTTAGATCGCTGTTAACAGAGTCCTAGTGTACAAATTTGACAACTATTAACGAAAAAAGAAAAAAATAGCGGCGTAGTATATAACCTCCTTATTCATTGTCTAAAATATCTTTTAAATTGATTCAATATTGGAGGAGGAAATAGGCGAGAGCCAAACCTCGAATTCTAACTTTTTTCTATAGTTGTCCTTATCGCACGAATTTGAGGGCAGGAGGACGGAGAGAGACAGCGATAGTAGAAAGAGACAGCACTCGCATTTCCTCTTAAGGGATTGAAGAGGTCTAATCTTACGAGATCACTTTATTTTGTTATTTGAATATTTTTGAATGAAGCCTGGTCTGCCTGACTTTAGCCTTTATCATGAGATGTAAGCTTTCAAAGTTACAATCTTTGCTATAAATATTATTTTTAACCGACTTCATGATTATTTATATTTTGTATAAAGTATAGTTATTTTAGTACATTATAATTAAATGAAATAACGAAAAAAGGTACATGTCCTTTTTTTTCATTTCATTTACTCGTCCGCTCAATAAATTTTCCATAGAATTATCTCAACAAGTTCACCTACATGTATAACTTTCGTATCGCTACCAAAATCTGTATTACATTATATATTTGAGCTTAGTTCTGCGAAAATGTACTAACCCACAAAATATCATCCAATTTACGCAGTAATTGGATAGTAAACACTGATTATTTTTTTAAATTTGTTTTACGCATATGTTTTTTTGCATGGGTCGATCTTTAGGTGAAGCCTGGCTTATCATGGTTGGCCCATGAGTGACCATACATTACATACATACAGAGTTCCCTCCGTGCCTCCTATAGAAGAATTTGTGCATCGGTGTCTCTTCCACCCCCTAAAATCCTGAACTAGTCTAGATTAACTGAATGAATAAGATATTGTGGGTTAGCTCATTCTCGCAAAACTACGCCGTTTACAGATTCTATGTTTTACACCCCTTTTAAAAAGATTATACAATACATAATAACAAGAACAAAAATGCCTTCTCTTGCGTGTTCTTCATACAAATTTTTATATACATCCTTTTTTTATCAAAATCTCATACCAAACTTATTCCTAATCGTATTTGTAGGGCTACTAATTATACCTATATCTTACTCTGAGTGAAGTCTCTTGTTTATGAACGTCTTCAGCCGCATATAGTGCTGCGTCATTTACTGCGGTACTAGAGATTACCGCAGTTATTTTATGATTACTTAAGCTGTCACTTAGTAAAGATTTAACATACTTTTGTATGACCAAAAACTTTACTAAGTGCTGGCCTAAGTAATCATTAAAGCTATCTGAGTGTGGCAGTAAGACCAGTGGCGACAATTGGAACGAATACCGCTGTTTTGGTTTTTCATTTATTTATTTATTACTTATTTATTTAAACTTATCGCACACAAAAAAAAGATACAAAGGCGGACTTAATGCCTTAGGCATTCTCTACCAGTCAACCAAGGTTATCGTCTTTTAACCACCATCAAATGCAAAAGAAGTTCGTTATCGAACGCAGCATCGAGATGTTTGCTATAAAACTTAGAGTGTATTACTAACTCTGAGCCGTTTCTCTTAACGCCATAATTATGTCACCGCTCGCAAAAGACTTCACTCTTATAGATGTCTACAAATGTACTCGAATTTTGATGTATTGACGATCAATTAGGTCTGTCGGCTTCTTACAGATTATCTCGATTTGTCGACTTTCGCTTATTAAACATCGACAATGGACGTAGTTTAGCGAAAAGGATCCAATCTACCACATGACTGGATTATTTTCACTTCATGAACAAAATTGAAACAGCCGTAACACTCTCACTCAGAAAAGAGTAAATGAGTTTGTGACGTCTAAAAAGGAAAAATGGACTAAGAAAACGTGTTGCGCCGACCCCAAGTAGAATGGGACAAGGGTAAAAAGATGTAGAGACTGCCAAAAATCGAGTAAATCCATAGACATCTTTACTGTCCTATTTGTAGCGTGTCCACTACAAATCTCATTCACTGTGTTTCACACTCCTTATATACAGTAGCGCCTAACAAATCGCATTAAAATTTGTTTTTTTTTTTCATTTAAATTACTAAAATTTTATCCTTACTTACATCAATAATTTACTTAACAGAGATCGGAGAAAATCGTAGGCTTTTTTTCTACACCGTGCAATAAATACAATGGCAACATTATGGGTTAATTTAATAATCTTATTTAACAAAGGTCAAATAAAATTTGATAACGAAACTGCCAAAATTAGTTGGCTTTGAAAGGAACATTTGTTGGCTTTTGGCCGTAGGGGATGACAATAATAAGGGGAGCTCAGTGGAGTTTTCAATCATCATTTTCAGCATTATACTTGGTAGTTAAGACTTGGTAAAAAGCCATAAGGTGCTTTCGTTCAGACCCCGTACATAAATACTTTCTTTTTTTGATCAATAAATACTTTTTCTTTCTTTGTTTCTTTACATCATCTGCCATGCCTTCAGCCAACTATATTGGGGTCGGCTTCCAGTCCAGTAAAAGTTTGTTTGTGACGGATAATCTTCGGAACATCTGATCCGTTTCTGAAAGTTCTTTTATTAACGGAAAGCTACCATTATCCCCCGATGTCAAAGGCTACATTTGAAATGTTAACGTGGGTCAACTTCCGTATATAACGGGGGCAAAAATTAGTTCTGAATATGCTTGCTGAAAAACCTTCTGAGAGTCTGAGCACCCGTACCAATACCTACAAATAATGATTTCATCGGTCTATTTGCGCGAAACTTAGTTTTCTATTAACGCACTAGGTAATAAATTCAAGAAAAACAAACTTATTAAATTATGTATTAATTATCCAACAACACACAAACTATTCTAAGAATTAAGGTCGATATCTTTAAACGTTACTTAGCATGAATTTTTAGTCTAAGCGTTGGATATAGATAAAATGATAATATAGATGGAACATGTAACAAATCAGTCTCGAATCTTCTCATGATTTCTTCTTTCTCTTGACTGTATACACTGGTAGATTGCTTAGCGCCTAGAGCCTAGTGAGTCGCCTAGCGATGAAATGAATGTTCTAGAATTTACGCATTCAGAAATCAGAATTTTTCCATGCCCACTTGGCACCTTGACCAGCAAGTAACCACATGTTAGGTCACTAAGCTCTAGGGGCGAAGCAAGACAGTCGTCAGTGCATTCGAAGTCTAACTGCCGCACTTAGAAAGCTTTCATGAATTCTTAGGCCATCACTTAGTAAACGTTTTGACAGTTTTGTGAAGGTTTTGTATGTCAAATCTTTACTAAGTGAAGGCTTAAGTAATCATTATATATCTCTGAGTACCGCACTTAGTGAGAACACTGTCTTGCTAAGTAACATTTATAGATGTCGGCCTTTAGCACAAGTGAATTGAAAATATTATATTATCCCAAGTGTGGCGAAAAATAGATTACACATAGGTACTAAAGAAGCCAACAACTAAATATCGAGATACATTTTTTTTTGTAGTTTTTAAAAATCACATATTTATTTATTCATAATTAAAGAAGAATTTCAAATAATATTAAGTTAAATCTCTGAGCCGTGGAAGCCAGATAGGCTGTCGCTCCATGTAAAATAATAGTATAGCGCTATATCCGGTTATACTGAAAGCCAACCCTAACATAGTTGGCCAGGCAGGTGATGACCAAGTCCCAGAGAAACAATTTAACTGTCTTGGATCCCGTAATGATAGTAATCAGAAAAGAATAGCGGAGGAGTATGAAAATCATTATTTCTTTCCGCCATATCAGCAGGAGACAGAACAGGGCCAATAGGCACAAAGGGATGTATACAACTGGGATAAGCCCAGTTGCCAAGCACCACGGATAAGTATTACTTTTAATATTTCACTAGGCGAAAAAACTTGAGAATAAAAACTTTAATATTACTTGAAATACAAACACACCTAACAGTAAAACTACAATACATTTAAATACTAATTCTATATTCATTAAATAGACACACATATATTTAATTTAATGCGAAAATTAAATAGGAAACCCCATTAAATTAAATTTATAATAATTAGAAAACATTAACATGCAGAATCATTTATAAAAGAAAAAAAATACTTTAGTAGATATATGTACAGGGTGGAATGGACATCGAAGCACAACCCCCTACCCAGTCACTAATACTCTTTTCTATAAACGAGAGCAAAGTGATTACTTGAGTAAAAGTAATTATGATATGTTTTTTATCCTGTACTTTAGTTATACATAACTTGAAGTTAGAATTCTTAATTGTTCTGTCTTTGTCACTGACTTCAAATCAAGTTACTACTTCAATTCAATTAACTACTTCAACTCAAGAAATTGCTTTAACTAGACAATAGGTACGAGAGACAAAATTTAAATCAGTAATTAAAAAAAACAGCTTATTTTTTAAAATTACCGATTAAATTTGTCTATGGCATTCAGAATGATGTACTGAATACGAAACCATTTGTGCGTCAATCAATGTCCCTTCCACCATGTATATATCGCCCTTTTCATGAATGGAGCTTAGTTCTGCCAAAGCGTACCAACCCACAAAAAAGTCCTTGCATTTCCAGAAGTAATGACAATAATTTTAGATAGTTAACACTGGTTAATTTTAAATCATTATCATATACATCCAAAACGTATGCTTAGAGCATACGTTTTGGATATATATGAGAATGATTTTACTGAATAATAATATATCACATGTAGAATGTTAGAGTTTGGCGTGTTTAACTACTAAAATATTGGTATACAACTGCATCCGGTTAAACCGTGTCAATACGGGATAGTGGGTTGGGTCATTTTTGCATTACTACATCCAATGCTAGAAAAGGTTACCAATCTAATAGGAAAAATATTAGGAAAATTCCTGTTCCATAATTGCAAATAAACAGAAACATCATCAATAATTTAGAACATAAATAAGTTTTAGGCCAAATTGTTGTTATTTTCAAAAAGATTGCTGCGCATCCCCAAATGAAATGGGATAAAGGCAGGAGAATTACTACTTTTTTATTATGATTTATCTAATTACGTTTAAGAATATGTGCTTATCACTAAATTCTTAACCAAAAAGGGATTAGCATATTGGTTATAATTCTGCAAATTAGAACCCCATTGAAAGTAAAACTACGAAAAAGTATTTTTTTTTACGAAACTGGCGATTATATTAAATCTTTGACACTCGATAGCATATAATCATAGAGTAATAAAAACATTGACACTCGATAGCATATAATCATAGAGTAATAAAAACATACTTATTAGCAGTTTTATAAACGTCGACTCCATTTGATTTCTAAGTCGACTTGATTGCATAGCAATCCGACATTTTGAAAATTTAATTTTTGTTTTTTTTACGCGAATTTGACCCTGGCTCTCGGAGATTTGAAAAATATCCGATAATTTAAAATCCGAGCTGCGATATTCGAGATCTTACACATTCGAGATCAGAACTTTTTATTTGTATCTGACACTTTCCGTTTTTTTTTTAATAATTACTCGACACGTACAAGTATATGTTGTGTAATTAAGCAAAAAGTATCCAATCCACAACATGGCAGTTGTTGATTAGATCTTTTTCGCTAAACTACATCCAAACTCAAAAATATCGCATCGACACTTCAATAAAAACTGAACATATCCGAAAATTTTGATATAACATTATACGAAAATCAAAATTCATCAAAATCCGAAATTTACGAACCGAATTCGCTGAAAATCACATCGCAATCGGGCCTGACCGCTTTGAACAACTCCACACCTCGCGGAGTGACATTGGTTAGAGTAAAATCGATATGAAGCAAGTGTGGAGCGGCTGTAACCAGATGTTCTAGACTCCTATCAGTGATATTCCTATATCCTGTTACTGAGAGAATCCTCAAATTGGACCTATCAGGGCGACTTCCGGAGTCAGACCCAGTGTGTATCCCATGCCTTCCAATATGTACATAGTTCACATTTTCGTTGATAGCCCTACCGAAGCGTAGGAGAGCTGAATCTGACACCAGATGGAAACCAACATGGCTACCTATATGAATTGTCGACTGCCTATTAATGTCGACATCAATATGCATAATTGGACGAAGATCATGTCGGCGGAAACGTACGCATCCTGGCCTAGGTCTATCATTTGGAGGAGGTTCCATGATATCATCCAGCCTAAGTCTAGGACAAATATCAGGGTTAAACGGTGGATATAAGACCGGCAAATTCTCCATATCTTCATCTTCGTTGACCTCAATGCGACGGCGTTTCGCCATATCGATGGCTTCACGTAAACTGATACGGCGTTTGGTGCCTTCACCAGCGTTTGCAGGTCCAGGCTGAGGGTTGGAAGGTCCCTGGCGAGAGCCTGAAGGACCTGGCTGGTTTGACGGACCCGCTTGATCAGCAGAACTGCTTCTAGACGTTGAAGGTCCTTTTAGTGTGTATGAAGGAATCGGTTTTGGCGTTTTAGGATGGGATCCCTGTGGGTCGTCTCTTGGGTCCGCTGGTACTGGCTTCGGGACTGCCGGTCCAGGTCTTGGACTAGGGCCCGGGCGCGGTTCTTCGAGTACGTGCTCCCGTTGTGTAGGCCTTGGGTTTCCAATAGCCGGGAGGATGTCTATAGAGCCACATCTGATAGGCCCGATCCTCCGATATGAGGGTGGAAGTGCGAAGCCTTGGAAGTTGGCTGGACCTGGTTGAGGGTCTGGAAGGATACCTTCAGGGCCTCGTTCTCCAGGTCTTGGAGCACGGGGTTGGGCTGGAATGAAGTGTTCTTCGCCAACGTCTTCTGCTCTCATAAATTGGAATCTTTCTTCGACTTGCCGGTTCGAGTTCGGTTGGATGACGATTATGCTGAGGATGAAAGAAAGTTGTTAGTTTGGTATTGCCACAGGTATAGGTGGCGCCACGTAAGAAGAGCGCTGGGCGGTCTAGCTGCGCAGTAGGGGGGGGGGGGGGGGGGCAGACGGACCAATAGCGTACCGCCAAAAATACATGATGGTATTTTGATAATGAACTGAAATTATGGTATAATGAACGTGACGCAGCCTGACTGACTGACAATTTTCCTGCTTGTGTATGTGTGTTTGTGTGTGTGTGTGTGAAATCCGACTCACCGTCGTTCATGCGACCACCATGGGTTATTCAGCAGGTTATCTCCACAGCGTTCGTTATCCGGTTCCTCCTCCTTTTCATCTTCGTCTTCTTCCGGTTCCGGGCTCTTGATCTTGTAGTACTCTGGTTCCTGAAACAGAACATGTCAGATTTATCATTACGGACTGTGTTAAGACGCCGATAAGAGCCAAATAGGCTTGTATTGAACAATTTTTTAGCCAAACATAATTATACAGTTTGACACGGCGGAAAAAATATATGTTATTACGATTTTGTTGTGCATTAAGTTTTAATAAATAATAAACATTTCTGATATTTTCGAAGATACAAAAAAATGGTAAACTAACTTCTTAAAATGATCTTCCAACAAAAATATCTGTATTACTTATCAACGTACGTATACGTTGGTGAAATTTATAAGGCGGGGCCACGTATAGCTCCTCGAGGCGCAGCACGGTTGGGCTAAAGGCTAGACAGACTCACCTCGATCTCCCAAGTGTCCAGCTCATTGAAGTCAGTCTGTACGTCGCACCAGGAGTGCGTGTGCTCCGTCAAGGTGTTGAAGTCCTCAGGCGGGGCCACGTATAGCTCCTCGAGGCGCAGCACGGTTGGGCTAAAGGCTAGACAGACTCACCTCGATCTCCCAAGTGTCCAGCTCATTGAAGTCAGTCTGTACGTCGCACCAGGAGTGCGTGTGCTCCGTCAAGGTGTTGAAGTCCTCAGGCGGGGCCACGTATAGCTCCTCGAGGCGCAGCACGGTTGGGCTAAAGGCTAGACAGACTCACCTCGATCTCCCAAGTGTCCAGCTCATTAAAGTCAGTCTGTACGTCGCACCAGGAGTGCGTGTGCTCCGTCAAGGTGTTGAAGTCCTCAGGCGGGGCCACGTATAGCTCCTCGAGGCAGGGCAGCCAGCCTAGGGCTGACACTTCGGAGTCGGCGAGTGGGGAGCCGCGGACGTCGAACACCTGGAAAGATTTTTTTTTTTAAGATTCTTCCTCATCTCAATTCTCTCTCTCTGCTCTGGGCAGAGCGGAAGGGACTGTCAGACTTCTACTGACTAAAAACCACCCATGTTCCTTCTTAGCCCTTTGTGTCGAGGCCGCGGTATCTCTTTCAAAGAACCCGCAGCCCTGACGGAAATTAACTTAGCCTTACTTCGGCTTAATTTAGTGGAGGAGCGAGGAGCTCGTGGCTTAAAAAGAACTGCCACTCAGGTCGATCTTTAGGTAAAGCTGTGCTTGCCTAGGTCGGTCTGTGGATGGGTGACCGCCCGACATACCGAGTTTCCTCCGTGCCTCGGTGCGCACGTTAAGCTGTTGGTCCCGGCTGCCATAATATAGATCTTTGGCAGTCGTTACAGGTAGTCAGTGACCTGAAATTCAGACATCCAGTCTTACCAAAGGGTATCGTATTACCTAGTATTAACTGGGTTGTGGAGGTCAGATAGGCAGTCGCTCCATGTAAAATACTGGTATTCAGCTGCATCCGGTTAGACTGGAAGCCAACCCCAATATAGTTGGGAAAAGGCAAATTACTTCAACTTACCCTAAGTTTCCTGAACCCGTATCGGGTAGCTAGAGACGCGTAGGCCACACACTCGGTCAGACGCTTGCAGTCTCTCATGTACAGTTCGGTCAGATTGGGAAGTTTGCTCAGCGGCATGAGGGAAGCGGGTTCGAACCAATCGCATTCGGAGACGTCGAGGTACTGGAACAACATATTAACGTAAAATTATTTATAACTAGCTTTTGCCAGCGGCTTCGCCCGCGTGAAAATGACGATTTTCCATACAAACTTTCATCCCCTATTTAAGTCCCATAAAGGTTGAATTTCGAAAAATCCTTCCTTATTCCTTGTCTACATTATAAAGGGAACCTCTGTGCAAAATTTCAGCTTTCTAGGTCCAAGGGTTTGGGCTGGGCGTTGATGAGTCAGTCAGTCAGGACTTCTCTTTTCTATACTAATATTATAAAGAAGTAAAGTTTGTGTGTTTGTATATTTGTTAAATTGTAAGGGGTAGTCTCGGGATCTACTGAACCGATTTTAAGAATTCTTTCACCAATAGAAAGCCACACTACTTTTTATCCCTGTATTCCCACGGGAACGGGATCTACGCGGGTGAAACCGCGGGAAGTCCGCTAGTTATTTATATAGATATAAGACACTAGCTGTACCTCGAAAATATTATAAAAATAAATGATTTCTGGGTTTAAATTCCTTAACACAGAACCCTAATTATTTTTCTAAAACTAAAGTAGAGCAGCGGTGGCCCAGTGGTGTCGGCCTCGACTTACGAACAGTAGGTCGTGGGTTCGAACTTAGGCAGGCGCATTACTTTGTGTAATTTATTTCATCACCGCTGCTCTCAAAACGGTGAAGGAAAACATCGTGAGGAAACCGGCATGTCTTAGAACAAAAAAATTCGAAGACATGTGAAATCTACCAATCCGCACTGGGCCCGCGTGGTGGATATAGCCATCTCCCTCTGAAAGAGAGGAGGCCTGAGTCCCTGCAGTGGGAACATTATAGGCTGATGATGATGATGATGAAAGTAGATTAAGTTACTCCTATAACGTCAGTTATCTACCAGTAAAAATCCCTTAAAAATCGGTCCAGCCGTAGAAATTTCTGATGGACTAACCCACTCACCCCAGAAGGGAGTGTAGGACTCTGACTGATTAAGTATCGGGTTCCTTCTTATGCCTTTTTCGTTCTAGGGCCGAGGTAACTCTTTTGAACAAATACTTTGGCAAGCACTGGCCCCGTCTACTTTGCTGACATCTCTTTACGTGGAACACAACGCGTCGTCGATTCGGTTCTAATCGGAAGACAAGCCAATATTGTTGGTGATCATTTATTGAGGGCTAAAGCGTGTGAATTCGCCGCTAGAGGCGCTTGTGTAGCGTGAGGTCTCCAAAATGTCACTTGTCACTTTAATGGGTGGGCTGCGCGGTTTTATTTATTTCATTTAAGTTTAATTTTGAGGTATTACAAAATATTTAATTTAAAACATCCTTTTATGGCAAATACGAGTTACGGGTCAATGAATGTCAGTGCTTTAAAAGTGGAACTAAGAAAAAGAGGTGCAAAGTTATGCGGACTGACAGAACAGTTAATTCAGAGGTTTGTTTAAAATATTTTGTCGAAATTAAGCTTCTTTACCGAGTTTACGGCTATGTTTTTCTTTTTTTACAGTTTAGAGTTCTTTACATCGGGACCTCACTCGCCAGTGGCGCCAACTGGTGAACACAAAAACGGTAGCCCTCATTAAATACGAATAAAACAAAATGATAGACTTACCTCCAATTCAGGCAGGCGCTCCTGTACTTTTCCCAGGTACGATGTGTTTAGCGGTAGATTATAACATCTAGAACCACGGAGTGATAACTGCTTTAGGTGTAGCGGAAAATGACGGAGATTTGTCTGTAAAAAGAAGTAAAAACATAGAAAGAAAACATTTACAATTTGACACAAGTGCACACAACTAAAAATAAAATTAAAAACTTTAATTTAAATAGAAAAAACTTTTTGAAAAAAAAAACGTTTTCCAAAAATACACTAAAAAGTCTAATTATATTTAGCCGCAATTATATTTAGCCCGCGCCGCATGTCGCCACGCTGCCTGACGCAACGGCGGGTTATTACATTTGCGTGTCGTGTCGCCACGCGGCCTTACGAAAAATCGTCTCAGTCCTCACGAAAAACCGTCAGTGTCCACGTTCTACGTCGCCACTCGGCTGTCTGCGCGTGCTCACGCGTTATTACACTAGACCCGACTGAGCTGACGCGTCACAACCCCCACCACCGCACGTAAGGCAAAACAATCGATTTACGACGACAAAAGTATTTAAAACAATATCATTGAAATACGCTTATTACATATATTATGTTAGGTGTTCTCTACCCTTCAATGGTCAAAAATCAACAAAAGATTTTTTTTTGCGAGCGAAACTTCTTTACAAAATCCACTTTTGTTCGACTCTTCGCTTATTGTTGGGCGTGCAGCCAGTATTCTACTAAACTCGGTGCGAATACGTTGTGTTGATGTGCAGTTGTTTTAAAGTGAGATCTTGTTTTTTAGTATGGATGCATTACCATGTAGTAAGTACTTAATTTTAAACCTATTATTGAGTTCTTTCAACACTTTAAAGATGAGAATAATCTATATATATCGATAGACTTAAAATAATCTTGTTTTGCTATAGAAAAATAATTCGTGAGAGCTTTTCTAAAAAGTTCCAACGAGTACCAGTTTATATTTGTTTGTTTTCAATAACTCTGATTGTTGTTATTACGAGGAAACTAGTTTTAGCTGCACGTATATGCACATCTCTGAGTATTTGTTGTTTTTGTTTCAGGTAGTCGAAATGGTATCGGGGAAATGCGAACAATTAAAAGACTTGAACTATATTTTGTGTTAAAAAGTGACTGTTTTTTCAAATTTTCTTTTTGTAAATGTATTGAACGATTACATAAGTATATATTGGACAAATTAAATATATTGATTTTGATGATTTTGATTTTTTGATTTTAGGTAACAATCAGACGATGACGGAGAAGATGATTTATAATGGTTTTTTTTTAAATGAAACATAGTTTACAATTGATTTTGAGTTGTTTTATTTCAATGTATAAACTTTATTTAATAAATCGAAATATAATTTCAATATATTCAAAAATCAGTACTTATAGATCCGTAGGTTGAGTTAGAAAACGTCAAACTGCTTAGGATAAGTAAAAGCCACTCAAAAATATGTTTAAATAATTAAATTTAACAAACTTTCGTAATAAATACTTTTGTCGTCGTAAATCGATCGTTTTGCCTTACGTGCACCGACCCCACGCCAATCGAAATCGCTCGGTCGTCGTGGCGTCGGCAGGCTCTGCGACACGCGGGACGGGACTAATGTAATCAATCCAATACTAAATGTATGTAACCGATAGCTACCCCACGCGTTGCGACACGCGGCGCGGGCTAAATATAATTGCGGCTTAAATCAAGTCAATCTTTATTTTCGATAGTCGGCGACTTTGTTTATTTTCATTGAATCATACTTTTCAACTTTGTACATTTTTAAATATTCCTTACAAAAACAATAAAAAAAAAACATTGACTTTTTTATTATATTATTGTTAGTTGTAGACAACACAAAAATCTTGTCATCATGAATCAATTTTATATAACTAGAAGTTATTAAAGAAGTCAAGTCAACCAAGGTCAGGGGGAAAAATAACTAAAATACTGAACCGATTTTGATTAAATTTCTATGGGACCAATTGGAAAGCATATACTTATGTATAAAAAAAAGCATTTATCAAATCGGATCATAAATGACGGAGTTATGATGTAATTCAGACAAAAAGAAATCAGTCGAATTGAGAACCTCCTCCTTTTTTGAAGTCGTTTAAAACACCTTGTATAAGAAGTAAATATAAAAATACGTACCGTCCTATAATCCAAATTACAGTACTCCAACGCCAAAGAGGTGAGATTCATACAAGTCTTCCGTAACTGGCGCATCAAATTAGTAGTCAAAGTAAACTGCGGGCCCTTACAGTCATCTGTATAATTATGTTCAAATAGAAATGGAATGTCATCTTCGTCCATCTTTAGTTCATCGTTTTGGCTCGAATTGCCTGGCTTTTGGTCTGATAAGCCTGGTTTTTGGTCTGATAGGCCCGGCTTTTGGTCTGATAGACTTGGTTTTTGGTCTGGTATGCCTGGCTTTTGGTCTGACGTACCGGGCTTTTGGTCTGATAAGCCGGGCTTTTGGTCCGACAAGCCGGGCTTTTGGTCTGAAGGGCCTGCCTCTTGGTCAGACGTGCCTGGCTTTTCGGTAGAATCGCTCGAGTTTTGGTCAGACTTTGCGGGATTTAGACCGGAGTTTCTTGAAGCCTCCATCCTTCCTTCTATACGTTTTTCGAGCGTTTTAAATAGTTCTTGGTTTTTCTTGATAGACGCAGCTTTCAACAAGGCTTTTTCTCTCTTGCTGTCAGCTTCCGCCTTGTCCGGCCAGCGGGGAGACACTGCGTATCTGCTGGGTATATGGACATAATTTTCAATAACATAACATCACACATGTAATCCACGAAGGGTTTAGCAGAGGTGCACCCATTAGTACACACATATTTCGTGTTTAAGTTCCATGTAATACGGGGTGAGCGTATTGCCATCAACCGGGCACAAATGCAGAATAATGCAAATAATATCTGTGTAAATAATCTGAGTTATGCGGACCACATATTGCTGCTGAGCCCAACGATCGGTGGTGTTAGGAAATTAGTTAAATATTTATGTGAGACGTACGTGCTATGTGTTACAGCCGACATGCATGCTGCTGAGCTCAACGATTAGCGCATTTAAATACAGATTAAACAGAAGTGGAGATTACACACCACCCTGTCTCACCCCTCATTATAGTGTATATGGGTCAGATAAGATCCTAGCCTACTTTACATAATTGACCTAACTCTGATACCTAAACTTTAGGATACCAGTTGTCTCACTAGGTGAATTGGTCTCCTTAAGCTTATCCTAGAGTTTTGACATAGCTAACAAGGTCAAAAGCTTTAGAAAGGTCTAAATAACACGAATAAATAGGCGTTTTCCTCCTGGTACTCATATATACTCAACAGGCTCAGTATAGTCCTCTCTGTAGAAAGTCTAGCGCGAAAACCAAACTGAACCAAGCGAAGGCTATTTTGTGACAGACCATAAAGCGAAATCTGCATGACCATCATGCAGATTTCGCTTTACGAGTGGTTGGACTTGTGGAGCCACCCATGCTTCCCGAGGGTGGCATTGAGCAGAAAGAGCTGCCGCACAGTAAGTACTCTACATTACGCATATAATTCTCTTGTGGAAAATCTATGGCAAAGTGCAAGATACAACATTTTTTTAATGTTTCAATTATATTGAATAGATATTTTGGTGCAAACGGACCTATAAACACTAGATTATTATGTATAACAGAAGGTATAACGGGTGAAAAAGTACCCTTAACCAAGCCGAAATGCATTTCCCCATGTTTGCGATTGTTTTTTAGACCATATCTGGGAACGTTCTAGTTGCGCAGATATTGGAGGTCAAAGTACCAACTTTTCCGCTTGTTTTTTTTTTTCTAATATAAGTTTAAATGTTATAATTTTCCTTGAAATACCTCCACGAACCCCGTTATATTCATTCATACATCACCACAATGTGTTGAAAGCGTTACATTACGTTTTACCGTGAAACGAGATTTTTTTACCCCAAAAACAAGGTTTACCAGCAATCATTGTTGCGTAGAGTTACTTAGTTTGATATACAGCCCAACAAGCTATTTGGTATACACGCAGAAATATTCATAATTGTAGTACAATGACAATATTGATCGCAATTTTATTTTAAGCATTTGGCTTTATGAGACTGATGTAAAACGATACTATTTGTGAAATCTTAAAAGTAACAGCCGGTTGCGGGCTGTATACCAAATACCTTGTTCGATTAGGTACGGAATGCTGTAGAATGTACGGAATGCTGTAGAATGCTGTAGAATGTACAGAATGCTGTAGAATGTACGGAATGCTGTAGAATGTACGGAATGCTGTAGAATGTACGGAATGCTGTAGAATGTACAAAATGCTTGGTTGACGGCTTCGTAAAGGGTCCGTTTACACCCTGCATAAAAATAGCAACTTACGTTTGGTACCGCCGATAGCTCTGTTCAGCCAGATTGGCCAGAATTATATCTCTTCTTTATTCCATAAAAATAAGCATGAAAGCAAGAGAAAATACAGATTTTTCTTCTTCTATTTATTTTCTTCTTCTTTTTGGACAGTCAGTGAAAATAATAAACGTTACAACGTCACTTTACAAATGTACAGTCGAACAACCTATTCGGTATACACGCAGAAATCTTTATGATTTTAGTACGAGATAAAATTGATAGATTTCTTTATAAAGCGTTATTAGCATTAAGAGACGCTATATCGTTTGACATCAGTTTCTAAATGTATCTGAGTGATCATAAAAGTAAATGCAAGTTAGCTGGCTATATACTTAAATACCTTATTCGACGGTACAAATGTGGGTTTAATGCCACGAGCATTATCTACCCTGAGAGCGACTGGCAATAAAATTGTGATTTGTATTTACTGAAAATTCATGTTAATTGTCAACTACAATAAGCCTAACAATTATTTTCTCTGACAGTACATATTACGATAACACATCTCTAAACATACTAGTGACGGAAATCGCAAAAAAAAAACAAGAAACTAAAGATTGCAATTAGTATGAAGCGAGCGATTTAAAAGCTATGTTAGTATTATCATTAATACTTGAAGGGTTAGATAAGGTAGTACAGCCCTCGCCAAACTTCGGGGCCGCCCTGAGTATAGTCGCGAGTCCGAACTTGCGCATGGTACAGTCGATTGGGAATACGTAATGAACCAAACAATTTTCGTTTTCGAACATTTTTAATACTTGTTATATTATGGCCCTACCCCCAAGCTCTTGTGCGTCCCGCTAATACCTGATTTTGTGTTCTGCGCAATGCAATAGCCTAGTTTCGGGACGGTCACAAAGTTCGGCGCGAGCTGTACCTAACATTAGTAATCAGTTGAACCCATTAGTGGCCAAATCAAAAATACTGAGCGGATTTTCAAAATTCTTTTATTAATTGAAATTTAGTAGCTACAAGACTAAATAGTTTAACAAATAATATTTTTTCATGATTTTACAGCGGTGTTCCCAAATTGGCACAATGGCCCCATATGAGTAAAAAGCGAAACGCCATTTTTCAATACATAAAGTTTTCTTGCACTTGTTGCAATCCCAGCGGCCTCTGATAAGGCATACAGTACATCGCACTTGGAAGCTTTTCAGGGAAGTGATCAACCCCATTCAGCTGTCTTCTTCTTAGCGTGTCGATGACAATTTAAATTGAGTTAGCCCAAAATTTAGCGACGAGTTTGGCATTTTCAGTTCCAATCATTAGCTCCTGTGATGTGCAAGAAGCTGGACAGGCAGGACACGATGTCAAGTGTATCATCGTCTGTGGGGTAACACCACATTTGCAGTCCAGGGCAGGGTCATCTATGAATTTCCACTTGAACAGGTTTTCCTTGCTTCGACCGACCTGTGTCCGGAGTCTATTTAAGGACTTCCAGGTCAGCCATGGCAACTCGTGTCCAGGTGGGAGATGTTCGGCAAGTGGCACAAATGGGTTGGGTAGGAAAACACTTTCGCGCCACAGCTTGAGTCTTTCCTTAGAGCGTTCGCCAGAGAGCGGGGGCACACACTTCAAAAAACTGTTACGGCTTTTTAGCCTTTGCGGAACGAGGATGTTGCTGTGTAAAGGGTGTCTAACGTCGGAAACCATTTTGGCTCTTTCATCAGAACTTGCTTGCTTAAATTCAGCTGTAAACTTTCAATATTGGATGATGAAGGCCAACCAGAACATCTTTAGGATGACAGTTTGAGGTAGTGTCCGGAATAGTCATCATCATCATCATTTCAGCCCGGAATCACACACTGTTGGATATAGGCCTCCCCTATTTTCTGCCACTCCTTTCTGATCTGTGCGTCCCTCATCCATCCGCTTCCCGCGCTCCTGACAATATCGTCGACCCAACGTGCTATTAGACGGCCCTGGTTTCACTGGCCCGAGCTTTGCCACTGGTAATTGGTCCATTGTTTCTGCTTTAGCTATTTTTAAAACTCGGTGAGCATCTTGTTTTGTATTTGGAGCATCATTGTTATCGAAGAGATGCAAATTTCATTTTACTTCACTGAATCTGTTTTAGGACATAGATTTTAACACCACTGCTACCTGCAACACCATCTAAAGACCAGTGCATATGTTCTCGAGGTAGTTTTTGATAGCCCTATAGTTTGAGTCATGATTCTCCTGCCCCTATCCCAATTTTTTTGAGGTCGGCGCAACATGTCTTCTTCTTCCATACTTCCCTATTTCTCGTCATCTCAGCAGTCACCTCCTTTCTAGCCTTATCATCCTTCACACAGTCCACCCATCGTTCGTTTGTTTCATCCGATAGTATACCCAAAAAAGTTTTCAGCTCTGTAGCAGTGACACTGAAATTGTGACGATTATTTTTAGAGGCAGACTTGCTAAACTCGGCAATAATTGTAAAAACTTCTTCGTCAAAAATCTCCTCAAATATTAAAACGGGTATCAAATCGAGTTCCTGCTGAACGCCATTTTCGAGGACTAATATATTATTTGCATCGGTGTATAGCGCTAGTCGGACGTCAGCGCTGGTGCAAATGGCAGGGGTTGGGGCGAAGGAGGTGACGTACGCGGCGGCGTCATTGAATCGATTTGATTTACCGATTTATAGTGCTTGTGACGTATACGCTTCGTTTTCATACAGATCGTGATACTTGCGTTATCTAGGTCTATCTATATCTGTGGGGCGCACAGAGACTGTGGGCTGCTCTGGTTTGGCCGATCTAAAGGAAGATCGTGACCTTTTAGCAGCCAAAGGTTCATCATCGCTGCTTTTCTCCGATTCCGGAAGAGTATCCACGTTGCGAACAAATACCTCGATATTACCTTTTATTTGGTGAGTGAGAAATAATCAATGCCCTACCCAAAGCGGGAGGGGTCTCCGCTCTGAACGTAGCGGAGGGTTTTTTTTTTTTTTTATATGGGACAAGCCCGCCACACTATTCCCAAACCACTGTAACTCCTGTTAGCCAGAATCAACAGTGGCGACCACAAGAAAAGCGCCGAGACAATGAAGCTCGACGAAGTCCCAGAGAAATGATTTAACTGTCTTGGATCCCGCAACGAAATTAATCAGAAAAGAATAGCGGAGGAGTAGGAAAAAACGTAATTTCCACTTCCCTCCATATCAGCAGGAGACAGAATAGAACAAGGCCAATAGGCACACAGGGACGTATACAACTGAGATAAGCCCAGTTGCCTAGCACCACGGATATTATTGTCATTAATATTACTGGCGGAGGGTTATGTCAAACTTCTACTGACAAAAACCTACCCTTGTTCCCTCTTAGCCCTGTGTTTCGGGGCTGCAGTATCTCTTTCGAACAATCCCGCAGCTACATCGATATTCCCTGGGGCATCATTTGGTAGGGTACTAGGTGCCATATCACCATCATCTATTTTTCATCAGCTACGAAGCTTATCTCAGGTGAAGGTGGAATGATGGCTAAATCATAATCCAAGTCGTGACTATATAGCCTCTGGTATTATGCTGATAGCTTCTTCTAAACCGTTTAAGTCATTAGTGCCACTAAAATATTGCTGATACGGACCCAGGTTGGTCGCAGCAAAGAAAACCTACTGAGGTGGAGATACATAAATGACTCTGCTCTGGAGTGTAAATGTGGTCCTGTTCCTCAAACAATGGGGCACTTAATATCGTGTCCTGCTGGTTGTTCACTGCAGGAACTGATGGACGCTACCGAAAGTGCCAAACTAGTAGCCCAATTCTGGGACGACACAATTTAGATAGCCATCGACACGCTAAGAAGAAGAAGATATTGATTCTGTAAATATAACGGTTATTTTTAGTACACTTAAAGAGAGAAAGAAAGAAAAAGCATTTATTGGTGTCACACAGGACAAAACAAATTGATAAAAAATTAAAGATAGCCGTTGTACCCAAAATGGCACACCAATATTTTTACATTCATGTAAAATAACTGCAATGAAATAGCTTTGGATGTTAGGTTAGTTACTTATTTCATCATCAACAGCCTATTAATGTTCCCACTGCTGGGACTCCAAACCTCCTCTCTTTGAGAGGGAATGGGCTATAATCTACCACGCGGGCCCAGAGCGGATTGGTAGATGTCACATGTCTTCGAATTTTTTGGTTCTAAGACATGCCGGTTTCTTCACGATGTTTTCCTTCACCGTTTTGAGAGCAGCGGTGATGAAATAAATTACACAAAGTAATGTGCCTGCCTGGGTTCGAACCCACGACCTACTTATTCATCATTTGTAATAAATAACAATAATAAAAAACACACACGTACCTGTACTCTCCTCCATATAACGAACTTCAGTGACGCCAAAAAGAAAGATTTATTTTATTTATACAAAATAGTATAAATAAAATAAAAATAAAAAAAGCCTTTTATTTCATGCTACACAAAAAAACAGTGTGCACACCAAATCAATCGGACATGAATACGATTGATTATTATTAATTAAAATTATTTTCATTAAAATTAAAATTTAAAAAAACTGGCCAAGTGCATGTCGGACTTGCACATGAAGGGTTCCGTACCATGACTTCTTATAGGTTTTGCTGTAATCTATACGTGTTGAACTAATTTCTGTAATTTTTTCAGAATTTTAGGCTCAGTAGTTGCGGAGATACCCTGGAGAGGAATTGTTTAGCACCGCTGGTTGACTTTTTTAGGGTTCCGTAGTCAACTAGGAACCCTTATAGTTTCGCCATGTCTGTCCGTCCGTCCGTCCGTCCGTCCGTCCGTCATCGCTTAATCTATGTAACCGTTAGCACTAGAAAGCTGAAATTTGGTACCAATATGTGTATCAATCACGCTGACAAAGTGGTAAAATAAAAATTGGAAAAAAATGTTTTATTAGGGTAGCCCCCCTATATGTAAAGTGGGAAGTGTTTTTTTTTGTTAATTTCAACCCTAACGTGTGATATATTGTTGGAAAGGTATTTAAAAATGAATAGGGGTTTACTGAAATCATTTTTTGATAATTTCAATAATTTCGGAAATAATCGCTCCAAAAGTAAAAAACAATGCGTCCCCCCCCCTCTAACTTTTGAACCATAAGTTTAGAAAATATGAAAAAAATCTGAAAAGTAGAACTTTATAAGGACTTTCTAGGAAAATTATTTTGGACTTGGATGGAAACAACAGATGGAAACAGCAGTTAACCAATATAATTTGGTCCCTGAATCGTATGAGCGCCTATACAATCCAGAGGTCAAGTTTCATTGGCCCGTAGAAGAAATTGTATATTATAGCGTACCGTTTTGGTACGGAACCCTTCATGTGCGAGTCCGACTTGCACTTGGCCAGTTTTGTAATTAATGAATTTTGTACCCAATCAATATCAATATAATTTTCAGGAAAATAATCGGACAAAGATATCACGAGATTTACCAAATGTTGGTAATTCTAACACGTTTTCTTGTATAAAGCGACAAAGCGAAAAATACACAAGCGGAAAACATTCAGTGTTGTCCTTTTCCACACAGGCAATCCAAAAAAAATGCAAACTACTCGCAAATTTTGCGCTACTTTAAAATAATAGCTGTAACCGTCGTATTAGTAATGAGCTAATAATAAATAATTTTGGCGGAACCCTTATGACTATTATACGGAACCCCCAAGTTCCGCGGAACCCAGTTTGGGTATCCCTGCACTAGAGTACTAGACATTCCAGCTACGAACCAAAAAACCGAAAAAAAAGGCAACAAAATAATGAATGGAATTACAGTAAGTGTCCAGCATAACCTGACCCAGGGGCGTGTTTACCCTAGGGCCATCCGGGCCATGGCCCGGGGCGCCAGAACACCAGGGGCGGCGTAGCCGCCCGGCCGCCCCTGCCGATTGCATTTTGTATTGGTTTTGGCGCCATTCATTCCACTTTTACTTCTCACCTTTTTTATATTTTCTTAAGAATGCGCCAGAACACCAGGGGCGGCGTAGCCGCCCGGCCGCCCCTGCCGATTGCATTTTGTTTTGGTTTTGGCGCCATTCATTACACTTTTACTTCTCACCTTTTTATATTTTCTTAAGAATGCGCCAATACACCAGGGGCGGCGTAGCCGCCCGGCCGCCCCTGCCGATTGCATTTTGTTTTGGTTTTGCCGCCATTCATTCCACTTTTACTTCTCACCTATTTTAATATCTTTTAAAAACCAGGCGGCAACGTCAGGTCATGGTTATCAGATCTGACAATTACTATTGGCATCGGGACTACGTTGTAAAAATAAGGACAACCAAGTAGTGGTGTACTTTTCTCGCCGCCGCCCTGGGGCGGTTTTTCGAACTAGCCTTACGTATATTCTGGTGTTCCGCATGCCGCCCCGAAAATCAATAAACAAGCACTATATCCTTCTAATCTGCCGCCCACCGCTTATAAAAATCTAACCTATCTGGAGTCATAAAATTTTCTAATAAAAAAAAAATGAAAAATAAAAACAAAATCATTAACTTTCCTGAGTCAGGGGGCAAAAGTTTTTGAGCTCGCTCCGCTCGCTCTTGCATTTGCCTACGACTCTGAATCATACATAAGTTCTTAAAAAATATTTTATTTAGGAATTGTTGAAACAAAATGTAATTTACCGATGTGTCAAAAATGTTGAGCTCGTTCGTTGTTTTTGTTAATTTTTAGAACGACAAACCCTAAGACACTATTCGCTATATTGGTGAACAAAGGCAAAAAAAAATGTTTAAAAGTGAAATAGATTTGACTTCCAAAAATTTGGGTTTATTTTTGAAAGTCAAATCTATTTCACTTTTAAACATTTTTAGTTTAACATTTCCAAATATGTAATAAATTGTATTTAGAATTTTAGCTAGCTTTCTTGGCTAATGATGAAAATAGGCGTATTTAAGGGGCGGCCAGATAAGGGTGGGTTGGCCCTCGGCGACAAAAACGCTCGCCACGACACTGGGGTCGACTCAGACGTTCAGGTCGTTTCCAAGCTCTACATTCATTGATCTCGTTTGTAATAGATAATGCTTTAGAAAAAATTTCTTTGTCTGGGGCGGCAAAACTTATTGGCCCGGGGCGCCAAATTTCAAAATACGCCCCTGACCTGACCCCCTTCTCACACTACTTGCCCTCTTCTTCTATATAAATTAGGTGGACAAATTTAAACACAGCGTTCAGTACACCTAACCAAAGATATCCAAACAAAACAACACCGTTAAAAGTGATTTTATTTTGACCTAAAATGTTGGGTAACAAACATTTTTAGTGTAACTTATTTTCTTGTAAGTATATCTTATAGTCTTATTTTCTTTTTTTTACCATTGTCCTTATTTTGGTAGTCTGAATGATGTCTTAAAGTTTGTCTACCTATTTTAATGGGTCCTTATATACGAGGGGTCAGGTTATTGTGGTCCTAACTGTGCAAAAGATTGTCAACTTACCGTGGTAGGTGAGGATACCACATGCGTAGCAGGAAATGCTCGACGTCGACTTGTTCTTGAGAGCCGATGCAGGTGCCACGCATGAAATCTGTTGAGAAGAATCAATCTTCATCATCATTATCACTTCAGCCGAAAGACGTTCACTGCTGGATTTCTCTTATATATATGTTGTTAAATGAATCAAGTTATTGTATTTATTATACTATCCTTAATCCCGTCCTTCTTATATAAGGTCCCATTAAAAAAGGTGGACAAAATTTCAGAAATCATTCAGACCACCAAAATAAGGACGATGGTAAAAAATAATAATAAGAAAAACGCATTTAAGTACCTACTCATAAAGGATGAGTTTGTTCTAGAGTGCCAGCCATTTATTACTTTGAGTAAAAAAAAAACCACTTTATTTAATGTTTTTTTTTTTTTTTTGTTTAGATTTCTTTGGTTAGACCAACTGAACGCTGCGTTAAAATTTGTCCACCTATTTTAATGGGACCTGTCAGAAAGGAAGTGTAATCTTTCATTAGTCCCGAAGGCGAGAATAGTTTTTTTAATGATTTTACTACTTAAAAACCAAATCCCGGGACTAGGGGAATAATTCATATTATTCTAACCTATGGCAAGTAGGTACATAAAACAGCTCTACCTATTCCGATCTCTGGTTATGATTGAAACTCACCTTGGTCTGGCTCTCCTGCCCAGTTCAGGTCTTGGACACCGAGACATCTGCAAATAAAATATTATGAAACAAAGTCGCTATTTTTATCTGTTTGTTTGTCTGTATGCTTAAATCTTTAAAACTACGCAACGGATATTGATGCGATTTTTTTAATAGATAGTGATTCAAGAGGAAGGTTTTAGTATATAATTTGAACGACATCCACGCGGGTGAAGCCGCGGGCATCAGCTAGTCTATCTACATAAATAAAAAGAGAAGTCCTGACTGACTGACTCATCAACGCCCAGCCCAAACCCTTGGACCTAGAAAGCTGAAATTTTGCACAGAGGTTCCCTTTATAATGTAGACAAGGAATAAGGAAGGATTTTTCGAAATTCAACCCCTAAGGGACTTAACAAGGGGATGAAAGTTTGTATGGAAAATCGGCATTTACACGCGGGCGAAGCCGCTGGCAAAAGCTAGTCTATGAATAAAAATCATGTTTGAAGTAAAATGAGCACAAGAGTGCGGAACTTCTTCTTAGCGTGTCGATGGCAAATTCCAGTTAAATCGTTTTGGCCCAAAATTCAGCTATGCGAACTCCACTCGCTGATGCAGTCATAAGGTCGTCAAGTGTACAGGTGTCAGGACATGCAGCGCAAGATGGAAGGTGGGCCATTGTCTGTGGAGATACGCCGCATACACACTTGAGGTCTGAGCCGTCAATGAACATCTGAAGAGATTGTCTTTGCTACGGCCGACCTGGGTTCGGAGTCTATTTAGGGATTTCCAAGTCTGCAAGTGCGGAACTTGGCACAAGCAAAAAGGGAGAGCCTATACCGGATAGTGGGTGAAATGGGGTTGTGAATGATGGTCTATCTTTCTAGCCTTTTTCCCAAACTATGTTGGGAACGGCTTCCAGTCTAACCCACTGCAGCTGAGTACTAGTATCATACATGAAGCGGTTGCCTATCTGACCGTCACAACCAGGTATAGTTGGCGCCACATAAAAAGAGCGCTGAGGGGAAAGCGGGGGGGTGTGTGTTCGCGCATGGGTACACTCGCGCACGAAACTTCATAGGCCTATTGATGTTTTATTTTCGAGCTAGCTTTTCGTTTGCGGCTTCGTATATTGCTTATTAGTAGGTTGACATCAAAAATATATTAAATAAAATATCATACACACATTTCGTGTGTGTTGTAAAGTTCAATTAAAAACACAATTCTTCTCACTGTAATTTCATGCATTGTTTTAAATTATGAATAATATTATTATCGGCCTCTCTCTTCATAAAACAATTTACGTTAAAAATATTTTTTCTCAATTGTTATGTAAAACCATTTCGTAAAACTTGTGCGCGATGGTATTTTGATAATGAACGTGTCGCAGCCTGACGGACCAATAGCGTACCGCTAAAAATACGCCATTGGTCCGTCTGTGGCCCCGTCCCCCCCCGGCCCTCTCTCATAACTCATACCACCAAATAGACCCAAAAATCGCCTACTGCGCAGCTTGACCCCCCAGCGTTCTTTTTATTTGGCGCGAGGTATAACTGGGTGATACCCATTGAAAAGACTGGATGTCAGACTTTCGGGTTCAGACTACTTCGGTACTTCCAGGGCCAATGGCTTAAAATGCTTTCCGAGGCACGGGGGAAACCCGGTATGTAATGATGATCCGCATCCACGGACACGGCGTAACGTTGAAAGTTGACAGGTGGATATTTTGTCTAATTTAAAATGTTGGCAAAGATGTACTGAGAAGCAACCGTGAGAATACCAATCTCCTTAAAAAAATCTCTAAGGGAAACTCGGGCACCCAGCTGATAAATTGCACGAACCGCTCGCTTCTGCAGAACAAATATATTTTGAATGTCAGCAGCTTTGCCCCACAGCAGAATACCGTAGGACATAACGCTGTGAAAATAACTAAAGTAGACTAACCATGCTGTATCAACGTCAGTGTATTGTCTTACTTTTCTGACGGCGTATGCGGCCGAACTTAGCCTTCTATATCGTCAACCCAACGAGCTTTAGGACGATCCTGGTTTCTTTGGCCTAACCTTGGCCACCACTCGGTCAAAGCCTTGCTCCATCGGCCATCTCCACATCCAGCCAGATGTCCTGCCCACTACTCTTTAAATATAAGTCATCAGTCGGATATTTACTCATTTCTCCTTCATATCATTCCTCACACCAATTCCACACAATTCTTTACAATATTATAGTATAGATAAATAACATCTCACCTGCTAAACTTATTAGCGTATCCAGCAATCTTAAGCTCAGTAGTAGCCGGGGACAGGCAGTGTGTCAGGTACCACTTCAGCCTCTGTTGACCGACCGGGTTCGTTCGCGCGTCGACCCGAGTCCAGAGCATTCGGTCACATATTAAGGTTCCGAGACGAGGGCAGGTGCTGGAAAATAAGAGATAGTAATCAGTATAAATTTCATGTATTTTTCCAATAAAACGAAAATATTCCCGTTTCTAGAGATTGAAAATGATTTAAAGGTTTACTTTTGAAAGATTCAAGAACATACATTCATGTATGTTCTTGAATCTTTATAATGGGAAAGTTCCTGAATCTTTCGAAAGTTACATTAAAAAAACGGAAAAATACGAAAGAAACGGGATTCCAGTTTCTTTCGTATTTTTCCGTTTTTTTTTTCGTTTTGTTGGAAAAATACATGAAAATTATACTGGCCAACGTTCTTGAATCTTTCGAAAGTTACATTGAAAAATACAACGGCATTGGAAATTAACCCATTGACCGCCACGGTCAAGTAAAACGACAAGCCAAAGAGTACCTTAAGTCGAGTCGACTTAGGGCACTTTTTTGCTTGTTCGGCTTGTCGTCTATACGTGACTGTGGCGCTAAATAGGTTAACGGGAATCTTTCCAGCTTTTTCCTAGTCAAGATTAGGTCCATTTAAAACGAAAAGAAAGAGTTATACTCACTGGCCCACAGCCTTCAAATCCCTCGGGTTCAAAAACTTCAAGATACACAGTAGCACATCATCGCAGAGGTCCAGTAGGTGTATGTTGCTTCTGGAAACATGCTCGATCCCGGATGCTGTTGGAACAAAACGTTTGTTTTAGTTGTAAGTATATATATTACACTAGCAACCCGCCCCGCTTCGCACGGGTGGAATATGCTACAACTACATATAAACTTTCCTCTTGAATTACTTAATCTATTAAAAAAAACCTGCATCAAAATCCGTTGCGTAGTTTTAAAGATCTAAGCATACATAGGGACAGACAGCGGGAAGCGACTTTGTTTTATAGTGAGTAGTGATAGTGATGTAGTGAAGTGATAACATACATAATCACGCCTGTACAAAGATCGGCACGATTCTTGAGCGCTGACGCAAAAGTGAGTTATTGGGTCCCTTTGGTGGTATGAAGTGGGACGCGGGGCGGGGAAAGTGCAGTGATTGGCCCGTAGCGCATCGCGTCATAGCCGTCACCTGGGGTTTGTTCTTTACTCCTGCTGCACTTACCTCACGACCAATAAATAATAAACGGGTGTGCGTTTTATCCTAACTAATATTATAAATGCGAAAGTAACTCTGTCTGTCTGTCTTTGCTTCACGCCTAAACTACTGAACCGATTTGTGTGAAATTTGGTACAGACATAGGTAGTTTGGAACTTGAGAAAGGGCATAAGATTGTTTTTTTTTTTTGCGAGTTAGGGAACTATGTGGGTAAAACCAAAAATCTGCCGGAAGTCACTATTCCACGCGAACGAAGTCGCGGGCAAAAGCTAGTTTGTCATAAAGTGTACGATGCGCACAGCGATCCCCACTCTTCCGCCGAGCGCTCAAGAACCGTGCCGGTATCTGTAATCCCCGAAGGGCAGAGGTGTACCTAAAAGTACACCCAAATTTTGCCAGTTATGATTTAATTCACATGAAATAGGGGGCGAGCCTATTGATTGGGCACAAATCAGACACCATGGCTGTTACTGATGAATTCCTGATGGAAGAGACAATAACACTTTGACCGACTCGGGTATCGAACCTAGGACCACTAGACCAATGAGGCAGTCAAACATTACATAACATCATACCAAAAAGCTTCCAACTACCTCCATGCCACTGCCTGCGTGTAATAGGGGATCGGACAAAAAAAAAACTTCTAAAAAATATTGACCACATATTTTTTCTTTTTTCACGTAAACAAAAAATGAAGACGATACAGTGCTTCGAAAACTCGTGTGACGTCATATGATAGTACATTTTGTACCTTCAAGTGACGTTTCAAGCCCCACTCCATGATCTTTGATGCGCTATAGCTTCGTAATTTTTTATTGATTTTATAAAACAAAAAACACGTATCCAATATTTTTCGATAATCTAACTGACGGACTAAACAGAATCATATTTTTTTGAGTCAGTCCGATCCCCTATTGCCTCTGTGGTTTAGGCGCTTGCGTTGTGAAGTTGTGACGCAGTGGTTGTGGGTGCGATTCATACACCACTGCTTAACCCTTCCGGAGTTACATTACAGGCTTCATTTTATGTTATACAGGAATACGTCCCCCAAATGGGTAAAAATGGTGAAGATTGAGGTGAAGTATGCACCTTCTGGTCATAGCCATGCCCCATTTATTGCAAGAATTACCGATGTAACAAGAACCATGACGAATGTAAATGCAAGGGAGGATCAGCCGTTTCAAACCATTATTATAGAGAACAACTTAACACTCATGTGTTCTGGGTCATCCACATTGCAAGAATGACTGCTGAGTGGGAGGTATTTTTTTTTCCTTTTTAATTGGGACAAGCCCGCCACACTATTCCCAAACCACTGTAACTCCTGAAAGTCAGAATCAACTGTGGCAACCAACAGAAAAGCGCTGAGACAATGCTTGACGAAGTCCCAGAGAAACAATTTTAACTGTCTTGTATCCTCCAATGAAATTAATCAGGATAGGATAGGAATAGAAAGAACATAATTACCACATCCCTTCATATAGGCCAATAGGCATATAGGGACGTATACAACTGGGATAAGCGCAGTAGCCTAGCACCACGGATATTATTTTCATTAATATTAAAGACCTGAGTAGTAGTATATTATTGATTCCATTAATAGGTGTGACATAAACGCTTGGACGCACGGAGATTTGTTCTAGTTAGTTTCTACAAGGCTCCCATAAAATGTGATGTGCAGATTGTTCATTTTCGCAGTCAGATGTAAAACATTCACCAAAAAGCGAGGCAACAAGTTTGAAGGAAAATAATTTACTCTTAAAGTTACCATGACCTGTGAGAAATTGGGCGACACAGTGATCCACCTCCAGCCTTATGAAAATTAAGGGTGTACTATTAGGTCCAGCCTAACTACTGCCCCTAAGACGACCCACTGAACCAAAAGCGCTTTGTCTTTTTTGTGGTATGTTTATGGAATGTGCAGAGCAAAAGGAGTATGAATGTATTGTATATATGTGTGTGGTGACATTGTGTAGTCTGTCTCTACCCATAACAATCATGGTGGTGATATTCAATGTGATAATATTTTGAGACAACCTCGACTCTTGTCGTTAATAACAGCAATAGATAGAGATAAATGGGAGATGAGAAGGATACCCTTTGTCCAGCAGTGGGACACAAATGACACAAATAATAATTATTATATTTCTTAGAGGGTTACACCCATGACACGAAATCATTCGCGCCTTTGTGCTATTTAGGTACCTAATAAGAAAATTTTACAATATGCTATTTTTATCATTAAAAACTGAAAACGCAATAATTTATTCAGACAAAAGGTAGGCAATTTAGAAATATTAAAAACGTGTAACGTAAAACTTACCATCCTGGACGCATCCGCTATCATCCAGCTCTTGCATGGAGCTGTTTTCAGGATTCAGGGAATCCATTTTTCAATAAAATAACCGGTTTGAAAAAATATTCATTGATCACCAAACTCACTTACATCGGGAATGAAGAGAACAACACAACCACCATGAGACAAAGGAAAACAAGAATAAACGAGTATGTTGACTGACTGTACACACAAACAAACACGATTTTTTGATAATTTGGAGCAATTCCAAAAATATTCTTTGAGGAATCACAAATAATCACAAAATCGAAAAGTCGGGTGTTGACTGAAGAAAACAACTAGAGCTGTAGTTTCTGGCTACGAGAGGAGTACGAGTTATTGATTTTGGCTTTTAGTCGATTACAAAATTCACTGCACAAAATACTGACTACATCTGTAATCGTTCCATCTCTCGAAAATGTACGGTTTTCGCTGCTCTATAAAAGTAATTTCTAGTGTAGTGAAAATTTTTCATGTTTTTCATATCTAAATAGATATGAAAAACATGAAAAATTTCTTATTAGAGTTTTTTTTTTATTAGAGAGTCCATTTTACAAAACTATTTTGATAAAACCCTTTTTATTGTAAATTAACTCATACACAGGGACCTTTAATAGGTCCATGCTCATTGATGCTCATACAGTTATAACCCGGTTCATTAAAGAAAGGAATCTAAAATGGCAACACATGGCATGTCCTCTCGCTCGCTCACTACAGTGTGCGAGCGTGAGGACATGATAAAAACCGCCATTTTAGATTCCTTTCTTTAATGAACCGGGTTATATCTTTGAATCCATAATAATACGGCAACACTGACTCAGTGTCATTGAGTTATTGACTTGACAATTTGTTTGACACTTCGTTCCAGTGTTGCCAACTCAGCACTTAAAGTGCCAGATTTGGCACTATTTTCATGTGTCTAGCACTGAAATTTAAGAAACAGCACCTATCGCAAAATCTAGCACTAATTTTGATATGTTTGCTTACTCACAAAATGCAATAACAAAACGCAAATTAGTGTAGTCCTCTGCACTTCGGTAGGGGATTCCCGTAAAACATAAAAATAAAAGCGATTATTAAAAGCGATTATGGCGGACGGCGCGGACTCTGCTATATTTGTCTCTTTCTCATAAGATAACTCCTTCTTTGTCTTACCTTGCTTGTTTTTCATTCGTTTGTGTTTTTGATTTATTATGTCATAGTCTCTTTGATGATTGGATTTAACGATAATAAGATTTTTAATATTTAGATTTTTTTAAATTTTGATGGTCACATCCTCCAATTTAACTATATATTTTTTTTTATTTTTGTTTAAATGTAACATAACATAACTTTGATATTAATCTCATGACAATTTGAAAATTAAAACTTTTTATTCTACACGTTATTTTTCTTATTTCATATATTTGGCACTATTGTTAAAATTTTATACCAATTTAGCACTTTTTGAGATGTTACTTAGCACCCAACCGTGGCATTGAGTTGGCAACCCTGCTTCGTTCTTTCATGTGCTTTGCGTCAAAAAGCACGTCGCGCAAAAATATTTTTGTTTATTAAAATACAATGGCGAAGTCACTCAGAAGCCGTTGGAAGCGAAAATGCAGGGCGGTAAAGCGCGAACGTTACGCCGTCAAAGAATTGGCACGTCTAAAGAAGATGTTAGGCGTAAAAGAAGAAGACAAACCTGCTGAAATCACCACGGAAGAGGTTATGGAGTCAGACCAAGTTATATTCTTAGATGCCGGAGCTATCAGCAAGAAAAAAGATAAAAAGAACAAGAAAAAGGCAGAGGAAGTAGCTAAGGAACCGGAAGAGGACGTCGAAATGAGTTCGGATGACGAAAAAATCGAAGTTGATGACGACGGGAAGAAGCGAGTTTTCAGTTCTAAAACACTCAAGGACCAGAACGGACAATACCCTGTTTGGTTGCACAAGAGGAAAATCGCTAAAATTACCAACACCGGCAAGAAAAACACGAAGAAACGGTCCAAGAATAAGAAACGAAAAAGGTTATAATAAATATGTGGTTAGAAATTTTGTGTTTTTATTTTGTTACACCATCTTTAGTAATGGGTTTGTGTTGTGGCCCTATTTTCTGTAATACTCGCCTTACTGCCCACTAGGCGGTTCAAACCATCATCAATTCTATCCATGACCTTGGAATGTTGTTTCTTGCTAAAAGAATACACAATTTTATTCAAATTGAACTGATGCCAGAGAGATTATCTTTACACAAACTGAGAAAGTTAAATGATTAAATCAAAGTTGCTATCAGCATAATCTGGGGATAGAATTCCCATTGCTGGGACACAGGCCTCCTCTCTTTGAGAAGGACTAGGCTGTTACAAGTATTGGAATTTTTGGTTCTAGGTCTTAGGTTTACTCACGATGTTTTCCTTCACCGTTTTTGAGAGCAGGGCGGCCACCACTGCTCAATCTATCTATATATCTAAAAAAATTATGTTGGTTTGTGTACGCTTCAAAAACTCAAAAAGTTCTGTACCAATCATGCTGAAATTTAAGAATAATAATATAATCCGCATCAAGGATTGCTTTTCAGTGCAGTATCCACGCGGGCGAAGCCGCGAGCATCTGCTAGTAAAATATATTTTCTTTATTCCTTGCTAGTTCCACACTTACTGCAAGAAGTTTGAGGGTAGGCATAACAAAACCAACATGATTCATAAATTAGTAAAATTATATTTTTTTTAAAGGATTTACATAAAATACACTACATTGAAGAACATAAAACAACTGATTACGTCTCAATAATTGATCTATTAATTTGTAATGAGAATGAAAACACAAGTTCTATCTAAATCAATTTATTGACTCAGGTTGGCTGGACAATTGAATAGAGTTCCTGCTCATCTAGATTGATTATTAATTTTCTAAAAAATATTATAATTGTTGTGTTATTAAATCCGTTTTTTTTATTATTACAAAATGGGCCTGCTTTTGGCCTCGATCACGCCTGATGGTAAGCAATGGATAAGGTCTATGTTGAAACAAACATGTCCAGAAGGCAGAAGGTTATGGTGTATAATTATTGACTTTAAAATAATCATGCAGTTTACTTCTAAATGTATTGAGACAGTGAAACAAAGCTTTAATCAGAATTTTAGACCCACTAGCAATAAACATTCAATCTTACACTACATTCATGAAAAGATAGAGGTAGGTTTTGATTTTTTTTTTAATCTAGTTAGTATCACAATGTATCTTATAATAATTATCGTCTGCATATCCTTTTGCTATTTTATTTACTGCCATGCCAAGCACAAAATTGGTATCTTCAAAGAAAACAATTTGATTTAAATGGCATATGTTACCTTAAAAAAATACAGATAAATAAAACAAATACCAGTAACCAGTACCTATTTGAAAACATTAAAAAAAATAAGCGAAAAAAAAACAATCCGTAATGTGTATCAAACCATATTTTATGCTTAGCACAGCAGATTAGGACAACTTTTTATAAGACGGTGAAAAATACATTTACAATAAATAAACTAAGTATAGATTAAGTGCAATGTGCTTAAGTGGCAATGGGCAGGGCACATTGCTCGCAGAATGGATGGCCGATGGGGCCGAAAAGTTCTGGAATGGCGACCGCGAACCGGAAGACGTTGCGTTGGAAGGCCTCCTACTAGGTGGACCGATGACCTGGTCAAGGTTGCAGGAACCCGCTGGATGAGAGAGGCAGGGGACCGGTCAATGTGGCGACGCCTGGGGGAGGCCTATGTCCAGCAGTGGACGTCTTTTGGCTGAAATGATGATGATGATGATGATAGATTACAACAAGTCGAGCCACCACGCAGTTATAGGAACTTTCGGTTCAGTTATACGGCTTGTATGCTAAAGCCCGTCCTATTGCCATTTCTAACTCCTTTGAATGAACCTCTGCAGTTATATGTTTATGGATGAACTGCGATGTTACTACAACATTGCATATTGTGCAGTAGTGGTCCGCTCCATTTAACTGGAAAAAAAAAATGTAATTGTGAGCTGTTTTTTTTTATATTAAATGTAGACCCATTTAATATAAAAAAAAAACAGCTCCTGACCTCAATCTTGACCTGAGGACAAAGTTGAGGTCGACAATGGAACAAGCTAACCCAAGAGAAGCCTATTACCTTGCAACTTAAATAGATTTGAGCCGTATGAACTTGAGAACACCAACACAGGCAGGGAATTCAGGTTTTAGGACCTGGATTTTATCAGTTTGAGTCTGGATTTTTGTCTGGCTAGTGACTTTATGTAAGACTGCGTCAGTGAGCGAAGCTTATCCTGTAGATTTTGAGCAGAAGAATGGCTGTGGCCCAGGACCAACATACCTAGTGCCAAAATAGAACCAATGGGTCACAATAATATCATCAAGGTAAAGGCTCTCTCTTTTGCATGACCTAGTCACAATCCTCAGTACTAAGCAATGAGTATGCAGAGAGTACTACAATGGTGATAGTTTTATTTCTGATATTAAGGGAACTAAACATAAATCAATAAACTATTTATACTTAGTAAACACAAAACAAAGCCCATAGCAACACATTTTAGTATTTTCTTGGATCCTGTTTTTTGGATAACCGTCAGGATTATCTGAATTTCGACCGATAAAATGACTATAACCAACCTTTCTGATTAAATTCTCCTTAAATTCCTCAATATGTGGGTAAGATTCTAAGATTTTTCGATGATTTTCAGAAGTCTTATGCCTCTCTTTGCAAATTACGTCTCGAACCATTTCTTTCTCACAGAACACACATCTGAAGAGTTCACCAGCCGTCAGCATGCCGTGGTAAGCATCAGAAGACACTACAAGCTTTTTACCATCTTTCAAAGTTACGATGAGAAAATTTTGTGGTTCTGTTAACTTTGTTAGTGACGGCGGCGGCGGCGGGGTTTTCACTTCTACGTGCATTATTTTGGGCTGTCTCAATGCCGGTACAGACATTTTTAAGGATTTGGAAGAAGAAAATTACTTTCCGTCTAAGTTTTTGTGAAAAACACAAAATTATTTTCAATAACAAACAACAACAGTGGGTAGAAGATTGAAATAAGCCGCCAGCAGTGTTGCCATATTCATATTGCATTAAAATTGTGGCCCATTTTACCAACTTCAAAAAAGGAGGTTTCTCAATACGACCGTATATTTTTTCTTCTTTTGTTTATCCGGATTGCCAGACCACTGGGACGAGAGGATCTCTCCCTCTCATGTTCCGCCACCTCCTTGCATGATGACTGCTTCGTATATTAGGAGAGGACGTCGTCCCATTCCCTGTCGATCCGGACCTACAGGGCCGGACACGAGTGGTCGCCGCCGCCACTGCTGAGCCCCCTTTGCTCGACATTTTATTAAAAGTTCTACTTTTGTTCTACTTCATTTTGAATGTTGATGGACTAACAGAAACCACTATCTTATGGAAATATTTTCTAAGTTTTCATGCATGCTACCAGCCATAAGTCGCCTGACTTATCAATAGAAATAAGTGTTATTTTATGAGTTTTATTATTTTTTTATGCTCGCACGGTCATTTGGCGAAAAGGCTTAAAGTTTGTACCTACCAAGTTATTTTAAATAGTAGTAAAAAAACTAAAATGAAATGTGTGTATTTAAACATTTTTTTTTGTAAGTAAATTGTTTTTCTTTGTACGTTATTTAGACAATAATATTATATCTATAACTGAAAAGTAAAATAATGCGAAACATTTCAGTATTAAGATAATGCAAATGTAACAACGCCTGTAGCTTGTAGCATGCATGGCACAAGTTGATTGTTTTGAGATTGATTGGTAGATTAAAGAGATTTTATAAATAGGCAAGTTTTATTTGCTGTATGGTTACAAACGGTTGACAGGTGAATCAAAAAGCTGCCTTCTGATGATCTATAAATATAAAAATGAAACCCGTTTTCCGTTGTCACGACATAGCATGAAAACGGCTGGCCGGATTTAGCTGAAAATTGGTAGGTAGGTAGCTAAGAACCAAGAGAAGGTTCTTTGATACTTTTTTTTTTTTTTTTGGTAAGGTAGTAGGTAGGTAGGTAGGGTAGTAGGTAGGGTAGTAGGTAGAGTAGTAGGTAGGGTAGTAGGTAGGGTAGTAGTAAGGTATTAAAAACGCATTGCAACGCATGCGCGGGTTCAGCTAGTAATATATAATTTATTATACATTTATTTATTCCAGGTATGGTGCATTTATGTATAATAGAAATGTCAGCAGCCTCAAAAAAACACAAACATTATGATATCGACGGTTTCCTTAGTCAACTTTTCGCATCTAGGAGATTTGAAGAGCTAATTGACAAATTGTCTGATGAAGCTACGAACAGAATAAAGTATAATAAGAAAAGTAATTCCTTTATTATCACAAATGACTCAGGTGAAGCCACATTTTACAACGAAAAAGGCAAAAAGCATAGATCTAAAGACAGAAAATATGATATGAATGGTTTTATTAGCCAAGTTCTAGTGTCAAAGAAAATTCAAGCGCTATTGACCAAATTAACTGTAAAAGCTGTTACCAAGATTATGCGTACCACGAATAAAAATCCAGCAAACACTAAGCAATTTAACAATCGTAAAACGAGAACGAGAGAAGAATCAACCGAAAAGTTGAATGTACAAGCGATCATCAATGAGATGATTTCGCTGTCGGAAAAACTCAATAACGATGAAAGCGATACTAATACCAAAGAGCATCATCTCAGCAAAACAGAGGATACTTACAAATACAATGTACCTGAGACAAACATAAATTATTCTCAAAAAAAGACAATCGACGCAATCCAACGTTCGCGGGACGATGCAGGTTATTATGAGAAGACAGATCCTAATAGGTACAGCGAAATAAGTCATAGTGGTCATAGCAGTGCAGAAGGCGAGGATCAAGAGATCGATAAGAAAATAAATAACTCCCGAGAGGTACCAACTTTTATAGGAAAGATTAATCGAGAAGTAAAAGGAAATAAAGAAGAAACTGAAAACGGTAACAAAGATGAAAATATTGAAGACGGAAAAGTTGGTGCACGAGGTCATGGAGACAGTGTTGAGAACTCTCAAATGGTTTCTGATGAAAATCCTCACGGCGAAGTTCACAGCAAAAAGAGTTTGGAAGTTTTGGAACACAGTGGTGTTATTAGATCTCAAGAACGACTTCTAGGAGACCAGAGGTCCAAAAATCAATCAGACGCAGTCGAAATCAAACCAATCATACGAAACGAAGGAGGCAAGCTGTATCAGAGTGTTCAACACGCGGATTATGCGGATTATTATGAAAAAATGGGTAAATGGCGAAAAACACACCCAGAAAATGCGACGGAATTTTTGTAGTATAAAGTTGGTATTTTTTTTTTTTTTCTGGCTGGAGCTATAATAGCAATGCCTCTAAGCGCGTCTCCATTAGTGCCACGCTGCTGTAAGAGGCCAAGCCTTGGCCAAGCCTCATGAGTGTGGACGTGATCGAGGCCTGAGCCGCGCGGCCTGACAGTAACATTGTATTGCACAAGGAGCCGCCAGCCCAAAAAACAGCGCGGCTCATAGTGGGGACAACCTTTAGCAAGTTCAGTTTATTTTCATTTTATTCATTCTTTTGCACAGTTTCCTGCTCGAAGCAGCACTGTAGCCGTAGTGTGCGTGAATCTGTAATGGAAATTTTTGAAAAGTCAGGAAAGTACAGTACGAGTTTAAACCTAGTGAACCCACGCAGTAATGGAACTACTCTTTTAAAAATAAAATTATTAAAAATTTGTTCATCCAACTTATTTTATTATATTTTTTATAATATTTTAGTAGGAAATCTTTTGCAACTCGACTAATTAAAAATTCATTCCTATCCCATGTCTAGAGGCAAGGGAAAAGTGGAATGGAAGTTGATCTGTCACCTGTCTAGCTGTCTTAGGCTGCGGTTTAAATTGTACGATGTGCGCTATTGGTACTGTGTTCGTGCATAAAATCGGTTTATTTTGTACAAACATGAGCTCTTCTTAGCAGTGTGACGTCATGATTGACGTCATCGATCGCTACCAACGGCGCACACAAAAATTTGGTAGTACAGTGTGTGCGGAGACGTCAAATTCGAATTTGACAAGTGTCAAGGAAAGCAATTGACTTGTTTTTATTTTGCTTGTAGATGTTGTGTGTTGTTGCACCATTATTTAGATATTATTCAATGAAAAATGTCGCAGTACGTAAATAAATAATTCCGAGAGGGGTTTAATATTATGTTCTGTGCTTTCGGCTTAGTTCCGAGGTTATAATTTTTGACAGAAGTGACATTACAGGGCTATTGACTGGTTCAAATTGAAAGTGTACCGATGGTAAACATTCAATTTGAACAGCTAGTTCGTAGCGTTGGCACGTTTGTAAAGGATCGTACAATTTAAACCGCAGCCTTAGGCTGCGGTTTAAATTGTACGATGTGCGCTATTGGTACTGTGTTCGTGCATAAAATCGGTTTATTTTGTACAAACATGAGCTCTTCTTAGCAGTGTGACGTCATGATTGACGTCATCGATCGCTACCAACGGCGCACACAAAAATTTGGTAGTACAGTGTGTGCGGAGACGTCAAATTCGAATTTGACAAGTGTCAAGGAAAGCAATTGACTTGTTTTTATTTTGCTTTTAGATGTTGTGTGTTGTTGCACCATTATTTATATATTATTCAATGAAAAATGTCGCAGTACGTAAATAAATAATTCCGAGAGTGGTTTAATATTATGTTCTGTGCTTTCGGCTTAGTTCCGAGGTTATAATTTTTGACAGAAGTGACATTACAGGGCTATTGACTGGTTCAAATTGAAAGTGTACCGATGGTAAACATTCAATTTAAACAGCTAGTTTGTAGCGTTGGCACGTTTGTAAAGGATCGTACAATTTGAACCGCAGCCTTAGTAATTGTCAATATAAATGTCAGTGGTTTCGTCGTATTTGTTTACGTTTATTTGTTGTTACATTAAAAAACCCTGTTTTGCCTCATGATTGGATAATTTTATAATAAGTAGGCTAGATTATTGGTTCAAAAAACTTTCTTATTATAGCCTTATACGTAGTGAACTCTAATGTAAGTACCGGTAAGTAAAAATTACTTTTTATCAACCGATTTTTTCTTTCCGAATGACTGTTTCACATAGCTTCACGCCTGCACGTGATGATAATGTTATTCCCGAAGGGTTAGGCAGAGGTTTACTTAATAGTACACCCACTTATCGCTAGTTATGTTGAAGTACTATCCCACTAAATTGCCTGCCCCCCACCCCTGCTCGACTGCTGAGCATGATGCCCTGGGTTGGATTCCCGGATCAGGCAAAGTGTTATTCCCATAGCCATGTAGTGCTGATAGGTTCGCCCCCTATTCAATGGAACTTAAACATGTCTCTTTCACTTATAGATTTATTCAGTTTATCTATTTCCTTTTTTTTCCTAGTTTTAACTGGGAAGTCAGACAGGCAGTTGGTCCATGTAAAATACTGGTATTCAGCTGCATCCAGTTAGACTGGGAGCCGACCCCAACATAGATGGGAAAAGGCTGAGCAGATGATGATGATTTTTCTTTCTTTGAATGGGGCGTTGCCATGGGCACCTCCGGCATTGCTTGACTCTGTTCACCTTTAGAGAACGATCTTCTGCTTGTTTACCATCCTATGACGTAAAGAGTGTCCATGAAGTTTCTTGCTAGTTCTTCCGCTTAAAGATCTACACTTTAGAATAGGCAACTACAGTACTTGCACAGTTATTATGCCTTGTGACTGTGACTGTAGCAATATTACATTGTTGTATTTGTTTAAACAATTCATACCGCCTTATTACAAAAGGTAGTTAAACCTGGTTTAACTTAGACCTGGTTTATCTCGCATGCTGTCACTTTCTTTTGAATATTATTGAAGTGAGACATCATGCAAGATAAACCAAGTCTAAGTTAAACCAGGTTTAACTATGTTTTGTAATAAGGCGGAACAGGTTTTTTTTGTTCCTTTTCTCATCTGCTATCAGTCATCCCTGACTATGATAAGATGTGTGGAAAGATACATCACATTTTTGCAGAATCAGAATCAATGTCCGTCCATTTTTGCAGAATAGTAAGAAAGAAAGAAAGAAAAATATTTATTCGGGACAAGCAAAAAAAAAAAACAAAAATAATAATAACAGAAAAGAATATAAAACTAAATAATAAAAGAGAAGACCTGTGCCAGGCCAAAAGGCTCCTATCTCAGCATGATGCTGCGATAAATGAAATCAGAATCAGTGTCCAAATTATACTTAATCAGGCAGCACAATCTGCACAATATCAGCTTTCTCCAGTCTCTTAGCATGATTTGGCATAATTAGTGTTCATGAAAGGGGATTGGGGCAATTCATAAGAGCCTGTAACTGGCCTACTTTGTTTTTTCATACAAAAAAAAAACATATTTTTTAACAAAACTGAAATCTCTCAGATAAACAATGGCAGAAGCAGCTACAAGTGACCTTTCAAATACAGTATTCATAGACGTTGCTTCCGGCTCACAGTTCCCATTAGTCACAATGGCGGAGGCACCCGAGGAAGTCAAGGTGGAACAAAACAAGTGAGTACCTACTGGTCCCGTATATTTTTCAATTTTCTGTGATCATTTTGGCAGACAATATAGTTGGTAAGTATCAGGGGAAAAGCCTGAATGAGGCTGGCACAGGGTCATGGAGAATGACTCAAGAAAAGAGAGGCCTATACCGCTGGGTATAGGCCTCTCTAGTGGGTGAATTTTACGTTTATTATTATTATTATATATTTAGGTTATTGACTGCTGAGCTCCATTCTTCTAGCAAAGAATCTGCCCCTCAAAAGTATTTACAGTGTGTTTATAAATATTTAAAGTCTCATATTTAACCGACTCATTGCCACCAGCATTTTCATGCATACTTTAGCCAGGCCCCGAACATTGGACGATGACGCGGGTTCGTCATGGGCCTACATCAAGGATACGCACCTAGAGCATCATTGGCCCCCTTGTTACGCGTATTTTACCAAAAAGTGGTAGTTCTCTTTATTTCAATATTTCGATTTGACACGCCAGGCTATGACAGACACAGAACAACTACCCGGGAAATGATTGATTTTACGACACGGCATACAAATCCGTTTACTGCTCGCATAAACATACCTAAGTATATGTTTCACATTAAAAATCCAATATTTTCTATCCCAGCCGTTCATCATCACCGCTAGAAGCCTACCTCGCGACCCAGCCCCGCCGGATACGTTGCCCAGAATGCAAGCGCTACACAGCGGAAAACGAAGAAAAGATGTTACGTCATATCCGCAAGATGCACCGCGGAGAGAACCCGTTTCAATGCTTCATGTGTGACTACTCTACGTATAATAAAGTTCTGTTTGAAGAACATGTAAGGATTCATCAAGGTGAGTGGGAATTTTTTTCATTTAAAATTTAAAATTCATTCGGTCTGTGGCGACTAGCGACATCTATCGCAACACCTGCGTACTAACAACGATCGACAGAAATCCTACATCGCGCTATCAACATTATCCGCGACATAAGCCTATCTAAGAGTTCCCGACTTACAACTGTCGGGCAGTTAGCCCGCCGGACACAACACCCGTCCGGTCGGAGGATCCTCCCTTTTCACGGATGAGGAACTTTACACCCTGTTCCTTATACCTCCAAAGGTCCCTTAAAGCAATTTTTGGAGATTTTTGACTCCTCCTCCCCCCATGCGCCGTAACGTTTTTCTGTCATCATCATCATCATTTCAGCCGAAAGACGTCCACATTGATCGGTCCGTGCGTCTCGCATCCAGTGGATCCCCGCAACCTTCACCAGGTCATCGGTCCACCTAGTGCGTTAGTACGGACACGCGTTAGTGCGTGATAGTAGCGTTTTTCTATACCCCTAGTAAAACGTTAGGTAACCACAGAGTGACCATTTTAACTAAAATTTTAAATGAGATAAATGTTAGAAAAATTTGTGAGAAAATCTCTCTACGTCATGGTCTCATCGTTCTATAAGGTTAAAAAAAACAATGTTACGTAACGCGTAGCTCAAACACCGTCCCACCCCTGTAACGCATCGGAATGTTTTACGAGAGCAGTCGGCTATCATGCCGACCCGATCCTTCGAGGCTTTGACAAAACTGAAACTTTCAGACATGATCACACACATGAAGTAAACTTGATCAATATTCTGCTTGATAGAGGGATTCGGCTCGAAGAACCAAATAATTTTGATCCTCGACAAATGTGAGGAATGTGGCTTCATATCTCGACACGCTAAGGCGCTAAAACACCATGAACTGACTCATGATAAGCTGGTGGTTAAGGAGTGCGCGCTGACCTTCAGCAGTGTCAGCAGATTCGCGTAGTTGTATCGTCAAAATCAATATTCTGCTTGATAGAGACATCCGGCTCGAAGGACCAAATAATTTTGATCCTCGACTGAACCCATGGGAAAATGTTACAGCCAACAAGCATACTGAAGTTCCTCAGCTTTCTCCAATGCTCTAGTTACACACTTCCATATTTATACAATCTAGGATTATCCTCGAATCTTCTAGACAGTTCCTAGTTTATCTTTGACACCTCTTATATGCTTCTACCACCAGGTATAAAACCGTACAAATGCTCACACTGCTCCTACCGCAGCGTCTCCAAGAAGAACACGAAGAAGCACGAGCTCATCCATCGGCCCGACAATCCTCACAAATGTGAGGAATGTGGCTTCATAGCCCGACACGCTAAGGCGCTCAAACACCATGAGCTGACGCATGGGAAGGAAGTAGTCAAGGAGTGTGCGGTGTGCCAGGAGACCTTCAGCAGCGTTAGTAGTTATACTACTCATCGGAGGGCGAGGAAGAGGTGCGTAGACTGACAAATCAAAATTTGGGAACTACTGGGACACAGGCCTCCTCCATAGGAATATAATCCACCAGCCCAGTGCGGTTTGGTTGGTAGATGTCACATGTCTTCGAACTTTTGGTTCTAACACATGCCGGTTTCCACAAGATGTTTTCTTTCAACGTTTTGAGAGTAGTGGTGATGAAAGATTTTACACAAAGTAATGCGCCTGCTTGGGTTCGAAATTTGAACCCTTACCGCCTTTTTAATAAAAATAGTTAAACCTGGTTTAACTTATGCTTGGTTTATCTCTCTCACTTCAAAAATATTCAAAAGAATGTGACGGCATGCGAGATGGTTTAACTATTTTTATTAATAAGGCGGTTAGTTAGACTTTCGTGCTCTTAAATAGGGGATCGGACTGACTCAAAAAAATATGATTCTGTTTAGTCCGTCAGTTAGATTATCTGATATATATAAAAATATTGGATAAGTACGTGTTTTTTGTTTTATCAAATCAATAAAAATTTACGAAGATAAAGCGCGTCAAAGATCGTGGAGGGGGGCTTGAAACGTCACTTGAAGGTACAAAATGTACTATCATATGACGTCACACGAGTTTTCGAAGCACTGTGTCGTCTTAATTTTTTGTTTACGTGAAAAAAGAAAAAAATATGTGGTCAATATTTTTTGGAAATCTATCTGACGGACTAATTTTTTTTTTTTTGTCCGATCCCCTATTGGGCCGCCCGCGCCCGGCCGCGACGTGGAGGCCTAAGTCCTAGCAGTAGGATCACGTGAAATTCAGTAAAATTATTACTACCCTGTTTGAATCGAATTTTGTTAACACGCCTTGTTGATCTAGTGTTCGCAAGCGCGACTGCTGAACATGAGGGCTCGGGTTCGATTTCCAGGCCAGGCAACGTGTTTATGGCAATAAGCAGCCTGGTTTAGGGCAAGATTGAAGTCAAGAGCAAGCCCATTTATAATAAAAAAAATAGGCTGTACTTCTATTACATCGGGAATTCGGGATACCTCTGCCTAAACCTTCGAATATTACAGGCGTGTTTGTTATGTTATGTGAAACAAAAAATACTTATTTCTTTTCCAGATGTCCAGAATGCAAGAAAATGTTCTGCGCCAAAATCTACGCCCAACATCGTTTAGAAGCACACGGAGTGAAGAAAAAAGCAAGAAGACCTCCCTCCAAAAAGTTCTTATTCACCTGTGCTATTTGCAAGTGGGGGGGAAACAGTAAGCCGCGGATATTGTTGCATTTGATACACCACCCGGAACAGGAAGTGGACGAGAGTGTTGTAGATACGTTGATTTTGAGGGAGTTAGGTATTATGGCGGATCCTAATGCTGTATTAGATTAAAACGGTCCAAACCGGCTGGTATCCGGCTCGAAGGACCAATGAAAAGCTACGATTGGGACTTCATAATGAAAGTAGTGGATTGTATATACATAAATACGTGTAATACCACAATTAACATATTAGTGCAACGAATGAAGAGCATACAAAGAAATGCCCATAAAACACTTCTGCCTAATCCTTTGGGGAAAAAAATAATTATGTATTATTTTTTTACTAACGGCACCATATTTTAACGTAATTTTAAGCCTCTATTTATTAGATACCTACACTGTGTAATAGAACTTTTTTTATTTACAGGATTTTAGTATCTTAGCCGACAAACTGTTCTGCAGTTTGGCAGAAGATTTGTATTATACCCACTTATGTAATTTTGTTGAAATAAATAATTAAAAAAAAGTATCTTTTAGGATACAATAATATTATGTCATAACTTCATGATATTTTTTGTGAATGCGAAATCAATTAATATTATTTTCAATCAAAGACTGTAAATAGGTATTAAGATATAAAATTATTTAGAATATAAATATAATTAATTATACAACTTAGAACTAGATTTTTTTTTACCCAACTGCGACGAATACCAAGAGCAGGGTTATGTGTTTGATCTGACAAAATTTGAGAAATCATTCAGTCAGACCACCAAAATAAGGACAATGGTAAAAAAAAAAATAAGAAAAACGGATTTAAGTACCTACTCTTAGGTCGAGTTTGTTCTAGAGTGCCGGCAATTTTTTATTTTAAGCATATTTAAATAAAAAGTCAAAATAAAATCACTTTATTTAGTGTTTTTTTTTTGTTTAGGTAGATATCTTTGTTTAGGCGTACCGCGTACTGAATGCTGTGTTAAAATTTGTCCACCTATTTTAATGGGACCTTATATATGTCCGTTTCTTTGTTCCCTCATAATTAAAATAATAGTCTTGCGTTTGGCTGATGTGAAGCGATGACGCGGCCCAGGGTGGACTGGGTGGAGCAGTTGGAGCACACTTGGCTAGAAGAATTCATTTTAATTAGACCATTACAGGACGTCCCAAGGCATATGGCATAATATTTTGTGAAAGTAGCATAGGTATACTGTCGTTGTACTGTGAAGCAAGAAACTCAATGGACACTTTCATAAACGTTTATCAATAATACAACGCTTACGTTCTCGATACAATGTTATCCAAAATAACCATGCTGCATTAGAAGATCAAAAAATGACGCACGCATGACGCGTGGCCGTGAACAGGCGGAGAGAGCGGCAGATTCGCCATCTTGCTTTTTACGAACAGTAAAAATACAGGGAATAATCCGACTCTGCCCGCAACTACCTCTAAGGCTAGATGAAGGAAGAATGGCATTGCAAAACCAAATCCTTAAAAACTCTGACCTCAAAATATATTTCCGTAGTCAGAAATTATAAACAAACTTGTCTATAATTTCAAAGAAATTAAACCTCAATAGCATGACCCAGATACTGATGTAAGTACTTAACAGAATATTGCCGGAAGACAAGAAAAAACATTTTATAATGCTGCAACAAGAAGCCAGAAGATAATATGACCTAGTGAAAAGGCAAACATAGCTTTTACCACCTCATAATATCCTGATTCTGCCCTGTTTGCCTCAAAATATGCAGCCACATAGACTTCTGTGCTGTCTAATGACGCCGCGGAAGGGGCGAATTTTAAGCCCACAAAATATAAAAAAAAAAAAAGAAACTGTTGTGCCAGTGACATAGTGATAGTCAAGCAAGGTACCTACTACTAAGTGAGCAATGGCCAAACCAATGCGCTGATAACACGCCGACATCCATTGTCCTCCCAAGAACTGAACTAAATGTTCATAGGCGTAACTGTAAATAATAATTTGCAACCTTGAACAAATTCTTCACCTACCTAATTATAAAGGTTGAGCAATGGTGTAAAATGTCATAATAAAAATAATTGACTCAATGGTTTAGTTAGGCGCTATTAACTTAACAAACTTCAACGTAAATACAAACAAAAATGCATTACGTATTAGGTACTAAATACAATAACATAAAACTTTGGTTTGGTTATGCCACAGCAGTAGTGGAAAAAAAAAACATCTTCGCCGTTATGTACCCTGCCTGTCCCTACAATAGTTCATAGTTTTAAATTCGTCAAGCAGCGAAAAGTTGCGTTTGGCCGCTTCCATGGCTTCCATCAAAGACTACAGTATATTTATGGAGAGCTTCCATGTGTATCTAGGACACGCTAACTGCCTGTAATTTTCCAAGGTCGTAGTAGTACCACAATAGTCGCTAATCGCTATCTATAAAATTTTATTTGAAGATGTAAATAATTTGAGATAAATGAAGCATTGACTAAAGTCGGTACTTTTTTACCTTATTACTTAGTCAATAGTCACATAGTCACGTGCAATAGTTTGATTTTAGTCGATTTTAGTATTTTTTTTGTATGTTTACGTACTTTAATTAATTTACTTACAAGTAATCAAATCATAACTCTCAGTGAGTAAGTATCAAACAAGTGCTTTTACAAGTTGGTATTCCACTCAGGAATATTTTCGATATACTTAATTTAAAAAATGGCCCTTTGTCAGTTATTCCCGCTTCATATTTACTTTCCCACCCTTCATCACGTACCTACCCGCGATTACAGACCGCATCATCGTAGTCTAGTCCGGCGAAGCTTGCTTTATTATTTAGTGGCCACAGATACAAGTCACAATACGACCACCAATGGTACGACACCATTCTATAAAATTTGGAGTTGGCTTAACACGTGAGTTTCTCCCATTCATTACTCCTATCTCTTTCATATCATTCTTCACACAATCCATCCATCTTTTTCTTTGGAGTTTGGCCTTCCTCTCCCTCTTCATCCATCAATAATTATATCCATCACTTTTTTAGTCACATGCGTTTTGAACTTTTGTTTGATCCTTCCTCATTACATGATCATCCCAAGATAAAGGACTTCGTTTCAATTTTTCTGTAACAGGTGCCACTTTCAAACTTCCTTATACTCATTCCTAACTTTATCCATTCTTGTCCGATAAATGCAATCGTTTTTATCCATCTTTTTCAAAGTCCAGCACTCCGATCCATACAGTACGACAGGTCTAATCACGGACTTGTAAATTTTCCCTTTTAACCTGAGGGGCATTCGTGGGTCACAAGTTATTCCAGTGATTTGTCGCCATTTCATCCATTCTGAGTTGATCCGTTGCGTTACGTCCCGGTCTACTTCGCCATTAGCTTGGATAAGCGACCGGAAGTGGAAGTTGGAACAGGTCGGTATGGGCGTTCCAGCCAGAGTTATATTTAAAAAGCAACCGTGTAAAATGCATAAGAAATTCGTTGTCAACAATAAATATAATACTACTAAACGAACTCTCTAAAACGATGTATCCGAGCACGTAGACATCGTAAAATACGTTTGAATGATGTATCAAACATATTTTAGTCGATTTTATTCTGTAAAGCTTACGCGCTAGGCACAACACTATTCACTGAATCCCCCGATCCGATCCATCGTTTGTAGTTGTAGCTCATGTCGAAATTAATGAAATATTAGAAAGCAAATTACGTATCAATAAACTAATGAAATTCATATAATTGTGTGATATATCAGTTAAAAACAAATAAGTAAGGTGGTTGTTTGATTTGAAGGACAGCTTTCCACCTGGTTCGAATTTTGCAGGTAAGAATGTTTATGATATCCTTAGCGTAATTTTTGCGTACGATTCCGTCTGGTTTTAAGTTGTTTTGTAAGAAGTAGGGTCAGTGGGTCGTCTTACGGGCGTATGATAATGAGTCAAACTAGGGTCTATTATGAACCTAGGTACCGTGCTAGGTACCGTGCTAGGTACCATGAGGTGTAATTCTGTCTATCCTAAGTCCTAACATCCGTTTCGGCTGGTATTGCTCTCTCCATCGAACTTATGGCTGTCGAAAAGGACGGAGGATAGATAACAACATAATTCGTGATCCCACGGGTACGGACACACGTGCGTCTTGTTCTGTCGACTCAGGTGTTAATTACTTCCTATTAATGAGTTAGAGGCTAGCTTTTGTTGTTTACCAATCATAATAAGGTCGAGAGTCCTGAGAGAGGTGATCTAGTAGACACAAGTGTCGCCATCTGCATTTAAAATGTGAAAGCAGGCTAAAACCATGAAGGTTCTAAGAAAAAAAGGCTGTTTAATTGCAATTTGTCAGATTATACATTGCTTGAATTGGGGAAAAACCCTGGTCTTTACCTATTTTTAAGTGTTTAAAGTCGAATCTGTTGTTATATTTAATCTGGACTGCATATCAGTGGGAATCTCCTTGTAGGCCAGGTATATAAATATACTAGGTAAGTACAACATGTATAGATTCTGTTTTATAAATAACACTATTGATTATGAACTGAGTGACAGGCCGATAGAGGTACTACTGAGTACCAACCTCTTTCATCTATTTTAAGATTCAGAGCTTGGTTTTCTTCATCAGATAATATTTCTCAATTACTATTGTAGCATATTTATTGATTCAATGTTTATTTTCTTACAGTTGGGTAGATAAGTTTGTGAATCAAACTTAAAATGAGGATTTTGGTTCGATTCCCAGTTTGGGCAAAGTGTTGATGGGGTTTTGCATCTGAAATTTCTCAGTAGAGGTCTCGAAGTTTGGATATGTGCTCTGTAATGGTTATAATATACCCTAGGGGGTTATTTGGGACTTGAAAAGATAATTGACAAAACATGGGTGTATTATTTAGGAACACCTCTGCCTAGCGCCTTGGGGATAACAGGCAGTGTTATGTTTATTGAGATAAGATAAATATACTTGATATTATTTTATTCAAATAAATTAACCCAAATCAAAGCAAACAATTTATTCACATAATATAGGTGTTATAGATAGTACACACGGCTACACATCAAGCTATACATTTCCAGTTTACGCTGATCTCGCACTGTACGGAAATCCTTTAAAATGCGAGACCAGCTTATAGTGGAAATGTATAGCTTGATGTGTAGCCGTGTGTACATGAGTGCTACATTACATCATTTACATCCTACTAATAAAACCGTGAAAGTTTGTAAGTATGTATGAATGTTTGTTACTCTAAAAACTACTGAACGGATTTGGATAAAATTTGGTACACAGATAGTTTATAACCTGGATAGTTTTATCCCAATTTTATCTTCCCATGGAATCATTTTCGAGAACAACTGAACAAATTGTAAAGAAATTCTAATTTTATTTTAAATTTTTTAGAACATGACCTGAGTCTTAGTCATGATTAGAGTTTAGGTTATAGGATAACCCCGTTGGGGCTGCGGGTTGTTCGAAAGAGAAACCGCTGCCTTGGCACAAAGGGGTAAGAAGGAACGTGGGTGGTTTTTAGTCAGTAGAAGTCTGACACACCCTACCGTTCTGCCCAGAGCAGGAGGAGCTATTTTATGATTTCCCACACTACAAAATAAAAATGCTATATTAGAGTTAGCGAAATCCTGTGGAGCAGTCTTTTAAATGTGAGGCTTCGTGCCAATTGGTTTAGAAGATTTTCAAATCTGTTGCAGTAGGGTAGTAAATAAATAATAATAATAACAAATTAATTTATTCAGGTAATTTTAAACCCCTTGCCATTTGTCAATCACAATATTTATATAAATATTAAAATTTTGATAAAAATAATAATAAATTGCATCAGGAATGGAATTCAATTAAAAAAAATTAAAATAATACACTGTACACAAATAAACAATTAAAAGTCAAATTACATTCAATTAAGATTCTGATAAAATTCTAATACAAACAATAATTAGGTAAATTAAAGTTTTTTATTAATTAATTACTCATACAAATATAAACACAATAACTACAATTTTCTTATTAGCACTGGAAAAGCAACATAATACCTGAAAAAACTAAATGAAAAAAAATGATGAGTAATGATTAGATGAAATAAATAAAAAAAACAGTTCTATAAACTGCTGTAACAAATTGTTGTACTATTGCCGTTCCAGTTTGAGGAAAAAGTGAATGTTCATAATTCTGAGAGTTTTCCTGTTCTTTCTACAGTACATAACACACTTCACACTAATATTTTAGAGGCGAAAGTTTGTGAGTGTGTATGTTTGTTACTTCTTCACGCAAAAACTACTGAACGGATTTGGATGAAATTTGATACACAGATAGTTTATAACCTGGATTAACACGTAGGATAGTTTTTATCCCGATTTTATCTTTCCGTGGGATAGTTTTCGATTTGTAGCGGGCGAAGCCACTGGCAACAGCTAGCTTTTAATATTTCCTACAAATATTCCATAAGTAGAGTAGTTACTACTAGTGAGTGATGGGTCGAGAGAACATTCTCCGTATGCATTTTTTCTACACATAAACCTTCCTCTTGAATCACTCTATCTATTAAAAAACCCGCATCAAAATCCGCGTAGTTTTAAAGATCCAAGCATACATAGGGACAGACAACGGGAAGCGACTTTGTTTTATACTAATGTAGTGAGTAGTGATGTTCTTTTTGAGAATTTACGAGAATTTAAACATTTTCAATTTGATTTTAATTTAATATTTTGATTTCACGGTTTTAAGTCAACTTCTGTTGTTGTTATTTTATAGTTTACCTACTTGAAAAAAAAGTTACCTACTCCATGAGGTTTCAAATTGGAAATTGCTAATATGTATTACTTTATAAGCCTATCACGCGTATAAGCCTATCACGCGGTTTCACCCGCGTAGTTTCCGTTTCCGTGAGAATACTGGGATAAAAAGCAGTGTAGCCTATGTTACTCAGGGTGAATGTATCTTTGTAACGGTGAAAGAATTTTTGAAATCGGCGCAATAGTTTTTGAGTTTATTCATTACAAACATACACACTAAAATACAAATCTTTCCTCTTTATAATATTAGTGTAGAAATATTAGTTGCAGCTATCGTTGCACGTTCGTCTTTTCTGCTCTACCTGAGGTCCGGTTGTTACATTGTGTGCCACAATAAAACCGGTTCGCACCAGTACTCGCGCCATGACACACGCTGCGCGCGCCGCCATTTTGTTCAAATGCGTTCAGTTACTCATTGGCCGTTCGCCTGTGCGCCCGTGTGGTAGCGCTCTCAGATAGTGTAATTTGTATTTGAGTATTTTAACAATGAAACCAAAAGGAAAAGTGTACAATTACTATAAAGAGAAAATAAAGAATGGGACAACAGTGTTTATTTGTGAGTTTTGTGGCCAGCGATACAAAAATCGTAACGCGACTAGAATGACTACTCATTTGGTTAAAAACTGTTCTCGAGCTCCTGAGGTGTTAAAAACAGTATTGATTAAAAAAACACCTATGTTAGACATTACAAATTTAAACAGATTATCTAGTGATAGTTCGGAAAAGAACATTGTCACAGAACCACAAATCAATTTAAATCAGGTAAATAATTTTTAATTTAAACAATATTGTTTTTATGCTGATAGTTAATTAGTCACTCGCGATATTACGATTACTCTGTTTGCCACAATAGGAATGTTTTTGTACTTAGGTCAGATAGGCAGTCTCTCCATGTCAAATACTGATATTCAGCTGAATCCAATATAGATAGAAAAAGGCAGGCAGATGATGGCCTTGTGGAACTGTCCAACGTTAGCATCGCTTACGTTTCGTTCATCAGCCTATTATGTTTCCCACTGCTAGGACTTCGGGCCTCCTCTCTAGGAGAGGGATTGGCTATAATCCACCACGCGGACCCAGTGCGGGTTGTTAGATGTCATAATAATATGTCTTCGATTTTTTTGGGTTCTAAGACTTGTAGGTTTCCTCACGATGTTGAAATAATAGAGAAGTATGGAAGAAGAAGGCATGTTGCGCCGACCCCAAATTGATTGGGAATGGACTATGGGCAAGAGAATGATGATTGTGATTTTAAAAGTCACAGATTATAAATTTTTTTGTCCCATGAAAAATACACGCCACTCTTCACAAAAAAGTATGTTATGGATATATATTAACTACAATAGGGAATATGCATAAAATTTTAAATCGCCTAAAATATTTTTTTCTCGAATACTTATTATCGTAATATTATAATGAAAAGATTTTTTTTTTTATTTACTTATTATTTAAACCCCTAAAATATTATTCAAAAAGTGCAAAATAAGGGAGCGAAATTCAAACTTCAAAAACGCGCCACCAGCGGTCGAACGAAATGTGACGTCATCTGACACGACATTGTATCCCGTTAGGGTATATTATGTTCTGTGAAACACCCACTGGACGTGTCATGTGACGTCACGCAAAGCGCGCGCGAAATGGCGGCGTTTGACTGCTTACATTTTTTAAAAGTTTTAAATTTCATTTTAAAAAATATCTAGAGTATTTTGAAGCCCATTAATATTTTTTTCTATGTAATAAAATAGTAAACTATTAATTTAAGACAAAAAAGAAAAACATGAATATTCCCTATTCTCAATATTTTATTTTCAGGCAAGAATGTCATCGAGACCTTCGAGAAAATCCAAAAATCCGCGGGCGAAAGCTCCAGAACCAATTATTACACGCACCAAATCAGCTCAACAAAAACGACAACTGAGAAAACAGGAAGATAAGAAAATCGAAAAACCGGAACTTACTAAACCAGACATAAAATTAACTGGACCAGAGACAAAATCACCTAGACCAGAGACAAAATCGCCTAAACCAGAGACAAAATCGACTAAACCTAATAAAACCGTAAAACGCCCGCAAGTGTCTCTACTTAAGCCTGTCAATGTACTCGATGACCAAATAGAGTATTATCCGAAAACATTAAAACGCGAATTTCGTGCCAAGAGAATTATGTTGAAACCTAAACACAATTACAAAGTTATAGCAGCTACGAATAAAAGGAAGAGGGCAACACCACAGAAAGGTAATTGTAATTTGAATTACTTGCAACACTAATATTGTATATTAAACATAAGTGCTTTTTCTTCTTAACTATGATTACTGATAGAAGTGGATAAAAGATGAAAATCTTAACTTCAATGAATTTATAAAATCAATTTAAAATTCGACAGAACTCATACACTTGGCTAGGTTCCGTTTGCGTGGCTAAAATCAGGTTTAAAATAGGATTTTGATCCAACCAATGTCTTCACAGCCTTCAGCTGAATTCCAGTATTTTAGATGGAGCGACTGTCTAGCTGATCTCCACAACCCAGTTCTTTCTATATCATGTGCTTTGTGCCTAACCTGTAGGGCTATTGCGTATCTTTTTAATGTCAGTGGCCATAAGTGTCCATAGATTAACTGTAAATTGGTTATGGTTTGGTACATTTTTTTCTTAAAAACTCACCATTTGACAGTTATTTGATAGACACTTTAAGTTATCCACTGTCATTAAAAGATACGCAATAGCCCTACAGGGTCGTGTTTTTAAGCCACCCATGGGTCTCTGACTTGGCTTTACATGCCGTCGAGAAATATCTCAGGCATGCTGGTTTTACCGAAGCTAGTGATATTTTATATAATTTTAAAGATATAGATACAGCCCTCGGTAAGACAGCCTCGTTGGTCTAGTGGCCACATGCGCGACTGCTGAGCATGAAATCCTGGGTTCGATTCCCGGGTTTGGCAAAGTGTTATTGGGGTTTTTCATCAGGAAATTCTCAGTAGCAGCCACGGAGTCTGGATCTGTGCCCGGTTGATGGCAATAGGCTCGACCCCTATTACATGGGACTTAAACATAACCCGCGAAATGTGGGTGTACAGTCGAACAAGCTAATTAGTATACAGGGTAGAGAACTTGCTATCGAAGGAGGTGGCGGAACGAGAGAGGGAGCGAACCTCTCAACGTCCCAGCCGCCGCGGAAGGCGCTCCGGGCGTCGGGGGCCACGTGATGGCTTCCGGCCACCGTAGACGCGGGTCTGTGGACGGTGAGTAATGGGCTAGCTCGCCGTCCGGCCGTCGTCATGACGGCAACAGACCGTGTCGGCGGCGCGTTCGTGTTCCACGCGCGCCTCAAAGAGATGTCAGCAATGAGGGGCCCGCAAGGGCCGACGCCCGTCGGGGCCGCGGATTTTAGTACTAGATGACGTGGCTTCGGCACAAGGGCAAAGAAGGAACATTGGTTCGGTTTTAGTCAGTAGAAGTCTGACACTCCCCTTCGCTCTGCCCAAGAGCGGGGGGGGGGGTCATTTGATGATTTTCCCCCCACCAAAAAAAAAAGGGTAGAGATCTTTATAATTCTATAACACTGAAACTATTGATTGTAACTTTGTTTTATCAAGTGTTTCGCATTAAGCGACTGATGTCAAATGCTGAATCGTTTGAGATCAGTCTCTAAATGTATCTGTATACAAGTAAAGACAAGTTAGCTGGCTGTATACTTATTAGCTTGTTCCCCTACCCTAACCCTTCGGGGATTGCAGTCGTTTGTGATACAAAGAAAATGTATACTAATATTATAAAGAAGTAAAGTTTGTGTGTTTGTATATTTGTTAAATTGTAAGGGGTAATCTCGGGATCTACTGAACCGATTTTAAAAATTCTTTCACCAATAGAAAGCCACATTATTGCTGAGTGTCATAGGCTACTTTTTATCCCTGTTGTCCCACGGGAACGGGATCTACTCGGGTGAAACCGCGGGACGTCAGCTAGTCAATAATAATTACTCTAACAGCCTAAACCACCTTCATCATCATTCATCATCGTCATCTTCCTGCACTTATCCCATTCTGTTTAGGATCGGCGCAACACTTTGTCTTTTCCCATTCTTCCCTGTTCACGTCACGGTGGCATTTACTCCTTTCTCTTTTATTCAATACTAGCTTTTGCCCGCGACTTCGTTCGCGTGGAATAGTGACTTCCGGCAGATTTTTGGTTTATCTCGCGAAAAAAAAAAACTATCCTATGTCCTTTCTCGAGTTCCAAACTATGTCTGTACCAAATTTCACACAAATCGGTTCAGTAGTTTAGGCGTGAAGCACAGACAGACAGAGTTACTTTCGCATTTATAATATAAGTTAGGATTGATCAATATGTTACATTTTTAAGGAGAAAATAAACTTATTATTATTATTCGTTTATGTAATTATTTTTAAATATTTCTGTATAAAATCCGAGCTACCGGTGGTCAGGGCCCTTGGTCTTATTATAATTATAATTATATCTTTACAGGCATAAAATCATCCTCAATAAGCTCTCCATCATCACCAAAACGCTCCAGAATCTCCACCAGACCTTGCAGCAGTCCAGAACCGAGCATGCAGGACATGGTCCGGATGATGGAGGAGACTAGGAGTCTGTCAGATGAGGATTTTATGGAGATCCTGACCTGCCCTAGTCCGGTGTGGTGGGAGGACCCCCCTGATGGAGGAGTTGATGAAGGTAAATATTTTAAAACGGCTTTCTTTATTTGTAGAGTTCAAAGACGTATATATGCATTGCAATTAGTGATGTGCGGGATCGTCAAAAATGTATATCCGCGGACACGGATCCGGATACGGATATTTAGGGTCAAAATCCGCGGATACGGACACGGCTACGGATCTTTAATTTCTCACTCGATCGGTGTCTAAGAAATAAAACGTTGTTTGTTTTTCACTTTCTTATATTAATAAAAGTAATGTCATAACTTTCTTTGTGTAATAGTGATCTCATAAGAGAGTTGACTTATATACTATTGGTATGGTAACTTACTAGAATATATTATGTTTGCAATTAAAGGTGTCAAATATTTGATTTTTAGAAATTAAAGGTACTCTGAATGGATTTTTTTTTTAAATTTATGCTACTTATTCATATAATCTAAGTTATTAAGCAGCATTTTATCCTGTCAATTGAATTTCAAAATTAATAAAAGATCCGTAAAAGGTCCGCGAGGTAAGTGACGGATACGGACCTTATTTCTCCCGCTGATATCCGCGGATCCGGATACGGGTACGGATATCGGGAACGCCACTAATTGCAATGCATGCATTCCGAGCATCATAGTCGGGAGGCATGACTGCCCACGGGTGATGTCATTAGTCACCAGTACACTTTCTGTTTTTAGTAGAGTACTAACATAGGTGAAGAATATTGTTCTGACTCTTTACATCGTTAGGTAATAAAATACATATTTTTATAACATAAGGTGTTATAATTGAAAAAAAAAGACTTATATTATCAAATTGACGACATCTTTTATTATTTACAGGTAAAATACGCAAAAGAAAGGCAGCGCCTTCTAACAAAAAGATAACAAAAGAAAGGAAAAAGAGAAAGACATTACCTAGACAGATTAAAATGCCATTCATCATTAATCTTGTTGACGACTCTGAACAATCAAAAGAAAAAGAAGAAACAGCTAAGAAATCAGACGAAAGATTTATCAAGAAAAATCTAAAATTAGAAAACATACTCTGCACTATAAAGAACAAAGCTACACAACCCAAGAAAAATGTTGATAAAGCTACTATTAGAAAGATTTCCGAAAGTGAGGATTTTTCAGATTTAAGTTTCAATGAAGAAGAAATTTTGAAAAACCTCGAAAATATGGATATTCCTATAGAAGATAAGTCACTAGATGAAAGAGTCGTGCCAAAAAACTATAACGCAGATAGCGATACTTCACCTTTTTGTATACCGGTAATTAAAGATGTATTCTCGATAAAAAGTTCGGTTTTTGATAGTTCGGATTTTAAAAGTGAAGTTGGTTTAGAAGAAATGAATTTTCAATCTGATTGTAAACCTGATGAAATTGTCAGTTTCGATAGGTCTACAAATTCTAGTTTAGGTGTTATTGAGGATTCAAGTTCTAAAATAGATTTAGGAGATAATAATTCTAACTCTGATATGGCAAATAAAAGTCCTTTAGAGAACAATTCAATGCTTGAATTCATAAAAATTACAGACGCGATAAAAAACGATGACCCTACTATAAAAACAAGGGTTTTAAGTGAATACATTAATGTGTATAAAATTACACCAGAAATGCAAATAAGCGATAATAACTCAGAACCGTCAGAAAACTCGATTAAATTAGAAGCTGTTCGAGGAAAACTCAATGATTTTTTTAAACAATGTAAAAGTAAGAAGCGTTTAAAAAAGGCGGAAAACTCAGCTCTTGCAAATCTTGTAACAGATGTCAAAGAAGAACCCATAGACAAAGAAAATGGCGAAAGTATAATCGATTTGAAAGACGAAGAAAATCGACTAAAGAGTTGCGATTACTGTGTTCAAAAAACCGAAAATGGAACAACAGATTTTTCTTGTGAAAAATGTGAAATGGCGCCAATTTTGACATGTGGGTTGTGCAATTTTCTCGCTGATAAAAAAGAGGTGAATAAAAATCATGTTTCCTCGTGCAAAGATGTTGCTAGGATATCTTGGAGTCATAATTATGTGTTAAATCAGACTTAAAAATTATATTATACAAAAACTAGTTTTAGTATAGTATTAGTACCTATACGCGTGCGTGTATAACCAGCTATGTATGAATGTGGACGAGGCAAAAGAAGAATGTGTGGTGCGTAGAGAGTTCTGTAGTTTCTGCCTACCCCCAAAGGGTAAAGCCGAGAATTTATGTATGTACATATTGCTGCCATAGTTGAATAGAAGGATATCTTGATATGAGAGATATTTTTTTTTACAAAAAACAAAATGTATGTCAATTTGTTTCTTTCTTTTTAAGATATCTTGCTAATAAACTAAGGCGGCAATATATTATAAATTAATATCCTTTTCATTAATAGAGCGATAGGTAGTCTTAAATATAACTTGCGAAGTGTACTATTAAGCACATCGCTAACTAACTCTTCTGGGAATGCATTTTGCAGTCGTGATGAAAAGTTATACCACTGCTATGCAGTTTACTGTAAAGTCACCTGCAAAAGTGCATGGATACTTTAGTGTCTACTATGTGCTGCCAGTAGCTTCGCCCGATACAAGTCGAAAATAATCCCACGGGAAGATAAATTCCGGATAAAAACTATCTTACGTGGTAGATTATAAACTATCTGTGTAATTTTATCCAAATCCGTGCAGTAGTTTTTGCGTGAAAGAGTAACAAACATCCATCCATCCATACATTCATACTTACAAACTTTCACGTTTATAATATTATAGTAGGATTGTCCATGCAATTTTGTAGGTGACTGTATCTATATCTCGAGATCTCTGTTAATTTAGTATTGCCTTATTGTTAGATATTATGTAGAATACCACTGCCTGTAGTTGTGAATATTATGATTTATTCTTCAAATGTATGTATGTAGGTACCTATGTATGGACACATTATATAATCAGCCTCTTTCAATGTAAAGTATCATGTACCTTTTAAAGAGTATTTCTATGTATCTAATTGATGTTTACATATTATTGAAAAATTCATCGTCTTTGCTAAGTACCTAAAGGTTCATACGAATATAAACTTCAATGTTATTAAAATAAGGTTCGTATTACCTTAGAACTCTCATTCATATTCGCGTATAAGAAAGTAAGAATATGACCATTAAAAACGAGTTATCAAGGTTTGTACTCGTATAGCAAAGTTGTATGTATTCTTGCCTTGTAAGAAAAAATATCTAAAAATACCTTTGTTTCACCTTTACGGTAGAAATTGCTGTTGGATTTGCAATCCTAAGCTCTTCGTTGAGAGTTGAAAATCGCTTAGCAATATCAGCCTATAATGTTCCCACTGCTGGGACTCCACCCCTCCGGCTATACGATCTACCACGCGGGCCCAGTGCGGGTTGGTAGATGACACATGTCTTCGAATTTTGGTTCTAAGACATGCCGGTTTCCTCACGATGTTTTCCTTCACCGTTTTGAGAGCAGCGGTGATGAAATAAATTACACAAAGTAATGAACCTGCTTGGGTTCAAACGCTACTAACTCCCTTACATTATTCTAAATGTTCCTCTGTATATATTTGTTCTTCTAAAAGGCTGAAGTATGTATTGTAAGACAGCCGTTTCAAAACGTTGTGATAAAAACTAATTATGTAGCTGGAGCTAATAAATATGTAAAATAAAATTCCGGTGTTTACTTTCGGAAAATTTCCTACACAACCAATCGACTAAAAAATAATGGAGGTTCTATGTTCAACTGTATATTTTATCTGCCAGAAAAAGTTCTGTCAAAATCGATTCAGCCGTTTCGGAGATTAGGCGGAATAAACAGACTGGCAGACAAAAAAATGAAAAAGGTAGTAGTTTTGTTATAAGAAGAAAAATCACTTCTGAACTCGGTGACATTTGTTTGATTTCGTTTTTTTTTTGCCACCGACTTCAGAAGCAGATTTTTCTTCTGAAGTTTATTTTTCACTTTTTCTGATTTTGTTTTTTTCACATTTTGTGGTTTTGAAGCCGGTTTTTTTGTTGTAATAGGTATTTATGCAACAACCATTATAAACCATAAGACACCAAACCCTTAACCTTAAAGGTCCTTATTACAGCTTTCAACTCCTAACTATTAAGGAGTAGTACCTTCCATAATCAGCTCACTAACCTTTTGACCGCCACAGACGACAAGCCAAAAAGTACTTTTTTGCTTGTTCGACTTGTCTATACGTGACTGGCGCTCAAAAGGCTAATCTGGAATAATCGGGATAGAATAGAAGATGTAGATGGCCCTAAAAGAACAATAAAACAAGCACAGCAACAATAAAGCAAGCTGACATCATATAATATATCTTTATTATTATTTCCCGTCCATGGCCCTCAGTTGACACTGTCGGTTGTACAGCAAGTTAACCATCTCAATGTCTGCCGGACTCAGGTCTGTTCTATGACCCATTGACAGCGTCCTCTGCCAGAGGTGGTCCTAGAAAAAAAAACATTTTGGTTATGGCAGTGTCTTTGTCTGTGGTAAGCATAAGTCACTTACTTTTTCCCAAAGAAGAAGGACCAATTTACAAATGGACCCTGGGGCCCAGTGTTGTAAGACTATTTAACAAATCTTAAAGTAAATGTCTGATAAAAAAATAACATGTTATTACAAGAAGCGATGAGTTCAGAGCTCATATGAATCGATTAAGAAGTCCCGAATGACTAGAATGGCTGGGTGCTGCTGCCAGGACCGTCTCCCTTACTTGGGAACTCCCGAACGGTTACTGGCACTAAGGTAGTAAGGTGGCATATTTTATACACGTTCAGAGCTCATAACAAAACAATTTTGTGATATGGTGCCTTCTCCGATCCGAGTAGGATCGACCCTCTTATGATCCATCTCGCAGCTTCCTTCACTTCCTACCTGTATAGGTTCCACGGTCTGTTGTCCCAAGGAGCAGTCTCCACACATATAGTTAGCCGGTGCATGCGTCACGCTGTCGAAGTCGTACGCGGAGCCTTCACCGTCAGAGTTCTTGAGCCATGCATCCAATGGCGCGCGTTCTAGGAACCGCTCTTTTGCTGTAAGGACAAAAATACACGTTGAGGTGTACTGGGGCGTTTGTAAGGCAACATCACGAGTGTAATCTCCGGAGGATTAGGTACCTGATAGTATACACCCACGTTTCGCGGAGTTTCGCCGGTCATGTTTGAAGCTCAAGTAATGGAGGGCGGAAGGAATTTCTCAGGATATTGGCTTAATATATTGCGTGTATCCTGAGAAATTTCTGATGGAAAAGCCAAATAACACTAGTCGACCCGGGAATCGAACCAGGTACTTCATACGATGTATATATAGAGATTTATTTATTTATTTAATCAGTTACTTGCTGCACTTACAGTATACACCAACGCGTGCAGCAAGTCAATATTATATACACTAACTTAAAAAAAATATACAATAGTTAAGCATAGCTTTATTGCTACTAAAAAACAAATCTAGATCCGGTTCCTGAGCTATCAGAGCGTTTAACAAATTCATCGCCTGGGTTGTGGGCGCATAGCGAGCCGTTTGGGTACGCACAGAAGAAGCCGCGAACAAGCCTCGCGAGGCACAGGCCCGCGACCGCCGCAGTCGATCCGGGGCAAACAGTGAACAACGAGCTAACGTAGCCCCATCGTCAATCTTATTATTGAGTAATAAATAGTAGTGCATCAACAGCGCACACTTTCGTCTTACTTCTAACGTGTTAAGATGCCCACCATTCCCGAGATAGCTAAATGCGAAGATAGCTTGGTCTGTCTGTTATAATATATTGGACAAATAAACCTGACTAGATCGCTAAGTGTCGTTACTTTTACTGCCAAGTTATTTTTTTTTTTTTTTTTGTATGCTCAAAATTGCCAAGTCATCTATAGCTACGTATAGTCACACTTTGGACACTCCATACAACGCCCGCAAAATAATTACCTATTACTACTTACTACATAAACAAATAACGTTTGTGCACGACGTGCATGTGCAAATGTGTGCGTAAACTCTAGTAGGGTTGTCGTAGCCTTAAAAATGGCGCGGAAAGTGCAACGGTCTGCGTCGCGAAAACCGAACGACGACTAATACGAGCGCGAGCCATTGCTCAAGTGTCGGCGACGACTACCTCGAAGTGCGGGGTGAGGTGCGGTATTTAATATGAGCGCGGGGAAGGGAGTGTCCCTTCTGTACGTAGTACTATTATGTATTCTGTGGTATAGTGACGACTCGGAGGCGGGTTGTGGGCACAGAAACAAATGATTGTTCCACCCATATGCTGGTGCTTGGCACTGAAGTGTTAATATCTTTATCCCATTAAACCCCAAGACACAAGAACACCTCTACCTTACCCTTCTATTGGAAATTACAAACCGTGATGTTTATCATCATCATCATCATCATTTCAGCCGAAAGCCGTCCACTGCTGGACATAGGCCTCCCCCAGGTGTCGCCACATTGACCGGTCCCGTACGTCTCGCATCCAGCGGATCCCCGCAACCTTCATCACGTCATCGGTCCACCTAGTAGGAGGCCTTCCATTCCAACGCATCGTCTTCCGGTTCGCAGTCGCCACTCCAGAACTTTTCGGCCCCATCGGCCATCCGTTCTGCGAGCAATGTGCCCTGCCCATTGCCACTTAAGCCTGGCAATTCTTCGAGAATTGCCTGGCTGCTGAATTCAAATCTGATTCGACCACGCAAGGAAACTGCGAGCAACAGCCCTCTCCATTGCCTTTTGAGTGACTTTAAGCCTTCTGATATTATGTTAACGTATTTCAAAGCAACGAAGCACTTACTCTTAGCCACCTTATCCCACTTGATGTTCACATAGTTAGTTCGGTCATAGCGGTTGGACATCATCGGTATACCTAGGATCCTCATCAGCATGTTGAGGGTATGAGCGTTGTGGCCTGGAGCTCCTTCGATCATTGATGAGAGGAGGATTGACTGTGAAAAGGGAGTTGTATGTTAGTCTCTCCTTGGCTTTTTAGGCCTTACTCTCAAGGCACCTTCAGGATAGTCCGGCTAAGTAGACGACAACCACCTAAGTTGAACTTTTTTTTTTGGGACAAGCCCGCTACTTTATTTGCAAATTGTATCCGAAAGTGTCTGAAAGCCAGAATCAACAGTGGCGGCCACCAGTAAACCGCCGAGTTTTCTTTTGCTGGTTTTTCTAAGATTCTCAAAAAACGCTGACGCTACAAAATTTTAAAGCTCTAATCCAAAAAAACTAGACGAGATGGAGATACGATTCCCATTTTTTTAATTTAGTACTATCTCTCTCGAAGTTACGGCCTGTTGAAAATTGCCCAAATTTGTTTTTTTTTTGTTATTGCTTAATTGTTTCCAGTAGTGTGTAGGTAGTCAGTTATTTGTGTTATCAATCTATTATCTCTGCTACTAGTGGATACTACACTCATGAAGGCACTTTGTCAACACTTTTTTTTTTGGGCTGTGGAAAATCATCAAATAACCCCCCCCCCCCCCCGCTCTTGGGCAGAGCGGAAGGGAGTGTCAGACTTCTACTGACTAAAAACCAACCCATGTTCCTTCTTCGCCCTTGTGCCGAGGCCGCGTTATGCCTTTCGATAATCCGCAGACCCGACGGGACCTTGTCAACCCTTACCTGATTTCCCTGCATGAACCCAAGTTGCGGGAACTCCTCACCCTCGGTCCCGAACCAGAGCAGGTTCTTGGGCTGAAGCGGTTCATCTTGAGCCATGTATTCAAACACCACGCAGGTGTGCAACTCTACAGTTGCCATGGCTTGTCGGAGTAACGGGAACTCAGGAGACGACACTGGAAGGATCATTATTATCTCATCATCATCATTTCAGCCAAAAGACGTCCACTGCTGGACATAGGCCTACCCCAGGTGTCGCCACATTGACCAGTCCCGTGCGTCTCGCATCCAACGGGTCCCCACAACCTTCACTAGGTCATCGGTCCACCTAGTGCGAAGCTTTCCAACGCAACGTCGTCGTCCGGTTCGCGGTCGCCAGTCCAGAACTTTTCGGCCCCATCGGCTATCCGTTGGGCTTTGTCGGTAACCTTGGTTCTCTTGCGATCCCACATCATTATTAACTGTCATAGCGCATAATCGTGACTTAATCGGTCGATCTTTAGATTAAGCCGTGCTTCCATAGATTGATCCGTGGGTGGGTGACCATCCATTACACACCGATCGTTTCCTGTTGATCCCGCCTAGCTGTCATTTGTAGCTTATCGACAGTCGTTACTATGGTCGTTACAGTAGCCAGAAAGTCTGACAACCAGTCTTACCTACTCACAATTTATTGTTTACTCACTCGCACTTTTTTCAAAGCCGTACATTACAAGCCCGAGCGGCCACAACTTATCCTTGTAGAACCTATAGAAAGAAACAAAAACCATACACAGTGAAACTTGGTTAAGGGGACCTGGATAAGTGAGAAACCTCTATAGCTGGAACTCATGATCAAACCTTTCATTATCCGCAGTCAGTTCGATAGTTCCTCCATGTGATCGTCGAGCGTCAATAATTGGCTTCTGAACCAGCTGCCCGCATTCCTCCAGGTACTTGGTGTTGATATAGTCTCTCTCTTTCTTTGACAGCAGAGTTTCTGAGCCATCGGTGTTATTCTGATTTAAAGGAAATAATATATGCGTTTATTGGCTACTAGCGACCCGCCCCGGCTTCGCATTGGTGCAATTAGATCTATTTAAATATTTTGATCTATTTTAAACCTTCCTCTTGAATCACTCTATCTATTGCAAAAAACTGCATTAAAATCCGTTGTTTTATAAGTTTAATAGCTGATGTCCGCGGCTCCGCCCGCATATAGGCATCGGTCAAATTATATACTACAACGATTCTCGAGAACCACTATCCTTTGGTTAAATCAGTATGAAAATCGGTAAAAGTAGTATATAAGGGTCATTATCAGGAGACTCATTATTTGGTTGACTTCGGTGGCAATTTTTTTTTTTTAATTTGTTGCATGTTATCATGAAATATCAAATCTAGAGTTAATTTAAAACATATTAGTAGTAGAGGGAATCGTATAGACCGAAGGATATGAAGGGATTTAATTTTTTAAAAATTGGTGTCCACCGAAATCAATATTCTTATCACCGAAATCAAATATATCAAATAATTTATTTTTCAAATACTGTTGTTTTATTGTTATATTTAGTGCCTAAGTTTTACTATGAAAATATGGTCTTTAAGAAATTGCAGGTAAATTTTGCAGTAAAACATTTTATTTTATCAAGACATAAAATATGTCCCATTTATTAAGTTTAAAGGAAAATTTACAAAAATCAACTTTAAAAGGAAGCTACATATTTTACATTAAATGTAATTAAAAGTAGTAGGTGGTCTAAAACTAACATTACTTAAAGGAACTTGAAAAAAAAAATCCAGCTCAATCACAGACAATTTATTTATTAATACAAAATTACTACAAAAATCACTTTTCAGTCACAAATCAGTCTTTCTAACAATAACAGCAATTATAGAATTGCAGCAATTGTACGAGATTAGGATGGCTCTGAAACAGCTTAAAAACAACAAGGCGCCGGGTGATGACGGAATTACGGCCGAACTTCTGAAGGCGGGTGGCAAACCGGTCCTTAAGGCCCTACAGAAGCTGTTTGATTCCGTTATACTCGAGGGGAAAACGTCACAGGCTTGGTGCAGGGGTGTGGTGGTGCTCTTCTTCAAAAAGGGTGACAATGCCCGGTTGAAGAACTATAGGCCCATCTCACTTCTAAGCCATGTCTACAAGTTGTTTTCAAGAGTCATCACGAATCGTCTCGCACGCAGGTTCGACGATTTCCAGCCTCCCGAACAAGCCGGATTCCGAAAAGGCTTCAGTACCGTGGACCACATACATACGCTGCGGCAGGTTATACAGAAGACCGAAGAGTATAACCTGCCTCTCTGTTTAGCGTTTGTGGACTACGAGAAAGCCTTCGATTTGATCGAGACTTGGGCTGTGCTGCAGTCTCTCCAACGGTGCCAAATCGACTACCGGTACATCGTGGTGTTGAAGTGTTTGTACAAAAACGCCACCATGTCAGTCCGACTTCAGGACCAGACCTCGGAACCTATCCTTCTGCAGCGCGGTGTGAGACAGGGAGACGTCATATCTCCGAAACTGTTTACCGCTGCATTGGAGGATATTTTCAAGGTTCTGGATTGGAGAGGACTTGGCATCAACGTCAACGGCGAGTACATCACTCACCTTCGGTTTGCCGACGATATAGTGGTCATGGCTGAGACCATGGAAGACCTCATTACAATGCTCGATGACCTCAGTAGAGCTTCCGAAAGAGTGGGTCTTAAAATGAACATGGACAAAACCAAGGTTATGTTGAATGTTCATGTAACACCCACTCCTATCAAGATCGGAGACCCGATACCTTGATACAAACGGTCTAGTTGGGTAGATCTAACTTCAAGAAAGAGGTCAATCGTCGAATCCGACTCGGCTGGGCAGCGTTCGGGAAGTTGCGCGGTATCTTCTCGTCCAACTTATCCCAGTGTCTCAAGACGAAAGTCTATACCCAAGTAACACATTTTGCGACAAAAGGCTTGCATATAGAATATTTTTGGAAACTTTAGTAATAAAATCCACCGTGATTAAGTTCTATAAAGGTGGTTAGAACCGATAAGCAACCTGTATGTTACCAAAGGGAGAAAAATTGCAACTTATTTATAGATGCAAAAGCGATGCATAAGAGTTCGAATTGCTATCCTGAGTGGCACTAGGAACTAACGGTGCAAATTGCGCGCCGTAAATGAATGATTGAACGATAAAGCGATACAGTTCATTCGTTGAGTGACAAATAAGATCCTAACAAGTTCTTATTTTCGGTGGAGATAAACAACAACGGCTTTGTGTTATGGCAGCTTTTATTTGTGATCTATTTTGCGAGTATTCAAAAATTATGAGTTTAACGCAGGATAACCATCATGAGCCCTTGCAAATGGTTTTTTATTGTGAAACCATGGTATATTTACTAAGCAAATTTTGATGCGCCTTCGATCTAATCAAGAATTAGCAAAAAATATGCGGTGATCAAATAAATAAGATAATACTTCATAAAAATTTGGTTGTTAAAAACCTAACATTATGGTTTAACAAAAAGTATAATGTCAAACTACATCAGAAACAGTTATCAAAACTCATTTTATTGTATGTTATTGTAATAAAATACCATTCAACAAGATACTTTTCAAGGACTCCATTTTAAAAAATGGCGATTTGAAATAGAACTTGCAGGTCATTTTTACACTCATTTGTTACCATAATAGAGCTCCTAGGTCCAAAAATCCCTTATTAGTACCTAGTAGTGATTATTTTCACTTAACAGGTCTCGTTGCCTTTGCGTTGAATTGGGGATCCTCAAGACGGGTACAAAACCCATTTAGGAAGGTAAATAAAGTAAAATTTAATTTAATTGTAAATGTTGGCTGGAATCCTCGACTTTTATTTCGATGCCTGATTTCCTACTGATAGTTTGCAAATTTTAATTTTTCATTTATACAAGAGACATTCAGAAGGGTAGCTGATTATGCCTTGCCTACCAATCTGTGATTAACACCGTGTATAACGTAAGTAGATTAAAAAAAATACAAAGTGAACTAGTGATTTCATAACTGTTTCATAAACTATTCAATTAAGTACCTAAAATGTAGGAAATTTACTGAAATACAAATCATACTCTATTAAAATTTATTAATATGTACGGAACCTGCGATAGTGTTAGAACTGTAAGATCTTAATTGGTTCTAAATGAGAGAAAATTGTTGCTTAAGGTTTTCAAGAACCATCTTTTGGAATCTATCTACGCGTTACAGTGGCATATTAGAGTATATTAGACCTTACAAAGGCAAATTACACTAGGTTCCAAATGAGCTGCAATAATAACTCTTGAGCCACTACAGGTGATAAGTAACTTATATATACTACTTATTTAGTACTAAAGGTGCCAAATAAGGAAAAATTACCACCTATTAAGGTACGGTTCTTAATGGGAGATTTTAAGATGTCTTAAGCTTCTTTGAGTTCTAAAAGATTGAAAATTGAAACCTATATGCGTCTATAACTAATAAATTCGGCCTAGTGCCACCATAAGTTATAAACCAGGAACAAAAATCACTCAAAAGCAACTGTTAGTGATAAGAGTTACTCATATGCAAATTCGAGCGCTGTTTGCATCTATAAGTAATACCGTACACTCTTGCATCACTTAAATGCTACCTACAGTTGCAGAATAAGTTCCAAAATACACTAACGTGCTACTTGGGTAACCAGTGTGTGTTGCCAGTGATTACATATGGGACCGAAACGTGGTCGCTCACAATGGGCCTCATCAGAAAGCTCAAAATCACCCAAAGGGCAATGGAGAGGGCTATGCTCGGAGTTTCCTTGCGTGATCGAATCAGAAATGAGGACATCCGCATGAGAGCCAAGGTTACCGACGTAGCCCGAAGAATCGCCAGACTTAAGTGGCAATGGGCAGGGCACATTGCTCGCAGAACGGATGGCCGATGGGGCCGAAAAGTTCTGGAATGGCGACTGCGTTGGAAGGCTTCCCACTAGGTGGACCGATGACCTGGTCAAGGTTGCCGGTCAATGTGGCGACGCCTGGGGGAGGCCTATGTCCAGCAGTGGACGTCTTTTGGTTGAAATGATGAATGATGATGATGAAATAAAAATAATTTATATAATTTTAAATATTTATTTTTTCTCCTTGTGCACTGCAAAAAGCACTGGATCACTCTTGATGCGAGTTTTCCGACGTCGTTCAGCCAATCTCTTTTTAACCAACCGATCTTCTTTTGAATCTGCCATAATCACAGTTCTGAAACAAGATGAGAGGTGATGAGAAAGCTAAATAAACGATCTTAAAATGTGAATAAATAGCTATTGATTGATTTCGGTGGTTTTAAAATTGATTTCGGTGCACCTATTTCCACCGAAAACACCGAAATCAGTGCCACTGAAATCAAAATAATTGACAAAATCCTAGATATTTTCAAAAGTAACCCGAATTTTTAATATTAATCTCTTTTGTTGAAATTGAATACGTAAAAGACATGCTTTTATTATAATTATAAATTATTCATTCAAATAGTTGTGGATAAAAGGGATTCACCGAAATCAATTTTAAAGGTATACCAAGCCACCGAAAACGATTACGTACCTCAATAAAAGAGTGACACGGAGACGCACAGGCGTGTTATCCTTACCACCGATGCGGCACGACTGACAGTTTGTATTACTCGAACAAATATTCTCGCAGCCACTAGAATACGGGTTATATGAACCGATCAGTGCGCGCCACTGATATCAACTCTAAACGTCGGACGTGAAGACAACCAGTTGTAACTTGTCTACTAAGGCCTATTAAGGCGTAGAAATATTATAAATTGAGTTAATATCTATCTAGGTGTTTATGAATACATGAAAAGTAGCGACATGTATTGCAGAAAAAAAGATAAAAAATAATTTCCGCCGCAATACGGGGCCGGACGCGGCACCGAGGTCAATATTTTGGAGGTTTTTATTTTTTTAAACTAAATTATATTTAATTTATATAAAAAACAACACAGGCCCCTCCTAATATTTTGATCTTACCTATTATAGAAAAAAATATCAAGTTGTTAGTTATCCATTTTGTACTGGATTTCGACCCGGACACGCATTTTTAAGCCTTCTGAGAATGACCCATAATAGTAAGTTCTGCGTCTGTGACCATTTTACAAATTTTAACGCAATTCACATTATGATGGCCACTTTCTATCAACACGTCACAGGCGCAGTAACTAATAAGACTGGTCCATTTTTCGAATTGTATCACAATTCATTAAATGATCTGCTAACGTGGTTATTTTAGACCCCCAGTAATCTGGGTATCTAAAATGGCCACTTTAGCAGATCATCATATGAATTGCGTTAAAAAGCGTAAAATGATCCTTTAATAATAGGAACTGCGTCTGTGACCATTTTACGAATTTTAATGCAATTCATATTATTTTCTTATTATGATCTATTTTCCTAAATGGTCATAGACGCAGTTACTATTATGAAAGGTCCATTTTACGCCTTTTAAAGCAATTCATATTATGATCTGCTAAAGTGGCAATTTTAGACTCCCAGTTCACGGTCACAGGATCTATAAGGTATAGTCAAACTAATCGATTACTTACGGCGCGTTCTTCCTCATGGAATGTTTTCATTAATTTATAACTGTTAGGTTTTACGGCTGTGAACGAAGTAGATAATAAACTTAATAAAACAAACAAGCATCACGCCTGTAATCCCCGAAGGATAGGTCTGTACTTAAAAGTACCTACCGTCCCCATATTTCGCCAGTTAAGGTTGATGTTCCAGGGTAGCCCGCGAAATTCTAATTTTCTTACGTTTTTAGCGATTTGCAGGCCAGTGCTAGGTTTGTTATTAGTGAAAATATGATTTGCGGGTGTAAGACGTATGCAGTTACAGAATTATAATCATCAAAATCATCATTACAACCCTCCAAGTTCATGTAACTGCCAAGAATGATTATTTCATCAAAAGGTCATTTGAATTTCGCGGGCTACCCTGGAACATCCACTAAGTCCCATACTCCCATGTAATAGGCGGCGAGCCTTCAACCGAGCACAAATCCAGAGTCCGTGGCTGCTACTGAGAAATTCCTGATTGAAAAATTCAATAACACTTTGCCCGACCCGGAATCGAACCCAGACCTCATGCTCAGCAGTAAAACTATTTACGAGCACAATATGTAGGTATTTTATATTTGTGCTACGAAACAATTTGAATTTGTATGAATGTTTTTAGAAAGCTTTTATTTTAACAAATTACGTACCTGATTGATCTGTAAATTAAGGAACCAATTTTAAAAATAATTTCCTAAGAATATAGTTTTTAAAACGAAACTAGTGGAAACTACCCCACTAAAATTGTACCTACCTATTTATTTGCAGTGCAAATTAAGGCATTCCACTTTGCCCCACCAGTGGGGGAGGGCGCCTTGGTGGTGCAAATTGGAACTAAAAACTGACATCAGGGCAGGGGGTCATCATACTTTAGCAGATGATAAAATTCGTAAAATGGACTATTGATATTAGTAACTGCGTCTGTGACTGAATTTTTACGAATTTTGTTATGATCTGCTGGTGTCCATTTTTACCCGACTATGGCAAAGCCAAAGGAGGGTTATAGACCCCTAGGATAAGCAATAACGTTAGAAGGAGAGCAGTATAGGTAAAGGAACATCGTACAATTATGAACTTACACGCATCTCCGACGCTCGCTCGTAACATATTGAGGACTATCATCGATATTTCTTCATGGTTCAGACATTTGTAGCCGATTTGCATGTTCTGAGGAGTATTAAAATAAAATTATCATCATCATCAGCCTATAATGTTCCTACTGCAGGGAATCGGGCCTCCTCTCTAGGAGAGGGATGGGCACATTCACCAAGCGGGCCCAGTACGGCTCGGTAGGTGTCAGTACATGTCCATGCTGTTTTCCTTTACCGTTTTGAAAGCAGTGGTGATGAAATAAATTACACAAAGTAATTGTAAGTGGGGGCTGCCACCACTGGGCCGAGGCTAGTCTATAGATGGCTCATCAACCATTACATATCGAATTTCCTTCGTACCTCGGAAAGCACGTCAAGCTTTTGGTCCCGGGCTCCCGGCTGTCATTTATAGATTTTCGGCAGCCGTTACAGAATACCTAGTCGGTATTCAGTGGCCCAAACCACAGAAGAGATAAAAGAGGTTAGAAAGGAAATAGTTCCTGATTTGTATTAGAACGCGTGTCGCCGCTTGTCTCCCACTCTCTATATCCACTACATGCAAGACGCTAATATGTACGCGAATTATGCACACAAATAAACCGCACTCACTTAAATCGCGAGCTTGCTACTGGTTGTCACACTAGCGCAAACATTGCGTTTGACGTACACTCACATTTGCGTATATTTCTCATACATGTTACGGTGACCAAAAGGTCGATAATGTATATCGATAAAATTACTTGAGTTTTGCTACTTTAAGTTTTGCAGTTTTTGCTTTAATTTCGGGACGGGACAGAAAGAAAGAAAATAAGAAAGCAAAAATATTTATTGGTCTCTCACACATAAAAATTAAAGATAAAAAGTAAACATAAAAGATTTTTCTCAAATATTGAACATTAAGTACTTGAAATTCAATTTCAATTCAGATTTTGTTATTGTCTTGAAATAAAACGTATTTATTAAGTAGCAATAGCATGCGCTTGCTATCTTTCAAATTCGAATTTTTCAGAATAAAATGCAATCTCACACTAATATTTTTTTTAATAGCTTTAGTCAGGTCTGTAACATATCTGGATCTGTTGGAACCCTAAAAATAAAATTTAAAATGTATGTTTCGATTTATAAATGGCTAACCTCAAAACAAATTTTAGATGAAAAACAATCAATAAACAATAATAAGGTATTGATAGTATGGGATAAACAAAAGTTATTTTAATCATAACATAATAATCATTTGAATGCATTCACACATACTAAATATCGACATTATTTACAACTTGGTACAACACTATCGAAACGCAAAGAGTAGGCAGAATTTAAGCTTTGGCTCGTCGCACGCGACGTTCGCAGTGAACGAAATGCATTGCGCAATCGCCCACGTAGTACAAGATGGTACCCACGTATTGCAAGCAATGTACATAATTTCGTTTCTGTTGCGATTGTATCATTTTTGTCTGCGAACTACATAATACTATTGTAATAATTACAAATATCACTTGTATTTTAAGGTTTTTAGACTTACCGATGAAGAGAAATCCCTTCTCGAGCCACACTGCACACCTGGCTTCTTTTCCGACACGTAATAATCGCACAACACGGCATAATTCTTTTTTTTTCGCGGAGCTCCGTTCGCTGTCACAATATGAGCGCGATTGTTGGTCAGTAAATCAAATTTTGTCGACTTATGATCGTCTGATCATATAGGCGGCGCGCGTGCCCCGCCCACATGGCCTTTCTAACCTCTTTTATCTCTTCTGTGGCCCAAACATAATATCTGACCAACAGTCTTACCTAACGGTATCGTATTACCTAGTAGGTACTAACTGGATTGTGGAGGTCCGAAAGGCAGAAAGGGCAGTCGCTAAACCGGACCGGGCGTCTAAAATGGTCACTTTTGCAGATCATAATACGAATTGCGTTCAAAAGCGTATGACCATTTAGAAAAATAGATCATGATAGGAAAATAATACCTATGAATTGCGTTAAGATTCGTAAAATGGTCCACAGACGCAGTTACTATTATGAAAGGTCCATTTTACGCAATTCATATTATGATCTGCTAAATAAATTGGCCATTTAAACCCTGTAGTACGTCTACGTACTCAGCTGCATCCGGTTAGTCTGAAAGCTGACCCCAACATAAGTAAATCCTAGGCAGATGCTGATGATCGACTTACCACAACCGGCTTATTAAATTTGAAAGTTTGAGGCGTGCAGTCCTTCTTTTTCTTAGGATTTTCAATGTATAGAATCTTCTCATTATTTGCTAAGGAATGGTTCAGCGGTGTTTTGAAGAACTTGATGCAGATTTCTTTCTCCAGGCGTGCTAATGTAGATACTATGGTGTCTTGCGAGTTCGGATCTAGAATGTTCCGGTCAAACAATGATTTACATTTACATCCGGGCAAGTTTGTTGAAGGCGTATTTTTGTGGTGCAGCCGTGACACACCGCAATATTATCTTTTTTTAAACGGTTTTACTTAGCTCACCCCGTTTGTTTTTTTCTGTTAAGATTTGTTTTTTTTTTTATGTTTGCACTTGTGGCGTTTGCCAAACAAATATGTTTTCTTTCTTTACATCGTTGGATGTCCCCTTAGGGGGGAAAGTGTCAGTGCCAGTCCGGCCCTGTTTCAAGCCATGGTCGGGGGCGAGATGGATGGGACACCGTCGCCGCCTCCTTCTGCGAAGCAGTGATGCTATAGCAAAGGTAGGTGGAGGAAAGTGAGAGCCCCTCTCGTCCCAGCCGCCACGGGAGACGTTCCGGGTGTCGGGGTCACGTGATGGCTCCCGGCCACCCGCGCGCCATGTAGACGGTGAGTGGGCTAGCTCACCGCCCGTCCGTCTTATGCCGACGACAGGATCAGAGATGTCAGCAAAATTGCAGGGGCCCAAAAGTTGGTTTTTAGGGTTGTTCGAAAGAGATACCGTGAGCCCGGAAACAAAGGGCTAAGTAGGAACATGGGATCTTTAGTCAGTAGAAGTCGGACACTCCCTTCCGCTCGGCCCAGAGCGTGAGCATTAGATGATTTGCCACATTCCAAAAAAAAAGAGGGGAAAAAGCCCCCAAAAATATTATTTGCTACAGGCCAGTTAGAGAGTGACCGACCCGTGGTACAACTGCGATGTCCAACTGGTTGTACTACGGAGAAGTAAATTTACCCATGGTTCAACTGGTTGTTCTATGGGGAAATATCTTTACCAATGGTTCAATTACAGTGCATGAGTTGTTCTTTCCTTGGTCCAACTAGTTGTACTTCTGGGAATTGAATGTATGATCTATGGAACAACTACTGGTAATAAATAAACAGGAAAAGGTTATCTATTAATGCTGAAGTGCAATGCAATTACTACCTCCTCTTTTAACCAAAATTATAATACGACCGTCTCGCGACAGTATCCTTTATGGGCGGCATGGGCACCGGGCCGTAGGCCGACGAAGGAGGCCGGCGGAGGCCCGGCACTTCGGGGACAGAAGACAATAGTGTTATGTAATATGCGAGCGAAGCGAGCGCGCGTCATGGAGTACAACATGCGTTGCATGTATGTTTGTTTTACACGATCATCCTATCCCCGTGGTCCAACCAGTTGAACATAATTCCACAGTTGTACCACGGGTCATAATCATAAATATCAGAAAAAAGAGTTGAACCATGGGTAAATTTACTTCCCCGTAGTACAACCAGTTGGACATCGCAGTTGTACCACGGGTCGGGGTGGAGTTAGAGGTGTACTCCGAAAGTAATAGGAGGCGGACGATTGTCATAAACCGGACACAAATCCTGACTACGTCATGGCTGCTACTGAGAAACCTGGGAATCGAACACAGGACCTCATCATGTTCATAGTAGTGTAGTCTTTTTCGCCACATATACCTTGCTTGACTCTTGAAAACTTACCATAATCTTTAGTATTGAAGTCATAATGAACGATTCCTTTGCTCCACAATTTACTCTTACAATAATGAAAATATAGGAAAATAGCACAAAAAATCAAACGCATTTTCTGGGATTGAAACTGTATATTGTTCAAATCTTATCGGTTCATGTAAATGCCGAGTTTATGTTATAAATTTACTGTTTTTTGTGTATTGAAAATTAAATTCAATAAAAATTGAATTACCTTTTCGTAATGAAAAAGTTTACCTACCTTACATTTTCTTTTATTTATTTATTTATCAATATAGGTTCACCCTCAGCTTCTGTGTAAAACTGTTATATAACCGCATGCCTTTTCCCAACAACGGGGGTAGGCAGAAACAGAATAACGCCATCTGCTACAATCCTTACCTTCTCAAACGCAATTTTGAAACTCTGTTGGATAAGGACTTTACAAGGAAACAGTCGATTTTTCCCGTTTCGTTCCTAGGGCCATCTTTTCCACTCGCACGTGCCTAGGGCCCCACGATCCAAATAGGCCCCAAGTTTCTGTAACTCTCAAAGCTAGAGGATGTCAAAAGAAACATAACTTATAAGACAATGTTTTAAAAAATTTTGGTCTCTCCTTTACACTTGTAATTTCAGAAGTTTCATAAATAAAACCTAACCTTCCCGAGGCGGAGTGCCAAACAATCTTGGCTCGGTTCGCTAGCTCTTACATTCTATAAAATGCCCAGAGCCTCCAACTGATACCGGCCCACATCATTACCATTGTTTATATATTTTTTAATATAAATAGATCAATTTGAATTTAATAAATACAATACTAAAATATTATTTCTAATAACTTTTTTTTGCACTAAATAATATCTCTATTAAAAATCAACTCAAACGATGAGCTCACTTTTGTATTTATCGTATTTATCACAATAAATATTGTGTCCCTATGTCTAAATAGTTAAGTTATACATTACGATTTCTGAAAAGTTACTTTAAAAATATTTGTTTAGTTTTCGATACAAATTACTATTATTTATTTACATTTGATTTTAAAATTAACTTATTTACATAACAGTCACGTTGACCAAGTAAACCACAAATTGGAACAATATGTATTATGTGATTAATTGATTATTCTTTTTTTTAAACGTTGCCCCACCCTAGTAATTTTTTCTGTATCGTGGGTGCGTATATAAACATTAAAACTCACATACACAAACACACCCAGACCCGAAACAACTATCTGTAGACCCTACAATTATTTATCCCGTGCGGGGATCGAACCTGCGACACGCAGCGCAGCAGTCCAATCGCTCAGCCACTGCGCTAACCTTGCCATCATTTGATCATCTATTACAAAACAATATCACAGATATTATTGAAGAGTACCATTTATATCCCAGAAAATCAGCATCAGATCTTCACCAAATTAGACTGAAATAATAATCAACCAAACAAAAAAAAAACATCGAATTCGGTTCACAGATATCGATTAACACAATATTTGACTAGAATATTTTAAGACTGTGAAATTCTTCGTAAGGTCAGTTTTAGACTAGCTTATGTAATAATTATATTTAGTTTGATTTAACGGCTATTTAAAGTATTATCTTCATAAACCTAACCCAAGTTATTAAGTTACTTTGTTGATACACTATGGTCTCAAGTCTGAAATAAAGATTTTGGATTTATCGCATTAATGGATAGACTAACAGCAGTAGTCTCTCTCCTTGTCCCGTTTATGCATAATCAATTATATTGGTTGCCTATACAAGATTGCTTTCAGCGATAAGGCGCACATTGTGTCACCATACATTCATACCAGTACATAAACTCACACCGATTTCTGAAACAGCCACCTGTTACAATCTGTCTTACCAAAAAATATTATGTGATGTAACTAAAAATTTATGGTTTTCGTAATTATTCCTTTATCTATGCTATAAGACATTGCTTCGTACCAAATTTCAAGATTCTGAGTTCACGGGAAGTACCCTGTAGGTTTTGATTCCCTTGCGAGTGTCGAAAATTTGCGGCATAAACGGGAGTATCTTGATGTAACTAAAAATTTATGGTTTTCGTAATTATTCCTTTATCTATGCTATAAGACGTTGCTTCGTACCAAATTTCAAGATTCTGAGTTCACGGGAAGTACCCTGTAGGTTTTGATTCCCTTGCGAGTGTCGAAAATTTGCGGCATAAACGGGAGTATCTTTTGATCGCGTTGACTTAGAAGTTTGATTTTTTCACAGCTCCAAGAGACCATAGACTTGAGTATTTGATATGAATTTCAGCTTGATACCTCCACGCGTTCCTGAGAAAAAAGGTCTTGACAGACAGACAGACGGACAACAAAGTGATCCTATAAGGGTTCCGTTTTTTCCTTTTGAGGTACGGAACCCTAAAAATATCAGAAATGCAATCTCCGGTTACAACATTTGTTCTTAAGTCGACATACATAACAAATTGAATTTATTTGTCATTTCTTAATTATAATTAACTTCTTTCTACCTATTATTATTGCGGGTACATTGTCGTCGTCACATAAAATTGCATAATTCACGTAAAAAACATATTAATAAAAATATTTAAAAAAATGGTACAGTTGAGAATCTTGCCTATTTTATAAATACGAAACAACCTTTGCAAATGGGCAATTATCACCCAAAGCCTTTTCCCAATGCAATGTTAGACTATGTTTCCTTGTTTGACGTGCCTTTACAGAAACTCACGCTTTTTACACATATGGTTATGTAGAAATGATAGAATGCCTGCTAATAGAGTAAGATCCTAGAGCAATCAGACATAACTTATTTTCACACGGATGAAACCTGAAGTTTTCAGTAGCGTCTCGTGTGCCTTGAATACCTACCGTACCTCCTACCTTGTCTGACACTTATGATATTACTTTAAAATAATATTCTACATGACTTATATAAAAATCAGCCATGTGAATTTAAGTTAAATAATTCTTATTTTTAGTCACCTTTCTCACCTGGTACCTGCCCAGGTGTCACTCGGCAAGTTCCACAAAGCGCGTATGTATTCAAGGCACACGAGACGCTACTGAAAACTTCAGGTTTCATCCGTGTGAAAATAAGTTATGTCTGATTGCTCTGGGATCTTGGACTATAAGATCCTTACAAAAGCGCCTTATAAAAGCTTAAGTTGAATATGGTTTGGCTTTGACACAATAAAGTGTATTTTATTGTTGTTTAACTAATCTATACATACTAATATTATATAGAGATAACATTTGCTTCTAAGTTTGTTAGTTTATATGTAGGGGTAATCTCCAGAACAAATGATTTCTATTTTTTTTCACTGGTACATTTTTTGGTGGGGTTAGAAATTTTGTGTATATCATGCATATTAGCAGAGTTATCACAATTGTTGCGTACGAAGTCGCAGGTACAGCATTCATAAAAATCCCTACATTATTCTTATGTAATACATAAATAACTACTATACTATACCTCTAAGTATAACAAACCTAATATACAATTTAAATAAAAAAAAATGTAGTTAAAAAACTAAAAAACCCGACTGAAAAAACGGAAAAGCAAAAAACAAGCACATTTTAAATTAAACAAAACTTGGAAGCAGGCGGGGTCCATTCTATTTTCATTTCATAATTTAATATTCAAATGAACCCCGCCTGCTTCCAAGTTTTGTTTAATTTAAAATGTGCTTGTTTTTTGCTTTTCCGTTTTTTCAGTCGGGTTTTTTAGTTTTTTAACTACATTTTTTTATTTAACACTTTTTAGTCAGTTTTCATTAACTTCGTTATTACTATTATAAGACGGTAGATTTCGATTCGATTTTATATTCATTCCGTACACGTAAAAGAATCCGGTTATAAGTAAGAAATGCGATATTGTTTGTTCTAATAACTTTAAATCGTTATATATCCTAAACGGTTTTATAAAATGAAAAATGATAAAGGAAACCTAATATTCATTTTCAAATACCTATTCAACGATACCCCACTTGACATGGTGAGTCAATTTTTTTTTTTTCATTTTGACAATATGGCGACTAGTTGTTACTATAGTGAGTATTGTTTATTGTAATGTTTTTAGTGACACTCGCGAGGTCAAGACGAATCGATTGACGTACGGATCATCAAAATCGGCCAAGGCGTTTGGCCTCTACAATGCCACATAGGAACAAACATACATACATACATAGACTGATAAACACATAACCCTTCTTTGCTTTGCGCAGTCGGGTAAAAATATACCTACATAATAATAATACACCCAGTTCATTCGTACAGCGGCTCGTCCCGACTTTGCACGAGTGGACATTTTTTTACTAAACCATTCTGAGTGCAAAAAAAAAACATCAAAATTAGTCCGTTTAGAATAATTACAAACACACGCACAGACGATTTATAAGCACCTATACGAAGATAATAATATCATTGAATTGCTAATTAGTCCTCTTCCTCTCTCCTAAAGTTGCTGTTCCCGAGATAGGAAACTCAGTGTGTAATGGGCGGTCACCCATCCACAGACCAACCTAAGCAAGCGCGGCTTCACCTAAAGATCGACCCGAGTGGCAGTTATTATTAATCCACGAGTATGCTACCATAAATAAATAATCACAGATAACGAGGAAATCTACCGTCCATCCACCGTAAAACAATTTGAGTGAATCAGTTCTGTGTTAACAACCATTATAAATACTGATAGATACAAATAAAATTAGAGCATTTAGTGCTTATATATAACTTACCAAACTGTCATTTTTTTTACATTGGCAATGCAATAAAGTGTTCAATCAGTAGATTAAAATAGAAATATGTCCATGTAAGCTCCAATATATAAAAGCAAATCTACATCTGTGTAACCACCCAAAGAGCATCTTAATAAGCTATAAAATACAATATGCGTAACACGACACAAAATTCAGTCAAAATCTATTAGCATTATAGATCTATTCAAAGCATGTCTTAAAACGAACTTCTAGTTGCAGTGTTGTTACAAATTATCTAAATGCAACTTACAAGACCTGCTACATATTATACATAAACTCACGCCCTCTACCCATGTGGGTAGGTAGAAACCACATAACGCTACCTGCTACATCTGATTTATTATATTAGTAAAATCTTGACTTTGTATTTAGGTACTCCTATAATTATGTGACTTGTACTTATTGTCATAATCAAATTATATATTTTTCTGACATAGTCCTTTTGTATTATTGAATTTTCATGGAAATTTATTAGGAGCATTAATTTAATTTGTATGGTTCAACACAAAACATATATGGACTTCCCATATTAAATTAGATTGTAACACCCCTGTATATCCTATGTCTACAAATTATGATTTCATTTTACGCCCATCGTACGCCAAATATTGGCAAAACATAGTGCACATTTTTTTGATAATATACTATCCATACCTTTGTTTAACAGAATGACTGATTAATTGAATTAATTCATTTTTATTTTCAGTTTATTTTATCCATCTCTACTCCTACTTGATGAACTTTATCTATGCGAAATCTCAACCGCTTCTTATAAAAAAAACCGGCCAAGAGCGTGTCGGGCCACGCTCAGTGTAGGGTTCCGTAGTAATAATTCTTTTTTTGTTTGAAATACGGGCCAATGAAGCTTGACCTCTGGATTGTATAGGCGCTCATACGATTCAGGGACCAAATTATATTGGTTAACTGCAGTTCCATCTGTTGTTTCCATCCAAGTTCAAAATAATTTTCCTAGAAAGTCCTTATAAAGTTCTACTTTTCAGATTTTTTTCGTATTTTCTAAACTTATGGTTCAAAAGTTAGAGGGGGGGGGACGCTTTGTTTTTTACTTTTGGAGCGATTATTTCCGAAATTATTGACATTATCAAAAAATGATTTTAGTAAACCCCTATTCATTTTTAAATACCTTTCCAACAATATATCACACGTTAGGGTTAAAATTAAAAAAAAAATCACTTCCCACTTTACATATAGGGGGGCTACCCTAATAAAACATTTTTTTCCAATTTTTATTTTAGCACTTTGTCGGCGTGATTGATACACATATTGGTACCAAATTTCAGCTTTCTAGTGCTAACGGTCACAGAGATTAAGCGAGGACGGACAGACAGACAGACAGACATGGCGAAACTATAAGGGTTCCTAGTTGACTACGGAACCCTAAAAAGGGGTACAGCAGAGTTCTATAGGAATTAACACAAAGATTCCTAAAACTATCTAAAATTACACTAAAAACTAAAACAATCTTCTTTCTTGAGGTACAACAAATAAATAAAACTCATCTGAAATAGAGGGTTATGTCATTTTTTTGTAAATTTCACTTAAATCTAACATACATAAGTAAGTGCTTAATATTTGAAGGCGAAAACATACATACATGCTGTGTTTTAACATCAAAAACTGAATTTATAGGAAAAATAAAACATTTATTTGCTTCTTTTAAGTATGAAATCTGTAAAAAAACTTAAGTTCTTGGTAAAAAATTGACACTATTTCGTTTTGACAAAGTATACTATTTTCCTAAGAACATCAAGAATATTTTAAATTGATTAATTAACTCTTTGACTTCAAACAATCGAGCAGCACTTTGCTGTCATAAGAGCACTTGTCGACAGAGGCAACTTCTACTGGTCGACACAGGCAACAGCTTCTGTCAACAGATGCCATAGCTACTGTCGACAGAGGTAACTGATACTGTCGACACAAGCAACAGCTACTGTCAACCCAGCCAACAGCTACTGTCGACAGAGGCAACTTCTACTGTCAACTAAAGCAAACGCCAACGAAGTTGACTGTATTGACAGCAAATTGCTGCTACTCTGTTTGATGCCTTACTATTGGGAAGAATAGTCCAATGTACCAGAAATTGTTTTGTTATATAAGGTTATTTATATAAACTCTATCTCACACACACAACCTGACATACATACATTTATCTACTACTCATACAAACTTGGAGTTTGTTTAAATAAAGTGTTTAAACCACAGATATAGATATGCCTAGATAATGCAAGTATCACGATGGGTATGAAAACCAAACGTGCCATTTTTCACTACCTACAAAGACGTTAGGTATTTAAACCTAAAGTTACTTAGATATGGTCGCGCTAGTCGGGTCCTGCGACAACTCGGAAGCGGGTTGGGGGCACCACCAAAGAATTATTCAATTGTTCGACCCATATGCTTGAGTGCTTGGGGCGAAAATGTTAATAAGCACTATTTATTTAGTTACTATTTAAACAAGTTACTATACAAAATAAGACTACGTTTTTGTTCTATATTTGTGTCTAGAATTAAGTTGACTTCTAACAGTTTATCATTGTTGTTTTAAACAAATTAGTTTGCTGAGACAGTAACCTCGTTAAGTTCTACTCATATTATAAACGCGAAAGTTTGTAAGTATGTATGGATGGATGGATGTATGTTTGTTACTCTTTCACGCAAAAACTACTGAACGGATTTGGATAAAATTTGGTACACAGATAGTTTATAACCTGGATTAACACATAGGATAGTTTATATCCCGATTTTATCATCCCGTAGGATAATTTTCGAGTTGTAGCGGGCAAAGCCACTGGCAACAGCTAGTATAAAATACTTAAGCTGGGCACTCAAACTAGGTGCTTTTGCGTTATCTAGATATTTCTATATCTGTGGTTTAAACCTTATTTTAAACATACATCATTCTTAAGATGCAAAAAGATTGCATATACGATTGACTAATAATTTTTATGTTTTGAAGTCATTAAAATCAAGTGGTCATTTGCTTGCAATCTAGTTGCAACTCATTGGTCAAATTAAATACTTTAGTGTGACTTCAGATGTAGTAGGTGAGATATTTAGTAGGGATATAATCTTCTTCTTAGCCTGTCGATGACAATGTAAATTGTGTCGGCCCAGAATTGGCTACTAGTTTGGCGCTTTCGGTAGCGTCCATCAGTTCCTGCAGTGAACAACCAGCAGGACACGCAGGACACGATATTAAATGCCCCATTGTTTGAGGAACAGCACCACATTTACACTCCAGTGCAGAGTCATTTATGAATCTCCACCAATTTAATAAACAAGTGCGAGTTGGAATTGCGCACCGAGATTTTGTTATGAAACACAATAATTACGCTTTACAAATTTTAAGACATTGCTTCTTTGCCGACGGAACTCTAATGATGATTTTCTATGCAATCTTGGTCATTATGGGCGTAAGTCCAACAGATTTAATTTGAAACACTTTATCCCAAATCAAAACTTTTAATAAGCTCTCCAATACCATGAAAAACTTATTTATTTATGTACACACAAAATACGAAAAATGATAAGAACATAAAAAATAGAAGAGGACAAAAGTACTGCTTATTTCATAAGAAATTTCTTCCAGCAGACCTGCAAGAGGAAAGTTAATTGAGGAATTTAGTTTTGCTTTTGACTGTAAATTGACAACAATGAGCATTAAAAATATTGTTACTATATTATTTGATGCTCTATGAAACCTTTTGTACGCAAATCCGACTACACTTAGCTAGTTCATTTCTTATTTTACCCACCACTAAATATCCACGCACCACATCAAAACCCACACCACACTATTTAACTTCACCTCACCCACTTTTAAACTTACATATACACAAAGTTAAACCGGCACAAACTCTGAGACAGGGAAGAAATAATCGGCCCATACCCCTGAGCATTGTCGTACAGCTCAAATAAGGGTGCCGCTACTAGTTTATAGTTCTTGGGGACTGCGAATAGGGCTCTATCTTGGAGCTGTACTAGGAAGAGGCGCTTGTGCTCTTTAGGTTTTGTTATGTGAGGGGGAATGTAGGGATACTGCGGAGGCTCGAAGTTGGGTCGCCACCAGTTTCCTGAAAAAAGAAGAAGGTGAAGATTGTAATGCTTGTATTTGATATCACCATCATCGACCGCATCAGAAACACCATACTTCGCTCGAATAGCTAATGCTAGCCTAACAGCTGCTAGGTTAAAATGGAACTGGGCTGGCCACATCTGCCGCATGTCGGAGGTCGGAGCAATGGGCAAAAGTACGCAACGCGGCGGGCCCCAAAGGATCTCTAAGGATTGGCCTACTATCGCACTGGATCGCGAAATGTGGAAGGAGGGAAGGGAGGCCTTCGAAATTTAGATTCTACGATTTGCTGGTTTTCTTGACGATGTTTTTCTTTACCGTTTTGAGAGCAGTGGCGATGAAATAATTTACACATTGTAACAAGCGTGCTTGAGATTGAACCCACCAGTTACTGCTCGTAATTAGGGGCCACCATTGAGCCACTGCTAATCTGCATGGCAAATGAAGTCCGTCAGATAGATTTCCAAAAAAATATTGGACACTTATTTTTTCGCTTCAAAAAGTGGCGCGACGTCAGTTTAGTACATTTTTTACCAGAAAGTGACGTCACCAGCCCCCACTCACAATCTTTGACACTTTTTATTTTCGTAATTTTTTTATTATTTTGATAAAACAAAAAACACGTATCCAATATTTATCGATAATCTAACAGGCGGACTAAACAGAATCATATTTTTTTAGTCAAGAAACATCCCTATTCTATCTTTTCTATTCAGATGATGATGAAGAGTCATTTAATAACAAAGTGACACTCACCAATAGTGTCTTCTATGAGCCACTCCTGTTTAACTCCATCTTGTCTGCCAAGTGTCTCTGTCAGTAGCCGCTTCAGACCTTCAATCTCATCCTGGAAAAATTAATTAAATATTATCAGTGGCGTGCGCTCTATTAAGGCTCTTAGGCTTAGCCTACCTTACCAACTGAGCATTTCTTATAACTAATTAACCATATTGTAATAAAATAACACCATGTACAAAATAATAATAAAAAAGTTCAAACTCCTGTTAAAATACTTAGAGCAATTTTTCGCGTACGAATCTTATATTTACAGGCTTGCTTAGGCTAGCATTCGATTAGCCTAAAACCCATTCATAATTTTACGCACACAGCGTCACATCAGTGAATGATCGGTGCATATTTTCGTGTATATGAACCGCACACATGCATGCCAGCTCCTGCGGGTGGAGCTGGCCTGTGATTGGCTGCAACAACACAAGGCTACGATTGGATGCGTCATGCGTGCCATCTTCAGCCCGCGAACTCCGGCGCGAAGTTCAAATTTGTTTTTTTTTTTAACGTTTTTTGCAATTTGCAGGCCAGTGCTAGCTTGAATACTGACTACATGCGTCTTACAGCCGCGAATCATATTTTATTAATCAACATACAACCTAGCACTGGCCTGCAAATTGCAAAAATGTAAGGAAATTAAGAAATTTGAATTTCGCGCGTTTGCGGTCTTCGCTCTTCCGTCCACAGATAGAGTGCAGCACTGACAACACATTTCATTGATTGATTTCGTACCTATAATCCTGCAAAATTTTGTTGACCGCTGTTGTGAACAAACTCGATATGAAAATGATGCAATTTTATTTGGTAGTATTTTTCTATCGGCAAATTAGAAATTATATTTTACGTCTATGGAAGCCATTATTTTTTCATTGTTGTGACAAGCTGAGCGCGATTTGTTTTGAAACCAAAAACGTACAGATAGTGTCAGTTATTAGATACCATTAATAACAGTAGTGTAAATATTAGTTTTGTTGTGTATTATTTGTTTATTCCCATAACAAATAATAACAATGGTAGGTAATTTACTTGTGAAGTTTGTGCTAATAATGTGTGTTTGCTAGATGTTAAAGGCACTTAAAGGTAATAAGTTTTCTCAATTATCGTATAAGTAATGATAACGTGCAAGTTGTAGGTATCTAATATCTAAAGGTAGATGTGTGAAGGCCGCTTCGGATATTATCTTGCAAGTGACGTGTTTTGTACTTTTGTAACTACCTATCACCCACTCACGAGTTTTTTTGAGGTGGCCGAATCTTTCTTCTGTTTGCATCGATAAAAAAATCATGAGTTGAACCTTGAATAATGTGGTGAGTTTTTGAATTGTATTTAGGTATAACTTTTACAGGCTTATTTTCAAATGTTATAAATGTGACAATTTTTTTTTGCTGTCAATATTTCGTGGCCTACCCACCGTGGCGGACCACTGCACGCCACTGAATATTATTTATTAGTTTATCTTCCTTCGTAGCTCGTGGCCAAGCCTCTGCCTAGTTTGGTCAGTAGATGGGACCACCCACCCATTAAATACCGAGTTTCCTCCGTGCCTCGGTGCGCACGTTAAGCTGTTGGTCCCGGCTGAAATATATAGATCTTTGACAGTTGTTACAGGTATCCAGTGATTTGAAAGTCTGACAACCAGTCTTACCGAAAGGTATTGTATTACCTAGTATTAAGTGGGTTGTGGAGAACAGATAGGCACTCGCTGCAAGTAAAATGCTGGTATTCAGCTGGTACAACCCCGAATAAATTAGCATAGGGGCAAACAAAAACAACTTAAGCTAGAACACTTTCTGAATGGACATCTAGAAGTCTGTGGATTTTGTTATGACGTTTGATGTTGTAGAAAAATGCTGTGTAAACATTGTTTTAATTTAAATGGAACATACATGTTACAACAGCTGCATCAAATAGAGACCTAGAAGTGTCCTACACTTGTTTTTAAAAGTTCTAAACAAACAGTTTTAAACATTGTTTTGTTACGTTTTTTTTTTTTTTTTGAAGGGTGGGAAATCATCAAATTTTAATCACTCCCACTCTGAGCGGGGTGGAAGGGAGTGTCAGACTTCCACTGACTAAAAACCACTCATGTTCCTTCTTAGCCCTTTGGATCCAGGGCTGCGGTATCTCTTTCGTACAACCCACAGCCTTTGTAATGATCATTTTATCTTTTTACTCTAGTCAATTCCACCATTAACTTCAGGGCTGCAAATTGTTTTACTGCTCTTTCAGGCTTAGTGAAGGGTAGTTTTAACCCAGAGGTCAATATGAGTTTACCTTGTATTAACCCTTGTTATTAAGAAAAAAATTGTTGGTCTAATTAAGAGAATTTGTAAGTCCATTTGAGCAAATTTTACAGGAGCATCAAAAAACAGATTTTCTAATTTTCAAGAGGTTTTTATGGACGCAGTTACGATTGATAAGTCCGAAAAATGTACCGAAGTAAAATTTTTTCACTTCGGTACATTTATTGAGAAACTGGACATATCTAAAATTATATTTATAGTTAAGAATTGTACCTTGCACATCTACCTACAATAAGTAGCAAAAACATTTTAAAAATACAAAGCATTGTATTTAATAAACATACTTTTGTTTAAAAAAGTAATGATTTGACTTATCAATCGTAAATGCGTCCTTAAATGGCGTTCTATATTATTTAAGTTTAGAATGGATGTAGATTGATATTTTACGAATATTTTTTTTGACTTTTATGGCTAGTGAATAAAAAAATGGCGTTAAAACAGATGGCACAGAAAAATTGCATTTTCAGATATCCAAATTCTGATAATTAGTCCGACGATATAACATGAGCTGAAGTTTCTTAAAGTTATAACAAAGCCTCACCTCTCCTGGGTTCAGCTCTCCTCCTGGCAGCTTGAAGAATGCAGTCCCGAGCTGCAGTAGCAGAACATGTGGCAGCCCGTGCTCATGAACTAGTAAAACTCCTTCTACTGACCTGGAAGATAGAGGAGTTGTATTAATGTACGAGTTTTATGAATTCAGGTGTTCCTTAGAGAAGTCGTCTACTCATATTTTGCTGCAATAATCAATTTTTTATAAAATCAAAATCAAAACTCAATTATTCAAACTAGGCTGATAATTAATCAGCACTTCGAACATCAAAATTTTCTTGAATTATTTACAAGAGACAGTCCTCAAAGTGCCCACCCTTCGACACTTCCTAGTGTTTTAGATGGAAAGAAGTGGCGGAACAAATTCCCAGCCACACATCTATAGCATTTTAGGAACTAAATAATACCAGCCGCTCGTTTGTCTTCAGGTTAAGGACGCATTCCCGATTGATAAGTCAAATCATTACTTTTTTAAACAAAAGTATGTTTATTAAATACAATGCTTTGTATTTTTAAAATGTTTTTGCTGCTTATTGTAGATAGATGTGCAAGGTACAATTCTTAACTATAAATATAATTTTAGATATGTCCAGTTTCTCAATAAATGTACCGAAGTGTTTTAATTTACTTCGGTACATTTATTGAGAAACTGGACATATCTAAAATTATATTTATAGTTAAGAATTGTACCTTGCACATCTATCTACAATAAGCAGCAAAAACATTTTAAAAATACAAAGCATTGTATTTAATAAACATACTTTTGTTTAAAAAAGTAATGATTTGACTTATCAATCGGGAATGCGTCCTTAAGCTGTGCTAGCCTAGGATGGTCCTTGAATAGGTATCAACCATCCGCGGCTCAGTAAACATGTTAAGCCGTCGGTCCCCACTATCATTTTGAAGATCTTTGAGTTAGAAGGTTAGTCTCTCCATGTAGAATACTGGTATTCAGTTGCATCCAGTTAGACTGGAAGCCGACCCCAACATCGATTGAAAAAGGCTAGGCAGATGATGGTTTACGGCATTTTACTGCCAGAGGTTACTTGCATCCATTGATTTGGTCTGTCAGAAGTTTTGTAGATTGTCACCTATATTGTAGTCTTTTTCTGAATTTACAATGGTCTTTTATCCTTGTTAGTACTTAACAGTTCCAACAAAAAAATGTGGTGATAAATTGAATTTAGGGCCTATTATAATAAGAGTTGTCCGGCCCAAATCATAGGCTGGCTATTTTATAGTGTACCGTACAAATTCAAATGACTAACCTAGAATAGAACCCAAGAAAACCAATTTACAAGCAATCGTATCAAACACTGTGGCTAAAGGTTGTCAAAACTAACCTCCTCATGCCGATTTTCGAAAACTCCTCCCGCATCCTCTGAAACCTGGCGGGAACCGATGCATCTTTCTCAAATAGAGGCTCCTTGGTCCCGAACGTGTAATTAGTGAGCGGATACAGGTTAATTGTCCTATTCAGCGTCATATTTTGGAGTGGGTTTTGGCTATTCTGATGCTGCATACCGGGTCTTGCTGGCCAATTTTTATTACCAGGAGGGCCTTGCACTACAGCCATTTCAGTGTAAGCAAACAAAAATAAAACTTTTCTATAGATAGCGGTCAAATTTTAGAGGTAAATTGGCTAGTTTTCGTCAAATGTATCTGGCTGGAGGAAGCTATCGCGATAACGCCAAACAAGCGGCGGCCATTACAATTTCTAGTGATGGAAATGGACTAATGACGTGATAACGTGGTTCACTTAGTTACGGTTTTATGTATGAATTATAGCGGTTTTGATTTGTCCGCAAAGTCTTTGTTAGTCCGTCATCAGCATCACTCATCGTCATCTTACACCGTCTTACACCATCCATGGTCGGTGAATCCGATCTTTCCCCCTTTTTTTTCCACGATAATGTTTTAGTCGATTATGATCCAGAATCCTGTAAAATAGGGTCTGCTCTAGGACGAAATAAGGATGATGACATTGACAATCACGATTGGATTAGAATGGCAAAAATATTGTAAATGTCAATTTTGTACACGAAAAGTTGATGTTGTTTTGGTTTTTCTGATAAGTTTTTATTTAATTCCTAATGCAATAAAATGTCTCAACAATTGGAATTGTTAACAGAGACTCCTTCACAATGGACTACAGTATCATTATTAACGCCAGAAATACAAAAGAAGGAGATAAAACCTTTTGTTATTCGTGAGTACACTTTGGCAACTAAAATAAAAACTTTTACTTACTTTACCTATAATTTATCTTTTATACAGCAAGCCTAATGTTACAAAGCAGCGCACAATAAAGTTATCAAACGTTATAGGTATATAAGTTGCAGCGGGCATAAAATTTTTAAAACCCTTTTCCTGATCAGTGGGTTATCTTAGGGGCGGATTCTTTTTATTCCATTCTACGTCTCTATTAAAATGTAACTGGTATGGTCTTCCCGTAACTCGTACTGTGTTCTCTATATGTTAAAAGTTCCCATGTAGGCCAAAGTGAAATAAAATATTTCAACTTTGATTTTTGAACTCTTTCTTTTGTATAGTGGCACTTAAAGAGTTGGAAGGTAACCCGGACAGCAGAACATCAAGTCTGATGAAAACAGACAAGTTCTCAGCAGTGAGAGAAGTTGTGCGGCACTTTGCGAGACTCCGCTCCGCTACTAAGGAACCGTGGGGCGAGGAAGATGTTAGGACATTTCTAGAAGGATTGAGGTACTGTGGTGTAATACAAGTGCATTCAGTTTTTTTTGCCATACCTACTATTGTAATCAAATGTAACAACTTAGAACCAATTATTAATATCAATCTTTCTCTTGCTGTTAAGGAGGGAAGTAATAAATATGATTTTCCTACTCTTCCACTTTTCTTTTCTGATTACTTTAGTCTTTTCCTCGTTGCACAACACTTGTAATTTGTCCGGTATTGTGAGTGCCTTGACAAACCAAACATCCAAACCTTGGTGCTTTTCTGGTAGTCCCCCCTGTTGAATCTGTCTTTCAGGAGTTAGTGGGTTTATCGAAAGGTTAACGCGGCTCCGACACAAGGGCGAAGAAGGAACATGGGTTTGGTTTTTAGTCAGTAGAAGTCTGACACTCCCCTTCGCTCTGCCCAAAAGCGGGGGGGGTTATTCGATGATTTTCCGCCCACCAAAAAAAAAAAAAAAAAAAAGGAGTTAGTGGGTTGGGAATAGTGTGGCAGGCTTGCCTCGTACACTACTAATAATATCAAGCACCATGATCACGGATAAACACGGTTACCCGTGATCATGGTGCTTGTAACAGCACCGAAATACTGGGAACTCTAAACAATAATCAAACATGGTAAATATCCCGTTTATGATATTAATAGTAGTGTCAGTGACCATGTCAGTTTATAAACTTATATTGCCTCGTACAGTTACAAAATACGTCCCCCGAACCTTTTAAACAAATATTTTCATCTATATCCAGGTTTTCACCAGACTGTGTCTCGGAGTTCTCAACGCTACTATGCACTGACAAGATGTATGAGAATGTGCCATTACACTTGAGGGTCAAACCTGGCTTGGTCAGCATGCAGTGGAAGATTGATATATCATTGAGGTTAGTTGGCTTCATTTTTTTTTTAAGACTAGCTTTTGCCAGCGGCTTCACCCGCGTGAAAATGACGATTTTCCATTCAATTTTCATCCCCTATTTAAATCCCTTAGGGGTTGAATTTCGAAAAATCCTTCCTTATTCCTTGTCTACATTATAAAGGGAACCTCTGTGCAAAATTTCAGCTTTCTAGGTCCAAGGGTTTGGGCTGGGCGTTGATGAGTCAGTCAGTCAGTCAGGTCTTCTCTTTTTATTTTTTTTATTAAGATGTCGCTCTCCGAGAATTTTTCTTGTACTGTATTTTTTCTGGTGACAGCCAGACTAAGGACAAATATGTGCAGGCCATACCAATATTTGTTCCATGCTGGAATTGAACTGAGACACGCATCACGGCAGCCAATCGCTCAGATCTGTGCAAACTGACATAAACCTTATTTTTTTCTGAGATCTTGAAAAAGATAAAGATAGAATATTTTATATGGATCCATTACTTTGTGTCAGTTTTACCAATCAATCAAGTCATAATATGATGGTTTGTGAAGGTTATGTTTACACCTTGATTAGACAACTGCCTAATAATGTAAAACCTCCTTCTTTCACAGCCAATCCTCAATAGCATCAGAACACGCAACTCCAGAACGAACCAAAGCCCTAATGCACCAACACGCCTACATAATCCTCATACTCCAACTAACAGACGGACATACCCACACATATCGACTCTCCTACGAGAAGTTCCACGAGCTCAGGTACACAGTAGCCAGTGCTTTGAAGAGCATGATTGTACTGGAGCGGAGAAAATGTATGAGGAAAGACTGACATAAGTCTTCTTGGGGGTGAGATGGAGCTATGGAGACTAGTAATAAAGTTGGGAACTGGCAGTGATCTTAGTAAATGGCACGGATCTTTTGGCGCGTGGTCAAAGTTGGAACTAACGACGCCATCTTGTTTTTACACTTTTTGCGGGAGATGTCAATGTCATTCAATAGCATTGTAAATCTTATATTTTGTCGCTGAAGTTATAACAGCATAATGTAACAAAAATAGCAACTTTACAGGAGACTGAAAAATTGCATAATTATACCTAAGTAATGGTACAGACGCCACTACATTAAGCTACTCGAAACTGTCACATTTTCCCAATCAAGTTTGAGCCTAATGCTCTAGGGATAGAGTTGAAAATCATGAAGAAATTTGACAGCTAGTAGTAGCCGTATAACCAGCGCAGACTACCTAAGGCTGAACCTCCAAGGTAGCCCGCGATTTTTCTTAGGTTTTTTGCAATGCCTTTTTCATCAAATAGTCGGTTTATTCCCGGTCGTCCCCACTGGGGACGAATGGGAAAAAAAGATTCGTTCCTCCCCAGTGGTGACGATTAAAACTTTTTATTTCCCACTCGTTCATTTTTTCGTTCCAATCGTCACCACTGGGGCTGGGGAGGAACGAAACTTTTTTTTCCCATTCGTACCCAGTGGGGATGACAAGGTGGAGACGACCGGGAATAAACCAAATAGTCACTCATGGAAGTAATATGGACTGAGAGGGTTTTATTGGTGATTTTAATCAATAATACTCGTAAAGTCACATTTTTTAGGTCGCGTTTCCTATTTTTAACCTGACACTAACCGGCAAATTGAAAAAAAAAACGTAAGAAAATTCGAATTTCGCGGGCTACCTTGTCGCATTCACCTCAACGGATTCTGCGGTATTTTAAGTATTAAGTAACTGATTTTAATCGATCACATTCCAATAATAATTTATAATTGTTCTCACTCGCACTAGGCAGTACACACGGCTACACATCAAGCTATACAAAACCAGTATAATCTGATCGTTTATTGTGCGAAAAGATCTAGTAAAGTGAGGCCAAGATTAACTGGTTTTGTATAGCTTGATGTGTAGCCGTGTGTACATAACCTTTTCCTTTACTTTCTTTTAATAATTGACTCAAAATAAGTATTTAGCGGTGCTAATCGTATGTTTTTGATCGTGGTGCTAGCATACGAATCAAAAAGTTATTGTTAATTTCTTCTAGTTCTACAAATCTACATGTTTACTATTTGTCGTTGAATTTATTCTAAATCCTGGACTCTGCCAAAGTGTAGACGAAAGATGTACAGGATTCGACCAATCACAGGAAAAAGAGACGCTCAAACTCTTAGCTTATAGTTTGTAACTATTGTGATTGGTCGGTTCTCGCACGTCTCCTCGTGTCCGCTTCGGTAGAATTCGGGCCTTATCCAGTGAGGCGGAGCGGAGGCGACCTGTGCCGCGATTCACCAATCACATGGGTTGATCTTGATGTGGATTTCAATCCATGTGATTGGTGAATCGCGGCACAGCTCGTCTCCGCTCCACCTCACTGGAACCGCAGCCTAAGGCTGCCTGTCCACCGGAGCGGAGCGAGGCAGCGGAGCGGAGAAACGGAGAAATATTAACCAATAGGACTGCACAAAATCTCCGCTCCGGTCCCAGTGTGCAATCCTATTGGTTAATATTTCTCCGTTTCTCCGCTCCGCTGCCTCGCTCCGCTCCGGTGGACAGGCAGCCTTACGAGGGAACAGGGTAGAGAAAAATAGGTATGTTTAAGAAACTATTGCCGTCGCGTTGCGTTAATTCTGTCCCCATATGCGATACTATAAAAAAATAATGGTTGCTCTATAGAAGTATTAATAAGGAAGAAAAAAAGGGAATATATTTGTATGGAGAATCGCAGCCTCTGTTCCCTCTTAACCGAAAAAATAATTGTTATGTAAAAAGTTATTTTATTATTGAAATAAATATAGAATTATGAATTTATGTTTGAAAATTATTGTCACTTGTAATTTTATTATAATATTAAGACATTTGAATCTTGTTAAAGTATATTTTTTATTAATAAAACACCAAATAAATTAAAAGAAAATCTTTTTATTTACAAAAAATACTTTCACATACTTTTAATCCCCAAAGGGTTATGCAGAGAAGTACCTAATAGAACACCCACATTTCCCGAGCCTATTGCCATCAACCAGGCAAAAATCCAGACTCCGTGGCTGCTACCCAGGTATTTCTTATTGAACGACTTCAGGAACACCCAGTCTTCATGCTGTAAAGAAGAACAATAACAAAATAAATAATAATGATATTTATTCTGCAAAATGGTTCTTACAATCAGTTTTACACGACATTTTTTAAACTAGCAGGGGCCACTGTTTCGTACCTGACTATTCTGAGAACCAACTTAACGGTCATCTCTTTTAAAGTCCAGGGGGTTTAAAATGGCCACAGACGCAGCGCAGTTACTATTATGAAAGGTCCGTTTTACGCAATTCATATTATGATCTGCTAACGTGGCCAATTTAGACGCCCAGACATAACCTTGGTGAAAATTATTGAATGACGCAGCCATTTTTTTTTTTGGAGGGTGGGTTCATCAAATGACTCCTCCCGCTCTGGGCGAGGGGAGAGAGTCTCAGACTTCTACTGACTAAAAACCATCCATGTTCCTTCTTAGCCCTTTGTGTCGAGGCCGCGGTATCTCTTTCGAACAACCCGCAGCCCCGACGAGCAGCCTTCAAGGAACACTCCTGCAAACTGAGCAGAATCTACCCAGTGGTTTCGTCAATAACCTGGAACATATACCAACTCACCGTCTCAGCTGTGCGTGTCTCCATGATGCACTCTCCACGCATGTGCTCTAAGCGCCTCTTTATTGCTGTACAGCCGGTGACATATATCGCAAGCGTGTTGTTTGGGAGCTCCGTGTGTGACTGAAATGTGGACCGACAGGGTTGATTATAACTCACCGTCTCAGCTGTGCGTGTCTCCATGATGCACTCTCCACGCATGTGCTCTAAGCGCCTCTTTATTGCTGTACAGCCGGTGACATATATCGCAAGCGTGTTGTTTGGGAGCTCCGTGTGTGACTGACATGTGGACCGACAGGGTTGATTATAACTCACCGTCTCAGCTGTGCGTGTCTCCATGATGCACTCTCCACGCATGTGCTCTAAGCGCCTCTTTATTGCTGTACAGCCGGTGACATATATCGCAAGCGTGTTGTTTGGGAGCTCCGTGTGTGACTGACATGTGGACCGACAGGGTTGATTATAACTCACCGTCTCAGCTGTGCGTGTCTCCATGATGCACTCTCCACGCATGTGCTCTAAGCGCCTCTTTATTGCTGTACAGCCGGTGACATATATCGCAAGCGTGTTGTTTGGGAGCTCTGTGTGTGACTGACATGTGGACCGACAGGGTTGATTATAACTCACCGTCTCAGCTGTGCGTGTCTCCATGATGCACTCTCCACGCATGTGCTCTAAGCGCCTCTTTATTGCTGTACAGCCGGTGACATATATCGCAAGCGTGTTGTTTGGGAGCTCTGTGTGTGACTGTGGCGATTAACACCTCTTTGATTGTTAGTAACATCTCTTTGGGATTTTGACACTAGCTCTGTTATGTCAATTTGTCAGTGACTGAAGAATTATTTTTCCTGTATTTTAATTAGTTCAATTATTCTAATTAATTCTTTATTGAGAAGCCAATCGGCTAATTAAATTATATTGGCATGAAATTAAGGTTTTATTGAGTTCATATCGGCGGGAGCAGCTATTTCCCGCATTTGGTGACCCCGACGTGATGATGATCGTTTCCGGCTGACAAAGCAACATCAGGAGGTGAATTGTGACCAGTAGCTGGACAAGCAAGCACCAACGCCGGGACCGGAGTGCCACTTCCTATGTCAGTCGGTGATTTTTCAAACGAGAGCAGGAACCATATTTTGACGTTGATTTCGACGCTGCCGACGCTCAACCAGAGTTCTGTCCCGACACTGTGGCGGTCTGTATACGCCTTATTTTTTCGGAACTTGGGTTCATCTATGCTACGAAAATTTCATCGCGTTTCTGTTCAGATTACAACTTGCAGTTGGTACCTAACGACTGCAATCGCCGGAACAACTGCCCAAAGTGCATAATCGCTTTTTGGTGTGTTTTGAGTGCAAGTGTTTGTAACTGACCCGCAAATGGTTGGTATGGTTATGGTTATGGTTCCAGCCTAACACTCACCAAAATCAATACATCAGGGACCAACACTCCGGTTTACTGTGACATATCTACCGGTAAGCCACGTCTCTATTTGACCCCTTCCTTCCGCCGTGCTGCTTTCAATAAATTGCACAATTTGAGCCACCCTGGTGTTCAAGCTACGACTCGTTTGGTGGCAGAGCGTTTTGTTTGGCCTTCGGTTAGAAAGGATTGCCGAGATTGGTCCCGATCTTGTGAAGCATGTCAGCGCAGTAAAATATCAAGACACAATTCTTCCCCTGTCGGTAATTTTGACATACCATCTGGTCGTTTCACGCATGTCCATATCGACATCGTTGGTCCTTTGCCCGTCTGTAACGAATATCGTTATTGTTTGACTGCAATAGATAGAGTGTCCAGATGGCCCGAGGTTTGGCCCATGCGATCCATTACCGCCGAGGAGGTAGCCGAGACTTTTACTAAAGAATGGGTACCTCGTTTTGGCGTTCCGTTGGTTATTACTACAGATCGGGGTTCTCAATTTGAGTCAGATTTGTTTCACCGACTACTGCAGCAATTCGGTACCAAGCGCATTAGAACCACTTCATATCATCCCTGCGCAAACGGGATGATCGAGCGAGTTCATCGGCAGCTCAAAGCAGCGTTAATGTGCTATAATGATTCTTGGGTGAGGTCCCTACCGATGGTTTTGTTAGGAATGCGTTCGGCGTTTAAAGAAGACCTCAAAGCCACGGTAGCGGAATTACTTTACGGAGAGCCTCTTAGGCTCCCTGGAGAATTTTTGGTGCCTCTTTTAGCATCTGGAAGATTTGAAAACCCTGGTGATTTCGTTGTTCAGCTGCGACACAAAATGTCATTGGTACGTCCATTGCCAGCTAGTCGACATGGTGAAACATCTTCATTTATATTCAGGGATTTGTCGACTGTGACTCATGTTTTCCTTAGAGACGATACCATTCGAAGAGCGTTGCAGCCACCCTATACTGGTCCATTCCAAGTCCTGGAGCGTTCGTGTGATGGGAAGACCTTTACTCTAATGTTAAAGGGCAACAAGACCGTCGTAAGCGTCGACAGACTCAAACCGGCTTTTATCGATAATTCTGATCTGCAAATGACCCACTCAATGCCATCGCCCGCCTCGGCTGATTTTCCTCTTCGGCAAGCCGTAAAAGATAAGAAGTCGTCCGAGCCCTCAATTCCACAACAGTCAGTAAAGATTCAGTTGCCAGTAAAGCAGTCCTATACCACACGCTCGGGTAGGCGCGTTAGATTTAAGAATTTTGATTAATTTCTTGTTTTTTTTTTATTATTATTATTGTGCCTTAGTTGTAAGAATGATGTTAGTTATTTTAGCTTGGTTTTATTCTCTCCGTAGGGGGGTGGTGTGGCGATTAACACCTCTTTGATTGTTAGTAACATCTCTTTGGGATTTTGACACTAGCTCTGTTATGTCAATTTGTCAGTGACTGAAGAATTATTTTTCCTGTATTTTAATTAGTTCAATTATTCTAATTAATTCTTTATTGAGAAGCCAATCGGCTAATTAAATTATATTGGCATGAAATTAAGGTTTTATTGAGTTCATATCGGCGGGAGCAGCTATTTCCCGCATGACTGACATGTGGACCGACAGGGTTGATTATAACTCACCGTCTCAGCTGTGCGTGTCTCCATGATGCACTCTCCACGCATGTGCTCTAAGCGCCTCTTTATTGCTGTACAGCCGGTGACATATATCGCAAGCGTGTTGTTTGGGAGCTCCGTGTGTGACTGACATGTGGACCGACAGGGTTGATTATAACTCACCGTCTCAGCTGTGCGTGTCTCCATGATGCACTCTCCACGCATGTGCTCTAAGCGCCTCTTTATTGCTGTACAGCCGGTGACATATATCGCAAGCGTGTTGTTTGGGAGCTCCGTGTGTGACTGACATGTGGACCGACAGGGTTGATTATAACTCACCGTCTCAGCTGTGCGTGTCTCCATGATGCACTCTCCACGCATGTGCTCTAAGCGCCTCTTTATTGCTGTACAGCCGGTGACATATATCGCAAGCGTGTTGTTTGGGAGCTCCGTGTGTGACTGACATGTGGACCGATAGGGTTGAGGACGTGATGAAGCGTTGAGGGCATTGTGGACACTCGTGTCTGAAAGACAAGGTTTGATTCTGTTGATTGTGCTATTCTTCTTCTTCGTGTCGAGGGTAGTTGACAAAAAAAAATCTAAGGTCTTCTAAATCTTCCGTCAGAAAGGTTTCCAAAAAATATTGGACACGTATTTTTTCTTTTTTTCACGTAAACAATAAATGAAGACGAAACAGTGCTTCGAAAAGTCGCACGACGTCACATTTTGGTGCATTTTTTACCAGAAAGTGACGTCACCACCGGGGCTCACGATCTATATGTGCTAAAACAAAAAACACGTATCTAATATTTTTCGATAATCTAACAGACGGACTAAACAGACTCATATTTTTTAGTCAGTCAACTACCTACCCTAGTGTGTTATACTAGTATGTAGCCACCTGCACAACTTCTAACATTTGCTTCGGCTAAATCTTGAAAGGTGCAAATGGTTGTGCAGATTAGGAGGTGGCGCATATCCTGCAGAGGGGCTCCACCTGGCAGTTTGTTTGGAATGGATCGAGGATGCCATATTTGGCCAGATCTACGATCCTACATCCTATATACATTCCACATTTCATCCTACATTTTTTTGTAAAATTTAAAATAATAATTTTGCCATTGACTTGGGAACTTAAACCTCATTGGAGATAAAGTTTTATGGCAGTCACATTTTGAAACAGTACTGGGCCGTTTTTACCAGTAATTTAATTAAATCTACTCACTTACTTGTAAGATGAAGAATCTCGGTGTCTCTTGGCCCTTTTGAAGTGCAATCTTAAACTCTCCTGAAAAGTAAACTGCCCATGAACAATATTATCATTGTGGGATATGAATACAATAGGAAAAGATGGGATAGTGTCTGACTTGAGTGACTTGATATTGTACTGAATATACCAGTCTTCATTTATAACAAGGTTGAGTAGTATCATTTATTACTACGGTGGATGTTCCAGGGTAGCCCGCGAAATTCAAATTTTCTTACGTTTTTAGCGATTTGCAGGCCAGTGCTAGGTTGTATGTTAGTGAAAATATGATTCGCGGCTGTAAGACGTATGCAGTTACAGAATTATAATCATCAAAATCATCGACGTCACATTCGACGCAATAGTAGTCCTTTCTCTCGTGTACGGCAGTGATATGGTTGTGTAGTAGAGACGGCACGATGAATTGTTTGACACAGTGTGTATATACAGAAACAAACAAACAGCACTACTCACCGATGATTTAAACTTGACGTCACATTCGACGCAATAGTAGTCCTTTCTCTCGTGTACGGCTGTGATATGGTTGTGTAGTAGAGACGGCACGATGAAGTGTTTGTCGCAGTGTGTATATACAGAAACAAACAAACAGCACTACTCACCGATGATTTAAACTTGACGTCACATTCGACGCAATAGTAGTCCTTTCTCTCGTGTACGGCTGTGATATGGTTGTGTAGTAGAGACGGCACGATGAAGTGTTTGTCACAGTGTGTATATACAGAAACAAACAAACAGCACTACTCACCGATGATTTAAACTTGACGTCACATTCGACGCAATAGTAGTCCTTTCTCTCGTGTACGGCTGTGATATGGTTGTGTAGTAGAGACGGCACGATGAAGTGTTTGTCACAGTGTGTATATACAGAAACAAACAAACAGCACTACTCACCGATGATTTAAACTTGACGTCACATTCGACGCAATAGTAGTCCTTTCTCTCGTGTACGGCTGTGATATGGTTGTGTAGTAGAGACGGCACGATGAAGTGTTTGTCGCAGTGTGTATATACAGAAACAAACAAACAGCACTACTCACCGATGATTTAAACTTGACGTCACATTCGACGCAATAGTAGTCCTTTCTCTCGTGTACGGCTGTGATATGGTTGTGTAGTAGAGACGGCACGATGAAGTGTTTGTCACAGTGTGTATATACAGAAACAAACAAACAGCACTACTCACAGGCGCGGATCCAGCCCTCAAAAAAGGTTGTGGGCAGAGTCACGCGAAAATCGGCCAAGTGCGAGTTGGAGTATGAACTCGCTAATGATCGCTATAGTGACTAAAAGTTAGCACCCAGTTTGAAATTAAGAGGTCTTCTTAGCTACTGTGAAATTGTGCCTTGTCTGGAGTTACTGAGAGAGAGAGAGAGAGCGAGCGGAGCGAGCTCGAAAAATCATGACGTCGTCGGACAAATTAGATTTTTTCCATTCATACAGTATTGAGAATAGAAGGTAACTTGGGCAATTTCAGCAGGAAAAGGATTGTATTCGCCAGCGCAGCGAACGAAAAATTTTTTGCCATTTCGCCTCAGATCAATCTAGATCGCTTCGATTTCGGGGAAGGTGAGGAGGTTCCCCGAGATGAGTTAGAAATGTCAATGTCAAGATGAAGACAACACAAGAGCGAGTGGAGCAAGCCATCCCTCGAAAGGATTAGGTTCCAAGGCGGAAGCCACTGAATCCGCTTTTCATAATAGCAGAATGCAAGAGCGAGAGAAGGGACCTTAAAATAAACGTCTACTTATAAAGACCTTAATAAAAAAGGCAAAATGGAACAGCGAGCGAAGGGAGTCTACAATATTTGTTTGCTACCTTGGAATAGTTAGTTTCTGTTGTGTAGAAAGTTAATAATTTATCAAATTTCCAAAAAAAATGCGACTTTCTGAAGATCTGGGGGGGTTCATGACCCCTGTGACCGTGAAAGTGTGACGTTACAAGTCTATTAGGGTTGTGGGCATGCCCACAGTTCCCACAACGGTGGATCCGCGCCTGACTACTCACCGATGATTTAAACTTGACGTCACATTCGACGCAATAGTAGTCCTTTCTCTCGTGTACGGCTGTGATATGGTTGTGTAGTAGAGACGGCACGATGAAGTGTTTGTCACAGTGTGTATATACAGAAACAAACAAACAGCACTACTCACCGATGATTTAAACTTGACGTCACATTCGACGCAATAGTAGTCATTTCTCTCGTGTACGGCTGTGATATGGTTGTGTAGTAGAGACGGCACGATGAAGTGTTTGTCACAGTGTATATACAGAAACAAACAAACAGCACTACTCACCGATGATTTAAACTTGACGTCACATTCGACGCAATAGTAGTCCTTTCTCTCGTGTACGGCTGTGATATGGTTGTGTAGTAGAGACGGCACTATGAAGTGTTTGCCGCAGTGTGTATATACAGAAACAAACAAACAGCACTACTCACCGATGATTTAAACTTGACGTCACATTCGACGCAATAGTAGTCCTTTCTCTCGTGTACGGCTGTGATATGGTTGTGTAGTAGAGACGGCACTATGAAGTGTTTGCCGCAGTGTGTATATACAGAAACAAACAAACAGCACTACTCACCGATGATTTAAACTTGACGTCACATTCGACGCAATAGTAGTCCTTTCTCTCGTGTACGGCTGTGATATGGTTGTGTAGTAGAGACGGCACTATGAAGTGTTTGTCGCAGTGTGTATATACAGAAACAAACAAACAGCACTACTCACCGATGATTTAAACTTGACGTCACATTCGACGCAATAGTAGTCCTTTCTCTCGTGTACGGCAGTGATATGGTTGTGTAGTAGAGACGGCACGATGAATTGTTTGACACAGTGTGTATATACAGAAACAAACAAACAGCACTACTCACCGATGATTTAAACTTGACGTCACATTCGACGCAATAGTAGTCCTTTCTCTCGTGTACGGCTGTGATATGGTTGTGTAGTAGAGACGGCACTATGAAGTGTTTGTCGCAGTGTGTATATACAGAAACAAACAAACAGCACTACTCACCGATGATTTAGACTTGACGTCACATTCGACGCAATAGTAGTCCTTTCTCTCGTGTACGGCTGTGATATGGTTGTGTAGTAGAGACGGCACGATGAAGTGTTTGTCACAGTGTGTATATACAGAAACAAACAAACAGCACTACTCACCGATGATTTAAACTTGACGTCACATTCGACGCAATAGTAGTCCTTTCTCTCGTGTACGGCTGTGATATGGTTGTGTAGTAGAGACGGCACGATGAAGTGTTTGTCGCAGTGTGTATATACAGAAACAAACAAACAGCACTACTCACCGATGATTTAAACTTGACGTCACATTCGACGCAATAGTAGTCCTTTCTCTCGTGTACGGCTGTGATATGGTTGTGTAGTAGAGACGGCACGATGAAGTGTTTGTCGCAGTGTGTATATACAGAAACAAACAAACAGCACTACTCACCGATGATTTAAACTTGACGTCACATTCGACGCAATAGTAGTCCTTTCTCTCGTGTACGGCTGTGATATGGTTGTGTAGTAGAGACGGCACGATGAAGTGTTTGTCGCAGTGTGTATATACAGAAACAAACAAACAGCACTACTCACCGATGATTTAAACTTGACGTCACATTCGACGCAATAGTAGTCCTTTCTCTCGTGTACGGCTGTGATATGGTTGTGTAGTAGAGACGGCACGATGAAGTGTTTGTCGCAGTGTGTATATACAGAAACAAACAAACAGCACTACTCACCGATGATTTAAACTTGACGTCACATTCGACGCAATAGTAGTCCTTTCTCTCGTGTACGGCTGTGATATGGTTGTGTAGTAGAGAAGGCACGATGAAGTGCTTGTCGCAGTGAGGGCATTGGAAGCGACGGGACTTGTCGTGGCGGCTGTAAGTGACAGTTAGAACTTAAGTTTTGCTAGCTAATTTAATTTGATCCGTTAAGGTGGATGCGACAAAGTAACCCGCGAAATTCGAATTTTCTTATGATTTTTGCAATTTACCGGTCAAACTTTTGCTAGCTAGCTCAAAAGGTCCATACTGGTATTCTGGTGGATCCGGTTAGGCTGGACTTTTTATGCCCTGGCTAAAGGCCAGATTGGTAGATATCACAAGTCTTCATTTTTTTGGTTCTAGGACATGCCGGTTTCCTCACGATGTTTTCCTTCACCGTTTTGAGAGCAGTGGTGATGAAATAAATTACACAAAGTAATACGCCTCAACTAGGTTCAAACCCACGACTCACTGTTCGTAAGTCAGGGCAGCCACCGCTGGGTCACCGCTACTCATTATGATAGATAGATAATATGATAAATACTCACGCAGTATGCATTCTGAGCGACTCAACAGTATTGAACAGTTTCCCACATTTATAGCACGCGTGTTGCGCACTCAATGAGTGAGATTTTACGTGGCGCTGTATTGTTGTGCGTTTGCTGTAACAACAAATAAAACTATGTTAGTTATTTATGACTATACTAAACATAAAAAAAAGGGCATCATATATTACCCAGTATTAACTGGATATGATTATGAATATGGTGAATACCAGCGCTGTGAATTAATTTGTGGTTACAGCTTCATTCTGACATACAACCTCCTACAGGGCTTGGCTTCGTAGCAGATCATAATATGAATTGCGTTAAAAAGTGTAAAGTTGTGTGTAAACTGTAAAGTGGTAATTTTAGACACCCTGGTCCAAGATTTTTTATTTTAACACTCCAGTAGGCGCGCCTCTGTTTGGAACGTTAGTAGTCGCGCGTTCTACATTTGTAGAACATATTTAATGATGGAATTTTAAAGCAAAGTTTCATAAATAAAAAGTATTTATATAATATTGAGATAAACTTTATAATTATAAAGCTAAAACAAACAAAACATAATCGTATTTAAACATAATAAGAACTAAAAACCAGCCTTTTTGAAAATAACAAAAAAAACGCAAAATTTTTGCTCTTAACATCATAAGTCTCATATTTCTTAATCAGTCATGTCTTCCACCTCCATTTCTTTGTTTTTGACACAGTCGGACCAAGAAGAACCTGATGGTCGGGACAAATCCACTTGTTACATATATTACAAAGGTTTCTGGTGGACCGGCCCCTTAGGAGAAAAATGTCACGCGAGTGGTCGCGCGTTCTACAATCGTAGAAATTCACTTTTGGTGCCAAATTTCACAGACATGCGGCCGCGTCCGTCACTGCAAGGACACTACAATTGTTTATTGCCTAGTAATTGAGGAATACTAAGAATGTGTGAGTGATTGACCTTCAACTTGCGACAAAATTCAACAAAATGTACACGCGTTCTACAATGGTAGAACGCGCGACTATTGGAGTGTTAAGTATTACTTTTAATTTAATGTTGTTTTTTTTTTTCAAATGAATTGGTATTAGTGCAAGAAAACGTTGATGATGATGTTATTTTTTTACCAGTTTTACAAAAACACACTTTTCTTTCTTTATAATATAACTTACTTGGTAGTAAACTGGCATTTTTCACAAGTGTACGTAGTGGCTGCCTGCGTGTGCTTGATAGCGTGATGTTCGAGCAGATGCTGCCGGGACAGACGGATGTGGCCGCATAGCTTGCATTTATACCTGAAAAGTAAAAACTTCAATAACAAAAATAATGTATTTACACAAGGTGGAAGGAAAAGAGCTGCGAAAACTATTCAGTACATCATTCAGACCGGGGGGGTCTGAATGATGAACCCCCCTAAAAATCAGCAATTTAGCAATTGCCTACACGCCTACAAGGTCAAAATTTATAGACATTTGATTTTTTTTAAAACTATGTGTGGCTCATGAAGATGCACTGAAATCGAGTTCCAAAAAACCATGAAAAAGTCTAAGATAACTCAACTTTCGAAAGACAGTGGCGAAAAGTGAATCAAATAAAAAATAATCGGAAGTCGGTGACATTAGACTTTTTTATTTAGAAGTCCATTTTTTGGCCATCGACTTTCATGACGAAACACTTACCTCGTCGTATGTGATTTGATGTGTCCTCTTAGAGATACGGGGCTTGGGCAGTACTGTGTACACATTTCACATTTATATGTGCCGTGCTCCTGAAATGGGATTTTTTTTTTTAATTTTTAACAGACTTCAAAAAAAGGATCATCATCATCATCATTTCAACCAAAAGACTTCCACTGCTGGACATAGGTCTCCCCCAGGTGTCGCCACACTCGAAAAAAACTGGCCAAGTGCGAGTCGGACTCGCACATGAAGGGTTCCGTACCAAAACGGTATGCTATAATTTATACAATTTCTTTTACGGGCCAAAAAAACTTGACCTCTGGATTGTATAGGCGCTCATTGAATACGATTCAGGGACCAAATTATATTGGTTAACTGCTGTTTCCATCTGTTGTTTCCATCCAAGTTCAAAATGAATTTCCTAGAAAGTCCTTATAAAGTTCTACTTTTCAGATTTTTTTCATATTTTCTAAACTTATGGTTCAAAAGTTAGAGGGGGACACACACATTGTTTTTTACTTTTGGAGCGATTATTTCCGAAATTATTGATATTATGAAATAATGATTTTAGTAAACCCCTATTCATTTTTAAATACCTTTCCAACAATATATCACACGTTAGGGTTGAAATTAAAAAAAAAAAATCACTTCCCACTTTACATATAGGGTGGCTACCCTAATAAAATATTTTTTTCCAATTTTTATTTTACCTCTTTGTCGGCGTGATTGATACACATATTGGTACCAAATTTCAGCTTTCTAGTGCTAACGGTCACAGAGATTAAGCGAGGACGGACGGACGGACGGACAGACAGACATGGCGAAACTTTAAGGGTTCCTAGTTGACTACGGAACCCTAAAAAGGATAAGGGTCTCGAATTACTTGAATTTTTTTAGGTTTGTTACCTCATTCATAACTCCGTCATTCCGTTATAAATTCTTTTTTACCCGACTACGGCGAAGCCAAAAGGAAGGGTAATGATTTTGGCAGTCTATGTATGTATGTTCCACCGTAGCGCCTAAACTACTGAACGGATTTTAATAAATAAGGTGTCAATAGATTTGTAAGAATAGCCCGGGTAACATAGGCTATATAAATTTTTGTTATGACGGAATTTAAATGTCAGATTCTAGCCTCGAAAAAAAATTTAATTGAGTTATGTAATCATAACATGTTTGGTATCGGTCAACGCGGGTTGTAGTCGGGATTTATAGTTTTTAAACTTGTTCGAGTTGTTCTTAGATTACAAAGATATACTTTCCTCCTTATTTACTTCTAATTGCAATGTAAAATTGATTCATGACTAGAATTAGCGTGGTTTATAAAGTATACTATAATAATAAATTTTTGCCAAAAATAAACCCAACGTCTTAAAAAGCCTGAAATAACTTTACTTTCGGAAGTTTTTTGGAAGTCGGTATTTGTTTCTTATTTTACCCTTTTTAGTTCGTCGTCGTCATCGTTACAAAAAAAAACATTACGCTTCTTATCCCCAAAGGGTTATGCAAAAGTGCACCTAATCGTACCTACACGAACATTTCGCCAGTGAAGTCACATATAATAGGGAGCGAGTCTAATGCCATCGACCGTACAAATCGAGATTCCGTGGCTGCTACTAAGAATTTCCTATAGAAAACTCAATAACTGTTTATGCGACCCGGGAACCCAGGATTTCGCGCTCAGCAGTCGGCCTTGCAACTACTACACCAACGAAGCAGTCAGATTTTTACTTCATTAGCTAGTATATTGATGGAGCTCGTGGCTTAATAAGAACTGCCACTCGGGTCGATCTTTAGGTAAAGCTGTGCTTGCCTAGGTCGGTCTGTGGATGGGTGACCGCCCGACATACCGAGTTTCCTCTGTGCCTCAGAAAGCACGTTAAGCTGTTGGTCCCGGCTGCCATATATATAGATCTTTGGCAGTCGTTACCATTCTGAACTTGAGAGACGCGCACGGCCGCTGACTGATAAACATCATAATATTATGACGATTGAAAAGAATGACGACGGCGACGGATGGCAGCAAGTGTCTCATCGCAAGAAAAACGATAAATACCGATTTATGGGAAAATCCGGCAAAGCGAGGGACATGGAATGTTCGTTTAAGGCGGCTGAGAAGAAAATTCCTATGTTTATTACGAATGTACATAGTTCGACTAAGGAGTGTGATATAGTCCAATATATACAGAAGAGAACTAAGGAAACTGTATCTCTAGAAGTTATAAACATGCGAGTGCTGCGTGGGTATAAAGCCTATAAGTTCTATATACTGGAATGTAACCTGCCTATGTACTTGGACGAGAATCTGTGGCCAACGGGTGTTATATTTCGACGGTTCGTTGGCTACAGGCGAACATATAAAAATCAGGAGAATAATCCTGTTGTCGGCACAAATAAGACTAATAATGGATAGTCGGTCTTATCGCTTAGCAAGTTACAATTGTAAGAATGTGAAACGAGCTGTCCACGACATCAGAGACCTGTGCAGTACGTGTGACGTGATATGCCTGCAGGAGACCTGGCTGCTCCCACACGACATACCGTTTGTCGGCACTATTGATGGCGGGTTCGGCTACACGGCGACGTCGGCCGTGGATACATCAGCGGGCATATTGCGCGGACGCCCCTACGGCGGCGTCGCGGTGTTATGGCGTTACAGTGCCTTCCAAGAGGTGTCGGTGATTCAGTGTAGTGAGCGTATTTGTGCCATTAGAATAGCGGCACGTGATAGGTCAGTGTTAGTGATAAGTGCGTATTTACCAACGAACTCAGTGAACAATTTGCCGGATTTTGTTAACTGTTTAAGTGAGATTAGAGCGATTGTTGATGAGAGTAACATCGAGTCTGTTTTTGTGTTGGGGGATTTTAATGCGGACCCGGGTGAGTTATTTTACAATGAACTTGTTAAGAGCGCTATTACAAACTCGAGTAACTTCGAAACGAGCGGCGACTGACGGTTCTTGCGCCTGTGTGCGTGATGTACGCTTCTTCATACACACACGTGCAGAGGCAGAGGTGCGTAACACGTTTCACTGCGGTTTACTTAGAATTATTGAATTAGGAAAAAATACAAGTTATGGAATGTTTTATTTTATGTGTGATAATGAAAATACAAATATAAGTAACATAGAAATTTTTTAGTTTTCCATCATGGGTGTCGTTTATATGGTTTTCGGGGTCGCTGATTACAAAAATGAGGTCAAAATAAAAATCAAAGATGGCGCCGACGAAATTTTTTGGCTTTTCCGTCATGGGTGTCGTTTTCATGGTTTTTGGGGTCGCTGATTACAAAAATGAGGTCAAAATAAAAATCAAAGATGGCGCCGATGAAAATTTTTGGCTTTTCCTTCATGGGTATCGTTTTCATGGTTTTTGGGGTCGCTGATTACGAAAATGAGGTCAAAATAAAAATCCAAGATGGCGCCGACAAAAATTTGTTTTTTCCGTCATGGGTATCGTTTTCATGGTTTTTGGGGTCGCTGATTACGAAAATGAGGTCAAAATAAAAATCCAAGATGGCGCCGACAAAAATTTGTTTTTTCCGTCATGGGTGTCGTTTTCATGGTTTTTGGGGTAGCTGATTACGAAAATGAGGTCAAAATGAAAATCCAAGATGGCGCCGACAAAAATTTTTGGTTCTTCCGTCATGGGTATCGTTTTCATGGTTTTTGGGGTCGCTGATTACGAAAATGAGGTCAAAATGAAAATCCAAGATGGCGCCGACGAAAATTTTTGGTTTTTCCGTCATGGGTGTCGTTTTCATGGTTTTTGGGGTTGCTGATTATGAAAATAAGGTCAAAATAAAAATCCAAGATGGCGTCGACGAAAATTTTTGGTTTTTCCGTCATGGGTGTCGTTTTCATGATTTTTGGGGTCGCTGATTACGAAAATGAGGTCAAAATGAAAATCCAAGATGGCGCCGACGAAAATTTTTCGTTTTTCCGTCATGGGTGTCGTTTTCATGATTTTTGGGGTAGCTAATTACGAAAATGAGGTCGAAATAAAAATCCAAGATGGCGCCGACGAAAGTTTTTAGTTGTTCCGTCATGGGTGTCGTTATCATGGTTTTTGGGGTCGCTGATTACGAAAATGAGGTCAAAATAAAATTCAAAGATGGCGCCGACGAAATTTTTTGGCTTTTCCGTCATGGGTGTCGTTTTCATGGTTTTTGGGGTCGCTCATTATGAAAATGAGGTCAAAATGAAAATCCAAGATGGCGCCGACGAAAATTTTTGGTTTTTCCGTCATGGGTGTCGTTTTCATGGCTTTTGGGGTCGCTGATTACGAAAATGAGGTCAAAATGAAAATCCAAGATGGCGCCGGCGAAAATTTTTGATTTTTCCGTCATGGGTGTCGCTTTCATGGTTTTTGGGGTAGCTAATTACGAAAATGAGGTCAAAATAAAAATCCAAGATGGCGCCGATGAAAATTTTTAGTTTTTCCGTCATGGGTGTCGTTTTCATGGTTTTTGGGGTCGCTGATTACGAAAATAAGGCCAAAATAAAAATCCAAGATGGCGCCGACGAAAATTTTTAGTTTTTCCGTCAGTTATCATGGTTTTTGGGGTCGCTGGTTACGAAAATAAGGTCAAAATGAAAATCCAAGATGGCGCCGACAAAAATTTTTAGTTTTTCCGTCATGGGTGTCGTTTTCATGGTTTTTGGGGTCGCTGATTACGAAAATGAGATCAAAATAAAAATCAAAGATGGCGCCGACGAAAATTTTTGGCTTTTCCGTCATGGGTGTCGTTTTCATGGTTTTTTTGGTCGCTGATTACGAAAATGAGGTCAAAATGAAAATCCAAGATGGCGCCGACGAAAATTTTTGGTTTTTCCGTCATGGGTGTCGTTTTCATGGCTTTTGGGGTCGCTGATTACGAAAATAAGGTCAAAATGAAAATCCAAGATGACGCCGACGAAAATTTTTAGTTTTTCCGTCAGTTATCATGGTTTTTGGGGTCGCTGGTTACGAAAATAAGGTCAAAATGAAAATCCAAGATGGCGCCGACAAAAATTTTTAGTTTTTCCGTCATGGGTGTCGTTTTCATGGTTTTTGGGGTCGCTGATTACGAAAATGAGATCAAAATAAAAATCAAAGATGGCGCCGACGAAAATTTTTGGCTTTTCCGTCATGGGTGTCGTTTTCATGGTTTTTTTGGTCGCTGATTACGAAAATGAGGTCAAAATGAAAATCCAAGATGGCGCCGACGAAAATTTTTGGTTTTTCCGTCATGGGTGTCGTTTTCATGGCTTTTGGGGTCGCTGATTACGAAAATAAGGTCAAAATGAAAATCCAAGATGACGCCGACGAAAATTTTTAGTTTTTCCGTCATGGGTGTCGTTTTCATGGTTTTTGGGGTCGCTGATTACGAAAATGAGGTCAAAATGAGGTCAGTGGGTCGTCATAGGGGCGGTTTTTTTTTAGGAGTTGGAGTATACGCTTAGGGGCACTATGAGCAGCAAAGAAAACAGAAGAAAAAAAATTAGTTTAAAATAATTTTCGGGACTTGCTAAATTTTCCTGTTTTTTTTGTTTTTCAAAAACGCCTCATTTTTTTTTTGTTTCGTGTTGTCCTTGACCCATGCTCCTACGCCCCTGCGAAGCATGGTCCTACGACAATTCGTTTCATAGTTATGGTCCTACGAATTTTACTTCGTTTCATCTAGAATGCTCTATATTTCCAAAATGGCAGCTCGGATGAAAACTTTTTCAGGAAAAGAATTGTTGTTCTAGTCGACAACTATGAGATGATATAAAAAAACCGCGACAAAGTGAGAGAAAAAGAAAAATTTTAATTTTTTTTAACTGTCGGTCGATCTTTCACCTTGTGTATCCTTAGGGGCACAGAATTTAGTAAAATTTTCAGAAGTTTTTTTTTTTTTCAGGATTTCGGCTATTTTTCTTATTAACCTGGTCCATAGAAACCATTTAAGCTCCGAGACACATTATGGTCCTACGACGCACCGTTTCCGAGTTATGGTCCTACAAATTTTCCGTCGGTGCGTCGTAGGACCATGTGTCTCGTGTGTCAAGGTGAAAAATCGACCGACAGAAAAATTTTGCAAATATTTCTTTTCTCTCTCTTTGTCGCGGTTTTTTTACACCATCTCATAGTTTTTGACTAGAGCAACAATTCTTTTCCAGAAAAGGTTTTCATCCGAGCTACCATTTTGAAAATATAGAGCGTTCTAGATAAAACGAAGTAAAATTCGTAGAACCATAACTCGGAAACGGTGCGTCGTAGGACCATGTGTCTCGGAACTTAAATGGTTTCAATGGACCAGGTTTACAAGATGCTGCAATAAAAATAGCTAAAATCTTGAAAAAAAAAACTTCTGAAAATTTTACTGTTTTGCCCCGAAAAATTTTGCAAATATTTATGTTCTCTCTCTTTGTCGCGGTTTTTTTACACCATCTCATAGTTTTTGACTAGAGCAACAATTCTTTTCCAAAAAAGGTTTTCATCCGAGCTACCATTTTGGAAATATAGAGCGTTCTAGATAAAACGAAATAAAATTCGTAGGACCATAACTCGGAAACGGTGCGTCGTAGGACCATGTGTCTCGGAATTTAAATGGTTTCAATGGACCAGGTTAACAAGATGCTGCAATAAAAATAGCCAAAATCTTGAAAAAAAAACTTCTGAAAATTTTACTGTTGTGCCCCGAAAATTTTTGCAAAAATTTCTTTTCTCCCTCTTTGTCGCGGTTTTTTTACACCATCTCATAGTTTTTAACTAGAGCAACAATTCTTTTCCAAAAAAGGTTTTCATCCAAGCTACCATTTTGGAAATATAGAGCATTCTAGATGAAACGAAGTAAAATTCGTAAGACCATAACTCGGAAACGGTGCGTCGTAGGACCATGTGTCTCGGAACTAAAATGGTTTCAATGGACCAGGTTAACAAGATGCTGCAATAAAAATAGCCAAAATCTTAAAAAAAAACCTGAAAATTTTACTGTTCTGTGCCCCGAAAATTTTTGCAAATATTTCTTTTCTCTCTCTTTGTCGCGGTTTTTTTACACCATCTCATAGTTTTTAACTAGAGCAACAATTCTTTTCCAGAAAAGGTTTTCATCCGAGCTACCATTTTGGAAATATAGAGCATTCTAGATGAAACGAAGTAAAATTCGTAGGACCGAAACTCTGAAACGGTGCGTCGTAGGACCATGGTTCTCAAAACCTAAATAATTTCTATGGTCAAGGTCAACACGAAACAAAAAAAAATTAGGCATTTTTGAAAAAAAAAGAAAAACAGAAAAATTTACCAAGTCCCGAAATTTTTTTTGAACAATTTTTTTTTTTTGTGTTTTCTTTGCTGCTCATAGTGCCCCTAAGCGTATACTCCAACTCCTAAAAATCCGCCCCTATGACGACCCACTGACCTCATTTTGACCTCATTTTCGTAATCAGCGAACCCAAAAACCATGAACACGACACCCATGACTGAAAAACTAAAAAAATTCCTAGCCGCCATCTTGGATTTTAATTTTGACCTCATTTTCGTAATCAGCGACTCAAAAAACCATGAAAACAACACCTATGACTGAAAAACTAAAAAAATTTCTAGCCGCCATCTTGGATTTTAATTTTGACCTCATTTTCGTAATCAGCGACCCCAAAAACCATGAAAACGATACCCATGACGGAAAAAACAAAAAATTTTGTCGGCGCCATCTTGGATTTTCATTTTGACTTCATTTTCGTAATCAGCTACCCCAAAAACCATGAAAACGATACCCATGACGGAAAAAACAAAAGAAATTGTCGGCGCCATCTTTGATTTTTATTTTGACCTCATTTTCGTAATCAGCGACCCCAAAAACCATGAAAACGACACCCATGACTGAAGAACCAAAAATTTTCGTCGGCGCCATTTTGGATTTTAATTTTGAGCTCATTTTCGTAATCAGTGACCCCAAAAACCATGAAAACGACACCCATGACGGAAAAACCAAAAATTTTCGTCGGCGCCATCTTGGATTTTTATTTTGACCTCATTTTCGTAATCAGCGACCCCAAAAACCATGAAAACGATACCCATGACGGATAAAACAAAAATTTTTGTCGGCGCCATCTTGGATTTTCATTTTGACTTCATTTTCGTAATCAGCGACCCCAAAAACCATGAAAACGATACCCATGACGGAAAAAACAAAAAATTTTGTCGGCGCCATCTTTGATTTTCATTTTGACTTCATTTTCGTAATCAGCGACCCCAAAAACCATGAAAACGATACCCATGACGGAAAAAACAAAAAATTTTGTCGGCGCCATCTTTGATTTTTATTTTGACCTCATTTTCGTAATCAGCGACCCCAAAAACCATGAAAACGATACCCATGACGGAAAAAACAAAAAATTTTGTCGGCGCCATCTTGGATTTTCATTTTGACTTCATTTTCGTAATCAGCTACCCCAAAAACCATGAAAACGATACCCATGACGGAAAAAACAAAAGAAATTGTCGGCGCCATCTTTGATTTTTATTTTGACCTCATTTTCGTAATCAGCGACCCCAAAAACCATGAAAACGACACCCATGACTGAAGAACCAAAAATTTTCGTCGGCGCCATTTTGGATTTTAATTTTGAGCTCATTTTCGTAATCAGTGACCCCAAAAACCATGAAAACGACACCCATGACGGAAAAACCAAAAATTTTCGTCGGCGCCATCTTGGATTTTTATTTTGACCTCATTTTCGTAATCAGCGACCCCAAAAACCATGAAAACGATACCCATGACGGATAAAACAAAAATTTTTGTCGGCGCCATCTTGGATTTTCATTTTGACTTCATTTTCGTAATCAGCGACCCCAAAAACCATGAAAACGATACCCATGACGGAAAAAACAAAAAATTTTGTCGGCGCCATCTTTGATTTTTATTTTGACCTCATTTTCGTAATCAGCAACCCCAAAAACCATGAAAACGACACCCATGACTGAAGAACCAAAAATTTTCGTCGGCGCCATTTTGGATTTTAATTTTGAGCTCATTTTCGTAATCAGTGACCCCAAAAACCATGAAAACGACACCCATGACGGAAAAAACCAAAAATTTTCGTCGGCGCCATCTTGGATTTTTATTTTGACCTCATTTTCGTAATCAGCGACCCCAAAAACCATGAAAACGATACCCATGACGAAAAAAACAAAAAATTTTGTCGGCGCCATCTTGGATTTTCATTTTGACTTCATTTTCGTAATCAGCTACCCCAAAAACCATGAAAACGATACCCATGACGGAAAAAACGAAAATTTTTGTCGGCGCCATCTTTGATTTTTATTTTGACCTTATTTTCGTAATCAGCGCAAAAACCATGAAAACGACACCCATGACTGAAAAACAAAAATTGCCTAGCCGCCATCTTGGATTTTAATTTTGACCTCATTTTCGTAATCAGCGACCCCAAAAACCATGAAAACGATACCCATGACGGAAAAAACAAAAATTTTTGTCGGCGCCATCTTGGATTTTCATTTTGACTTCATTTTCGTAATCAGCTACCCCAAAAACCATGAAAACGATACCCATGACGGAAAAAACAAAAATTTTTGTCGGCGCCATCTTGGATTTTCATTTCGACCTCATTTTCGTAATCAGCGACCCCAAAAACCATGAAAACTACACCCATGACGAAAAATCCAAAAATTTTCGTCAGCGCCATCTTGGATTTTTATTTTGACCTCATTTTCGTAATCAGCGACCCCAAAAACCATGAAAACGACACCCATCACGGAATAACCAAAAATTTTCCTAGCCGCCATCTTGGATTTTCATTTTGACTTCATTTTCGTAATCAGTGACCCCAAAAACCATCAAAACGACACCCATGACGGAAACACCTAAAATTTTCCCAGCCGCCTTCTTGGATTTGTTTTTTCTCGAAAGATTCATAAAAGTGAATATTTCAATGCAACATTCGAAAGATTCCCCATTATTTCTAAATAAAGATTTCTATGATTTTTTATCGACCAGTAAAGTATCATTTACGAATAAACTTTATAGTAAGGTTGCGCAAAGCGTTCCTTTCCAACATAGAACATGACTACAATTTTATTTTATCATAATAAATTACAAGAATACTTACGTTTAAACTGTTGACAACCTCTGGTCTACCTGTATTCGTATACGTAACCCACACTAAGGCGCGCGGGAGCACGAGCGACATAGGTCCGTCCTCCACGAGCCCTCAGGCGTTACTGAGCATATGGCGGCCGTACATCTAGTAATAAGGCATTATTTTGGAAAATCGTAATAAAAAAATGAGACGGCGTAAAATTCCAAAAAAATATAATTAGGGAAGGTAAAGTGTTGTACTATAAGTATGTCTATTTTTTTTATCTACCCAAATATCATAAACCCTCTCTAATGCGTTCAAAAACCATAGGCAATGACCAGCATTACCAACCAGCAGAAATTAACAGAACTGTAATGAGCTCATAACCTACTGAAAACAGTAGGTTATGAGTTCAAATTTGGAACAGGTGTCAAATTCAAGTGAGTGTGCTATTCTAGTATCTACATTAAAACAGATACCTATCGATACTAAACCCCAATTCAGTATGATTTTAATTATAAATCGCACGACATTTTGATCTCGAGTGACACAAGAATAGTGACTTTGTTCGTTTGCCTATGATTTAAAAAAAATTACAGATATCCGAAACGCCGCCATTTCGAGCTGTCATTTGTTCGTTAGCTTTTTATTCCCTTTCATTGAGAGGTAGACAAATTTTCTGATAAGTTCTTTATTTCTGTCGAAAATGAGTGATAGTGACTCAGAAATTAACATGAACACTCCGCCAGATATCGTAAATGCAGCGACGAATGCAACTAATAACCTGTTTATTTTTTATTGCATTACACTGGTAACAATGCTGGTCATTTCCCTATGGTTCCTGAGCCCATCATAGAGCCCTTATGATATTCGGGTAGATAAATTAGTGTATGCAACTATACATAATTAGGCATTACAACACTCGTGTGATGCTATTAAGAAACTCGCCTTCGGCTCGTTTCTTAAACCCACACTTGTGTTGTAATGCCCTTCATTATGCACAGTCGCATAAACTACTATTTTGTTAATATTATCTTTATCCTATGTTTAAACCATATTTAAAACGCATAAATTTTAGCTCAGTATTGCTTTTGAATATCCTTTTTTTTTGCTGCGATTCCATTTATATCTCAATTCTAATCAGGACAAAAACTTCAGGACTATATTACCAGTATTTTGACATTTTTTTCAGATTTTTCTGTGTTGCCAATTTGTCACAAGTAGCAGGGAAAAACCAGATGTTTTACGTTTGCTCGAAATTGGGTGTCGGAAAATTGCTATTTCTCGAAATATTAACATTCAAAACGAAATTCTAATCAGGACACAAACTAAAACAAAGTCAGATTTATAATTTTTCATTGAAATATTATGCCTTTATCTATAAATAAGACGTGTCCAGGACTTGTAAAAGTACGTATTTTCGGCAAATCGCCCAAAGTTTGTGACAGCGCTCTTAATGTGTGTAGCGAGGAGAGTTGGTCGTGTATAGATGTAGAAATGTTAGGGAGTAACTCTGGTACTTATACCTACATTAGTGATGCGCATGGGACGCCCAGCTGGCTCGATCATTGTATTGTGACTCACGCGGCGAAGCAGTCAGTTACGAATGTTTTTGTGAAATATGACACTCTGTGGTCGGACCACTTTCCTCTCATTGTAGAATTTAATCTTTGTATATTAACGCCTAAGATAGTTACACGTACTGTTTGCGATAAAAATCTGGATGTTTTATGGGGGGTAAGAAATGGGAATCAGACCTTAAGGTACAATGATGAGTGTCATAGGCGATTAAAATTAATTGATTTTCCCTCAGAATGTTCGCAATGTGCGGATTATTTATGTAGTAACCATGATCATGAGCGTGTCCTGGATAAATTATATTCTGACATTGTGTCTGCCCTTCAGGGCGCGGCAATGGTGAATGGGGGAGGCTCGCGGAAGTGTGGGCGTGGTGCACGCTTGGCGGGATGGAATAGGCATGTGGGCGAGGCTCACAGGGCGGCCAGGCTGAGGCTTAGCGAGTGGGTACTGTGTGGCAGACCAAGGTCCGGTTGTATGTATGAGGGGATGCGAGAGAGTAGAAAAGTGTTTAAGTCCAGATTAAAATGGTGCCAGAATAATCAGGACCAAATTCGGATGGACGCCCTCGCTGAACAACACTCTAAGGGAGACTTCCGTGGCTTTTGGAGAAAAACGAGGAAAGTAAACTCGCGGCCTGGCCTTCCTGGGAGCGTCGATGGCCTAAGCGATCCAATGAGCATTGCGAATGTTTTCAGGGAACAGTTTTCCGTTCGGTCGCCGCTCGGTCCGGCGGGTGGGGTGCTGAATGCTGACACGAACACTACAATTGTAGGAATAAGTTTCTCTGCGAAAAATATTACGAAAGCCATTTCTCAGATTGAGGGGGGAAAGTCCCCTGGGCATGACTCACTCAGCATTGAGCACCTGCAGCACGCTGGGCCGCACTTGGCGAGAGTTCTCGCAATGTTCTTCTCGCTGTGTGTGAGCCACTCCTACCTACCTGCGGACTTCATGAGGACAGTTGTAGTGCCAGTAGTGAAAAACCGGCCAAGAGCGTGTCGGGCCACGCTCAGTGTAGGGTTCCGTAGTAATAATTCTTTTTTTGTTTGAAATAAGGGCCAATGAAACTTGACCTCTGGATTGTATAGGCGCTCATACGATTCAGGGACCAAATTATATTGGTTAACTGCAGTTTCCATCTGTTGTTTCCATCCAAGTTCAAAATAATTTTCCTAGAAAGTCCTTATAAAGTTCTACTTTTCAGATTTTTTTCGTATTTTCTAAACTTATGGTTCAAAAGTTAGAGGGGGGGGGACGCTTTGTTTTTTACTTTTGGAGCGATTATTTCCGAATTTATTGACATTATCAAAAAATGATTTTTGTAAACCCCTATTCATTTTTAAATACCTTTCCAACAATATATCACACGTTAGGGTTAAAATTAAAAAAAAAAACACTTCCCACTTTACATATAGGGGGGCTACCCTAATAAAACATTTTTTTCCAATTTTTATTTTAGCACTTTGTCGGCGTGATTGATACACATATTGGTACCAAATTTCAGCTTTCTAGTGCTAACGGTCACAGAGATTAAGCGAGGACGGACAGACGGACAGACAGACAGACAGACAGACATGGCGAAACTATAAGGGTTCCTAGTTGACTACGGAACCCTAAAAATAAAACGGGCGACTTGTCGGATAAAAACAACTACAGACCTATATCGCTTGCAACTGTAGTTGCAAAAGTATTTGACGGTGTGCTTAACACACAGTTAAATAAACATGTATCACTTCATGATAACCAGTTTGGGTTTCGACCTAAACTGTCCACAGAGAGTGCAATACTGTGTCTAAAGCACACCGTTAAATATTACACGAAGAGAAAGACCCCGGTATACGCGTGCTTCCTCGATTTATCCAAGGCCTTTGACCTCGTCTCGTACGATATCCTCTGGGGGAAGCTGAGGAGCACGGGTTTGCCGTGGGAACACATCAGCTTGCTCCAGTACTGGTACGGGCACCAGGTCAACAGTGTCCGGTGGGCGGGAGCGATGTCGGACCTTTACACTAATGAATGTGGCGTAATACAGGGCGGATTGACCTCACCTACATTGTTCAATTTGTATATGAACGAACTGATCGTCTCGCTCAGTAGTCAACATGTCGGGTGCTATATTGACGGAGTATGTGTCAACAATATGAGTTATGCGGATGACATGGTGCTGCTGAGCGCGTCGATTTGTGGGCTGAGGAGGTTACTCACTACGTGTACGGAGTACGCGCATGGTCATGGTTTGATATATAATGGTAAGAAAAGCCAATACATGGTTTTTCATGCCATCGGTGGGTCGAGCCCTGTGGACATTCCGAACATTAAACTCAACGGTGTTCCAATAGACCGCGTGGAGCAATTTAAATATTTAGGGCATCTACTTACCGAGGGCCTTAAAGACCATGTCGACATGGACCGGGAGCGGAGGGCACTGTCGGTACGAGCCAACATGATAGCCCGCAGGTTTTCGCGTTGTTCGACAGGTGTGAAGATCACGCTTTTTAGAGCATACTGCACATCTCTATACACGTGTAGCCTGTGGGTTGACTATAGTGCAGGGGCATATAGTGCCCTCCGTATCCAGTTCAACAACGCGTTCCGGGCGGTGTTGGGGTTGCCCCGTTTCTGTAGCGCATCGGGGATGTTCGCGATGGCGCGTACTGATTGTTTCCACACTACGATGCGTAAGCGGTGCGCATCCCTGGTGCGCCGGGTGCGGGCCAGCCCCAATGCTATCCTGGCAATGATCGGCCACAGGCTGGACTGCCCTTATATCCGCCATTGTTGTGGCAGGCATGTTACCGTTCCAGTGCCGATTAGGAAATTTTAGATAATGTGTTTATTTATTATGTATGAGTAATTATTAGCTAATGAATAACTTTAATTTAATTGTTTTTGTGTGTGTATTAATTTTATCTGAATTTTTAGTAGTAATTTGACATTTAATTGTATGTTAATGTGTATTGTTATTTTTAATTTAATAATATTCATAATTTAAGAATTTATAATTATTTTTATCTCAATTTTAATATCTTATTAATGTTTGTGTATTATTATTGACATGGTAACGGGTGTAATTTACCTGAATAAATGAATTTATTATTATTTATTATGTTACAGGTAGTCAGTGACCTAAAATTCTGACATCCAGTCTTACCAAAGGGTATCGTATTACCTAGTATTAACTGGGTTGTGGGGGTCAGATAGGCAGTCGCTCCATGTAAAATACTGGTATTCAGCTGCATCCGGTTAGACTGGAAGCCGACCCCAATATAGTTGGGAAAAGGCTAGGCAGATGATGAGCTAGTATATTGATAACACTTACCATAGTATGTTTCATCATATGGGTGACTAGTACCTCTTCATAATTGAACCCTTTGGAGCATTTCTCACATTTGTATGGAGATCGTTTAAAAGACTCCGCTTTTGCTTTCTCGGCTAATTCTGCTAATACCTGTTGAGATATACATAACATCACGACTGTTGTTCTCTGAAGGGTTCGACAGAGTCCCGTCGGGACTACGGGTTGTTCGTAAGAGATACCACGGCCTCAACAAAAAGGGCCAATAAAAAGGAACATGATTGTGTGGTTTTTAGTCAGTAGAAGTCTGACACTACCTACCGCTCTGCTCAGAGCGGGAGGGGTCGACGATTACGACGATACGATTTTTTGAAATACTAGATTTAAAATAGTATTTCAAAAAATCGTGGGACTAATTTGGAACTTTGAACCCTAATATCTCTCAATATAATATACGCAACGTAACAAAACAGAAAAATATCGCCTTGGTGGGAAGTTAAGACGTCGTACATTAGGCCCGGTTTCCTCTAAAGCGAACCAGAACGGGGGGTGATATGCCAAACCCTCTTCAATCAAAGCGAGCGGCGGAATAGCGGGCGAAGGGGTTAGAACGTGACTCGAGCGCTAACCACACGCCCGAGGAACGCGCACGCCTTATGTGGGTTCAGCCTTAGGGTACGTTTACAGCCAGTAATAGAACACCTTATAACATAACACTTAACACACATCATCTCTGCCCTTAGGGCAAGATTGAAGTCAAGAGCAAGCCCATTTATATAAAAAAAAAACCTTACGGTATTCTAGTATATTATTTCTCACCTCTTTCTTAGTAAGTTTAATAACGACATATTCGTCCGTCTCCTGTACCATTCTAGAGGAGAATCCTTCTTTTATTTCTCTCTTCTTCTTCTTCTTTCTCACTTTAGGACAGAAGTCTTCTATCAACTCTTCTTTTATGACTGGTTCTGTTTTGATTTCTATTTCTATTTTAGTCTAAAAGTGGAAGGAATTAAATTAGGCAGCTATTATCTACTTACAGAAAAAAAACTGGCCAAGTGCATGTTAGACTTGCACATGGGTTCCGTACCATTGTAGTAGATATGGAGAGATTTTCCATGTTATTTTAGCACCATAGACTTCTTATAGGTTTTCCTGTAATCTGTGTGTGTATCTGTGTTGAACTAATGTCTGTATTTTTTTTCAAATTTTTAAGCTCAGTTGCTTCCCCCGGAAGGAACCCATGTTCCTTCTTTACCCTTGTGCCGAGGCCACGTCATCTCTTTCGATAATCCGCAGCCCCGACGGGAGGGGTAACGGTCGGACAGACAGACAGACAGACGGACACACGAGTGAAGAACCCTTAGTTAGTCATCATCATCAGCCTATTAATGTTGTAATGGTCTAATTGAAATAAATGCTTTCAGTTTGAATAATAAAATATATTTTTTACCTCGCAACTATCATCCTCCCTCCGTTTATTCTTATAATTATCCTGCAACATCACCAGAGGTAGTTCATCTTCATCATCATCATCATCAGCAGCAGCCCCATCATCGAAAGGCATAAGTTGTTCATTGTCTTCTCCATTAATATCTGTGATGTTAGTTGGTCCTAAATAGTGAATCTCCATGCTACAGGTTTTGAGGTCAAACATGGAGTTTTGTTGGAGGCCTGGGCCAGATTTTGTCTCCTGAAAATAATATAAGTATTTAAACTGACATGGCATGGTTACTAACACTATTATTAATACTGACAACTGGAAACAAAAAGAAGACTCAGTCACTGACTTTATCCGTTTGTAACAGCGCCGAAATATCAGGAACTCAAAACAAAAAGTAAGCATGGTAAATATCCCGTTTGCAGCATTAAAATAATGTCCTGAAAATAATGTTTAAAGAAAAATTTATTATTTGCTAGACTTAGCAGGGGCACAACCATGCCCCCAGGTTGAGAGGTATTTTTGTTTATGTGTCTTCATCACCTGCCTAGCGTTTCCAAATCATGTTGGGGTCGGCATCACAAGCAGTTTTACTAAAGGTATCATATTACCCAATACTAATTAAGTTGTGGAGGTCAGATAGACAGTCGCTTCATGTAAAACCAACCCAAAAACGTCGGCCTAACCTTTTTCTTACAATGTTGCATTGGGGTCAGCTGTATTGTGTGTTTGGGGAAGTATTTTACATGGAGTTACTGCCCTCCCCCCTGTCTCCCCCTGCTGTTTCTGTCTCTGCCTGTTATCTGACCTCTACAACCCAGTTGTACTGGATAATACTTGTAACCCCTTGGTAAGACTGGCTGTCAATTGACACGGCATTGATGACACTTGGTATGTAATGGGTGGTCACTTATAGAAGGGTCAATTTTTTTTATTTATTAAAAAAAAAAAAAAAAAAAAAAAAAAAAAATGTTGCCCAACACTAGGAATTTCTCCTGTATCGTGGGTGCATTCACAGACATTTAAACTCACATACACAAATACTCAGACCCGAAACAACTATCTGTAGGCCATACAAATATTTGTTCCATGTTCCAGTCAACTGCTTGATCCACTGCGCCAAACATGCCGTCGTGAGCACAAATGCCTTACATACTTTTGTACATTTCTTTATGTAGTTTAGTAAATTAAGTACCTACTTAATTGATCTGTGACTAAAACACAGAAAGAGACAGAGTTACAGATCGCATTTATAAATATTTAATAAAACAACAAAAGATACATACCCCTTTCACAGTTTTGCTTGATTTCAATATTTCATTAGCTATTGCACATTGCTGTGTAAACTTTATACATTTCCCTAACATCCATCTACACATAACACAGAGACTTCTGTTTAAATCTTCACTGTCCATCTGAAAAATAGAATTTATGTATGAACCTAACTTCTTGAGTACTGGGTATGATTCTTGAGTACTGGGTATGATAGGGGCGGGCAGTGTTATTCGGGTTTCCCATCACGATTTTTTCAGCGGCATAAGATAAAATGTAAGTACCTACATGACTTCTATCTTCGCGAAGAAGTAAACAGAGGGACATTGCGTTAGATTTTCGTAAAATGCGGGCTGTTGTATCTGGAACCAATTAGCTCTAAGGAACAAATGTTAACCTTAAGACTTTCCTAAATAAATCATGCGTTTGTCAACATTTTTACAAGTTTAAATAAATTCTAAGACTAAATAAAACAATAATAGAAATCTAACCTTTTCAGTAAACTTTTGATACGCGTTAATTTCCACAGTGGTCATTGGATATACTGTTTCCGCTGTCCGAAGGCAAGCTCGACAAGTATTGTTTGTATTAGAAACACTCGAACTCATGTTTTCAGTCATTTTTAATTAATAATTTATTTATTTACACAATCAAAACAAATACGGACCACAGAACATAAATACTCTAGCGGAAATATTATTATACTCTTTTATAGTGATGTGCTTCGGCATCGGTTGATGTTGATCTTCTTTGTATGAAGAGTACGGTTACTGCTAGAGAGATGTGTTTTAGTCGATTTTCGAGAGGCACTAACACGTTAACAAATGAAAAAAGGCTGTTCGTTATGTTCGATTTATTTAACCTTGTTAGTGTCTTTACTTTGATCTGAGGCCTTTACTATATACTGTTTATTTGTTTGTTCAATTGGCCGGGAAATACAATCATAAGTAGTGTTAATAAGACTTAATTTACAGGATTTCAGGCTAACTCATCATAAAAAAGGAATATCACAAATAAATGAGATCAACTCGCGAAAGCCGAGTGAGACAAGCTGGTCTGATTGCTACATCTAAGTTAGTCGGCGCCCTACATAAATGTTAGTCGAAGCGATACATATATGTTAGTCGGAGCGCTACATCTAAGTAGGTCGAAGCTCTACATCTACGTTGGTCGTAGCGCTACATGTAAGTCGGTCGGAGCGCTACATAATCTATACTATAATAATAATAATCTATACTTCTATATATTATATTATTATTATTTTTATTATAATAATATAATATAATCTATACTAATACTATAAAGAAGTAAAGTTTGTGTGTTTGTATATTTGTTAAATTGTAAGGGGTAATCTCGGGATCTACTGAACCGATTTTAAAAATTCTTTCACCAATAGAAAGCCACATTATTGCTGAGTGTCATAGGTTATATAAAAAACCGAAAAATAAAAAGGCTTTTACGTGGTAGTCCGTTTTGCAAAGTGAATCGGAGAAAAAGCCAAAGCAGCGGCGGGCGCGGGATGGTTTCGGGTTTAATTCGGTTCGCGTTCGTGCTCGCTTCGGGAGAAAGGGGCGTGGCCTTTTACATCTGATCTGAGAGGTAGGTATCCGCGCTTCGCGATCCAAGCAGAGGTGGCCCAGTGGTGTCGGCCCCGACTTACGAGCAGTAGGTCGTGGGTTCGAACCCAGTCAGACGCATTACTTTGTGTAATTTATTTCATCACCGCTGCTCTCAAAACGGTGAAGGAAAACATCGTGAGGAAACCGGCATGTCTTAGAACCAAAAAAAAAAATTCGAAGACATGTGACATCTGCCAATCCGCACTGGGCCCGCGTGGTGGATTATAGCCCATCCCTCTCCTAGAGAGGAGGCCTGAGTCCCTGCAGTGGGAACATTATAGGCTGATGATGATGATGATGACGAAAAATTCAGACAAATCTTGCTTCACGTTATTTATTTATTTATTTATTAAAACTTTATGCACAACAAAATCGTACAAAGGCGGACTTAATGCCTTGGGCGTTATCCAGATTTTATGAATCAACGATATCAGGAGATCTCGACCCAAACGTGTCGAGTTTTCCGGGACTAAATGTCTCGGGGTCGCGTTGCCTTAAAATCGATTCAACAAGTTTTCTTCCATATTTTTCTAAGTTAGTCATTACCTCGCCCTCCAGTTACAACCACATAATAATTTCTTTAGTCATTCTCTACTCTTATAATTTATACACATTTTTAAAATGTTCTTCATCACACATCCCTCATTCTTCTTCATCACATGCCTTAAAATGTACCAACCCACACATACAACGGGTTTGAATATTTTGGCCTGCTTAACTTCCGCACATTTTATTATTAAAATAGCAGCTACAATTTTTTTTTTTTTATCATTACAAACAAGTATTGTTTGAGACAAAATCTAATTACGGGGCTGAATTACTGGATAGTAATGTGCCACATTTAATATGTTAGATTACTTTGACATATTTCAATTAATAAATTAAGAAGTGGGTTAGCGCGTTTTATCACAACGAAGATCAAAAATCCGTATCAAGATATTTTTTAGCTATAGTATGCCCAGTAATGCTGCACCATTCAATGATAAAGAACGGATTATAAACATCGAAATCAAGGAATGTAAAAAAGACAAACGATTTTTTTATTTGAGAAACGTGGTTGTTAACTAAGACTTGCAGCCATTATTCAAATAATGTTACTTTTATGACTATATATAGGTTCAAGGTTTAACCCAAAAATCTCAAATTCGCATTACTTCTTAGGTTGGTGATCATCAAACAGCTAGGAGTATATTAAAACTAATGTATTTTTTTAAACAAATTATACTGTGATATTTTTAATTCATTCGGTAAATTACTTATCATTTTTAGAAACCAACTAACTCATACTAACCTCATTTTTTCTCATAAATATCTTGATAACAAGAAGATTGATTTTGTAAAAGCACATGTGTTTTTGTAAAATATCTTAATACCTTGTAGATACACATCCTTACATATCCTTGGACATACAGGAAATTGCAAGATTTTCAAATGATTTTAGTGCATATTATGTTAGTACTATACTTAAATCGCGCAACCATTTGAGTATTTAAATTCTGTTAGACTCACCCCCATTTTAACCACGTACACTTACTCCCCTAAACACACCACTTATTCCTAAGTCTTACAAGCTACAAAAAATACGTTGTTATAACTAAATAATATCATCATCATCAGGTCGGAATCACACCAACATTAAAATGTAATAAATAAAATTGTTCTGGCATCATAATTTTAGGAATGAAATCATTGATAAATGGGAAATATTCATCATTCTCCTGCCCTTATCCCAATGTATTTGGAGTCGGCGTTGCAAAATTATATTCTCTATTACTCGACATCTCAGCAGTCACCTCCTTCACACAGTCCATCCATCGTTTATTTGGTCCTTTTCTACTTTTATAGCAATACACATTAACTATCAAAACTTTCGTTACAACACATTCCCTATTCATACCACCTTTCCTCCTAAATATTATTAGGAAAATATTGTATCAGAATGTTTGGAGTATTGGACCTTAAATATATCGATATATTATACAGACGTTCTCATAACTATACCATGTATAATAGGGTAGTCTAGTCGACCGACTAAAAAAAATATGATTCTGTTTAGTCCGTCAGTCAGATTATTGAAAAATATTGGATACGTGTTTTTTGTTTTATCAAATTAATAAAAATTGACGAAAATAAAGCTTGTCAAAGACCATGGAGAGGGGGCGTTTGACGTCATAGTTAGGTAAAATTGAACCAAGCTGTGACGTTTCACGACTTTTCGAAGCACTGTATCGTCTTCATTTTTTGTTTACGTGAAAAAAGAAAAAATACGTGTTCAATATTTTTTGGAAATCTATCTGACGGACTAATTCGTTTTTTTTTGTCGACTACCCTATTATGACCTTAGCCTAAAACACTTATATTATGTTCACGAAAACTACTTAGAGAGAATATCAAACAATTTAGTAACAAATAAATTATCGTTAAAGAATATCATGTAATGAAATACTAAATAAGTAATTAAACATTGTACTTGTTGTCTATCTCAAGAAGGCTAACAAGAATAGCTGCAATCAAGCTGAAATACAAAGTCAATATATTTGTGCAACAAATCCATTATGTAGGGTTTAAATAATACTACTTTAAATACTACTATAAGTATTATTACTTATCAGCAAGAAGTAGTCATTTTTAAATGTGGCCATAGAAAAGAGTTGTCATTCCTCACCTAATCAATCCATTCTTTGGTCTTCTCACTCATCATCTGCCTAGCTTTTTCCAACTATGTTGGGGTCGGCTTCCAGTCTAACCGGTTGCAACTGAATACCAATATTTACATAGAGCATCTGCCTATTTGGCCTCAATAACCCAGATACTGGGTCCAAAATTGATCATTAAATTTTACAAGTTTTTTAATTTCGAAGTCTATCAATTAACGCTGCTTGCACAGTCTTGTCACCATTCGTCCCGACATGTATAAAATCAGCCTTAACATGCATACACTAAAAAGGTGATATTTTTATTCACACTTTCTACAAATGTTTTTTAAAATTTTATTTTCACATAAATCTTACATAGGCCAAAGTTTACAATCGTTAGATGTGATCTCAACGTACTTAGGTCACGCGATAAAAGTGTCTGTTACGGACAAAGTCGAAGCATATACAGCGTTTTCCCGACCATATTGGATTGGGATGCAATCCAACGACATGCAGCTGGATACCGTTAGTTTTTTTGCTTCGTATTGTTATTTAATGTATAAGAATATATATTAAATGTTGCAGAATAAACAGTTTTTCTTTCTTTTCAGTATTTTGGAATGGAATTACTACTTATCTGACCTTAATCACACAAGTTGCTTAAAAATTGTTTTCCTGACGTTAGGTAATTTTTTTTTGGATTTCTGAATTACCTGACAAGTCGTCAGAAAAGTTAACCGACTACAGCCCATTCATCGTCTCCTGTTTTCTTGATTACTTTTAATTTTCTGAAAAGAACAAAATGCTTTATTACTTAAAGGGTTTACTCTAAGGGTTTTATTATTATGAACCTGATGTGTCACATTGCTGGGCAAAGGCCTCCTTTCCCTCTTACCATTTATCTCTGGGAGCCTGGTGGCGACCCCGACTTACGAACAGTGAGTCGTGGGTTCGAATCGAGTCAGGAACAAAACTTTGTTTAATTTATTTATTTCAAAACGGCGAAGGAGAACATTGTGACGTAACCGGCACGTCTTAGAACCAAAAAATTCGAAGACATGTGACATCTACCAACACGCACCGGGCCCGCGTGGTGGATTATATAGCCCATTCCTCTCTTAGAGATGAGGCCTGAGTCCCTGCAGTGGAGACATTATAGGCTGATGATAATGATGAAAAGAAAGGGTTGTTTTGTGCAATGAATAACCAAAAAACAAAAAATGTAAAACTAACCATGTTTGAATCTTCAACACTCAGCAGCCTTGCATTTCAAGACCTAAACAAAAGCAAACGAAAAAAGCTAGTTAGGTAAAATTACCAACTTTGGCGGTCAACAAATGTTCACTCTAAAAATGAGCGTAGTTCTGATAAAGTGACCCAACCCACAAACTAAAATATATATAAATTCAGCTAACTAAGAAATTCTATGAAAATCAGTCCTAATAGAGCCAAAATTAATAAAATGTGAAAAACAATGTGGGTTGGTATATTTTGCCAAAACTAAGCTCAAATAAGATTGAAAATTCTACAAAAAAAAAACATGTCGTAAATCTTAGAAGCAGCCTATATCTAGTGGTAACATTTTATGTTATATTCGTTCGTTTTTTTAATTTGTTTTTTTTTTTCTATTTTTTTTTCTGATATTTATTTTTGTTAAATATTTTCAAAATGAGGACCAAAACGACATCGCTTGGCAGCGTAAGAATTCGCAATTATTTTCGCTACAGCTGACTTAATCATATAAGTACTTAGTACTTACCTATTATTATTTTATTGGCAGAAACACATTAAAAACGAAACTGAAAATCTCACCTCTACATATCCTTCTTTTGTTGTGCTCTTTAGGGTTCATGACAGTTTCGTTTCGAAAAAAAAAATGACCACTAAAGCAATAAAGTATGGAAATTGGACTAATAATTGTATAAAAAAGTTTAAAAAGTATGAATTTAAGTGATTGTTTATTAAAGCTTCTTTTCTTCATGAATAACATTTTATAAAAAAAAAATTATAACTTTTTAAGTTTTAGTGATTTAGTGCTGTGAAAACTTTTTTTACTCGTAGGTACTACATCTACAAGCAAATCAATCAATTATGTACAATCAAGTCTCATGTACAGATAGCGCGCGAGTTGAATGTAGAGCTTAGGAATGCGGTACGATAGTTGACAAGGATTGTCAAGCACTACACTGCAGGCGCGTGAGGTGGGGCGTGCGGATAGCGGGGGGAGGTGCTCCCGCTCTTTACCTCAGACCCCGACTGCATTCAACTCGCGCGCTATCTGTACTTAACACACCAAAGCCGCTGACAGCTCGATAGCATAGAATATGCTACATTTTTCGAATTTAGGTACAGTTTTTTTTTCATCTTAATCATGCCTAGCCTTTTCCCAACTATGTTTGGTCGGCTTCCAGTCTAACCGGATGCAGCTAAATACCAGTATTTTACATGGAGCGAGAGTCTATTTGTTTGATGTGTAGAGTCCATTATAATTTAAATTAAAACAAGCATGCAAAAATACACGTAAAATAAACATACACTACGTAATAAAAAGTGAAATTAAATAGTGTAAGATTGTTAAATTAAGGCTATAAATAAATAAAACGAAAAAAAGTAATAAAAAGTTCGATCCGAAAGGGGTAATCAGGTATACTTACCTATGACATTACCAAAAACAAATTAAACATAAAATACTTAAAAATACTTAATTTTCAAAAAATAATGGACACATATTTTTTTCTTTTTTCACGTAAACAAAAAATGAAGACGAAACAGTGCTTCGAAAAGCCGTGTCAAGTCGTGTGACGTCACAAGGTTAGTACTTTTTTACCCACAAAGTGACGTCACAAGCCCCTCATGATCTTTGACACGTTTTATTTTCGTAAATTTTTAGTAATTTGATAAAACAAAAAACTATTATCCACTATTTTTCGATAATATAACAGACGGACTAATTAGATTTTTTTGGTGAAATACCTTAATCGGTGCATCGTCGCTGCCCGCGCCTCTGTGTTTCCATGTAGGTAAGTTACCCCACTTTATGTTTTTTTTTGTCAGGGTATTTCTTTTCCTTGTTATTCAAAAATGTTTACAATAATTTGAATCTAATCTCGATAACTAATAATACCCTCACGAATCGGACAGGTTATTTTAACATAATAACCTGTCCGATTATTAATTAGATAATTACCTATTGTACAGGGTGAAAACGAAACATTCACGAAGCCGTCAATCAAGCGTTATGTACATCAAACTACAATCAACATACATACATCAAACAACTCTACGCAAAAATGAATGATAGGAATAAAAAAAAAATTGGGTGAAAGATCACATTTTGCTGTAGGACTCGATGTGGAGCATTCTAAAAATTGTGCTGATGGAAGCGGTGGATAGTACGGAGGTCGTGGAGGTATACAACGTTTAAAACTGAATTTAAAAAAAACTTGTGAAAACGTTGGAGCTTTGACCTGCAATATCTCCGTAACTAGAAGGTTCACAGGTGTGGTCCAGAACAAAAAAAAGAGAATGTGGCACTCGGAGACTGCCGCGGTAAAGCTATTGCATAGCATTTTTTATCAATTATTTAATTTGACCACCTCAGTTGACAACCTTGTTATTTTCCGTAACCATAGCAACCTGGTTGAAAATTTTCGTTACGGAATTTCTGGATTCGCTCTCCACGCTCAAGGCCCGCGATAGAAGCTATGCAATAGCTTAAAAAATCGCAATGACGAGGACAACAAGTGCCTTGAAGTTTCGTGATGAATTCGTTTACACCCAGTAGGTATAGTAAAACAATTGGCTACTTTCCTGACTAAAAAACTATGATTCTGTTTAGTCCGTTCGTTAGATTATCCAAATAACCCTCCTTTTGGGCTTCGCCGCAGTCGGGTAAAAATTGGATACATGTTTTTTGTTTAGACAATTTTTTTTTTAAATTTAAAACGCGTCAAATGAGTGGGGGCTTGTGACGTCACTTTTCGGTAAAAAATGTACCGAAATGTGACGTCATACGAGATTTTGAAGCACTGTACTTATGGCCTTCATTCTTCGTTTACGTAAAAAAAGAAAAAATGTGTGGACACACATTTTTAGGGTTCCGTAGTCAACTAGGAACCCTTATAGTTTCGCCATGTCTGTCTGTCTGTCCGTCTGTCCGTCCTCGCTTAATCTCTGTGACCGTTAGCACTAGAAAGCTGAAATTTGGTACCAATATGTGTATCAATCACGCCGACAAAGTGCTAAAATAAAAATTGGAAAAAAATGTTTTATTAGGGTAGCCCCCCTATATGTAAAGTGGGAAGTGATTTTTTTTTTAATTTTAACCCTAACGTGTGATATATTGTTGGAAAGGTATTTAAAAATGAATAGGGGTTTACTAAAATCATTTTTTGATAATGTCAATAATTTCGGAAATAATCGCTCCAAAAGTAAAAAACAAAGCGTCCCCCCCCCTCTAACTTTTGAACCATAAGTTTAGAAAATACGAAAAAAATCTGAAAAGTAGAACTTTATAAGGACTTTCTAGGAAAATTATTTTGAACTTGGATGGAAACAACAGATGGAAACTGCAGTTAACCAATATAATTTGGTCCCTGAATCGTATGAGCGCCTATACAATCCAGAGGTCAAGCTTCATTGGCCCGTATTTCAAACAAAAAAAGAATTATTACTACGGAACCCTACACTGAGCGTGGCCCGACACGCTCTTGGCCGGTTTTTCTTTTTTGAAAATCTTTCTTGCGGACTAATTAGTTTTTTTTTTTTAAATGTTCAATATTTTTTTTTTGGTAATCTATCTAGCGGACTAATTAGTTTTTTTTTTCACAAAAAAATATATTATTCCACTTACTGAATACTCTCAGGGCACACATGTAGAGCGCAGTTATAAGCACGTTTAAATTTCATTTGGCAGCCATCACATTTTTGCTTCAGCAGGTGAGGATGCGACCTCGCGAAATGTCTTCCTATAACCATTCTACCAAACCTCATGCGGCATGCAGAACATTTTAGATATTTATCATTCTTCGAATTCAAAGGATATTTTTTTTGTAAGTCTATGTCTTCTTCGGGTTTTCTACAAATAATCTCTTCTGTAGGTATTTTTGTGGGATCGGCTACTTTTTGTATTAGAAGCAGATTTTGGCTGGCTTTGGTTATTTTTACGACCGCATCTGTGTATTCTACTTTCTCGTACCATACCTGAAATGAGAAAGATAAATTATGTTTTTGCAGTTCTCATTGTTCGCTCTTGCACCCAGTTTCCAGTCGAATGTGGACCTGGTCTGCAAGTCGATCAAGTAACTCTTCTATGCAGAATGAAAAGAATTCTAACCTGTCCAAAGTAGGGTGTTAAAATTTTCGAGCTCGCTTCGCTCGCCCTTAGAGCCCAGATGTTTCTATCATGAAAATTGTCTCCCTAAGTTAATCTATTTCTGAGTAAAAAGACTAAATTTTGTGGAGTGGAGAGGTACATTTTATTTCAGTTCCTAGAATTTTCAAATAACTCGACAAAATTAGTAACTTCTATAAGTATAGAAAATGTACCTAACTGATCCAATGTGTTAATATTTATAAGGTGGTTATTGCATTGAAGATCGTAAGATGAACTTTAGCTCATTAGCTGCATCCGTAAATAGTAACAAAAATCGTACGTCTCGTACAATAATCTATAAACCCCTCTAAAAGAGTTAGGAGAAGCCTGGCCGAACTTCACTCATTTTATTTTTGAAAGATTAGGTACACTGACGCAAAAAGTACTTAGTTACCTGGTCGACTTCCTGAGAATCTGCATAGAGTGAATAACCGACCCTGAGAAAGTGATGTCTTCGAACATGATACTTCAGTAGGCTGGTGACCTTGAACGAGGCGAAGCAGGCTGCGCATTCGTATTTGTGTTCACCTTTTGGGGTTTTATTTTGGCCCTTGTGTTTCCTGACAGAGAAAGGAGGTTTATATTAATTTTAAATCAGCAACAACTTCGTTGGTCTAGGGGCCGCAAGAGCAACTGCTTAGCATGAGGTCTTACAATGAGTGACGGAGTCCTTTTTTTTTAGAGGGCGGGAAATCATCAACGAAACTGAGTGTCCGACTTCTACTGACTAAAAAACACCCATGTTCCTTCTTAGCTCTTTGTGTCCAGGGCCGCGGTATATCTTTTGAACTACCCGCAGCCCCGACAAGCGTCGGCCCTTAAGAAGAGTGGTGTCCTTGGAGTTTCTTGCCCATTCTTCTTTATAGAGATCTATACTTTGGAATGGGCAACTACAGTACTTACTTTCAGAAGTTATTATAATGCCTTCTGATTGTGACTGTATCTTAAATTCATAATATAGGTAGAAACAAAATTTTGAATGTTAAAAAAAAATTACTGTTACAATCTTAGGGCATATTAATAACTTGTGTACTGTAGTTGCCCATTCCAAAGCGTAGATCTCTAATAGAGAAGAATGGGCAAACAACTCCAAGAACACCGTTTTAACCAATAACTTGTGCGTAAGAAGGTCCAACACAGCATTAATGAAAAAAAGTGTTTTTTGTATGGCGCCAATCATTTACAACCAGATATCGATTTCAATTAAAGAATTAAATGTATCCTTATTTAAGAAAAGACTTAAATCTTTGCTCTTGATTAAAGCAGCGTATTACAATATTTCGGAATTTTTCTCAGTCAAATTGTAATGACTGTGTTTTTTGGACTTCGGTTTTCATTTTTGACCTAGTATGTTATAAAATTCTATTCCATTTGACATTCCACGTGACATTTTTTGTATTATTTTAATTATTATTTTATTATTTTGTCGTTGATTATATCTTAATTTTTGTTTTATTTGGACATTATTTTATATTTTTACTTTTGACATTTTTTTATAGATTTTCTTTTTGGCATTTTTTATAATTATTATGAATTTGAATGTCAATGACCTCTATAAGTATTTGTACACCTCCGGGTACAACACGGCGAGCTTGTAATTTTCTATAACAACTATTTATTGTACCTGTGATAACAAATGATTAAATGATTTATGATTTAATTCAAAATATTGTTTAAATTCAAACGGCGCAATTACAATAACTTTATTGGTAGGTAGATATGTGTTTGAGAGAAAGAATCAGTATTGCTATCCAACGTGGCAATGCTGCCAGCCTTCTAGGCACTTTTCTTGTTGTTTTTGATGCCCTGTAATTCTTCCCTTTTCTATACTTGTACCTATTTTATTATGGATCTGTAAATTGTAATTTGTAAATATTATAAATAAAGATGTACATGTGAGAACGAGCTACATCCCATACAACTACGTAGTTGGGAAAAAGGCTGGTATCGAAATCACCTGATAAAAAACAATTAACCCTGGTTTCATATAGATCCTTAGTTACTGATTTGACTTAACATCATGCTTTTAATGCAACCTACCAACCTCGTCTCACTTTTAAGTTTTAACACAACTTACCAACGACACCTAACCTGTAGTGCAACCCACGGAATCCTTCGAGAATTCTAAATATGTATTCTATGGCAGAGGTGTGCCTAATAGAAATCTAGATAGAATACCCACATTTCCCCAGTTAAGTTTAAGTCCCATGTAATAGGGGGCTGGCCTATTGGCAGCAGATGATGATCCCATATAGTTTATATAAACGGCAAGTGTCTTGAACAACGGGCTTGCTCGGACATAACGCAGTGTTTTCTTTCAGGTGGAGCCCACTGTGTAGGCTGTGATTGCTAGTACAACACCTAGGTACCAACCCAATGGACCTGCTTGATAGATTACAGCCTTTTTTTCCTCTCATTGGGGGGACGCCCTGTTCCCGGAGGCAAAGGAAACAGTACAGGCTGGTTATGTTCATGCATTAAGAATACAGAATTAAAAAAAAAAAACAACATTTTTGAATTATTATTCTAATTAGTAGTACTTCACTCAAAATAGTGAAATTAGAGAGGGAGTAGAGTAGCTAGGTATCGAGTAGTTCCGGAATCTAAATTCATAATACTAGGTTCTTAATAGATTCTATTATCTAAGAGATTAGTTTTAAATTACTTACCGTTTCGCCCCCGACATCGTTAAAATGTATGCTTAGAATGCCTATGTATGTAATGAATTAGCGATGTGGCGACCTAAAAGTATGTAATTTATTCGTTGTCTCCATTTTTATCCAGCACTTGTTTACAAACAATGGTGACGAAGAGACGTCAACGTACAGTCGGTAGCCATCATGGGAAAACCATAGAGAAGCCTGTAAATAAGAGAGAAGCAGCTGTTGAGCTGTGAACAACTGTCAATTCTCGTAAACATTACCTGTAGCGCAGGATGGTGTTCGGTTAGGCGATTGTCAAAACGTATTCCGCGAATTTCTTTTAGTTATCTTGAAAAATTCTTGTTTAGGTTTTACCTATTTGTATTCCTACCCGAAGAAACTGCTATAAACTGTACTGTGAAAATTTTATTTTTAGAATGCTCAATTTCACAATTCAACAAGTTTCGTAACTCACCGTGGTAGTACGTTGGCTTGGTCACCTCTAGTAATGTCATTGTCAACCTGACTGTCAATAAATTGTCAAAAAGAATAATCAACAAAAAATCACTTTCATTTGTTTAACGTTAATTTGATTATTATATAGGCATTTAGAAAGTTAATTACTGTCATATTACTGTTAGATATTATGAGACTGTGAACGGTAACAAATGAGGAAAATGGGGAAACACAAAATGATCGCGAAAAGCTGCCCTAAATGCGAGCTGCAGGTAAAAAGTTTTCTAATGATTTCTGCACAGATGTTAGAATTATCTAGATAATTTATAATCCTAGTTATTGAAAAAAACCATGCAAGAATGTTTAAAAAACTGTGAAATGAACAAAACCTTAATATTTACAGCATTTCAACATAGACCATCACTACATAGTATAAAACAAATTAACAAAGTCGCTTTCTCTGTCCCTATGTCCCTTTGTATGCTTAAATCTTTAAAACTACGCACGGATTTTGATGTGGTTTTTTTTTAATAGGTAGAGTGATTTAAGAGGAAGGTTTTAGTACCTTTTTTGCACCCGTGCGAAGCCGGGGCGGCTCAACTAGTACCTATTATGTTGAAATGCTGTAAATATTAAGGTTTTGTTCATTTCACAGTTTTTTAAACATTCCTGCATGGTTTTCCGGTAAAAATTTCAGTTAAGACCCAAAGTTTACAAGGTGGAGGGAGTGGGTGGGGAGGGAGGAGGGCTACCCCTCAGTACAACTCCCATTTCTTGGAGCCCCATGGTTTCCGAGATATCCATGGTCAAAGTTTTGAGGTTAGAATAGCGCTAAAACGCGAAACGGGTACAAATTTTGTATCGTTTGACAGGGGAAGGGTGACGGGGTGGTGCCCACTGTGCCCTGGCACCACTCCCAGTAAAGGCGACGCACCATTCTTATAATAATAATCAACGCATGTACTCCATGACGCGCGCTCGCTTCGCTCGCATAATAAATAACACTAATATCTTCTGTCCCCGAAGTGCCGGGCCTCCGCCGGCCTCCTTCGTCGGCCTACGGCCCGGTGCCCATGCCGCCCATATAGGATACGTAGTACAAAAATATGAACTTCCTAAGCAACGGGTCTTAATGGAAATTCTATCCGGTTTTCCCAATAACTAGGATTATAAATTATCTTACATGATATTACTACATACTTAGGTTTGCAAGGTTTTGGAACATTTGGGCCAACAAAAGGCTTTGTTGTTCAGTTGCGAAATGGCATAAACTGAACCTTTATAGATTCATCTTTTTTCGTATGTCTGTCTGTCCGATCATATTGTCATAGGCATTTTACTCCAAGACTGTTGGATCCAAAAAGTTGAGGAGATGAACCCCTATACAAAAAGTATGTAAACATACGAAGAAAATAAAACTTTCAGTGACAAAGAGTTAGTTAATGTTTTAAGGAGCAATTTAGACCACTTTTACTTTAGAAAACGAATTGGGTATCTGTATGAATCAAATAGGGAAGCAATATTTTGTAATAGGAATGTTTACGGACTAAAAAAAAATAATATGATTCTAATTAGTTTGTCTGTTTGATTTGAGGTTGTGACGTCACTCACCGGTAAGAAATATCGTACTAATGTCTTAGAATATGACGTCACACGAGTTTTCAAAGCACTGTATCGTCTTCATTGTTTGTTTACGTGAAAAAAAAGAAAAAATATATGTCGAATATTTTTGGAAGTCTATCTACTGAGGGACTAATTAGATCCTGCCGGGGCCGCGGATTTTAGAGCGAGATGACGTGGCCTCGGCGCAAGGGCAATGAAGGAACATGGGTTCGGTTTTTAGTCAGTAGAAGTCTGACACTCCCCTTCGCTCTGCCCAAGAGCAGGGGGTGGGGGGGGGTCATTTGATGATATTCCACCCACCAAAAAAAAAAAAAAAAAGGGACATATTAGATTTTTTTTGTACACTACCATTGACATTTGTATGTTGTAACAGTATAAGTACTCAAAAGCTACTGTACCAATTCCATAAATTCTTTCACAATGAGAATACCATATTATCCCTGAGTAACAAAAGCTAAGGGCAAAGTATATCCCTTCAGGGCTGCGGGTTATTCGAAAAAGATACCGCGGCCTCGGCACAAAGGCTAGGAAGGAACATGGGTGGTTTTTAATCAGTACAAGTCTGACACTCCCTTCCGCTCTGCCCAGAGCAGGAGGGGTTTTTGATGAGATTAAGCCGACGCCAAAGGAGAATAACTCTTTTGTAAACACACTGACATATAATAAATATAACTCAATATTTTTAAGACCGACAAATCCACAAGACATTGACCAGATAATCAAAATGCTCAATAACACAAACAGTACAGGTTATGATAACATAAATACAAAGATAATTAAAAGGGTATCTCATCTTATCGCGCCCGTACTTAGCCATATTATAAATCTTTGCCTAGAACAGGGAGTGTTTCCTTCAAAGCTAAAACTTACAATTATAAATCCCTTATTTAAAAAAGAAAACAAAGAGGAGATGAAATATTACAGACCAATCGCCTTAATACCAGTCTTTGCCAAAATCTTTGAGAGAGTTATCTATAATAACTTGTATAGATACTTCGAATCTAACAACATATTTCATAACGAACAATTTGGTTTTAGAAAAGGTAGATCTACAGGTGATGCATTATTTAATTTTCTAAAGACAGTAATGACAGGGCTGGATAACAAACAACACTTAACCGCGATTTTCATGGATATGTCCAGGGCTTTTGATCATGTCGATCATCAGATACTTATGACTAAGCTTGAAAAATACGGAATAAGAGGCAATGCACTAAATCTTATAAGATCATACCTCACAAATAGATTTCAAATGACACAAATAACACGGTTATCAAAGAATACAAGGTTTGAGCAGACTTTTACATCAGATCCGAAAATTGTTCAGTATGGAGTGCCCCAAGGAAGCATCCTTGGACCTCTTTTGTTTATAATTTATATAAATGATCTCCCAAAAGTTATAAACCAACAAATGATATTATTTGCGGACGATAGCACGGCAATTTTTACTGACATTGACAAAAATGAATATGAGACAAATATTAATAAATCATTAGATGCTATTATAAATTGGTTAACTCGAAATAATCTTAAAATTAATCTTGATAAAACAAATTGCATGACATTTACAAATAAAAACACAAAACCAAAAAAACTTCACATAAGTTACAAAGGTGAAACAATAAATGAAGTTGATGTAACAAAATTCTTGGGTATGTACATTGACCGTGGTCTGAACTGGAAACACCATATTGATCACGTTTGCAAAAAAATTAATCAATATTCATACGCCCTGTACATGCTAAGGAAAGTGGTGAATGAGAGTACACTATTAAACGTATACCATGCGTATGTGGGCTCCACTCTAAGGTATGGCCTTCTGTTCTGGGGAAACTCCCCTGACAGAGAATATGCCTTTAGAGCCCAAAAAAAATGTTTGAGAAGCATAACTGGACTCAAACAGACAGACTCATGCCTAGAAGTGTTTCGGAGGTTAAAAATTTTAACTCTGCCTTCATTATACATTTATGAAGCGGCTGTAATGATAAGAGGCGATATTAGTAAATATGAAACACTTAGAAGTGCACGACACAAAAATGAGCTATCAGGTATTAGATGTAGAACTGTTAAATTTAAGTCTAGTATATTTGGAATAGGAGTAAAAATTTATAACAAATTACCAAACTATGTCAAAAGTACTTCAGGGATAAATAGTTTTAAACATAAGCTAAAGGAATTTTTGTTAAACAAAGCGTACTACTCTATAAACGAGTTTTTTAATGACAAAAATTTGGGTTAGTTCTATTTGTTTTTTTTTCCTTTTTTATAATGACTATTGAATGTAATGTTATTATGTTTTTTTATTTTTTATTTTATGCATAATTTGACATTTTATTATTAATGTATAACTTGACTAATGAATGTAATGTAATAATTATGACTTTTTTATTTTATGTAGTTTAATTTGACATGTGTAGGTAATTTTTAATGTATAATTTGAATAATTTCTAAATTGACTAATATATAATAACTTTCGATAATGTATAACTTGACTAATTCAAATTATTTTTTTCAGTAATTTATTAAGGTACAATTTTATATTAATGTAAAAAATGAGTAAATTGAATGTAATAATGTTTTTATTGAAGTGAACTATACAACAAAGCTTCATAAATATTGTACACCTTATAGGTATGTTACATTGTTACTAAAAATATAAATATAACATCTCTATCGACATGTAACAAACAATAAATGATTTGAATTTGAATTGAATTTGAATTTGAATTTGATGATGTCCCAAGCACCAAATAAAAAAAAAACAAAACAAAGGCAAAGTATATAAAATATTACAAGTTTAAAAAAAATAAATGTCGACCCGTTTAAAGCTCAAATGAGCAGCTATTAAAAAATAAACCAACAAGAGTCTTCAAATCACTTGCAGGTAGCAGTAGCTTCAAAATCCTGTAAATGCGGGCACACATTCTTCGCGTCACGCCGCGGGGCAGACTGCTTGCCGGCTGTGGAGGACATCAAGAGACGGACGGGGAGGGTGCGGAGGTCGCAGCCACAGTTTTATGATGCTCAGCATTATCAGAAAAAGATTAAACGGAGGGTAAGTTGTTGTTTAAAAGTTATCCTTACTTCCTTACATAGTATAAAACAAAGTCGCGTCTGTTTGTTTGTTTGTTTGTTTGTCTGTATGCTTAAATCTTTAAAACTACGCAACGGATTTTGATGCGGTTTTTTTTAATAGATAGAGTGATTCAAGAGGAAGGTTTTAATACCTTTTTTGTACCCATGCGAAGCCGGGGCGGGTCACTAGTAATATTATAAATGCGAAAGTAACTCTGTCTGTCTGTCGCGCTTTCACGCCAAAAATATTGAACCGTTTTAAAGGAAATTTGGTACACAGATAGTCTAGAACCTGAGAAAAGACAAAAGCTACTTTTTATTGCGAAAAAAGGGTTGAAAGGGGTTCCACGCGCGCCTCAAAGACATGTCAGCAAGGGCCGACGCCCGTCGGGGCTGCGGATTATCGAAAGAGATGACGTGGCCTCGGCACAAGGGCGAAGAAGGTATGGCACGCGGCATATAAGTTGAATATGCGCAGTAGTCGTTTTTTAGACGTCCCATACAAATCAAGCAGGGAACCTGCGCAGAACGACGCCATTTTGTTTCAAGTTATTTGCCTAGGACTCTACATGGGTTGGTTTTTAGTAAGTAGAAGTCTGACACTCCCAAGAGCAGGGGGTTATTTGATGATTATCAACCCACTAAAAAAAAGGGGTTGAATTGAAAGGGGGGTTAAAAAGATTACTTTTTCGCGTTAACCGACATCCACGCGGACGAAGCCGCGGACATCAGCTAGTGCTAAATATTTTATTTAATTCTTGGAAAAATATAAATAAGAAAAGAAGAGATCTTTATGGTAAGCCGCGCTTATCTAGGTTGCCCGGTTGGCCCGTGGATCGAGTACCACCGATATTATATAGGTAGGAAATTCTATTCCGTGGCTGTGCGCATAATAAAAGATGTAGCAAAGCGCTTTGTGCGAATGGTGCTATCCGAAAAAGTCTGTATGTAAGCCAAGGTCGTTCATCCCCAGCAAACCTATGCTAGTTTAGTCAGGGGCGTAGCTACCGCCGTAGCTGCCGTATCAATTATACTGGGCCCCCGGGCCGCGGGGGCCCAGTATTTTGGAAAAAGTGACAGATAGATAATTATGATGAAAAAATGTTTATTTTCATTTTATGCTAACATTTTTTTTACCCTTGTAAGAAATCTTTACCCTTCATAAGGGCCCCCAAACAATTTTTTATACAGGGCCCCGCTAAGGCTCGCTACGCCCCGTATCCTTACATAGTATAAAACAAAGTCGTGTCTGTTTGTTTGTTTGTTTGTCTGTATGCTTAAATCTTTAAAACTACGCAACGGATTTTGATGCGGTTTTTTTTTAATAGATAGAGTGATTCAAGAGGAAGGTTTTAATACCTTTTTTGTACCCGTGCGAAGCCGGGGCGGGTCACTAGTAATTAATAATATGGCAGATACGGCGGTAGCTACGCCCCTGGACTTTATTTAAAGTTCCTGAGCGGTTGTTGTTAAGTATTTGACCACAAGCTCCTCCGATCTCTGCCTACAAGTGGCTACAAGGCATAGATCGGAGCAGCATGTTTGGTTTATAATACTTATAATCCTATGTATTTCCTATTCCAGTCGCCAAAGAAGAGATCCCTATCAAGGTCAATGGACGAAGATAATAAGCCAAAGGACAAGAATGAAAGCGGTAAGTCACGTAAGTGATTGTTACTGTACTTGCTTTTATATAGTGTGACTATATGAACGAATGAACACTAACCTATAATTTGAATTGCATAGCGAGTTTCTGCCGCGCATCGGAAAGCACGTTAAGCCGTTTGGTCCCAGCTGTCATAGTTGACAATAAAAAGAAATAAATAATAATCCGTCAGATAGCTAGATTTCCAAAATTTATTGGACACGTATTTTTTCTTTTTTCACGTAAACAAACAATGAAGACGATACAGTGCTTTGAAAACTCGTGTGACGTCATATTCTAAGACATTAGTATGACATTTCTTAGCGAGCAGTGACGTCACCACCTCCCACTCAAATCTTTGACGCGTTTTATCTTCGTCAATTTTTATTGATTTGATAAAACAAAAAATACGTATCCAATATTTTTCGATAATCTTACAGACGGACTAATTAGAATCATATTTTTTTTAGTTAGTAAACATCCCTATTCATAGAAAGAAAGAAAGAAAAGATAGAAAAAATATTTAGAATTTAGGGTTTATTTTGGTTTTTTTTTTTTCATAGGGATGCGCAGTATGTCATCTTCTTCCATACTTCTCTATTACTGGCAAAGTGACAGCCGGGGCCGGCTTAACGTGCTTTTTATTATCATTATCAATCATCATTCTCCTGCCCTTATCCCAATTTTCTTTCCTTGCTTTCGTTTTTGTTTTCGGTAGAATAAAGCCATAGGTACCTACCATTAAAACGTCGCTTCTTTAACATTCACCAAAATGTACCCTTTAGTGACCCGTCTATGACTCAATTTATAAGATTTTTCATTCTGAAGGTGCGATATGTCTTCCTTTCGCCTTAACTCCTCACGACCTCGCTTCGCATGCTGTACTAACTGTGTGTGACCAACGTGTCTACACTATACCCTCTGCCATTGATGTGACTGGACGTACGTCCACACCTGGTTATGTCCTCCGTAATGTCCATTTTTGTCCTATAACCTCGCTTCTTTTTATGTCCTTTCCCACGTCCTGGCTTTGTCCTATGTCCCCATTTCCTCGCTTCCTATTTAATTTCGCGTAGGTCCTCGTTTCGTTCTTTAGTCTCAACTCCTTCCGCCCTAGCTTCGCATGTACTAACTGTTTGTGACTATATATCTACACCCTCCGCCATTGCAGCTGACACTGTCCGAATGGGCATTCATATCCTTGCTTTGGCCTTTGTCCTCCTTAAGTCCCTCACCGCCGGTGTCCTTATTTCATCTTGGTCCTCTTTCAAGTGCTCGTTTCGTCCTAAGTCCTATCTCATGTTCTCGGTTCAAACGTTCTTTCGTCATGGGCCTTCTTTTCGTGGAAACCCTTGCCTTGTCCCGTGTCCACCTCTCGCATGTCGTTTATGTCTTCTCGCAAGTCTTCGCTTCGACCTATGACTTCGCTTATGTCCGCGCTTCTAACTATGATCTCTTGTCTTCGTGGCTCCTGTTTTCGTTTCAGTCCTTGCGTTGTCCTGTGCTCTCCTTTCATCTGTGTCCTCCTTTAGTCCCAGCTCCTCCCGCCATTGCTTCGCATGTACTAACTGTGTCTGACTAATAATATCTACACCCTCCGCCGTTGCAGACACTGTCCGAATGGGCAGAGCTACTGCGGGCACGTCCGCACCGGACGATTGCCGTAAGCTAATTAAATATTAATTAGATTTTTATCCACTTAACCGTTTCGGAATTGGAAGGAAAAAGTTTGAGGCGTCTGTTTTTGCGATTTGGAGCTCGAACTCGACTTAGCAAAGAGCTATGCGATATGTTGCTTAACACACTTTATGACAATGAGAGCATATGCGCACGGTGTTTTGCGGTGGCAGTATTTAGGCAATGCTAGTCTACTACTCGGTCACATTAACTAGCTAGACGCTTAGCGTTGTAACAATAATGTCCAAAAACAATATAACAACAACAGAACACTAGCCAAATTATTGCAGGCAGTACGGTTAGCATCTTTACCGATACACGCGTCAATTATTTGGCTAATTTTCTGTTGTTGTTATATTGTTTTTGGACATTATTGTTACAACGCCAAGCGTTAATGTGATCGAGTAGTAGTGGTGTGACTGTTGGCCTGCCAAGTTATAGGGTCCGATTTTGAACCCAAGACACGCACCTCTGATTTGTTGAGATTCATATGCGCATTCTATAATTGCTTGTATAAACTTGCTTCGGTGGAGGCAAACATCGTGAGCAAACAGCATGCCTGAGAAATATTTCGCGACGGCATTTAAAATCAAGTCCGAGGACCATGGGCGGCATAAAAACTCTGACACCAGGTTTAGACAATAGTCAATAACCACACGATAAAGAAGCTGCTGCGGGGCCTAGCAACGCCAAGAAGGTCCGTCCGTGTGATTAACAATGTGCGAAATTTTGCGACACCGCCCCACTGCAAAATACCGTATGTATAAACTCTGAGGCAAGTTGCATCGCCCCAAGTCGTAAAACGCGGCGTAAAGAACAAGGGGAAAATGTCCCTACCCTTGATATATAGGAGAAAATGTTACAAAGGAAGGGACGGGGTCCATACAAAACCCATGGTTCTTTAACTAAAACACGAGTTTTAGCATTTGGCTACTTGACCCTAAAAAAGGTTACTGACACCCGTGGTTTTAAAAGTATACAAATGCATAAAACTGGATGGCAAAGCGCGAAAGGCGTAAAAAGGATCGAACGGTTGAGTGGAGTAACAAAATGATGGGTTACCATTTCTGGCCTCTTTCAATAGCCCCGGTCTTTACTTGTTTTAAATAAATAAAAATAATCATTTTATTTCGGACAACTATTGGACTGCACATTTGCACTTAAACATTATTGTGAGTGACTTAACTAAAGACGAATTAATGTGAAAACTACCCATCATTCCCATCAACTGGAGTAACGAGATACTAGGGTATAAGACTTCTCACAAATTGCAATATTGGAGGATGTATTGGCCGCCGCAGTCTTGCAGATAATTTCTTACAAATAGATTGTCTCATTATTGCATTAGTACGCCGGGAACATTGAAGTAGGCCTTTTCATTACCATAAGTAGACTTATATACTAACCGGTTCCCATTAAACTTTGGGTGAACGAGAATGCCCATGCAAATGAATGAATGTCCTCTCCTAGAGAGGAGGCCTGAGTCCCTGCAGTGGGAACATTATAGGCTGATGATGATGATGATGATGAACGAGAATGATCTTGTAACTTCTGATTTTTTCATTTTTAACTTTGCCCCTGCCTTGGATTTTTTTCTGTGTCGTTGGTGCGTTAACAAACATTTAAATTCCAATACCTACACTATAAAATATACTCGGGACAACTAACTGTAAGCTCAGACCAACAAAAAAAGAAAGACGGCGCGCCACGAACATCAAAAGTGATGCAACTTTTTATCTATGTGTGTAGACAATGTCTCGTGAAGTCGTGACGTACTAAAACCTCATTGGACGTACTAGGAGAAATGCGCGTGGTTTTAGTGTAGGTCTGTGCGTGAGCTTGTATGTTTACTTGCTACAGGCGCGTGGTTTTGTGGCTTCACTGTTTGTGTTCGCGGCGCGCCGTCTTCCTTTTTTTCTTGGTCTGAGACTGTAAGCTACAAAAATACGTGTTAGTGTAGTTTTAACATGTCATGTGGCCAAAATGTGGGTAGAATTAATGGGGAACCTAATCTCCGGGATCACAGGCATGCTATAATTATTAGAGACCGCAACCACCACCGGTTAAAAAAAAAACTAGGTTACAAGACCACTCTTACTCCAAAACAAAATGTAGACGTAGATTTCCCACCCCCTTTTCGCCATTCACAACATCCCTTTCCCCCGCAGCTCGGGCCCGCCGTCGCCGCGCCCTCCGTCGTGCGCAACGCCCCCCACCGGGCAACACTAGTGGGGAGAGGACAAGAGACCCCACACCTCAGTTACGACCCCCGCAAATTGCGAGATGTCGACTGATTCTGCAGGAGATCAATAGGAAGATATCGGCTGTGACGTGGCAGCCGCCTTCAGATATGTAAGAGGAAAGAGGAATCTGGAAGCGTTGTTTGTAAGATATGAAAAACCTCTTAAATTAAACAAATACATAGACTTCGTCAAGACGCTAAGAATCTAATAAATAAATAAAAATGCCACTAAAAAAAAACTATAAAAAAAGCAACCTAAAAGTAAAAATAATTTTCAATTTAAATAAAATAGTGTGATTATTGTGAGTAACCAAAAAAAAACTTTTTTTGTAGAAAAGAAAAAGGATTTTACCATAATGATTCTACTTTTACCAATAATAAAACAATGGACATCAAGCACCCCACGCTTTACTACAATAAAAGTTTTTTTTTCTGTTAATCGGAGAGGACAAGAGACCCCACACCTCAGTTACGACCCCCGCAAATTGCGAGATGTCGGCTGATTCTGCAGGAGATCACTATCACAATATAATTAAGGACAGTACGGAAGCTGCCTACAAACGCTCGAAACCGCACACACACACAAACATGCGCATCGACAGGGCCAGCTAGCGATCATTGCAGTACCCTCAGTTGTGCGTGATTGTAGTCTTTGGTGCGTGCCGCGCCGAGACGAGTGGACGGGAATGTATTGCGCGGTATACGGGTGTTTGAACTCGGCTTCATCAAAACCGGACTATATCGTATTTTAAACTTCCTACTAATTTTGAAAGGCAAGAATGATTTATTGTTATCGAATTATGTCCTTGTGATCGATCATAATGAATTTTTATTTGTTTGTTATACCGAACGGGGTAATATTATTATAATAAGTATAACAACGTACACACGGCTACACATCAAGCTATACAAAACCAGTATAATCAGATCGTTCATTGTGCGAAAAGATCTAGTAAAGTGAGGCCAAGATTAACTGGTTTTGTATAGCTTGATGTGTAGCCGTGTGTACATGCACCGTTTCAGAGTTATGAGCGTTCAAAGATTCTGTAAAAAAAAAAAATGAAATTGTAATATCTCGAAAACGGAGCGTCCTAGACAAAAAAGGATCAAAATTTTGACCCCCCTCTGCTACCCCCGTGATAATTAAGTGAGAATCACATAACACCAAAAAAAAAAAAAAAAATTATATGATCCAACTTTACTTACTTACTTAATAATAACATTAAATAACATTTTATTAGTCTAAAACTGTGTAGTATGATATGAAGGAAAGTTATAATGTTAACGTATAAAATAACATGTTATAAAACTATAACATGTTAATTATTTATAGCAGAATTGCACATCACTAATTAGTGGTAAGCTAGTTATTTCAATTCGATTCATTGATCACAACAGAATAAAAATATTTAATAAAAAAAGAAAATATCATCAACATTAAAAGGGACAACCCTATGGCTTCAATGGAGCGTAGGTAGTTATCGCATCAACTAGGCTTAGCTTCGGTACTGTCCATATTTATACTGTGTCACTATGAAGATATCGGCTGTGACGTGGCAGCCGCCTTCAGATATGTAAGAGGAAAGAGGAATCTGGAAGCCTTGTTTGTAAGATATGAAAAATCTCTTAAATTAAACCAATACAAAGACATAGACAGCGTCTTAACGTCAAGACGCTAAGGCTGAGATTCAGAGACGAGTCTAAGCTTGAACTTACACTTCCATCTGTCAAAATCAACGACTCACCCTTAAATTTGTATTCAGAGATGTTCGGAACACGTCTTAAACTTAGCGTGAACTAAGATAAGCCAAGTAGTCAATATCGACTACTTAAGACGGAACTAGCGCCACCAAGTGGGCTAAGGTGTAACTAATTTAAATTTTGTGTTTGTTACCTACGGCATCATCTTGGAGGAATCTGTAACGATGCTCTAATTGGTAATTTTAAATAAATAGGTAAATAAATGTTAAGCTATTCAAAAACAATGTTGTGCTTAATTTATTCCTCCCAGTAATTCATTAATAATTATGTAAAGAACAATAAACTTACTTCTTGGCATCTCGGCGAGTTATTATATGCCCTTGTTATTTCGGCCCACAGGATCGATTTCTTGCCCGTCGGGGCCGCGGATTTTTGTACTAGATTACGTGGCCTCGGCGCAAGGGCAAAGAAGGAACATGGGTTCGGTTTTTAGTCAGTAGAAGTCTGACACTCCCCTTCGCTCTGCCCAAGAGCGGGGGGGGGGTCATTCGATGATTTTCCACCCACCAAAAAAAAAAAGGATCGATTTATTTTTATTGTAATCTGCGTCCGTTTTCTTCGATTCCAATATCGCGGCATGTGGACCAATTAACTCTTTTAGAAATTCTTTTTCGTAAGATGAAAAGGGAGCCTTTCTAGCAGCCATGATACCGTACCTTCGCTCACTTGTCAAACTTTCATAACTCCCGCGGTTTACAAAGAGGTTGTAACATAAATAAATAGGTTTGTGTCTCAAATATTTTGTTTCACTCACTCCAATAGCATTTTGTATTTATTGCGATCCTGCTTTAATTTTTTCAACACACTTGCTCATAAAGTGGCTAAAATTTCACCGCAATTAGGCACATAATGACACCTATAATCAAACTGTGAATTTTTCATTACTATTAATCACTAGTGAGTTATAGGTTCTTTTTTTTTAAATTTAATTGGTTGAGTTGCTATGTTCTTAAAAAGTTTCGATACAAAAAAGATCGTCTTCAATAGTAAAAATTAATTAATGTACCTAGTGCTTGCTCATTTCATGAAACTTTGTATTTAAATAGATGATTTAAACTTAGTACGTTTTTAATAAATAAAACTTTCACTCAAATATAATTTTTGTCTTCTCTGTGATAAATAAAAATTTGAATTCCCCATTTTGTACGTGGCTCCAAACACTATCCACGACAAGCAAAAAAAAAAAACCTCTTTTAGTCTATGGCTGATCGCTTATAAAAAAAAACAATATTTTCCCGCTACTGCGAAAAAATACACAACTCGTTTTCACTGTTATTATAGTTATTTTATTAGTTAAAATGTCTAGATTTGAAGAAAATGATTCATGTTGTACACCGCCCGATGTAAGATTTGAAGCCCTAAGCGTTATGGAAAATTTGCTACCCGAAAACTCCAAGGAGAAATATCTATTAGCGTACCAAATTTTCAAGCAGTGGCAAAAGACCAAGAAATCGCAGTCATTTTCTGAAAATGTGTTCTTGGCGTACTTTAAAGAATTATCTTCTAATTACAAACCTAGCTCTTTGTGGTGTATACCTATACTCAATGTTAAAAAGTACAGTCCGAACGAAGAATGGAGTGGACTTAAAAACATACTCTAATTTGTCAGCTTATCTAAAAAGACTGTCAGATGGATTTAGAAGCAAGAAATCAAAGGTTTTATCGTCTAACGATGTTGAAAAATGTATAAAAGATGCTCCAGATAACCAATATCTGGTTACTAATTTAAGGTTAGTTAAACTAATTTTAAATATCTATCTACATACGTGACTTCAGCTTCAGCGTGTTGTGTGTTAAACTTAATAATTTTTTTTTTCTATTTTTTTTTCAGGTTGCTTTAATATTTGGTGTAACTGTAGGATACAAGAATTAACAAATATAACTGTAAAAGACATACAGAGCCATGGCCAGTAATCTATCTGAAGAGACCGCTACGCCATCAAAAACAATTAATTATAATTTTACTAACTGCACATTTACTAATTGTTTCTTTAAATAAACTTTTTATCTACTAAATAAAATGTTTTTTCTTGTATTAATAAGCTATTGCATAGTTTCTATCGCGGGCCTTGAGCGTGGAGAGCGAATCCAGAAATTCCGAAACGAAAATATTTCAACCAGGTTGCTATGGTTACGGAAAATAACAAGGTTGTCAACTGACGTTGTTTATTTAAATAATTGATAAAAAATGCTATGCAATAGCTTTACCGCGGCAGTTTCCGAGTGCCACACGGTTTTTTTTATTCGCAAGTGTGTTGAAAAACGTCGTATGATACACGTGTGTATTGATGATTACCGTCCTCGGCTTTCTTAAGACCCTCACCTGACGGCTCGGGTCTCAATGCCGCCTCTGCGGTAATCACCAACGTTACACACTTATACCATAATGTACTATTATTTACGCCTGCCTACACAGTTTCATAAAAACCGTAACTCACCGATGAACATTTTGCTTTTAAAAATGGCCATAGAGAAGAGAGTGTAAGCTTAGCTAAGACCGACGTAAGTTTGACGGGGACTGTGTCTCTGAATACAAATTTCTAAGATGCGCTTAGCCACGACTTGGCTTAGAGCGGTCTTCGCCCGTCTTATGTTCTTGTCTCTGAATCTCAGCCTAAGTATCTAATAAATAAATAAAAGTGCTACTAAAAAAAATCTATAAAACACGCTTTAATAGAAAAGCAAACTAAAAGTAAAATTATTTTCAATTTAAATAAAATAGTGTGATTATTGTGAATAACCAGAAAAAAAACTTTTGTTGTAGAAATAAAAAGGATTTTACCATAATGATTCTACTTTTACCAATAATAAAACAATGGACATCAAGCACCCCACGCTTTACTACAATAATAGTTATTTATGATACTAGTGCGGTAAGTTGGTTCGTCTTGGGCGGCTTACCATAGTCACGAGTTTGTAAAAACCAATTTCTGCACGTGTACCATATAACGTTTTTCAACACATTTGCGAGAAAACAGTACAATTATGTAATGAAACAAACTTTTGTTAAGGTTGATGTTCACGGTAGCCCGCGAAAATTCAAATTTTCTTACGTTTTTATCGATTTGCAGGCCAGTGCTAGGTTGTAAATATGATTCGCGGGTGTAAGACATAAGCAGTTACAGAATTATAATCATCAAATTCATCATTACAACCCTCCAAGTTCATGTAACTCCCAAGAATGATTATTTCATCAAAAGGTCATTCTTGAGAGTTACATGAACTTGGAGGGTTGTAATGATGATTTTGATGATTATAATTCTGTAACTGCATACGTCTTACATCCGCGAATCATATTTTCACTAACATACAACCTAGCACTGGCCTGCAAATCGATAAAAACGTAAGAAAATTTGAATTTTCGCGGGCTACCGTGAACATCAACCTTAAATCTATGTCATTATTGGTTTTTAGAGTGGTTTTTAACATTGAATATAATATTGACCACATTGAGGACGGTTTATACTTCACACGTAATTCATTGAAGTAAGCCATCAAAACATTTTCAGAGAATGATTGAGTATTTCTTCGAGTCTTCCATGCTATAAAATTATTGTAGGTAATTAAATAGCGCTCTTGCGATTTTGGCGGCAAGAGACCGTTTTCTGCAATTTGCGCCTCATTTAAAATATCAGGTGGAGTAGATTCCATATTAATATTGGATTCGCTTGAACTCATATTATTTTGTTTTTAAATATCAGTCGGAAAGTCGCAACAATCTTTGACGTTTTAATATAATGCCGCGCATTTGCAAGTGGCGCCACATGCACGTGGTGAAAATTAGAACTACAACTTTCATCTCATTTATTCTTTAGTATTAAAGTGAGACAAACGTATTGAACAAAAGCTCTTCCAAGGAGGTTCGTTCAGTCAGCTTATTTATTCTAGTAATGTGAAACTCCTTGGTGGAATTCTTGTATTACTTTTTATGGAAATTAAAAAAAAAACCGTAAAGAATACGAACGGTGCGGTGCTATACAACGGGGTATGGACCGTGCGGTAAAATAGGTACTTAGGTGAGAGTACCTATTTTACCGCACGGTACTTAGGTGAGAGTACATATTTTACCGCACGTTCCGTTGTATAGTGCGTAATTTTTAACTTTCGAACAATGTATACAGGCTCCGTAAATGCATTTTTCGAGCAAATGTGTTGAAATAGTACATTGTTACCTTAGGGGTGAAAGGAACTTATTTAGTCCCCGAGACGGGGTTTAGCGCCTGAGCGCAGCGAGGGCGCTAATGGTTCGAGGGACTAAATAAGTCTTTAACCCGAGGTAAACACTGTGCTTTTCATTACGAATACAAGGAAAGTTGATGGGAATAGGCTTGCACCCAATTACCTAAATCGGTGAATAGGCTTTGCTTCTAATAACATCGGTTGATGGCAATAGACTTGCTCCTAATTAGATTACTTGATGGCAATAGGCTCGATCCTAATTAGATTAGTTGATGGCAATAGGCTTGATCCTAATTAGATTAGTTGATGGCAATAGGCTTGATCCTAATTACATCGGTTGGGGCTTGCCACCAATTACATCCATTGATGGCAATAGGCTTGCTCCTTAATATATCGGTTGATGGCAATAGGCTTGCTCCTAATTAGCTTGGTTGATGGCAATAGGCTTGCACCTAATTCGATTGGTTGATGGCAATAGTCTTGCTCCTAATTACATCGGTTGATGGCAATAAGCTTGCTCCTAATTACATCGGTTGATGGCAATAAGCTTGCTCCTAATTACATCGGTTGATGGCAATAGGCTTGCCCCCAATTACATCAGTTAATTGCAATAGGCTTGCTCCTTATTACATTGTTTGATGGCAATAGGCTTGGTCCTAATTACATCAGTTGATGGCAATAGGCTTGCTCCTAATTACATTTGTTGATGGTAATAGGCTTGCTCCTAATCACATCGGTTGGTGGCAATAGGCTTGCTCTCTATTACAACAAATAATTAGACAGCTGTCAGTAGAAAGCGATTCTCCCTAGGGCCGAAAAGTAGTACTTTCAACCCGCTCCGCAGGCATGTTCTGACCTACTTTCAGAGTATGAGTAATGAAAAATAGTATATAGCACTCGGCACGTAAGTTGAAACAAAATGGCGGTCGTTCGCGAAGCTACAATCATGAAAATAAGTCGACTGAGACCCGATAATGTATTAAAAATTGCATCGCGTAAGTTGAATTATGATCTTGAATGCTCAGTTGCACATTTTCGTTCGAATCTCACTCTATTTTTGTCATTTTACCTATGCGGACGACCGCCATTTTGTTTCAACTTACGTGCCGCGTGCTATACCCACATTTCGCCAATCACATGATTTAAGGTGATATGTGAAAACTTGCAGCAGGCGAACTGGGCGGCAGTAGGCGGGAATAAGAAAGGGACAGAGTCAATTACTTCCGCATGCGAAAACAGAGAGCGCAACAGTGCGCTCTGGGGCCAAAATATAATAACGTAAGCGCCAAACCAAATGAAAATTGTTTAAAAATAAATTATGCTATCTATCAAAAATGTGTTCAGTCAGAACTTTCAATTACCTAATACGCACATTTTGAATGCAATTTTGCAATGAAATTACTTAGGATTTTAAAATTACAGAGAAAATTATAAAAAAGTGGAGGTATTTTCGGAATTAAATTCTATCGAGCTTTAACCCAATTGTGTTTTCCTTCAGTCAAAGTATTAACCAAATAGTCAATAAACATATATCCAAAAATGAAATCAATACATGCTGTAATAGTGAAATAAATGGATACGAAAAAGACCCCAATTTATTTTGGTAGCGCCTTAAAAGTCGGGCAAAGTGTTGTTGTATGTTTTCGATTAGGTGTTTCTCAGTAGCAACCACAGAGGCTGAATTTGTGCCCGGTTGATGCCAATAGGCTCGCCCTCTTTTACATAAGACTTACAAGTTTTTAGGAACCTACACCTCTGCTTTATCCCTTCAGGAATTACAGGCGTGATGTTATGTTTGTGAAGTTTTTCCAACAGATTGAGTTTGACCATGAATTATAAAAATGTTGTTGACGGTTATAGATATAATTGTCACTAAAGTCTTCAATATCTAATTTAATACCTCTGGGTCAATTTGTCAGAGATCAACAGTTTATAGATAGGGCTAAAGATAATAATTATAACGGCTTTGAAAATAATACATAAAGTCCGGTCGAATACTTAAATCTATAAAAAAAAAAAAAAAAACTTGTTTCTGTTTGATTTTATTACCACTTACACGAATATGAACCTTTTAGAAGAGTAAATTAAGTCTGATTTCAGAATGACAAGTGTTATATTGATGTTTGCGCAAACTGAACTTAAATAATGTAGATGTTGACTTGTTCTTCCATAGAACATTATATATCTATCTGTTTACGTTTATATAAACTAAATTGCAACGCATGTATAGATAACTAGTTGATGCCCGCGGCTTCACCCGCGTGGGTGTCGTTCAAATTATATACTAAAACCTTCCTCTTGAATCACTCTATCTATCAAAAAAAACCGCATCAAAATCCGTTGCGTAGTTTTAAAGATTTAAGCATACAGACAAACAAACAAACAGACACGACTTTGTTTTATACTATGTAAGGATAAGGATAAGGAAGAATATCAGAAGTTATAATTTAAACTTTATGCGTGGGAATCGAAGTTGATTATCCAAAGTTACACATTTGTTTATATATTTGGAAACGAAGTCGCAAACTGTATATAATAGGGGATCGGACTGGGTCAAAATAATATGATTCTGTTTAGTCCGTAAGTTAGATTATCGAAAAATATTGAATACGTGTTTTTTACCCGACTGCGCAAAGCAAAGAAGGGTTATGTGTTTATCAGTCTATGTATGTATGTATGTATGTTTGTTCCTATGTGGCATTGTAGAGGCCAAACGCCTTGGCCGATTTTGATGATCCGTACGTCAATCGATTCGTCTTGACCTCGCGAGTGTCACTAAAAACATTACAGTAAACAATACTCACTATAGTAACAGTCGGTTCTTTCAGCAACTTTATTCTTGCTGCATATTAATAGTCTGCTAGTGCCCGGCACCTTTGGGTATGCAGACGACAGCACTGTTGCTGAGAGGTACACGTCCAACGCGCGGGCTAGTGGGTCTCAGATCCAGTCTCTACGCGAGGCCATGGTGGAGCGGTTGAACTTGTCCTTGAAGGCTGTCTCCGAATGGGGCGACGCCAACCTGGTCAAGTTCAATGCTGCTAAAACCCAAGCATGTCTCTTTTCCGCAAAAAGGAGCGATTTCCAACAGTCTCCTACTTTCCGTGGTGTAACCGTGCCGATAACCGATCACATTGAGCTTCTTGGCGTTACGTTTACGTCAACCCTCAATTTCGGTCCGTTCATCGAGGCTAAGGCTAAACTGGCTGCCAAAAAGCTGGGAATCCTAGCAAAGGTGAGACAGTATTTCACACCGGAACAGCTGCTCAACTTATATCAAGCGCAAGTCCGATCGTGTGTGGAGTACTGCTCTCATCTCTGGGATGGATCCGCTAAATACCAGCTTGATGCGCTAGAGTCAATTGAGAAACGAGCCAAGAGGCTCATCGGCAATGACGCGCTTGTCAAGTCAAAGCTCCAGAGCCTTGAACATCGTCGACGAGTAGCTAGCCTTTCGGTTTTCTATCGGTTACATTTCGGAGAGTGTGCGAGGGAATTGCACGATCTAATTCCGCCAAGCCCGTTCCATCATCGGACTACAAGACGTACGGCGATGCGCCACCGTTATATGGTGGACATCCCACCCATACGCACTAAACGGTTTGGGAATACTTTCATTGTGCGTACAGCTAAGGAGTGGAATTCCCTACCAGAGTCTGTATTTCCTGATAGCTATAACCTAGGGGTCTTTAAGTCAAGACAAGAGTGAATAGGTTACTTCTAGGTAAGCGTGCTCCATCGTCGACCGCATCATCACTTTCCATCAGGTGAGATAGTGGTCAAACGCGAACCTATCAATAATAAAAAAAAAACAACTAGTCGCCATATTGTCAAAATTAAAAAAAAAAAAAACGACGCACCACGTCAAGTGGGGTATCGTTGAATAGGCATTTAAAAATGAATATTAGGTTTCTTTTATCATTTTTCATTTTATAAAACCGTTGATATATAACGGTTTAAAGTTATTAGAACAAACAATATCGCATTTCTGACATATAACCGGATTTTTTTACGTGTACGGAATGAATATAAAATCGAATCGAAATCTACCGTCATAAAATAGTTTTATCGAAGTTAATGAAAACTGACTAAAAAGTGTTAAATAAAAAAATGTAGTTAGAAAACTAAAAAACCCGACTGAAAAAACGGAAAAGCAAAAAACAAGCACATTTTAAATTAAACAAAACTTGGAAGCAGGCGGGGTTCATTTGAATATTAAATTATGAAATGAAAATAGAATGGACCCCGCCTGCTTACAAGTTTTGTTTAATTTAAAATGTGCTTGTTTTTTGCTTTTCCGTTTTTTCAGTCGGGTTTTTGTTCTATCAAATCAATAAAAAATGACGAAGATAAAACGCTTCAAAGATCTTGGAGTGGGGCTTGAAACGTCACTTGTGTCGTCAAAATGTACTATCATATGACGTCACACGAGTTTTCGAAGCACTGTATCGTCTTCATTTTAAGTTTACGTGAAAAAAGAAAAAATACGTGTCCAATAATTTTTGGAAATCTATCTGACGGACTAATTAGTTTTTTTTTTGTCCGATCCCCTATTGCTCTCTCTGAGATTGTTGTTAGTAAATAAACACGTTAATACGTTATATAAATAATATTACGTAAATACTATATGAGGGTATCGCTAGGTCATTATCAATATATAGTCGGGTTCAAGATTCATCTAACCTTGTTTAAAACTGAAGGCGACTAAAAACTACAAATCCCGGATTTACCTACGAAATTATTTATAGAGCATAATTTACAAGCTTTGATAGGAAAATACTTGAACAGCTTCAGAAAATAATGAAAAACGTAGTAGTGCCTATAAAATTTGAGGGTTGCCCTTGATTTCTCAGGAATCCCATTAGTGGGGTGCCGTAAGATTTATACCTCGGAATCCAGGGCCGGTCAATAATAGTAGTTTATGCGACTGTGCATAATGAAGGGCATTACAACACAAGTGTGGGTTTTTTCTTAATAGCATCACACGAGTGTTGTAATGCCTAATTATGTATAGTCGCATACACTACTTTATCTACCCAAATATCATAAGGGCTCTATGATGGGTTCAGGAACCATAGGGAAATGACCAGCATTGTTACCAGTGCAATAAAAAATACCGAACAAATGACAGCTCGAAATGGCGGCGTTTCGGATATCTGTCATTTTTAACCGACTTCAAAAAAGGAGGTTACTATGTTCGTGTGTATGTATTTTTACCTGATTTCTCACCCATTTGTGGACCGATTCTCAAAATTCTTTTTTTATTTGAAAGAGTATACTTCTGAGCTGGTGCTGATCTTCGGAGTTATACAATGGAACTCTTCAAAAATATTTATAAATATATATATAATAAATATATATTTGTTTATTGAATATACATTATCATGACGTAACATCACGCCTGTATGCTCTGAGGGGGTATGCAGATGTGTACAATACACATTTTTTTAGTTGTTATATATGAATTTCATAGACACGTATTACGTGTTTCGTGCTTTTTCTGACGCTATTAAAGTATTCGCATCTAGCTTGTCTTCATGTTGATGAGCTGATAATGGAAGGTACTACTCCTCAACGGTTAAGAGTTGAAAGCGAAAATAGGGGAAACTTGAAGGTTAAGGGTTAGGTTTCTTGGTTGAATGTTAAATGCATAGTAAATATTTGTATAGGATATAATATACAGGTACTTATTACAACTAAAAATGAAAAATAAAAAAAACTTTTTTGCAAAAAAAACAACCGACTTCAAAAACACCAAAAAGAGAAAAATAAACTTCAGAAGAAAAATCAGCTTCTGAAGTCGGTGGCAAAAAAATAAAATCAAACAAACAAATGTCACCGACTTCAGAAGCTGATTTTTCTTCTGAAGTTTATTTTTCTCTTTTTGGTGTTTTTGAAGTCGGTTGTTTTTTTTGCGAAAAAGATTTTTTTATTTTTTTTTTAAATCATAAGCAAACGAACAAAGTCACTATTCTTGTGTCACTCGAGATCAAAATGTCGTGCGATTTATAATGAAAATCATACTGAAGTGGGGTTTCGTATCGATAGTTATTTGTTTTAATGTAGATACTAGAATAGCACACTCACTTGAATTTGTCACCTGTTCCAAATTTAAACTCATAACCTAGGTACTGTTTTGAGTAGGTTATGAGTTCATTACAGTTCTGTTTATTTCTGCTGGTTGGTAATGCTGGTCATTGCCTATGGTTTTTGAACGCATTAAAGAGGGTTTATGATATTTGGGTAGATAAACTTCTTAAAAACTTTTGAACTGCATTGTTAAAAGCCCAAATAAAAAAGTAAAAAAAATAATTGCGCGCTCGTCATTTTTTTTTTACTTTTTTATTTGGGTTTTTAACAATGACCGGCCCTGGATTCCGAGGTTTTACAATATCGGCACTCCACTACATCTTCAGATCCTGACTTGGTGACAATTGGGACCACCTCGGGAGTGTACCCTTTCAAACACAAAAACAATTTTGAAAATCGTTCGGCTATGCGCGGCCTCCTCCATTTTGGAAGTCGGTTAAAAAAGAGGGTATGATGGGAATAGGCTTGCACCCACCCAAATGTGGGTGTACTATTAGGACTACCTCTGCTGAAATGATGATGTTGATGTACGCCGCCGCCGTGTACGGTCAGCAACAGAAAGAGATTAACATTTCAGAATTATAATAATTTGATGTACACAAGACTCCAGATATTATTTTTAATGTTTCAGAAGATTATTCTCTAAAATATTCTTTACTCTTCAATAACTTGTTAGTAACGGGTAATATTTAACAACGTTTTATTAAAAAACCTGCTTTGGAACTTTGAGTAGTGTAATCTACTTCTGATGCTGACTGTATACTGTTGTTAGGATAATTAAAATGAATGTGATTTTACTAATTTTAAAATATTGTGATGCGTCTCGAATGGCGTGATTTTATTATACCTACATAATATTACCAGAGAAAAAGATCTAGAGATAAGATTAAATGAATGTACAGAATTTGTGTTAACTAATTCACCTCGTTTTACCCATAAGTTGAATTAAAAATAAATATAAATATATTAAGTCATACCTACGATTTTCTCGTTTTATTTCACTATACCTATGTTCATGAGATTTTTGTCTGCCTAGCCTTTTCCCAACTATATTAGGGTCGGCATTCGGTCCGACCAAATTCAGCTTAATACCTGTATTTTACATGGAGCGACTACTGACCTCCACTACCCCTGATATCCCCCGATAAGACTGGTACCTACCTAGTCAGATTTTCGGGACACTATCTGTAACAATTGTCTAAGATACAGGAAAAATTCCTAGTGTGGGACAACGTTTTATTGAAAATAGAAAGATATAGGTACCTACAAACGCACCCACGATACAGGAGAAATTCCTAGTGTGGGGCAACGTTTTATTGAAAAAAAAAGTTATACCTACAAACGCACCCACGATACAGGAGAAATTCCTAGTGTGGGGCAACGTTTTATTGAAAAAAAAGATATACCTACAAACGCACCCACGATACAGGAGAAATTCCTAGTGTGGGGTTTTTTTTTTTAACAAAAAAAACATGGTAGCCGGGACCAACAATTTAAAATCCTTTTGAAAAACGGAGGCAACTCTATATGTAATGGCTAGTCAATCGACGTATATATATCTATGAATCGACGGACCAACATAGGCAAGCGAGATCGACCTGAGGAGTCCCCATAATGCCCGTCACAGTAATGCACATACCAGCAATGCACGACACTGGAATGTACAACACAGGAGTGTACGACGCAGTAATTGGCGACATCACGATGTCGCCAATTACTGGGGTGTACCTTTCTGGTCCGGCCCAAGAATGTACAACACAGGAATTAGCGACATCGCGTGATTGGTTGGCCGACTGGTTGGGCAACTCGAAATTTTCGGACTTGGATACTAGGTAATTGAGCTAGGTAGTGCTGCCGAATTAAATTGTACTCCATGACGTGCGCTCGCTCCGCTCGCATATATAATAACACTAATATCTTCTGTCCCCAAAGTGCCGGGCCTCCGCCGGCCTACGGCCCGGTGCCCATGCCGCCCATAAAGGATTACTGTCGCGAGACGGTCGTATTATAGGAACACGAAGAAAAAAAGAAGGAACCACGGAATTTTCCAGTACCTATTTTATTGTATCACACGTCCCTATTGTCACATGGCTTTTTACTATTTTAATGTGACGTCACTATTTGTTTTGATTCCAATTCTCGTGCTGTACATTCTTGCCCGGAAAATCGAGGTTCGGGCCGAGAATGCACGACATGACAATGTACAACATTGGAATTCAAAACACTTACATTCCTATGTCGCGCGTTCTCGTGTCGTGCATTCCTGTGTTGGGCATTGCTGGTTCCCGACCTGGGCCCCGAGTCTGCTATTCAATGTGTCAGAATGGTCGATCATTGATCTCAATTCCCGGCAATTTTGCCACCAAAATTCCCACTTCGGGCAATATTGACGGCAACGGCACATCCCTGTTTATACATAACACGTTTACTGCGTTACGAGATCTATTCGTTTTTGCACGAGTAGTCTATCCCGCACGGGCTAATGAGAACTCTTTAGTTTTTGATGTGAAACATCTATAGCCGCACGTAAAAAATATTTTTGGCGTGGCGACGCTGATGTCATAATGATAAAAAACGATCGCGGCACGCGATCGTCTTTTATCATTATGACTGCATATTACTTACCTATACAAAATAATGTCGATGTTTCACATCTGCCAGGCGTCCCGTGACGGCTCATTTTTCTACACTAATATTATAAAGAGGAAAACTTTGTTTGGTTGTAATGAATAGGCTTAAAAACTACTGGACCGATTTTAAAAATTCTTTCACCATTCGAAAGCTACATTATCCACGAGTAACATAGGCTACTTTTTATCCCTGTATTCCCACGGGAACGGGATCTACGCGGGTAAAACCGCGGGACGTCCGCTAGTTTTTTATATAGCTATAATCAGATGCTTTAGCTCATCATTCTTAGTTACCCAACGGAAATTATATGTGGCCTCAGTTGTAGAAAAAAAAAACTTACTAAATGCCTACCCATAGTAACGGCCCTATTATATCCCGATGGTGGGGATGAAGGTGTAACTAACAGTCCACCCATCTTTTGACAGTTAGGTATAATAAAATAAAATAAAATAAATTGTGTTTTATTTCAGGCAAAATACCCATAATACAAATAAAAATAGCACAGAAATCCTTACAAACATCATCAAAAACACGCATAAATTAAAAATCCATAAGTAAAATGTCAATCTATATGTCGCAGATCGCGTAATGGAATGTCAAGCGTTTATCATAATTTTGATTTAGTTCAATTAATTTAATTTTTGGTCTGGCAATGCTTGAGTGTGTTTAGTCGGATAAAGTTATCGTTTGTCATTTTTGATGTTAATAAAAAGGCGGTAGACTTGTGCAGTTGACACATTCAAATTGAAATCATGGTGACGAACGGTTGACTTGGCTAACCTCACTACATTCCATTTTATTTCATTTAAATCTGAAATAGATCTTCAATCCTTCGTTATTTTTAATTGTAAAGTGTTTTGGACGGTTAAGTTTAGTGTACCCCTGTGTGTTATTTCATGTTGGACTCCACATTCCATCATGCTCGAGCAACAAATCAACGAAGACAGGTCTCATCTGTCGTCATCAGAAGTGGGATGTAACTCAAACGCCCTACATAGTGTAAGTGACAGTGCTAGCCAGGAAAAGTGTGTGTAAAGACAATGCGCGTGCGTCTGAAAGTAACACAGAAACGGAAAAGTGGCGTTTTCGTTAGCGCAGCAAAAACAAAAACTTTATGACTATTGCTCTGATGCGCGCCTACCGTATTACGACTCTGAAAAACGGAATATCGACAAACGTGCTTGGTTGGCAACAGCAACAGCAGACATGTGAGTTATCGATACGAATAGTCATGTGTTACGTATGTGGTGAGGAAAGCCAAACGGTTTCCACGGTTTACCAGAGAAGAGACAGCAAGTCTGACAGAAGACCTCGCTCCTCGTCTTCTCATGGAAGTACATTATCTGTTCCGGCGAAGCCCAAGGTCAGCTCCGTCACCTGCCTCCGTGCAGGAGCCGAGGCCACTACGCGAACCGTTGTCCAGCAGCGGCCCAGGGTTCCGGCAGCGGCGGCACTGGTGGTGGCGCTGGTGTAGCTCCTGAACAACGCCGAGTGGACTTGTGCGTAGTAAATGCGCCTACAGGTGTTCTACGTCACTCTGGTGAGTCTTTTAGTTTTTGTTATGATTCTGGAGCAGAGTGTTCATTAATGAGAGATTCTATTTTGTGTAAATTTAATGTTGAGCGTAATTATTATAGTGTCTTTACTATTACGGGTATAGGTCAAACTTCTGTGAATAGTAACCTGAACATTTTAGCTAATGTTGACATTGGTAACATTAGTTTGGATATTGTTTTTTAATGTTTTACCTGATGAATACCATCAACACGACATAGTGATTGGACGTGAAATTTTGAATAATGACTTGGTAACTAACATGACGTCTAGAACTTTAAAATAATACCTAATGTGAATACCGTAGATATAGAGTCGAATATAGAGTCGAATATAGAGTCGAATATAGAGTCGAATATAGAGTCGAATATAGAGTCGAATATAGAGTCGAATATAGAGTCGAATATAGAGTCGAATATAGAGTCGAATATAGAGTCGAATATAGAGTCGAATATAGAGTCGAATATAGAGTCGAATATAGAGTCGAATATAGAGTCGAATATAGAGTCGAATATAGAGTCGAATATAGAGTCGAATATAGAGTCGAATATAGAGTCGAATATAGAGTCGAATATAGAGTCGAATATAGAGTCGAAAATAGAGTCGAATATAGAGTCGAATATAGAGTCGAATATAGAGTCGAATATAGAGTCGAATATAGAGTCGAATATAGAGTCGAATATAGAGTCGAATATAGAGTCGAATATAGAGTCGAATACAGAATACTGGTTAAGTAATACAGGTACACTCGCTGGTTAAGCGTGTTATGATAAGCTTTCGCTGGTTAAGCGTTAGTTGTGTAATCGCTGGTTAAGCGGATTACGTTGAGCTTTCGCTGGTTAAGCGTTAGTAATTGAATCGCTATCGCTGGTTAAGCGTGTGGATGAGCTTTCGCTGGTTAAGTGTTAGTAATTGAATCGCTGGTTAAGCGTGTGGATGAGCTTTCGCTGGTTAAGCGTTAGTAATTGAATCGCTGGTTAAGCGTGTGGATGAGCTTTCGCTGGTTAAGCGTTAGTAAATGAATCGCTGGTTAAGCGTGTGGATGAGCTTTCGCTGGTTAAGCGTTAGTAATTGAATCGCTGGTTAAGCGTGTGGATGAGCTTTCGCTGGTTAAGCGTTAGTAATTGAATCGCTGGTTAAGCGTGTGGATGAGCTTTCGCTGGTTAAGCGTTAGTAATTGAATCGCTGGTTAAGCGTGTGGATGAGCTTTCGCTGGTTAAGCGTTAGTAATTGAATCGCTGGTTAAGCATGTGGATGAGCTTTCGCTGGTTAAGCGTTAGTAGTGTAATCGCTGGTTAAGCGTGTTATGTTGAGCTTTCGCTGGTTAAGCGTTAGTTGTGTAATTGCTGGTTAAGCGTTAGTGGGTTATTATCGCTGGTTAAGCGTTATTATTATCACTGGTTAAGTGATAGCATTTGTCACGCTGGTTAAGCGCTGTATTGGAGTTTGGTTCACAATCAATTGAGCATTAAACGTATTACTCACACGGTTTAATTTGACCTAATTATTTGTGTGATGATGTTCCCTGACGTGGGTCAGGATAGCCGAGTGATCTAGTTACTTTTCTGGATTATTTGTCTCTTAAGGTACCTCATCCCACGAGGTCGTGTGAAGGTCAGAGATGGCCGTGTCGCAGATCGCGTAATGGAATGTCAAGCGTTTATCATAATTTTGATTTAGTTCAATTAATTTAATTTTTGGTCTGGCAATGCTTGAGTGTGTTTAGTCGGATAAAGTTATCGTTTGTCATTTTTGATGTTAATAAAAAGGCGGTAGACTTGTGCAGTTGACACATTCAAATTGAAATCATGGTGACGAACGGTTGACTTGGCTAACCTCACTACATTCCATTTTATTTCATTTAAATCTGAAATAGATCTTCAATCCTTCGTTATTTTTAATTGTAAAGTGTTTTGGACGGTTAAGTTTAGTGTACCCCTGTGTGTTATTTCATGTTGGACTCCACATTCCATCATGCTCGAGCAACAAATCAACGAAGACAGGTCTCATCTGTCGTCATCTATCTATATATATAAAAGAAAGTCGTGTTAGTTACACCATTTATAACTCAAGAACGGCTGGACGGATTTAGATGAAAATTGGTAGGGAGGTAGCTAAGAACCAGGAGAAGGACATAGGATACTTTTTTTTTTTTTTTTAGGTAGGGTAGTAGGTAGGGTATGTAGGGTAGGTAGGGTAGGTAGGGTAGGTAGGGTAGGTAGGGTAGGTAGGGTAGGTAGGGTAGGTAGGGTAGGTAGGGTAGGTAGGGTAGGTAGGGTAGGTAGGGTAGGTAGGGTAGGTAGGGTAGGTAGGGTAGGTAGGGTAGGTAGGGTAGGTAGGGTAGGTAGGGTAGGTAGGGTAGGTAGGGTAGGTAGGGTAGGTAGGGTAGGTAGGGTAGGTAGGGTAGGTAGGGTAGGTAGGGTAGGTAGGGTAGGTAGGGTAGGTAGGGTAGGTAGGGTAGGTAGGGTAGGTAGGGTAGGTAGGGTAGGTAGGGTAGGTAGGGTAGGTAGGGTAGGTAGGGTAGGTAGGGTAGGTAGGGTAGGTAGGGTAGGTAGGGTAGGTAGGGTAGGTAGGGTAGGTAGGGTAGGTAGGGTAGGTAGGGTAGGTAGGGTAGGTAGGGTAGGTAGGGTAGTAGGTAGGGTAGTAGATAGGTAGGTAGGAAAAACGCATTGCAACGCATGCGCGGGTTCAGCTAGTAATAAATAAAAATCAAAATAACATTACAAAATTTTCAAAATATCAATAAAATGTCCGTAAATAAAAATCATACTAACACTCTAACACTCTAAGTTTATTTCAGCCCCATGAAATAGGGATGAGCCTATTCCATCAACCGAGCATGGTTCCAGACCCCGTAGCTGCCACTGAGAAATGTCTGCTGACAAAAGCTAGCTGGCATACAGCATACAGGTATACGAAATGACATGGGTTCGAACAGAGAATACTTTTTATCCCCGCTTGATAGTTAGTACCATACAAAAAAAAAAATATGAGCCGTCACGGGACGCCTGGCAGATGTGAAACATCGACATTATTTTGTAAAAGCCGCGATCGTCTTTTATCATTATGACATCAGCGTCGCCACTGCATTAGCGTCGCCACGCCAAAAATCCTTTTTACGTGCGGCTATAGATGTTTCACATCAAAATTACAAAATAAAAAATACCTGAGAACTGGGGCCCTACTAAGTGCATGTTTACGTATCCGCACTAAATTCAAACGTATGGCGGTGTATGAGTGCGTTCACGGAGAAGCGAATTTATACGCGATTGCTTGAATTTGAGGCGGCGGCCGCAGCGGCGGCCGCGGCGGCGGCCGCGGCGACGGCCGCGGCGATACACGCGGCGGTTTGTTCTCGGTGAAGCGATGCCCGCGACGGAACTTTACGCGAAAGTAAGCATAACATCACGCTTGTTATTACTTCAAGGTGGATTTTTTTTGGGTTTTCCGTCATGGGTATCGTTTTCATGGTTTTCAAAGCCATCTCGGAATTTAATTTTAGCTCATTTTTTTTACAACACGTCTCCTTCAACTCTCGCTATCCTAAAACTATGTAGACGGTTTGATTGAGAAAGCCGTGTGCGCCGACGCGTGCTTTGCTACCCGCTTGAAAATTCGCCGCGGCCGCCGCCGCGGCCACCGCGCCGCGTCTCTATGAACACCGTCGTACATTGCCATACGTTTGTGTTTGCGCGTGCGATGATATCTGCCGCTGCACGCATCACCTGTCCGTGAACACAAAATTCGCACGTCGCGTCGCTCGACGCGTCGCCGGCCGCGCCGCCCGCCGCGCCGCGCGTACGTAAACATGCACTAAGACGTCTCAAAACAGTCGCTTATTCTTAGGCCGCGTTCCGTATTACAAAATAACACTGACGTATCAAAATAATCGCTCACAGCGCTCACGTCTATATTTTGCGTTCCGAATTAGTTAACACGATTATGACAGCCACATGACAGCTATGAGCTGTCATCAATTCGGAACGCTCGATAACGCGTTTACAGTGCTCACTCGTCACGTGATAACAAAAACATAACCTGCATGAGAGAAATTCGTCGCCCGTTATGCTCGTCTTGTATATTTACTTGAATACTCATGGATATGAGACTCCAAAGAGATTTCAAAGAACTAATTGAATGTATTTGTGCGACTCCAGCCAGTGAACCTCAGCTGTGAACACACACATACACCCAGACACACACACACACACACGCATCAGACATCTGTCATTTTTACTTTGATTTTGACAGCGCTCACGGGGATATTTATTTGGGGCATGGTCGGTGTAATCGCAAGATGGCGCATGTCATGACGTCATCTATGACGATTCAAGGGACATCAATATCGCACTCACAGTAATTCGGTACGGGTTTATGGACGCTCAAATCGATTACAGTGTAATTCGGAACGCACCCTTAGTCCAGTGTGGACAAGAGATGGCGAACCTTGAAATGTCAAAATAACATGTCAGTGTCAAAAGTAGCTCGTTGAAATGTGAATTATTGTAGAGATGGGCTTAAACGTTAAAAAATAATAACACTGCTAAATGCTAATGCTAAAAATAATTAACACTTAAAATTAGCAGTTATTTTTAGCAACTGTTAAATTTAGTCACAGACAGATTTTTAACATAATTAATTCTCATTTCCTTAATATTTTTCACAGGCTTAGGACTGTTAACTTTTTCTGTTGCCGTATTTGTAATGAGAATCAATTTATTTACAACGATTTCTTTTTTTTCATGTCTGTTTTTTTTTGTATTTGTAATTTTCTTCTAATCTTTTTTTTATCTTATCCCGCGTAAACCTTCGTAACGAAGATCAGTCTTTATTTAACTCTCGTTAAATGTAATATTTCCGAATTCAGCAGTTAGCACTTAGCAGTGAGTTAACAACTCGCTCGCTAGTTGCTAAATAACTCGTTAAATTGAAACCAATTCAATAGAGACGGAACTTGTCACTGTCGGTTGTGACTGCTATATTTAACAGCTATATCAGAACTTATTTAACAGGTGTTGACACTATTAGCAGTGAGTTAAATCAACTCGCTCGCTAGTTGCTAAATAACTCGTTATGTTGAAACCAATTCAATAGAGACGGAACTTGTCACTGTCAGTTGTGACTGCTATATTTAGCAGCTATATCAGAAATTATTTAACAGGTGTTGACACTAAAAAAATTTAGCAGTGTTAATTTAGCAGCTTATTAATTTAAGACCCATCTCTAAATTATTGTGAAACTGAATGTCTCAGGACTATTATACTAATTTATAAAAATTAAGGCTGCCGTACGAGTGATATAATAAGTCTAGCAGTCTCCGGCCGCTGCCGTCTTACCGTGGAACTGAACTACTACTCATGATAATTAGTGTGAGGTTCGTTTTAAATAATAACAATTTACAAGTTGTGAAGTTATACTCAGTCACGACACTTTCGTGGATACATATAGAAGTCGCAATAATTATCAAGCATTTTGCCTGTTATTTGTATGCAGCAGAATTTCTAAGTTTATCTTCAGTGATACTTATACGGATAAAAGATGGAAAAGCTGCCAATGTGTAGGATATGTCTAGCGGAGGATGTTCATATGTATGTGGTGGTGACCAAGAACTTGCACGAACTATATGAGAGGCTGACTCATATGCCAGTAAGTTGTTACTTTATTTATATAATACACTAGCTTTTGCCAGCGGCTTCGCCCGCTTGAAAAAAAATTGCGACTATAAAGGTCTAAGCTATCCTATCTCTCAAGTTGAACCAGACTGCTCACGGTGTGCCAATTTAATTTAAAATCGATTATGTAGTTTAGGAGTCCATCGCGGACAAACATTGTGACAGGAGATTTATATATATTAAGATGTATATTATTATTTCATGAATGTTTGTATTTGTAAGTATACTGCTTTTACTTGAGAAATAAAAAAAAACTTTGTTAGAGGTTTGAATAAAAGGGAAATCAACAATATTTGTGAAAGAAAACTAATAAATAGTATTTTTAGTTATTGTATTTGCCAAGTTTTTCTTACAAACTAGTGACTCGGGACTTGGGGCATCCCGACACGGACAGGTTAGGTTAGAAGAGGGAATAGACCCCGCCATTCCCTTCGTGGTTATTTTTTTGTAAACCACCCAGAAGTTCTAAGGCTCCGTCGACTGGGCCTGGAAGAGACTTTTTATATATTTCCTAGTATCATCTCAGAATTGTATACAATTCCTAAGAAATACATACATTTCCCAGGAAATGGGCCAACAATGGGTTCCGTTCCAAAAAAATTGTTTTTCTTAAGAATGGTGCCTTTACATGGAAGTGGTGCCAGGGCACGGTGGGCACCACCCCTCACCCTTCCCCTGTCAAATGACCCAAAAATTTTACCCGTTTTGCGTTTTATCGCTATTCTAACCTCAAAATTTTAAAAGTTAAATAAAAAAAAACTACGCATTTCCTCACTTGGGTGGTTGAAGGGGGGGTGGAGGGACCCCCCCCCACCCAACCCCAGCTGTTATATCTGGATGCGTATTTCAAAAGCAACCCCGACTCCACTCTTCTATAACTTATCAACATTAACAAGTTGTTGTTGAACCTGTGCTTAAAATAACATTATAAGTCTACCACCAGCCTTGAAATAAGTGGTGATGAACATACATGCCTTCTATGCATGAGCTGTTTAAAGGGTTATTTAGAAAAAACCTGTAGACTGCAGTGTTTGCAGAATATTATTCATAAACCCAGAAGACTGAAACATAAAATTTTATTGCAGTTTGTAACCAAGGACAGTAGACCGATCCTCGCTTGTTCTTTCTGCTGTGTTGAACTAAAGCGAAGCTTTAGATTGCTGAGGAGATGTTTGGAAGCAGAAGAGCTGTTTGCTCAGATAATGGAAGGGAATTACGAGGTGAGATATAAAACAATTTTCTGTTATCTACCATTAAGGGTGTCAGTCTTTATATGATCACTGACTTGCACTCTTAAGTAATGCCTCTATATTGATTCTTTGGTTTTGGAGATGATATCCCAGATTTTATATTTTTAAATCTCAGATAGTCAAGTGAGTACTGAGTATTCTTTTTATTATAGAAAGCCGGATCTTATAACGGATGATGTGTGCCTCTAAGGAATGTTACTTCACATATATCACCTATACTCGAGGGGATGAATTTTATAGATTGTAAGTTGAGAAAGAACAGTCTTGAAACTGACAAAAATCATTCTTATTCATTAGGTACGGTACTTTAACGGTAATAATTGTTATCGTATTCGATACTGCTTCTTCGCCTTGTCTTCGAAATCATAGTCGTGTTTCTTCCTCTTTGTGGATTGCTTCACTTCATACTTCACATTCGTATGTTGTCATGTCATGTGCGTGTGACCTCATCACCATCATTATTTTTTACCCACGACGGAACGGAGACGGTATATGCGTTTGGGGTGAGAGGTTGTTTGTTTGTTTGTTTGTGTGTTTGTGCAAATACATGTTGCCATTTTTCTCCAAAACTACTAGTCCGATTTTGATGCAGTTTTCAGTTATGGGTTCGGGTTTGATTGGTGCATGTTCTTAGATAGGTGTTACGGTGACAACTCACCAGGGGGCGCTGCAGCAAACATTTTTTGTGCAAATCAAAGTTGCCATTTTTCTCCAAAACTACTAGTCCGATTTTGATGCAGTTTTCAGTTATGGGTTCGGGTTTGATTGGTGCATGTTCTTAGATAGGTGTTACGGTAACAACTCACCAGGGGGCGCTGCAGCAAACATTTTTTGTGCAAATCAAAGTTGCCATTTTTCTCCAAAACTACAAGTCCGATTTTGATTCAGTTTTCAGTTATGGGTTCGGGTTTGTTTGGTGCATGTTCTTAGATAGGTGTTACGGTGACAACTCACCAGGGGGCGCTGCAGCAAACATTTTTTGTGCAAATCAAAGTTGCCATTTTTCTCCAAAACAACAAGTCCGATTTTGATTCAGTTTTCATAGACGAAAGACGTGCACTGCTGGATATAGGCCTCCCCCAAGTGTCACCACATTGATCGATTCCGTTTGCCTCACATCCAGCGGACCACCGCAAATTTCACTAGGGCATTGGTCCACCTAGTGAGAGGCCTTCCAATGCAATGTCCTCGCAAGTCTTCGGACTGAGTCTGTTTTTTAAGTATAGCCCTCTCCATTGTTCTTTGGGTACTTTGAGCTTTCTGATGAGGCCCATTGTAAGTGACCATGTTTCGGTCCCGTATGTTATCACTGGCAACACACACTGGTTATATTATAGATTTTGGCCTAGGATACTGCGGTAAGTTGGACGGGAAGATACCGTGCAACTTGCTAAACGCTGCCCAGCCGATACGATGATTGACCTCGTTATCGAAGTTAGACCTACCTAGCTGGACCGTTAATTCCAGGAAGACATAATCGTCTACTACTTCAAGAGAGTCTCCGATCTTTATAAGAGTAGGTTTTCTCCATTTTCATTTTAAGATTTACTCATTCGGAAGCTCAGAGAACCCGGCTTCTTCGGGAGGGTGGAAATCGTCAAATCTGCGCGCGAGGCGATTCGTGATGAACTAATGAGTCTCCAAAACGACTTGTAGACATCGCTTTGAAGTAAAACGGGCCTAGAAGTAATTTTTCCGTAATTATCACTCGAAGTGCCGCGCACGCGGTTTTCACTCACTGCCCAGACGCAACTGACAGAAGTCCAGTAATATAGTTCCAACCGCGAACCCCACTTCACCCCGCACCGCAAGCAATACTAAGTAGAAAAGGCACTAATGCCACTTGCGCCTGTCTATTTTTCGTAATACTAAGCTGAAAAGGCACATCTACGCAGAACAGTCCTTTCTTCTTAAGGCCATAAAAACTTTTTAACACAAAAAAGTGAAAAATAAACTTTAGAAGAAACAGTTTCTGAAGTCGGTGGCAAAAAAATGAAATCAAACAAACAAAAGTCACCGACTTCAGAAACAGATTTTTCTTCTAAAGTTTATTTTTCACTTTTTGTGTTTTTGTTTGAAGTTGGATTTATTTTTTGTTAAAAAGTTTTTTTTTCACTTTTTAGTGGTTTACATGTAAGTTCACGTGTTCATGGGTCATAATGTGGACAATGTAGTTTTTTTTTTTGAGTTTTGTTGATGTTTCAAAAACTTCTTGGCCGATTTCGATAAAAAAATTATGGGACCATTTGGGAAGTAAAAATTATGGGACCCTTTCAAACAAAAAAAGAATTTTTCAAATCGCTTAGCAAGTGACGGAGTTATACCCGAACAAACATAAAAAAAAAACATCCGAATTGAGAACCTCCTTTTTTTAGAAGTCGGTTAAAAATAAGACGCTTCTACTAAAATGCGTCTTTTCAACTTGTTTGTCAGAAATGTATTTTCTGTTAAGTAATATTTAATTCATATCGCAGATCCGTCTTATTTAATAATAAGTTTTTAGGGTTCCGGTTAATTTATGCAAAATATAAAAATACTAGTGGATCATTAGTGGATGCTATTTTTTTCGCTGATTCCGAAAATGTATGTAGCTCAATTTCGATAAAAATGTTAGATACGTATTTTTCCATAAGGCGGCAGAATTATTCTCATAACTTTGTTATATGTGAATGGAGTTAATACCCTTGTAAACATCAACATATTTTATATAAAACTAATAATCTTTTTCAGCCAAAACCTTTAGTAAACCAAAACGGCTTACAGTTTCCCCATGGGTTTACTATCTCTTCAATACAGAACATAAATATAGTTGAAGTTGGTCCAACAGAAAGCGTTGTTGTGAATGAAGAATTGACTGCTGTTTGTGAGAGACAAGATGATATTCTTGAGCCCAAGGAGGAATATCAAAGTGACGGTATGTTTTCAAGAATCTAAGATTGGTAATATCTTCCATAAAATAAAGATCTTCTTCTTAGCGTGTCGATAGCAATCTAAATTGTGTCGGCCCAGAATTGGGCTACTATAAGTTTGGCGCTTTCGGTAGCGTCCATCAGTTCCTGCAGTGAACAACCAGCAGGACACGCAGGACACGATATTAAGTGCCCCATCGTTTGAGGAACAGCACCACATTTACACTCCAGAGCAGAGTCATTTATATATCTCCACCTCAGTAGGTTTTCTTTGCTGCAACCAACAAAGATATACAATTTATTGTACCTACAGAAAAAAAAATAGTTTATTTAAAATCATAATCCCTACTTGAATTATGAATGTAAATGTAAGTTTGTTTGTCATGAAACTTTGTACATATTCTTAGAAGTATTAGTAGTAACATAGGAATTTTTTTATGAAAAAAAAAAAAAAAATTCGCACGAACGAAGTCGCGGGCAACAGCTAGTTAATATTATAAATTGTGAGGTAGTTTGTTAGTTACTTTTTCCCATGTAAACGGCTGATTGGATCGTTATGAAATTTAGTAAGAAGATGTTTTATATCCTGGGGAAGGATTTAAAACATCTATTTTAGCTATTTTTGTTTCTGTTTCCTAAACATCTTAATATATATATATATACATATTTTTTTTAAAACGTTGCCCCACACTAGGAATTTCTCCTGTATCGTGGGTGCGTTCACAAACATATAAACTCACATACACAAATACCCAGACCCGGAACAACTATCTGTAGGTCTTACAAATATTTGTTCCGTGCGGGGATCGAACCCGCGACACGCAGCGCGGCAGTCCATTGCTTGAGCCACTGCGCTAACCGTGCCGTCAATATGCACATGGACAAAGTTGCGGGTAACTGCTAGTTTTCAATATTTATTTACAATATTCTGTGTATGATGTAGTTATGCGTAGCCAACCCTTTTTTTTTTTTTGGTGGGTGGAAAATCATCGAATGACCCCCCCCGCTCTTGGGCAGAGCGAAGGGGAGTGTCAGACTTCTACTGACTAAAAACCGAACCCATGTTCCTTCTTTGCCCTTGCGCCGAGGCCACGTAATCCAGTACAAAATACCGCGGCCCCGACGGGCGTCGGCCCTTGCGGGCCCCTCCTTGCTGACATCTCTTTGAGGCGCGCGTGGAACACGAACGTGCCGCCGACACGGTCTGTTGCCGTTATGACGACGGCCGGACGGCGAGCTAGCCCATTACTCACCGTCCACAGGCCCGCGTGTACGGTGGCCGGAAGCCATCGCGTGGCCCCCGACGCCCGGAGCGCCTTCCGCGCCTTCCGCGGCGGCTGGGACGTTGAGAGGTTCTCTCCCTCTCTCGTTCCGCCACCTCCTTCGCTAGCATCACTGCTTCGCAGAAGGAGGCGACGGCGTCCCATTCCTCCTCGCCCCGGACCATGGCTTGCACCAGGGCCGGACGCGAGAGGTCACCGCCGCCGATCGCCGCTACGAGAACACGGCGGGGCTCCGCCCAAGCAGGGCACACCTCCACAGTGTGCTCCACCGTGTCCTCCGGTCGATCCTCGCAGTGGAAGCATCCAGGCGTTTCCTCCCGCCTGATTCGGTGCAGGTACCTCCCGAAACACCCGTGTCCGGTGAGGACCTGCGTCAGACGGAAGGTGAGGGCGCCGTGGCTCCTCTCTAGCCACTCCTCAAAGAGGGGACTTACCGCCACTATCGTGGCGTGCCCTGCACGGGGTTGCGACAGTCGCTGTCTCCATGCCGCCATGAGATCGCACCGGAGGTCTGTCCGCCGCGCATCAATGTGCCGCGGCAGCAGAGTGACCCCCCGGTGTAGCGCCTCCGCGCGCCACTCGTGTAGGCGCGCGAGGACTATCGCCTCCAAATCCCACGGCGGCAATCCGGCAAGGAGATTCGCCGCCTCGCGGGAGATCGTGCGGTACCCGCGGACTAGCCTTACGGCCATGACCTTTTGGGGCGCGTTCAGGTAGTGGACGGCCCGCTTCCTCACGGCACGTGCCCACACCGGGGCCCCGTAAAGGGCCATGGACCGCACGATCCCCGCATACAGCCTACGGCAGGAGGCGTTTGGCCCCCCCAGATTGGGCAAGAGCCACCTAAAGGCAGCCGCGGCCCGCTCCAGTCTGGGAGCCAAACGTCGGAAGTGCTCCACGAAGTTCCACCGGCTGTCGAGGACGAGTCCGAGATACTTTATAGTACACTCGACGCCGATGGGAACCCCTCCCACCGTTAGCTGGGATCCCGACGGTGGCACATTCCCACGCCCATGGAAGCACATGGCCTCGGACTTGTGAAGCGCCACCTCGAGACCCAGCTGCCGGATCCTCTCCACGACTATCTCAACCCCGCGTGTCATATTCGCGGCCGCCGCCTCGTGCGACTCCCCCCGTGCCAGCACCAGCGTATCGTCCGCATAGCAGACGACGCTGACGCCGTCAGGGAGGTCGGCACGCAGCACCCAGTCGTAACCGATGTTCCACAGGGGCGGCCCCAGAACCGAACCCTGTGGAACATCGCACGACATCTCTCGCCGGTTCCATTCTCCGTTTTGACCAGGGTAGATTACCGTCCTGTCAGACAAGTAGTCCCCGACTACACGACATAGGTAGGCCGGCACCCGGTGATACCGGAGTGCCTCCCTGATGCAGCTCCAGGGCATGGTGTTGAAGGCGTTAGCGATGTCGAGAGACACCGCCAAGACCACACCGCCCCGAGAGACCGCATCCCCCGTCGTGAGGGCTCTCACGCGCATGATGGCGTCCACCGTCGAGCGCCTCTTGCGGAAGCCGAACTGCTGATCCGCAAGATCCGGGACCCATTCCCTCAAGGTGCTTGGCGAGGCGGTTTTCAATTACTCTTTCAAAGAGCTTGCCCACCTCGTCGAGCAGCACAATGGGCCGGTATGCAGACGGCGAGTCCGCAGGGCGCCCCGGCTTCTGGATGAGGACCAGCTTCCCCGTCTTCCAACGAAGCGGGAACTGGCCTCTTTCCATGCACGCGCTAAAGAGCCTCTCCAGTCGGGGCCCAAGAGCCTCTGGGTCTGAGGCCAGGGCCCAGGCTTTGCCAGGCAAGCCATCGGGCCCCGGGGCGGTATTTTTGGCTTTAAGCCTCCGTACCGCCACTCTTAGGTCTACCCCAGTCACCTCCGGAATGTCGTCATCGGTTCCTGAACCGTCCGCTTCCGGCACCGCTGGTGGCGGAGCCATTGGCGGGGGACGATGCTCCCCTCGCGAAGGGAACAGAGCACTCACTACGTCCTCTACGAGCTCGGGCCGGAGACTCTGCGTCAGCGGGGGGCCCCGGGAGCGGAGTTGATTCCGCACCATCTTATATGGGCGCCCCCACGGATCTCTGTTGAGAGTCTCCAGCATCTCCTCGCGGGCCTGATCCTTGGCCCGCAGACGAGCCTCGGAGAGGACTTTCTTCGCCGCTCTGTACCCCTCATAAAGCTCCGCCTCGATGGCTTCCGCATTCGGAGGCCGAATGCGGCGCCTGCGATGCCTGGCGTACCGGCGCCGCGCCGCCACACACTGCTGCCGCAGGTGCGACAGCTCTTGCGACCACCAGTACACGTGACGCCGGGCGCTTCCTGGCCGGACTCGGGGCATTGCCGTGTCACAGACCTCGGTCATAGCCAACCCTTACCTCGTATTGTATCCGTAAACAAAGATCACGTCATGCCACCCAGCGGTTCCAAGTTACCACTAGACTCAAGTTCCTAATGGTCAATTCCAAAGAAAATAATGTTTATCAAAACCGTTAAAGAAATAAGATCGACTGATTGCTGTCACTGGCCAACTGTGAGGTCCAGCCACAGACGCACACATGTAAAGCTTTCAAGTAGTATATAAGCACATAATAATATAATCTAGATTTAAGCCTTCTTTTGTTCATTGTCGTCTTAAAGCTCATGCTGGGCAGACGTGTATTAATTAAATAAATATTTTGAATACAAATCTTGTGCGTTCATACTTGACCATGTAAAGTAGGGTTATAAAATTTTCAGTTTAAAATATGTCCTTTTGTCATCTATCAATAAAATAGTAAATCTTAACTGTTTTTGTAATTTTACAGATCTAGAACTGGGACATAAAGACTATACCCGTCTAGATGTAGAAGATATACTACCACACGGGTCTGAATCCGATTCAGAAGATGATGTACCTTTAATAGTGTCCAAAATAGAAGAGGAAGCAGAACAAGAACCATCTAAGAAGAAATGCGGAGCCATGGAGACAAATAGTAAGTATTACTTATTTAATGAAAAGTAGATTGTAGGTAGGCTGAGAAAGGGTGGTTTTGGATGATCAGTTATAGCAAGTTTGGAAATTGAACGAACCGTTAAGAATGCGCGATAGCCTGATGGAAGAGGTGACTGGTTGAGTCCAGCTGGGTACACAGTACACACACAAGGGCATTTTAATCAACTCGCTCCCACGTCCTCGTTTCCCATCTCACCATCGAAAACCGTCACCGCCAGTCTTGAATATTCTACAACTTTAAACAATTAAATAACAACAGAACAACTTTTAGGATCGTAATATCTCAGCAGTGGTACCTCTTAGGAAAAAAGTACCTATTGAGTCATTTTCATAGATATTATATGATCTACAATTTTATCTCAACTTAATGTGGCTTAAACTTTTTTGTATGGAAGCTGGCAAATCGACCTACCGTCATTTTAACTTTTTTTAGAAGTCACGGCCCACGATGAAATTGTGTACGGGTAGAGGACACCTAGACGAACAAAAAATGTCATGTAACATGGTACCCCAAAGTGTCACGTTATCGAGATATTTGAAGGTTAAGGTGAATCCTTCAACCAGCCCGCGAAATTCAAATTTTCTTAAGTTTTTTGCAATTTGCAGGCCAGTGATAGGTTGTATGTTGATGAACATTTGATTCGCGGCTGTAAGACATATGTAGTTACAGAATTATAATCATCAAAATCATTAATACAACCCTCCGAGCTCATGTAACTCCCAAGAATGATTATTTCATCAAAAGGTCATTCTTGAGATTTACATGAACTTGGAGGGTTGTATTAATGATTTGCGGAAGCCGAACTGCTGATCCGCAAGATCCGGACCCATTCCCTCAAGGTGCTTGGCGAGGCGGTTTTCAATTACTCTTTCAAAGAGCTTGCCCACCTCGTCGAGCAGCACAATGGGCCGGTATGCAGACGGCGAGTCCGCAGGGCGCCCCGGCTTCTGGATGAGGACCAGCTTCCCCGTCTTCCAACGAAGCGGGAACTGGCCTCTTTCCATGCACGCGCTAAAGAGCCTCTCCAGTCGGGGCCCAAGAGCCTCTGGGTCTGAGGCCAGGGCCCAGGCTTTGCCAGGCAAGCCATCGGGCCCCGGGGCGGTATTTTTGGCATTAAGCCTCCGTACCGCCACTCTTAGGTCTACCCCAGTCACCTCCGGAATGTCGTCATCGGTTCCTGAACCGTCCGCTTCCGGCACCGCTGGTGGCGGAGCCATTGGCGGGGGACGATGCTCCCCTCGCGAAGGGAACAGAGCACTCACTACGTCCTCTACGAGCTCGGGCCGGAGACTCTGCGTCAGCGGGGGGCCCCGGGAGCGGAGTTGATTCCGCACCATCTTATATGGGCGCCCCCACGGATCTCTGTTGAGAGTCTCCAGCATCTCCTCGCGGGCCTGATCCTTGGCCCGCAGACGAGCCTCGGAGAGGACTTTCTTCGCCGCTCTGTACCCCTCATAAAGCTCCGCCTCGATGGCTTCCGCATTCGGAGGCCGAATGCGGCGCCTGCGATGCCTGGCGTACCGGCGCCGCGCCGCCACACACTGCTGCCGCAGGTGCGACAGCTCTTGCGACCACCAGTACACGTGACGCCGGGCGCTTCCTGGCCGGACTCGGGGCATTGCCGTGTCACAGACCTCGGTCATAGCCAACCCTTACCTCGTATTGTATCCGTAAACAAAGATCACGTCATGCCACCCAGCGGTTCCAAGTTACCACTAGACTCAAGTTCCTAATGGTCAATTCCAAAGAAAATAATGTTTATCAAAACCGTTAAAGAAATAAGATCGACTGATTGCTGTCACTGGCCAACTGTGAGGTCCAGCCACAGACGCACACATGTAAAGCTTTCAAGTAGTATATAAGCACATAATAATATAATCTAGATTTAAGCCTTCTTTTGTTCATTGTCGTCTTAAAGCTCATGCTGGGCAGACGTGTATTAATTAAATAAATATTTTGAATACAAATCTTGTGCGTTCATACTTGACCATGTAAAGTAGGGTTATAAAATTTTCAGTTTAAAATATGTCCTTTTGTCATCTATCAATAAAATAGTAAATCTTAACTGTTTTTGTAATTTTACAGATCTAGAACTGGGACATAAAGACTATACCCGTCTAGATGTAGAAGATATACTACCACACGGGTCTGAATCCGATTCAGAAGATGATGTACCTTTAATAGTGTCCAAAATAGAAGAGGAAGCAGAACAAGAACCATCTAAGAAGAAATGCGGAGCCATGGAGACAAATAGTAAGTATTACTTATTTAATGAAAAGTAGATTGTAGGTAGGCTGAGAAAGGGTGGTTTTGGATGAGGAGTTATAGCAAGTTTGGAAATTGAACGAACCGTTAAGAATGCGCGATAGCCTGATGGAAGAGGTGACTGGTTGAGTCCAGCTGGGTACACAGTACACACACAAGGGCATTTTAATCAACTCGCTCCCACGTCCTCGTTTCCCATCTCACCATCGAAAACCGTCACCGCCAGTCTTGAATATTCTACAACTTTAAACAATTAAATAACAACAGAACAACTTTTAGGATCGTAATATCTCAGCAGTGGTACCTCTTAGGAAAAAAGTACCTATTGAGTCATTTTCATAGATATTATATGATCTACAATTTTATCTCAACTTAATGTGGCTTAAACTTTTTTGTATGGAAGCTGGCAAATCGACCTACCGTCATTTTAACTTTTTTTAGAAGTCACGGCCCACGATGAAATTGTGTACGGGTAGAGGACACCTAGACGAACAAAAAATGTCATGTAACATGGTACCCCAAAGTGTCACGTTATCGAGATATTTGAAGGTTAAGGTGAATCCTTCAACCAGCCCGCGAAATTCAAATTTTCTTAAGTTTTTTGCAATTTGCAGGCCAGTGATAGGTTGTATGTTGATGAACATTTGATTCGCGGCTGTAAGACATATGTAGTTACAGAATTATAATCATCAAAATCATTAATACAACCCTCCGAGCTCATGTAACTCCCAAGAATGATTATTTCATCAAAAGGTCATTCTTGAGAGTTACATGAACTTGGAGGGTTGTATTAATGATTTGCGGAAGCCGAACTGCTGATCCGCAAGATCCGGACCCATTCCCTCAAGGTGCTTGGCGAGGCGGTTTTCAATTACTCTTTCAAAGAGCTTGCCCACCTCGTCGAGCAGCACAATGGGCCGGTATGCAGACGGCGAGTCCGCAGGGCGCCCCGGCTTCTGGATGAGGACCAGCTTCCCCGTCTTCCAACGAAGCGGGAACTGGCCTCTTTCCATGCACGCGCTAAAGAGCCTCTCCAGTCGGGGCCCAAGAGCCTCTGGGTCTGAGGCCAGGGCCCAGGCTTTGCCAGGCAAGCCATCGGGCCCCGGGGCGGTATTTTTGGCTTTAAGCCTCCGTACCGCCACTCTTAGGTCTACCCCAGTCACCTCCGGAATGTCGTCATCGGTTCCTGAACCGTCCGCTTCCGGCACCGCTGGTGGCGGAGCCATTGGCGGGGGACGATGCTCCCCTCGCGAAGGGAACAGAGCACTCACTACGTCCTCTACGAGCTCGGGCCGGAGACTCTGCGTCAGCGGGGGGCCCCGGGAGCGGAGTTGATTCCGCACCATCTTATATGGGCGCCCCCACGGATCTCTGTTGAGAGTCTCCAGCATCTCCTCGCGGGCCTGATCCTTGGCCCGCAGACGAGCCTCGGAGAGGACTTTCTTCGCCGCTCTGTACCCCTCATAAAGCTCCGCCTCGATGGCTTCCGCATTCGGAGGCCGAATGCGGCGCCTGCGATGCCTGGCGTACCGGCGCCGCGCCGCCACACACTGCTGCCGCAGGTGCGACAGCTCTTGCGACCACCAGTACACGTGACGCCGGGAGCTTCCTGGCCGGACTCGGGGCATTGCCGTGTCACAGACCTCGGTCATAGCCAACCCTTACCTCGTATTGTATCCGTAAACAAAGATCACGTCATGCCACCCAGCGGTTCCAAGTTACCACTAGACTCAAGTTCCTAATGGTCAATTCCAAAGAAAATAATGTTTATCAAAACCGTTAAAGAAATAAGATCGACTGATTGCTGTCACTGGCCAACTGTGAGGTCCAGCCACAGACGCACACATGTAAAGCTTTCAAGTAGTATATAAGCACATAATAATATAATCTAGATTTAAGCCTTCTTTTGTTCATTGTCGTCTTAAAGCTCATGCTGGGCAGACGTGTATTAATTAAATAAATATTTTGAATACAAATCTTGTGCGTTCATACTTGACCATGTAAAGTAGGGTTATAAAATTTTCAGTTTAAAATATGTCCTTTTGTCATCTATCAATAAAATAGTAAATCTTAACTGTTTTTGTAATTTTACAGATCTAGAACTGGGACATAAAGACTATACCCGTCTAGATGTAGAAGATATACTACCACACGGGTCTGAATCCGATTCAGAAGATGATGTACCTTTAATAGTGTCCAAAATAGAAGAGGAAGCAGAACAAGAACCATCTAAGAAGAAATGCGGAGCCATGGAGACAAATAGTAAGTATTACTTATTTAATGAAAAGTAGATTGTAGGTAGGCTGAGAAAGGGTGGTTTTGGATGATCAGTTATAGCAAGTTTGGAAATTGAACGAACCGTTAAGAATGCGCGATAGCCTGATGGAAGAGGTGACTGGTTGAGTCCAGCTGGGTACACAGTACACACACAAGGGCATTTTAATCAACTCGCTCCCACGTCCTCGTTTCCCATCTCACCATCGAAAACCGTCACCGCCAGTCTTGAATATTCTACAACTTGAAACAATTAAATAACAACAGAACAACTTTTAGGATCGTAATATCTCAGCAGTGGTACCTCTTAGGAAAAAAGTACCTATTGAGTCATTTTCATAGATATTATATGATCTACAATTTTATCTCAACTTAATGTGGCTTAAACTTTTTTGTATGGAAGCTGGCAAATCGACCTACCGTCATTTTAACTTTTTTTAGAAGTCACGGCCCACGATGAAATTGTGTACGGGTAGAGGACACCTAGACGAACAAAAAATGTCATGTAACATGGTACCCCAAAGTGTCACGTTATCGAGATATTTGAAGGTTAAGGTGAATCCTTCAACCAGCCCGCGAAATTCAAATTTTCTTAAGTTTTTTGCAATTTGCAGGCCAGTGATAGGTTGTATGTTGATGAACATTTGATTCGCGGCTGTAAGACATATGTAGTTACAGAATTATAATCATCAAAATCATTAATACAACCCTCCGAGCTCATGTAACTCCCAAGAATGATTATTTCATCAAAAGGTCATTCTTGAGAGTTACATGAACTTGGAGGGTTGTAATGATGATTTTGATGATTATAATTCTGTAACTGCATACGTCTTACACCCGCGAATCATATTTTCACTAACATACAACCTAACACTGGCCTGCAAATCGATAAAAACGTAAGAAAATTTGAATTTTCGCGGGCTACCGTGAACATCAACCTTAAAACCGACATATGGGTACAATGACCACTTAAAAAACCGGCCAAGAGCGTGTCGGGCCACGCTCAGTGTAGGGTTCCATAGTAATAATTCTTTTTTTGTTTGAAATACGGGCCAATGAAGCTTGACCTCTGGATTGTATAGGCGCTCATACGATTCAGGGACCAAATTATATTGGTTAACTGCAGTTTCCATCTGTTGTTTCCATCCAAGTTCAAAATAATTTTCCTAGAAAGTCCTTATAAAGTTCTACTTTTCAGATTTTTTTCGTATTTTCTAAACTTATGGTTCAAAAGTTAGAGGGGGGGGGACGCTTTGTTTTTTACTTTTGGAGCGATTATTTCCGAAATTATTGACATTATCAAAAAATGATTTTAGTAAACCCCTGTTCATTTTTAAATACCTTTCTAACAATATATCACACGTTAGGGTTAAAATTAAAAAAAAAATCACTTCCCACTTTACATATAGGGGGCTACCCTAATAAAACATTTTTTTCCAATTTTTATTTTAGCACTTTGTCGGCGTGATTGATACACATATTGGTACCAAATTTCAGCTTTCTAGTGCTAACGGTCACAGAGATTAAGCGAGGACGGACAGACGGACAGACAGACAGACATGGCGAAACTATAAGGGTTCCTAGTTGACTACGGAACCCTAAAAATAGACCTTTTACGCGTCTATATGTGTTGATTATTATTACTGTTTATTGAAAGAGAGTAGGTATATTACATACTACTAGGAGTACGAGAAACCCCCTTTCCCTATTTGAATCAAATTTTGTAAACAATTTCAATGGTGTTTTTGGGCGGTATTCTTAACCTTTTACTAAAGTAAATGTTACCAGTACAAATAAGTCTTGCGGTTTTGGAGATTAGCCGGATCAAATAGACAGACAGACCGAAATTTTGAAATGACTTTCTGGTGACTACGGTTTTTTATTCAAATCAAATCAAATCCATTTATTTGCTAGAATGTAGGTTTGAACAGGGTTTGGTCTTAAAACTATAATAGCTCCATTACATTCTACCATTACTTATGGTGTGCAAATATTTAATTACATTATAAACAACAAATAATCAAATAATATTGTTACGAGCTGGGTATGGGATAAATAAAAACACTACCAATTAAACACACGAATTAACTTTATTAATCGCAAAACACTTAATCACAATCACTTCAACAGTACTGAACACTTTATCGCACTAGATAACTCTTCGAACTTTTCGTTGTCTCGCTTAAAAGTGAACTGACTCACTTCGTCCTCAATCGGTCCTTTTATACCCAAGCAAACAAAAGATATTCGAGATAATTCTCTATTATTCAAGAAAGCATCTACAAAAAACATTAACAAAAAATAAACTTAAAGATAAAAGAACCGACAAGGAAGAAGTTACCTTACGCCCTCGGCATACGGTCGAAATTACAATGTCAATTGCCGCTGACGCCTCGCGTCGGCTGACCTTGAATACAATGTAACTATACCTAAAAGAATGAACTCGTATTTTCTAGGTACTACACAGTTATTAGCGCGGTTTCTCGAAGATTCTAGATGACCGTCGTAACAATATCAAATAAAATAAAATTGTCAAATAATATTGTCTGGCACTACTATTAATATTATAAACGGGATATTTACCATGTTTGATTATTGTTTCGAGTTCCCGATATTATAAAAAAGTTCGCGAGTGGACACAGTGAGTTTTGTGTGTCGGGAACAGAATCGTGTAGTGAGTGACAATGGTAGTGGTGCCGAACGCAAAAAACGAACTAGAAAGAGGGTAGACCGATTTGTCTGCTCATAAACATCCACCCGCAATGACTTCAGTTTATCCGTGATCATGGTGCTTGTAACAGCGCCGAAATATCGGGAACTCGAAACAATAATCAAACATGGTAAATATCCCGTTTATGATATTAATAGTAGTGTCAGTGGCCATGTCAGTTTAAAAACTTATAATATTGTCTGGTTTTATTAGCTGTAATTCCTGCAACCGAAAAAAAAAAAAAAAATTGTTTTTTGTTATTCACTTCCGTTTAGTAATGCTATTATTTTGAAAAGATTTTGTGTCTACATTTTGTTTTGTTATTTCTAGTTTGAATCAACAAAAGAGTTATTACTCGCTGGTTTATAGATAGATAGTTACTGTTACAAATAGAGCTTTCTCCGTGCCTTGGAAAGCGTGTTCGTTCCGGCTGTTATGCTAGTCAGTGGTCCAAAAGTCTGACCACCAGTCTTACCAAGGGTTATAGTGTTACTCTGTACTAACTGGGTAATACAGTGTGTTTTTTTTAGAGGTATAGAACTTTAAGTTGGCAACACTTTTTTAACTGGCGGCCATTCTGTCAGCTGTCAAGTGATTTATGTTTAGTTTGGTTTGGCATTTCAACATGAATAGACTGACGCCTGAACAACGCTTGCAAATTGTGCAAATTTATTTTGTAACCGTTTGGAAACGTTTGGTAACCGCATAGTTTCAGGTTTCGGACCCGTGAATTCCGTGAATTGGGCCCCAAGATCGTGCGATTTAACGCCGCTTGACTATTTTCTGTGGGGATATGTGAAGTCGCTAGTCTACGCCGATAAGCCCGAAACGATTGACCACTTGGAGGACAACATTCGCCGCGTTATTGCCGATATACGGCCACAAATGTTGGAAAAAATCATCGAAAATTGGTGCTCCAGATTAGACTACGTGCGAGCCAGCCGTGGCGGTCATATGTCAGATGTCATATTTAAATTATAATGCCAGAAGATTATCTTTCGAATAAAGTAAATGTCATATCAATTTAAAGAAATCATCTTTGTTTTATTCCATTTCAAAGTTCTATACCTCTAAAAAAACACCCTTTACAATATGCTTAATGTAAAATACTGGTATTGAGTTACATCCGGTTAGACTGGAAGCCGACCACATAGTGGGGAAAGGGCAGATGATAATGCTCGCGATGGTGTTTGTTTACTTACAGATCTAGAAACAGGAACTGTGTACAGCGACTGTCCCGAAATGGAATATTTACAACCATACCATTCCGAACCTTATTCCGAAGATGAAATGCCCTTCTTTGGGTTTAAAACTGAGCCGTTAGAAGAACCCAAAGTATCTAAAAAGAAACGAAAAGCAATGAAGACAAATAGTAAGTATTTCAAACACTGCTTTAACGTTTATAACGGTTTATAAATAAACTTAAACTCTTACTGGATATCTTCGTTTATTAGTTTTTTGTATTAATTTTTACCCGACTGCGCCGAATCCCAAAATAAGGGTTGTGTTTCAACTGTATGTATGTTTGTCCGTTTCATTGTCACCTCATAACTCCTCAAAGGATGTAATAAAGAAATTTGAACGGATGTTATTCATGTTAAGGCTGGAAAACCAGTAGGGGAACACTATTCCCAAATATCGTCGCCATCCGCCATATTGTCTTCGCCTTGAACCGGATCCGGGCAACATGATTCTTCATGGTACATGGGTAAATGGGTAGTTGAACCTCATATTGCAATTATTGGCTAATCACGAGCTTACGAGCTTCCACGCGTGTGTTAAGTGCTGCGGAAGTCCTTAAGAGCGCGCATTATAGCCCAACGCGAGCGATTTCGTACCTCTCGCCCGCGCCCCCTCTTCCATAATACGCGGTGGCATGACGCCCGGCGCGGCAGCGCGGCGCGCGGCGCTCCACGCACAGGGCGCGATCGAGTGTGAGTCGAGTACGAGTTTGAACTGCGGTGCCCCGACCACCCAGCTGGTCGACAGCTTGATTCATAATAATTATATAAAAACGTATTCGTAAAAAAATCATTCAAATAAAGTTGAAATTCATGGAAGTACCTATTTTCACGGTATGACGGATCGGAGCTGACAATCAAGCGAGGATAATTATTGTCGGTATACTTATTTGAAGCTCCGTCCATAACCCTATTATTACCTAGGTACAAACTAATGACACACCTAAACACTATACATAAATAGTAGGTAAAATAATAGATAGGTACATGCAGCAACAAAGAAAGCTCATCCTCCAAACAGCGCCATCTCTGAGAAATTCTTGTAACTGCTATGATTCAAACTAGAAAAAAAAATGTCGGTGCGCACTCAAGCGTCGCGCGACGGCTTGTTACAAACGCATCCTATCCTACCTATAGATAGTTTTACCTCCAAATGTGTTCTACAAACATTATCTTATTTTACATATTTCTAAAACTCACTAACAACAATTTAAAATGAAATAAAAACTTTAGACCGAAGTGAGGATCGAGCCTAGAACCTTTTTATCACGAGTCAAGCTGATAAACCACTGCGCCAATCTGTTACTTGACATGGCGTCCAAATTCATCGATATGTTTAAGAATCATCCATCACAATATTCATACCGGTCGTTTTGGATCTTTAGAAAGATAATGAAGAAGATTGAGGGTAAGCTTATTATTTTATTAAGTTAAACATACCGTCGCATTATAGCATAATTACTCGCCTGCTTGTGAATAACGCCTCATAGTTCTTTCAATTACGATAAATCATGCCTCGATTGAGTAACTTTCTAAAAGTGAAAATAATCGTCCTTTGGGAACGAAATCAAAGTATTAAATTAGAAAAGAGTAAAGAATTAGAAAAGAGTATTGCTCGAGAATTAAATGTCGACGTAAGTGTAATCTAAAATAAAGTTCGTTTATTTTTTAATAGTTTTTTCCATTAGAAATCTAACTTTTTAATTTGCTTGTTTCTAGAGAAATACAGTTCGTTTATGGGTGCGACGGTATCAAGAAACTGGTGAAGTGAAGTGTAACCGCCAAGGGCCACGTCCGATTGCTTACACAAATCAATCCAGCCGCCATCATGACATTGTTAATAGCCATACCATGGATCCTTTCAGAACCACCCGATCTAGTGCTATACGACATGGGATTTCGCTCGCCACTGTCCGTAGACATTTACATGCAGCTGGGATTCATAATTATAAACCTGCCAAAAAAATCGAGCTAACCGAAGCACATCGTCAAGCCAGAATAAGATTTGCGACCCAGTATTTGAATTTCGATTGGGAAAATGAAATAGTGATTTTTACCGACGAAAAAACGTTTAAGTCCGATAAAGATGGACGAAAAATACTGTGGAGAAAACCAGGCGAGCGCTACAGTTCTCATGTTTTACCTTTAAGGACTAGTGGCAGGTTAACACTGGGTAAGCAATAACTAATTTTATTAAATATGTATTAAAATTTACCACTTGATTAAAATATATCAACGATTTACTTACAAACATTAGTAATTATAATAATTCCTAATTCCTTATTTACTATAGGTAAGGATAAATATTATTTAATATATATCCTTATAGTATATAATATGTATATAAGTATGTATATAATTATATGTATATAACTTAAAGAAAATATTATTTTATCGTATAAACCTCAGGACACATGCCTAGACATTATCTTTTTATATAGGGTATAGTAATAAAACTTTTGTGTGTTTTCAGGATATTGGGGATGGATGTCTTCGGCGGGTCCTGGAGAGCTTGTCGAAGTGGGCGCTCGAATGAATGGCGAACGTTACTTGGAGATTTTAAAAGACGTGATGATTCCAACAGTGCGCAACGTATACCCTGATGGACATATTTATTTTATCCAAGACAATAGTTCGGTGCATCGGTCAAGACTGGTTATGGAGTGGTTTTCTACACAAACGGACATAACTTTGATTGATTGGCCGTCTAAAAGCCCTGACTTAAATCCAATAGAAAATTTGTGGAGTCAAATGGTGCTTAATTGGGACTCGAGTAAAGTCAGAAATAAAAAAAATTTAGATGAAGAGGTTATGAAAACTTGGGATTTAATGCGATTAAGTGACATTTGTTTTAATATGGTAAATGGAATGAGATCAAGATTAGAAGAAGTTATACAAAGTGAAGGCTATCCACTCCGTTATTAGTATAAATTTGACCCCACAAGTTTTTTTTTTATTTATGTAATAGTTTTTATGTATTAGTTTTGAAAAATCTCGAGAGATGTAAATTGTTGTTCTGTTTGTTTCAAACGTCGGCGTCGTCGTCGTACGCTAATAGATGTCGCTTTTAAGGGATGAGTTTTCTTTGTCCCTGCATGTACTAGGGCCGAGACTCAAGTTTCGAAATTTAGAGTTTTTTTTTTTTCGTGGACTCGAAACTTATTGATCGAAGATCCAGACTGATCTATCATTCCTCACGTAGATAAGTAGGTAAGTAAGTAGGTACTCAATCTACAGGGTGCAATTGAAGTCATGGGCAATATTCAAAACTAAGACACTACTCACGATACTAATTGCATTAGGGCTACTATTACGCAAATCAAAAATATTATTAATGCAATTATGAAAAACCTTCAAAATGTAGTAAGTCATACAAAGTATCAAATAGTTGCGCATCGCGCTAGCGAATGCTGCTGTAGGTACACTAGGTACGTCGTACGCGTTATTGTGCGTGAACTCTTTGAACCCGCCCGACTCACGTAAAATAGGTAGGTAAGTTGCTAACGATTTCATTCATAATACATTCCAACTTTTCCTTCATACTTTGCCATAAGACGGTCAAAACTACGTCAACTTACAACATTAAAAAAACATTTTTACGTAGGTAAAATAAATTTCCTGTAGGTAGTTTTGGCGTATTTACAAAGTTGGAATCACATTATTTACAATAATTGTTGGTCAGTGGGTCGTCTTAGGGGCGGTTGTTCAGGAATCACAATAATTTACAATAATTTTACTACTACTTAGCTAACTAGCACTTACACGTATTTTAAAAGATGCTCAAAGTGTCCGCCGCCTTTTTCAATACACAACAGCGCTACACAACAATACACAACACTGAGCCCTACGTCTGTGATTGTTTTTCACCCTGTTCAACACAAATTCCTGTGATTTCACGAGTTCGTACTAAATTTCTTGTGCGATCGTAAATCAAAACCATTTGTAGGTATTGTTGGTTTGTGAACCTAGCTTGCACATTACGCGGTCGAGGCATCGTCTTTACAAAGTCTCTGACAATTAAATTAGTCCACAATAACACTGCACTGCAATCCAAGGACGAGAGGCGCGTGCGGCGATTACGTCACGGGATTAATATCTTAAATAAACATGCGTCAACGCACCACTGGTTCGGGTGACCGTCCCCGCGCGGGGGTGATATTCGCATTTTTGCGAGTGAGGAAGCGGGACGGAGAGAGTTCGCGAAGGGCGGCGGCCATACATCAATGGCGGCGGCATGCCTTTTAGCCTATTGTTAATGCTACTTAAAGGAAATGCCGCGCGCGTGCCGGCCGGCCGCAATGACTAGTTATTAGTATTATTTGATGTTTGTTTACTTTTTTTTCGTTCCGCGTTGTACTGTGCGTTATGATTTTGATACTTCAAGACTTATTGGCGTTTTTTGTAAGGAGTAAACATTTGTTTTTACTACTTTTAGTGTTTATTTACAATAATAATAAGCCTTTTGCAGTATGACTTACTACAATTTTATTTAAGGTTTTCCATACTAACATTAATAATATTTTTGATTTGCGTAATAGTAGCCCTAATGCAATTAGTATCGTGAGTAGTGTCTTAGTTTTGAATATAGTTTTGAATATTGCCCATGACTTCAATTGCACCCTGTATAAACCTAAAAGGTTAGTAGGTATGAAATAAAATGTTCTATGTAATTAATCATCAATGTTTATTTATTAAACAGTTTAATATGTAAGTATTCAGAATATACAATATAGGTACCATTACAAAAACAATAAAAATCCCATAAAAAAATATAAGACAAACATTCGTAGGTACTTACACAAATTAATATCGTAGGTAGTACCGTAAATAACAAAAAGAAATGTTCCGTCGAAAATAAACTCATAACATAACTATTCAAAACAAATGTTTCCATAAATAAATAAAACCGGGTAGGTAGGTAGTAGGTAGGTAGGTAGTAGGTAGGTAGTAGGTAGGTAGTAGGTAGGTAGTAGGTAGGTAGTAGGTAGGTAGTAGGTAGGTAGTAGGTAGGTAGTAGGTAGGTAGTAGGTAGGTAGTAGGTAGGTAGTAGGTAGGTAGTAGGTAGGTAGTAGGTAGGTAGTAGGTAGGTAGTAGGTAGGTAGTAGGTAGGTAGTAGGTAGGTAGTAGGTAGGTAGTAGGTAGGTAGTAGGTAGGTAGTAGGTAGGTAGTAGGTAGGTAGGTAGTAGGTAGGTAGTAGGTAGGTAGTAGGTAGGTAGTAGGTAGGTAGTAGGTAGGTAGTAGGTAGGTAGTAGGTAGGTAGTAGGTAGGTAGTAGGTAGGTAGTAGGTAGGTAGTAGGTAGGTAGTAGGTAGGTAGTAGGTAGGTAGTAGGTAGGTAGTAGGTAGGTAGTAGGTAGGTAGTAGGTAGGTAGTAGGTAGGTAGTAGGTAGGTAGTAGGTAGGTAGTAGGTAGGTAGTAGGTAGGTAGTAGGTAGGTAGTAGGTAGGTAGTAGGTAGGTAGTAGGTAGGTAGTAGGTAGGTAGTAGGTAGGTAGTAGGTAGGTAGGTAGTAGGTAGGTAGTAGGTAGGTAGTAGGTAGGTAGTAGGTAGGTAGTAGGTAGGTAGGTAGTAGGTAGGTAGGTAGTAGGTAGGTAGTAGGTAGGTAGTAGGTAGGTAGTAGGTAGGTAGTAGGTAGGTAGTAGGTAGGTAGTAGGTAGGTAGTAGGTAGGTAGTAGGTAGGTAGTAGGTAGGTAGTAGGTAGGTAGTAGGTAGGTAGTAGGTAGGTAGTAGGTAGGTAGTAGGTAGGTAGTAGGTAGGTAGTAGGTAGGTAGTAGGTAGGTAGTAGGTAGGTAGGTAGTAGGTAGGTAGTAGGTAGGTAGGTAGTAGGTAGGTAGTAGGTAGGTAGTAGGTAGGTAGTAGGTAGGTAGTAGGTAGGTAGTAGGTAGGTAGTAGGTAGGTAGTAGGTAGGTAGTAGGTAGGTAGTAGGTAGGTAGTAGGTAGGTAGTAGGTAGGTAGTAGGTAGGTAGTAGGTAGGTAGTAGGTAGGTAGTAGGTAGGTAGTAGGTAGGTAGTAGGTAGGTAGTAGGTAGGTAGTAGGTAGGTAGTAGGTAGGTAGTAGGTAGGTAGTAGGTAGGTAGTAGGTAGGTAGTAGGTAGGTAGTAGGTAGGTAGTAGGTAGGTAGTAGGTAGGTAGTAGGTAGGTAGTAGGTAGGTAGTAGGTAGGTAGTAGGTAGGTAGTAGGTAGGTAGTAGGTAGGTAGTAGGTAGGTAGTAGGTAGGTAGTAGGTAGGTAGTAGGTAGGTAGTAGGTAGGTAGTAGGTAGGTAGTAGGTAGGTAGTAGGTAGGTAGTAGGTAGGTAGTAGGTAGGTAGGTAGTAGGTAGGTAGGTAGTAGGTAGGTAGTAGGTAGGTAGTAGGTAGGTAGTAGGTAGGTAGTAGGTAGGTAGTAGGTAGGTAGTAGGTAGGTAGTAGGTAGGTAGTAGGTAGGTAGTAGGTAGGTAGTAGGTAGGTAGTAGGTAGGTAGTAGGTAGGTAGTAGGTAGGTAGTAGGTAGGTAGTAGGTACCTACCTACTAGTCCATCATCAGATAGGTGACATCATTAGTCACCAAGGTCTTCGTTCGACCTTCCAAATGAGTCCAAACACGATGGTTCTACGTAGTGCCGTCACCGAGATCAAATCAAATCAAATCAAATCAATTTATTTCTTTGCAAACATGGGTAAATGTACATAGATGTTATTTTTTATAATTAAGTTCTCCATATTTTACCTTCACATAGGCATGCAAATATCAGGTTTACAAGTTATATTGGAAATAAGTGGCATGGTATTGGAATCACATACAATAAAAATATAAAAATGTCAATTTGGCCAAAGTAGTACAGGATTAAAATATTATCAATAATGTCACAGAATATAAAATATGCCAATGAAAAAATAAGTACTTCAATTTGTCAGCAGTCAGTTAAATACAAAAAAATAAAAAATAATTAGACAATGTCAATCTGGTCAAAGTAATAAAAATTAAAATATTTCATGTCAAATGGATTAAAATGTGCCAACTAGAATAACAATATGTCAATTAAAGTAACTACTATAGATTTATAAATCAGTCAACAACAGTGGCGTAACAGTAAGTTTAACAACAGTAAGTCAACATCAAACCACATCACTAAAATCTTTTTCAGCTAAAAATTCTGAGACACTATAATAAGTTTTTTGCAAAAGAAAATTATTAAGATGCCGCTTGAATGCCCCACTGTCCAGCTCCTTCCAAGTTTTTGGCATTTTATTAAATATAGTCGGCGCCATACAGACGATACTTTTGCGCATGAGTGCCGTTTTTGCTGGATAAACTCTCAGAATTGTCATATCCCGTCTGTTACGCGGTACCACGTCCTGTAGACGCGGAAACAAATTGGGGTTTGTTTTAACAAACATTGCGACTTCGAGTATATATAAACAAGGGAGAGTCAATAGATTGTACCTTTTAAAATATGGCTTACATGTTTCGATCGTTTTTAGCCCAAACATAGATCTAATGCATCTCTTTTGGGCCTTAAACGCCGTGTTAGCGTCGGTAGAATTTCCCCAAAATATGATGCCGTATCTTAGGTGAGACGCAGCTAAGCCATGGTAGGCCACAATCAGGGTGTCTACATTCACAACTGCAGCTAGAGAGTGCAATGCAAATGCAGAACTACAAATTTTTTTTGAAAGGAACTCGATTTGAGATTTCCAGTCTAGCCTTTTATCAATTGATAGTCCAAGGAATTTAGTGGTATTTACAATTTCAACAATTTTATTATTAATATATAAGTCCATATTTTCTATAGTCAGTCGTTGGTTAAAGTGTATAATTTTAGTTTTATCTAAGTTAATCTTTAAATTATTATTGTTTAACCATTCTATTATCGATGTCAAGGTGTTGTGGATGTCAAGTTTATATTGGATCATGTCATTGCTATTATTAGAAATTGTAACCGTGCTGTCATCTGCAAATAAAGTCATAGGGTGTGGAATTGATTTTGGCAAGTCATTAATATACAGTGTAAAAAGTGGAGGTCCCAATACACTGCCTTGAGGAACACCAAAAGTAGTTTGACGTTCACCTGACAGGCATGTCTCTTCCCTTTTAGTGGTTATATTAATTCTAGTGATTTCTGTCATTTGCTTTCTATTGTCTAAATAGGTTTTTATTAAACTATGAACATTCCCTCTTATACCATAGGCTTCTAATTTATTCATTAAAATGTCATGATTTACGTAGTCAAATGCTTGCGTCATATCGCAGAAGATAGCACATACCTGTGATGTTTTGTCCATTTTTGTCAACACAGTGTATAAAAAGTCGTAAATTGCCATATTTATAGTTTTATTTTCACGAAATCCCTTCTGCTCATTACATAATATATTATTTTTTTCCATGTACCCGTTTAATTCCTTTTGAATGAATTTCTCAAATATTTTCGAGAAAATAGGAATCAGAGAAATAGGTCTGTAGAATTCCATGATCTCTCTATTCTCTTTCTTAAATAAAGGTTTAACAATCGCTATTTTTAGTGCATCAGGAAACGTGCCAGCTACAATACTAAGATTTATAAAATGAGACAAATGGTCGCATATTTCAGCTGCTACAGCTTTTACTACTTTGGTTGATATGCCATCGTAGCCCACGCTATTTGTACTCTTTAAAGCCATTATAATTGTGTGTACCTGTTGTGGTGTGCAAGGTGCCATAAACATCGAGTTTTTGTTGTTTATGATGGACCGTGTAGTTTTATAACTGGACTGGATGGGTTGTATTTTATCAATAAAATAGTCATTAAAATGATTAGCAATTTGTTCCGCATCCGTAATTTTGTCGTTATTGATTTTAATTTTCAAAATATAATTTTTAGGTACCCTAAATTTACATTTATTTATTATTTGCCAGGCGGTTTTCCCTTTATTATGTGATGTTTGGATTTTGTAGTTATTTTGTGAACGCTGTGTCAAAGTCATGATTTTTCTATGAAGTTTAGAGTATTCTTTAAAGCGTTTTCTATTTGATTCGTTTGGTTTTAATCTGTAAGTCCATAGAAGTTGCCGTTTTCTCTTACTACAGGATTTAATACCTTTAGATATCCACCTTGGCTTTGTTATTACATTCATTGTAACCCTAGTCTGAGGAAAACATAGGTTGTAGAAGCAATAGAATGTATCATAAAATTTGTTGTACGCAATGTTCGGGTCATCTGTTTCATATATGTCGGAGAAATGCATTTTGCTTATGCAGTAGTTAAATTTTAATAAATTTTCTTTGCTGAAATCGCGTCTTAAAACACTGTATTTGTCGATCGTGCATATTTTATTTACCGGGCATTTTAAAATCTGGGCTGTGTTATCAGAGAGAGCAAAGTCTAAGACTTCTGATTTACACTGTTTGTTATAATTATGCGCAAAATTATCGATACATGTTTGACTTTCCGTTCGAGTAGGTTGATTTATTGCCAGTTTTAAATTGAAGCTAAGTAGAAGGCATTCAAACTCCATCGCCTGATAATTCCTTTTTAATATGTCTATGTTGAAATCACCGGCTATTACAATATTTTTATAGGCACTCTTTGATAATTCATTTAAGGTTATTTCGAATTGCTTAAAGAAGCTGTTAAGATTGTTTATATTAGGAATTCTGTATATACATACAAAGGCAGTCTTGTACTTTGTGAGCTCAATGGCACAGCACTCAAAAGTCCCTGATATTGACATTTTTGAGATTTTCAATAGCTCTTTCCATTCGTGTCCATTTCTAACTAGGATACAAGTCCCACCTCTCTTAACTTCTTTTCTACTGTAGTGAGCGGCTAAACAGTAGTTTGGTATGCTCAACTGGTTCTCGTAACCTTCCATCATAAAATGTTCTGTAACGCATATCACATCCATTTCTATATTTTTCTCTGCTAGTTCAGTTAGACAGACTGTGAGCGCATCGGCCTTGTTCAATAAACCTGCTATGTTCTGATGCATTACATGAAGCTGTTTAGTCACGAAAAAGTTCACCATGTGACCGATTATCTGTAGTATTGTTCATGTTTGTTAATATCATATGGTTATTGTATTTGATGTCATCTATTAAATTAATTATGTCCTTAAAAACTATTTTTATCGCCGTATTATTTATTGCACCAGTCCGCCTGTTATATTAATTATAGTCGTAGGTGAGATTCTTGTTACTGTCTATCAGATATGCGTACTCGTGTGTCTGTATGTCCAAAAAAAGTAAGTTATTAAATGTCTCCACTCTTGAATTGTATAAATTAGTGTAGTTCTCACATTTGTATGTTGGAGCGCATAAGATAAAGTTAGTATGGTTGACTTCCTGTAGAACTTGTCTGATATGCATAATAATGTCAAAGTAGCTCATTGTTGTTCTGAAGTCTTCGTCACCCAACATGATTATACAATAGTCATCTAACGTAAAGTCTGATACTTTGTCCTTCAGTCCTTTTAGCAATAAGCTTACATTCCCATGAGGTGTTATGTGGTGACAGATTTCGGAGTAATTAAGTGAATCCTCTGCAATGCTCAGAATTTGATTCTTATTATCTGTGCTCAAAATACATACCTTGCATCTTGTCTTATTATTAGAGTTAAGGCTTGTGTATATGTTATTTTTAATTGTAGGACAGTGTTCGTTTACTACTGTAGACTCGTGACTTTTTTAGTTTTTCGGTGTTTCGGGTTGGACTTGTATATTAATAGGTAATCGTTTGTTTTTCTGTTTTTTGGCACTCGATGGCCTTAATTTTGCTGGACTATTGGTCACTTTCATAAGTAAATCATTTTTTTTTATCAAATTGTCGTTTAACTTTTTAAGTTCATTGTTTTCTAATGATAAACTTTCGATTTCTGCATGAGCACTTTGAAGTTCTATTGTAAGTTTTATTACTTTTTCTCGTACATTTTTTATTTCGTCATATTCATCGTCTGACATCTCAGGTACACTTGTGACTGTGTTATTCAAATTATGTGTCATATTATCACTATTGTTTAGGTTTGAGTCCGAGTTTGTTCTATTTCGGCGGAAAGTAATATTTTCTAAGAAATTATTCATTTTGTGTTGACTGTTAAAATTAGTATCAAAATAATGTTCTATAATAAACAACTTGCTACACCTCATCATAATTGTCTATTGAAAGAATAAATAAAGTTAGTCTATGATCAACCTTCAAGCGTGTTTTAATAGGTTATGGGCCCAGTCCCACTTTTAACAAATTATTAGAAGTTAATCAGTGCAAAAGTATCCTAAAAGTGAATTATGTCGACGTCGGGTTACCTAGTTAATGTGCCGAAACTCAAAGGTCGTGAAAATTACGACGATTGGGCGTTCGCAACAAGTAATTTTTTGCTGCTCGAAGGCATTGACTTAGAGAACCTTCCCGTGGGAATCAGTGAAGCTGAGATGAAAAAAGCCAAAGCCAAACTCGTCATGACTATTGACTCTTCATTATACGCGCATATCAAGAGTGAGACTACAGTAATCGGTGTATGGAATAAATTGAAACAATTGTTCGATGACACCGGGTACCAACGAAAAATCAGTTTGCTTCGAACGTTAATCTCAATTCGCCTCGAAAACAGTGATTCGATGACAAGCTACGTATCTCAAATAGTCGAAACTGCGCAGAAATTGAAGGGGACAGGATTTGAAATCACAGACGAGTGGATTGGATCATTACTTTTGGCGGGACTCTCAGATAAGTTTTCACCTATGATAATGGCGATCGAACATTCAGGTATCGCCATTAGCGCTGACGTCATCAAGACAAAATTGCTAGATATGTGTGAGGAGGTTGGTACTACTGAAAAAGATTCTGCATTTTGGTCTAAACAACAGCGGTGGAAAAGTGGCAACACTAACCGTGGTGTGAAATCGCAAACGTCAACGTCAAATAATGACAGAAATGACAGTGCAAGTTCAAATGGTGGTAAACAAATAAAATGTTACAATTGCAAGAAAATAGGGCATTTTAAAAATAAGTGTCCCGAACTAAAAACAAAGAAAACCGAAAATGCTTTTAGTGCTGCATTTTTTAACGGAAATTTTGGTACACAAGACTGGTACGTCGATTCGGGTGCAAGTGCACACATGACGGCAAGTCGAGATTGTTTACAGATAAATAGACCCGTGCATGAAAACAAAGAAATAGTAGTTGCAAATCAAATGACTGTGCCTGTTGTGAGTGTTGGTGAAACACAGATAACAACGAATGTAAATGGTTCTCAGTATGATGTCATTGTAAAGAATGTTTTATACATACCGAAGCTCACGACAAACTTATTATCAGTAAGTCAACTGATAGCAAATGGCAACAAAGTGTCATTTAAGAAGGATGTTTGTTTGATATATAATCCAGTAAATGAGCTTATAGGAATTGCAAACTTAACAAATGGTGTGTACAAATTACAAATACAAAGACCAGAGAGTGCATTATTGGCCATGACAATGTGGCATAGAAGACTAGGACATGTAAACAGTAAATCTTTAGAAATGATGAAAGAAGGTGCTGTGGAAGGGGTTATTTTTGATGAAAAAGCTGATATTCAGATCAAGAACTGCGAAGTGTGCTGTGAGGGCAAACAGGCTCGTTTCCCTTTCCCATCTGCTAATCATAGAAGTGATATACTACTAGAAGTAATACACTCAGATTTATGTGGGCCGATGGAGACCAAATCAATTGGTCAAGCAAAGTACTTTCTTCTGTTCATAGATGATGCCAGCAGAATGACTTATGTCTATTTCTTGAAGGAAAAGAACCAAGTATTCCAGCAATTCAAAGAGTTTCGCGTTTTGGTGGAGAATCAAACAGGAAACAAGATAAAAAAATTGAGAACTGATAATGGAGGTGAGTTTTGTTCAAAAGAGATGGAAAACTTCTTAAAACAAACTGGAATCATCCATCAGAAGACTAATCCTCACACTCCACAACAGAATGGACTCTCAGAAAGGTTCAACAGAACTGTAGTTGAACGGGCTAGATGTTTACTGTTTGAATCAGATCTTGACAAAAGTTTTTGGGGTGAAGCAGTGAATACTGCAGTATACCTACTGAATAGAATGCCAGCTGTCAGTTTAGGCATGATGACACCATTTGAAAAGTGGACAGGCAAGAAGCCAGATTTGAGCAATGTCAGGATATTTGGAAGTAAAGTAATGGTGCATGTTCCCAAAGTGCAAAGACAAAAATGGGATAAGAAGGCTGACAAATTAATTCTAGTTGGTTATCCGGATAACGTGAAAGGTTACAGATTATATAACCCCAAAACCAGGAAGATTACTACGAGCAGGGATGTCATTATAATAGAGAAAGAACACTCGGACACAGCTCAGGTAGTAGTAAATAATGAAAAAGTGTTGGAGAAAGTTGAAAATTCAGAGAAAGAGAAAAACATATCAGAAAATTTGACTAAAGACGCTAACGATCCTACATATATTTATGACTCATCAAGTTCCCACGAAGATTCATATCAATCGGTGTATGAAAGTGATAATGAGTCAACCTCAGAATCCATTTTAGAAGAAAATACTCACAACTCACAGGAGCTTGGTAAGCGCAAGAGAAAGCCAGTAGAAAGATTTGGCTATTCCAATCTCTGCATTGTAGATGAGCTGGAATCCTGTGGTGAAGAACTGAGTTATGAAACAGCAATAAATGGACCAGAGAAGGAACTGTGGGAACAGGCGATGGCAGAAGAACTGAAGGCATTTGAAGATAACCAAGCATGGGAATTTGTTGACAGAAAAGAAGCTGATAGGGTAGTGCAGTGTAAATGGGTTTTTAAGAAAAAGTTTGAATGTGATAGTAAAGTGCGTTATAGGGCTAGACTGGTAGCAAAAGGTTTTACTCAAAAAGAAGGTTTGGACTATACCGAGACATACTCACCAGTGCTTCGTTACTCTACTTTGAGACTTTTATTCGCACTAAGTGTGAAACTTAACTTAAAAATTACTCACTTGGATGTCACTACAGCTTTCCTAAATGGTTATCTAAATGAAAATGTATACATGCATGTTCCTCCTAATTTAGATTGTAAAGAAAATTGTATACTTAAGTTAAAACGTGCAATTTATGGTTTGAAACAATCGGCCAGAGCTTGGAATGAAAGAATAAATGATTGTTTATTAAACTCCAACTTTGTCAGGTCAAAACTAGAACCATGTTTATATATTAAAAGGAGTGAAAAAGAACTGATCATAATAGCAGTTTTTGTAGATGATTTTTTTATATTTTCTAATTGTCAAGATATGGTAAATGAGATTAAGAGTGTACTAATGAAAAAATTTAAGATTAAAGACTTGGGACAGTTAAAAAGATGTTTAGGCATTAGAATTCAAATGTATAAAAATGGTTCCATTTCACTAGATCAAAAACATTTTGTGGATTATATATTAAATAAATTCAATATGACAAATTGTAATGGTGTTGATACACCAATTGAGAATAATTTAAAGCTAGAGAAAAGTGTTGATGTTTGTAAACAATACCCATTTCAACAATTGATAGGAAGCTTAATGTATTTAAGTGTCCTAACTCGCCCAGATATATCTTATAGTGTAAGTTTTTTGAGCCAATTTAATAATAGTTATTCACTTATACATTGGAAACATGCAAAACGAATTTTAAGATATTTAAGCAAAACTAAATCTTATGGGCTTATGTTTACTAAAGATGATTGTAACTTAGAGGGTTTTGTTGATGCAGACTGGGCCTCAAATACTGTGGATAGGAAATCTTATACAGGTTTTTTATTTAAGCTTTCTGGATCTGTTATCTCATATGAATGTAAAAAACAGCAGACTACAGCCCTATCTAGTACAGAAGCTGAGTACATGGCGATAACTGAGGCTTGTAAAGAGGCCATATATATAAAGAACTTGTTGAATGAGATTGTAGATTTTTGTAATTATACAATAACCTTGTACAACGATAATCAAGGGGCTCAGAAGTTAACAGAGAATCCATTGTTCCATAAAAGAACTAAGCACATCGACGTGCGTCACCATTTTGTTAGAGAAGCAGTTGCTAACAAACATGTAAAAATAGTTTATCTGCCAACATCTGAAATGCCTGCAGACCTGTTAACAAAGGGCTTGAGTAGTGTCAAACATAGCTATTTTGTTAAAAAGCTAGGCATGCATATTATTGTGTAATCTATACACATAATTATTTAAAACAATATATTGCTAGCTAGCTACTTGTATGCATTTACTGAATTGTTTGTGACAGTATGCTTTTAAATATTGTTAGTTAAGGTTTAGATTATTTTGATAAGTTGAGGTGTTAAAATTAGTATCAAAATAATGTTCTATAATAAACAACTTGCTACACCTCATCATAATTGTCTATTGAAAGAATAAATAAAGTTAGTCTATGATCAACCTTCAAGCGTGTTTTAATATTGACAGTGCTTCTTTGCCTTTATGTTTTGTTAATTATCAATATTTTTACTTCAATAACAATTAAACTGTTCACAAAAAGTACTTTTTGCAGCAGGATTTGAACTCGCAACCAACGTCTCGTCAGGCGAGCTCCAAGCCGTTCGGCTACCGTGTCAATTAACTACCTTAGTGAAAATATAGTTCTTAACGACTCTGTGCATCAATAGCCTCGATCATGTCTTCATAGATGTCACTGTTCTCAATGGTAATGTCCAATAATGTTGTCCAATAAATCATAGATGTCGCTAGTCGTCACTTAAGTCGTTTGATGTTGTCAAAGAAATTGTCGATCGTTTGAAGTTTAAAATTTGCATGTCATGATGAGTGCTTGAAAAAAGTAAACAAAGATCTAATATTCACCCGTTATTGATTTTATTAGTCCAATACGTGATGGGGATGGTCTTGTTACTGATCTGTAATACCACAACGCACCTGATCTTGTATGGATTGGTATTGTTTTGCACTTTGTAGTCCCAATTCACTCCTCTTTACTATTTGTTTTTTCTTGAGTTTATCTTGTTTTTATTTAACACCCACATGTGTACGCACTAGTCACACTTATAGCAGAAGGCGTAGTAATATCTTGGCACGTAAATCTTCGTTTATCTAATTTTATTCTTTAAAATTCGTGGAGTAATGTGTACCTCGAGTGACAGCTGTCACAATGTCCCAATGAGATCCTATACCTACCTTCGAAATCCATCATCAGGTGGGTGACATCATTAGTCAACAAGATCTCCGTTAGACCTTTCAAATGAGTCCAAACACGATGGTTCTACGTAGTGCCGACACCGAGATCCTATACCTACCTTCGGAGTCCATCATCAGGTGGGTGACATCATGAGTCAACAAGATCTCCGTTAGACCTTTCAAATGAGTCCAAACACAATGGTTCTACGTAGTGCCGTCACCGAGATCCTATACCTACCTTCGGAGTCCATCATCAGGTGGGTGTCATCATTAGTCAACAAGATCTCCGTTAGACCTTTCAAATGAGTCCAAACACGATGGTTCTTTGTAGTGCCGACAGCCCGACACCGAGATCCTATTGTACCTACTAGTCCATCATCAGATAGGTGACATTATTAGTCACCAAGGTCTTCGTTCGACCTTCCAAATGAGTCCAAACACGATGGTTCTTTGTAGTGCCGACACCGAGATCCTATTGGTACCTACTAGTCCATCATCAGATAGGTGACATTATTAGTCACCAAGGTCTTCGTTCGACCTTCCAAATGAGTCCAAACACGATGGTTCTACGTAGTGCCGTCACCGAGATCCTATACCTACCTTCGGAGTCCATCATCAGGTGGGTGACATCATTAGTCAACAAGATCTCCGTTAGACCTTTCAAATGAGTCCAAACACGATGGTTCTATGTAGTGCCGACACCGAGATCCTATAGGTACCTACCTACTAGTCCATCATCAGATAGGTGACATCATTAGTCACCAAAGTCTTCGTTCGACCTTCCAAATGAGTCCAAACACGATGGTTCTACGTAGTGCCGTCACCGAGATCCTATACCTACCTTCGGAGTCCATCATCAGGTGGGTGACATCATTAGTCAACAAGATCTCCGTTAGACCTTTCAAATGAGTCCAAACACGATGGTTCTATGTAGTGCCGACACCGAGATCCTATTGGTACCTAACCTACTAGTCCATCATCAGATAGGTGACATTATTAGTCACCAAGGTCTTCGTTCGACCTTCCAAATGAGTCCAAACACGATGGTTCTATGTAGTGCCGTCACCGAGATCCTATACCTACCTTCGGAGTCCATCATCAGGTGGGTGACATCATTAGTCAACAAGATCTCCGTTAGACCTTTCAAATGAGTCCAAACACGATGGTTCTATGTAGTGCCGACACCGAGATCCTATAGGTACCTACCTACTAGTCCATCATCAGATAGGTGACATCATTAGTCACCAAAGTCTTCGTTCGACCTTCCAAATGAGTCCAAACACGATGGTTCTACGTAGTGCTGTCACCGAGATCCTATACCTACCTTCGGAGTCCATCATCAGGTGGGTGACATCATTAGTCAACAAGATCTCCGTTAGACCTTTCAAATGAGTCCAAACACGATGGTTCTATGTAGTGCCGACACCGAGATCCTATAGGTACCTACCTACTAGTCCATCATCGGATAGGTGACATCATTAGTCACCAAGGTCTTCGTTCGACCTTCCAAATGAGTCCAAACACGATGGTTCTACGTAGTGCCGTCACCGAGATCCTATACCTACCTTCGGAGTCCATCATCAGGTGGGTGACACCATTAGTCAACCAGATCTCCGTTAGACCTTTCAAATGAGTCCAAACACGATGGTTCTACGTAGTGCCGTCACCGAGATCCTATACCTACCTTCGGAGCCAACATCAGGTGGGTGACATCATTAGTCAACAAGATCTCCGTTAGACCTTTCAAATGAGTCCAAACACGATGGTTCTATGTAGTGCCGACACCGAGATCCTATACCTACCTTCGGAGTCCATCATCAGGTGGGTGACATCATTAAAAGATAGGTCTAAAATATATTTACACAAAACGTTTTCAACTCCTTTTTACAGTAAATTCTGTCCCTAAACTTTATTATAGGTACCTATATTGCCTATCACTAAACAAAATAATTCAAAATAATTGCGTAGAAAATAGTCCGCTGTCTGTAATGTCACCAAACATAGGTCCGTCTCGCGACGGATGCCGCAGCAGACTGAAGAGCAAATTGAAAAGGATAGCGCTATTACTACCGCGTTCCAAACGTGAGACAGAAAGAATGTGCGCTCGCTTAGAATAAAATAACGTAAGCGCCAATCACGGGAATGCTAATTACGAGAAAACCACGTAGAAAATTTAAAAAAAAAAACCGCACGATTTGAGATAATATAGTTACCTAGCTATTATGTAAAAATCGTCACTAAATTCCTTAAGGTTTCAGAGATGCAACTCTAAATAAAACGAGTTGTTTTAGTATTTTTTTTCTATCGAGGTTTTTTCATCCAATCGTGTTTTCGCTTCCACAGATTTAAAGATTATAAGTCCAAGTTTAATGGTGTCCAAATACCGAATTCTTAGGTCATATAGATACCGAGATCTAGATCGCCCAATATCACCAAAACAGCATAATACGAACTCTTAACACTCAGTATAGTCATTCTTTAAATAACAAGTTGTAATAAAACTTACAAACAATACTAAAATTCTTCACAATTGATTCTATTAACTAGTCGCTAAATTAATAGGTTGATTACTTTTTATAACAAATGTTACTTCTCTCTTAAAATCATTTCCGGCTAAATAAAGGATTAATACAACGAATGAGTCTTGTACTAATCAAATGTTCTGCAAAATAATCCTGTGACTTTTCAGTTTATAATTACTTTTAGAAGCTGATGTAGTTCAAATTCAAATCCGTTTATTTGCCAGAATGTAGGTTTGAACAGGGTTTGGTCTTAAAACTATAATAGCTCCATTACATTCTACCATTACATATGGTGTGCAAATATTTAATTAAGTACATTAAAAAAAATATAATAATCCGAAACAATAAAATATAAAATTAACCATGGAAAGAAACAAATTAATCAATTAATAATGATGTCAAAGTTATAAATGTCAAAGTTATAAATGTCAGATAGAAAATTTAATAAAATACAAATAATTACAATTGAATATGTCATCACTATTAAGGGCCAGTTTCGCGGACGAGCCGCGCGAAGCTTAGGTTTTTAGCGCTACACTCACAACGATCGAGGCTCGCGCACCGCACACGCACACATGAACGTATGCACAGTGGGTCGCCACGTCAGACTTTGACTCGCCAACTAAATTGTAACTTTATTGTCACTGATTTTGATATGTTGTCAAATATGTGATTATTAGTGATTATTAGCATAGCGAGATTAATAATGTACCATCGCCTGCAATAATGCATGGGGAGTTCAGAAAAAATACCGTGTGAAGCAAGAAATGACGCCACCTGGCGTAAATAAGTACTCGATTGGCAACATTGATTATATTGTTGATGCTACACTAACTAGAGGGCGCTCACGTTGTATAAAATGTTTATGTAGTTTCTTTTTTCTGTTTAAACATTCAAATAATTTATAATGAATTATTTCTATTATATCAATTTATTCCTAACTACCTACTATGTTTGTTTAAATTGAATATTATTATCATTTTATAACTATCTGATTTTAATTATCTATGTTTTAGTTTTCAAACTTGAGGGTAGGTCGAATATGAATTCATAAATAAATTAGTAGGTAGTAGAAATAATTAGATTGAAGATTTATGAGTGATGACTAAGCTCAATTGATTGTTCGCTAAGTTTGTTTCGATTAACACATTCGAGTGTGTTTAGCTCAGTTTTATTTTAATTTAGGTGAATTAACTTATTTCATCAAAATGAGTAACGCGTTGGAATATTGTTTTCGTTACAAGAGCTCAAATAACTGATTTGCAAAATCAAGGCATAAACTTATCGACACTCGAAACTTGTCGACTTATCTTATTGTTAACGTAAGTAGTTTTGATTTCAAATTTTTTTTATGAAAAAAAAAATGTTTTAGTTACGACTATACTACTTAATAAATAATCATTATTGCGTATTATATATTTCTGTTATATTGTTGCAGAGAAAACAGTTGTTCTATTGGTACGACGATTTCAAGACGAGGGTTCTTTGCAACACCATCAAATAACTAGTAGACCACGGCTCATAAACACATTACAGTGTCAAATCGTGTTATGAGAGTATGAAGAAAATGGATTCCTGCCGATGACCGACTATGCTGCTTTATATGACTCAAGTGTTGACAATGCCCGTCGTGCTCTTAAAAGTGAAGAGCTGCATTATAGGAGGCATGTTGTGAAACCCTGGCCCACAGAAAACCATAAAAGGGCAAGATTACAGTTCGCTTTGGATCATGTTAACTTTGATTTGAGTAACTTTACAGATGAAAAAACTTTTAAGTCCAGTGAACACGGACGCTTATGTTTGTGGTGCCGAAATAATACGTGATAAACAAGTGGTTATGTTGTGTCCAATATGCTGGTCATATTACAGTGAACGTGTGAGGATAGATAAGTGTTGCCGATCCAGGATTTACATTTCATATTACTTAAAAATAATATTACTTAACTTTAGTACTTATTATTTATATTAACTGGAGACCGGGTTATTATAACCTATTACATGACTTACGTATTTTTAATAACTACACACAACACAACAATTTTTTTTTTTTACATAGAACCTTTTCGTATGTTTTTGTGCAATTGTATAGCTGTTATCCTACGTATTTAATTCATTTAACTTTTCACTTTTGTGATAAAATAATCCGGTCTCCTGTTTGTCTTTGTTGAGGTTACAAAAGCTTCAATCCTCTTTCCGATTTTGGAAACGAATACTTAAGCTATGACCTCAATAAGAAGTTTTATATAATATTATTAGGAATCAGAAGTGAAATACGTGAACAAAATAAACAATGTTTAATATCTTTTGAATTACACTTTTACAAAAATATCAAGACAAACATTTTAAACAATAATCAAATAGAAATAGCACTAGCAAATGGAATAATCAGTACACGATCAAAAACATAAACCAAAATTAGCGAAGCACACGATAATAGTCGGGTAGCAAGTCCTTTCCGAGCGCCGTCCAAGCAAAAAGTGACCGTTGCACCGCCGCTCGCCTCGTTTTATGAACTTCTGTCGGTTGCCGCACGTCGACCGGACGCTAACCGCACGGTTACTGGCTGATGTCGTGACTTTGAGCCAACACGGCCTCTCCTGACGCTCTGACGTCCTCGTCAGCTTCCAACAAGGCGGCTGAGTCTTCGCTGTCTCCTTGATAGCGTGTCTCACAACGCCAGTGGGGCGTGCTGGCACGGGGGAGTGCCACGCACAACTACGCCTGTAGGGCGCGCTGGCACCGTGGAGTGCCGCACACAACTGCGCCTGTGGGGCGCGCTGGCACTGTGGAGTGCCGCACACAACTGCGCCTGTGGGGCGCGCTGGCACTGTGGAGTGCCGCACACAACTGCGCCTGTGGGGCGCGCTGGCACTGTGGAGTGCCGCACTTAACACGTCAGTAGCGCGCTGGCAGCCTGGAGCGACGCGCTTAACACGTCAGTAGCGCGCTGGCAGCCTGGAGCGACGCGCTTAACACGTCAGTAGCGCGCTGGCAGCCCGGAGCCACGCGCTGTACACGCCAGTAGGGCGCGCAGTCGGCCTGCAGCGAGGCGCTGGGCTTCAGCGAGGCGCTCGGCCTGCAGCGAGGCGCTCGGCCTGCAGCGAGGCGCTCGGCCTGCAGCGACGCGCTCAGCAACGCCAGAAGGGCGCGCAGTCGCCTTGCAGCGACGCGCTCAGCAACGCCAGAAGGCGCGCTCGGCAACGCCAGTAGGGCGTGCAGTCGCCTTGCAGCGACGTGCTCAGCAACGCCAGTAAGGCGCGCTGGCACCCTGCAGTGACGTGCACGTTCACGGCGTCATTGTGGCAAAGCCCTGGCAACCACTGCTAAGGCCAAGCAGCGTTGCGTTGCGTCCATCCTTGTGTAATGGTTACTCTGCAAACAAACAAATTTACATCAGAATTTTGTTCCGCTCGATCACTCCTGACCAAACTTTAGTTCCATTGGGTGGCACCAAATTCGACTCTCATTAATTAAATCAAATGTACTGGAAATTATCGAAAATACAACACTCAACTACCTTGAGTCATATACCAAAGTCCTTCACACCAACCTTAAAAATTCTATTGCAACAAAAACTGCTGAAATCATCGAGTAAAACCTTTAACACCAAGGCTTTCTAACCGAGTAGTACAACAAAAGAGTAATCTCATTCATTATGGAACATTCAAGTCGAGAATCAAATTCAAAGAAACATTCACCAAACAAAACTTGTCAGACAAGAATACCAATAGGAACATAGGGATGTATAAGCACATTGTTAGCATATCACACAGACTTCTTCCACATCACTGTAGGCATAGGCTCCAAGTTTGCATACCCCTCAGATGTCGACTTCCACACACACTGTAGGCATAGGCTCCAAGTTTGCATACCCCTCAGATGTCGACTTCCACACACACTGTAGGCATAGGCTCCAAGTTTGCATACCCCTCAGTGGCTGTTGACATAGACACATTGTTAGCGTATCACACAGACTTTCACACACGCAGCTGAGGCCACGCGCTTGACCAAACCACACGTTCATAAGTAATGGTTACTATGCAAAGAGACAAATCTACGACAGAACCTGACCAAACATCCATTAGGTCCCACTCTCGTTGATAAAATCAAACGCGGCTAAACTGGAAATTATCGAAAATACAACAATCAACCACCCTGGGTCATGTACCTACCATTGTCGTTCAGTCTTAAAAACATTATTGCGTCAAAAAAAATGCCAGGTTCACAAAAATCATCGAGTAAAACCACAGATCACTAACTGACTAGTAAACAAGTCTATCTCCCGTGTGTATCACTATTTGACTTAACACTACGGTCTTTCCAGACCCTGACCTCAACCAGAGCTAAACGCACAACGCACAACATACAACAAACACACCCACTGTCTACTCGAGTTTCCTCAAAAACCTTCAATTTTAATCGGACTACGACTACACAATAATTACTGGTACTGTCTAACACAATACAGCCGATAGAATCTCTTGGCTTGCAACCACAACTTTACTTCATCAAAATCCTTATAAACATCAACTGATACGTAACTCATTGGCATCTTTCTTAGCCTATCATGTGTAATAAAAAGCAACTTCTATAATAAAGCAAAACTTATCAGACTTTACAGTGCACCTGTATACGGCCTACGTCTTCACACGAAAACAAGTCAACTGATCATATTGCGTAGGGGTTTGCATTTACGCAGACCATGATTATTCGAGTTTGATGTGCCAACAACTGCACTTTTTGGTTTCAAATATACGGAAAACGACTTTTGACTGTATTTTGTTTTGTTCATAATTGCGGCTTTTATTTGAGCATCAGATATCACAAATCACAACGTTGCCCCTCACCAGGAATTTCTCCTGTATCGTGGGTACCTTCACAAATATTTAAACTAACATACACAAGTACCCGACTTAAAAAAAAACTATCTGTAGGTCATACAGATACTTGTATTCATAACGTCATTATAGCACAGTGACCATATCGACTTCACGCGGACACAATGACCGAAATTCGTGTTTAAAATGAGTCCACGTGCTGTTATTGGTCAACCAATCGTTAAGCGACGTATTAGCACCACCATGTAAATAACCACCAATGCGTCCGAGGCATCGCCAATCACCCCAGTGACCTTATAAACACACACATAACATCACGCCTGCAATCCCCGAAGGGTTAGGCAGAGGTACCCAGTATACCCACATTTCGCCAGTTATGTTAAGACATAAGCTTAACCATGTAATAGGGGTGAGCCCATTGTCACCAACAGGGCACAAATCCAGAAAATAACACTTTGCCCGACCCGGGAATCGAACCCAGAACCTTCATGCTCATAGTCGCGTTTACGACTACTAAACCAACGAAATATTAAAATGGTTCGATCTTACTTGTATCAGGAACGAAAGTAAACCAATCCTGTCCGGAGCGTCGCCTCAACCGCGAGAGCGGTTACACAGGACTTCGCGTCCTCACGCGGCTCCTACGACGACGATCTCGTTCGCGCTTGGAACGGCGATCGGATCCCGAAACTTGCTATACGTGAACTTGCTTCCACTCCACTTATGGTGGCTACGAGATCGCTTAGAACGCAAGGCACTAGTTTTTGAACGCGAACAACTCAATCTATCCATTGCTAACTACTACCCGCTTTTATCTAAAATTAAAAGCCTGAAAACTAGTTTTTAACTTGTGGGCGAAAAGAATCCACTATCCCACTTCTGATATTAGGAATCAGAAGTGAAATACGTGAACAAAATAAACAATGTTTAATATCTTTTGAATTACACTTTTACAAAAATATCAAGACAAACATTTTAAACAATAATCAAATAGAAATAGCACTAGCAAATGGAATAATCAGTACACGATCAAAAACATAAACCAAAATTAGCGAAGCACACGATAATAGTCGGGTAGCAAGTCCTTTCCGAGCGCCGTCCAAGCAAAAAGTGACCGTTGCACCGCCGCTCGCCTCGTTTTATGAACTTCTGTCGGTTGCCGCACGTCGACCGGACGCTAACCGCACGGTTACTGGCTGATGTCGTGACTTTGAGCCAACAATATAATAATGTTGAACGATAATAAATGGCTGTTTTTGAATAATAAACTGTAAGAAATAAACCTCTAAAATTTGTGTGATAGTGTCTTTTTGTTTGACTCTGTTCATCCCTGTTGCTAACTGACTACTAACTCGAATATTATATATTTTTGAATGCTATGCGCACTTGTTAGCTTAATGAAAACATTCCTTAAGGTTTCTTTTGTTTTTTTTAATCATTTAACTTCTCACTGTCTTGATCCAACCTAATACGTGTTTCCTAACTTCTTACTTACCTCACCTATTCCCAAGCCAAAGTCCATTTTTTTCCTATATCTCAACAGAATAGATTACCTTTAGTTAGGACTAAGTTACAAAAATCTACCTCCTTTTTATTTCACCTACAGGTGACACCGGGTAATCCGGATATTGTCATTGCGGAAATTAAAAACATTAATTAATAATGATATTGGTAACTTTAACTTCGCGCGGCGCGTCCGCGAAACTGGCCCTTAAGGGGTTCGGTGGCTTAAAATCAACCATTCATGGTTCGATTAAAATTAAATTTGCATCGCGATTTAATTCCGATATTTGTTTTGATATGGATTCGCTTGTCGTAGATAAAATTACGGAACAATTGCCTACTGTCCCGGTTGACACGTCTTTATTGACCAAATTTAAAGACCTACCGTTGGCAGATGAATCTTATGGTGTCCCTGGAGACGTCGATATGTTGATCGGCGCATCGATTCTCCCGCACCTCCAGCTATCGCGTAAGGTTCAAGGTCATTCGTCGTACCCCGCACCGCACGCCCTAGAAACAGTTCTAAGTTTTGTTATTGTTGGTTCCGCACCCGCACATTTAGATAGTTACTCGACTGTGTCACACTGCTGCACTGTTGAGCCGCCCCTGGAGTCTACCATCCGCAGGTTTTGGGAAATTGAAGAGGTCAATGTCCCGCCTATCCTAAGCCCTGATGATAAGGTGGCTGAGGAGATTTATTGTCGCACGACTACTCGAGGTAATGATGGTCGTTATGTTGTCGCTCTCCCATTCAAGGGGGATATTTTTTCGCTCGGTGACTCCTACGCTTCCGCTGCAAAACGCTTTTCTTGTTTAGAACGTAAGATGCAAGTGTTAGATTTTTTTTGTAAATCTATATGTATATGTATTAATATCCACCAATTAATAACTTTGAGTGTCAGGATGATTACTAGTTATTTACTGTGTTCAAAAGTCTCTTTAAAAAGGTGTGTTGGGAACAGGGGTTTTATGAAATAAAGCACAAAAGACAAGACTATTCATTTTATTTCTTTTGGTCTTGTCAACTACATCAAACTCGATTCCATTCGCTAGGTTCCTAGTCTTCGTGGAGAAGAATGGACAAGAAACTCCACGGGAACATATTTTAAAGTACACTTGCGTGCAAAAAAATCGACCCACCCAGAACGCTTTCGTTCATAACACGATAAATAAAAATCTAAAATTAATTAATGAATACTTTTCACACTGTCTGTTAAATGTTAGTCTAAGATTACAATAGACCAGTTTTTACTGTAACACATTTTAGTTTATTGATTTTACAGACTGAAAAACAAAAACGGTTAGAATAGCTCAATTCTTTATTGAATAATTTTGAATGTAAAACTCAAAAAAGCGTTTAATTTCTCGAGAAAAGTTTGGTCAGTAGCTTGTATTCCTCCACGTGCTCTTATTGCAGCTTCCTTCCTGTTTTTCATTGACCTTTTTAATGTTTTTATGAGTTCTTGGGGTATACCTCCCCACGTCTCTTGAATGGCCACCCATAGTTCTTGGAGGGTTTCCAGGGGCTGATTTCTGGCCCGGAGCCTTCTCTTCAGCTCATTCCATAGATGTTCAATGGGATTAAGGTCAGGGCGCCTTGCTGGCCACTCCATAACAAGAATTTCCACTTCACGTAGGTACTGGAAAACTATCGTGGCTGTATGTGGTCGGGCGTTGTTCTGCATTAACAAGAAACCATCGCCTATAAATCCGGCGTATGGCATGACAGGTTGTTCTAGCAACTCCTGGATGTATCGCTGTGCAGTCAGATTGCCTAGGCGAGGTCCGGATACGAACTGAAGATTAGTTTTTCCTCTCAAAGAAATTCCGCCCCAATCAGTCCACGAACGTCCTCCAAAAGCGACTCGTTCTTCAATACAAACCTGTGCAAATCGTTCTCCCTCTCTCCGCTAAACTTTCCTGCGCCCATCATTTCCATGAAGACTGATTTTACACTCATCCGAGAACAGTACGACCTTCCATTGTTCGAGTGTCCAATCAACGTTAGCACGAGCAAATTGAAGCCGCGCTTGGCGATGTGCGGGGGTTAATTTTGGACCATTAGCAGGTTTGTGGGGATGCAATCCGCTTCCTGCAAATCTCCGTCGTACATTCCATTCACTTACAGCTACACCGCGAACATTACGAACTTGCTGTTGCACCTGAACGCCAGTCAAATGTCCATTTCTTAAACTTGTAGACACCATAAATCGATCATCTCGTTCTGAAGTAGCCCGATTTCTTCCCAAACCTGATCGTCTCTTGAAGCTGCCAGTCTCTAAGAACCTTCTGTACACTCGTCTTACTGCTGATCGGCTTAGGTGAAGACGTCTGGCCAAGACGCGCTGATTCAATCCAGCCTGGATCAGTGCTACAACTTGAGCGCACTCAGACGGAGTAGTATCCATTTTCACAGAGAGTAAAAACAATTAAACTCAAGCTAAATGGTCGCTTAATCAGTAGAAATAACCAATTATTGAATAAACAATAAATTGATTAACTTTTAACACACTGCAATGTCACTGAGAATGCGTTATTAAAAATGAGAAATAAGGGTGTCCAAGTAAACGAGTCAATATCATCAACAACATCCCGTTTATTGAAGTGTAGGGAATGTTAAAATTAAGTTTATTAAACATACTTTCAAATTCCATTATTAGTTTTTGTTTGTATGATCTTAATTTTTATAAATTGCGTTCCGAATCGAAACTTACAGGGCGGGTCGATTTTTTTGCACGTAAGTGTCTTGGACTGTCTCAAATTACAGCAATTTATCAGTTTAAATAAACAACCATCAATATAAACCGTATTATTGTACATATTTCTAACACATAGTCATCAGTAATATTCATAGCATAATATCAATCAACTTACATAAACATTGTAGATCCTTAGGACAATACACATAAGTTACAGCTTGCTACACTTGGTTCATTATTAGGACGTTACATGTAAACTTTATTCTATACACATAATACATAAATATAACACTCTGGGTACAGATCCAGATATTACTCGTATTAACTAGTTAACTCGTAGAATAGTTGCAGCGTAACTGTTTTGTGTTTGAATTGCCGGTCCTTCTACTTTTATAACCGTCCAATCTTAAAAAGTAAATCAACGACTACCGCCATAATACACCAATGGCAAATGGTTATACAATATAGCTAAATAACTAATAACATAAATAACAATTAGCAAATCCTATGCAGTGAAACTATTTTAAAACGTCTTAAGTTAATTTAGCATTATAATATGTTTTTATTTGTAATCTTTATGACTATCGGATGAAATATGAATATCAACCGATAGTTCAGAGAATTAATTGAAACTATTTAATTTATTAAAATTGGAAGATAAAATCTAGAAAACATTATAAGTATCGTTTAATAATAACTATATCATTTATTGGCAATTTGTAATATATAAACATTTAACTTGACTTAACTATTCAAATACCACAATAGTAATTGTGGTTCGGAAACCAAGTCTTTTAAGCCACAATAAAAGCTACTTCTTTAAAATACGTCGGTATGTATTATATCATTAGAATAATGTAAATTAGGTTTATTTGAAATTAGAACCTTTGTTTTTAAGATATTTACGATAATTATTAAATCAACAATATACTTGACGCAACGTCGCCCCTACGTCATTGTCACTTGACATCTGACAGCCGACGTTGCTACGTTATTTTGGTCTGAATCAAGGAAATCCCAATTTTACATACTTGAACAATTAAAAACATAGTGCTAAAAATTACAAAAATAATTAAAGATATAACACGGCCATTCTGATATGTACTTCGTTCTCGAAGTACAAAAACAAATTCATCAATCACAGAACATAAAAAATAAAGAGTTATTTATCTTTATACATTTTTCATTAAGATATAACACGGTAATTTTGCTATGTACCTGGTCCTTGAAGTACATTTCTGACAATCAAATTCTTTGGTTTTAAAATTGTATATTATTGGCACAGCCACAGACACAGCCACAGGCACAGCTACAGGCACAGCCTCAGGCACAGCCACAGGCACAGCTACAGGCACAGACACAGGCACAGAGATAGTCACAGCCACAGACACAGCCACCGGCACAGCCATATTTGATTATTTATAAGTAATCAGTATTAAGAGACTTATACAGGGTGCAATTGAAGTCATGGGCAATATTCAAAACTAAGACACTACTCACGATACTAATTGCATTAGGGCTACTATTACGCAAATCAAAAATATTATTAATGCAATTATGAAAAACCTTCAAAATGTAGTAAGTCATACAAAGTATCAAATAGATAAAAATACAAATACAAAAAAAAAATACAAAATATTTATTTGCGTAAAACAATATTTCTTACATTAGTTGATGATTGGAGTCTCCTTTTAAGCAAATAATGCCTGTAGTAGGAGACTCCGCTCTTCCGTAAATTAAGATAAGTTATTTGTATTTTATTTTCTTAACAATATATTCTTAATATTTATGAATATTATATATATGAGAGGTTGAGTGGCGTATAATAGATGATGATTTGTGTGTGTGTGTGTGCGTGTGTGTGTGTGTGTGTGGGTGTGTGGGTGTTTGACGTGTGTACGTTGTCATGTTACAAGAGTGCTTCGGTGTCTTCATACGAAAGTGGTTTTATCCATTCTAGTAAAAGTTTTTTACAATCATGTAGTTGTTTGGTGTATATGTATATTTTTCTGTTAACTCTGTTGTAAAGCTGCGCTGAGCGTATGTTATACTGCATGGCTGCAAATTTTGTTTTTGTTTGCGGGATTTGTGCAATAATATCTTTTCGTCTTTTTATGTAAATTATTGATGCGCATCGCGCTAGCGAATGCTGCTGTAGGTACACTAGGTACGTCGTACGCGTTATTGTGCGTGAACTCTTTGAACCCGCCTGACTCACGTAAAATAGGTAAGTTGCTAACGATTTCATTCATAATACATTCCAACTTTTCCTTCATACTTTGCCATACGACGGTCAAAACTACGTCAACTTACAACATTAAAAAAACATTTTTACGTAGGTAAAATACAAATAAATTTCCTGGTAGTTTTGGCGTATTTACAAAGTTGGAATCACATTATTTACAATAATTGTTGGTCAGTGGGTCGTCTTAGGGGCGGTTGTTCAGGAATCACAATAATTTACAATAATTTTACTACTACTTAACTAACTAGCACTTACACGTATTTTAAAAGATGCTCAAAGTGTCCGCCGCCTTTTTCAATACACAACAGCGCTACACAACAATACACAACACTGAGCCCTACGTCTGTGATTGTTTTTCACCCTGTTCAACACAAATTCCTGTGATTTCACGAGTTCGTACTAAATTTCTTGTGCGATCGTAAATCAAAACCATTTGTAGGTATTGTTGGTTTGTGAACCTAGCTTGCACATTACGCGGTCGAGGCATCGTCTTTACAAAGTCTCTGACAATTAAATTACCTAGTCCACAATAACACTGCACTGCAATCCAAGGACGAGAGGCGCGTGCGGCGATTACGTCACGGGATTAATATCTTAAATAAACATGCGTCAACGCACCACTGGTTCGGGTGACCGTCCCCGCGCGGGGGTGATATTCGCATTTTTGCGAGTGAGGAAGCGGGACGGAGAGAGTTCGCGAAGGGCGGCGGCCATACATCAATGGCGGCGGCATGCCTTTTAGCCTATTGTTAATGCTACTTAAAGGAAATGCCGCGCGCGTGCCGGCCGGCCGCAATGACTAGTTATTAGTATTATTTGATGTTTGTTTACTTTTTTTTCGTTCCGCGTTGTACTGTGCGTTATGATTTTGATACTTCAAGACTTATTGGCGTTTTTTGTAAGGAGTAAAATTTTTTTTTTACTACTTTTAGTGTTTATTTACAATAATAATAAGCCTTTTGCAGTATGACTTACTACAATTTTATTTAAGGTTTTCCATAATAACATTAATAATATTTTTGATTTACGAAATAGTAGCCCTAATGCAATTAGTATAGTGAGTAGTGTCTTAGTTTTGAATATTGCCCATGACTTCAATTGCACCCTGTATAGTATCTTCAACAATAGCATTCTCATAGACCATTTTGCCTGGCCAAAATCGTAGCTTGTCCTTAGAAATTACAATAATTATTGTTTCATTTTGAATAACACATCAGAATTTCTGTCCACATAGAATTCTCAACAGCAATGTTTTCATCTAGGTATCCAGTGGCGTGCGCTCTATTAAGGCTCTTAGGCTTAGCCTACCTTACCAACTGAGCATTTCTTATAACTAATTAACCATATTGTAATAAAATAACACCATGTACAAAATAATAATAAAAAAGTTCAAACTCCTGTTAAAATACTTAGAGCAATTTTTCGCGTACGAATCTTATATTTACAGGCTTGCTTAGGCTAGCATTCGATTAGCCTAAAACCCATTCATAATTTTACGCACACAGCGTCACATCAGTGAATGATCGGTGCATATTTTCGTGTATATGAACCGCACACATGCATGCCAGCTCCTGCGGGTGTAGCTGGCCTGTGATTGGCTGCAACAACACAAGGCTATGATTGGATGCGTCATGCGTGCCATCTTCAGCCCGCGAACTCCGGCGCGAAGTTCAAATTTGTTTTTTTTTTAACGTTTTTTGCAATTTGCAGGCCAGTGCTAGCTTGAATACTGACTACATACGTCTTACAGCCGCGAATCATATTTTATTAATCAACATACAACCTAGCACTGGCCTGCAAATTGCAAAAATGTAAGGAAATTTGAATTTCGCGCGTTTGCGGTCTTCGCTCTTCCGTCCACAGATAGAGTGCAGCACTGACAACACATTTCATTGATTGATTTCGTACCTATAATCCTGCAAAATTTTGTTGACCGCTGTTGTGAACAAACTCGATATGAAAATGATGCAATTTTATTTGGTAGTATTTTTCTATCGGCAAATTATTAGAAATTATATTTTACGTCTATGGAAGCCATTATTTTTTCATTGTTGTGACAAGCTGAGCGCGATTTGTTTTGAAACCAAAAACGTACAGATAGTGTCAGTTATTAGATACCATTAATAACAGTAGTGTAAATATTAGTTTTGTTGTGTATTATTTGTTTATTCCCATAACAAATAATAACAATGGTAGGTAATTTACTTGTGAAGTTTGTGCTAATAATGTGTGTTTGCTAGATGTTAAAGGCACTTAAAGGTAATAAGTTTTCTCAATTATCGTATAAGTAATGATAACGTGCAAGTTGTAGGTATCTAATATCTAAAGGTAGATGTGTGAAGGCCGCTTCGGATATTATCTTGCAAGTGACGTGTTTTGTACTTTTGTAACTACCTATCACCCACTCACTTGGATGAGTTTTTTTGAGGTGGCCGAATCTTTCTTCTGTTTGCATCGATAAAAAAATCATGAGTTGAACCTTGAATAATGTGGTGAGTTTTTGAATTGTATTTAGGTATAACTTTTACAGGCTTATTTTCAAATGTTATAAATGTGACAATTTTTTTTTTGCTGTCAATATTTCGTGGCCTACCCACCGTGGCGGACCACTGCACGCCACTGTAGGTATCTATTTATTCACCACACTAGAATAGCATTTTTTTTTTGGCTTTCATCTATGACTTTATTGTGTACTGTTTCTTTGACTCCGATTTTGTAAAATGTACCCAGATCGTAATCAATAGTATACTCTAACCATTGAATCACACAAATCTCATTTACATCACCAAACAGTCACCGCTCGGTCAATCTGACAATATCATTGCGAATCTAGTGTACTATTCCATAAAAAATACAGATTGTTATTTTTATTTTAACACTAGCTGATACCCGCGACTTCGTTCACGTGGAAAAAAGTGTGTCTATCTCGTTGATCGAGGCCCTAAGCGCGACTTCTGAGCATGTAGATACATCAATGCTATTTTATATTGGCCAAATGTGTTACTAAATATTTTGTATATAAGAACTTCATGTACCTACCATATTTGATGCAATAAAAGAATTGAATTGAAGTTCGGGATTTGATTCCATTCTCAGTAGAGGCCACGGAGTCTCGTTTTTGTTCCCGGTTGATGGCAATAGCATATAATATGACAATGTATAAACATCAAGCGTCCCCATTTACATGGCGTTTCAGGATGACTGCGAAATGTCGGTGTATGATTAGGTACACCACAACCGAACCCGGTGGACATACTTTTGAACTGCCAAATCTTGTCTAAGTTGTTTTATTGTGATCATCCTCACGTTCCTTGGTGCCAGCACCTGCCCTCACTAAAAATCACTCTTCTTCTCTTATTTACCTTATATATGAACCTCAAAAATAGGTAAAACGTGCACAATAAGTTCATCCTCTGTTAGCACTGGAAGAAAAAATTCTTCTGAAAATAGAATATTCCCATCTGCCTCCAGATTTCAGACGACTCTCTCCTGTGTATATCAGCTTATTTGAAAAGACACCTGTTTCGTAGTCGGTCGCAGTTTTTGGTGATGTCGCGATTTGGGGCAAGATTCAGTGGCAATTTGAAAACGGAATGTGCAGTCTGGCTATTGTAAAGCAAAGTTCCAGCAATGCCCGCCCGGGTCCCCACCCACAGCCACAGCTATAAAACGGCACGGTTGGCGAAGTGGTATGGCTGGGCGATTGATTGTGGCGCTGCTTGTCTTATTTTAGTTTCGTTTTTAGTTTAAACACTTAGGAGTTCTTTTCGTACTGTGTATATTCGTAAATTTTTGATTCAGTAAATCACGTCAAATGTACAACGCCATCTATCGAAGACGAAGTTAAAATTTAATGCATAGAAAGCGAACACACTAAGGTTTTAGGCTATGTAGATTTTTAAAGCAGTGCCATTTAGACTATTTAGGAGTACCTTAGCTATCATAACTTTTTGAAAAAGTCGATTTAAAAGTTATCTTGTGAACACATTTATTAATTAGTACCAATTTGGTGTAATAGATGTCGTTGCATGTATCTGTCGTAATGACGATAAGTTATTCTTTTTTAATTCACAATTCACAGCTTTTGATAGAGAGCACCGTTTTCAATGAAATCAAAACTAAAACCCTTATTACATTGGCTTTATAATTTAAACGTGATAATATAACAAATATGGAGACGTCATATCTCCGAAACTGCACTGGAGAATGTCTTCAAGGTTCTGGATTGGAGAGGACTTGGAATCAACGTCAATGGTGAGTGCATCACTCACCTTCGGTTTGCCGATGATAAAGTGGTCATGACTGGGACCATGGATGACCTCAGTACAATGCTCGATGACCTCAGTGGAGCTTCCGAAATAGTGGGTCTTAAAATGAACATGAACAAAACCAAGGTTACGTTGAATGTCCATGTAAAACCCACTGCTATCAAGATCGGAGATTGGTCTACCCTCGAAGTTGTGGACGATTATGTCTACCTGGGACAAACGGTATAGTGGGGTAGGTCTAACGTCGAGAAAGTGGTCAATCGACGAATCCGACTCGGCTGGGCAGCGTTCGGGAAGTGGCGCGGTATCTTCTCTACTCTTCTTCCAACTTACCACAGTGTCTCACGACGAAAGACTATAACATGTGTGTTGCCAGTGATTAGATATGGGATAGAAACGTGGTCGCGCACAATGCGCCTCATCAGAAATCTCAAAGTCACCCAAAGGGCAATGGTGAGAGCTATGTTCGGAGTTTCCTTGCGTGATCTAATCAGACATAAAGACATCCACATGAGAACCAAGGTTACCGACGTGGCCCGAAGAATCGCTAGACTTAAGTGGCAATGGGCAAGGCACATTGCTCGTAGAACAGATGGCCGATGGGCCGAAAAGTTCTGGAGTGGCGACCGCGAACCGGAAAATGTTGCGTCGAAGGGCCTCCCGACAGACTACAGACAAAAATTTCTAAAACGAATGAACACGCCAATAGAAAACATTATTTTTCTAAATAATATGTTCAATGTACAGAAACTCCGCCTCTAAACATTTATTATTATGTATTTAGATTTATTATTACCTAACTGTATTTTGTTTAAAAACCACAAAAAGTAGAGTATGGTATTTTGTAATGATTTTAAATCATAAGGCATCAAAATAAAAACAAACACCTAAAAATTACAAAAAGTGAAAACCGATTGGGGATCGAACTCACGAACATGTTTAACAGTTTTGGAAATCTTACAGTATTATAAAAAAGTAAATAAAAACACAAAAAGAACGCACGGACTGAGATTTGAACTTGCATACCTTTGTTTACAGGTAGGTCGCCGAACCGTTAGGCTACTTACATCTGTGTCAAAAAGTTTGAAATAGCCGTTTGGTTTTAATTTATAGTATGACAGAAGTTAGCTGTCAAACAGTTGAAAATATGCACATGATGCAATATTGCTCACCCCCCTAAGTTATTATAGCGATATTATATAGCCCATGTGTTATTCCAGACTATAATCTATCTCTGTGCCAAATTTCATTCAGATCCATTGAGCCGTTTAGGCCCTATAGAGTAACAAACATCCATCCATCCTCACAAACTTTCGCATTTATAATATAAGTAGGATACTATTATCTATTCGGAGATTTATTATTTATATTAGAGAGGATTTATTACCTATCAAGGTCGGAGACTCTACGCTCGAAGTTGTGGACGATTATGTCTACCTGGGACAAACGGTCCAGTTGGGTAGATCTAACTTCGAGAAAGAGGTCAATCGTCGAATCCGACTCGGCTGGGCAGCGTTCGGGAAGTTGCGCGGTATCTTCTCGTCCAACTTACCCCAGTGTCTCAAGACGAAAGTCTATGACCAGTGTGTGTTGCCAGTGATTACATACGGGACCGAAACGTGGTCGCTCACAATGGGCCTCATCAGAAAGCTCAAAGTCACCCAAAGGGCAATGGAGAGGGCTATGCTCGGAGTTTCCTTGCGTGATCGAATCAGAAATGAGGACATCCGCTTGAGAACCAAGGTTACCGACGTAGCCCGAAGAATCGCCAGACTTAAGTGGCAATGGGCAGGGCACATTGCTCGCAGAACGGATGGCCGATGGGGCCGAAAAGTTCTGGAATGGCGACCGCGAACCGGAAGACGTTGCGCTGGAAGGCCTCCCACTAGGTGGACCGATGACCTGGTCAAGGTTGCAGGAAACCGCTGGATGAGAGACGCACGGGACCGGTCAATGTGGCGACGCCTGGGGGAGGCCTATGTTCAGCAGTGGACGTCTTTTGGCTGAAATGATGATGATGAATGATGACTATTATCTAGAATCTAACAAAGCCAAACGTAATTTTTAAGATGGATTAACATCACGCCTTGTAATCTCGGAAGGGTTTAACTTACTTAATTAAGTTTAGACAAATAGGTAATCATTTATATGAATAATTATCACATTGGTAATATTAAATAATAAAAATACTCAATTAGTAATAAAACTTAATTAGTAATTTGCCATGTATTGCCACATCTAGTAAAAAAAAATGAAACCCACTTTTGGTTTGTGTCAGTGTTTGCTTGGCTGGTGATTAGCTACTAGACATTTGTGTTGTTATTGTAATCGTTTATCCTCAAATTAGTTTTACGTTAATTTCTGCGTTTTCATAAACACGTTTTTTTTATTGTTTAATTTAAATTATCAGCAAGTGAATTATTGTTTATTCTTGATGAGGAAACCCCTGAGCATTGAAGAATAATAAAGTTCTTAATACATATTCTATACTTCTATACTAATATTATAAAGCTGAAGAGTTTGTTTGTTTGTTTGTTTGTTTGAACGCGGTAAACTCAGGAACTACTGGTTGGAATTGAAAAATTCTTTTTGTGTTAGATAGTCCATTTATCGAGGAAGGCTATAGGCTATATAACATCACGCTATGGCTAATAGGAGCGGAGCATAAATGAAAAATGTTACAAGAACGGGAAAAGGTATTTCCTTTTTGAGAGCTTCCGCTGCGTGCGTTGCGAAAACGGTTAAAGTTACGTAAATATCATGTATGAAGGAATTGTTTCTCCTTAAAAGTTCTAAAAAAAAGTCCGCGACAGCATATGTCTATCTCTTAAGATTGTCTCACTGTAACCCTTTTTTACTATTAAAATGTTAGGTTAAAATGAATTATTTTTTGCGAAGCTTATTTAACCTATATGGTATTAATCTATATCTAAATAGAATATTTGTGTCCTTTACTCTATACAGTTTAGATAAATATCTTAGAAGATATCGCAATGTAAAAATATCCGCGCGTCAAAATAATTCGCGCGTCGCAATGTAGGTACGGGGGATCTGGCTGGCCTACGGGAAATTCAAATTCAAAATATTTACTGCATCATAATGTTTACAAGTACAGGGTGTTATCGTCTATTTAACAGTAAGAGATACCTATTAGTAATTCTCACTTTATATAATCGAAGCTAATCTAAACCATCTAAACTAATATTTTAAAGAGGAAAGATAAGATTTTTTGTTTGTTACGATTTAGCTTAATTTCTGTTGGATAGTCGATTTATCGAGAAAGGTTATAAGCTATATTTATGTGACGCAGACGAAGTTGCGTGGGTCAGCTAGTTAGCTAATATAATGGTACCTATTAGTTTTTTTTTTTAACATGTTTTCGTATGAATCAACAAGTCTTTTGTATTGATTAACTCAGACCGACCCACCCATACATGACTTTCGAGAAATAAAAAATTCTACCCTCGTTATATGATTCAATCTTATCTATTTAGATCGTATTAGAATTTTATTGTAGTTTCAAACTTCATACTACGTAACGTTTATACATTATATTCACAATATTTATTTTGCGAGAACCAGAAATATCAAGGAATCAAATATTGACATTGTCATTAATACTATTTACAAGACGAGGTTCAAAAAAGGTCAGATATTTGAATATCTCCAATCCCATAATCTCATTAATTGAATTGAAGATAAGATACTTATTTATCTTTTATTTGTATTATTGGATGTTTCGTGAAAACTAACAATCTGCATGAATTTGGGGGTACTAACCAAGCCAGGGTAATAGAATAGAATAGAATAGAATAGAATAGAATCTTTATTTGCTTAGAATGTAGGTACATAAAAATAAGTTGTTGACATTATACAATAGAATCCATGTACATTCTGCCTTAATATAGCATGCAAATGTAATACATAACACTAGGATTATAAGGATATTACAAAGAATTATCATTCAAAAAGTCCTGCACAGAGTAATAACATTTGTCTACAAGTAATTCTGTGAAACGTTTTTTGAATTTTTGCAACGGTAAGTTTTTAATTTGGTCAGGTATTTTATTAAAGATTGCTGGGGCCATACAAATCACATTTTTCTTTAATAAACTAGTTTTATATACGCCCGTGCATAGTAGATTTTTGTATTGAGATCTCATAGCTGTACTTCGTTTTCTAGTTTCTATTAAAGTTGCAAAAAGACATCGATTTGTTATTACAAATATTGCCAATTCAAGGATATAAAGGCATGGGAAGGTTAGTAGTTTATGAGACTTAAATATAGGTACGCAGCTGTCTGTTACTTTAAGTCCAAATATAGCTCTCAGACAGCGCTTTTGAGCTTTGAAAATGCTTTCTCGATCACTACAGTGACCCCAAAATATGATACCAAATCTTAAGATAGAAATTACTAGACCATGGTAAGCCACAAGTATTGTCGATAAATTTACTTTTTTCGATAGGTTATGCAACATAAACGCGGCTGTACTTAAACGTTTACATATATCTTCTGCCTGCGGCTTCCAAGTTAACTGGCTGTCAATTATGATTCCTAAAAATTTTGTGCTGTTTACTTTTTCTATAGTTTGGCCGTTGTAGATTATATCCATATCTCCTGTAAATATTCGTTGGTAAAAGTTCATAATTTTAGTTTTTTGAAGATTAATAACTAAATTATTATTATCAAGCCACTTTACTAAACTACTAATTGTATTGTTTATGTCATTTACATATGATTCTTCATTAATACGTGAAATAATAGTTGTGCTATCATCTGCAAATAATACCATTGGATGAAGTATATACCGTGGAAGGTCATTGATATATAATAAGAATAATAAAGGTCCAAGCACGCTGCCCTGCGGGACACCATATTTTATTTCCTTGAAAGACGATAAAGATTTTATTTCCTTTCTAGATTTCAAACATAGGCTCGATATCTCCGTACATTGTCTGCGACCTTTTAAGTACGTTTTTATTAAATGAAGGACATTGCCACGAATACCGTATGCGTGTAGCTTGTATAGAAGGGTATCGTGATCTACACAATCAAATGCCTTCGACATATCAGCATAAATTGCGCATACAGGTATTCTAGAGTCTACTTTTGGCATTATTCTATGGAGAAAGTCAAAAATAGCCATGTTTATGTTTTTATTTTTCCTAAAACCCTTTTGTTCGTCACATAGTATGTTGTATTTTGTGAGAAAGTTATAGAGAGATTCATAGATAATTTTTTCTATGATCTTTGAGAAGATGGGAATTAGGGCAATTGGTCTATAGTTTTCCATTTCGTCTTTATCATTCTTTTTAAATATTGGTTTTACTATAACAGTTTTTAGACTTTCTGGAAATACTCCAGAGTGTATGCTTACGTTAATGATATGAGCAAGGGGCGCAGCTATACAGTTAGAGACAAATTTTACAACTGTGGTTGAAATCCCGTCATAGCCAAAGCTTTTTTTATTTTTTAAGTTTTTTATAACACGCGTGACATCTTGAGGAATAACTGGGTTCATAAATATTGAATGTGGGTTCATATTTATTTTAATTGTGTCTTCTGACGTATGTTTTGGTATTCCTGAAATCTGTTCAATGAAGAAAGTGTTGAAAGATTCGGCTATTGCATTAGGGTTTGATATTACTTCATTTCCTTTTTTTATGTGAGTAATGGGTTCCCTTACAACTTTATTGTTATTAATAATTTGCCAAGCCGTCTTGGACTTATTTTTGGAATTATTTAATAAGTAGTTATTCTGAGCTTTCTGGGTTAGTTTAATGATTTTCTTAAATCTTCTCGAGTAATTAATAAATGTCCTTTTATTTTCACTAGTTGGTTTTAGTCTCTGTTTCCACAGTAATTGTCGTTGTCTTTTACTACATGTTCGTATCCCCCGAGAAACCCATTTTAATTTTTTCTCCGATTTTATAGTCACTAATTTGTGAGGGAAACAGAGATCGTGTAAAATTTGGAACATTTCTAAAAAGTTATCATAGGCTTTGTTGGAATCTTCAGTGCTGTATACATCAGAGAACGTTAGGCTTTGGAGATGTGTTCTAAATTTAATAAGATTTTCCTCAGTTATATCTCGTCTTAATGCTCTCCACGATTTTATTCGGCATAACTTGGTTTGATTGACTTTTATCTTCATTATTTGGGCTGTGTGGTCAGATAGCCCGAAGTCGATTACTTCATGTTCGCAGTTTTGCTTAAAATTATGTGCAAAATTGTCTAAACAAGTATTACTGATAAATCGCGTCGGTTGATTAATTTCTAGTTTAAGGTTGTAGCTCCTAAGAAAGCATTCAAATTCTACAGTCATTCTATTCCTGTTTAAAACATCTATATTAAAGTCTCCACATAAAATTACTTTTTTTTGAGGTTTGATACACACTTTTCTTAAGATGAGATCTAAATTTTCATAAAACTTACTTAGGTTACACAGTTTAGGAGGTCTATAAACACATATACATATTATTTTTTGTAAAGGCAATTCAACGGCACAACATTCTATAATTCCTGATATCGAGCACTTCATTATGTCAGGTAGCTCTTTATATTCATGCCCAGCTCTTATTAGGATGCAGGCACCACCACGTTTACAATTCTGCCTAGCATAGCATGCTGCTAACTTGTAATTGGGTATAAATAATAATTTTTCTTGGCCTGACATTATAAAATGCTCGGTTATACATATTACGTCCACAACTTTCTGTTCACTTGACAATTCTTTAATGTAAATATTTAATAAGTCTGATTTGTTTATAAGGCCGGCTATGTTTTGGTGTAGAACATGCATGTTATCAGAGAAAAAACTCACGACTAGGGGACACAGTGTTCACGTTCTCATTAACTATATTATTATCTTCATATTCTGTCGATGAGCTCACAGATAAAGTTAGCAGTAAGTTGTAAAATATATTGCGCATTCCACGATCGTTTAACTTTCTATTGACTTTTGAGAACATAGTAAAATCATAAAATAAATCCAAATTAGAGTCAAACGGAGTTGCGTAGCAATATGTCTGTAAATCAAGTTGTAATAGATTGTTAAAAGTCTCAATACGCCAATTAAACATATTCGAGTAATAACCTAATTTAAAGGTGGGAGCACATAAAATAACATTTGTATGCTTAATCTCTTCTAATATCTTCCTTACTTCTATTATTATTTCCACATAGTTATTGGTTTTTTTGAAGTCTTCCTCTCCAATTAAAATGACACAATGATCATTCATTGTGTAGTCTATAACTTTTTGATGTAGGTTACTAATAAGTTGTAATAATCCACAGTTTGGTGAGATGTAGTGACATATTTGACAGTTTTGAAATGTTTCCTCTGCGATGGATAGAATATTATTTATTTTATTGGCACTAACAATACATAGTTTATTCCTTGTAGATTCTGATTTGGTAGCCTCTGTGTCCTTCCTTTGAGTGATTTCCATTTTTGTCGTGTTTCTGGAACAGTCCTTAGGCTTGTTTAGTTTGTCAGTTAATAACTGTTTATTGTTTTGCTTTTTCTGCGATTTTAGTTGGGAGTCTTGGGAGTTTTTCTGTAAAGTTATAGTTGGTGAGCTTTCACTAGAAGAAGCTCCTAAATTTGTTTCTGTTTGAGTCTCCTTTGTGTTTGAAGATCTTTTTATGTTTTTTTTTGGTGTTGCTCTAAGTTTAGCTGGGCTGTTAATCTTTTTGAGAAGCTCATTACGTTTACGCAAATCATCATTTGTTTGCTTTAAGTTATTGTTTTCTAATGACAAAAGCTCAATTTCTTTATGCGCACCATTTAATTGAGATGTCAGTTTTTCGATTTCATTTGTTAATGTTTTGATTTTTAAATCATCTTCGTCTTCGGACAAGTCTGGCATGCTATTTATGGTTTCGTTTGTTTGTGAAATAATACTGACATCTTGTGGTTCCGAGCGGGTGCGTGTGCGACGGAACGTAATATTTTCTAAGAAGCTGTTCATAATTTAATTTGTTCAAATAATTTAATAAGTACACAAAAAGTGTTTTGCGTAGGTGAGATGCGAACGCACGACACTTCGATTCTACTACCAGCGTATTAGGCCACTCGACCAAACGTCCTGATACAGTGTAGCTTTAAATTAGAGAATAGTTTGTTGTTGGAGTTAAATGCAGTTATTATTTTTGAATGTGGGTAGCAGATTTTTCTGTTGTGAAACAGTTTAGAATGTTATTTTTCTTATTGTTTTTACACTATTATTCCTTTTTTCCACTGTATGTTTATTCACTGATCACTGCACTGTACGTTTATTATTGTTTATAACGAGATTTGTTGTCACTAATAACTTTTATTTCACTTTTGTTAGGTTAGTCACTGTTCCTTCATATTTCGATGTAATTTCGTAGCTTATGGAACTTGGAGGCTACAAACACTTCCAGTGATGGATCTTATCATTATTACAAAAATGACTAGGTGTTAACGAATGAATAGTAACTATAGATATTTTTAATTAACGAAAATTACGGAGCTGGTAATGCTTTGCATTACGAAAAATTTATAAATATTTTCATCATAAGTTTTTGATGTCTGGTACATTAAAAACTTTTAGAAAGAAGCTTAACTTTGAATCAACAATTTCCTAAATAATTCTAGTATTTTTACAGTTTCTAGGATCTTAATATCCCTTAGGATCTTTTATTACTACGTTTTGAGAGAATAAATATTTAAATAAAAATAAACCAAAGCCTCTAAAGGCCTTTACCGGCATTAGCCAATTCGTGCTGCTGCTTGATTTAATCCATGGCCTGGCTTCCAAGTTTACGAGTTCAATCGTGTTTGTTTTGGGCTTAAGTCGAGTCCTTTCCATGCGCTTCGCACTATCAAGCAAGTGGCCGCAGATGAGGGTGAAAGATTCCCGAAAGCGAAAGAAACTATTGAGACTGGGCTATACATGGACGACTTTGTTTATAGCGTAGCCAGCGAGGCAGAGGCCGTTGAGACCGCCTCTCAAGTAATAAGTCTTATGAAAGCCGGTCAGTTTGATCTTGTGAAGTGGACAAGTAACTCGCAAACCGCTCTAAATTCGATTCCACTATCGCATCAATTATCTTCGGTGAAGGAGTTTGATGGTGCTGATACGCACAAGGTTCTAGGCTTAAGTTGGTCACCCGCGTCTGACATGTTCAGTCTTAAAGTTAGTTCGACTCCGCAAACTTGAACTAAGCGCATTATCCTGTCGTGTGTAGCACGTATATGGGATGTTATGGGATTTGTAGCTCCCGTCGTTTTATATGCCAAGTTACTTATAAAGGAACTTTGGCTTTCCAATAGTGATTGGGACGACCCCGCGCCCGACAATATTGTTAAATTGTGGGCTCGCTTTCGCAAAGAGCTTCCATTGCTCAATGAAATAAAAATTCCTCGCCATGTTGGTATATTGTCAGACAGTATAGTTACTGTTGTAGGCTTCGCAGACGCCAGTGAAAAGGCTTACGGGGGAGTAGTTTATTTTCACGTTTTGAATGCTGATAAGGTCTCGGTTAGTCTTATAAGCGCTAAGTCCAAAGTCTCCCCTCGTAAGGTCGTTTCTCTAGCGCGCCTGGAGCTGTGCGCTATACTTTTGTTAGTGCAATTAATCAGCTCTATTGTCAATGCCTGTAGGCACCGCATTTTTGTTGATAGAATTATGGCTTTTTCTGATTCTACTGTAGCTTAGTGTTGGGCACACTCTTCACCCCATCGTTGGGACACATTCGTCGCTAATAGGGTGGCTAAAATTCAGTCCGAATTACCACCACAAAACCTCTTTCACGTCGCTGGCACAGATAATCCCGCCGATTGCCTCTCCCGCGGATTGCTCCCTTCGCAAATTTTAGATCATCCTCTGTGGTTCTGCGCTCCGTCTTGGATTCATAGTGAGCTTGAGGAATGGCCGGTTAAACCCTTTAACCCATCTGCCGTTTCAGAACCACCCGAGGAGAAAAAACATTCGCTGGTAGTTTCGGTCCCACGTGAAGAGTCGGTTATTTTATCTTTGTCTAATCGCGTCTCGTCTTGGTCGAGACTTTTGCGTTGTGTGGTGTATGTCTGTCGTTTTCTAAAACTGTTACCCACACGCTGTAATATAACAGCCGCTGATTTGGATAAAGCTGAGTCAGTCGTACTTCGTGAATTACAGAGATTTTATTTCGCATCAGAATTTAGTAGTTTAAGTCCAACAAAACTTGTAGCCGCGCATTTCAACATTTGAAACCTTTTTTGCAGGATGGTCTCATTCGAGTAGGTGGTCGTTTGAGAAATTCTGATTTAGGATTTGAACAAAGCATCCAGTAGTTTTACCCCGCAAGGACCATATTTTAGATTTGATTGTAGATTATCATCATAAGGTGAATTGGGGACGTCACGGTACGGCTTACGGCGCACATCAGCTGTTCGTGTCTGCACAATTATAAAATAAAACACCACTAAATTCTGTGCAAATTTCGTGTTTACGTTATCGTGGTAGTGTTACTTACGTGTGTTAGCGTTTGTAAGTCAATATTACAGCGGTTCGGTAGTGAATATCCTTAAAACAATTATAATTTTATTGTTACATTTTAGACTTTGAAGTTAACTGGAAGTTTTTAGTGCCACCGTTACCTCCAAAAACAAAAAGTGTCATATTTTCAATTTGACAATTTATTTAGTGTTGACACCACAGACTAACAATAAAGTAACAGTGAATTTTATCGACTCGTTGCCGTTTCGAAACAGGCGCCATCTAGCGCCGCCGGCCAGTTAGACGTGAAAGAAAGGTGTACGCCATCTAGCTGCGTGTAGCCGTATTACAATGGTGAAGTGTACAGCCTGCGGAAAGTTTTTAGCAGCAAAAGGGGGCGCTACGTGTAGCAACTCAACCTGCAACAATCGCTATCACCTCGCTTGCTTGTTATTGCCCGACCCAACCTCGATTAGTAGCGATTGGCAGTGCCCGGAGTGCAAACGTAAGTTGCCAAGGAGAGACAACAGCGCCACACCTGTCAGAGACCTAGGAAGTGGGCCCCCTGAAATTCCAGCAGCAGCATCTTCAGTTGCGGGGCTAGCCCAGGGCGGTACGGTTAGGTGACCACCTGTCGACGGGACTCAGACTCTGGGCACTCTCACCAAGCCTCCGAGTGCGGTAGCTAAGGTGCATTCTAGTGCTAGGAGCGAACAGGTTACTGATGGAGAGCCTTCGCCGGATACTCAGCTGACCCTCCGTGAGGAAATAAGGCTCTTCCGTTCAGAGCTGCGGGAGGTTAGGGATGAAATGAGGGAATTTCGTCGCGAGATGGCCGGCCTGCACACGTCGTTGGGAGTCTGTACTGAGCGGGTTGACAGCCTGGAGGCCAGGATTGAGGCTCTTGAATGTAGGCAAAGTGCTGCAGTGCCAGATGGCAAAGTGGGCCAGCTCGAGCAGGTGGTTCTGCAATTACAGCTTGAGCTCAACGACCGCGAGCAGGATTTACTGGGCTCTGATCTGGAGATTGCCAACATTCCGGAGATTCCCGGTGAGAATGTACTGCACACCGTCGGGCTGGTGGCAGCAAAGCTTGGGGTGACCATCGACGAGCGAGACATTGTGTTCGCGCAACGGGCAGGCCAGCGTTTCGAACGGGAAGTACAGACAAGTCCGGTAGGCGGAGGGAGCCCAGTGGGAGCAGCGGCAGCGACTGCGCGCGGGCGGCGTATCGTGGTGCGCCTGGCGCGGCGCGCACTTCGGAGTGGCAGTGGTAATGTTGCTACTGCAGATTTGACTTATTTTGAGCACCACAGGTACGGTAACACTCATTTCCAGCTTGAGCCGGTCCAGCAGGATGAGGTGATGAGGATCTTGCGTAGTCTGAAGTCGAACGCGCAGGGCTCTGACCGCATTTCTCTGGAGATGCTGATATTGACACTTCCTCGGACACTTGCAGTTATCACAGCTATCATCAACAGGTCTATAGTCACCTCTTCTTTTCCTGATCTGTGGAAAATGGCAATAGTTAGACCAATCCCTAAAGTATCTAACCCCACTAGTGTAAAAGACCTCCGTCCCATAAGCCTACTGCCATGTCTGTCCAAAATTCTGGAGAGAGTTGTCTCTGACCAACTCAGGGCATATCTTGAGAAAAATGGCATTTTACCGGTAGCTCAATCCGGTTTTCGAAAAGCTCATAGCACGGCGACAGCTCTTCTGGATGTCGTCGGTAACATACTTGAGGCCAGAGACCAGGGTATGGGAGCCCTGCTCGTCCTACTGGATTTTTCACGTGCGTTTGACTCTATCAATACTTCACTCCTTCTCTCCAAACTGTCTTATTATGGGTGTGATGCCGAAACAGTCAAATGGTTTGAGAGTTACCTTAGGAATCGATCACAGTTCGTGCAGGTGACAAATGACAGCGGGGAAACCATGTCCTCTGGTCCGAGGGGTGTGGACAGGGGCGTGCCGCAGGGATCAATACTGGGCCCACTTCTCTTCATCTTGTACACTGCTGACATCATCAACTGTCTGATCAACTCGAACTTCCACCTTTACGCAGATGATCTACAGTTGTACCTCTCCTTCCGCTCCCAGGATACTGCTGAAACTGTGAGCAAAATAAATGAGGACTTAGAAAGGATTTCATGTTGGTCCAGAAGGAACTCCTTGGTCCTGAATCCAAGTAAATCCAAGTTTATTGTTATGGGATCTAGGGATTTCCTTAACAAAATGCTTGCTTGCAATCTGGACCTCAGGATTGATGGTTGTGGTGTGGAAAGGGTTCTGGAAGCTCGTAATCTTGGGGTAATATTTGACGGGCAGCTGCATTTCGAAACTCACATATTGGAGGCTGTGCGCAACTGTTTCTACCGACTCAAGCTGTTATATCGTGTACGTCCCTACATAAGTGTGGATATGCGTGTCATGCTGTGTGAGTCACTCGTTTTATCCAAGCTGAATTACGCTGACACTGTGTATGGGACGTGCATTCTCGGTAGAAGCGAAAAGCTTATCCAGCGGGTCCAGAATGCCTGTGCAAGATTCTGCTACAATGTTCCACCTCGCTCCCACATCACACCATTTTTAAATTTTTAAATATGGGTAATTTAATGAGAATGTCAGCACGCAGAAAGCTTCACCTGGCTACCCTTCTCTTTGGCACTATTCTCACAAGCAAACCTGTTTATTTATATAATAAACTGACTTGGTCGCGCGATGTTAGTAGAATTAAAACTAGGGCTTCATCATACCTCTTGTTGGCCGGATCCCACAAAACTGCAGCATTTCGTGGAAGCTTTAAATTCGCTGCGTCCCGCTGCTGGAACGACTTGCCACCGCCTTTACGTGCTTTAAGAACAGTAGGTACTTTTAGAAACAAATATAAACAATACTTGCTACATTTACAAAAAGAAACCAGTCACTAATTGTACTTACCCTAAGACTGCACGAAGCTAGTACTGGTGTCGTAACGGAGTTCTTGCCTGGATCACTACCATGTTAACACAACACCACTTTATTATTATTTTTTATTATTTATATTTTCACCAAGACGACCCACTGATTAACTTAGTTTATTCGCATCTCCGTAGTAGTATATAATCATTCCATTGTTGTACTTTATTGTTTCGGAAGTTTTTCTTGTTGTTTACATGAGGTTTCTTCAAAAACACCTTGACAATGACATTTGACATTGACAGCCAGTCGTCTGCGACTCTGCGCTCGCGTCCCTTCGCTTCTCATGGACCATGGACAATAGTCTGTAACATTGACAAGCGAAGTCGGAACGTTTCGGTGCAGCCGAGCCGATTATTATAAATAAGTAAAAGTTTTGTTTTATATATTTTATTTTATACTATAGACGTGTTTATTTGTGTGTGAGTGTTTATTTTATTTGTGAGTATTATATTTATCTATTTTTTTATTTTTTGTGTGTGAAGGTATTTTGTGTCCGTAGGTGTGACCGTGACATCACAGTGGGCCCTATCAGAATACCAGCGCTGCGGTATTTGTCCCCATTTATCGGAGCATCATGCTGAGATAGGAGCCTTTTTGGCCTCGCACAGGTCTTCTCTTTTAATTTTTAGTCTTAAATTCTTTTTTGTTATTATTATTTTTGTAGTTCCTGTGCTTGTCCAAAATAAATATTTTTCTTTCTTTCTTTCTTTCTTTCTAATTGTCACGCAGGTCCGGACTTGTTGATGTCTATCCTTAGACAAAGGTATTGGATACTTTCTGCTCGCAATTTGATTCGTGCTAGAGTGCACAATTGTGTGCCTTGTTTTAAGCTTCGTCCGCGTTTTATCGCGCCTGAAATAACCGATCATCGCTCTTGCCGCGTTGTTCAGTCCGCTAAACCTTTCGTACACACCGGTACAGACTACGCCGGCCCGTTTAGAGTAACTATTGCCCGTGGTCGTGGTATACGCTCCACAAAGGCTTACGTTTGTCTATTTATTTGTATGACAACTCGTGCGGTTCACATAGAGTTGACCGGTGATTTAAGTACGCAAAGTTTTATGTCCGCGTTTAAACGTTTTCTGTCGCGCCGTGGTCCCGTCAAACGTTTATATTCGGACAACGGTACTAATTATGTTGGAGCTCGCCGTAGTATCTCGGAGTTACACGCATTCTTGCGGTCAAAGTATTATCAGAGTGAATTCGCTCATGTTTTGGCCGAAAATCGTATTGAATGGCATTTTAATACGCCCGCTGCTAGTCACTTTGGTGGTAACTGGGAGACTAATATTAAGAGCCTCAAGTCGCATCTGTTTCGCGTCGTAGGCGTACAGATTCTCTCTTATGAGGAGCTGAGTACTGTGCTCGCTCAGATAGAGGCAGTGATGAATACTCGTCCACTGTGTCAAACTCTATCTAGTGACCCGTCGGAGTCTTTAGCTTTAACGCCGTCTCACTTCTTAACCACGACTCCTCTTAAGTATTTGCCCGCTATGGATGTTGACGAAGACAGACTGCATCTCCTACAGCGTCACGCTCTTTTGGATAGACTAGTTCAATCATTTTGGAGGCGTTGGAGAACAGATTATTTGCACACGCTGCAGTCGCGTCAAAAATGGAATACTCCATCGAATCCAGTCACCGTTGGTACTGTGATAGTTTTAATGACCGAGAGTGCGCCCCCTCTACACTGGCCTCTAGGTGTAGTTGAGGAAGTTTTCCCTGATGCAAAGGGGGTAACGCGTATAGTAAGAGTTAAAACCGCAACCGGTTCGTATTTACGTCCGGTTATTCGCCTCTGTCCTCTGCCTAATCAGCAGCAGGTTTCAAATTAGTTTAGTAGTTATACATAGTAACGCTTTATATATAGTTTAGGAATAGGTTAGCAATTAGAGGTTACACAGGAATTTAGTTATTTGATTAATTTTGCTTATTGTTTTTGAAGGTAACCCTTCAAACCCGGGGGAAATGGTTGCGCCAACATTCAAAATTTGATTGACATCCGCTATCCCCTATCCCCATCCCTTTCCCGCACATACATCGCGAGTGAATAAGAAGATTCGCCCGTCATTTTGTCGCAAAATTACTTCCGGATTGAACCGCATCGCGTACGCAATGGCGTCGGCCCGCTCAGTTGAAAAATATTGATAACTTTGGAATTACCGCGGTTTCGCATGTAATAAGACTATTATAGACTGTTTGTGTTTGTGCTTAACGTGTGTGGACGATAGCTTGAAGCCCAACTGCTCCTGAACCCTGGAAAGTGAACTGGTGCACCGGCGACGACACGTGCACGTGGCTGGAGTAAAAGGTTTGTGCTTTCCCTCCCTAATTATCGGGTTGTATTCTGTTTTCCCACACCCCCGCAACTCGAGGTACCTATCGCCAAAGCGTTTGTCAATCGTTTAATACCGCATCGCAAATACAGTCCATTAATCTTAGCCTTTCGCGCCACCATATGAGATATTTGCGAAAAACTGATTTCAAACTCAAACTCAAAGCATTAATTTCAATTAAGCCATTACAGGCACTTTTGAATGTCAGAAGAACATTTCACAAAAAAAAAAAACTAAACTACGAGTGCCACCACGCCGAACCACACCGAATGCCCGCAACAACAAACACTACGAGCACGAAAGCACGCAGCGACGCACACCGCAACAACGAATGCTAGAGACCCCGAATTGTTGGAAGAGTAACGCTGGCCACCTAGAGAATATACTTCAAATTCAAATGTGAAAGCGTGTGTTCGTTCTGTTTGTCACTCGGCAACAATTTTTCCTATGTTCTATTCTATTCTATGTAAAAATGTCATGTGTAATTTTATAATAATATATAATTATTATACTACACTTGCTTGGTAATAAGTGTACCAATACTACCCCATTATACGGCTTGAAAGCTGTTCATTAAACCTTCTCAAAAATCTAGGCAGTTATATTGTATGGAATTTCATTACTGCCCTGAAAATCAGGGTAGTAATGGGTTAATTACTAACGCGTTTTGTTTTTTTTTTTAAAGACTTGATGACGTTGGTAATCAAACGATTTAATTTTACCATAAAAAGTACTGGCCACTAGAACTTTTATAGCAGGTAGCATACATTCTACATTCCGATAGGGCCGGAAAACTTCAAACCACAGAACATAAAGAATTTATAACACTCTCTCGCGCTTTAACACGCGCGTAAGTTGGAACCTGCGAAACGGGGCGTTTTTTACCTTCTCTAAACCAACGTTGACGTATTTTGTAGAAACAATTTTCTTGGTAAATATTAAAGTTTGGCGGTGTAAATCACAAGTTAAAATGAGTGATTCAAGTGACAATGATAGCAATTTATTAACAACAACTCCACCTGACATAATAGCAGATGCTAAAGACATTGTTAGTAATCTCTTGCTTGGAAAATCCAAGATGAAATATATGAAGGAATATAAAACATTTATGCAGTGGAAAAGTGAAAAACAAGCTAAGTGTAGTATAAAGCAGTATATTTCACTCGAGGGTAAGTACAGATTACTAAACTCGTGTGGTTCACGGCCCTCCGCTTCGCGTCGGGCCTCAAATGCACCCTCGATTAGTAATCTGTGCCTTACTCCCCTTGGTGAATAAATAGCTATTAAATATTTCGCTTCTTTTCAACTGTGTTTATTACTCCACTCCGCTATAACAACAACACGAATCACGGAACAACGAATGCACGCCGCAACGCGCAACCGCCGCTCCGCGACCCGGAGCCCCGCGCACCCGCCGCCACGGCACGCGCCGCCGCACGCCTCCGCGCCCACAGCACTCGCCGCCGGTAACATCCGGCGCCGCGCAGCCCGACGCAGCAACTCCCGAAACGACGCATTGCACTCCTAAGCTACAGTCACAATCACAAGGCATAATAACTTGTGAAAGTACTGTAGTTGCCAGTTCCCTAACGTAGATCTCATGAAGAAGAACGGGCAAGAAACTCCAAGGACACTCTTTTAAATCCGAGTTTGTTACAAAATCTTGGTACATTACATCATTCATGTTGAGATGGTATATTATGTGAGAACTATGTAGCAAGACGTGCAAGTTAAGAGCGTCCAGAGTAAATAGTACATTTTGATACAAGTGCGGAAAGTTTGTTATTGCATTCGAGGCAGATTGAACACCCGAGCCGTATGGCGAGGGTGTTCATGGGGTCGAGAAATGCAATAACAAATTCCCACGTGTATCAAACGACGTTTTTCAATACACTTTCAAAGAAATTAACTAAAAACGTTATGTGTTTTTGTCAATAAATTTGATGAGACTATGATTTAATTTACTTTTTTTCCGCGGTTTGATTTCGCCAGGTTGAAAAAGGAGCACAGGTATAAAGCCGCCAAACAGCCTCACAGGAAAAATATTAAATTTAAATATTTTTTAATTAAGAACACAAAAAAATGTTTATTTGTTCATAAAAGTAAATAATTGTTTAAAATATTTACGTTTATTAGTAGTATTCTTTTTACAAACACAATTTAAATATTCCAAAAATATTTACGCTGTAAAGACGCAGATCAAAATGACGAGATTAAAAAAAAAACACGCCTGCTCTATAATAGTCAGTGGTGTTTTTTTTTTAATTTCTTATGTTATAATCGAATTACCGCTGCTCTATGATTACAGCGTGCGGTAATAATATTACAGCACGCTGTATTCTTATTACCGCACGCGTGCGAAATATGATGCATGTCGAACCTAATCGTAGTGCAATAAGAGCTAGTTTTCGAGGAAGTGTATTGAAAAAGATATAATAAACCATGGTAACTTAGAGATGGCCAGTCTCCACTGACAGCGCCCGTTCACAAACATGACGCATGGATCAGCACCATTCAACTCAACCATTTTGAAGGGAACGAAATGATCCGACACACCCGCCACCATCAGCGAGACATTTGAGTGAGCATGACATTCTCTCAGCCACCAGGGCAGCTTCAATAAAAATATAACTAAATGTAAAAGTGGCTTTATAGTACATAGTACTCACTCATGTGCTATGCAATTATATAATATTAAGATATTGAATCTATACAATGCAAAGATATCTTTACAATCTTCTGCAGCTTCCATAATAACTTCAAATGATAATTGATTTATTTGCCCCTATGGTTGTGGAGCAGGACCAGCATTGAGCCAAGCATTTTTATCATCAATGTAATCCCCTAACTTATAGTAAGCTTGCCTACATAGTGTGCGTTTTATACAAGATTTAAATTTTGACTCATTTAGTTGAAGAATGTGAGGGGGTATTTTATTGTAACATTTTAAACAGTACCCCATGAAAGATGAGTCTACTTTAGCTAGCCTGAAACCTGGCTGAACTAGTTAGTCCCTATTTCTCGTATTATAGTGGTGTCTATCACCTCTTTTGATAAATAAATGCAAATTTTTCCTGACGTACATGATGTTTTCATAGATGTATTGACAAGGTACTGTCATGATGTTAATTTCCTTAAACAGCTCTCTCAGAGAATCGCGCCTTCGTAGGCCATATATGGCTGTAATGGCTCTTCTCTGCAAAATAAATATAGACTCGATGTCTGCAGCCCCATAGTAAAATACCGTATGACATAACACTATGAAAATAGCTAAAATAGACTAGTATCGCGGTATCTACGTCAGTAAATTGACGGATTTTCCTAACAACATATGCTGCTGAACTCAGCCGTCCTGCAAGAGATGTTAAATGCGGACCCCACTGTAGCCTTGAGTCAATCGTTATCCCCAAGAAAACAGTTTCATCGACAAATTCTAGTTTCTCTTGATTCAATACTATGTCACAATCAGTACTTTTGACATTTGGTAGAGCAAATTTTATGCACTTCGTTTTTTTCCCATTTAATACTAAATTATTAACGGTGAACCAATTATGAACCTGCAGTAAGGCGTTATTTACGTCATCAATATTCGTGGCACGTCTGTTTACCTTAAATATTAAAGAAGTATCGTCGGCAAACAATACCATTTCAGGTTGGTTTTTTAAATAAATGGGGTAGATCATTAATATAGACTAAAAAGAGAAAGGGACCTAATATCGAACCTTGTGGCACACCCATGCTTACTTTTAAGCCCATTGAATTGACACCATTTATTTGTACTTGCTGATGTCTATCGCTTAAATACGATTTCATTAAACTGAGCGCAAGATTCCCTAAACCGTAATGTTTGAGCTTTATGAGAAGGGTTTCGTGGTTGACGCAATCAAATGCTTTAGCGAGGTCACAGAAGATCCCTATGGCATCTTGTGACTCTTCCCACGCAGTAAATATATGTTTTAATAAGGTGACACCGGCGTCAGTCGTACAACGTCCTTTGGTGAAACCATACTGTTTCTCATATAAGATTTTACTGGTGTTAAAGTGGATGAGCATTTAATTAAGGGCCGGCTCCGGAAATCGAAGGTTGGGAATGTCATAGAAATAGATAGAAAACGATGCTCCACAACCTTGAAATAAATCACACAACTAGCCAATGAATGTAACTTGTTATTGAAACTTTCGAATTTAAGATAATGCTTATGGATAAGTGTAAAAAAAAATCAGAAAATCACTAAAAACGAGTAAATCGCACTCCCGTATTGTAACAACTGAGTCGTAATTATTGAGAATTTTTAAATGAATTTTATTAAATAATAAAGTTAAAAGTATAAAGTAGTCACTGAAAGCTTCATTTTTTAATAAACATACTCTCATTTTGTGTAAAAAAATCACAAACTTGCCCATGTTTTTCGCTCAAAATCTTCATACAAATTACTATGAAGCGGAGCGCTTTCTTAGCAAGCGTCGACGGACCCACTCGTGGCTCAGTCTGCCACGCGCCTCCAACGTGAGAGCACGTCGGTTTGCGCCGCATCGGCAGATCGCAGTCGAACCGTGTACGTACACAAAATCAGTGCACAGTGGTCTCGCGACAAACTTTTGTGATACCATAATAGTTTTGAAATTGAGTAAGTATACTTTTTGTATTATTGTGAATTTGCATTATATTACTCGTAAATTAGATAGTAGGCAATGTACTGGTAGGTATGTGTTTCTTATTGTGTATTTGTGTTATTTTTTGTGCGTCTGATTTGACATTACATTTCGTTCGTAGAACAAAAACATCAAAAATTCTGGTTGTTTACATTTTCATTATACTAATTCTTAATTATCTGATAAACGCGTGGACCGATTTATATGATTCAAACGGATAGAATGGTTTTATACCTAGAATTTTCATTTGACAAAAAGTCGTTAAGATATCTCAACAAACATAAAATCTCATTTTCAAGTTGCTCTCGTAATTATCCAACAAAAAAGATACCTACAATGGCGCACAGATATAAGCCGCGCGCGGTGCGTTTGTATGTATGAAGATACCGTACTTCCCCCTTTTTAGAGTTCCGTAGTCAACTAGGAACCCTTAAAGTTTCGCCATGTCTGTCTGTCCGTCCGTCTGTCCGTCCTCGCTTAATCTCTGTGACCGTTAACACTAGAAAGCTGAAATTTGGTACCAATATGTGTATCAGTCACGCCGACAAAGCGGTTAAATAAAAATTGGAAAAAAATGTTTTATTAGGGTAGCCCCCCTATATGTAAAGTGGGAAGTGTTTTTTTTTTTAATTTCAACCTTAAGAGCATAGACGGGCTGCGCGGGAATGTATGGAAACCTTGACCGATCGACGTTTCGTATTCTCCTTTTTTCTCCTCGAAACCTAAGCCAATTAAATTATTTTTGGTATCAAAATTTAAAGGAAGAATAGATCTATGCCCCTATTACTTGTTTTTATTTGGTTTTGGTTTCAATTTTCTTTGGTAGTCATCTGATTACGAAGGTAAAAACCGTTTTTTCCTTCGTAATCAGATGACTACCAAAGAAAATTGAAAAGTTTTTAAAATAAAAACAAGTAATAGGGGCATAGATCTATTCTTCCTTTAAATTTTGATACCAAATATAATTTAATTGGCTTAGGTTTCGAGGAGAAAAAAGGAGAATACGAAACGTCGATCGGTCAAGGTTTCCATACATTCCCGCGCAGCCCGTCTATGCTCTTAAGGGTAAACAAGCCAACGACACGAACTAGTTGGTGGGCGGGGCTAAAATGCATGCTATTTCATCCGACGTCACGAGCGAAATGCATAGAGCGAAAGAGACACAACTAAAACGGGCGCGCGATTGTTTCTATGCAGACCTTTGGTAGTATGGATACCATGAAAAATCCATTGAATGTATCTGTTCAAAATAGAATTATTTGAATTCTTTAATAACTAATCTATGTCTGTATGGTTTTACTTTTTTAATTTTCGTACTATATACGTTACTTATTTACGTCCAAAGATGGTTAAAATTAGTGCTAAAATATGAAAGTTTCGACGCTCATAACTTTCAAACCAATATTTTTTTTCCAATTCTGCTTCCATAGAGACCTAGATAATGACAAGACTAGTTGATACAATTTTTAATTTTAAACCTACACCGTCAACCAGAGGAGTAATCACCATACTACGTTTGTATGGAAGAATGACTTGCTTGTGCAACCTTAACGTGCGATATATTGTTGGAAAGGTATTTAAAAATGAATAGGGGTTTACTAAAATCATTTTTTGATAATGTCAATAATTTCGGAAATAATCGCTCCAAAAGTAAAAAAACAATGTGTCCCCCTCCCCCCCTCTAACTTTTGAACCATAAGTTTAGAAAATATGAAAAAAAACTGAAAAGTAGAACTTTATAAGGACTTTCTAGGAAAATAATTTTGAACTTGGATGGAAACAACAGTTTTTGTACAAAAAAGACAAAAAGTTGCACAAAATAATTTCTGGACTAAGTTTGTAGTATAATCGTATATATGCAAGCATTTTTTTTTAACTTCGTTTACATAATTATTTTACGGACGGACGGACGGGAAACTATGGAACCCTACACTGAGCGTGGCCCGACACGCTCTTGGCCGGTTTTTTTATAGGTACTATGGTTAAACGTATCAAATTTTATTTGTGAATAACAGTGTAGGCATTTATCGTTGTAGCCCTGTAGGTCCGGCCGTGTGGAGGAGCCCTGCACATTGTGTGTGTGTGTGCTTGTCTGTCTTCATTTTATTTCATTACGTATCTGATATGTTATATTTATTGCAGAATCAAGAATATCCGGCACTAATCATGGAACCGGAGCTGCAGCCTGATGAACATGAACTGGTTGTTGGCCGCAGATTGGTCGACGTTGACTTTGTTTTTAAGCAATTGCAAGATTTATGTGATCACGGTTTTCAGTACAATATATTATTTTTGTAATTGGGAATAACAATTTCATTTTGTATTGTGCATCTAAAATAATAAAATTCTATAGTACAATTTAATATATGTACATTATTAATCTCGCTATGCTAATAAATCTAATAATCACTAATAATCACATATTTGACCACATATCAAAATCAGTGACAATAAAGTTACAATTTAGTTGGCGAGTCAAAGTCTGACGTGACGACCCACTGTGCATACGTACATGTGTGCGTGTGCGGTGCGCGAGCCTCGATCGTTGTGAGTGTAGCGCTAAAAACCTAAACTTCGCGCGGCGCGTCCGCGAAGCTGGCCCTTAAGCATTACCTTTTCAAACACCTTGCTGAAAACTGGCAAAACGGAACGGGTCTTTAATTATTGGTGTCTTTACTGTCACCGGATTTGAAAAGTGGTATTACCTTGCTGTATTTCATAATAAAATCGCACAATTGTGTTCTTTTTGATTCTGATTTTAAGTGTTGGTGCGATTCGGTTCTAATGCAAATCATTCGTACCACTATCATTTCACCTAGTGTACATGCGCATGCCCAATGTTCTTCCAACATTGCACTTAACAGATTTATAATTCCAGGGGCGCCCGTCGCTAAGAAACTGAAACTAGACATACGAAGAACAAAACTAGAAGATACAATTAAAGCAGCCCCGAAAATAATTGAAGACACTCAAAATATTGGTTTAACAAATCTTATTGGTGAAAAATCTTTTAAACGTTTAAGAAAGCATACTCTTAAACACACTGGTGAAAAACCATACAAGTGTGATATATGTCAGCGTAGTTTTAAATCAAATCAAAGTTTAAAAAATCATATTGGTATACACACTGGTGAAAAACCATACAAGTGTGATGTATGTCAGCGTAGTTTTACATCAAATCAAAATTTAAAAAATCATATTGGTATACACACTGGTGAAAAACCATACAAGTGTGATGTATGTCAGCGTAGTTTTACACATGACTCCAATTTAAGACAGCATACTCTTACACACACTGGTGAAAAACCATACAAGTGTGATATATGTCAGCGTAGTTTTACACATAACTTCAATTTAAGAAAGCATACTCTTACACACACTGGTGAAAAACCATACAAGTGTGATATATGTCAGCGTAGTTTTACATCAAATCAAAGTTTAAAAAATCATATTGGTATACACACTGGTGAAAAACCATACAAGTGTGATGTATGTCAGCGTAGTTTTACACATGACTCCAATTTAAGAAAGCATACTCTTACACACACTGGTGAAAAACCATACAAGTGTGATGTATGTCAGCGTAGTTTTACATCAAATCAAAGTTTAAAAAGTCATATTGGTATACACACTGGTGAAAAACCATACAAGTGTGATGTATGTCAGCGTAGTTTTGCACATGACTCCAATTTAAGACACCATACTCTTACACACACTGGTGAAAAACCATACAAGTGTGATATATGTCAGCGTAGTTTTACATCAAATCAAAGTTTAAAAAATCATATTCGTATACACACTGGTGAAAAACCATACAAGTGTGATGTATGTCAGCGTAGTTTTACACGTAACTCCAATTTAAGAAAGCATACTCTTACACACACTGGTGAAAAACCATACAAGTGTGATATATGTCAGCGTAGTTTTACATCAAATCAAAGTTTAAAAAATCATATTGGTATACACACTGGTGAAAAACCATACAAGTGTGATGTATGTCAGCGTAGTTTTACACATGACTCCAATTTAAGAAAGCATACTCTTACACACACTGGTGAAAAACCATACAAGTGTGATGTATGTCAGCGTAGTTTTAGAGTAAAGCAGCGTTTAACAAATCATATTAGTATACACACTGGTGAAAAACCTTACAAATAAGATACATAACTACTAACTACTGCTCTTCCAATAAACTTTATCTTAGCCTTCCCAAGTGTCATGTTATAACATTTACTAAAAAGAAAATAATTACAGAGTTTGACTATCGTCTTTCCAATACACCAATTAGTAAAGTAAGTTTTATCCGTGATCTTGGTGTTCTGCTAGATTCAAAGCTCCATCTGGATGTTCACATTGAAAACATTGTTAACAAGGCCTATCAAATGTTCGGTTTTGTTATGAGATCATCCAGGGATTTTCGTCGACCTTCTACTTTTTTGCACTTATATAAATCAATAATAAGACCCCAGTTAGAGTTCGCAGTACCTATTTGGAACCCTTTTTATATAAAATATATTGAAAGATTAGAACTAGTACAACGTAAATACCTTCGCGCTTTAAATTTTAGATGTTATCGGAAAAAAATGTCATACCACCTACTACTTAAAAAATATGATCTTTTGACTTTAAAGTCAAGACGGAAACTTCTGGAAGTTATGACTCTTTTCAATGTGTGCCGTAATCATTTTGATTGTCTTGCTTGACTTAGTTAGGAGTCTGTGTTACCTGGTTCCTCGAACAGTTCATGTACGTGAGATACGCACTCGACGTCTATTTGCTACTAGTTTCTGTAAATCCAACGCTGGCTCGCGTTCACCACTTCATCGCTTGGTTGAAACATATAACAATGAGTTCCATTTAATCGACATTCTGTTTTTAAGTAAAAATGCATTTAAGAGGCAAATCCTCGCAACTCTAAAGGACCAGCAAAGTACCTAAAATATCATAGATATTATAATTATAATAACGTAATGTTTAATACGCACACAAGCTCACTTTTTCTTTATTTTGCTCTTAAATACTTGTAAATCCGGATATTAGTTACAGTTTCAGGTTAATATCCGATAAATAGGTTAAAATAACACGAGTATTCGTTTGCTTAAAAGAAAAAATGTGTTATAGGTTTTTTTGTACTGTTACTAGCTAGTTTTAAATTCTTAAAATTGTAATCCGTGGAAAACGTAGTGGTAGCATAATTGTTTAAGATTGTTAGATTTAAGATGTTTAAGTTTTATTGTGCTACTGTTTGTTTTTCCTTAAATAAATAAATAAAAATAAATAAATATGTCACCGTTGTGTTATTTGTAAGTTTCGTTTACAGAGCCACATTTTAAATCACACTGGTGTAAAACCTTACTGAAATATGTAGTTTTAAACTACATATTTAAGTAAGGTTTTCAGAATTTAGAATTCGAGAAGAAACATGGGAAGAAGTACACCGCGTCCCGACTGCTAGCATACCCGTTCTGTAGAGTCACGGAATGTAGTTATTGCATACTTTAGCTCTATTGGAGGTCAGTTGGCTAGTATTGCACTAGCCAACTGACCTTAGGCCTTGGCCTTGACCTTGGCTTAGGAGGTAAGGACAAACTAAAATACAGCTGGCAAATAAGACAAGTCGTAACAAACACTTCTCACCAGATTCCTGATTACTGTCAACGACGTATGAAATTGAGTTTATCAAATTAAGTGGCAGTGAGAGCAGTGGTGGCCCAGTGGTGGCGGCCCCGACTTACGAACCTGACGTCATCACCACTGCTCTTAAATACATCGTGAGGAAACCAGCATGTTCTAGAACCAAATTCGAAGACATGTGACATCTACCAACCCGCACTGGGCCCGCGTGCAGTGTTACCAACTCTCAAAAATAATTACCCCTAAAGTTTGTGTCAAAAACCCCTAAAATCGCCTTAATTATTGAGTTATCCCCCTAAAAAAAATATAAATATTAATTCTTAATGATTTAAAAATACATCTGTATAAAATCAGTGTAAGTAGTAGTATAAATTTTTATTATATTGTATAATTTAGTATTAGTAGTAGTATTTCTATTAATAATACTACTATTAGTCTATTAGTTAGTAAATCAAAAAATCCCTGAAAATACCCCTAAAAATTTCAGACCCATAAAAAAATCCCATTTCACTTTTTTATCCCCCATATCTGGGGGCAAAACCCCTAAGTTGGGAACACTGCGCCGCGTGGTGCTTTATACCCCATTCCCTCTCATAGAGAGGAAGTCCCTGCAGTGGGAACATTAACAGGCTGACGATGAAATTAATTAGTACCCCGTTATCTAGACCTGGTAAGTGAGAAACCTCCATAACTGGAATTCTTGCTGAGGTCCCACCAGCTTGGCTTGGATATCTGAGCCACTGGTTAAGTGGAATACCTCTATCATCATCAGCCTATACCCTATAATGTTCCCACTGCAGGGACTCAGGCCTCCTCTCTAGGAGAGGGATGGGCGATGGGATGGGGAATACCTCTATAAGTGAGACAAATGTTCAGGTCCCTTGAGGTCTAAAGGTCTTGAGGTCTTGAGGCCCAAAAAAATAATTTTAAAAAGGGACGAGATGTGATGCAATGTTATGTATTGTTGGAAGGGAAAGTGAGGTTAATTTAAGTTACAGGTAAAACACACGATGATTTTGTATATAAAAAAAGTATCTTTCAAGCTCGCGGAGTGGGCAATGAACTATTGGTTCAAGGACCTCTTGCTTTGGAAAACTAAGGGATTTGTTTGAAATAAAACTATGAAGTTCAACTAGAACAATAACAATGGTATAATGGTTTAGAACAGTTCACATGCAAGGTTGAACAATGCCGTTTACACCTTAAAGCTAAACAGTTTGACATAGAAATCAGGCGGCGGGCCTCTGACGTTGATCGCGCACTGATTCTAACTTTCTCTGACCAGATTATGTAAAAAAGATTGACTTACGCATGGTACCATGATCGCACTCCCTACGCCGTATATTTTCACCGAAGTGGTCGTGGTTCTTCACGGAGCTGGTGAACCAGGTGGTCGCCAGAGCACGTGCTTGACAACGACCCTCGTGGCCTCGCGCCTGGGCGCGCGTAGGCCGGCACTGAAGGCAGGAACGGGGAGCAGAGCAGGCACGACGTGTAGTCCTTGGGATCATCTACCACGTGGGAACGGTGGCAGACACTCACGCAATCGCGGAGCCCTACGGATGGGACGCCTCTCAATGGTGTTGGCTTGCTGATGAGCTGAACCGAGCGAAAATATCGCAACTTCAAAGTCCTCACGGCATCACAGCGGAAACAACGCCATTGATGACGCCACGCGACAACTCATCGCGGTCTCATGTCCAAAAACACTGTTTCTTGAACCGCGGAACTGGTTAGGCTGAATCCATAGCGACTACGGATCGCAATCCATCGCAGAATAGCGTGGTCGTTTACATAAAAAAAAGGACACGCACTGATGGCGCGTGCGGAAGTTTCACCCTGCCATTTTGAAATTAGAAAACCAAAAACCGGACGTATCCGTGAGTCGGATCGGCGCGTGAGTCGCGCGCAAGGATGGGATCCAGACTGCCATCTCCAGTCGGAAGCTCACAAATCTGCGAGTGTGATTATTCATTCCACTCAAAATGGTAACATGAAAAATGAATTACTTATAATTATTAATTATAAAATTTAAAGTAGTACATCATAATTAATACGTTGCCGTATCCCATACACAACCATGACTTAATTGTTCGTGTTAATATACTTGTCGCAGATTCAACACCGAGGCACAATATTTAGAGTTGGCAATTTAGAATAACGCCATCTAACGTCATCCGTTTTTCGGAAACGTCAAGCAGTGAGCTTGGGTGAGGTCGTAGACAGAGAATAGGTATAGACAAGGCATCAGCGTATTCGGTAAGAGACAGCGATAGTTATTATCCGATTAATGACAAATGACATGAACTGACAAAGAGAACCACCTAACCTGTATTGCTACACACTTTGGTCGGGTAATATAAACAAACAAGTTAAGATATTATTATCGTCGTACTAGATGAAATTATCAATTATCTTTACTTGTTATTGACAGAAAATAGTTGTACGTACAGCTTGTCTATAAAGTCATGAAATTAATGTTTGAGGAACTAACATTATTCAAAAGTAAGGCAACACTAAATCATGGCTTATCATGGTACATCAAATGTCATCGGCTGTCATCAACTTGTTATTTATCTTGATATCTGTTAGATACGGGCACAAGTGAAACTACGGCTGCTTGAGAACGCACTGAGCTTTATTTCCAAACAACGCGGCTGGGCGCGGGGTGCGGGGCGCGGCGAGCGCGTCGTCTGCGCAGGCAGTCCATGGCGCCGAGCATCGCTACACAGTTACACACATACATGTTTGCTTGTAGGTATACAAGTATACAACATCTCCCAACCTTATTTCGAAAGATACAATAGGTACAAGATACAATCAGATAAAAACAACATTATGACATACGAAATAATAAAACTAAAGTAGGTACATAAAGGTCCTTACTACTACTACTGTCACTTGCCTAACGCCAGGCTTCTATAATCCACTTTTGGAAGCTGGCGCAACACCCTACCGGGATGGCCAGGCGGCACAGGTGCGGGAGGCGAGGTCGGCGTACTTGCACCCTGCCCTCCCTCCCCCGCGGCGTCAACTTGAGACGCGGGTTGGGGGCTCGGTGGTGCTGCTGATGATATGTCATCATCACCATCATCCTCTATTTCGCCAGCATCCCAACTTTGCTGTACATTGCTATTGCCTTTATATAACACAATCTGGTTTTTGTGTTTTTTTACTACACTCCCTGTTAAATTGTCTTTAACCAAATACACAATTTTACCACTTTTGCCTATTATTTTGCCTCTGCACCACGTGAACTTGTCTTTATTGCTAAATTTTTTGTATAAAACTTCGTGTCCGTTTTCAAAACTTTGTGTATTTTTGCCTCCGTAGAATTTACTCTGTAAACACTGTTTTGCTTTCACTGCGCTGTCCAGTGACGCGTGTGAGGGCGACGACAGCGGCGGCGGCGGCCGGCGACAATAGATCCAATCTTGATCTTAACTTATGGCCAAAAACTAATTGAGCCGGAGAGAACCCTGTTACTGAGTGTACCGAATTCCGATAGTCAAAAAGATATTTTAACAGTTTGACCTTGGTGTCTTTTTGGCTGCTACTGGATAAAATACAGGATTTTATACCCTTTTTTGTGATCTTTACGTAGCTCTCGGCCTGGCCATTGCTCGCAGGATGATAGGGCGGTGATGTCACGTGCTCAATACCGTTAATTGTACAAAATCGTTTAAAATCTTGTGACGTGAAAGCAGTACCGTTATCACTTACAATTGTATTTGGTAACCCGAACCTTGAAACAAACTCGTATAGTTTTTCTACTGCCGCTGATGATGTCGTTGAACCACACATATCGTAAACTTCTACCCATTTCGTGTATGCATCTACTACAATTAAATAATGTCTATTATCTAACGGACCCAAGAAATCTATGTGCAACCGGTAAAATGGTTGAGGTGGGTATTGCCAGGGCGTAAGTGGGGCACGCGGGGGGGTAGGTCGTAAATGTATGCAAACATTACACGAGTTGATCATAGTTTCTATTTTTTTATCAATACCCGGAAACCAGAACCGGGAACGAGCTTCGGCCTTTGTTTTTACAATTCCCAGGTGGGAAGTATGAAGTTCGTTTAACATTTTCATTTTTAGGCTTTCTGGTAAAATCAATTTATGCCCTCTCATAACACAGCCGTCTTCGTATGATAATTGATTCCTGCATGCGTGGAACGGTTTTAAGTCGATATCCGACACGCTTCTAGGCCAACCCTTAAAAATAAAATCAATCACCTTCATTAAACTAGCATCTCGGCTAGTTTCCCTGCGTAATTCGTCCCGCGTAACTGGCATGTGTCCGTCTATTACAAAGTGGACATACGACGCGCGATCAATCGGGGCGGCCGCGGCGGCAGCGTGTTGAGCGCTGTCCCCGCGTTCGCCGTCCGCGGTCATTGACCGCGATTGCTTATCGTCGTCGTCGGGAAGACTTGCGCGGGACAAATAATCCGCGCTGTTGTTTTCGCTGCGAACGTATTCTATCTTATAATTATATGCGCTGAGGAACAATGCGTATCTTTGTAATCGATTTGCCGAAACCTCCGGTATACCTTTGTGCGGCCCAAAAATTGAAATTAAAGGTTTGTGATCAGTGCGAAGGATGAACGGGTCTGACTTACCGTACAAGTACTGATGGAATCTCCGAACTCCAAAGATAATAGCCGTTGCCTCTTTCTGAATCTGAGAATAACGTTTTTCAGCTGTGTTTAGAGTGCGGGATGCAAATGAAATAGGACGCTCGCATCCATCTTTATCTGTTTGCGATAATATCGCACCTAACCCATTAGGTGAAGCGTCCACTGTTAGGATTAACTTTGCATTTGGATCGAAATGCGCTAACACCTGATCCGACGTTAAATGTTTTTTTATTTTGACGAACGCTCTTTGATGTTCGTCGGCCCAGTGCCATTTAACACCCTTCCTTAAAAGATCGTATAAGGGACTTAAAATTTCGGACGCCTTAGGCACGAAATTACGGTAATAATTTACTAATCCTAAAAATGATTGAAGTTTGCCTACATCAGTGGGCACTGGAGATTTCTCAATTGCTATTACTTTGTCTGATGATTTTTTAAACCATTTTTGTTAATTACGTACCCTAAGTAATTGATTTCATTCTTAAAAAATTCACACTTTTCTTTTTGCAAGGTTAGTCCTGCATCTTGCAGCCTCTGTAACACTGCCGTTAACCGTTGTAAATGTAATCCCGGTCCCTCGGCTGTGATAAGGACATCATCTAAAAGACATAACACACCGTCCATACCAGACAATACGTTTTCCATAGCGCGTTGAAAGATAGATGGTGCGCTAGTTAAACCAAAAACCATACGTGTATACTGAAACAAACCGCGGTGAGTATTTATGCACGTAATCTTTTGCGAATCTTCGTCTAAAACAAACTGATTATAGGCCATGGAAAGGTCTAACTTTGAAAACTGTTGACCTCCATGCAATTTTGAAAACAGCTCGTGGATTGTAGGCAACGGGTATTGTTCTACAACTAATTGTTTATTTATGGTTACAGAATAGTCTGCACACAGCCTAACACTTCCATTACGCTTTAATACTGGCACTACGGGTGATGCATACTCCGAATGATCAACCTGTCTAAGTATCCCTAAGTTTACAAGGCGGACTATCTCTTTATCCACCTTGTCTCGCAATGCAAAAGCGATGGGACGCGCTTTGAAAAATATTGGCACTGCATCATCTTTTAAACGTAATTTAACCTTGAACTTATTGAATTTACCCAATTGAATCTGAAAATACGTCTCTGAATCTACTATGCAAGTCATCGATTGTTTTTGCTTCATTATTTATGAAATTACAGGGTGCTAGTTTTAACTTAAATATGGATAAAAAATCTCTTCCGAGCAATGGCGGGCCTTCGCTGCGTACCACGTAAGCATCTAGTGTGCGTGTGCTCAGCCTATACGTAACCGGGAGGTGAATTATACCGAGACACACAATACTGCTGCCCGTGTAGGTAAATAGCCTTTTCTTAGGTGGTAACAAGGGTAACCTGCTAAAACATTTGTTGTATAAACTCTCGGAAATTACTGTTACTGCAGATCCACTATCAATCTCGAATTTTATTTGTGAGCCGTTTATGGACACGATTTCTGTCATGGGTTCTCCCCGCTCTGAAATGATGTTACAACATAAACCCTTACCATCGTCGTTCTCCTCACTCACGTCACCGGCCACCACACTTTTTACTTTGCACATTCTACGTAAGTGACCCTTCGTATTACACTTCCTACAAGAATAATTCGCGAATCGGCACTGAGACGATGCATGGTTTTTTCGACCGCACACGGAACACTTCTCCATCACCGGTTCCTTATCAGAACCCGCACTCTTGCCCTGCACCTTGAACACTGAATGTTCTTGCTGTGTAGTCGACGCCGTCGTGGAAACGCCGGCGGCGGCGCCCGCGCCTGCCCGCGCGCACCGGACGCTCTGCGCCAACTCCACTGCCTTTGCCAGGGTCAAGGTATCTGTGTCCTTTGTGAACAGTTTGTCCCTCTCGGGACCCGCCAACATACCCATCACGAAACGGTCTCGCAATGCCTCTTCTACGTTGGCGAACTTGCAATGTTTCGTGAGGCCACGCAGTCTTGCCGCCCACTGCGCATGCGTCTCGCCCGTTTGCTGCGTTGCCGCGTAAAATGCGTACCGCTCTCCGAATCCACATTTTGTCGGGGAAAAGTGAGTGTCAAGGAGCTCATAGATGTCTTCTATTGGCACCTCCTCCAGCTGTTTTGGCAAAGCCAAGTCGGCTGCGAGCTGGTAGGTACCATCCGCGAGTGCGCTCAGTAGGATTGCTCGCCGTCTTGAACCCGTAGTGTCGTTTTTCTCTGAAATCTCGTTTGCCACGAACCATTGCCGCAGGCGACTTTTGTACGCCTGCCATTCGTGCACTGTGTGATCGAAATTACTTAAAATACCGAAACTAAACTGAGCCATTGTGTTAAAGCGTGGGTCGCTCTCGTCGCCACTGTTAGATACGGGCACAAGTGAAACTACGGCTGCTTGAGAACGCACTGAGCTTTATTTCCAAACAACGCGGCTGGGCGCGGGGTGCGGGGCGCGGCGAGCGCGTCGTCTGCGCAGGCAGTCCATGGCGCCGAGCATCGCTACACAGTTACACACATACATGTTTGCTTGTAGGTATACAAGTATACAACAATATCTTTTGCATTTTTTAATGTTTTTCAAATCTACGTCGACAAAACTTCGAAAAAACGTGTTAAATATGAGGAAAACAAATAGGAGTGGAGCTCGGGAAATTATTTCAAAGTATATCAGCGATGTTTGTTGGAACACCAAGCTGACCAAATTTTTATCAAATTTGGATGATATTTATACTCGAACAGCAGCTATAACAGGTATGTAATCGTGTTATTGTTTGTTTTTTATCTACCAGAAGTCACAAATTTACTAAATATACGATTTTAAGACTAAAATAAGCATTGTTTACATTGCGCATTTATAGGTTAGATTGCAAATGTAAGTAGCTCATATTGTAGTGCGACGTTAACTTTTGATACTTTTGGGTACCTAATCAAATTTACCGGTGATTTTAAATATGAATAAGTTTTAACATCTTTGAAATAAAAACAGTGCTATGTATTTTCTGTTAGATATTACATCTTTTTTTTAATCTTTCTTTCAGGAAAATCTGAGAGTACAGTGAGGCGTATTGTAGATGAAGGCAAACACAGATCAGGCCGTCCTAAGAAAGAAATGGATGACTTCAACATAAAATTTCGCTAAAACAGATCTGGATTTTAAATGTAGCCTAGAAGTCCTGCGTAAAATTTTGAAATCGATTGGATTTTCTTACAAGAAGATCAAAATAATAGAAAGGCTCTAATCGAACAACATATTGCAGCAAAATGGGCAAGAGAAAATGGGCATACAGTGGTACAAAAGTTAAAATATAACATTAATAAAAAATATGTACGAACATTTTTCTTTTATTTACTCATTTTTATTTCAATGAAGGTCGGAAGGAAAATATCGTGAGGAAATCTGGACTTATAATTATTATAAGTCTGAAATCGCCAACCCGTCTTGTCTTGAGCATGCGTGGTGATCATTGCTCGTGCCGTCTCTGTTGAGAAGAGGCCTTTGCCCAGCAGTGGGACAGTAATAGGCTGGTATTATCATTTATAATGAAGGTCGCATCTTTGTTTATGGTTTCTGTATTTTTTTTAAATAAGATAACAGATTTTAATTAAAACCAGGTTTGCTTCTAGTACAAAATAATGTGCTAGTATCAAAACCATTTTAGTCACACTATACAGGGTTGCTATGTGCACGAGTCTTCACGACCGCAGCGCCCTCATTTATTTTCATGACTTTATAGACAGGCTGTACAATAATCATTTGATTTACTTGATGTAATAGATGGAAAATGCCACTTACCGATGAAAGGTTATGTTTGGTTGATTTCGTTCACTACGGCTTTTACAGCCATTTATACAGCAATTCACCATCACTACACACTTAATATGACTTTCTGGAATATCACTAAGTTGCAAATTACACAAAATAAGCGTATAACAATTTTTATCTAAGAAAATATTCTGACTTCAAAAATATTGCTTGCCATCAGGCTAGTGATGGCAAACAACAAAAAACCGATACGCAAAAAGAGATGAAAAAACAGTGCTATGTCCTGTTCACACATACACATTTTGCCATAGTGTTGTCTCACTTTCGTAATTCTTATTATTTTAATAGCTTGTCTATACCATTCTCTGTCTACGGGTGAGGTCGATACAGAGCGTGGCAGCACTGGTTTGACAATGTCAGTTGTCATATGTCAAATGTCAGTTGTGAGTGGTCGGTTAACGTTGACGTTAGACGCATTTGACTTGAGGGACGTTACTTTTTGGTGTGACACGAGTGCGAACGGTTGTGCTGCCCGCCTGTATCGAACTCACCGCGTTTTCGTGCTTTAATCCATTTCCATCGGCTTGATCGTTTGAGATTTTGTTAATTTGTTATCGGAAGTAAATACATAGGCGGTTGTAATCAGTGTTGAGACTATTATTTCGTACCTCCGCCATGCTGAACTTGGACTCTGACAACGATGTACCCGTAATAGTTGACCTACCGTCGTCATCAGAAGTGGTATGTAACTCTAACGCCTACATAGTGTAAGTGACAGTGCTAGACCGGAAAAGTGTAAAGACAATGCGCGTGCGTCTGAAAGTGACATAGAAACGGAAATGTGGTGTTTTATGTTCGAGCAGCTAAACAAAAACTTTATGACTATTGTGCAAGCAATGAAAACACCTTTTGCGAGTACGGATATTCGCCTACCGCATTTTGAACCTTAAAACGGAATATTGTCCCGCGTGCTTGGTTGGCAACAGCCGACATGTGTGTTATCGATCCGAATACTCATGGGAGAAACGGGACGAACGGGAGTCACACATCTACTGTAGGTGCGTCGTAAGTCGGCACCTCCGTCGCTGGTCGTCCTCCGCTGGGCCTCCTCCGGGTAACCGTTGGTCTCACTTGGTGGGGATGGACCGCCGTGGTGCTGTGAAGACAGCAGCGCCGTGCAACCGGCGCTGTGGCGTGCCTACAAGGGACGCAGCGAATTCCACGAGACTCATGGGACAAGTTTCGTCATGGCTGTCGTCCATATCTTGTCCTGGGATGAAATGGAGCGATTTTAAGGAGCTGTTTATAGTCTGGAGTGCCCCGTATGGTGATGGCGATCGCGAAGACCCTGATGCGACATCAGAACCGGGATTCACTCGAGCTGAAGAAAATACGAAGAATGGTGCGATGACGTCACGGTGCGCTGAGAATTTACTTCGGCAGCGGCGCCGGCGGCGCGGCGGCGGGACGCGGCTTGGCGGCGCGTGGTTGGCAGCGCGGCGGCGCGGCAGGCTGACCAGGCAGTGCCTGCAGCCTGCAGCAGAGGCAGATAGCGAGCGACGTGTTGAGGTTTGCTATGTGAGCAATTCCAGCGGTGTGCTGATGAATATCTGGTGAGTCGTACCCATTTTATTATGATTCTGGTGCCGAATGCTCTCTGATCAAAAATGTTTCGTTACAGTTCAGTGGCAAGCGTGTAAATAACATTGTAAATTGACCCGGGATAGGTCATGATAGTTTGTACTTCACAATTATTTACTGAGGTTATGATTATCGATTTACTATTAGAGATTTTATTTCATGTTGTACCGGATAGTTGTTTAAAAAAAAATGACATTTTAATTGGCGTTGAGATTTTACAACAAGGATTTAACGATAGTATGAGTTGTGATAGTGTTCTTTGTGTCTTGAAGAGATCGTTAGGTTATGTTGTGATGTTTCAAATAATCTCGGATATGCTTCTAATTTTCAAATTGATTTCGATACAGTTGATACAGATGTTTCGTTAGAATTTCGTTCACAGCATATTCATCTCTGTTTTCTAGTGACTTCTAGATCCCATATTACAACAAGACTAGTTGAATACTAAGTGGTCAACTTAACATTTAAAGTACCTAGCACAGTAAGAGTTTTCTTATAACCTGTAACGTTATAGGAAAAATAAAGTAACATGTTGAACAACCCTACTTTAGAAAATATTTTGATAAAGGCTCGAAATGATTATCTTGATGGTGTTGTGCGTGTAACCGGATGGAGGTTACATGTGGAGGTGACCGGATAGAGGTTGCCTGTTGTGTATGTAACCGGATGGAGGTTACATGTGGAGGTGACCGGATAGAGGTTGCCTGTTGTGTATGTAACCGGATGGAGGTTACGTGTTGATGACCGGATGGAGATCGATTGGTTTGATGCTTAAAACCGGATGGAGGCTATAAGTGTGATGTTGAAGACCGGATGGAGGTCGATTGTTTTGATGCTTATGGCCGGATGGAGGCTATAAGTGTGATGATGAAGACCGGATGGAAGTCAGAGTATGAGCACTGCAATATTTTAATGAGTTTCCTATTATTTGAATGAGTATGGGTGTTGTTTGACATGTCAGCTTTGAGAAAAAGAGTTTGTTATGATTTACATTAGAACCTGTAATTATTTTGTTCAGAATACCTTTTATTCCCCACCCACTTGGGCCAGGAATGGCCGAACGACTGGTATTGGGCAGACTTTTGTAAGGTCAACTGTACAAATTTTGACTTCTGTTGAGACCGATGGAATTGTTTTAGAAATTCTATTTCACGTTTTACCCGACAATTATTTGTGATTAGTTTCGGTTCATAATGTCATCAAGTAGTACGTGTTTGTCATCATAGATGCGTTTACCAAATTTGTGCTGCTTCGTCACTCTCTAAGCGTAGACACCAATAGTAGTATTCGTTAGCGTTGTTTGGTGCATCGAAACGCATAATAGCAGATTAATGTCGTTGTTTCGCTTTCAAAGATTTTTCTAGTTTCTGCACTTTTGACAACAGAGTTGCACTTGATAGCTACTGGAGGCAGTCGCGCAAACTGTTAGGTCGAAAGGGTAATGAGTACCCTAGTTTAGTTTAACTGGGCATACGCATCTAGCCTCTTGATTGGGCCATTCATGAGTACCGTCAAAAGTATGTTGGTAGCTGTGGTGGTAGACTAGTGGTGACCGCTGTTGGCAGGACGCATTAGGAGAGGTTCAGCTGGCTAGGAACTCTACTCATAATAGGAAGAGTAGCGAGACCACTTAGTTTAGTGACCGCTGATGATGATTAATTTGACTGTTGTTCATTTAGATGAGATAAGAGAGCACACGACACAGAACATTGAAAAGAATGCTAGTTATTGAAAAAAAAAAAAAAAAACAAAATGAGGCTCAGGTTTGAGTTAGTTGTTAGTGATTGTTTTAATTGAAAATGCGGAAAGGAATCAGACAAAATTAGATCCTAAATTCGAAGGTTATTTTAAGATTATTGATGTGTCCCCGTCTAGGACAGATACTTACTAAAGGTTCTTGACTCTGAACGAACTTACAAATACCCCCATGATCGTGTGAGGAAGATCCCCGATCACCAAGTTCCTCGAGAATTAGATGTCATAGTTGATGACAGTGGTAGTGAGACCAAATCCGATTAAGAATGGCTTGTACACTCATACTCGAAACTCTGGAGCGCTTTATGTCTTGGTGCACATTTTGCGATAGATCTTGTGAGTCGTTGGTGCGATTCATGTCTGTGTTGGTGCACAGAGCCCTTCATGTGTTGTAGCACGTTTTGCGCTAAAGGATGTGAATCGTTGGTGCGATTCATGTCTGTGTTGGTGCACAGAGCGCTTCCGGTGTTGTAACATATGTGGTGGCAGATATGTAAAGAGTCGTTGGTGCGATTCAGGCCTGTGTTGGTGCACAGATTGCAATGAAAGTTTCAGGAGTTGAGTATACGTTGCTTATGAATTATGATAAAGAGTACCTAACAGGATTGTTAGAATTAATTTGTTGTTAACTTGTTGATCAGATCTTTTCCAATGAATGATGTTGTGCAGGAAGCACTGTGTATGTAGCCATAACAAGGCATTGTAAATCATGATAGTTGAGAATCAACCCCTTGTGTGTATTGGCAGGATAGCCGAGCTAGATTACTCTCTGAGAATTTTGTCCACAGGTACTACACCCGAGGACGGGTGCTAGTCAGGGATGGCCGTGTCGCAGATTCAACACCGAGGCACAATATTTAGGCTGAGTTGCATCAAAAAAGTCGTTAAAGTTAAGGTTTTTGTCAAATTTGACAGTACTGTATGGGGTATAGAAAAATTATACATACAATTTTTTTTTTGCAAACATTCAAACAAAGTACCTATTATATTTATTGCTTTGTCTATAGCACGTATTATTTTTTGGTTGAACAATTACCTACGATGAATATCCTTGTTACGCCTTAAGCAATGCAATCGTATAGTCAGCCACCAAGCTACGTTTTTAGAGACTCGAAATCTTGGCAAGAAACATTCGTCGTTCCATGTGGAAAAACGATCGGCTCTGGTAATCACACTTTTCTTTTCATCGCTTTCGTCATCAGAACTGGTTTCTGCGAGTATTTCTTGGAGCAGGGACATGATGTCTAAAGGTTATATTCAACGCGTTTGACAATAAAATTGACAGACAATTTAACACAAGCTATAACACTAACTAGCGGAAATTGAGTGGTTGCAGGTACCGTTAAAGTTATGACGTCATTTAACTATTTGTCAAATCGCGCAACTCATTGTTGGCATAACCGATACAAAACTGAAGTTTTGATGTTTGTTTGACGTGCCATTTGACACAAACTTTAACTTTAACTACTTTTTTGGTGCAACTCAGCCTTAGAGTTGGCAATTTAGAATAACGCCATCTAACGTCATCTGTTTTTCGGAAACGTCAAGCAGTGAGCTTGGGTGAGGTCGATACAGAGCGTGGCAGCACCACTGACGTATAAATCATATGGACTTGGCATACCTACAAAAAAAACGTGTATGCCTACACTTTACTGAGCGGATAAAATGGCGGCTAATAGAGCAGCCCCTAACGATCGATATTTCTATAAAATAACATCGATAAAAAATTGTGAGAATGTTTTCTTATGGTTCACATCTGACGAAAAATGCATCGCATATTATCGGTCGCGTAACGCCAGAACAGACAATTATTCTTAGCGTGATGATATAATTATAGCCTATAGCCTTCCTCAATAAATGCGCTATCTAACACTGAAATAATTTTTCAAATCGGACCAGTACTTCCTGAGATTAGCGCGTTCAAGTAAACAAACAAACAAACTCTTCAGCTTTATAATATTAGTATAGATGTTAAGATTCCAATGCCTACCTTTTGTAACATACAGATGATAGTGGGCTTTAATTAAAACTCAACAATAATAAATTATAATATATTTAAACAAAAAAAACAACAAACAAATTGTTCTCATTCATTTCTGAACAACACAATTTTGTTCAAGTAACTTCGATGTGATATTCTTTCAGTAGATTTCTTTTGTTGACATCTTTAAATTTTCAACACCGATTGTTTCCAGCCAAATTTTCTTTTTTCCTTTATTAGCAGGCAGCCTTGAAAGTAAAACATAAAACCAATAAAGAACCATAAAATAGCATTATCGATAAATATAAAAAAATGCCTAATGCACTACTCTATCCCTTCAATAACAACATAACAAGAAAATGTGTTCATGTTGAAAATACTGTAGAAAATAAAGACAAAAGGGAAATTATGAATGCTTTACTGTTGAAACTCTTCAACGAATGCAGAATCTTGTTTAGACTAACTAAATCTAAAGATATTTCAGGCGAAATGAAGTACTTACTGGTGCAAAGTTATGTTCGGATGATTTCTGCTTCTTTTGATGCCACATCCGATTATATTGCAATTGGGCATCTTGCTATTGACGATATCCAATAAAGAACCGAGTTCAAACACAATAACACATCAAATTACTCCAAAATTCACAAATTTTATCCACAGCTCAAGAGCATTTGACAGTTGACGTACCCAACTTTAGCTTTGGTACCAAACAGCGAGCGGATAAAATGGCGACCGGCCGCATATAGGTATTTCAATGACGCTAGGAACGAGGGTTGCAATTATAGTAGCTGTCAAAAACACTACTATCTTTTTTCACTTACGCAAACTTATGAAAGTTAAAAAGAGATGGCAGTACTTTTATGATTTTGGCGTCGATAAGCCTCATATTTGTATAACTGTTATTTCTATAGTCAAACGTTTCAAGTCCATATGATTTATTAGTCATTGGGCAGCACTGGCAGCACTGGTTTGACAATGTCAGTTGTCATATGTCAAATGTCAGTTGTGAGTGGTCGGTTGACGTTGACGTTAGACGCATTTGACTTGAGGGACGTTACTTTTTGGTGAGACACGAGTGCGAACGGTTGTGCTGCCCGCCTGTATCGAACTCACCGCGTTTTCGTGCTTTAATCCATTTCCATCGGCTTGATCGTTTGAGATTTTGTTAATTTGTTATCGGAAGTAAATACATAGGCGGTTGTAATCAGTGTTGAGACTATTATTTCGTACCTCCGCCATGCTGAACTTGGACTCTGACAACGATGTACCCGAAATAGTTGACCTACCGTCGTCATACTTTTGATAAAGTTATTGATTTTTAAGTGCATCAATACAATTATTGCGCACTACCTGCATGATAATGACAGATACGTGGAATGAAACGCACTGACCTCTAGAAAAGATTTACTGTGGTTGATAAACTAAAGTTTTTTTAATAAATCCTATAACTATTGTTATATTTGGAATGTATGTTTTATGAGGATTCCAACAATGGTTTAGTGACCCAAATCCGTGCCCTAGTCAATGAATAATCTGCACGTCAATATTGCCGACATTGGTCAGTGTTCATAAGATTATTAGATGTTTACAGTTTCTTAATTCTATGTAAATACTGTTTTGAGCTATATAACACCTAACGGTCCCATGTACGATGCTGGTTATCCATTCCCTAACGTATTTCGGATTCATAGATTTCATTGTTAAAATAACCTCAAAATGTTGTTGACCATGGTTATTTGTTCAGTTAAAAAAACTAGTAGCAGCTTATGTAATATATCTGCTACAGTGTAAACATAAATAAAGGAAATAATAATAAACATTTTATTTCAGGCTTCTAAGGCCCATAGGTAAAATACACAAATAACATAAAACAATAACAACAAACTAATACATATGAAAAAACCTTATAAACTATAACTACACACGTAACGTTGGCGGCGTCGTGTTGCGCTGCGAGGTGTCACGTAATCGTCCCCGGAAACGTCGATACAAGACACCTTTCGGCCAAAAGTCCTCCTTCATGCAGGTCTGTAGATGCTGGGTTGGGTTTCGTACCACGAACGACTTAAAGTTGATGTTGTGGCGCGATTCCAACCTTTCAACCCTCAGAGTCCAGTTGGTCTTCACCTTCAAGTACTGCACGACTTCTTCAACCGTCGTGGAGTGATGCAGACGAGAAAGGTACAGCTCCGTCGTAAGCACTAATGAAACGTATCCATTGTAGATCGAAGTTTTATATCATATTAGTTTATTTGATAAAATTGTGTTAATTTGGAATATAATGGACGCTGAATTAAGACATTTGGGTTTAAAGATTCTTTATTTATTCTAAAAGAACATACATTGTTCACATAACGAATAAATACATATTAAGGTAACATGTAGTCCAGTAGCTAACAGTTCAGAGATACATTTTACTTTACAACAATGCTCAATCACTACAAATAAATATTACGATGTGGGTATATATGAAAAATATTTTGCACCTAATCATTTTAGTTTTTATCATCTACCCGTAACTTGTAAGTAAGAGCTTGTTAATATTTTATCACGCTGGTAATAAAATAACTCTGTTATGTTCAACGTTTTATTGTTGACACATCGGGAAAAGCAAAAAGACAAGAGAAAATATAAAAGGAAAAACATGTCAAAAGGAATACAGTCATTATCAAAAGAAGAAATTATTAAAGAGGTAGAAAAACTAGAACACGAAACTCTTTTCTTCCTAACACTCCTCCTGAATTTCATTCTTCCAGACCCATTCCTTTCGCACACCATTCATACTTTCCTCTCAACAAAGCTTTAGTCAGACTGTCAGCCACCATTCGAGTCGTCTCCACATACTCTAACTTAACATGGCCATTCTCAATGGCCTCTCTAATAAAGTGGTGGCGTACGTCAATATGCTTTGTACGTTGATGGTGCACAGGATTCTGTGCAATAGCAATTGCAGATTGACTGTCGCTGCAGATCTTGACAATCACTTCTGGTAGACCACTGATCTCCGCAATAAATCTTTTAAGGAATATTGCTTCTCTCGCAGCTTCAGATATTGCCACATATTCTGCCTCTGCAGTTGAAAGAGCTACTGTTCTTTGTTTCTTGCTCTCCCAGCACACTGCTCCTCCTTTCCATAGGAAAACTACTCCGGTGTATGACTTCCTATCATAGCATGTGGCATGGCTTGCATCTGCATAGCACTGTAAATCATTGCTATTATTCTTCTTCTTGTACTTTAGTCCAAGGCTTTTAGTACCCTTTAAATATCTGAGTACCCGTTTTGCGGCTGTCCAGTGCTCGTCACTGTAGCAACTATTAAATTGACTCAGATAATTAACTGCATGTGCTATGTCTGGCCTCGTGCAAACAGACAAGTACATCAGAGAACCAATTAAATTTTGATACGGAATGCTCGGATCCGATTTATGTTCTGGTCCTGGCTTCTCCAGTCTTTGACCGGTAACTGATGGCGTTGTAGTGATCTTGCAGTCATCCATCCCGAACATCTTCAAAACTTTATTGACATACTTCTCTTGGTCAACTTTGATTTCTGTCTCATTCTGCGTTATTTGCATCCCCAAGACTAGTTCTGCCTTACCAAGATCCTTCATCTCAAATTTAGACATGAGGTCATTTTTCACCTTGCGCAACTCCTGTGCGTCATTCCAGAAAATAAGCATGTCATCCACATATACCGCTAGAATGATGACCTTCTTGTCTTTGGATCTTGTATACACGCATGGTTCATTCTTGGATCGTTTGAAGCCAAGATGTAACAACTCATTATTTAATTTGCTGTTCCAAGCTCTAGGGGCTTGCTTTAATCCATAAAGCGATCGATTAAGAAGACACACATAATCTTCTTTTCCTTTCTCCTCAAATCCTTCCGGTTGCTTCATAAAGACAGTCTCAGATAAGTCTCCGTTCAAAAACGCTGTTTTCACGTCCATCTGATCAACATTAAAGCCTTCATGAGCAGCCATCGCTAAAAGGACTCTAAGTGAACTATGTCTAACAACTGGAGAAAAGGTCTCGTCATAATCCACCCCATATCTCTGGCTAAAGCCTCTTGCAACCAGTCGAGCTTTATATCTCTTCTTATTTCCCGCCTCTTCTTTGATTCTAAAAAGCCATTTCGAATCAACGACGTTGCATTTGGCTGGTGGTTTGATTAAGGTCCAAGTCTTATTTTTCTTAATCGCATCCAGCTCCTCCTGAATCGCTGACTGCCATGCTTTACTGTCAGTTCTTGACAGTGAATCTTTAACCGTAGTTGGATTCTGATCTAATTCAGCAGCTTGATATATGATGTAATCCGGGAACTGCTTGGGTCTTCTATCTCTGAGTGGGTACCTCCGTCCACTTTGGAGAGATTCCTCGTCGACATTTGTAATCGATTCGCAGTCTTCGAATACATCCACATCGTCCACAATGGGCTCCGGATCTCCATGATCCTCAGGTTCAGTTGGTTGATCCTCTCTCTGACTATCGCCATCTTCACCTTGATCTACCCTAGGGTCAATGTCTGCTTCGGCTTCACCCTCTGGTCCTTGCAGAATATCAGATCCTCCGTTGTGTCCTATCACGGTTTCTTTTTCAGCTTCAGAAAGTTGGAGTATTTCTTCTGGATGTTCTTCTAAATTCGATTGCTCATGATGCTTTCGGTTTTCAAAAAACACCACGTCTCTTGCCTTAAATACTTGGCCGGTAGTGAAGTCTAAAAGACGATATGCTTTTGCGTTATCACAAAAACCTGTGTGAATCAGTTCTCTGCTTTTCGGATCCCACTTACCTCTCTTCTGTTGAGGAATGTGCATATAAGCTTTGCATCCGAAGGTCTTCACTGTACTCAGGTCGCACTTCTTACCTGACCATTTTTCTTCTGGCGTAACATTTTTCACCGCAATCGTTGGTGATCTGTTTTTCAAGAACACTGCATGATGGACAGCCTCTGCCCAAAAGCGTTTCGCCAAATTAGCATCTTGAAGCATGCTTCTTGCTTTCTCACAGATAGTTCTATTTGCGCGTTCAGCTATGCCGTTCTGCTCTGGCGTATATTCCACCGTTAGTTGACGCTGAATTCCGAATTGTTTCAAATAGTTATCCATCTGTTTGTTGACGAACTCAGTGCCGTTATCGGTGCGTAAGTTCTTCAGCTTCTTACCACTTTGTTTTTCGGCATACTCCTTAAACTCTACAAATTTTTCGAAAACCTCACTCTTTTGTTTCAAAAAATAAATAAAAGTTTTTCTCGTAAAATCGTCAATGAACGTCAAAAAATACCTGAATTTGCTAACGGAAGGCACCTCCATAGGTCCGCACACATCCGAGTGCACAAGTTCTAGCACTTCCTTAGCTCGGGTAGCATTCAACTTTGTGACGATAATGGGTTGCGTGGCGCAGGTTAAATAATAAAACCACGTAACCCTGGTCAACATAAAATATATTTGATAATAATAATGGGGTACGTTCACTAATCACACACTCAGTAGGGTTATCCTGTGGGGTGCACGTTACTGCCCTGTTAGCTTAGCTGGCGTGGCGGTGACCGCAGCGAGGTGCCACGCAGGATGTCAGGGGTGAAGGCCGACAGTTGGTCGCGTCGACCCGGTGATACGCTCGGCGAGGCCCACGTGGCAGGAATGGCCAACGGGGGGGAAGTCTGCGCCGATCTCAATGGCGCGCACGACGGAGCCAATACGGGCTCGTGCTGTGCAGGCGCGCAGTAAATGGTGGTAGTTCCTCTAACCGGAACTTTGGACCCTGGAACATGACGTCCAGCGTGTCACGAGATGACCAAAGGTCAACCCCGCTGATTGCGACACCAAGCTAAGCAAAGCGAGCAGCAATAACAGTGCGCTTATGAAGGTGTTGGTGGATTGTCACAATCAGACGGAGTTTACATGATGAAAATGAGAATTTAGGCATGATAGCACATTTTGACGTGTCATCGAAACACTGTCAAAATGTATATTAGCTGAAGGCAACAATTGAAAATACATGAAATTAGCGTAGAACAAAGTCAGATAATATAGGGATACATGCTGCATAACCTATAAGGTTGGGAAACACAAAATACACACATGTTTATGCTGTTCAAACTTACCCAGTATGGGGTTATGTAGCCACTGAATTTACATGCTCGATGGCGGAGAAAATATGAAAGATGTAAAACAAACATTACGCTCGAATGGTGGCGAGAGGTGAGCACGTGTGCCGGACACGAGCGCCTGCCCGCTAGGGCGCAACGCCCGCGCCGAACACCGAATTCCAAAAAGGAGCGTGCCACTGACGCGACGCCGTATTTAACCCATGAAGAAATAGATAAATATGGAGGCCACACTTAGAACAAAAGTTTGAGTCAAATACCTACGATTCTCTATCTCACTCTCTGTGGGCTTACCTCTCTTTCTAAGGTGGACGATAGTATTGCTATCTCGTTATTAAAATCTCCTTATTCATTTTTAAAAAGAGTCACCACACAAATGTAATCAGAAGTTAAATACTGTCAAATAATGTGCTAATAAATAAAAAGCTAAACTAAGATTACTGAAATTAAAATTCCAAAATAGTATGTCACGAATGCTTGACAAGGTTGGCGAATCAGTGAATTATTTTCCCATTTCCTAAGGATGTGGTAATGTGGCAACATTGGCCCCACATGTCAACATAAATCGTACCAATATGGCGGTTGTTTACTTTGCGGTTCACAGTTTCGTTTGAGATATTTGCCTGTAATCAAAGTTATAATTGAGAAAATGGTGCAAACTTGTGTAGTGCGTGGTTGTGGTAGTACGTGGTGTCCAGGAGGTGATATAAGATTTCACGCGTAAGTGTTTAAATCGGGATTTTTGACACTGAATAATTGTAAACATATTTCTACATATTTCTTTGTATTTTCAATTAATTACTTCATAAAAGCTTGACCTATGATTTAGTCAATGATAACTTAGATAACTATGTAAAGACCAAACAGTTTTACATTGAATTTCATGGACTTTCTGCAATTTTATTTGTTTTTGTTTTTAAGGAGTCATACTGAAGTAGTGTGACCATATTGGGGATATATCTGGGACTTTCCGTGGGACCTTCATTAATTATATAGTCATTATCATACTCGCTTTATTACATTTTATTACTTTTTTCACACACCGTGTTATTTCTGTTAGTTCTTTGGAATAACAACATTTTCGTGAATTTTTAACAGTAGTCAAATAGCCAATTACTATTTAAATAATACAGTAAATGTAATGAATAATAAAAAATGATGTTCTGATTTCACACTCTTCTGGTTTTAGGTCAACAGCGAAGCCCAGGTCTCTACGAAGATTGATAGGGGCGTACAGGTGTAAATAAAATCAACTGAAGAAAAAATACTGCAGAAGAAATCTAAGATTCTTAAGCAAAGAGTTTTACGACAGACTAAAAAAATCAGGACATGTCTTCGTAATATAATAAAATGATTTTAATTAAGAAAGTGTTTTTGTTTCTTTTTGAGGTTTTATACATAGCCCCGTATTTAGATGAAAATCTATATATATAAAAGAAAGTCGTGTTAGTTACACCATTTATAACTCAAGAACGGCTGGCCGGATTTAGATGAAAATTGGTAGGGAGGTAGCTAAGAACCAGGAGAAGGACATAGGATACTTTTTTTTTTTTTTTTTTTTTTTTTTTTAGGTAGGGTAGTAGGTAGGTAGGTAGTAGGTAGGTAGGGTAGTAGGTAGGTAGGGTAGGTAGGGTAGGTAGGGTAGGTAGGGTAGGTAGGGTAGGTAGGGTAGGTAGGGTAGGTAGGGTAGGTAGGGTAGGTAGGGTAGGTAGGGTAGGTAGGGTAGGTAGGGTAGGTAGGGTAGGTAGGGTAGGTAGGGTAGTAGGTAGGAATAATCTATATTATGTGACGCAGACGAAGTTGCGCGGGTCAGCTAGTACATAATATAAAAAATTCCACAGTGGTAAAAAACCTTAACACTGACTTACCCAGAAATCTTTAAAAAAAAAACATCTTAGATGTATCATTTTCATTAGTCTACAAAATAAAAGAAACATCTAATTTCTTTTTTGTGATTTCATGATTTTCATGATTTAGAGTTGTACTGGGCAAAAATCTCTCCCAAATCCTTCCAGATTCATTATCTTGAGCCACCCCACCAGCCCTTGCGGTAGGCAACCACCGTGGTCGTGTCACCACCTCTTCTGTCATTATGATTTACTAGCTTTTGCCAGCGGCTTCGCCCACGTGAAAATGGCGATTTTCCATACAAACTTTCATCCCCTATTTAACTCCCTTAGGGGTTGAATTTCAAAAAATCCTTCCTTATTCCTTGTCTAGATTATAAAGGGAACGTCTGTGCAAAATTTCAGCTTTCTAGGTCCAAGGGTTTGGGCTGGGCGCTGATGAGTCAGTCTGTCAGGACTTCTCTTTTTATTTATATAGATATATAGAAGATCATTAATTTCGTATTGCTACAGGAACTAAAGTTTTATACTGGCCATGGTCTATATTCTATTTCTGTGCGAAATTACGTAAGACTTTTTTGCGTGATTGAAAATGACAAACTGCCAAAAAAAATCAGGAACTTTCACACTGTAAGCAAACAGCTTCTTTCGTAATTTATCATTGGCATCTTTCATCAATCTAGAAGTGAACAGAGATGTGGATATATTAATTTAATCAAACACAAGTTATGAAAAGGAACTACGTAATGTCCTAGGTAAAATAAAATAAAGGTTACCCTACTTAGAAAGAGAGGGTCAGCCCACAGAGAGCGAGATAGCGATGCAAAAGTTTTGCTTCAAGTAGGTATTCGAAGTGTGGTCTCCATATTTATCTATAACTTCATGATTTAACCTCACTTTGGGGAACGAACTATTATTGGTCGTTCACTCGCAACTAGTGAGGCGCGTGATGACATATTGCGTATGGAAAGGAAGATATTCTCGCACACTCGCAGATCTAGAGATGCGCGAGTGCAACATATGTAATTTAGTAACTTACTATGCCCAGGCGGGTACAACGAAGGTTGACCTTGGCTGAAAATGCCGTTTAAAAATAAACTTTATGTCAAACAAATAGAGTTTGTATTACTATAATTTCCCTACGATTTTTCAAAGGGGGAGCAAAACTTAAGAGCGAGACAAAATTCAAGGATTTGTCTGTCCTTGTCTTGCAATTGCCAGTGAAAAAAAAACAGAAACATGTATAGTAATCGAAAATCACTTATATAGCTCAACTAGCCCATAAAATTTAACGGTATTAATTTAATATTCAAATACTTAATTTTCAATAATAAATACTTGCGAATTAAAATTTATTAGAGCCAAAATTCATAAAAACTGTATAGCCATATAAAAAAAAAAACGTAAAAAAGATGGCGGAAACATTTTCGTGTTGAAATAATAATTTTCCTTTTTCAAGTGTTTCTAATTGTATAAGCGAAATAATTTGTCTTCAACTATGGTGAAATGGTGTTGTGTGAAGGGTTGTAAAAGTGAGGGGTATCCAGAATGTGGGATTTCATTTTTCAGGCAAGTTTTTTTAACTTTGTTTACAAATAACGACTAGGGTGACTATGTTCAAGATCTATAAACGGGAATCATGAAATTTTTGTAAAGAATACCCCTTTCCTATAATCAATATCGGTATTTAAAATCTCATATCTCATCTTATTATAATCTCAAACATAACCAAAACAAACATTTGAATTCTTTCTTTACTTTTTTTAAACTTTTCCATTTTGGTCTTAAATCAAATCCAACGTATCCAAAACTAAAAAAACATAGTCATTCTTATTAATATTTTGAAATCATATTCTCAACATCACACCTGTAATTCCCGAAGGGTTAGACAGAGGTATACTTATTACAGTCACATTTCACCACCGATTTATATCATATTTTAACCGACTTCAAAGAAGGAGGAGGTTTCTCAATCCGACAGTATGTATACAACATTATTTTTAGTATATGCGAAACCTGAATATAGTTTGTTCAGAATCAGTAACTGAATCGATTCCAATAATTTTTATACCATGTTATACTTTGTCCCAAAATTATTTAAAAAAGGATACGAGTTGGACACCTAGCGACTGTGGTAGCGCGGACGGCCCGCGCCCGCCGCCGCCGCCGCGCCGCGCCCCGCGGTGACTTGGTAAGCATATTTTTGAACGGACAACCACGTAACTTAACAGACCTATAACTTTGTGATTTTTCAAGATACAGTTTTGAAATTTTGTACATGGATTCTTTACATAAAAGTACTAGACACGTGTTTCAGGTTTCGCATAAACAAAAACTAATGTTGTATAATTATTTTTATGTGTGTTCGCGGATAACTTCGTCGTTTATGAACCGATTTTGATGATTACTTCTTTTCTTGGAAAGGAATTAACCCAAGGATGGTACAATGGTAAGGAAACTAGGATATAATGATGGGAATCGGATCCCAGAGAAATCGAGGGTAACCCTTAAATTTATTATTTATTTATTTTACTATTTATGTCATGTACACACAATCTAGACAACACAGGAAAACAACATAATATAACATTCATTCATACATTTATTCATTCATTTAAAGGCATGTATTACGTTTATTACGTTATTTTTTAGCGCATTCGGAAATCTACCTTCACCAATGCTCAAATTAATAATGTTTATGTAGATTATGGGACTACAGATTTCACATGCAACAGACTTAACATTTTTTGTACTTAAATACCATCGTATCCTACAGTGTTTGTCTTTTTAAAGCCGTGATATTTTTTAATAAATCCTAAGCTAGACTTGGGGCCATGAACATTGAGTCTGTTTAAATGTTTAGTGACAGAGATTCCCGAGTCAGTCATAGATTTATTTTTATCTATAAAATAATTTTGGGTCAGATACAGTTTCATTATTATATCGAATTTTGACAATAGTGTTTTTTGGTATGTTTAGTTTTGTTTGGTTGATTATTTTGTCTTAAAATTATTTGAACTTTTAATTTTATGTATATTTTGTGCGCGTTGAGTTAATTATTTTTGTCAGCAATTTTGAATAACTCTTATTTTTATTTATTTCGATAGGTTTTTGTTTGTATAGTCATAATAATTATGTTACTAGATATACTTTTTATGTTTTTATTAAGTTTAAGGGAAAAATGTCGTGTTTTGTTATAGTAAAGAGTTATCAGTGTTATAAAGATATTATAGAGTTTATAAATAGGTATTTGTTATGTTTTTATTGTTTTGTTTTATTAGAATTAGTAAGTTTCCTTAGAGTACCTATATTTATGTTAGGTTAGGTTAAGTTAGGTGTGTGTATATTCGTATGCCACCATTTTTTTTGAACATCTTTTTGCCAATATGAATAAATATCTTTCTTTGTCAGATTTTTTAATTATTACAAATGCCAAGCCACATAATTATACCTGTCCCAGATGTAAATACAAAATGTTTGGTCACCCTATTAGAAAGAGATGACATTCTCTTTCGAGGTAATCTCGCTCGGAACGCTTTTGAGTGGCATGTACACAGTCCAGATAGTATATAACGTCCTTGACTATGCCACAGCACTACAAGATGTTATCTGTGGTTTTGACGTATGCTGTACTGTCATTGTCAGTTGATGTAAACAAATATTGGATAATTAATGTTTTACCGCCTTATTCATAAAAATAGTTAAGAGTTGTTTAACTTAAGCTTCGTTTATCTTGCATGCCGTCACTTTCATTTGAATATTATTGAAGTGAGACGGCATGCGAGATAAACGAAGCTTAAGTTAAACAACTCTTAACTATTTTTATGAATAAGGCGGTTAGTGTTTAATTAAGTTTTTACCCGACTACGGCGAAGCCAAAAGGAAGGGTAATGATTTTGGCAGTCTATGTATGTATGTATGTTCCACCGTAGCGCCTAATCTACTGAACGGATTTTAATAAATTAGTTGTCAATAGATTTGTAAGAATAGCCCGGGTGACATAGGCTATATAAATTTTATAAATTCTTTTTATGACGGAATTTAAATGTCAAAAACTTACCTTAAAAAATATTAAATTGAAATAACCATAGCAAGTTTGGTATCAAATGAAAGGTCTTGGCGAGCACATTACAAATATGTATTATATTATAGTTTAAGTACACACAAAAATAAAATTCAAATAAAAAAATTAAGTTTAAAAATCTAAAACCCGACTACTAACAAAATCGCGGTCTTAAAAGTGGAAAACAAGAAAATAATTCTTGTCTGATATTCTTCGTAGTCGCATGCCACCTTGTATCAATGAGAACGCCATGAAGGAGCATCAGGTATCAGTGGCATGCGACTACGAAGAATATCAGACAAGAATTATTTTCTTGTTTTCCACTTTTAAGACCGCGATTTTGTTAGTAGTCGGGTTTTAGATTTTTAAACTTAATTTTTTAATTGTTGAATTTAAGTTTGTATGTTTTAAATAGTTAAAAAAAGGAACGTACAACGTTACAACTTATTAAATGGTTTCTTGGTTTGCTTCCCCATAATACATGGTATACACCCAAGTTGAGCTGAAGTGTTGGGAAAACTTACCCCTGTCGCCATCTTATCTCTTAGTAGTTTGAGATTGTTGATACCCAAATGCCCCATCCTCCGATGCTATGGCATCGGAGGATGGGGCATTTGGGTACCGGGTCCCCTTCTGTAGTAGCTAGAGCAGAACCCTGTGAACAGCATTTAATTTTGTATATGCCTCGTTCTTCCACACCTTTCACTACAGCCTTACCTCGAATCTCACAACCATCACTCTTAAAGATGTCGCACCCTCTTTTTCTGTAAATACCACCACGTGGCCCTTTTTCACGATTGCATTCACACTTAATAAATTAGATGATAACTTAGGTACATAAGTAACATTGTTGATAGTCAAACCTATTGACTCACATACTACCGTTCCTTTACTTTTACCCAATACCTCATTACCGTCAGCACATGTCACCCTCAAAGGCTTTGAAGTGTCCTTCAAGTCCTTAAACCACGATTTACAATTCGTCATATGTGTTGAAGCTCCAGAGTCTATGATCCAGCACGTCGATGAACCATCTGGTTCTGGTCGTGCGCCAAACGCATAGGCTTGTAGTGCTTCCTTCCTTTGTTGTTTCGGATTATCTGGACATTCGTGTGCTTTGTGTGGTCCTTCACAAATGAAGCACTTGACCTTCACTTTCGGTTTCTTTTTGTGTGTAGCCTTGCTCTTGTGATTCTTAGTCAGCAATGCTTATGGCTGTCTTACACTTGAGCTAGCCGAGAAGGTGTCTTCCATCTGAAAGAGCTTTGTCTTCACATAGTCGGTAGTAAGCTCAATATTACTATTCTCTATGGCTAATCTCATTGGACGAAAATCCAGGGTTAGTCCTTGTAACAAAAGTGCAGCCAACAGTTCACCGTCGACTTCCTTTCCAAGGTCATGCAACTCCTGGGACGTGGCCATAACTGACGTCACATATTCTCGAACCGTTGAAAATTGCTCCAGTCTCATGCTTACCAACTGCGCAGTGGAAGCGTGCTGGGCCCATAACCTGTTAATATTTTATCACGCTGGCAATAAAATAACTCTGTTATGTTCAACGTTTTATTGTTGACACATCGGGAAAAGCAAAAAGACAAGAGAAAATATAAAAGGAAAAACATGTCAAAAGGAATACAGTCATTATCAAAAGAAGAAATTATTAAAGAGGTAGAAAAACTAGAACACGAAACTCTTTTCTTCCTAACAGAGCTTGCTATTGGGTCGCTCATTAGAAAACTGGTTTGAGTCAACATGATTATACACAGATTCTTTTGTAGATTGTTTTCTACAGCTGAGTTGTTTATGTATGATATTACTTATACTTGGAAATTTTTTATGGCTTGCAATTCTACTAACAAAAAATACATAGATGTAATCTTAGGATGAATTTGAAGTAAATGATCTTATTGTTATTTATATTATTAATGTAAGTAGGTACTTATGGCGTATTATGGCGGGTATTTATGGCGTAAATTAGGCTTTCTATATCTTTCCTAGAGCAGCTATGCCAACTCTAGAACATATTCCTCCATGTTTCAAACTTTTGTCATTAAAACCATATAATATAGTCATACTATTTGTGAATGTGAACATATCGACATTTGTCGATCTTTACCTTCAAATATCTCGGTAACGTGACACTTTGGGGTATGGTTCAGCGCACGGCACTTACCTACCACCTACCTACCTACCTACCAACCACCTACTTACGTACCACGTACTTACCACCTACCTGTTTTTTCGATTAAAAAAATATTTTTTCTTATCGGTTCTTATACGAGAGAGTTATATGCACAACGCCGCTAAAGAAGTTTTCCCTTCAATAAAAGGAACCAATGAAGTTTCACGTGTTCGTTTCGATTGCTCGACCACATTGTCGTAGAAGTAAAACGACAACGTCAGCATTACGAAGGAATTCGTAGAACAATATATCAGTGAAAACCGCAAATTCGTAGATGTAATGTAATTCAGAAAGTTGTAAAGGTTTTACTATGGCCGCGCGGTTGAAACGTGGAGGACCGTGCGGCCCGGAGTTCTCTCAAACGGAGCTTGATAGGTCACTGTGAACTTAGCATCTCAAGTATTAGCATCTCAACAAATAACTTGAGTTCTGCTTGCATCCAGCATAGTTCCATAGTTCCTGATAGTTTATAACGATTGTTCAATTCATTTGCCCTGAAAAATCCAATTTTAAAAATGAGATGCCAACTTCACATTGACATCGCAGCATCTCATCATATTAAAGGTTTTTCATGATCAAGGAGTTGTTTTAAACATAGTTCTATACCTCCTGATTGATTGTAACAATAGTTCTGTTCCTTAACCGTCAAAATAGCAATTTTGAAAATGAGATGCTAACTTCCTACATGACGTCATAGCATCTCACAGTATTTTCAGTGTTTTAACACCAAGGAGTGGTATTAAGCATAGTTCTATATACCCTGATTAATTTTAAGCAGTGTTCCGCCAATTTGCCGCCAAAGTCGCGACGCGACGCGAGAAAAACCAAAAACCGTGTCAAGTTAGCTTTGGTTACAATTAACTGACAGTTCTGCCCAGCATCTCAGCCGTTTTCGTTACCTACGCTATAAATACGTCCAATGCTGCAGTAGTCCGCTTTCAAAACACACCACACTACACATTTTAGCGAGAAAAACCAAAAACCGTGTCAGGTTGGCTTTAGTTACAATTAACTGACAGTTCTGCCCAGCATCTCAGCCTTTTTCATTACCAATGCAATAAATACGGCTTCTACTGCTGTATAACGCTTTCAAGACACACCACACTACAAGTTGTAGCGAAAAACATAAAACCAAAAAAAAGTTTTGACCTTTTACTGACAGTTCTGCCCAGCATCTCAGCCGTTTTCATTACCTACGCTATAAATACGTCCAATACTGCAGTATTCCGCTTTCAAAACACACCACACTACACATTTTAGCGAGAAAAACCAAAAACCGTGTCAGGTTGGCTTTAGTTACATTTAACTGATAGTTCTGCCCAGCATCTCAGCCTTTTTGATTACCAATGTTATAAATACGCCTACTACTGCTGTATAACGCTTTCAGGACACACCACACTACAAGTTGTAGCGAAAAACACAAAACCAAAAAAAAAGTTTTGACCTTTTACTGACAGTTCTGCCCAGCATCTCAGCCGTTTTCATTACCTACGCTATAAATACGTCCAATACTGCAGTATTCCGCTTTCAAAACACACCACACTACACATTTTAGCGAGAAAAACCAAAAACCGTGTCAGGTTGGCTTTAGTTACATTTAACTGATAGTTCTGCCCAGCATCTCAGCCTTTTTGATTACCAATGTTATAAATACGCCTACTACTGCTGTATAACGCTTTCAGGACACACCACACTACAAGTTGTAGCGAAAAACATAAAACCAAAAAAAAAGTTTTGACCTTTTACTGACAGTTCTGCCCAGCATCTCAGCCGTTTTCATTACCTACGCTATAAATACGTCCAATACTGCAGTATTCCGCTTTCAAAACACACCACACTACACATTTTAGCGAGAAAAACCAAAAACCGTGTCAGGTTGGCTTTAGTTACATTTAACTGATAGTTCTGCCCAGCATCTCAGCCTTTTTGATTACCAATGTTATAAATACGCCTACTACTGCTGTATAACGCTTTCAGGACACACCACACTACAAGTTGTAGCGAAAAACATAAAACCAAAAAAAAAGTTTTGACCTTTTACTGACAGTTCTGCCCAGCATCTCAGCCGTTTTCATTACCTACGCTATAAATACGTCCAATACTGCAGTATTCCGCTTTCAAAACACACCACACTACACATTTTAGCGAGAAAAACCAAAAACCGTGTCAGGTTGGCTTTAGTTACATTTAACTGATAGTTCTGCCCAGCATCTCAGCCTTTTTGATTACCAATGTTATAAATACGCCTACTACTGCTGTATAACGCTTTCAGGACACACCACACTACAAGTT